>CM035144.1:129040042-130517542 GCA_020205605.1 Panax ginseng
GAGGACAAATTTGCATGTGGTATTAGAAATTTGGGAATTTCTGAGGTAGGGCCAAGGCTTCTTGATGAAATCTTGAACCAGATTCCGAGGCTTAAGTGGAGAATTTAAGTTGGAGGATGGGCAGTTAAAAACTACAGATTTTGAAATAATCAATATAATTGGAAACGGTCCCAATGGAGAAAGAACTATTGGATACTGGACCCCAAACAGAGGAATAGAGAAGCTCAAGAAGATAATTTGGCCTGGAGACTCAACAGAGAGGCCGAAAGGGTGGGATATACCCGGAACTGACA
This sequence comes from Panax ginseng, assembly GCA_020205605.1. Classification (NCBI taxonomy): domain Eukaryota; kingdom Viridiplantae; phylum Streptophyta; class Magnoliopsida; order Apiales; family Araliaceae; genus Panax; species Panax ginseng. Next base: position 129,040,336 of record CM035144.1, read on the forward strand.
AGAAGCTAAGGGTAGGAGTTCCAAAGAAACCCGGTTTTACCGAATTTGTCAATGTACAAGAAATTGGTGACTCGAAGAAATATAATGTCACTGGTTTTTCCATAGATGTTTTCAAAGCTGCATTGACATCATTACGTTTCGAGCTTGAACCTGAATTTGTTCCTTTCCTGAATGACAGTGGTGAAAGTGCTGGATCATATAATGACCTAGTCAACCAGCTCTGCAAACAGGTTAGTATATATACCCTTTGTCCCAAATTGGAGAAACATTTTCCTTCTTTTTTTCTCTTTTTCATATATATATATATATATATATATATATATATTGAACTTTAAAATTTTGTTTGTCGATATTAAACTTCCATTAATCTTCCTTATGAGAATATACACACACACACACACACACACACACATATATATATATATATATATATATATATATATATATATATATATATATATATATATATATATATATATATGTAGACTTATGATGCAGTGGTAGGAGATGTAACAATCAGGGCACGTCGAGAATCGTCTGTTGAGTTTTCGCTCCCATATTCTGAATCTGGTGTGGTGATGGTTGTAAAGTTGAACCTGACAAGCTAAAAACATGTGGATTTTCTTAAGGCCCTTACGCTGGGACCTTTGGCTCGCAATTGTGGTGGCTTGTATCTTCGTTGGATTGGTACTTCGAATCTTGGAGCGCCGCGTAAAACGAAAACGCAAACTCAAACTTGGCATGCTCTTTTGGTTCCCATTAGCAGCTCTCGCCTTTCCAGAAAGTAATTCAATTAATCACCCTCAAAGCTAATTAATTCGGTTCGTATATTTTGCAAGTGAAAAATGATTTTGCTAGAGTAATATGCATAGCTAAAAGTGCCAAGTAACACTTATAAATCTCGCTAAATGTTTATTTGCTATGCAATATTATTTTATCTTTGGCAATATCTTTATCAAAAATAGGTAAATAAATATAATTTATTTCCAAGGGAGGATAAATTAATCTTGGTTTGACAGGGAACATGGTGGCAAACAATTGGGCTAGATTTGTGTTGGTTGTATGGTTGTTTACGGCATACATCCTTATGCAAAGTTACACGGCAAGTTTATCCTCAATTTTGACAGTGGATCAGCTCACACCTTCACGAAACACGCCTGCCTGCGCGGGTTATCAAGTTGGTTCCTTTGTGAAGGAATATCTATTAAGCTTAAACTTCACTGAATCCAAGCTCCACGCCTATTTAAGCATGAAGGAGTATGATGACGCCCTTTCCAAAGGATGCAAAAATGGAGGTGTTGATGCCATCTTCGACGAGACTCCCTATATCAAGCTCTTCCTTCACAAATACGGTTCTAAATATAAGATGGTCGGAACTACATATAACACCGCTGGATTCGGCTTTGTAAGTCTTCCTATATTTCTCTTCATTATTCTCTCCAATATTTATCTGTTTCAAAATATTTATGTCCAACTGTGTCTAAATACTACGTACACAAAAATTGTGTGGTCGATTACAATTATTCTAGGCATTTCCATTGGGTTCTCGGCTAGCTAGATACATCTCAAAGGCAATCTTAGATGTGATGGAAAATGGATCAATTCAAAAGAATGAGAAGAAATATTTTGGGGATGGATATCATTCTCAGTTGTATCAAAATGTGGAAATCTCACGTAATAGTCAAAGTTTGACTGTTTATAGCTTCGCAGGACTTTTCACCATCACAGGATTCCTTACAATACTTGCACTAGTTTGCTCCGAATGCTCATTTGCTCTAACAAGGCATGATCACGGTGCCCAAAATAGCAGCAGTGATCGCCCTGAAAATGGTTCTTTGGGGTCACTACCTGATCCTAAGGATGATAGTGATATTTATGATAATGAAGATAAAGATACTGTAGTTGAAGGTGATCAACAAGTAGTACAAGACCGCAACAACGATAAAGATAATGCTGGTGATGGTGATGGTGATGGAGATGAAGTTCGTGAGATAAAAACTAATTAATTAGTAATTATATATATATGCATGGCATATTTGTATCCTCACCCCATTGTAAATATTTGTATCTCTATTCATATATAACAAGGGTGTTTGGATATACATCAATTTTGAAATTAATTTGAAAATTATATTAATTTCTAAAAATCAAATTTAATCTATATATATGAACCAAAAGTGTATTACCATATACATGCAATTACTCATGTAATTACTATATATATAAACCAAAAGTGACATAATTACTTTTACAAGAAGCAGTATGCACATACAATATAAAAAATGAGAGAAAATAAGAAGGGACTTACAATTGCAATGACATTGAAGCAAGATAAGAATGTTCAATAGTAAATTTGTACATATATGTTGAGTACATATGTATTGCAAAATCGTATTATATATAATTAATGTAGTAAATGTTTAGGTACTCGATCCCTCCTCCAAAGAGAAAATAATATTCTTTTAACTATGTAATATTAAATAATGGGAGAAATTCTAATAAACTTTTTTCATTAATTAAATTAAATAAAAAACAATAGTATATGCTATGAATGCTGAATTAACATATAGCGGGCGGAGGTGACACAAAATGTCGTAGTAGTGTAGATTTTTTTTTTAATACGAGTATTTATCTAAAAGTGAATGTAAAATGCTAAGAGACCTGCAAGACTCCTTTTTCGTAGTTCAAAAATGTCTGGTTCTAGTACTCCACAAAAATGAAAGGGAAATTGAAATTGAAATGCTCACCAGAATAAATTGAGCAGATTCTCCTACTTTTCTCAAAATGTATATATATACCCATGCACCATCCTTCCGGACCTATCAAGCTTCTATATATAGCTGAAGATTCTAACTTTAATATCAATTACTACTCCCATTTAACTCGAATCATGATATTTATACAAATACATAAATGTTGGGTATCGGTATTCACCCATGAATGAAAGAAATTCAAGTTGGAATTAAATTAAGGGGAGTTTATTAATTAAAAAAATGCTATTAGAATCCAAGTTAAAAAAGAATTTACTTATTAGATTGGTTGGTGATCAAGACAAAGAGATATATGTGATTCCTAATTTGATTAGGAGAATAAATTGTTTCTAATCCATAATAAGAATGGATTAGGAAGAGTACTATAGATAAGCTTATGATAGAGTCAGGGGCGGATCCAACTTGAAAGTTCAGTGGGATCAAATTCGAAAATAAAATTCAATAAGAATAAAAATTAATTTAATAAAATAAATCACAAAACTAAATAATCCTCAAATATTGTTTACAAATAACATTTTTCGAGGTTTTATTGCTTGAAATTGTTGCATGATAGATCAATAACATTTACGTGCCTTCTTCCAATTCCTCTGCCTCTTCATATATATACACACACACACACACTACAGTTATTAATATATTCACAAATTTTAAGGCTTAGTGGAACAAAATAAGTAGAGTACTACAGTTATATTAGTACACTACTATCTTGTTAATATGATAGATTAATATTTAAATATATTTTTAAATTTGATTAAGTGACTGGTGGATTGTTCAACAAATAACATTATTGGGAGAAAATAAATATTATTTTATTTTAACAATATAGTAGTACGTATATTATTTTTTCAATAACATAATAATAGTGTACTAATATAATTGTAGTACTAGTCTACTTATTTTATTCACTATGATTTAAAATTTGTGAATATATTAATAATGTAAGACCCCAAATAATTAATAAATAAAATTTATTTTCCTCTATTTATTTAATTAGTAAGGGTTGATTTGATTAATGTGATTAGTTATGGGTAAAATGCGCAAATATTTTAAATAAGCAGGTGGTTATAAAATATTTATTTTTGTCGAGAATATTCGTTTGGTGCGTGGAATATTCTTACCGCTTGGGAATATTCGCATGCGGCGACAGCGACCTTGTGTGGGCCCCATAACGGAAAGCGATTGGATGAAGAAAACAACAAATATAAGTTGTTTAAAAATAACGACGTATTTGTTATCGTTAACACTGTTGGAATACCCGTTAGTTAAAACAAGATGTCTGCGTTGTTGCACAAGAAGCACACTTGTGATTGCACCAATTATCAAGGCACTACTCAATAATGGTTACAGAATTACTTGCTCAAAGATTTTATTTTATTGATTTAATAATTGTTGTGTTGATATTTTGTATTACTGTTGTTTTAATAATTGTCACTGCACAATATTTTCTATTATCGGAGCAATAATTCATATTATCTGAATAATATTATTAGATAACATTATTGGCAATGTCTAGAAAGTTCTGTTTAAGGAGAGGTTTGGTCATCTAATTGCGCGCCAGTAAGGAGAGATCCTTATTGGAAAACCCCCTCTTTTTTGGGAACTGCCTGGTTGTCAATAATGTGATTCTGTAATATTATTTGTGAATAATTAATTATTGATTTATATGATGAGAAAAATATTGATTTTATGAGGATATAGATGGAGAAAATTTTTAATGTGACAATTGTTGAAAATTAATATTTTATCTTTTTCTGATAAAATAATTTATTTAAATATATTATTTTAATAATATATTAATGGTGATATTTTTACAATGAATGTGGAATATATGAGTATATGAGGAGGAAGAGTATTTTTGTGACATTAAATGTTTAACACATGTTTTGTGTGTTGGTGGACACAATTATTGACAGAAATTTGATTATAAACATAAAATCGCCTGGTTTATGGATTTCGGTCAATTTCTGTTTGGAATTTGGAAAAACTTCCTTCTGCAAAGTTGTAGAGAATTGAATTTCCTATAAAAACTCGCGAGATTCGAATTTTCTGATAAAATGGCTATTTATTGTGAATTATTGAAGTTCCGGAGTTCCGAAATAATTGATTTTTGGAAGTTTTCGTTATTTATTTGAAGAAAAACGTTTTTTTTACTTGGTGGGCTGCATTAACTTGTGAAAAATCAGATGAGTTCAGATTTAAGAAGGTGGGCTAAGGAATTTATAATATATATATATATATATATATATATATAATATTATATTTAATTTTCTACTTTTAGTGTTCTAAGCATTTTCCTATAAATAGGTGCTTAGGTTAGAATTGAAAATCACACCGTAAACCCAAGTTTTCTCTATTTTCTCTCGATATATTGAGCGATTCTTGTGAGTATACTTTGAGGGTTGTTATATATGCTGAGTTCCTTCACCATTCTCGTATCCAGGTTTTTCATTCGTAAGTACCGTCTTTGTGAGTAAGGGATATTATCATTATTTTTAAATGATATTATTTCTTTCAATATCATTATGCCTAAGTATTGATCTGGACTTTTAATCAAATTTAGAATTTTTTGTGCTTTGAGAGTTACTATTCACGATACGACCTTTATTCATGAATATCGACCTTTATTCACGTAAAATAAAATTTTCCTTTTCGTCCAAAATATCTATTGTGGATACTAGCTTTGATTGTATCCATGTTTTGATCATTCTTGAATTTTACACCACTATGATTATTTATGAGGTATTTTTGGACATGAAATAGCTTTGAAATACGAATCCGTAATACTTGTTCTTTTATTTCACTAGATTCATTTCTTTAAAATATTTTTCATCATCCTCAATCTTAAATGATGATATTACTGAATATCTTTGGCCTGTAGTGCAAAAATGAATGATTTCTTGATGAATATCTTTGGCCCGTGGTGCAAAGATGAACAGGTGTTTAGATGAACATGGCCGACTGATGAATATCTTTGGCCTGTGGTGCAAATATGAATATTTGATTCAAGATGAATATTGATTGATGTTACAGGGATTAAATAATGATGATGGAATGTTAAATTCATAGATATTAGTAGATTTCATCCTCTACGTAACTCTTCTATGAATTAATATTTTCCGCTGCGAATATTGATCTAAAACTTGTTGTTTAATTTATTCTCTCAGATTTTTCCCTGTTGAAGACTAACGATAATTTGTTGTATATTATCTTAGTCATAATATTCTTTACTGGGCTAGTTGAGCTCACCCTTTTTCTTTTTGTTCCATTTTTCTTCTCAGGAGGCGAGAATGTAGCGAGTACTAGTCGGGGTATGGAATGAAGGTTCTAGAGAGAGTTGTTTAGTAGTCCTCACCATTTTTGTAAAATAATGTATCAATAATTATGATGGGGATTTATTTGGGTATAGTTATTGTCTAGAAGATAATATTTGTATTTAAACTCACAGTTTTATGGTTGTATTAATATAAGTTGTAGTTGTTTCTGTACCATGTATTGACAACTCAGAATGGGTGATGTATACCTATTTTGGGGGCGTCACAAATAACTGTAGTATATATATAATATGAAGATGCAAAAATCCAGTGGGGGCAGGTGCCCCCTTGTCCTAGCCTTAGGTCCGCCCCTGGATGGAGTCCTATTTTACACATGAGATAAGCTTTGGTAGCGAAGATGCCAAAAGAATAAATTGAGAGAATTACGCTTTGTTGTTCGTTGGTATCCATTTGTCATCTCCGCTTCAATTGAAAGCTTGAAGACTTTATTTTTTGGTGTGTTTTGGGTGGTGAAAGTTAATTAGGTTTCTCAACCTAATTAAAGGTAAATTTGTACTATCTCAATTTATTAGTGTAACCTCAAGTTTTAAGGCATAAAACTTGATATGATTATCAGTAAGCCAAGTATTAATGATATAGTGGAGATTCAGAGTTTGACCCGTGGTTTTACCTCTTAATTTTAGAGGGTTTCTACGTAAATTTGGTGTCTTGCTTGTAGATGGTTATTTGGTATTTTGTTCTCATAATTGGTTTTGTTGATTTCATATTTAATTGCACTAAGACGAAAAAGTAATTCATGGGATAGAGATTATTTTAGGCGTACTTTTCCCAACAATAAATCCAAAAAATGAAAATTGAGAAGGAGAAATGGGGAAAGAAATCAAGGCGTCGGAAGGTTCATCAAAGAGGATCTGATTACTATGAAGTTAACTTCATGGTAAGTTGATCAATTGACCAATACAATACTGATACGTAGAGAGAGATCACCTCCCAACAGCGCGTCGACAGTGTATTGGTCAATTGACCAAAATTAACTTCATGCTAACCACTCTCATCAAAAGATATAGGACCCTTGTCAAGCTTGCAACATGCCCCCGCAACTCTTAATGCATTGTAGTCTATTATCTTATTTTACCAATTTCATCACCATGATCATCGTTAATTTGTTCTGGTCTTCAACTACATCTTCATGATCATCTCCCAGTTGATGATCGATCGGGTGAATCATTTGGACGGTCATTTGCGGACAAATTAGTTTTAAGGGAAGTCATTTCAACACTGAAATCTTGAACTCTTGATCATCCAATAATGCTAAGAGCAGTTGCATTGATATTGTCTGGGTTGAAAGTTATATTGACATTGTCTGGATAGTAAATTGCATTGATATTCTCTAATCCGATAACTTCCTATATACAACTATTAACTATCATGTAAAATACAACAAAATATAAGCTATGAATTTTAATACAAATACTATCTCGTATATAATATCCAAACTCAAATAAAGTTCACATTATAATTATTGTCATACTATTTTATAGAATAGTGAGGACTACTATAGCAACCATCTTGGACTATTACTCTATTCATCGACTAGTCACAGCTATATTTTTATTTCCTGAAGAGAACAATGAAAGAAAAGGATGAGCTCAACTAGCCTAGTAAAGAATATTATGACTAAGATAATGCAGAACAAATTATCCTTAGTCCTCAATAGGAAAAAAATTTGATAGAATATAATAGACAACAAGTTTTAGATCAACAACTGCATTAGAAATAACAATCCATTAAAAGAGTCAGTAGAGCATGATGTCTAATATCTTCTATGATTTAAAATTCCATCATTAGTATTGTATCCCTGTAACACCAATCATGTAAGACCCCAGCTTTTTATAAATAAAATTGAATTTTCTCTATTCATTATCTTGAAATAATAAGGAGTTAATTTGATATAATATTTTGGTTATGGATGAAATGTGCAAATTTTACAAAATAAGCAAGTGGTTGTAAAATATTCAATTCTGTTGGGGAATATTCGTTTGATCGTGAAATATTCTTTTTGTCGGGAATATTCAATGCATTGGCCTTGATCATTTAGGGCCCCATAATAGAATAACTGTCGGATGAAGAAAATGACAAGTTTGAGTTTTTATAAATAACGGCGTAATTGTTACCGTTAACATTGTTGGAATACCTGGTGGTTAAAATACAGTAATACGCGTGGTTGCACAGTAGCACACGGTATTGCACATTATTGTTGAATTATTGATTCGTATGTAAGAAGGCACTACTCAATAATTGTTACAGTAGTTACTGTTCAATATTTTATTTTATTGATTCAATAATTGATGCGTTGATAGTTTATATTATTGTTGTTTCAATAATTGTCACTGCACAATATTTCCCATTATCAGATCAATAATTCATATTATTTGAATAATATTATTAGATAAAGCATTATTGGCAATGTCTGAAAGTTACAGAAAGGAGAGGTTTGGTCACCTAATTGCATGCCAAAAGAAGGAAAAATCCTTATTGTCATAATTGTGATTCTGTAATATTATTTGTGAATAATTAATTATTGATTTATATGATAAGGAAATATTTATTTGATGCGGATATAAATGATGGATTTATTTATGTGGTTATAAATGAAGGAATTAATGTTGAGATGTTTTATCTGTATTTGGTCGGATTGGAGGTATTAAAAAATCAAATCAAGATTTTTACGATATATCATGCGAGTTATAATTTTTTAATTCGATTTGTTGGATCGTTGTGATTTTTGGATATGTTATACATATATAAGTTGAGTATATGTCCACAAATTTTGAAACCGAATTAAAATGAACATATGATTTGTTATGAATTTTAAGAGGTGACTGATTCAAAAATTAGGTTTATAAATGATTTTGTTGGAAAATTCTAGAATTGAGTGGGCCTCACTTGTGGTTGGTGAAGAAATATGCTGAATTTTATTTTAAATGTGGTGGGTGGCTATAGTAGCAGGTAAAGACATCAGGTAGCAGGTCAAGTCTGATTTGGCGTGCTAATATTTTTCTATAAATAGAAGGCTAAGTTAGAATTGAAAATCACACCAGAAACATAAATTTTTTCTCTTTCTCTCTCTATATTATCGAGCGTATTTTGTGAGTATTTAGATACTTTGAGAGTTACTATTCAGTGCAAGTTTTATTCAAAGATCATATCCTCAGGCATTCATTCCAAGTCTGCTTTTTGAGGTAAGGGATGTTATTTTCTTCTTAAATGATATTATTTTCTTCAATATCATTATCTTGAAATATTGGTTTGAACTTTTAATCAAATTTGGAACTTTTTGTGTTTGGGAGTTACTATTCACGATATACGATACTATTCACGATACTCAAGACTATTCACGAATCGACCACTATTCAATTTAAAATGAATTTTTTTCCTTTTGTCCAAGATGTCTATTATGGTTAGTATCTTTGATTGTATCCATGTTTTGATCTTTATTTTTGAATTCGCTTCTCGATTGGTTATTATGAAGTATTATTGATCTTGGATAAGTTCGTTATATGAATCCCTAATATTTGTCCTTCCATACTCACCGGATTCATTCTCTAAAATGTTTTCATCATCCTCGATCCTTAATGATGATATTATTGAATATCTTTGGCCTCAGTGCAAAGATGAATGATTAATCGATGAATATCTTTGGCCCGTGGTGCAAAAGATGAGCAGTGTTGAGATGAATATGACCAACTGGTGATACAAATAATATCTTTGGCCTGTAGTGCAAAGATGAATATTCAATTAAAGATGTATATTGATTGTTGTTACAGGGATAAAATATTAATGATGGACTTTTAAATCTTAGAAGATAGTAGAAGTACTCATTCTCTACTTGACTCTTCTAATGGATTGTTGTTTCCACTGCAGTTTTGATCTAAAACTTGTTGTCATTATGTTTTATCGATTTTTCCCGTTGAAGACTAATGATAATTTGTTGTATATTATCTTAGTCATAATATTCTTTATCGGGCTAGTTGAGCTCACCCTTTTTCTTTTGTTCCATTTTTCTTTTCGTGGAGGTGAGAAATATAACAGGATCTAGTCGGGTATGGAGTGATGGTTCTAGAAAGATATTTTAGCGAATCCTCACTATTTCGTAAAAATAGTGTATGAAAAATTGTAATGAGGACTTATTTGAGTGTGGATATTGTCTAGAAGACAATATTTGTATTTAAACTCACAGTATGTGTTGTCGTATTTTGCACGACAATTGTTTTATTGAAGTGGTAGTTTTCTTTCTGTACCATGTATTTGGCGACTCAGAATGGGTGTTGTATACCTATTTTGGGGGCGTCACAAATCAACAATTATTTCCAATGAACGAATTAATTATCTATGCACTACGGGCAAAAGATAATCGTTTGTATCACTAGTGGTTATGATCATGTCAAATATCTGTCCATCTATGCACTACGGGCCAAAAAAGACTTTCACCACAAACCTTTATCTGTAACATTAAAGGTCATGATTATACCAATACATAATTCCTGGTCATAATCATACCAATCAACAGTTCATCTTTGTACTACGGGCAAAAGATGACTTTCACCACAATATAAGCATGAGAATGATAACAATGATATAAAGAATGAATCAAGTGAGATCAATGATAAATATTAACGATTTATAATTCAATTTATCAAAGTTCAAGAATGTTCAAATTGTCAACATGATAACTAATTATGGAATAAAATTCAAGAATAATATTCATGTATCAAAAATAATTTGGACAGAAAAGAAATCAAATTTGTCGCGAGTAGTACCCCGAATGAAAATATTAAAATTTAATAAGAAAGTTCAAATAAATATTTCAGTGAAACGATGCTAGATGAAGCGCAAAACTCAAGGATATTCCACTAATTTCAAGGATTTTCACCATTTAATAATAAGGTTATGGAAATAAATAATAATTTTTGTACCATAAATGGTAAAAATATGAAAGAAAATGATATCCATTAACGAGTACAAAAGAAATGATATACCATATGAGTATGAAAGATATACTGAAATCAAAATAGATTTTCACCAATACGAAAAAATCAAGTGAGATATATCATTTTCATAACTTAATAAAGAATGAATACGAAGAGTTATTCAAAAGGTATACGGTAATTCTCGTAGACAGGTTATTCTCGGAATAGAATGATTTGATAGACACATAATTCATATATTTAATTATCCCTAATTTTGTTCTTTTAATTATATTAGTTTATTAAATTAATATGTTTTATTTTATTTTATAGAATTTAATATTTATTACAATAAAGTCAAAATCTTAGTGATCAAGTGATATTTAATGCTCTTATATTCATGTAAGGAATATCCAAGAAGAATCCTACAAGGAGAAGGAAAGAGGTGGAATAATGTTGGTGTGCAAGTCAAATCCAACAAGCGAAAGGAAAGTCTATTTAGAAGATTTCTTTATCTAGAAGATTTTTTTGAGAAGTTGATTGTCACTAGGAAGTTGAAACTTACGTGGAAAGGGAACAAAAGTGTCCCAGTTCAATGAATCCAAATTAGGGTTCAAAATTATTTTTCCTATAAATAGATCTCTTGTTTTAGATATGAGAAGTATTAGGTATTATATTACTTTAGTTTAGGAGTAGGAGTAGATTAAATTACGTTTCATTGTATGCTTGTTAGAGGATCGTTAATAAAGGGAGTTTTCTTATTTATTCAAATTAGTTTTTTTTCTCTTCTAATATTTTTTTTCAGGATTTTTGAAGCGGATCGAATGAGCGAAAAGAAAAAGATTTTGTTGTTGCGCTTTCTTCGGTACTTCGTATCTCCATTCTTTTTTAAAAAAAATGGTAGTTAAGTTTTTTATATATATATATTTTTTTACTTGCCGCATTCATGCATTCACTCACGTAGAGCACATCTTGTTAAGGTTTTTTATTTTTTTGTCAAATATAAACTATGGTGATTGCTGGAGGATTTATGTAAGACCCCCGCTTTTTATAAATAAAATTGAATTTTCTCTATTCATTATCTTGAAATAATAAGGAGTTAATTTGATATAATGTTTTGGTTATGGGTGAAATGTATAAAATTTACAAAATAAGCAAGTGGTTGTAAAATATTCATTTCTATCGGGGAATATTCGTTTGGTCGTGGAATATTCTTTTTGTCGGAAATATCCGTACGACGGCGTAGTCATTTGCGGGCCCCATAACAGAATAACTGTCGGATGAAAAAAATGACAAGTTTGAGTTTTTATAAATAACGGCGTAATTGTTACCGTTAACACTGTTGGAATACCTGGTGCTTAAAATACGATGTAATGCTGTGGTTGCACAAAGAAGAGCACACGATATTGCATGATATTGTTGAATTATTGATTAAATGCGTAAGAATGCACTACTCAATAATTGTTACAATGAGTTACCGCTCAATATTTTATTTTATTGATTCAATAATTGATGCGTTGATAGTTTATATTATTGTTGTTTCAATAATTGTCACTGCACAGTATTTCCCATTATCAGATCAATAATTCATATTATTTGAATAATATTATTAGATAACATTATTGGCAATGTTTAGAAAGTTCTGTTAAGGAGAGGTTTGGTCACCTAATTGCGCGCCAGTAAGAAAAAATCCTTATTGAAAAGCCCCCTCTTTCCTGGGAACGGCCTGGTTGTCATAATTGTGATTCTGTAATATTATTTGTGAATAATTAATTATTGATTTATATGATAAGGAAATATTTATTTGATGCGGATATAAATGATAGATTTATTTATGTGGTTATAAATGAAGGAATTAATGTTGAGATGTTTTATCGGTATTTGGTCGGATTGGAGGTATTAAAAAATCAAATCAGTATTTTTACGATATATTGCGTGAGTTATAATTTTTAATCCGACCGTTAGATCGCTGTGATTTTTGGATATGTTATACATATATAAGTTGAGTATATGTCCACAAATTTTGAACCGTTAAAAATGAACGTATGATTTGTTATGAATTTTAAGAGGTGACTGATTCAGAAATTAGGTTTATAAATGATTTTGGTGGAAAATTCTAGAATTGACTGGGCCCCACTTGTGTTTGTTGAAAAAATGTGCTGAATTTTATTTTAAATGTGGTGGGTGGCGATAGTAGCAGGTAAAACCATCGTGTAATGGTCAAGTCTCGCTTCCATGCGTCTTTAACATTTTCCTATAAATAGAGGGCTAAGTTAGAATTGAAAATCACACCGTAAACATAAGCTTTCTCTTTTCTCTCTATATATATTATCGAGCGTATTTTTGAGTATTTAGATACTTTGAGAGTTACTTATTCAAATGAAGTTTCATTCAAAGATCATATCCGACATTCATTCCAAAATCACTTGCTTTCTTTGAGGTAAGGGATGTTATTTTCTTCTTAAATGATATTATTTTCTTCAATATCATTATCTTTGAAATATTGGTTTGAACTTTTAATCAAATTTGAAACTTTTTGTGTTCTGAGTTACTATTCACGTGATACTAAGACTTATTCACGATATCGACACTTTAAACCAGATTGATTTACTTTTAAACTGGACGGTCCATATTAAAACTTAAAGCAACGGTCATTCATACCGATTCACTATTAAAACTTTAAACTAATGATCCATATTGATTTACTATTAAAACTTTAAACCAAATGATCCATATTGATTTACTATTAAAACTTTAAACCAAATGATCCATATTGATTTACTATTAAAATTCAATCAACTATTCGAAAAATTAACACATCTCCTCATGGAATAATATTGTACCCAAAAAATAATTTGGACCGAAAAGAAATATATTGTTCTAGTGAATAAGAATCTCATGAATAAGAAACTCATGAATAAAGAATCGTGAATAATAACTCGTAAATAGTAACTCATGAATAGTACTCCACACAAAAAAGTGTCCCGAATAATTCGATTGAACAATATAACCTCCGACCATCAATTATCATCGAAATAGATGTCGATTTCTACTAACACAAATAATCCCAACACAATGAAACTATCAAATTCATCTTTAATCAACACGAACTTATTCATCATTAATATTATAACTCACAATATTTAACAATCAGGTTGTTCCCAGGAAAAAGGGGGATTTCCAATAAGGATTTCTTCATATTGGCGCGTAATTAGGTGACCAAACCTCTCCTTGACAGAACTTCTAGACATTGTAAATATTGCAATTGAATAATATGAATAACTTTGTCGTCTCAATTATTGATTTAATAATATAACATATAATGCAGATGATACTAACAATAATCGAATCAATAATATGTGAGATATGATACAACAATTACTGTAGCAATAATTGAGTATAACTGAGTGATTTCTCACGTAAGCATCAATAATCAATCTTCACTGTAATGCTATTACGCAACCACGCGTATTCATCGTATTTCTACTACTAAGGTAGTTCAACAATTATAATCGGTGAAACTTTCATTTGTTATTTTCATAAAAATATTTTGTCATTTTCTCGATCCATAATAATTCCGATTCTTGGGTCCACTAATGATTGTGGTCGTCGTATTTAATATTCTCTGTTAAAACGAATATTCCCCACCAATCGAATATTATATAACAACTTGCATACTTTGCAAAATTTATAAATATTACCCACAACTATAATATTATCTAAAATTCACACCATAATTTTCAAAAAAATATTTCGAGAAAATTAAATCTTTATTTGTAAAATTTGGGATTTTACATATAACATAAAGAGGATCTAAGTAAAGGTATGGAGTGATGGTTCTAGAAAGATGTTTTTTAGCCCTCACTATTTCGTAAAAATAGTGTATGAATAATTGTAATGAAGACTTATTTGAGTATGGATATTGTCTGTAAGATAATATTTATATTTAAACTCACAGATGTGTTGTCATAGTCAGATTTACCACGACAATTGTATTATTGAAGTTGTAGTTTGCTTTCTGTACCATGTATTTGGCGACTCAAAATGGGTGTTGTATACCTATTTTGGGGGCGTCACAGTTGGTATCAAAGCTTAGGGATATGATCCCTGGCTGAGATGTGAGAATAAAACTAGGAGGGGAGAGATGAGTAAATCATTCGCTAGTGTGTCCTACCTAAGCTTAATTGTTGGTCGATCATAATATAGGAATATTATGTGATATGTTAATTTGTTTAATTAACCCTTGTTTTATGACAGTTTTTAAGAATGGCAGCTGAGAACGTTAATAATGGAGTGAATGAGATCGTGGAGACACCTCTAATCACCAACCAGTATAATGTGATGTCAGGTGAAGAAGGATTTATAGATATCCATGTTGTGAGTGAAGAATTGATAGTTGCACCTGAGATAGTCGCAGAGGTAGCAGCTGAGAGTGAGGAAAAAGAGGAAGAAGAGGTACCTGAGGAGAATTTGTTAGAAGAATTTTATGATCGAAATTTAGAATTGCAAAATCGAATTCATGAGTTAGAAGAAGCGAAATTTGAAGAATGGCGAGCGATGTGGAGCAAAAAAGATGCAACAAATCAAGCTTGTGTTACCCGATATGTGATGCTGAATGTAAACACTCTTTGGCGAGTATAAAGACAATAAAGTTTGGAATCGAAATTTGAAAGAAGAAACAACCGAACGAGTGAGAATGAGTGATGTACGGGTAAAAAGCCACATGACGTGTTGATATTGTGGAAAGAGATGTCCTGGCCTAAGAAGGCTAAAATAGATGATATGTATTTCTCTTTTTGACAAGGAATTGAGAGAACCCAACATCGAGTTTTGAATTACCCTATACATTGCGGTCAACCCCAATTCGATATGGATCGAAGATTAATGATTCAGATCATGAAACAGAGTACGATGAAGCGGTTGAAGGTGGAATATGCCTATAGAAAATTCAATTTCAACGGTAGTGATGACACCAAATCTTTGCCCTGTAGATAAGTCAAAGCCGGGTAGTTCAGGAGAATGGTTGTCATGACTTCCCAACAAGTGAGGAACCCAAATGAAGTTATCACGTGTTAGTTAATCATAAATTTTTGTGAAGTTTATACCTCACTAGATACCTGGGTTCTACCCATTCTTTTATCTCTCCGCTTGTGGCTCAACGCTTAAACTCGACTTCGGAGAAATTAGACTTTGACTTATCTCGTGGAGACTCACTAGAGAAACCTTAATCACATCCATCATGCTTATAAATCTTGCTTAATCCAAGTTGGCACAATGACATTACCTGCTGATCTTATCTCTTTATAAATACTTGCATTTAACGTGATTTTAAGAATTGATTGGTTAACCACTCATCACGCCAA
The DNA here is from genome assembly GCA_020205605.1 of Panax ginseng. Taxonomy (NCBI): domain Eukaryota; kingdom Viridiplantae; phylum Streptophyta; class Magnoliopsida; order Apiales; family Araliaceae; genus Panax; species Panax ginseng. The sequence goes on from CM035144.1 coordinate 129,056,709, forward strand.
AATTGATTATTTTCGTAAGGTTGTTAGTTTTATATTCCTAACCAACCTCATTATGCTAACTCAAGCAACCAAACCATTGAAGTCAAACACTTTCATATCAAGCCATAAAGCCATTCGCTTATTGAAAAAGCGGATGTCGCTTTCTTAGCCCATGTTATGGATTTGAATAAAGACACGCCGATTTGAATAAAATTTCATTGTTAGTGAATTTCCGACGTATTTCAAAGAATTTCTGGACTACCCCCAGAGTGTGATATTGAATTTTGTATCGACTTTGAACCCGGTACAAAACCCATTTCTAAAATCTTTTATCAAATGGCTCCTATTGAACTTCAGGAGTTAAAAAAAACCAAGTACAAAAATTGGTACCCGATACCCTATCTGGTGACTTCCTTTGTGGAATTCACCAAAGCCAGACTCTCCGTAGGGAACTTTCTATTTGTGTGGTGGTAAAACGATAGGTGCCATTGTGACGTGCAATCCAAGATTGGGATATGAATCACATATGAGAGCAACTTAAGTCAGTAATCAAAATATCTAGCTTTCTAGGCTTAATTGGTTACTATCGGAGATTCGTGGAAGGACTTTCTCGAATCACTACTCCGTTAACTTAGCTGACTCGGAAAGATACAAAATTCGTATGGAGCGAGGAATGCGAGAAGATTTTCCAAGAGTTCAAGAGGCGACTCATTTCGACACTTGTTCTGACCATACCATCCTGGAAAAGCGAACGTGGTAGTTGACGCGTTGAGTAAAAGATTGTACGCAAGTAAGAGTACGATATTGTTGAACACAAAGACCTATTTTGTATAATTTATAAACGATAGAGATAGAGTTAAAAACTCTAGGGACCCACGTGATGATATACGAGTAGAATCAACTTTAATCGATAACGTTAAAGCCGCTCAAGCTACAAACCTGGAGCTGATGAATATAAATAAGAAGGTGCAAGAAGGCGTTATTCTAGAAGTAAGAGTCGATGAAGAGAAGAAAGCTCAAACCTTCGATTTATTTGAATTCCTCGATCGAGTAGGAACTGTGGCCTATAGACTCGCCGTAACGCTAAGTATGTCGCGTGTTCATAACGTTTTTCACGTATCGATGTTACATAAATATGTGGACGATTCGAACCACATCATTGAGTTAGAACCAGATGAGATAAATCAAGATTTACCGTGATTTGAGGAGGTACTGTCAAGATATTGGATAGGAAGAGGCATGTCCTACGAACTAAGGTTATACCACAAGTTAAGGTTTTGTGGAAGAACCATGCAATTGAGGAAATGACATGGGAGTTGAATCGGAAATGAAAGCGAGTACCTCACCTTTTTGAAACATCGTACGTCACGTCCAATTTCGAGGATTTAAATTTTATAAGGAGGGAGGTTGTAAGACCCCGACTTTATATAAATAAAATTGAATTTTCTATTCATTATCTTGAAATAATAAGGAGTTAATTTGATATAATATTTTGGTTATGGGTGAAATGTGCAAATTTTACAAAATAAGCAAGTGGTTGTAAAATATTCAATTATGTCGGGGAATATTCATTTGGTCGTGGAATATTCTTTTTGTCGGGAATATCCGTATGACTGCCAGTGCGATCATTTATGGACCCATAACTTAATAACCGTCTTATGGATGAAGAAAATGACAAAGTTTGAGTTTTTATAAATAACGGCGTAATTATTATCGTTAACACTTGTTGGAATACACGGTGGTTAAAATACAAGTCTGGCTGGTCGTTGCACAAAGAAGCACATGGTATTGCATGTAATTGTTGAATTATTGATTAAATGCGTAAGAGAATGCACTACTCAATAATTGTTACGAAGTTACTGCTTCAATATTTTATTTTATTGATTCAATAATTGCTTTGCGTTGATAGTTTATATTATTGTTGTTTCAATAATTATTATCGCATAATATTTCCCATTATTAGATCAATAATTCATATTATTTGAATAATATTATTAGATAAAGCATTATTAATGATGTCTAAAAAGTTCATCGAGGAGAGGTTTGGTCACCTAATTGCTTGCATTCAGTAAGGAAAAATCCTTATTGGAAAGCCCCCTCTTTCCTGGGAATGGCCTGGTTGTCATAATTGTGATTCTGTAATATTATTTGTGAATAATTAATTATTGATTTATATGATAAGGAAATATTTATTTGATGCGGATATAAATGATAGATTTATTTATGTGGTTATAAATGAAGGAATTAATGTTGAGATATTTTATCGATATATGTTATACATATATAAGTTGAGTATATGTCCACAAATTTTAAACCTTTAAAAATGAACGTATGATTTGTTATGAATTTTAAGAGGTGACTGATTTGGAAATTAGGTTTATAAATGATTTTGGTGGAAAATTCTAGAATTGAGTGGGGCCCACTTGTGGTTGGTGAAGAAATGTGCTGAATTTTATTTCAAATGTGGTGGGTGGCTATAGTAACAGGTAAAGCCATCAGTAAAGAGGTCAAGTCTGCTTGACGTCTTAACATTTTTCTATAAATAGAGGCTAAGTTAGAATTGAAAATCACACCGAAAACATAAGCTTTCTTTTTCTCTCTATATTATCGAGCGTATTTTGTGAGTATTTAGATACTTTGAGAGTTACTATTCAAAGTCTGAGTTTCATTCAAAGATCATATCCGACATTCATTCCAAGCATCTTGTTTTTTTTGAGGTAAGGGATGTTATTTTCTTCTTAAATGATATTATTTTCTTCAATATCATTATGCCGAAATATTGGTTTGAACTTTTTAATCAAATTTGAAACTTTTTGTGTCGGGGTTACTATTTACGTATACGACACTATTCACGAATACGACACTATTCACCGAAAAATGAATTTTTTCCTTTTTGTCCAAGATGTCTATTATGGTTACTATCTTTGTTTGTATCCATGTTTTGATCTTTATTTTTGAATTCTATTTCACAATTGGTTATTATGAAGTATTATTATTCTTGGATAAACTGTTATACGAATCCCTAATATTTGTCCTTCTGTCTCACTGGATTCATTTTTTTAAAAATATTTTTCATCATTCTCAGTCTTAAATGATGATATTATTGAATATCTTTGGCCTGTAGTGCAAAGATAAATTATTAACTGATGAATATCTTTGGCCCGTAGTACAAAGATGAACAGGTGTTGAGATGAACATAACCAACTGGTGATATAAATGAATATCTTTGTCTTGTAGTGCAAAGATGAATATTTGATTAAAGATGTATATTGATTGATGTTACAGGGATAAAATATTGATGATGGACTTTTAAATCATAGAAGATAGTAGAATTCTTTCTCTACGTGACTACTAAATGGATTCTTTGTTTCATTGCGTTTGTTGATCTAAAACTTGTTGCTCATTATATTTTATCGATTTTTCCTGATGAAGACTAATGATAATTGGTTGTATATTATCTTAGTCATAATATTCTTTATCGGGCTAGTTTCACTCACCATTTTCCTTTTTGTTCCATTTTTCTTTTCGTGAGGTGAGAACATATAGCAGGATCTAAATGTAAAATGGAGTGATGGTTCTAAAAAGATGTTTTAGTAGTCCTCACTATTTCTATAAAATAGTGTATGAATAATTATAATGAGGACTTATTTGAGTGTGGATATTGTTTAGAAGACAATATTTTTGTATTTAAACTCACAGTATGTGTTATCGTATGTTTGCAATCAATTGTATTATTGAAGTTGTAGTTTGCTTTCTGTACCATGTATTTGGCGACTCAGAATGGGTGTTGTATACCTATTTTGGGGGCGTCCCAATTGAGGTACGTCAAAATTTCTCCTTTCGTAATTCACATAGTTTTAGGACACTTTATTTGTTTATAATTTTTTTTTATTTGTGCATTTTTATCTTTAATCTAACATTAAGGGCACAACCTGTAACAAGATAAGGTGGGGATTTCATCACCCTTCATTGGCCCACAAACAACTCAATTTGCATTTTGCATAACCATGACCAAATAAAATCAAGTAGACATTAGCCCCTAGGACTCTTGAGCTCAATTAGGACAAGAAACTCCAAGAGGAAGCTAAATTTTAAATTAATAAAACTACTAGTGTCTAGGCAAGTGGTTCAAAAGGTAAACTCCTAAAGATTGTGTGGTTATTCAATTAGTCACCGTATCTACGGAGAGACTCTCACCTTTCTTACACTTACCTGGCTAGTGGTGTGATTAATTTCGAATTTGGTGGACCTTACGGTGTAATTTGGAACAGTTAGGAGCTGTCTAGATTTTATTTAGGTTAACTGTAGAATTAGGATTTTTATTTTATTTTTTATTATTTTCTTGTGTGACTTTCGTGGTTAGTTGTTTATTTGTTTTGTGATTTGTGGAAAAATGGATTCCTATTATAGTTGGAATAATAATTTTGCTTGAAATCAAGAACCCTATGAAAATTTTAATGCACACCAAGTAAATCAATTTTTTCCAACTTATGAAAATTATTATCCAAGTTCATATCCATATCCATATCCATATTCGGATCCAGAACCTCAATATCCACAAAAATTATCAAATGAAGAAGAGGAAAGACTTAGTGCCCTGGAGAAAACTACGAAAGTTTTAATGGAAGAACAATTTAGTATTATATCTCCTCTAGAAATTCAAATGAGTCGATTAGCCACCATAATAAATGAACAAGAGGTGGGTGAATTTTCTAGTAACTCTGAGGTTAATTGATTGTGGAAATAATGAGGAAAGTGAAAATTTTATATTCAATTCTACACAATTTGAGTCAAACGTATTTGAGGAGTCTACAAATTATGAGTCTATGCCTAAAATTGATCATGTTGCATTTGATGAGTCTGTTGAAAAAGTTTATAAGCCTAAAGTTCTATACCCCGAACGACTTATTCCTAAAAAATCACTTACTGATTTTTTGGACCAGCCCATTAATGTAAACATGATCCAAGAGTTGTCAATAACCCAAGAGATAATTGAAAATAGACTCTTGATTAAAAAAGATCCAATTAATTTTTTCTTAAATCACCTTCACCAAAATTTGAATGAATTCGAATATTTAGAAAGGTCAATGAGCCATTGAGATCCACTACAAATAAGTCAACTAAATTAGAACATGTATTTGAACCAATTCTTCTATCATTTGAACATGTTAGTGAAAGTTTTCTTGAAATAAATTTTAAGCATAACTGTGATGAAAATTCTGACTATTTTCAATTTCCTAGACCTCCTGAAAATAATGGAAAGTTCACACTCACTTACCCATTTATATCATTCATGTATAGTCACATAATTTTTAGAATTATGAAATTTATAGATATGTACATTTGTTTTCTTTCTCACCACATTTTCTTGCAGACTAAAATCCCCACATACAAGGTACAATTCTTTCACATATTTGTTCTCTTTTCTTTATTTGCATACATTGAGGACAATGCATGATTTAGGTATGAGGGGAGTCTATTTGTATTATTGTATTAGATTTTTTTTCTTTTTAGAAAAAAATAGTAAAAAACAAAAAAAATAGAAAAAAATTTAAAAATTTAAAAAATTAAAAATTTTGTTTGACTTTTTATGGATTGAATTAATTCTAATAAGTGTTTGTGGAGCAAAACTCATGAGTAAGATTGAAAGATTTAGAACTCTGAATTTTTTATAAGATACGAAATCTTAGTTTAAAACACCATATGAATTAAAATTGATTTCACGAGCATTTTTGTACTTCATGTTTGCATTAATTTTTAGTTGTGGGGTATAAATCATGATTCAAGTAATTTAAAAAAAACAACAAAATTTGAAAAAAAAAAGTTGAAAAAAGGAAATACATAAATGCTTCAATGTCCATTAAATGAAATAACTGGGTATTTAAGCCTCTGAAAGCATCGGTATTCACGCTGAAAAGTGTGATGGATAAAAGCAGCTTGACTAGTCTAATTTCGTGGCCTTTGTTACTCGAGTTAGTAAGCCCTTAGGGGTGTCTGTACACCTAGTGCCCTAAAGCTAATTGGTTTGGGAGTCATTAGTCCAACACTCTACATGGGTAACTCTAAAAGGCCTAAAAAAATGAGACATTGCACAAGTCAAGAATAAAAATTTAAAAAAAATGAAAGAAAGAAAGAAAAATGAGCTTGTTTGATTTTCATGGTAAAAATCCATACTAAGAGTTACATCACATACACAATGCATGCATCACATGAAATTAATTTAATGAAGGATGGTGTCTAAAATAAAGATTGAGTATTTTTGATAAAGTCAAAGTCTGATATTTTGAATTTAATCTTGCTTATGTATAATGCCCATAGATATTTAGAAGTTTTCTTTCAATTTCATAATTTGTTGAATCCAAAAATGATTTTGAATTTTGTGAATATATTCACTACAAACCCTCACGAGACACAACTCGTCCACTTGGGGTAACTTTGGAGTTTAAAGGCTTGTTGCACATGCTAAGTGCAATCGTGTTTCCTACGAAAATAGGGTAGTATAATTTTTGTTTTATTTTATTTTTATTTTACTCGAGGACGAGCAAAAGCTAGGTATGAGGGTATTTGATAGACACATAATTCATATATTTAATTATCCCTAATTTTGTCCTTTTAATTATATTAGTTTATTAAATTAATATATTTTATTTTATTTTGTAGGATTTAATATTTGTTGCAATAAAGTCAAAATCTTGGTGATCAAGTGATATTTATTTTGTCCTAATTTTGTCCTTTTGAGAAGTTGATTGTCACCAGGAAGTTGAAACCTACATGGAAAGGGGATACAAGTGTCCGAGTTCAATGAATCCAAATTAGGGTTCAAAGTTATTTTTCCTATAAATAGATCTTTTGTTTTAGAGATGAGAAGTATTAGGTATTGTATTACTTTAGTTTAGGAGTAGGAGTAGATTAAATTACGTTTCATTGTACGTTTGTTGGGGGATCGTTAATAAAGGGAGTTTTCTTATTTATTTTCAGTCTTCTACTTCTTCTTTATTTTAGTTAGTTTATTTATTTTCATGTCTAGTTAATTTTTTTTATATCTAGGATGAAGATGAAATTAAATAACTATTTGTGGTAATATTTTTCATCTCTTCTATTATTTATGCTCTTATGTTTAATTAATTTTGCCTTCATGTTTCGTTATTGAAATGTCTTCGTTTTATAGTACTTATGTGATTTTCAATTAATTAAGAGGTTTTGATAGATTATTGTTAAGATATTAGTTTTTCATAATCCATGCTTGCTCAAAGAAGTTTTGATGGGTTATAGTTAATCCTTAAATTTTCATAGTCTATGTTTGCCCACGTTAATTATAAATTATTAAATTAAAGGGAAGGGAGATCAAAATCATAATTGAGTTATAAAAATAGAAGAGATTGAATCATTTATTATTTAATGGATTCGGATTCCTAGATTGTTTCCTCATTAATTGTTTTCATATTCTAATTAATTAATTCTTAATCTTTATTTTTAATACGCCTAAAATAGATATTAAGGAAACATTAAAATTAATTAATCTAGTCTCTGTGGGTTCGACCTGTACTTGTTAGTTCCTCAATTAGACACTGTGCACTTGCAGTACATAATTTTATCACATCAACAACCCTTATGAGTATAAAGAAAATAATATCCTTTACCTTAGTAGGAGACTAAATCTGACTGTTATATTCTTGGGAAAATCTTGCAGTATTAGTTACACTCAAAGTGTTCTTATACTAGAAAGAAATACGCATAATATTATAGAAGAAGAATTCTCTGTTTCTGGTGTGATTTTCATTTCTTAACTAAACATCTTATTTATAGGAGAATGACATGACATTATTTAAGAAAATTTCACGGACGAACATTAACTGATTCACAATTTCGTCTGATTTTTTTTGACTTTTACTAGTCATCACCGTGCAATAAAATATTCTAATAAAACAAAAACTTTATATATATATAATAATATATTTTTATTATATTATATATTATAAAAAGTATTCTGTTTTATATAATTTTTTTTTATTTTATTACTATTATAATAATAATAAAACAAAACTGAGATAACTTTCTACCGACGATTTGACAATTTGGCACATGAGGGTCCATGGAATAATAAGTCAAACTTACAACAAACGCTTCATGACAAACTCCTTTATTTATATCAAAAATTGAATAAATATCTACCACAAATCACTTATCTTCAATCAACACATTTTTAATCTTTTTACAATTATTCATCATTAATATTATAACTCACAATTAATTTTTCATTCATAAAAGTTGGGGTCTTACCGGCGTTGTCTGAACTAAAAGTTGTATTGACCTTGTTTGAACCAAGAGTTATATTGACGTTGTTTGAACCAAGAGTTGCACTGACGTTGTCTGAATTAGAAATTGCAATTACGTTATTTGAATCAAGAGTTGCATTGACATTGTCTGAATCGGAAGTTACATTGACATTGTCCGGATCATGAGTTGCATTGACGTTTTTTGGTCACGGAGTTGTATTAAAATTGTTTGAACATGAAGTTGTATTAATGTTGTCTAGTCCGGGTGTTGTATTAACTATTTGGTACGTCAATATATGTTTTGAAATTTATTTGGCATTATTTATTTATTTGGTACGCTAAAATCTATTTTCAAAATAATTTTAAAAGGATTAATTGTAAATTTAGGCTTAAAATTGATTTTCATCTCAATTTTTTTTTTAAATAAAAGCACCATACACTTTGAGTGCCAAAATAATAGGGTAGACCTGACAAAAGAGACTCAGGTCCGCCCGTAAAAAAGAGCTATGGGCTTTATTATTGCAGCCCATGTAAAGTTGGGTCATTTTGGTTCGGCTCGTTTTTGGCCCGGCCCGTGATAGCTCGGCTTGCCCGTGAATTATTTTTTTAAAAAAACAAAAACAATGCTACTTGTGAGGGTTGAACACAAGATCTCAAAGTCATTAAATAAAGTTCAATCCAACTGAATTACAACAACTACTTGTTTTAACATATGTCTAAATAAAAGTAAAAAAAATAAAAAGACAACTGTTTAAACAAAATGTACAATCTCTAGTTTTAATTTGTTTGTCTTTTTAAATGAGTTAAATTTGAATCATAATTAAAAATATTCAATTTAAATTATTTAAAATTTAATTTTATCCAATACATAAGTTTTTCAAACATCAACATCATTTATAAAAAGATTCTCTATTTAACTTTAAAAATTATATTAAAAAAATGTTTTTATTTAACTCTAAATAATATAAAATTTTGAGATTAATAGAAATTTTATATAGTTTTACTATATTCACAAGATTTATATTGATTAAAATTAAATAAATTTATATTAATCCTAAATTTAATCATATTATATATTTATTTTAAAAAGTTAAAATAACTCTTTTTATCAATCGGATGTTGTAAAATATTACTGATTTGGGCATAGACATACGAAGTACCTAAATTATTTAATTTAAATATAATAAATAATATATTTCCAACTTTGCCCCTACTTCCGAGAAAAAAGAAAGTAATATATTTTTATTTTTAAACTGCTTGTATTTTTATTGTTCATCTTGATTGTTGTTATCTACTTGTCACCAAATATAATTATAATTTCTAGTAATCTCAAAATTTTATATTATTTAGAGCTAAATAAATATATATTTCCAATATAATTTTTAAAGTTAAATGGAGAATGTTTTTATAAATGATATTGATGTTTGAGAAACTTATGTATTGGATAAAATTAAATTTTAAATTGACTACTTTTAATTATGATTCAAATTTAACTCATTTAAAAAGACAAACAAATTAAAACTAGAGATTGTACATTTTCTTTAAACGACTGTCTTTTTATTTTTTTTACTTTTATTTAGACACATGTTAAAACAAATAGTTGTTGTAGTTCAATTGAATTGAACTTTTGTTTAATGACTTGGAGTTTGAGTTAAATTGACAAATTGTGTAGCATGAAGAAAAAATGAAAAGAAAAAAAGGAAGAAACTCGCAGGCTGACCCGGGCCACGGGCCTCACAATTCTAGCCCAAGAAAAACTAGGCCATTTTAGCCCGCCCCGCTTTTTACCCGACCCAAACGGCCGTTTGTGAGGTCTAAATAGGGGCGAAGGGGTACAAATTGTTCAAGTACAAGTTTAGAATGATTTTAATGAAAAATAAAGTCTAGGATAGAAATTGAATAAGAGCCAAAATTATAGGGTTTAATTTGTAATTTAGTCATTAAAAATGCAAGACCTCGAGAACCCACCCAAACACTACTTCTTAGTTCAAGAATTTTTAAGGGTTTTAGACAAAAGAGTAACAAAAGCTTTCCGCATCTCCTTCAACTTCTGCCCGTAAAGTGAAGCAGAGGGAGAGAGCACTTGAAGTTTGCAGCCATGGCGACCACCAAAGTTCAGAGGATCATGACTCAACCCATTGTATGTGCTGTTCCGACGGAATTTTATGAACACTCAATCTCCCTCTTTTTATAAAATTTATATCTATCTATCTTTCTAAACTAATCTCTTTTCCTGGATGCCAGAATCTGATCTTCAGGTTTCTCCAAAGCGTAAGCCTCTCCTCGCCTTTCATAATTTCATCTGGGTTTGCTTTATTTCGCTGCTGCTACTATTTTTTTTAATTTTATTTTTTTTATGATTTATAATTTTCCCGTCGTTTTTCTTTTGAATCGACACAGAAAGCGCGGATTCAGATATGGCTTTTCGAGCAGAAAGATTTGAGGATTGAAGGCCGAATTATAGTAAGTTCTTAATTAGTTATAAAATAACGAGTTCTCTTCATGTTAGAACTTAGGTGGCCCTTTAGGTGTATACTTGCTAGCTCTATCTAGGGTTTTCGTTTTATATTGATTAGTTTGTGAGATATTCTGATTTTGGGTTTTAGATTCCTTTATTATTTTCATGACTAAATAGATAGTCAGCTACAAAGACATAAACATCTAATTTGTCAAGAGAATTGTTATTTCCACAAGTAAAAATTGATATTTGAACAAGGTCTCTCACATAAGTGTGGGACCCATTTGCTACTTATGAGGGGGACCTTGTGGAACTATATCAATGCATATAGATGTGCTAATTACTCTGTATTAAAATGATAAATGTGGATGAGTTTTAATTAGGTGTTGATAAATTTATTTTGTAGTAAGATATAAAATAACAATATTCCTGCCTGAATTGAATGTTTGACCACTCTTTCCTGAAGACTATATTTGCTCCTTACTTTTGCTACACAGGGTTACTGCGAATTAGTCTCTCAAGATAAGACAGACTCAAATTTTATTATGTACTAGAATTTGTTGTATATGAACAAATCTAGTGCTAAACTATAAATGAAAGAAGAAAATTATAACAAGAAAAATATTTAGAATAATAATTTTTCTTAAGAATTTGATAAGGATTAAATGATTTTCAAGTAAATACTTTGGGTGGATTTGTAACCTATTTATAGGTTTCCAAACACCCATTTGAAGAGTTACGTTGATATCCAAACATGGCATCCCAATTCCAGCCGTTCTATAATTTTGGTCCCAACTCACTGTTCTGTAATTTTTGGTTCCAACTCAATTTTGGCCCAATTACGATGTCTTATCCCAATTACGGCAATTGAAATATTACCGTTGGCTTACCGTTGGAAATATTACCGTTGGCTTATCGTCTGTTGGAAATATTACCGTTGGCCTTTTATTACTGTTGGCCTTTTATAATTTTATTAAAAAAATATTATAAGAATGTTGTTGTCATGACTTGAACCCAAGTCTTTAATATCAACACCTCTCTCTTATCTAACTGAACCAATATTAATTGTTGGTTACATGGATAACATATAATATATTTATTATATACTATTAGATAATGAAAATATCCAACAATCCTCCCTTATTTTCATAATCTTCCAATCCTTTTCCTTTGGCATTCTACTTTCTCTTATTAAATATAGTATACATAAGTAAGAGTTGTCTTTCGACTTGAACCTTTACATAGTCTATTTTGCAAAATATCTGAATTTTTAGTAGCATTAGCTTTGAACTAAAATTTTTTAAAGTGATATCTTGCTCTATAGACATACTATCTCTTATAGTTTAAGGCAACCCAACACATTTATGACCTTGTGTTTACCTCTTCGGTTTCTTAAGTGACTTGGAAATAAACCTTATGTCTCGCAGAAGCGGCCTATTTCCTTCACTTACATAGGTGAATCTAATTAGATGCACTTGTATGACCTGCATCCTCCAAACCGGACATAGATTCATTAGAGGTTTACCCTACCCTCTTTGTTCTCCATACAAGCATACACCATCTTTGAGATGGTTTTGAAAAATTTCTTCTTCATACTTGTCTAGTGTATAACTGATTATTACTATAAGTATTTTTTCATTGAACTAATATACTAGATGTTACTCTAGTATTTAGTTGAGTTTCACTTATAGATTACCTCTCATTTAAAGGCTTTAAACCCATCTCCCTAGATGTCTTACATATTACATCCTTGCCTAGGCCTTTTGTAAAAGGATCTGCCAAATTTTCCTTTGACTTAACATAGTTAAAGGTAACAACCCTTTTATTGATTTGCTCCCTTACATAACTATGTCTTAAACTTATATGTCTAGACTTCCCATTATAAACCTTGTTATAAGACCGTGATAATGCTGCCTCATTATCACAATATATTGATATAGCTGTCATTGGTTTTGGCCAAAGTGGTATCTCAAATAATAAATCCTTAAGCCATTCGGCTTCTTTTACAGCAGTTGATAATGCAACAAACTTGGATTCCATAGTTGAATGTGTTATCAAGGTTTCCTCCCAAAGTGAATATTAAGATATTTAAGTAATCCATCCAGTTTGCATCCGTCTCACCCTTCATCCCAATGAACTCGACTTGGATTATGAGTAAACCTCATCATATACTCCGATAATCGTATCATAAATGTTATATCGAGTCTCCTAGATACTCCCTATCGCATTGCATACATTAGACTACATACTATTACACTTGCATACTATAATCGAGATATGTTATTTCCTTTATTTGAAATAATTTAATGTGAATGATCATATGGGGTAGAGGGCTATCTTGCAATTCTCGTGATTAAACTTCTTTAACAATTTCTCAATATAATGAGACTGAGTTAAAGAAATAGTATCTTGAGACCGCACAATTTTAATACCTAAAATTACATCAGCCTCCCCCATATCTTTCATATCAAAAGTAGCAGACAAAAATGCTTTAGTTTCTAATACTACCTTTTCACTAGTACCAAAAATAAGCATATCATCAACATATAAACAAATTATAACACCAAAACTTTTACTATACTTAGAATAAACACATTTATCCTATTCATTTATTTTAAATCCATTTGAAACAATCATTTGGTCAAATTTTTCATGCTACTGCTTAGGTGCTTGTTTTAGGCCATATAAAGATTTAATAAGTTTACAGACTTTTCTTTCTTGACCTTTCAAAACAAACCCTTCTGGTTCCATATAGACTTCCTCTTCTAATTCACCATTTAGAAAAGCAGTTTTAACATCCATTTGGTGTATAACAAGTTTATGAATTGATGCTAATGCAATTAATAACCTAATGGTACTAATTTTTGCTACTGGAGCATATGTATTAAAATAATCAATTCTTTCTTTTTGCTTAAAATCTTTGGCTACCAGTCTAGCTTTATACTTATCAATGGATTCATTTGATTTTCTTTTCCTTTTAAAGATCCATTTACAGCCAATGAGTTTACAACCAGGAGGTAAATCTACCAAGACCCAAGTCTTGTTACCCATGATAGAATCCATTTTATCATTAATGGCTTCTTGCCAAAAACCTGAATCTTGAGAGGACATAGATTCTCTAAAAGTCTTGGATCTCTATCACTAGAATCATGCTCAGTCACAAAAACACTAGAAGAAACACTATCACCCCTTTTTCCTTCTACTAAGTACATGTAAAAATCAAGGCCATAGATTTTTCTATCCTTACTCTTTTCCTTCTTGGTTCTATTTCTTCAGTAGATGTAGTAAGTTCCATTTTATCATTTGTTCCATGATGAACTGTTTCTTGATCCTCTTTATCAGTGTCTTATCTTGACATTTTCCTAAAGAAAGAATTCTCAAAGAACTCAACATCTCTAGACTCCAAAATTATATTTTGGCCAACAGAATCTGTGGATTCCATGGTCAAGAATTTATAGGCTTTGCTATTTTGTGCATAGCCTATAAAAGCACACTCAATTGTTTTAGCACCAAATTTAGGCCTTTTAGGATCAGTTAACCTTACTAATGTTCTACATCCCCACACTCTTACATGGTCAAGCGAAGGTTTCTCTTTTTCCATAATTCATAAGGTGTAATATGAGTTTTCTTTTGGGCTATACGATTAAGTATATAACAAGAAATCATTAATGCTTCCCCCCATAAATTTTTAGGCAAACCAGAAGTAAGAAGTAATGTATTAATCATTTCTTCAAGTGTCCTATTTTTTTGTTCTGTCACTCCATTTTGTTGAGGACTATAAGGGGTTGTAGTTTGATGAATTATACCATAATTCTCACAAAAATTATTATAAGAGAAATATTGCCCTCTATTTGATCTAAGAATTTTAATTCTTCGATCTAATTGATTTTCAACTTCAGCCTTGTAGATTTTAAATTTTTTCTAAAGCCTCATCTTTAGTCCTTAACAAATAAACTTGAGTGTATTTAGAGCAATCATCTATAAATGTTATAAAATATCTTTTACCTCCCCTAGCTAATATACCCTCAAATTCACAAATATCAAAATGAATTAATTCTAATAATTGTGAACTTCTTTCTACTTTTTTGAAAGGCTTGTTGGCAATTTTAGATTTAGCACATATAGCACATTTTTCTAAATCAGAAAAATTAATCTTAATTCTTAGGAATCAAACTAAGATTACTCATGCTACGCATACTTTTATAGTTTACATGTCCTAATCTAGCATGCCAAACATTAAAAGTAGAAATCATATAAGCAAAATGTGATTTTTCATTAATAACATTTAGTTTGTACATGCCATTAGATTCATATCCTTTTCCGACATTAATGCCACCCTTAGACAATACAATACAATTAGCATCAAA
Organism: Panax ginseng; assembly: GCA_020205605.1. Lineage (NCBI taxonomy): Eukaryota > Viridiplantae > Streptophyta > Magnoliopsida > Apiales > Araliaceae > Panax > Panax ginseng. Next base: position 129,071,789 of record CM035144.1, read on the forward strand.
CAAGACTTTTAAGCCATGTTTGTTTAAAAGACTAACAGATACAAGGTTTTTCCTAATTTCTGGAACATGAACATCATTAAGAGTGATTGTCTTCTCGGATAACTTGAGAACCACCTTGCCTTTGCCCATCACTTTAGCAGTTAATGAATTTCCCATGAATAATTTTTGACCATCCTTCATAGGTTTATAGGCTTTAAATATTGCTTTATTCTTAGCAATATGCTTGGTTGCTCCAGAATCGATCCACCATTCCATGTCGTTTTCAATCATGTTAGTCTCTATGATCATAGCAACAATATCCTCATTGTCTACCATATTTGCTTGGTTATTCTTTTGTTGCATTTGCTTCAAGTACAAAATACATTGTTTCTTGAAATGTCCTGGCTTACCACACTTCTAACAAGTACCTTTCGGTTTTTTATTTTCGGAAGTGCTATGTTGACCACCACGCTTTCTTTTATTGTTGGCCCTTAGTTTAGATGCATTTTCTATGACAAGAACTTTAGCACTTTTGTTTTCTATTTCCAATTTATCCAAGTTTCGAGAATTTTCTTCAACTTGGAGAAATTTAATAAGTTCTTGCATAGTCATTGCATCTTTCTTTTGTTTCAATTCCTTTCGACAATCTTTCCATGAAAATGGTAACTTTGAAATGATTGTCGATACTTGAAACCCTTCGTCAAGGCTATGGCCTTCCAACACAATTTGATTCATAATAATTTGAAGTTCATGTATTTGCAGCATAACAAATTTGTTTTCTAACATTTGATAATCAAATAATGAACTTACTAGAAATTTTTTATTTTTGGCGTCCTCGATTTTGTATTTGTTGTCGAGATCTTCCCATAATTCCCTTGTCGTCTTTTCTAAGAATTTGGCTTCATACACATTGTACAACGAATTGGATTGTGCATTTAAAATGTATCCTTTACACGTAAAGTCATCTTGTTCCCATTTTATTCGATTCTTCATTTCTGCCGGTGTCTCATTTTTCTCTTCTTCAATTTTCTCTTCATTTAGCGCATAAGAGATTTTTAATGCCGTTAAGCAAAAATACATTTTGCTTTTCCAACATCTGAAGAATAATCCATCAAACTTCTCGAGTTTGTTAATTTGATTCAAGCTATTTTTTGAATTGTTGTCCTCCATGATATATAGTCTTAAGATTGTTGATAAATTTACTTTGTAGTAAGATATAGAACAACGATATTCCTGCCTGAATCGAATGGTTGACCACTCTTTCCTTAAGACTATATTCGCTTCTTACTTTTGCTACACAGGGTTACTGCGAATTAGTCTCCCAAGATAAGACCGGCCCAAATTTTATTCTGTACTAAAATTTGTTGTGTAAGAACAAATTTAGTGTTAAACTATAAATGAAAGAAGATTATAACAAGAAAAATATTTAGAATAATAATTTTTCTTAGGAATTTGAAAAGGATTAAATGATTTTCAGTTAAATACTTTGGGTGGATTTGTAACCTATTTATAGGTTTCCAAACACCCATTTGAAGAGTTACGTTGATATCCAAACATGACATCCCAATTCTAGCCGTTCTGTAATTTTGGTCCCAACTCACTGTTTTGTAATTTTTGGTCTCAACTCAATTTTGACCCAATTACGATGTCGTATCCCAATTGCGGCAATTGAGATATTACTGTTGGCTTACCGTTGAAAATATTACCGTTGGCTTATCGTCAGTTGGAAATATTACGGTTGGCCTTTTATTACTGTTGGCCTTTTATAATTTTATTAAAAAAATATTTTAAGAATGTTGTTGCCATGACTTGAACCCCAAGTCCTTAATATCAACACTTCTCTCTTATCCAACTGAACCAATATTAATTGTTGGTTACATGGATAACATATAATATATTTATTACATACTATTAGATAATGAAATTATCCAACATTAGGCACCTAAAAAGTTGTAGGTTGAAGGCTGTAGTAAAGGCATACAATGATGGTGATGTGTTAAAATTATGTACTGCAAGTGCACGTTTGTTATAGATTTAGCAAGTGTAGTCGAACCACATAGACTAGATTGATTTTTTAAAATATCCTTAATTAATATTTTAGGCAAATTAGAAATAAATATAGTGGAGATGATTAACTAACTAAATTTTGCAAATTAAAAATTTAATGATGAAAACTAGTAATGGGAAAAACTACTTAGGAATCCGAATTCACCAAATATTAACATAATAAACAATTTCTTATTTTTCAAATTAATTCCCAAATTATTTTCCCTTACCTTTAAAAATAATGATTCATATAATTAATACAGACAAACATAAGTTAAGTTATGAAAAATTCACAGATTAACTATAACTTATTAAAACCTTGCAATCAATATAAGAAACATATGTAATTTATGCGAAGGAAAATATGAAGACGAAAAGAATTAGGCACTAATTTCGGAATGAAAAGAAAATATTATTATGAAATACCTATCTTCATCTTAGGTATTAGAAATTTAGCTAGCCATGAAATCAAAAATTAATACTACTAATTGCATGAAATAAGAACAATAATTAAAAAGAGAATTTATATTAAATCAATAAAAGAAAGTTACAAATACTTCCTAGCAATAGTATCACACATGATTGGAATAAGAGAAAAGACAAAAGTTATAAGTATCTCACTCCCTTCTGTACCAACGAAAAACTAAGGAAAAGAAAATAACAAGTGGTGCCCCCTCTGTCTAAAACAAGAGACCTATTTATAGGAAAAATAGATACATCCTTTTTTTCCTCTTCTTTCATTCTTGAATTCAATCTGTATATGATAATCTCCCAAGAGTCATTTTCAATGTAGGTTTCAACTTACTAGTAGCAATCAACTTCTCAAAGATATCTTCTAAATAGATTTTCATTTCTCTTGCTGGATTTGACTTGTACACTAAGATTGTTCCACCTATTTTCTTTTCGTTGTAGGATTCTTCTTAGATATTTTTTTTACATGAATAAGAGTATTAAATATCGTTTGGTCACCAAGATTTTGACTTTATTGTAACAAAATATTAAATCCTACAAAACATATTAATTAAATAAACTAATATAATAAAAGGATAAAATTAGGGATAATAAAATGTATGAATTATGTGTCTATTACACGGCATTAGAGACGAGTTTTGGTTGAAGTTGGATTCAATTCTTATTTTGTCTGCCAAAATCCCTCAAAAAAATCAATGGAAAAATGAAACTTTTAACTTTTACGGGTATTGGTTTTAGTAGAAGTTGATATTGTTGAATGCTTGTCAGGAACATGATATGGTTGTAGGATGAAACAGAAATTTGTCACTAGATTGCTACTTGTCAATTTTTACTTTTGATTACCTTTATTAATTGATTTGTTCTTTGTTGTTTTATATCATGTTACTGGTAGCAGTTGTTTGTTAGTGACATATTTAATGTTCTGGAGTCATTTGGAGTCGGTTGAAGTGTCTCTTGCAAGTTTTAAGAACATGAATGATGTGCCTTCATCCTGGAATTTAGAATACTCAAAAGTGTCTGCGGCTTATCTATTGCATGGAGTTTCTGTTGACGCTTTTGTGCTGCATCTCACTTGGTTTTGTACTTTTAAAGCTTAGCTATTGCTAGACCTTTTTTACTTGCTCTTTAGTTATTTCTGAAGTTGACATATTGAGCCTTGGAGATCTATGGAATAAAAGTTTTTATGGAATGTGGCCCTCCCATTTATGGAATAAAAGTTTTTTCTTCCACAATAGGTGAGAAGGCTCATATCTTTGGATTTTGAGTGAAATTTATAAACTGTAGGTTCATCTCCTCCCTTCATTCCACAACCATATAATGCAAAATGACGTTACCTTGCTCTTCCGGCCTTCCATTTTGTTGTCCTTTCGGCCGTACCGGACAAACAAGGGAAGGAATGTATCCCTTCCCTATAGTTTTTTCTCCCCATGGAATACTTACCCCTTCTCAGACCCTTTTCCTTCCTGTATGGTGATGTTAGGGTCATCATGCGAAGCAAAAGTGCTATCACCATTAACTCTCTTAAGAGCAATCTGAGTTACTTATCCCAAAACGAAAAATATATTGAGAACGCTCTGAATTCAACTGCACCCTTGGTTCAATTGGTCTTGTGTCATTTTTATCTGGATAAGTGATGTTGTTGTCCTATTTAGTTTAGTATGCTTTATATGTGATGTAGGTCAAGCTTATAGTTATGAGAGAAGAATTATAAAACCTTTTTGGTCTTTAAGGAAGTGCCCTTGGCCTTTAAATATTGTTACCTAATCACGGTTTCTCATATGAAATGTCTACATATAAGTTATGTGCCGTATCTTCACTGTCCGTTGTCAAGTTTTCACCGTCTCTTAAAAGTTAAAACTCAAAGGTGTATTCCTAATTTTTAGAGATCCTGTATTTGAAACTTCTAAAGGGCTAATCTAGATAGTAGAATGCTTTGTTGACTGATTGGTCTCTGTTAAATTTTCAAGCTTGCAAGTATCTGATAGTCACTATAAATCAGATTTTATGTCTTTTGCTATTATTCTCTCTCTCTCTCTCTATATATATATATATATATATATACACTGTCCATTGTCAAGTTTTCACTCTCTTAAAACTTAAAACTCAAAGGTGTATTCCTAGTTTTTTGAGATCCTGTATTTTAAACTTCTAAGGGCTAACCTAGATAGTAGAATTTTTTCTTGACTGATTGCTGTCCGTTAAATTTTTAAGCTTGCAAGTATCTGATAATCACTATAAATCAGATTTTATGTTTTATGCTATTATTCTCTCTCTTTCTCTCTCTCTCTCTATATATACATTTATATATATACATATATACATATATACATGTATGTACATGCATACATATATGTATATATTTAAAGGATAGGTAAACGTGGCCCAAAGCGAACTTGCATGTGTAAAGAACAATCTACACACTAAGAGATTAGAACTTTTTTTTGTGCTGAATATTGTACCCCCTCATTGAAATTTGGAAGCATTGCCATATGTACATATATTCTACTACCGCTGACTTTGATATTTTTGCTTGAGCATATTTTGTCTAAAATATTAAATGGAACTTTTCTCTAGCTTGTATTCTCAATAGGTTCTCATGTTATATAAGATGTTGCCAAGCGGCAAGCACTTTCGTAAAACTACTTCGGACTTGATATGATGTTCGTTTGTGAAATATGGATTGGGCCACGAATAGTATAAGTAAGCCTAGCAATATGACCCGATCCCGATGGGATACGATTGACCCCGACTCTAATGGGATCTGATTTTTAATACCCTATAAGGTTAGGGTAGGGTATAGGATTTGTGCCTATGCACCCGCCGCCGACCCGTTTACATATATATATATATATATATATATATATATATATACTTGTTATTTGTTTTTATGTTAATAATAATAAGTATAATGTTGGGCTTATTAAAAAAATTGAAATGGACAAAGTTGGGCCGGGCTTTTTCGTGTCTTTAGTTCAACATACCAAAGAGACTCATCATTTAATTTTAAACCCAAGTTTACTTTTTGTCAATCTCTCCCTTGGAAATTCTCTCTTTCCATCGGTAGTATGACCGGCGCCCGTTCTTGTTTAACGACCACTTACAAATCCGAACATCCATATATTTAAACTCCTTTTCTTCTCTTATATTTCCCAATTTTCTATGGAATTACTCCAACTGTTAGGACTTGTAACTCATAACTGAGAAGTTTTTGAAAAAGGCCAAGTGCGGAGCGTAGTGGAACAGATAATAAAAGAATGCCGTTGCTCTCGTGGACTACTCAAATTGGGGAACCACGTAAATCTCTGTGTTAATTCTTTACTGTCGTGTGCGCGTGTGAGATCTAATTCTAACACCAACCTACTTCACAAAACAGATCAACAACGAGCAAGATTGAAGATACGATCAAAGTACCTATTTTTCATGAATTTACTCCGATCTTTCATGGCTTTCTCTCTCTACACCTTTCTCTTGCAACTATATAGGTACTCTTTTTTCTATACATATTCAGGCTGGGCGGGGATGGATTATAGGATTTAGGGACGGGGCGGAAGTGGGGAATGTGATTTCTCAAGCGGGACGGGGACAATAAATGGTCCCCCGGACCATACCCATCCCGTTGCCAAGACTAATTATATATTTCTTGTATGTCCATGTTATTTTATAAAGTTTCATATCATCTACTCTTTTATACCTTGTGATGGTTATGTGTTATTTTAATTGGTGAAGTGTGATTATTTTCTTGTTATATAAATTGTAAACAACATGTGTATATATGTATATAAATATGCGTGTGTAAATGTATATGTATGTTATACATACTTGTGATGATGACTCTATTTCCCTATTTACTCCAATTAAATCACATTGTGTTACTTTTATTATGATAACACTACTTATGAAAAGAAATAAAAATAAAATTACATCTTTTTATAAATAAAAATAGCCCTTCATTGCTTCAAAATGAGGTCCACTTTCAGAATCAATGTATCAAATCTCAAAATATTTGAGTGTGTTGTGATATTAGGCTTTGATACGTTGAGCGGATGAAGTCATGAACATTTTAAAACAATAACTTCTAGATATAGACTCTCATTTTGGATGGAGAGATCTTAGGTTTCTTGCACATGTTCGACAGATGATTAATAAGTTTTTCACATGTTTTTGAAAAGAAAATTTTTATATTTAGTTATGAATCATACAAAGAAGTGTCTTAGATGTGTCCTAGAGTTCTCATGAAGTTTCAGTGTCATACGTATATTTGACAAACTTTAAACTTGTAGAAGTTTTCGTGCTTCTTGAATGTACGTAAATTAGCACAAATACTATTTTGAATTGATATTGTCTTGAGTTTACTTATTGTTTGAGATCTATATAGCACAATTTCAGAAAGGTCCCAAGTGAAAACTATTAAATGCTTTATGCATTGCATTCTTCAAACATCAAGCATTATGTATATTTGTATAGAATATAGGGTGTATTCAATTAAGACAACAGACAGCATAACCAAAACGTTGAATGCTTAATAAATCCATGGTCAACTAAAAGACTAAGTGTAAGTTGTACTCTCATTGTGAATTGACATACTAAATCACTCTGTGTACTTTGTTACTCCCTTTGTCCCGTATTAAACGTCTTAATTTATTTTTTAGGACGTTCAATGTCGTATTTCTATATTAGCAACTATTTTTATCTTATTTTTCCACTTATACGCTCGTAATCTTTTTAGTCAATTTTTGTTGGAAACTTAAGAAATGATAAGTTGTTTACATTGGAGAGAGAAATGCACTTAATGGAATGTGAGAATAACAACGAAAATGATAAAGTAGCTAGAAATTAATACCAACAAAGATAAGACGGTTTGCATGCATCGCATGGAGATATGCATGTAATTAGTGGGTGGGTTTGGAGAGAAATAGTTATTGAAATGTGAGTAACAATAAAAATGATCTAGAGAATTGATTGATGTGGAACTAGTAAGAAATAATTAATGTTGGGGTCATAGAAAAGTGAATGGATACTTCAATTAAAAAGTAATTTAGAAGGGTAATTTAGGTAAAATATATATATATTATTAATTAGTGTGCTGAAACCAATTAGTACGTTTAATACGGGACGGGGGAGTATTTGATTTCTTACAAAGCCCCAGATCGGAACGCATTGTGCATTGATGAAGTAAAGAATCATTGATCAATATATTGTTCCATTGTGTATGTTTGAGATCCATTGACGATTCCCTTTTAAACTCTTCCGTACTGCTTCAAATGCTGACTTTCGGATTTTCAGGGATTCGACGAGTACATGAATCTGGTTTTGGATGATGCAGAAGAAGTCAGTATTAAGAAGAAAAGCAGAAAATCACTTGGTAGGTCTTAATAGTTGTATCATATTTTTTTACTTGTTAAAAAGTATTTCAATTTTTTTTGTCTTCTGGTTAACTGTTTTTCACAATTGTACAGGAAGGATTTTACTTAAAGGAGACAACATTACTTTGATGATGAATACGTAAGTGAACTCTCTCTCTCTCTCTCTCTCTCTCTCTCTCTCTCATACTCACTCTATCTGTCTTCCTATTTATTTTTTTCCAAATATTAAATGCTTTGCTTTGTAATTTCCAGGGGAAAATGATGATCTTCAGTTCTACTCTCATGGTTACATGTGTAATAATGTTACAATTGTATGAAAGGATGTCATTATGATGGCTCTATCAGATTATTTAATGGCTTACATATTTCAGATTTTCTAGTACATCAAGTAGAAACTTGAATTGTTACTTTACACTTGGCTTAATTTTTGTGATACTTGGATTTTTTTGGGTGCACTAGCAGTGGCATGATGTTTTTTTTTGGGGGAATTAAACACTTCCTGGATGCTGTCCTTGGTGATAGTTTTTTCTAGTAGTGTTAATGGATTGTAGAAGGGCAACATGAAGAATTCGTGGCTGCAGCTAAAGGGACTAGCGCAGCTTCTTAAATTAATCACTATTCGTGGTATTTCAAAATCTTTAGTTCACTCGATTACTCTCTCCACCATATATCATCAATTATTCGGAATAATGAGCTATTAGCTAGCTAGTCTCAAGATTATGATCTTAGTCTCCCTTCTTTAGCGCTGAGATATTTTAATTGTTTAACAATTAGTGTGTATATAGAGAGAGAGAGACTGATCCATAGCAAACGTTGTAAAAATGAATGTAACCTTAACCTTACAACACAACGTGTCACGGTTAGATCGAACGGTTTAATAGAGTTCTTGTTTGCAGTTTAGTTTTCAGTATTTCGTAGTTTAATATTGCGGACGTGACAAATGATCAAAATACTCCTTGTAAATGTCTCATGTCCGCAGTATTAAACTGCGGACGTTAGGTATGGCCAAATGTTTTTCGTGCATATGTTAAATTCAATATTTTTTAGTTTTAAAGTCTCCCAAAAGATCGACTTCCTTCATCGATTCCCTCTTCCTGTCATTCTTAAGTAATAATAGTATCTCTATATATACTCACCCATTTTTTTTGAAACAATTGAGAAATTAACGGGAAGTACTTTGGCTTTGTAAAAAGTTAAAACAGAACAAGACTGATCTAATAATTCGAGGAAGGGATTTTCAATAGCCGAATCCTCTCCCGAAGGAATTTTTGATAGCCAAATCCTTCTCCCGAAGAGATTTTTGATAGCTCGAAGTAATCGTCTCAGTCTCAAATTTATTTGCACTGAAGTCATTTAGCATCTGCAGTTTAATACTGCGTAGCCTAGAAAACTAATAAAAATCTGAATTTGGCCAATACGACGTCGTTGGCCGTCTGCATGTTAATACGAGAGCAGATCCTCTGTCCCCCTTGTGTCCACTCACTTAAATTTTGACACATGTTCTTTTATTTAATTTTAGAATTAATTAATGTTAAGTAAGAGACTAGGTGTCAAAATTTAAGTGGAGAGACACAAGGGGACATAGAATTTGGGGACAGATGATCTGCTCTCTGTTAATACTGACAACAATATTTTTTTTTAAAAGTGGAACTTTTATAAGGAGGGTATTTTGAACATTTGTCTCATTTGCAATACTGAAAACTAAGCTGCAGACGATCTCACTATTTAACCGTTCGACTGTCGAATGGAGGGTCGCGATGTGTTGTAAAGTTAAACTCTTTTTTACAACATTTATTATTGATCGGTCCTTTATATATATATATGGGATTCCATCCACAGCAATCGGTTGTTGTGGAGCAATTCCTTTTTTAGCTTGTTGAAATTTCGGCTAAAATAAAAAATTTTAACAGATTAAAAAAGGGATTGCTCCACAGCAACAGATTGCTGCGGATGGAACCCCTATATATATATAAATAGTATTCATGATCAACAGGAAAGAAAAGCTGATTGAAAAAAGAGAACATCCAGCTGAAAGAAGCTATATAAATGGTGGTGGTAACCCAGTTCAATAAGTTAAGCTGCCAAATAATCATCAAGGTAGTGGGAACTCCGCTTCAATACAAAGTAATACTTTCATTCGAAAAAATTATCGTTTATGATTTTTGTACGTAGATCACTATCTCTTTATGGGAAGTTGAAAACTATTAAATATACAAGGGACAAAATTTTTTGGGATAATGAGTGAAGGTAAAGATGATATAGGAAAATAAATAATTTATTCTCCTACAAAATTATAAACGATAAATAAATTAGAATAATTTTTTTCTTCTAAAATAAAAATCTTTTAAAAACGGAAGGAGTATTTTTTAATTCATATATTTGTTTCCAAAAATGGTAAATAGAATACTACTGTTTATACTAATTTAATGAGGTTTTTATTCCTTTAGTTTTCTATTTAATTCCATGATTATTCTTCTATTTATTCCCTACATTATTTTTTATATAATTTGATTCTCTTTTTAATGGGATTACTACCTCCGTTCCTAAAAGATTGTCGTTTAAAGTTTTTGCACATGAATTAAAAAAGTACTATTTACCAAGTAAAATTTATTTGAAATTTCATCACTATCCCTTTATGGGAAGTTGAAAACTATTAATATAAGAGAAATTTTTTTGGGACAATGAGAGAAGGTAAGAGTAATATAAGAAAGTAAATAATTTATTCTCCTCGAAAGTTACAAAACGACAAACTTTTTAAAATAAATTTTACCTTCTAAAACAACAATCTTTTAGAAACGATAGGAGTATATAATAATACTTTATTATTACGTCTCTCCTTGAAATTAGTAAAAATAATTTCATCATGTCTCATTTATGTAAACAAACATAAGTTATATATATAGCTGATATTCTAGTACGTAGGATTGTAGGAATATGATCGGAATTTCAAGAATATCGGATTGATGTTATCGATCCATGTTGGATTCTTCCTAGTTAATTAGGTCAATTTACATTCATGCCTAATGCGGGCGAATCTATCAAATGTTACTACTAGTGTAGTACAGTACTGTACTAGTCATATATAAAATGACAATTAAAATGAGGTATGTCCTTTTTAAATTATTTCATTCGTTATAAGTTGTTGTGTCATGATTTTTTTTAGTTACTTTCAGCAATCGATTATCATAGACGCGGACACACACACACACACACACACATATATATATATATATATATATATATATATATATCTGAGATATGATCAGGTAAGGGCTCCTTTATTTTCTTAAAATGCGGGATTTTTTTTTTTTTGCTTTTTTTTTAAACTAATTTTTTTTTTTAATATTTTATGGAACTAAAATTTTTATATAATCTGATGTTTTTGATCATTATAACAAAATAGGTATATACGATGCAATGCGTGATTGTATATATATTTTTAGTATAGGTATCCAAATCACGCCCAAAACACTGTATTATGAAAAAATTTCAGTTCCATAAAATATTAAACTTTTTTTTTTAGTTGTTTTAAAAAAAAAACAAAAAAAAAGGTGCGCATTTTAGTAATGTGAGGGAGCCCTTACAGGATCCGGACCTTTTATATATATATATATATATATATATATTTGCCTCAAGACTGACACTATTTGCTTGTATGATTAATATATGATTATATATGCGTATACCATGCATATATTCTAGTTTGAGAATATATATAATGATATATGGTTGAAGGATTTTGACTCTTACAAATAACTTTATTCAAATGCCGGCTTTTCTCAGCAACCAAACGACGGATGGGGGATCATGAGAAGACACAATGTTGGACCCCCTGCCCCTGGGTTAGATAGAGTGTCTGTTCTACTTTTAATTCACCAATTAATTAAGCCGAAATGTTTTCTACTACTCCCTCCCTCCTTCCTTTAAAATACTTTCATTTATTATTATTATTATTATTAAATTATGTTTATTCTCAAATATAACATGTGTTAGTTTAATGGTTCTCGTATAATAGTAAAATTTTGATATTAACTTTGAATATATTTTGTCATTTTGTATTATCATAAAAAAAGTTGTAAAAGAGTTGTTATATATTACGATAAATTTAAGTTAAATTATAATTATAAAACTTATTAATAATAAGAATTATAAAATAACTCCACTTATTATACATCTATCTAATTTTTTTTTACTAATAATATTTATTAAACCATCAAACTAAATATTCTTAATAGTAGTACTATAGAATACTCCATCATTTTCCCTCACATATATAGTGAGATGCATCTAATTTAGTGCACATGAAAGCTGAGCTGTAATTTAGTAAGTACGGAGTAGTACTGTATAAGTGTATACTACTATGTCTCTACCAGGTGCTTCTCGATGCAAGTACCTACCGTCTCTTTCAATCTCTCCGGATTTTTAGGCTGATTTTATTCATGTATTGAAATATACTACTAAATTTTGTTACAAAATTTATAATATTATTAAAAAAATTAATATTTTCACATGAAAAGTGAGCGATAATAAAAACTGTTGTTATAAGATGTATAGTAACAATTTTTATGTATAAATATCAAAAATTTATGTAAAAATATCAATTTTCAATTATTAACATTTCATACCCTTTATTGCCCATCCATATCGTAAGTGGTTTCCCAGAAATGTACTTTTCCATTAATTACCCAAAAAAGAAAAAGAATTGTGGCAAAATTCAATTTCTCTTGTTCAGAGAGGTTACAAATTTCTCTCATTTCTTTGTTTATGTTTTATTATTTTTTTCAATAAAGAATCCCATTTGCTATATAAATAACAATTGCACAAGGAAACTGAATGTCATCGCATGCATTTATATTCAATTAACTTCATCTAATATTGTAACCTTATCTGGATGAGAATATTGCTTAATTAGTGCTCTTATCACTAGCTATTTTAGACATAATTACATAGCTCGAGAGAGAGAGAGGATTCAGATCTTATGTGGAGCAGGAGTACTACTACTATAATATTGGACGTATAAGTTGGTGACATATAAACATTCTCTTTTGGCGATTAGTTAACTACTCAGTAGCTAGGTGGGGGTACGTACCCCAACATCATGATGTGAGAATTGTCTGCAAGCCAATTAACCGGATCTATATATATACTCACTATAGCTACTCTCAACTCAACTTGGATTAGAGCATGTTAACGCCACATTTTATTCACGTGTTCAATCACACAATTCACGCGTTTGAACCTGCACAATAATAGATTACACGAAGTTTGACGGTTTGTGCCGCCGGGAGATAGTTCCGGTATGAAAATAAGTACAGATCGTTCACAAGGTTCAACAATGAAGACTTTAGTGTTTAGTGCTCAAAAAATATAAGATTAATTACATATATTAGTACTTTTTAAAAATAATTACAAAAACAACACCCATAAAATAATTACAAAAATATTACACTTTTTTAATTTTATTTACAATATTACTATAATTATGAGTCCTTAATTTAAGAAATTAATGGTATGCTAATGGGACATGTTTTTTAAATGCTTGATAACCGCAAAGACATGTACTTTCTTCGCTTTTGTATATTACCCTTTATACGCTTAAAACCATCTTTTCTCTCTCTTTACGTGTTTCAACAATCTCCATCGTTCCTGCCAAAGATCGCTTCTCGTCACCATCGTTTCAAAGATTCTCCATTGTTTGTTATCGAAGTTCATAGCCATTTCATTTTGGTTTTCGTTTTGTTAAATCACCATCGTTGTACTCTTTGTTTTCGTGATTACACAAAGGTTGCAGGTTGGTTTATTATTCTTGATGTCGATTACAGTCGTGTATATTTTTAGGTTAGTTATTTTGAAATAATTTAACGTATTATATATATTAATGTTGTTTATCGATCGAATGTAGTATTGATTGTTGTGTGGGTTTGTGTTATTTTTATGTTTTGTATAGAATGGTTGATCTGAAAGAAGAAGGATGGTAAGAGGAAGAGAATATTGGAGCGTGGTTCCATCGAGGAAGTGAAGAAGTTTCTTGTGGATATGAAGGGAAGGAAAAGGATGTATGCTCGAAATCGAGTAAGAATGAAAATAGAAATTTGGTGATACATGCGGTGATATCAAGCATTACGAAGTCTGCGATTAGATTCTCGAGCTTGACGTTCTCGTAGTTAAGGCCAAAGGTCAAGTCTTATCCGAATATAATTCCAACACGGAGAAATTTAAAGGTGTGTTATTTTTAATTTTCATATAGTTACCATTATATAATTATTTGGTTACTTATTAGTATGTATTTGGGTCTTTGTAAACTTTTAATGATTTGGTTACTTATTAGTATGTATTTGTTCTTGTGATATTATATTATATTATTGTGTTACTTTTATGGGTTGGTTACTTATTAGTATGTAGTTGGTTCTTGAATTTTTATTAGTATGTATTTGAGTTCTTTGTAAAATAATAATTATTTGGTTACTTATTTGTATGTATTTGGTTATTGTAAACTTTTAATGTTTTTGGTTACTTATTAATTTTTTTTTTGTTTACCTGTGATTTTATAGTTTGATTCTTTATTATATCGATTTTAGTTCTTGTATTTTTTCGGTTTTAGTTCTATTTTGTATTGTTTATGCTTAGTTAATCCTAAATTTTTTTGCCTAGTATACATGTTTTAATAAATTGAGTTTAGTGTATAGGTTGTTTATGTATTGGTTACCATTAAAAATGGTTTGGTTACCATCATAGAATTATTTGTTACTTGTTAGTATGTATTTGGTTATTGAATTTAGTGTATAACCAAATTTTTTGTATAAATTTTGTTATATTTGGTTATTAATAACCTGCTTGATTACGGTTTTTGTGTATTTACGATTATGGGATCTTTCTTATGAGGAATGCAATGAAGATTCAATTGGAAAAGTAATATATTGGTGTGACATGAAGTCCCCATGATTATTGCCAAGAAATTGAATGAAAGTCACCGGAGAAGTTTAGGGCAACATGTTTTGGAAATTTTTTGGAGTTTGGTGAGCATCAAATGTATTCACAGATTATTCACCATGCTTTCTTGTAAGGAGGTTCACCAAAGGATGATGGTGAGATGTGGTTTTGTTTGGGAAAAAAAGGGTTAGGTTTGGGTTTTTGAGTTTTGTCGATTTACGGATTCGGATGGCAAGGCAATGATGATATAAGTGCATATAAGTGCATGCAAAATCGATTATTGAAAAATATTTTGTGGCGAAGTTGTTACTCGTAGTAGTATAGGTAGGGTATTAGGAAGCGGTTTTGATGATGATGATGAGGCTATTAGGATGTCACCGATTTTTTGGTGTTTAATTTTATTCTTTCAACAGTTTACGAAAATTTTGTTGATGTTGAATGGTAAATTTTATATGTTATGGTGATGTTAGTAGTTTTCCTTGGGGAAAGTTATAGTTTGAAATGACAAAGTATTCTTTGTCAAATGCATTGAAGGGCATATAAAGAAAGGAAGAAGTGGTGGTTCAACATATAATTTCTACAAGGACCATTATATTAAATTGTATAAGTTGAATGGTCTTCCATATGTATTTCAAGTGTTTATGTTTGAAACAATTTCAACTTTCAAAACTCATGGTATATGCAACTGACGAGCATCATTGGGATGTCCGTTTATGTAGATGGAAGGAGCTAGTGAAGTCCCTTCAAATGATGAAGTTGAATGAGCTAGTATTACATTCGGGCGGTATGCGATTTACTATTAAGAATGCAATTTGTTACCTTTAATTAATTATTTGGTTCTTGATTATTCATGTGAAGTTTACTCTTAACATTGTAGTTGGTTACTAGAATATTCACAGTTTGGTTACCTTTATGTATTTAGTTGGTTAATGATTTATATATATTTGATTAACATATATATGTTTTTTATTTATTTATTTTATCTTTTTGTTATTGTAATTGTATAATGTTTGTCGGATGTTATACTAAAAGTGTACTTATTATTTTTCAAATTTGAGGGTAAAAGTTTGATTCCACAGACGATGAGAATGAACGTCTTTGATTTGGGGTGTTTCGGTTTTTTCAAAGGGGAGGATGCTCACAAGAAATGTTGAAAAGAAGTCGAAGGATGACAACATTGAAAGTGATATATCGGTCATTAAAGATGCAATTGATAAACTGATTCTACGGTAGTTGGAGAAAAAAGTTTTTGAAATTAAGAAAGACGTTGTAAACTCGCTGGTGATATGAAGATTTTACATGTTCAGGATATGCGAAGAGACTTTAGATTAATTATAAGAGATGAGTTACGGGATAAAAGATGGTGGGGTCAAAGAAGTCGATGATTACGATGAAGAGTCCGATTACGATGAGGGTAGTGATGCCGATGATGCTTTGATGAAGCCGATGATTCTGATGAAGCGATGATGTTGTTGATGAAGATCTTTGGTGAGGTTGGTGATGATGGTTTGAAAGTCGATGAGGTTGGTGATGATGGTTTGAAAGATGATGAGAAGAATGATGAATTTGTAAATGAAATTTGGAAATGAAGGTGATGATGTTATGCTTGAAGACCGTCGTGTTGTTGATGATGTTAAAGATGTTATGGATGAAAAATCGCGTTGTTGAGGATGTTGTTGAGGAGGTTGTTGAGGATGTTATGGTTGAAGCCCGTCATTTTGTTGAAGATGTTGTTGAGGATGTTGGTGATGTGTCGATTTTGTTAAGAAGAAGGATGATAATGAATCTGAGTATGGTAATGAAGTTGAACTTGATGGTATGGTTGAAGAACATCATGAAATAATAAGTAATGTTGTTCAAGAAATTGTTAAGGTTAGACTTTTTTGTTTGTTTTGTTTTGTGTTAGATGTCTTTTTTTCATTTTTTTTAATGATCAATTGATTGTTTTGTATTTTGAATGTTTATTAAGAATGATGTTGACATGCCAACTTTTGACATTTTAAGCCATGTCACGGGGGAAGAAATTGTTGTTTATGTTCTTTCTTGAGGTTAGTGTTATAACTACATGCCAACCTTTTTTTTTACATGCTTTAAATTTTTTATTCTTACCGCTATATAACCGTTTTTGTTACTATTATATTCTTGTTTGGTTACTATGTTACAAACTGTTTGGTTACTATTATATAATTGTTTAGTTACTATCATATATGTTATATATATGTTTTTGTTACCATCATATAAACCGATATGTTGATATATAAACATGTTTTGGTTACTATGATAAAAGTGGTTGGTTACCGTCATATAACCTGCTTTTGTTACTTTGTCATATAACTTTTATTTACTATCATATTACCGTTTGAATTACTATGTTACAACCGCTTGTTTAATTCTTATTATCTAATTGTTTGGTTACTATCATATATGTTATATATATGTTTTTGTTACCATCATATAAACCGATATGTTGATATATAAACATGTTTTGGTTCTTATGATAAAAGTGGTTGGTTCTTGTCATATAACTTTTTTTATTCTTTGTCATATAACTTTTATTACTTATCATATTCTCGTTTTGGTTATTATGTTACAAACTGCTTGGTTACTATTATATAATTGTTTGGTTACTATCATATATATATATATATATATATATATGTTGGTTAGCATCATACATGTTTTATGTTTTTTTTCTTCAAATTATGTTTTTATAATTATGGTTACATTATTTAGTTGTTTAAGTAACTAGCGTTAACAGTGTTGGTTACATTGATTACATAATGTTATTTTTCAACACTTTTAATATATATATATATTTTTTGTTCAGCATATCAATGTTGCATTATATTACTTCCGTAAATTAGCCGTACATTACGATCATTGTGTATATAAGAAACAACGATTACGGATTATTGGTTCCATGCCAAGATGACCTCTCTTTTTTGAAGAGTATCTGAAAAAATTCAGATAAAGAGTGTATTATGCTGGGAGGTGATGTTCTTGAAAGTACATTCATGGATCATTTATGGATGTCAACACACCATGGAAAAATATTGACTATGTTTTGTTCCCCATACATATGTCATCACCGGACCATTGGTTTTTGTTAACATTTGATGTGCATCGTAGACGTCTAACTGTTTATAATTCTCTGCAGCCCAAAAGAAAATCCATGCAAACAAAAATCATGGATGTTTGTGAACCAGATATATTTATTCTTTTCACTTTATTATGTGAGGTTGGATTTTGGAGAGATAGGAGTGACATTGACTTTAGCAAATGAACCATATCGCAATAAGGAGGAAGATGACATAATTGAGTTAGAATTTGTAGAGTCGGTTCTGCCTCAAGTGGAGGGGTAAGGGTTGCATTGTTTACAATTTTTGAATTATTATATTTAATTAGTTTAGTATCGCTCATCTAACTTGCTTTTGGTTACTATGTTGTAAATGTTTAGTTCTTTGTATAAACCGATATGTGTTATATATAAAGTTGATTCTAGTATTGATTTTGGTTATATTTTGTGCATTTGTCACGTTGATTGCGGGTTGTTCACAATTTGTTTTGCGAAGCATGTCATTCATCGAAGATTGATGAAATTCCTATTCCATTCCCGATTCATGCAATATCGAAAGAAGTTATGTACAAACCTATATATATAATGCAAGAACAAACAATTGGAGGGATATGAGATTGACAGAGAATTTCCAGGAAGATTTGTTCCACATTTTGATTAGTTCGAGATATTGTTGTGTTGTCGTTATGAATTATGTTATGTATTTTTATTTTTAATATACACAACAATTTTGTATGGTTCATTAAGGATGATTACCGAATCTTATATAGATGGGATTTCATATGTTATTATAATATCGCTTTTGGAATTAATTTTGTGTGTGTGTTGGTATTTGATTCGTTTTTAGGTTTGTGTTTGCTTACATTTATTTTGAAATGTACATGATTGGTAACCAAATATATATAAAAGGGTAACCACTAATGTTTTGATAAGAAATGAGATGTACAATATTGTTTCGTGACATATAAGCATTGTTGTTAAATATATTTTGAGATGTGCGATTAGTATCCAAATTGTTATATAAGAGTAACCATTTGACTTTATGTTAGTAACCAAATAATTTACAATTTATATTTGGAATATTTGTCAAGTGAATAAAGATTATACTTTTGTGGGTTCCCATTTGTATTGGCAACTCATAATGAATGCAAAAATCAATGCTTTATTCAATAAAAATGTTGATTATTGTACAAAATTAAAAATGCTACCATCTATGTGGTTTATGGTTAATGATAGTAAACAATTATATATACATGTATCTACACTCTTAATATAAATTCATTATATCAGGGTTTTTTGGTCTTAAACCGGGTGGATTATTGCAGGTTTTTTCTGTTGTGTCCTTTCTCTTGCACCTTCTTGCATTTGTTTTGAATTTTGATTTTAGATCCGTGTTTATACCTCCTCCCTTTTGGTCTTCCAAATTGGTCTTCTTGTGTTTGGTGGTTTTACAACCATGTTTCTTACTTCTTCCGAGTACATCCAGCTTTTCTTTTGTCATCTAACGGCAGATAATTGAAGTTCGAATATGTGTTGACCAAAGTTGTTTTATAGTATTTTTTTGAGCAAAAATCATAATACTCAAATTTTGCTTGCTTTCATAAAATGCATGTACAAAAGAAGAAGACGACATGCGGACATGGCATCTCATGGTTCTGAAATTTTCCACATGTAATATCCTTTTTGTCGATGTCCACAATATATTGTTTAGCGACACATCGTAAATGAAGAAAAATCACTAAGTTTGATGTCTCAACCTACATCACAAATTAATCATTGTTAGAATACAAGATAACCGGAATCATTTTCATTATCCGAAAAGAATACGTATTAAAGTAAACAACTCAATGTTATAATTACAAAACAAGTAACTAAGCGGAACTAACTTAGCAAGAACATTATAATTATACGAGTAACCAAATAAACATCGCTTAGTAACCAATATAATGATCTTATCAATAACCAACTCAAAGAAGAATATTTTAATTATTAAGAGTAACCAAACAAGTATCACTTAGTAACCAATATAATGATACATGCGAAGAACCAACTTAGCGGTAGTGCGGTAACCATTGTAATGATATGCATTAATCAATTAAGTATTAATTGACAACTAATACATATAATATTTCATAGTAACCAAGTTACCATTAGCAAGACACAAGTTATTATTAGTTAGTAAATATTATAGTGTAAGACAAGAACTAAATCAAAGATTAGACAAGAAACAATTCAACACTAATTAGTAATATTTTGCGAGAAAAAAAAGATTAATAAGTAACCAGTCTGATAATGATACACAAAGAATAAACTCAAAGAAGTGTCAATTAACCATTATAATGTTTTGCGATAAGCAATTAGGTATTGGTTAGTAACTAATATAATATTACATAGTAACCAAATTATTATTAATCGATAAACAAGTCGGTGATAGTCAAGAAACATTATAGTTTAACACAAGAATAAAGTCACCAGTAGTCGATAAATAATTGAACATTAATTAGTAATATTATGCAATAATCAAGACATCATTAGTCAAGAATAAATACAATATAAAAATTAATGCAATAAATTATAATTTGTATTTGTTACCTTAAGTTTCCTTGATTTAATGATATTAGATTGCAATCTTTCTTCAATTTGTTAGGAAAGTGTTGTGAATGTTGATAGAAATCAACTTGTTTGTTTGTGAAATACCATCTTTGAACCCGATAAACGTAGGCATTCAATCATTGATGCAACCGGAAGATCCCTAATCATCTTAATTATGCGTTGTTAATAGATTCGGCGGTGTTTGAAGTCATTGTTGAGTATCTACTACAATCCCATGGAGCTGGTGCACTTTTCCAACTTGACCTCTTCCTCCAAATATATCGTTATTCGAGGATCAATGGCATCAAGTTCAAATGCATGTGTTTGTTGAATTGTTCAATGTTGTATCTCTCTACATGCCCCGTTGTAAGACCTGCTTAAGTTCTTCTCCTCTCTTTTTGAATCTATTTTTATATTTTTTCAATTATATGGTATGTCATGCAGAAGCATGCATGACATCCGGAAATACATAATTCATCCTTGTATTATGGCTTCATATCTATCTCAAACAATGCATTGGGCTTCCTTTACTCCACAAGCGGTTATTAAATTCATGAAAAACCATCTCCATGATAATTCATTTTCGGCCAACCAACCAACTGCAAAGCAATCTAACAATGTTTGGTTTCGATCTCTTGTGTCTTCTTATCGATGAAGTGTCCCCGTAAGTTGATTGTATGAATGTGCCATCGATTACAATAATTGGAAAGCAATGATGCCATGCTTGAATGGATGCTCCAATGGCAAAGAATAAATATTTGAAACTAGCATTTGATTCCAACTCAAGAGTCGTGAAGGAACTCATTATGAAAAATCAACATTATCAATAGAATTATAAGTAGTATAATGCTACAAAGTAACCAAGACAAAGATTAGATAAGAACCAAATTATTGTCATACAAGAACTCAAGACAAAGATTGGACAATATAATTTTATCGAAAGAACAAGACAAGAGTGAGACGATGAATGTATGTACTTAATGTCGATTGTCCAAGACAACATTTATCAAGAACCAATTATCCAAACATTAGGCGATAACCAAAACAATAAAGGAATATATTGTTATCAAGAATTAATCAATAACCAATATATTGTTACCGCAATCAAGAACTAATATATTGTTACACAAGAACTAATACAAAGATTAGTCAAGAACTAATAAAACTTTAGAGCGATAATGTTACAAAGAAACCAAGATAGCATTAGACGGTAACAAACATATTTCACTACGAGAACTAATACAACATTAGATAGTATAATGTTTCCAAAGAATCAAGACAACGATTATACAAAGAAACAAGATAAGTCTTATACAATTACCAAGATATCATTTTGCAAAGAACTAACAATTAAAGCAGACAAAGAACAAGGTAGCATTAAACAAAGAACCAACATATTGTTTTAAAGGAACGAAGACAACATTATACGATAAAACAACATATTGATATACAATAAATAAAGATATCATTAGCAATTAACAAACAGTTTTCATTAGACAGTAACCAATGTATTTGCTTTGAGTAAACATTAATATAAAAAATCAGTAGAACTCATTTAAAATTATAAATATGAGGTAGGTAACCAATGCACATTATAGCAACCAAATCAGTTGAATTGAGTAATCAACTAATCATGAAAAATAATAATGTGTTTTAAATTGTTACCTGAATTTGTTTTCTGCAGCATGTGTAACCATGATGGGATCAATGAGTAGTCGTGTGTATTTCCTCTTACCTTTTCTAACGCTTTCTCCTTCGATCTCCATGCTTTTTGGTAAGAGATAGACACATTATATTCTGTCATCATGTCCTTGACAATATCGGTTGGTGTGTATATTTTCTTCAAATTTGTTAATTTATGCATTATGCATTCGCTTACCAACTCACTATTTGCTTTCATCGTGGTCTCCCAAAGAATACGTTGATGAACACGTGTGAATGTCATTGAATTCCCTCACCTTGAATGTGACCGGTTTTTCAATACTTGATGCTCTCATCTTCCATTTGCAATTTTCATCATCTACGCATTACCAAAACAAAGTCTCTACATGACCTGCTCATTTGAACTTTGTGTTGTCTGCTTTTCTCGATTGAATGCAAATTTTCATTGATTGTGATAGGATTTTTTTTGTCTTTGTAAGTTTGATGTAATTTTACTTCACGCTCATTCGGATCTGTTATTACATCATCATATCGCCCTTCCGTATGTATGATTTGTCATGTTTCTGCATCTCGTTGTTGTTCCATAATTTCCATTGCAAGTCGATCGGCGATATCAAGGTTCCAATTTGGCAATCTTGTGTTCTTAGTGGAACTAGTCTTTGAATTCCTCTTGTGTTGATCTCGATTGGCGTTACATCTTGAACAACAGATTCTTCTATATTTGTCGAGTTATCGCAAGATTGTTGTCACAATACTTTTTTTTTCAATATCTATAATCGTTGGAATTTTCCTTGTTCATCGATTTTCTACGACTCAATAAAGAATCTCAAGGTTGCTTCATCCGATATACGACGGTGGAATGTTGAGTCTAATGTGAAATTTAATCGACAATGTTGTTTTGTTTGTATCTATCTCAGAATGCAATGCATATCATGTTTTGCATTTCTCCGAACGAACAAGTTGATGGAACTAATATGCCGCAGAATTTCAAAGTTGGTGTATTGGTTACTATCACCCATGTCTTCGTTGAAATAAAGCACAACATGAATCATCTCCATTATCCGAAAAGCAGAATAAGTCTTGTAAAGTAACCAAATCAATGTTAACCAAGAACCAAATCATATAATGTTAGTAATCGGAGAATGAAACACATTAAGACATTCATTTTACAATGGAAACAATCAGTTTAATTTTATTTGTTAGCAATTAAATTATGATAGTTGTAAAAAGGTAACCAATGTAGCCAATTAGTTTCCATCATAATAAAACAAACCAATATAAATTAATCAAATATTGCACAAAGAATCATAACAACATTATACACAAGAACAAAATCCATGTGTAGATAAAGAACTAACACACATGTTTAGTTAAGTAACCATAAGATAAAAACATCATCCATTTAATTGTTATAGTGAAAACAACCAAGATATAGAGTGTTTGTGGGGCGGTTAAAAATAATTGTTGTAACCAATGTAGTTAACAAGTAAACATTAATATAACCAATGTAGTTAACAAGTAACCATTAATATAAAAATATAAGTATAAGTATAATTAGATTAATGCAGTTACCATTTCAAAGATTAATGAGTATCCATTATATTTTTACATAGTATCCAAATCAAGATTATTTAGTAACCAATATAATGTTAAACGAAGAACTAACTCAAAGATTAGTCGAAACATATACATATACATATACATATACATATACATATACATAAAATAACTATATACATTTAATTGTTTCTATAACCATATATAACCATAGAATTTGTAGTAACCATATGTAAATATATATATATATTTTATCTTGATACACCTCAATATTAGAGCGATAGAATCAATACAATGTAGTCAATGAGTAACCTCAATTATAAAAGAATATAAATTTGTAATCTTACACAAAGAATCAAAGTCAATTGACTATCGAGTATCCGTTATAGTTTTATATAGTAACCAAATCGTAATTAGTTAGCAACTAATATATCAAAGTCAACATTAGTCAAGAATTAATTCATCATTTTTCATTAACCAATTCAAACATTGTTCAAGAATATTATACAAAGAAACATTATAATTTTAAACAAAGAACCAAATCAAAGAATATGCAAAGAACCACAATAAAGTTACCCAAAGAATCAAATCATCGTTGAATCAAGAATCAATATATTGTTACATAGTAACCTATGAAGCATTAGACAATAACTAGCTTATTATTAGATATTATAATGTTACAAAAGTAACCAAAACATTATTAGACAAGAACCAACATAGCTTCATACGATAGAACTAAGACAACATTAGACATTATAATGTTACAAAGTAACTAAGAAAAGATTATTACAAAGAACTAAATATATTGTTACAATCAGAACTAAGATATCATTAGACATAAGAACGAAGACAAAGATCGAACAATATAATGTTATCAAGAAACCAAAACAACAATAGACGATGACTAACAATTCGTAAAGGCGAGAACTAATGTTTATGATGAGTAACCATTAATATAAAAATTCGATAAAAAGGTAACTATATGCGTATGAACTTTAAACTCACATACCTCGGAGTTTAGATTTGTATCGAAGTTCTTTGTGATATTGTTTTTGGTTCTTGAACTTGAAGTAGATGTTGATTTTGTATACTAGTTAGCCTTCTCCGATCTTAGATGTTTGTCAAGAGAGTTGAGTCGAAAGGCAATCGTCGATGAAAGATTTGCTTTCTCCGATATCAAAGTCGCGTGTTGATGTTCTTTGTGATTTTTTAGTTCTTGAACTTGAAGTAGATGATGATTTTGTATACTATTTCGCCTTTTCTCCGATCTTAGATGTTTGTCGCGATCTCGGAGGTGAGTTGAAAGGCAATCGTCGGCAAAAAGATTTGGATTTATCGATATCAAAGTTGCGTGTTGTTCGGTTGCTTGAATTTAGGAGCCAGTTAGTGTTAGATAGACATATTTGGTAACCGACGCATGCGTGATGTTACCAACTTTATTGTTGTGTTGTTTTATTTTTGTAATTATGTTTTGTGTGTTTTATTTTTGTAATTATTTTCTAATTGTTGTATATTAGTGTTAAGGACCAAAAAATATATTACCTGTTAGTTAAAGCCCAAGCCTCACTAGCTACCTTAGAATCCTTCTCCGAATCGGTTTAGGACTCCTAAGGTCACTAGGTACCTTAGAATCCTCTCCAAATCGGTTTAGGACTCCTACGGTGCAAGTGGAATCCAATCTCAATACTACCTTTAGAGTTACCTTATTCAAATATGGTTAGGATTAGAATCCTTAA
Organism: Panax ginseng; assembly: GCA_020205605.1. NCBI lineage: Eukaryota > Viridiplantae > Streptophyta > Magnoliopsida > Apiales > Araliaceae > Panax > Panax ginseng. The sequence goes on from CM035144.1 coordinate 129,097,201, forward strand.
CCATTTAAACTCCTTGTGACTCCAGACTTTGTACACGGGACATCCCACTGTACAGGCTCAATCCAACCGAATTTATACGATGGTTTGGGTTCCGACCCAATAGACTCAAACACCCGACCCCGAACACCATACACCAAATTAGGACTCTGGCCCAAAAGACTTGAATACCCGACCCCGAACGTCATAAACCCGAATAGGACTCCGATTCAAAGGACTCGGATGCCCGAACTTCTTCAACTTCCCTGAAGGCTTCGGCCCAATGAACTTAACATTCTCTTTTAATATCAGACCTTCAACCCACCTGGGGGTCTTAAAATACTCCCGAACAGAGCCTGACTACTATAATAATTGGCTGGGCCTGGATGGCATGACTGCTCCCTTTAAATAAATAAGAAGAACAAAAGACGACACTGAGTTATGAAATCAATTATCATTCCCAGCTCCTAGCTAGTAGTACAATTAACCTATATGAGAAGTGCCACAATCAGATGCGATATACTTCCTCCGCTCCTTAATATAAGTTATTTTTAAAAAAAAAATTTGTTTCTAAATATAAGTCGTTTGAGAATTTCAATTAAACATTAATTGTTTAGTTTCTAATATTACCCTAAGTAATAAATATAACTTTGGTTCTCTCACTATTTTTTACCCAATAATAACACTCTCTTCTTCCAATATAAGGACAATATAGACAATTGATAATATATTTAATACTATACAATTATTTCATTAATATTTGTGCACAACTCTAAAATAACTTATATTAAAAAATATTTACGGAGGGAGTACTCCCCATATGAGATGGCATCAATATCTATATTATACCAGCTCCTAGTACAATTAACCTGGAAGTGCATGCCACAATTAGATGCGAGATAGCATCAATATCTATATCTATATTATAAAGTCTGAGTTGAGGCTTGCGACAGAAGTTTCGTAACTTTGTTTTATTATTCTCTCTATAATCGTAAATATATCGTAAATATATTATGGGTTATATGTATATACACAATAATTATAAAAATAAATTATCAATTGTCATAGATCAGAATAACTATAGTGACGGTTCAAACTGTCGTCATAGACAATTGTATACTACACAACTGTATATATAAATTTTTCTTATATATTATTATTTTATTCTTTCTAATATTAATTTTTTTTATTTTTTTAGTTTATAATATTTTTTATTTTAATTCGTATAATGTGTATACACATGTAATGAATGAATGAGATTCGGTTAGCATGGAGTTATTTTTTTGGTAAGTTAGTCAATTGACCAATAGAATACTGACACGCATACAACCTTGCCTGCGTGTCAGTATTCTATTGGTAAATTGATTAACTTACCCAAAAATAAATTTTATACTAACCACCTCCGAATGAATGTGTGCGTAGGCCACTAATTTATACTCTCTCCATCTCATTATATCTGACATTCTAGAAATTTTCACATAGATTAAGAATAGATGTAGTTTTACTATTTTACCATTAATTAATTCTTTGATCTCATTTAATTCTCCATTAACACCAAACTTGATTTCACACCCTCTCTTCTAATTTTCTCTCCTAATTAAAGAATAGAATTTGAATTGTTTTTTGAAAATAAAGAAAATAGTCATTAATGGTGGTGGAAAAGGAAGGGTAAAAAAAGAAACAAATAGACAAAATATTCTTGATTTTGTAAAACGTCAAATATTTTACAAAGAAAAAAATCCTCTAAAACGTCAGATATAATGAAATGAAAGGAGTATAATGCAATTAATGTTACATCAAAACTACCAACCGATTAATCATATATAAACATGTGTACTGTAGTTTTGTCCAATTCGATCTATTCATTATTGTAAACAATAATACTACTGGCTAGTAGTAGTAATTTTTTTTTTAATTGTCCCAAGGACCAAAAGCTTAAATAGTGGGTTAGTGATGACGAGTCACTTTCAGTACTGTCCGTCCCCCATGACTACACAATTCCAAATTGGAATGTCATTCAACCAATTATTGGATCAATTTTAATTTTCTCCGTATGTATATATCTCCATATATATATATATATATATATATATATATATATATATATATATATATAATATGTATATTATTATACAATCGAGTTATAACGACGGATTTTTTAAGTTATTGCGACGGTTAATTAATTGGGTCAGAATTCCGTAATAACTATGATGAAACGTAAAACCTGCTGTCGTTGTATTTCAAAAAATCGTCATAAATGTTAATCATTGCATGTCTACACAATTTGTGTAGATAAATTTTTTCCATTGACAACTGGTTGTCATGGACACTATTCTAACAACCCACTTTTCAACCGTGGATCAACTAATTGGATGACTTAAATTGCAATTTAATTTTTACACAGCCGCTACAACATGTTGTGTCCGAAAAACATGTTGTAGCGACTTTTAATTTAATATAAGGGGCCTCACATGGTCAAATATGTTGTCAGTGTTGTTAAACAACTTTTTTTTTTAATAATATAATACACTAACCAGAATAAAAAATTAAAAAAAATTCCCTTAGTCTTTAAAAGAATTATTTCTAAAAAATTTCTCCTAACCAAATTTGAAATCACAACCTCTCGCTTCAAATCCTCGTCATATGACCACCCAAGCATCACAAGCCTAATTGTTCCTTCCTCTATCCCTTAATATAAGATTTTTTAGAATTGTACACAAGTATTAAGAAAATAATTGTATAACATTAAATATAATATCAAATGTCTATATTATCTTTGTATTGAAAAAAGATATTATTATTTATTAGGCAATAAATAGTGAGAGAACTAAAATTATATTTAATACTTACAGTAATATTAGAAACTAAATAATTAATATTTATTTAAAATTTTAAAACATTTTATATTAAGGGATAAAGGGAATACTCAACAACTTATACGAGTTAGTTGTGTTTTTAATGACAACATTTAAATAGTATTTTACAACGATGGTCTACATATATTTGTGTGGGATTAGTTACTTGTTGCCATCAATATTCAATGAAGGAATGCTTATGACCCACCATATAATATCCAAAAATTTAAAGTTGCATATTGAGTTTAACTACTCAAACAACCACGCACTAATAGAATTGCCATCCACATATATATATATATATATATATATATATATATATATATATATATATATATATATATATATATATATATATATATATATAATTTTCATTTGTGATAATCGGTTGTCATGATATTTTTCAATAACCATAATTTATACCGACAATCTCAATATTGAATGTTATGAATTAAAGACAATTTCTCACATGTCTTTGCTTCCCTTCCGCATCCTTTTTATTATGGGTAGGCTAGTTAGTTAATCATGTAGGACTCTTTTATTTAAAGTAGCAGTAAATATTGTTGGTTTATATACTTTGTGATTTTAATGATGACAATATTTATATGGGATTAATTGACTTATAATTTAATTTAGTCATGTTAATCAAATATTTTCATGCATATTAATATAATAGTTTGCATGGGTTATTGCATGGAATAATACTACACGTTATTTGCTAACCCACAAAAGTTACAGCAGTTTGGAGTAAATAAATCAAATTGATTTATTTTTGTCTCATGCTTTCTATGTTTAAATCTAAATCTGTTTTGTTATGGAGACTAATTCAAATATGAAGTGGAGTATTTTAAGGAGATTGAAAATCAAGTATTAGATTTATAACAGGTATGTGCAAGCTAGAATTTATATCTAACTGCTTAAAATTCCTTAAGTTTCTCATATTTATTTGTTGGGTTATATTCTTCCAATATATATATATATATATATATATATATATATATATATATATATATATATATATATATATATATATATATATATACAATCGATTTACCAATTTATGTGTCTTAAAGATCTTTTTAGAATTGGTAAATTTAAGGACTCTTATTCAAGTTGGAACAATGCTAATTTTTGAGTCTTCTAACAACAATTCTTATTTTGAAGGAAACATGTTAACTGTCAAATAGGACTCTTTCAGCTAGTCTTTATATTTTATTTGACTACTTTCCTTATCTACTGAGGCTGTTATTCATCTCCTATTAACAAGTAAAATAGTCGTTGCTGGAAGAATTGGTACGTTGCATGAATTAGCCGTTGCTCTCTTCTTTATATATATTGTTTACTCGGCTTCATGAAGAAGAACAAGACTACTGATCAAAAACTCTTCAAGCTATTCAGGAAATAAATCATCACATCACTATTTTAGTTTTGTGGTTTACAGTGTTCTTGTATCCTTTATTTCAATATATATTGTAAACATAGTAGTACAAGTCTAGGATTGGCTTGGGGGTTTTTATTTTAGTAATACTCAGTCTGTTCAACAAAGTTATCAAAGTCTCAGAGGTGAGAGGTGTTGCAGAGGTGCAAAGGGGGCAGAGGTGTCCAATCGATTGTCGTTGTAACATGGAGTTTTTATTTACTTTATAATTGCTGAGTATTATTTTAATAAAGTGAGTCTCCAATCCTAGGTGGGATCGACGTGGATTAAAGCTACTGTACCAGAGGATAAAATGTAACCACGTAAAAAATCTCAGTGTGATTTACTGTTGTTTTGCTTCTCTTTTTTAGCCTCTATATTCTGCAGTTTTTATTTGCGTTGAAAAAGTTTTACACTAATACGAACAAGTATTAGCTGTCCGTTTATAACAGACGAAGAATATAACTAATATGGACAAGGTTTGACCGTCCGATTATAGCCTGCTATAGTAAACTTTAAAAATTGGCCACTATAGATCACTTCTAAGTATATACACCTATTCACCCCCCCTAGGTGTGCTTAATTACAGAATTTTATTTGGTATCAAAGCCTTTTCCAAATTCCCCACCATGGTCACTCTAAATACCAATTAGCTTGAGGCTGTGTTTTGTTTCAACATTCTTTATAAGCTTTTCAAATTCTGCAAACGCTTGATCTTTAGTTTTCAAAAATAAAACTCACGTAAATCTTGAAAAATCATCAACAATAACAAAAGCATAATGATTATTTCCTAAGCTAGCATATCTTTCGGGTCCAAACAAATCAAAATGCAATAATTGAAGAGGTAAAGAAGTTGATACCTTATTTTTGCTGATAAAGGAATTTCTTGCATGCTTGCCTAACTGACATACATTATAAATCCCTGTCTTTTCATATTTAAGCTTTGGCAATCCTTTGACAAGGTTCCCGTAGTAGCTAGTTTGTTAATCAATTCCATATGCATACGTCCTAACCTTCATGCCAAAGAATAGTTTGATCTTGAATAGCAGATTAGGCAAATATCTTCATTTTGATTTTCAAAATTAATTGTATAAATATTACCTTCCTTTGAGCAATTAGAGGAACATTGTGAGAAGCATGAATAATAAAGACATTTATCTTTTTCAAAAATTACTTTATGTCCACTATCCATTAGTTGACTTACACTAATTAAATTATATTTTAATCCTTCAACATAATGAACATTATCAATGAAAACCTTACCATTTCCAATTTTACCTTTATCGACGATTTGGCATGTGGTATCATCTCCAAAGGTAACAGTTCCTCCCTTCTTAGTAGTTAGTGAGATGAATTTAGCACTATCACCCGTCATATGTCTAGAACATCCACTGTCTAGTACCCATTTATGTGATGGTACTTTAGCTTTAAAACAAGTACACCTACAAAATAAAGAAGTAACTATATTGATCTTTGCAGGTCGTAGGGAAAGATCCTATGATACACCTTTATTTTCAAGAAGGTCAATCTACAAGCCGACCACCTCTGTTGATAGGAAGCGAAAACTTTAACTTTTGGAAGTTCAGAATGAAGATTTTTCTTAAAAGAGACCCATGGGAATGGTGGGTACTTGAAAATGGACCTGTTATTTTTAGACATGATGATGGTAGACTCAAGACTCTCATGGACATGGATGAAAATGAAAGCTACATGTTTTCTTACAACTCAAGAGCCATGAACACCTTGCTAAGCGGAATGGTCCAAGCTGAAATTGATAAAGTATCATCGTGCAACACAGCAAAAGAAATGTGGGATACTATCATGACAAGTCACGAAGGTACATCCAAAGTAAAAGAGGTGAAGTTAAGTATGCTAATGTAAGACTATGAGCTATTCAAGTTAGAAAAGGATGAAACAATTAATGAAGCTCAAGGGAGATTTCTCACTCTTATGAACTCTCTAAGTATGCTCGGCCGAAAAATTGATCAAAGAGAGATAAATAGAAAGATACTTAGAGTCATGCCCAAACGGTTTGCACCGAAAGTCACAACTCTCCAAGACTCACCAACAATTAGTACGATAGAAACTCACTTTATTTGGAGAGCTTGAAGAATTCGAAAATCAACTAAAGAGGTATGATGAAGAGGATGAAGCACCAATAAAGAAGACATTGGCACTTCAAGTCGAGAGCAACAATGAAAGTGATCACGAAGATCTTGATGAAGAAATTGAAATGCTCTCAAGAAAACTCGAGAGACTACTTCAAAGGAAGAAACAAAGGAAAAATTAAAAAGGTAGCTCAACTTCAGTGAGTAAGTCCGAAACGAAACAAGAAGAAGAAACTGTCCAACTCTGTTTCATGGGACTAGAAGATGATAACCAACTTGAGGTAACAAATTTTCAAAAATATTTTGAAATATCTGATTATATTGCTTTACAAAATGAAAATCAACAACTCCAAAAGAAAACTGATTATTTTAAGAATTGTGTAAATGAGCTAATGAATGAAGTTAAGTCACTTATTAAAGAGAGAAAAGAAAATGAATATCTTAAAAATGAAAATGAAGTGTTAAAAGAAAATTTGAAAATGAGAGATGCATGCATAGATGCTTTTAATGATGGAAAAATGATGAATATGCAACATGTTGATAATGTAACAAATGCAAAAATAGCATCTTTAAAAAATGATATTGCTAAATTTGTGTAAGGAGAAGAGAATCTAAATGTTATGTTAGGGGCACAAAGGTCTAGTCTTGATAAACAAGGAATTGGGTATAATCCTATTAAAAATATGAAAAATAGAACTAATGATAATATTAAAATGATTAATAGTAAACTAAGGTTTAAGCCACTTTATTGTTCTCCGTTTGTTACTTGTAAAAAATGTGGTTTTAAAGGTCATTTTGATTCTAGTTGTAATAAAATTAGAATAAAACAAATTTGGGTAAAGAAATGTGATTTATATGCTACTAACCCAAAAGGACCCAAGAAAATTTGGGTACCAAAAAGGTAGAGACTATTTGTTCATTTTGTAGATGTCTCAAAGTCAAAAAGGAGATGAATAGTAGTTATCTATAAATTATTTGGCGGAATCTATAAGTACCTCATATTATTTTTTAAATAATGTTTTAATTAGATATATGGATTTTCTAATACAAGGGTTCATAATATTATTTATTGTGCTAAATGTTCCATATTTAATACACATGACAATCATGTTGAGGAATTTGTACTTGAATTTTTTTTAATGAACTTAACCATGATCTGTCAAAGGAAGAGAATGAGGATTCTGCAGGAAATAATAATTTGAGTCGTAGAAGTTAAATCGCTAAATCCGAACGACCTAAAAGTCGTCCAATTAGAAGGAAAGACAATTTCGATCGATGTAAAGCCGTCAGAATCGGAAGGAAAGACAAACTAAAAACTCGTATATGCAGACAATCAAAAATGTATACAATTAGACCCGTCCGATTTTAGAAGAAAAAATCGGATACATAATTTGATATATCACGGTTTAAATCTAACGAATGTATGACCACCGCCAAGCTTCCTAGATCACGATTTAATCGTGAGAAATCATCCCCAAATTTGATTATAGGTGACCGCCACATTGGATGATCAAAAGAAGTGTTTTTGAAGAGATTTGATTATGAAGATCCAAAATCGAAAACTTCAGAGCACATCTAGAAAACTTACTATTGGTAACAACAATGTTGATATATAGGTAACAAATCACAAAGGTATGATCATATTGTTTACTTGCTATATGTGATTTTATTATAAACTTGCTCCAATGATATTCTTTATCTTTGAACTTATTCTTTTAATATTGTCAAATGGGGCGAGATAACTATTTAACTAAATTGATATGAATTCATTTTTGTTGATGACAAAGGGGGAGAGATATTTGGGTAATGAAGATTATGTTTTAATCAACTTGTGCTTAATGATTTCTTTTTGATAATGACAAAGGGGGAGAGATATTTGGTATTTGAATTTATTTGGATCAAGTCATTTTTTTTTCTCCTTAATATGCATAAATTTAGGGGGAGCCTTATAGATAGGGGGAATATATAAATTTATAAGATAATGTATTGTCATCATCAAAAAGGGGGAAAATGTTGGTTTATATACTTTGTGATTTTAATGATGACAATATTTAAATGGGATTAATTGGCTTATAATTTAATTTAGTCATGTTAATCAAATATTTTCATGCATATTAATATAATAGTTTGCATGGATTATTGCATGGATTAATACTACACGTTATTTGCTAACCCACAAAAGTTACTGCAGTTTGAAGTAAGTAAATCAAGTTGGTTTATTTTTGTCACATGCTTTCTATGTTTAAATCTAAATATGTTTTGTTATGGAGACTAATTCAAATATGAAGTGGAGTATTTTAAGGAAATTGAAAATCAAGTATTGGATTTATAACAGGTATGTGCAAGCTAGAATTTATATCTAATCTGTTTAAAATTCCTTAAGTTTCTCATATTTATTTGTTGGGTTATATTCTTCCAATATAGATATGTTATCTCGTTATATATATATATATATATATATATATATATATATATATATATATATATATATATATATATATATACATTGATTTACCAATTTACGTGTCTTAAAGATCTTTTAAGAATCGTATATTTAAGGACTCTTATTCAAGTTGGAACAATAAAGCTAATTTTTGAGTCTTCCTAACAACAGCGATGCTTATTTTGAAGGAAACATGTTAATCTGTCAAATAGGACTCTTTCAGCTAGTCTTTATATTTTATTTGACTACTTTCCTTATCTACTGAGGCTGTTATTCATCTCCTATTAACAAGTAAAATAGTCGTTGCTGGAAGAATTGGTACGTTGCATGAATTAGTCGTTGCTCTCTTCTTTATATATATTGTTTACTCGGCTTCATGAAGAAGAACAAGACTACTGATCAGAAAGTCTTCAAGCTATTCAGGAAATAAATCATCACATCACTATTTTAGTCTTGTGGTTTACAGTGTTCTTGTATCCTTTATTTCAATATATATTGTAAACATAGTAGTACAAGTCTAGGATTGGCTTGGGGGTTTTTATGTTAGTAATACTCAGTCTGTTCAACGAAGGTATCAAAGTCTCAGAGGTGAGAGGTGTTGCAGAGGTGCAAAGGGGGCAGAGGTGTCCAATCGATTGTCGTTGTAACATGGAGTTTTTATTTACTTTGTAATTGCTGAGTATTATTTTAATAAAGTGAGTCTCTAATCCTAGTTAGAATTGGACGTAGATTAGGCTACTTAGACCCCAGAGGATGAGGGCTAACCACGTAAAAAATTTTGTGATTTCTTCGTTGTTTTGCTTCGTTTTTTAGCCTCTATATTCTGCAGTTTTTGTTTGCGTCGAAAAAGTTTTACACTAATACGAACAGGTATTAGTTGTCCGTTTATAACAGACGAAGAATATAACTAATACGGACAAGGTTTGACCGTCCGATTATAGCCTGCTATAGTAAACTTTGAAAATTGGCCACTGTAGATCACTTCTAAGTATTTACACCTATTCACCCCCCTCTAGGTGTGCTTAATTACAGAATTTCATTAATACTTTTAGGTTGCATAAATGCTTAGTCAATTATTTGTACTATTAGGAAGAAAAAAAAATGAATATTAATATTACTAGTTTACTAATAGTATTGATATGAAAAAAAATTCTACAATTCTAATTAGAATGGTACTTTTTTTTTATTCTTAATTAATATTATCACTATATTAATTTTAATATTTATATTAATATTAGTTAGGCGAAATTGTATACACTGACTAGTAGAGTGCGTAGGAGTAGTATAATTCTTTGTCGACAATCCAAAGCAAAGCGTAGAGTCTAGAGAGGTAATCTAGCTAGGTAGCTAGAGTGTATGGAACATAACATAATACACAAAAAATGGTTAGTATGAAATTTATTTTGGAGTAAGTTGGTCAATTGACCAATATAATACTGACACTCAAACATAATTGTATTTGTATCAATATTTTATTGGTCAATTGACCAATTTACCGGATCCTAATACACGGTTTCTTGCCTTCTCGCCCTTTTTTCCCTCTCCTTATTCTTTGCTTTATTCATGAGTGACTTCTTGTTTCACTAGATTCCAACATCATCCGGATGCTTTCTTTCCTTCCATAATTAGATTTAGCCTTCACTCTTCTAGATACATATGATAAAGTGAAGGAGTACAATACTATACTATTAGCGCAAGCCCTACCACCTCAAAACCATATATATACACTACGGAGTATTATTTATAAATCCACTCAAATGCTCTCTATCTTGTTTCATAATATCTCTTATATTCTACTTATTGGGCCATAATTATTTTAACTCGGTGGGTCACAGTCCATGTAAAAGAAGTCTCTTTCACGTAATTAAGGGCCTACTTGGGTAATTTGAGAATTTTAACCAATTCAAAATTATTTTCTAATTATATTTGATTCCTAACTAACTTCTAAAAAAAGTGTCAGCATAGAATCCGACTTCCTTCTTTTGAGAGGATTCAATTCAATCCCATTAAAAAATATGACCTAATGAAAAATCTTATTTCCATACGGTCACTATAAATATAAGTTTGGTTCTCATGTACACACAAATCATTATTATTTTCTAGCAATAAATATCTTCATTGTTAAACTTTTTTCACACCATGTACTTATTCTCGTACCGAAGCTATCTCTCGACGCGTTGACGAATCTTGACATTAACACTACGTGATACCAACTTACAAAAAGAGTTATTTGTAAAAATATATATTATAAAATATAAAAATATACTTAAATGTATCACTCATCATAATTTCATTAATTATCATATATGTCATTATTACTCAATTAATAACTTAATTATTATTTTTAAGGGTAAATAAAAACAAAAATGTACTAAGCCCCTCATGGTTTAATGGTAAAAAACTATTTATAAGACTTTAGTGTATGAGGTCTTGGAATCCATTTCTATCTCTGACAAAAATGTTAAATTTCAGTCAAATTTAGCAAAAAAAAAAAATAGTAATTATTAATATTTATAATTTTTTATAAATAAGACTCTTTTTATAGAAAACCGGGTGCATAGACTTATTAAGGCAACTTTATTTCATAAAATAATTGCTATTATGATCCTATCGTCACGCATCTTTAAACTTTAAGGAAATCAATTGTTAAATACATAATTATGAATAAAAACAAAGAAAAGCTGTTTGAGAAATGACAGCAGCCAAAAAAGCATTACTTATGGTGGCAACCCACTCGGAAATCAATTACCCAAAAAAAAACAGGGTAGTTGAAATCCCACTTCAGCCTAAAAAACAATATTTTAACTCAGAAGCTACGTTTAAACGTACATAATCGGGAAGTGTTGAGTAAATTTCCGTAAAGACTATTCCCTCGATCTTATCTACGAGATTAGCCTGATTAATTTAAATTTGGATTCCCCTTAATCAATTTGATTATTTTAAATTCATTCTGAATATGATCAGAGAACTAATTCGAACATCTGTAATGAGATTAGTATATATATATATATATATATATATATATATATATATATAGAGAGAGAGAGAGAGAGAGAGAGAGAGAGAGAGAGAGAGAGTAGTTGTTAGTCTTTGTACGTAGAAGTTTAACTAATTGAAGATTGGTCCTACATATATAAATGGATGAGTACTGTAATTAACACGAAACCCTAAATTAGGCAGCCAATTCACGTAGCTATGGATTCTTGATGAATTAATTCGTTTTACACGTGCTAATCCCCATATGACGATCGATTGATTAGGTTCAATCTATATATATATATATATATATATTTATATATACACACGCTTTGAGCAAATTACAAGTTTTTCCACTTTGCTTAGTGGGGGATAAATTAACAAATTAATTATTCTTCTAGTTAAGGAATCTAATCTATCAAAGATTAGTTGTATATGGAATCTAATCACCTTCGAACATAGACATAATTAAGCACTGCTAATACACTTGTAAACTTTCTTGCATGGTGAATATTGCATTTAGATTTATAATTAATGTAACTGATTTGATTTGATGTAATATATATATATATACGGTCCGGATCAAGTCAAATCATATTTCTCTTCTTACAACTCACGCTCACTCTTTAGACTGACGACAAGATTCAATTCCTACAATCGTCGTCTATACTTTTAGCGACGCTATATGTGTCATCCGTCGCTAAAAGTATGTAGGCACTATTGTATATAATCAAACCGTCGGGTCCGCCATAAAAGGGGGACGGCGGTGGAAAATAAGATAAAAATATCTTGACTTGATCCTTACTATATATATATATATATATATATATATATATATATATATATATATATATATATATATATATCTTTGTGCATGATCGATCCAAAGAAATCCAAATGCATCTGATCAGTCATTTTAATTCTAAATTACTAGTAAGAAGCATTATTACCCTCCTACCAACCTTAATTATTGCCAGAGATTTAATGATCTGATTATAAGCAATTAAGCTGACCTGCAAATTAATATATACTGGAGTAGTATTATTATTTTAGTATTATTATCCCGATTGATCTAGACAACCCAATTATTAGAAACATACTATATATACGTACCCAAATTAAACAGGAATTGATTATTCAGTTGCATCCTAATTAAAACCACCACCACCACATCATTTTCTTTTTCTTCTTTTGAGGTAATTAGTTACCGTGTCCCAATTAAGAGTTAAACAAAACATTAACTAATTTAATTAGTGCTCATAAAAATAATTTAATTACTGCAAAACAAATTGATATACATGCATCATCCTAACAACTGTTGCCTTATTTGGTAGGCATGTTGTGAATTAAGTGTTCCAACGGCATCATATATATTTTCACTAATTCTATGTATATTAATTTATGACTTTATTAATTAAATAAAGTTGTTATCATTTGCGGGCAGAATAAAATTATTGGACGGTACAGTACGTACATGTCTTGGATAGATGAAATGAAATTAATGTCACTACCGAATGAAACATCGCTTTAATCAGATAACCTAAACTAATAGTAAGTGGGATTTGGTCACAATTTGTTTTTTTGTCAAACTTTTGGTGATGTAAATTATAAGTAAAATTAACACACACACACAAATATATATATATATATATATATATGAGAAGCCTTCCATGTTAAGGTTCTTTGTAGTCTTGTATCTGACACACCTTTTTTGTCTTTGTTGATAAACTTATTGGAAGAAATTTGAGATGAAATATAAATATACTGGCATAACTTGTACCAGAACTTTTATTTTAATATGAGGACCCCACCATAGTCAACGTATTTGTCGGTTTATTGAAATAAAATGAATTTTTAATATTAAATAATGCTAAACCAAGACACGGTTTGTCTGCATTGTTGCCTTTTTATAAAATACTCCCACCGCTACAAGCTCTTACTACATTAAAAAAAAAAAAAAAAAAAAACTCAATCGGACAAGCTCTTCCTATTGAAATTTATATCCTTGCTATTTTGTTTATTTTATTGTTTGTTGCTATTTTGTTTGTTGCTATTTTGTTTATTTTATTGTTTGTTGCTATTTTGTTTATTTTATTGTTTGTTGCTATTTTGTTTATTTTATTGTTTGTTGCTATCTTTATATAAAAATAGCAAATATTTTATAACCTATTTTATATCCTATTATAAAATAACAAATAAATAAAATAAAATATTTTATAAAAAATAGCAAATAAAGAATTATAAAATATTTGTTATTTTATAATAGGATATAAAATAGGATATTTTATAATTCTTTATATAAAATAGCATATATTTGCTCATCTAAAAATTATATCCTATTTTATATGACAGTAACATATATTTGTTATTTTATATCATATATTTGTTATTTTATAATAGGATATAAAATAGGTTATAAATATTTGCTATTTTTTTATAAAAGAATTATAAACAATAAAATAAACAAAATAGCAACAAAACAATAAAATAAACAAAATAGCAACAAAATAGCAAGGATATAAATTCCAAGTCGGAAGAGTTTGTCCCGGTTGGTTTTTTTTTTTTTTTTTTTTTAATAGTAAGAGTTTGTAGTACTTGAGTATTTTATAAAAAGACAAATGTGAGACAAGCTATGCCAATCAAGGCATTATTTAATATTAAAATTCATTTTATTTCAATAAACCGACAACACGTTGACTATGGTGGGTCTTCATATTAAAATAAAAGTTCTACAAGTTGTCGCTATTTCATTGATATATTTATGTTTCATCTCAAATTTTCCAATAAGTTTATCAACCCAGACAAAAAAGGGCCATTGACAAGACTACAAAGAACTCCATTGCATATGGAAAGAAATCATATATATATATATATGTAAAATTAAAGGAATGGCATTAATATATATATGTGATGATATATATGTATGTATCATGGTGGACGTACCGTATGGAAAAGACAATATCCGATGTCCTTGGCGTGTACGTCGGTGGTGGTGTTAATGGTGGGTGGAAGCTGACGGTGTAATATAAGTGGGAGCCATTTGCTTTAATATTTCTCCGACAGACAGCTTGAGGATACTAGTAGTAATTTTGGGTTAATTAAATTAATGGTTTATGTATGTTTGTATGTATGTGTGATGTGTAGTTGTCGCAACAGAAATCGTTATTGAGAGCATAAGCAGCAAACTACTAGTCGTGGGACCCCGGACGTTAACTAAAGTTAACGTCCATAAATAATTGATGTAGAGGGATGGCATTAAATATAATATTAATTATTTATATTATTTTTGTATTGAATAAAAATAATATTATTTATTAAATAAAAAATAATGAAAGAACTAGTGTTATATTTAATATTTGAAAATTAAACAATTAATATTTATTTAAAATTCTCAAATGATAAATTAAATAATAATTAAGAGACAAAAATATTGATCTAAAATGATTTATATAGTATTTAAAGAATGATTCGGTCAGGGTAAAATTGGAACCAATTTTTTTAATTTTTTTATTTGCAAATAAAGGCTAAATATATAGTATTAAAAGACTTAGGATAATGGGATGTTGGATTACAAATTAAAAAGCATTAATTCACACATTTCAAACTTAAAAGCCAAAAAATTAAGCCTTCTGCTGCTTCAAAAGAAATCAAGTACACTCCCTACAATTGCAATTCTTCCACATCTGCTTCAATTAATAATGTTTCTGCTAGCTATTTCTTACCGCAACCACCGATATATACTATTACTTCACCCAATGCATGCAACGATCAGAAATTAAAGGGATGGCATTGACATATATATGATGATTTATTTTGATAATAATATACTACTACTATATTAATTTAAAGTGAAAATTATATATGTTTTATAACTATATATATATATATATATATATATATATATATAATATCATAAATTCTTATTCCACTCTGAAAATGGATGAAGAGCATCTATTTATTACTCCATATGTTATTCTCCAACACAAATGGAGCAAGTAGATTCTAGTTCTAGTATATACATGCATGCATTGCATGACGATAAGCACGATTCAACTTGCGGCAACGTCTATTCATCAGCCTTGCAACCGCTAGCTAGCTTTCCGGTTCTTGGTGTTTTTTATTTATTTATAGAAAACGTACGTACCAATTCCTTTCATTTGCTGTTCTAACTAACCTTACCATTCAACATTTGTCTCTCTCCAATTGGTTCATAAGGCAGTTTTCAAGGCCACACAATTCAAATTTGTGATCACTTTTCTGTTAAATCAATCCAGCTAGCTATCCTCATAAATCATCTACTCCCTCCGTCCTTTAGGATTTTTCATTTGTCCTTAATTATTTGGCGTTTGTTCAAATTTAGGAGAATTTATGATAATTTTTTCAAAATTACCCCTCATTAAACTCTCTCCCTTTATCCCAACAAAACTCTCTTTATCCCAACAAAAAATTTAAGGGTGTTATAAACAATTGAGTACTATATTTAATGTTTTTCAATCATTTTCTTAATTATTGTATCTACCTCTAAAATGTTAAATAATTAGGAACGGAGAGAGTACTACTACTAGTATTTATTTATTGTCTAACAACTTTCAAAATTAAGTTGACAGACAGAGACTTAATTCTCTTGATTCAAATTTGTTCTAATTTCTCTTAAATTAAATCTAGCGCCGGCCCCACCATTCCAATTCCATTTCTCTCTGAAAATATCACATTACTGACATTAGTAGTATAGTACTAGCACGCAAGAGAGATCACTTTTTAACTTAACTATATTAATTATTCGACCAAAATTAATTTCATATATACTAACTACCCCGTAAATCACAGTATCTATCCATCTTTTCACACGATTCCATTTGTTTCTTCTTAATTTTCTTTTAATTATTATTCTGCGACAGAAATGAACCAACGCTTCTTCCTCTTTTCTCTCTCTCTTTTTAAAATTCTGTCTAGTGCGTTTTCACTATATACACAGAGATTAGATTTCATAAAAAGACGCGTAGGCAGCATACATTATAAATGGAACCCACCTCTCAGGCCTGTGACGACATAAATCCACCCAAAACAAAAAATCCACCCTTTTTCTCTCTCTAAAATCCAAAACCGCTCTCTTTTTCTCTCTCTATAAATAACATCTGAAACTCCCGCACTTAGCCCTATCTTTTCCTTCTCATCTCACTCTACCACCTCTCTTCATTTCTCTCACTTCCCCCCTCTCTCCTTCTACACATTATACACATAACATAAAGAAATGACGGCCGTAGCAAGTGCACCCTTATCGATGACGGTTCCGAAGTCGCCGTGGCACTCGCCGGTGCCGTATTTATTCGGAGGCCTGGCGGCTATGTTGGGCCTCATTGCTTTTGCTCTGTTGATTCTCGCTTGCTCTTACTGGAAACTCTCTGGGTACCTTGAAAGAGGCGAAGGCTCCGCCGAGAGAGACCTAGAAGCCGGCACCGGCGACCCCTCCGGCGACCTCAAACCAGATCCGGTTTATGAAGAAAAATTCGTTGTTATCATGGCGGGACAAGAAAAGCCGACCTACTTGGCCACGCCCATTTCGAGCAGAACGTCGTCTTTTGGTAGTAACAGCAGTTGTACGACGGAGAAATCGGACGAAACGGTCGAGGAATCGAACAATGATGATGAGAGTCTTGTTGATCAGGAACGAAGAAGTAACACGGAGAACCACTGATCGGACCCTTGAAATTTTTTCTCCTTCAGATCGGAAATGTAAATATATTTTTGAGAATGAAATGAAGATTCAGCTAGCTGTTCTTCTAATTCACAACTTAGCATTATTTTTTGCTTTTCTAGATAATTTTGCCTGCCTCATTAAAATAAATATAAAAAGTTCATTTGGTAATTTGATTACTAACAAGGTATATTGGAAACAAGGTAGCAACACGGTAACACTGTTTTGAATTGGAATTAAATTATGTGAAATTGTTTCTTCAAATATTCACTTCCAATATTAATTGGCAGCCAGGGGGAAAATTAAAAAGCATGCATGGAAGATTTAAAATTGGAATAATTAATTGAATGGTTAGATTAGCTAGACACAAAATTAGGCCTAATTAAAACAAGGAAATGCAGATAGATAGATAGATAGATATGGACAGGTGCTGTACGTACGACAGTCGCGGGCGAATTGAAGGGTTGTGTTCGCGGCGAGACGAAGCTGAAGCTCACCATCTGTACTCTTTTATATATCCAGTTTAATTTAGGTAAATGAATATCGTATTAAGGATTTTTTTGTTGATTTTCGATCATAATAATTAACAGATTTATGTTTTTCCAGTTAATTAACAGGTAAGTTGGTTGATGGACCGATACAGTATTGACACGCAAAAAAAAATCACCAACTTGCGTGTAGATATTATATTTATTTATTAATTAAAATTAACTTAATCATAACTACTCCTCAACTCTATTTATTTGAACACAAATGATGAATAATATTCTTTTTGGAGTGAGTGGTCCACACTGTTATAACATCACAAACAATTAGCAAGAATTAAGAAAGGATTATATGATTATATATATATATATATATATATATATATATATATATATATATATATATATATATATATATATGGACTCGTTTATTGAAACTATCGGATGATAGTGGATCACTTTAAAATCATTACTAGTACAATAACAATAATGTGTAGGGATATGGCCAATATGATAAAACAATCAATAAATTTGCAAATTTAATAATTAATAGTAGAAAATCTAACTCTCTTTGTTCTCAATTATAAAAGTTCACTGATTATTAATTGGTGATAATAATATAAAATAACAAAGTATTTTTAAGTTTGTTATCATAATTTAATTATCACAATTCACAAGCTATTAAAGTACTAATAACTTATTATTTAACGTAATAATAAAAAAATATTCAATATTCACAAATTTTATAAACGAAGAATTAGAAGAATAGTTAGTTGGTTTATATTAATATAATATTAATATTTTTTTTCCTTATTAGTAAAGTTACTGGGAAATTATAAATTTTATAAATTACTTTTTAAAAATAAAAGTATATCTATAATCTTAAAACTTTGGGTGTACCCCCGACCATTCTTAATTTTACATCGACAATGTGTTCAGTAAAACGGTAGGCTTTGTCTGTGCATAAAGTTTATGGTATTAGAATGGGTTAAGTAGGATGGGTGAATATTCAATTATATGAATCTTGGGCCGGACAGAGCGAACTCACTTGTTGGGCTCCAAGCAGAGTGCAAAGCAAGGCCGAAGAAGCGGCTAAGGTTATTGAAAATTACTGATCTATTTAGGTGATTGTACTGAAGAGTTTCTTGATTGAAACCCAAATGATCAATTGGTTGTGAAGGCCGAACACTAGATTCAGAAGGGGAAAAGGTATTATTATTAATAATAATAATAATAATAATAATAATAATAAGGGTTAATAATACTCTTTCTTTTGTAAAAGAAGAAAATTCAAAATTTTATCCGGTTAAGGTAAAGTTGACACCAAGTTCACTGTAGTATGTTTTATAATTTTTTATTGTACTATCTCTATCCCATTATATCTGACGTTCTAGGATATTTTTTTCATCCCAAAATATTTAACGTTCTATAAAACCAAGACTATTTTGTCTATTTATTTTCCTATTCTACCCTTATTTCTCCACCTCCATTAATGACTATCACCACCAGTCCAGACTCCAGAGAGAGATGGAGGACCCACTTTCTATCTCCAAACCCTAAACCCCCTTTCTCTCTCCTCTTCCTCTTCGCCTTCCGATTGAGTCCTACGGATCTATACCATATGTACACAGTTTCAATAATCAATGGATATGAGAAAACATATCTACTTTATCTCTTTTGTGTCTCTGCATGTGTTTGGGGAATTAATGAATGAAAACTTGAGCTATCTATCTATACCATATATACACAGTTTCAATGGATATGTTTTCTCATATCCCTTTCTCTCTCCTCTTCCGATTGGGAAAATTGATCCATATAAACAAATAAACTAGAGGTTTAAGGAGAGAAAAAAGAGGAATGGCAGAGTTGCCATTGGAGGTCGCTGAGGTGGGAGAAGCAGAGACGGTCGACTCCATGGTCGACGACGAGCCTTCGAGGGTGATGAGAGCCGTCGGACTGGTAGCGGCCGGCGGCGAGAGGGTGGAGAAAGCAGGAAACGGTGACGCGGTGTATCAGATTGGAGAAATTGGAGACTTTGTTAATTGTCATTTTCTTGATTCCTGTGTTAAATAAATTCCCTTTGCACCCTCAAAGTATTAATTAAAGGTAAAATAGTAAAATTGTATTTATTCTTAATTTATTTATGTAAAAATATCTAGAACGGATATAATGGGATGGAAGGAATATTAATTATAAAAAATGTTAGATTTATAAGTTTTATAAATTT
Source organism: Panax ginseng (assembly GCA_020205605.1). Taxonomy (NCBI): domain Eukaryota; kingdom Viridiplantae; phylum Streptophyta; class Magnoliopsida; order Apiales; family Araliaceae; genus Panax; species Panax ginseng. Next base: position 129,117,383 of record CM035144.1, read on the forward strand.
TTTTATTGCATTGGTTAGTGCAACATTTTTTATAATTAATATAATAAAAAGCAATATGGAGGTGAAGTTGTTGGGAACTTTCACTTATGTAGTCAGGTGCAACTACTTGTCTCAAAGTTTATCAATCATCTATTATGGTAATCAGTTGGTACGTCGTTGCATGGGGCTACGAATAATCCTCTAAAATAAAAATAGGTATCCACCGTTGAGATTCAATTGCGAGTAATACATATGGTAATAGAATTTGTTTTTTTGGTAGGACGTACTTGAGACATATATGGAATTAATATAAGAATGAAATTTTCTTTGTAAGACGATTTGTTTTGTTATCACGAAATTTCTTCATGTTTGGTTATTGTCTTCATCTTTATTATGAGTTTGAAGGAATTCTTAATTAATCATTGTTTATGTTGCATGCATGCATGGTCTCTAACCATTTTTGTTGCATGTTTAGCTAACCCATTGTTGCATGCATTCTCTTTAATTTGGATAATGCATGCATGGCTTCATCAAGGCTATAGCTACCATTTTGGTATCATGACTATCATTTTTCTGATTCAATTAATTCTTTTCGATGATCAGCGAGATTATGGATTTTCAACAACTCCAACCTCCTCTACGTACCTAGCTTTTCTTATATCATGTTATGCTCAGCAGATCGACGAGCCCTGCGAGCTCATCAATGTTAAGATTTTTTTTTTTTAAATTTAGCCATGTATATATGGTTCAAGGAGATATGGATGACTTAATTAAAACGGAGAATTAGCTAGTCTAAAACTAAATGTATCTTTGGAGTTTAAGGGAAATATGTGGCAAGAACGGGGGCGCCGTACGTAGGACAAAGTAACATATAATTAAGTGTTATGTATTTGAGACAAATTAACACAAGGAAAACTAAGTTCGGTATTTCATAATTTTCCTAACAAACACAAGGTACGTTAATCCAGATTAGATTTATATTCTAAATTAGATATACAAGTTGACTTTTGAGGTCAAATAATAAATATATTAAACTTCAAATAAATGTCAACTTATTTAGTTTTAATTGATACAATTATTATAATTATATAATAATATATAACAAAATTTATTTTATTCTGAATTATACTAATTTTGAAATTTGATCAAGTTATATCTCTAATTTTGAAACGTATTAATTAACTACACTACTTATATATATTATTGGTGGCAACAAAAATGCATGTTACTTGTACTTGGATATTGTACGTATTGATGATCTTTGTTAACGCTAAGTTTAGCTTGGTAGCGATTCAATCACGTAATTCACGCTATTTAGAACCCGCATAATAACAGATCACACGAAGTTTGACGGCTTGTGCCACGGGGATAGCTTCCGGTGAAGAATAAGTCTGTGTCGTTACAAGGTTTAACAATGGAGGCTAAGTGTTTAGTGCTCAAAAGTAGGTATTACCTAATAATCATGACCTGACCTTGTATTTATAACGCCACACCACCTGTAATCCTCCTCCGAGTCTGGATTAGACTCCAAATCATGGTAGTTACCATAATTTGGGTTCAACACAATCTCCTTAAAAGGTGCAAATGGAATCCAATCCAACCACTACCTTTGAAGTTACCTTATTCAACTATGGCTAGATCCCGAACTCGCACGCAGAAAGCCCACCATCGCAGCAGCCCAAACAACCCCACCATCGTGTCCGGCTTCGCCCAAAGGACTCGATGACCCGACCCGAACACCACACGACAAGGTAAGGCTCCGCTCGAGGGGCCTTGGATATCGAACCTAAAGACATCCACTAAGATGAGGCTCTCACCAAAAGGACTCCTGGACGCCGAATCTTAACAAATCTAACCTCTCCATGGGCTTCACCTAATGGTCTCCTAAAGTTCCTTTCTAATGTCAGCCTTCTACCACACGAAAGTAAAATGCTCCTAACATTGCCCCCACCTCGATTGTAATATACTTATAATCGGAGACTTGAAAGGTCAGATATACGAAAGGTCATGACAGCTAATGATGAGTTATCTGGGGAAGCCAAACGGCCTGTTCTCATTTTTCAAAACGTGCCGCCCCCCTCATGCTAGGTCCCACCTTGAGCATTTAATAGCCGCCCTTGGGTAACGTGCACCTACACCTATAAAAACCCCTCACTGTCAATCACTATCACTTTTCCCAACACTTTCCAATTCAAACTCTCTGTCTAACTTTTCGGCGAGCTCATCTCTTCCCCACACTTCACCGATTTCATCTACTCTGTTAGTTCTTGAGCTTAATTTTTGCTCGATTTTCCTCACAACCACACATTTGCATCTCGTTCCTTAAAATCTTGCGTCAAATGGCTAATTCTATCATTCTTCATCCCCCCACTTAATCAACCCCTCCCTCCGTCACTACCGACGATCTAGTTCCCGTCGATTTGCCGGCGGCTCCTACCAACGCCCCTACCCCCTCGGTTCTTTCTACCTCAATATCATCCGAGGCTAGGATCCGTAATGCCTATCACTCTGCAGAGAAATTTTCTCATCTCCACACCCCTTCCACCATCACACCCTCTCAGATCCCCAATATCCGAACCCTCTTCAAAATACCTCAAGAATACAAGCTTCGGTGCAAACCTGATGAGAAAATGTTTTGAGGCTGATGGTGAATGGGTGGCCGCTTCCTATACCTTCCGAAATATGGGGTTCGGTTCCCACTTCATGAATTCATCTCCTCTTTCCTCTCGTTTTCATGAAATCGGGTTCGCATAACTCGTCTTTAAACTCGTACATCCAATCGGTCGCCTTTCATCGCTTTGGTCGTGAACTCGATCACGCCCGGCCTCGACTTCTTCTTCGCCCTATTCACTGTGACCGCGTCGAAAGAACCTGGCTTAAAGCAATTAAACAGAAGACCCACCCGAACTGTTCTTGTCAAAACCCCTTCGAGCAACAAGGGCTGGCATGACAAGTGGTTCTTCTCCAAGGGGACCGACCTCCACCTTCTCTCTCTCATCGGGCCCATCCTACCGACCAGTGAGCCAAAATATCCAAGTTCTCAAGGATCGAAAGCCGACGCCTTTCAAATTGTTTTATAAGAGGTGGTGCAAGACCGAATGGAGTCCATTTGCCTTACATCGTCCCAACGGCTTTAGTTATACAAACATGGTCAAAGATCTCCTTCTCGACCGATCACCCCTCTCTTTACCTTTTCCTCGATAATTTATGACTTATTAACGCATCCCTTCTCTTCTCGCGGCAGGACCATCTTCAAACCTGAAGGCGTCGACAAGACCCCGATATCTCGTCCCCCACCGCCGGACCAATCCACCCTCCAACAACCGACGATTCACCCGATGAAGAGACTATCCCGATAATGTGAGCTCTCTTGGGGATCTGCTTCGGGACCCGACCCCCCTCCGACAAAAAAGGTTGCTCTGAAGATGAGCCGAGCCGAGAAGGCGGCTTTGCTGAAAAAGTCCAAAAAACCTTCCCAGCCTTATGCAAAAATTCCTGCCAAGGTCTCTACGGCAATTACGCCGAAGCCGATTCCTCCTCCTCCTAGTCATGCTGAGGTGATCGAGGACTCGGAGGATACTCTAAAAGCTCCCCTCGAGCCCCGATCAAAGAAACCCCATTGATGAAAGTTCAACAACCCATTGTTGTGGTCAATCCCGTAGCCACCTCAACGCCTTCATCTCAACCAGTTCATCTCATGGGTCACCGACCACACACGTCGGTCGAAAAAGCCCTTCTGAGGTATTCCTTTTACCTTGTTCACCATTTCAAGCTCTCCTGTGTGACGACGTAACGATTCAAGGGGTTCACCTCCAAAAGAGTATCTGTGGATTATGTCCCGCTCAATGCTGTAATTTTAAGGCCGCTTAACTTCTTGTTGTAAACTTATACCTTTGCTTTGATAGCTGATGTGTGTGTTTGCTGTAGGCTAACGCCATTCTCGCTCGAGCCATCCCTCCCCTTGCCCAAACCACGAAGAAGGAAGTTCACCGAGGCGGATGTAGAGTCGTCAAGTCGAGGCTCATGGCCACGCTCGACCTAAAGAAGGATCGGATCTCCATGCTAAGACCCGAAATAAGGCGACCCGAGCTGAACGCCATGCTGAGGAGCTCGAGAAAAAATATGCAATACTTCTGGAGGAGAGGGATCGCCTATATGGGGACGTCAAGGATCGGGAGAAAGCTGTTGACGCCATCACCGAGAAGTTCTCTGAGATGCATGTCAAAATGATGCAAGTGATCGGAGCGAATAATGATTTAATAGCCACCATCAACACTTTCCCCGAGAAGATCGCCGAGGCCCAGCAGCAACCCATTATCGAATTCAAAGAGTCAGACGCTTTGAACGAGAAGGTCATGGCCTGGGCCAGTGATGGGTATGGTTTATCGCTTTTAAGGCTCGATGCTCTCCATTCTTGATTCCTCGACGATGCTCCCATCCTCGATTCCTCCGACGAAGAATCTGAAGTCAAGATGACCATCCTCCTCCCGGTAGATATTGTTAGACTTGTAATTTTGTACTTTTTCATTTTCCTTTTTATTTGTACTTCACCCGAATCGTAAATGCGATCGGGTTTTTGTAAAAATTTTCAAGTATAAATGAAATAGAGTATTTTGTCCATAAATCTTTGTAATCGCTATACTTATGACTTATCTCGATCAAGTAGTATCTTCCGAACCTCTTGATCGGATAAGCCCCAAGCTTGTCTCGAATAAAAAATTTACAGCTTTTCTCGATCCGCTTATACTCGTGACTTATCTCGATCAATCAATGGTGTCTTTCCTCAACCTTCTCGATCGGATTGTGTCCAAGTTTGTCCGCTCGAGTATTAAGAGTCATATGAATATAGATGAAGTTAAGATCTCCAAAGAAAACTTTCATTTATTTCATTTAAGATTGAAAGGTTACATGGATAAAGAAAAGAATGACATAACTATTATCGGTAAAATTTTCTAAGTCTTCCAAAGATGCCATGTATTCTTTACTTCCGAACCATCCATTGCTCAAGTCGTGATGTACCGGCTTCTAAGACCTCTACCACCTCATAAGGTCCCTCCCAGCTAGGCATTAACTTGCCAAAGGTTCTGGGGTTGATGCCTCCGACTCCTGAGGACCAAATCTCCCATCGCAAACCTCCTCGGCTTCACCTTTCGATTATAGTGTTGTCGGTCGTTGTCACGATAGATAGCCAACAACCATCACAACCGAACTCCTAACTTCTTCCAAAGAGATCCAAATTTGTTTTCAAACCTTCATCATTGTATAGTTCTTTATACCGACTTACTCAAGAGTAGGGGACCCGATCTCGACTCGGTATGAGTGCATCGGTTCCAGATGCCACCAAAACGGAGAGTCCCCAATTGTAGTCCCTGAGTAGTCCGACATGCCCATAAAATAGATAGTAGCTCTTCTGCCACCGACCCTTCAATTCATCCAACCTTCTTTTTATTCCGCTGAAGCAGGTTCGGCTTGGTCACTTCTACTGACCATTCGATTGAGGGTGGGCGATCAAGTCTTCATGATGTCAATTCCAACTCTTTCGTAAAACCTCGAACTTAGACCCCACAAACCGCCTTCCCATTATCGGAGACCACCGCCATCGGGATACCAAAACGATAAACCACTCCTTCTTTGAAAAACTTTAGGCATTCTTGCTCTAAGTGATCTTCTCAGCAGTGGTTTGGCTTTCACCCACTTTGTCATATAGTCGATAGCCACGATCACAAAGCTAACTTGTCCTCGCCTTCGGCAGCAGAGGTTCTAGGATGTCGATTCCCATACAACAAAGGGAATCGGGGATAGACCGAATACAACTCTTCTGGAGGTCGATGTGGGATGGTGTTGTTCAAATTGACATTTGGGACACTTTCGACGAATTCCTTGGCCTCCGTGATAGATAGTCTACCAATAATACCCTCGCCTCAAAATCTTGTGTGCCAAGACTTGGCCCCATGTGATCCCCACAGATCCCTTCATGTACTTCCCAAAGTGTAGTCCGCTTTCGACGGGTTAAACATTTGAGTAAGAGAGAACCGAAAGCCCTTCTAAGATGATCTCCGCCAATGAGTACGTAAATTGAGCTTCGATGTTTGATTTTTCTCGCAAGGATTCTTGGCCCAAGGTAGAACCCCATCTCGCCAAGTAGAAATATATAAGGCGAGCCAAAGAATAAGTTTCATTCTAGAGCTAAGACTTCGCTTTCTAACACTCGGCCGTTTCTAAGACCTCCGTATACCGATCCGTCAAGGAGCTTGCTTCGGTGGTTGCCAATCTCGCTAGGCATCTGCTATCGTATTATCTGACCGATCCACCCCCCGACAACTGTGCGATGCGAAGTATGCAAGCTTATCCTTTACTTCGGCCAGGTACTTCGACATTCTTGCCCCCCGAGCCTCATATACTCACCCGACAAATGCTTGACCACCAACCGCGAATCATCAGAGATGACTAACTTCAGACTTCCAAGCTTCGCCAACCGTATTCTCGCTAGATGGCCTCAGACTCGCTTCGTTGTTCGTGGCCTTAAACCAAAATCGTATGGCTCATTGACTTTGAACCCTTCGACTTGTCGAATGACCCCTCGCCCCATCGATATCTCGCGGTCGATGATCCATCCACGATAAAGTCCATGAGGTCGGCCTTTGTGGGCTTCTACCACTATATTTACATCCGCTCTCAGAAAGAGCATTCCACCATGAAGTCCGCTAATGCTCGCCTTTCGATCGCCGTCCGGGGATGGTATTCTATTGCAAATTATGTTAATTCCATCGCCTATGCCGCCAACCGACCCGACACATCCGCTTATGCAATATCTTCTTTAACGGTCGATCCGTATATACCACCACCACCCGACCTTTGAAATAATGCCCGAAGCTTCCTCGCCGCAATTATTAAGGCATATGCGAATTTTTTCCAGATTCGGTATCTTGTTTCGTGATCTCAAGAACATGGTCGACGAATACACCGAACTATTTTCCTCCTTTCACTCTTACTAACGCCGCCCCCTATCGCCATCGACTCTCGCACCGCCAAATATAAGTATAAAGGTTCCGGGGATCGGTTTCATCAATAACGGTGTCAACTCGGGATATTTCTTGATCCTTGAACGCATCTTCGCACTCTCAAGTCCACCGAAACTCTTATCATTTTTCTACCCTCGAGAGTGTCAAAAGGGTAAACATCTTTCTACCGACCTCGACATCGAATCTCCAAAGTGCAAATATCCTACCACAACCTCTCAGACATCTTTGAATGTCTTTGAGATTTCATGTCTAAGATCGCCAAATCTTTTCTCCGGTTGGCTTCGATTCCCTTTTTCGTCACTCAAGTATCCTGTAAACTTTCCTCGAGCCCAAACCGAAGGTACATTTGGTCGTGTTCAATTCTCAGCCAGGTTGCCTTACTGCGCTTCAAGCAGCTTTCTAGGTCTTCCAAATGATCCCTGACCGACATGCTTTTTACGATCATGTCGCCCACGCACACTTCCATACTCCGACCTAGCCGCTTCTCAATACAAAGTTCATCATCCGCTGATAAGTTGCCCCGCTGCTCAAAGAATCCGGTGTCATCTTCCGATACGCATATATAGCCCGATGAGTGATGAAGCTAGTCTTCGGATATCATCCTCAGGCATCGAGATTTGGTGATATCCCGAGAAAGCGCCCATGAAACTTAACATTCCATACCCCAAGTGGCATCAATCACCGGGTCTATGTTGGGTAGAGGATAGAAATCTTTTGGGCATGCCTTATTCAGATCCGTAGTCGATGCACAACCTCCACTTCCCATTTTGCTTCAACCAAAACCACATTCGCCACCATTCGGGATAGTCGATCTCAAGATGAACCCCGCCCAAAGAGTTTAGTGATCTTTCATCTATGATCTTCTCCTTCCGGGCGAAGATCCTTCTTTCTCAGATCACCGGTTTTCTTCTTCTGTCCAGATGTAGCCTATGCAATGCCACCGATTCGCTTACTCTGCATATCACTAGGTTCCCACGCCAAGATATCGAGATACACCAAGCAAGTCCACCAAACTGCTCAGAGCTGGCTCTGCTAATCCCGCCCAATTTTGATCAATTTTTTCCGATTCCCCGTATCAATTCCACATCTTCTGCTCTTCTCCGCAAGCAGTGCCATGGGTTCAAGGCTTCGCCTCGCGGAATGGCTCTATCTCGATGGCCATTGTCTGTTTCTGTTTGCTGACCCCGACCCCTGAGGAAATCAAAGTATTCCGATAACACCTTCGGGCAATGTCCAAATCACCTTTTACCTCCCCGATCCCGTTCGGTGTAGGAAACTTGATTTTGAAGTGAGGTATGTATTTATTAATCGCCTCAGAATGTCGCTAATGCTCGGCCTTCCCAATATGGCGCCAGAGGTCAATCCACTTGTACTACAAAAAAAATTTTACCATTATTTCGCTTCCCGAGGGTCAGTAAACCTCGACCGGTAGCTCTATCGCATTCGACACACGCACCGGTCGCCACTCAAAACCGCATAACTGGACCCTCTCCTCCCAATTCCATTTTCTTTCCTCCCATCCATCCTCCGATAGTACGTGCAGAGTATATCCACCGAGGACCCGCTATCGATCATCATTCTTTTCATGTCGACCGCCCGACTTCGCACTGCTATATTACCAAAGCTCCCATCATGTGGTTCAATATGGTCTCAGAGGTAGTCTTCATCCGAAAATGAGATGGATACCCCTAATAGGCCCTATCCTTTCGGGGTGATGAACTTGCATCGACAATACTACCGAGATGACCGCTTCCTTCTTCCTTCCTACATCGCCCCACCGAATTCCACCAAATCACATCAATCACTCCTCGGGCTTGCAGGGTGCGGCCATACTGTGTTTCCCCGTGTTGGTTCCTCGCTCTCCTCCCCGGGCCTCCAACCTTCTCGACCGACCACATATCGCACTGGCTTGCCCATTCTCGACGCTTTTCTATCGATCTTTCAGTTGTTGCATTCCTCCGTTAGAGATGCCCTCGAGACCGATGATATACGACAATATTTGTTTCACCCTCTTCCTGTGCTTCGGATCGCTTGGCATGGTTCAAAAAGGGCTTGTTTCAGATCTCCTCCAAAGATTTTAGCCCGATCCGTGTTGAGTGCGTGTAGACTTTGTTGACATTTTTGTTGGGGAAAGGTGGTCGCCCACCGCCCAACCTCCCCAAAGATAGCTTTTCTTACCATAGTTATCCGACCTCCCCGACCGTCTGACTTCTAAAAATTCGCTTATCCCGATCCTCGGGTTTCTCGTAGGATCGGGAGGGGGTTTGAAGTTTCCCATCGCCTCCTCTATCGCTATATGTCCCCCCTACTAAGTGGAAAGCTTCACAAGTCTCACGAGGGTTGATCACCAAATCCTTCATCAACTTCTTCGACTTCCCAATGTCTAAGCCACCGTGAAGAAGCCTGTGGCTTGTGGGGAGTTTAATTCTCGCCATCGACCCCACAAACTTCTCTAACCTCTTTGACGATTGTCCTGCACTTTCATCCGGTTTCTGGCTCGACTCGCATGAGGGAGGCCGTGATCTTTCCCCTCTTATTACTCCCCGAACCGAAAGCGGAATTTCTCCCAAGATCATTCCATGAATTAATTGATCCCACCGCCGTGGTTCCCATCCACTCCCGGCGCTTTTTTTCAAGGTTGTTGCGAATATATGACACTTTGGCAAGATCCGAATGCCCGTAGATGTCATCACCTATCATACCCGGCTCGAGTGGTCATACGGATCCCCATCCCGTCAGAGGTCTCCATCGGGGCATCTTCTTTTGGGGCTCTCATTGTCTCCTCGATTGATCTCCCATGAGAAAGGCGACCCTACGCAGTCAAGGCATCCCATCGAATTCTTTTGCAACAAGAATTTTTCCACTCGCCACCCTTCGAGCGAGGGGGGGCTGACTTCTCTTTTATGGGGACGACGGGTCCGTCCCCTCCCATATTCATTCAGTCCCGCCCTCCTCCTCCTCCCGACCGCCTGGATGTTCTGATCGCCGCTCACTGACGGCCCTTCTCCCGGCTTTGGCCATCCTCGAGCGAGCTTTTGCATTTACTCCTTTCCTTATCCGCCTCTCTCCGTCGGGGTGACCGAGATCGGCTCCGATGCCTACGCCTCTTTGAGGATGCCTCCTGTTCTCCGGCCATGTTAGCCATCTGCTGTTCGAGCTCCTCATTCAAGGCGTAGGGCCATCATGGCGCCCTTGTTCTCACTGCTGATCTTTTTCTCGCAGAATGAATTCTCCGATCTCGATCGCTCTCGCCTCGGCTTTTTTTCCATGCACCTCAAGTTACCGAGTGAGTGATTCTCGCCTACCGACGACTAGCCTGGGTGGGGGTACGCCCTGGCCGTCAGGAAGAGTCTTCGCCGAGGGGAAGGAGGCGGTTCCACCTGATCTCCCTGGATTCTGGAACCCAATCTGTCCTTGACCGACCCCCTCACCTGGGTGGTCTGGTGTGTTTTAGCCTTTTCATGGTCGAGAGACAAAGATACTCCACGCCGCCATAGCCTCTCACCTAAAAAAAGTCGACTGTGATTGAAGAACACTAAAGCCCTCCTTCTAGCGCCAATGTTAACGCTTAAGTTTCACGGCAAGGCCCAATCACGTAATCCACGCTACTAGAACTCGCACAATAACAGATCACATAGAAGCTTGACGGCTTAAGCCACGGGGATAGCCCTGTGTGAGAATAAGTACAGCCGCTACAAGGTTTAACAATGGAGGCTAAGTGTTTAGTGCTCAAAAGTAGGTATTACTTGTTAATCAGTAACCTTGGCCTTGTATTTATAATGCTCACCACCTTTAGAATCCTCCTCCGAAGTTTGATTAGACTCCAAATCATGGTAGTTACCATAATTTGGGTCCAACACAATCTCCTTAAAAGGTGCAAGTGGAATCCAATCCAACCACTACCTTTGAGTTACCTTATTCAACTATGGCTAGATCCCTAACTCGCACGCAGGAAAGCTTCCACCGCAAGCAGCCCAAACAATCCCACCATCAGTCTGGTTTACCCAAAGGACTCACTTATTGTTGTAAGGCCCTATTCCTAACACCACATCCACAAGATAAGGTTCCTACCCAAAAGACTCTGGGACGCTTCTTGAATTCCAACCTTTCCAACCCAAAATGACATCCACTAAGATGAGGCTCCCTACCAAAAAAGACTTATACGCCAAACAATTTCAACAACCATACATACCTGGTTTCCAAATGGGCTTCCCTAATATCGATGGTCTCCTAGTTTGCACTGAGGTTTGAATGGGGTCTTCCCTGAGTTGCTGCGGTGATGAGAAGGTTGATGAAGGGTACGTATCATGAACTTTATATTAATTTTTGCTAGCTAGCTTAATTAATATTATATATGCATGTAGTATATATATAGCCCGTACGTACGTATAATCCCTGAAAATAAATTTTGGGGGTGGATTTATATATGCATGTAGGGGTAGGGCCTCAACAAATGATTGTCCGTGGAGAATTTTTACCTACAAAGAGTTGCATACTGCAACTAATGGTTTTAATGACGAAAACAAACTTGGAGAGGGAGGATTCGGAAGCGTTTACTGGGGAAAGACCTCCGATGGTCTTCAGGTAATTAATTAAGCGTTTACGTGCAGCATATCATGACTATTTTTTCTTGTCGCTGCCATCTCAATTTGTTAATTTTGTGCGTGCGTGCAGATAGCCGTAAAGAAGTTGAAGTCTATGAATTCAAAAGCAGAGATGGAATTTGCGGTGGAAGTTGAAGTTTTAGGCAGGGTAAGGAACAAGAATTTATTGGGGCTAAGGGGATATTGTGCGGATGCTGATCAACGCCTCATTGTGTATGATTACATGCCAAATCTCAGTTTGCTGTCTCATCTCCATGGCCAATTTGCCACTGATGTTCAATTAGACTGGAAAAAGAGAATGAAGATTGCAATTGGTTCTGCAGAAGGCTTGGTGTAAGTTTGTATCATCAAATTTTTTTTTAATGCTGATATATATATATATATATATATATATATATATATATATATATATATATATATATATATATATATATTACAACTTTTTGATTGGCCAATATAACAAAAAATCTCATACATACGTTCTTCTGACTATAAACTTATATAATCCCCACTACGTTAGGAGAAATATGACATGCAAACTCAAATTTGTTTGTTTTTAGTTTTCGATCGTTTCTCATCTTTTTGGTGGCAACCAAACAACAAAATCGTAGACTCCTTTATGTGTTTTTTTTTTCTACATACATAGCCGGCCTCAATAGTGATACCAGCTGCAACATAAACAAAGATCTCTCTTTAATTTTCTGTTATAATTTTGAATCGGTTAATTTAATTTACTCGCTAGTTAGCTGATGCTGTCTTCAACAAATTTTCATGGTATATATAATTATCTATAAACAGTCTGTTGAATATTGAGCCTTATTTTTTTTCTCCTTTTTTATAATTATAATGTTGATATACAGGTACTTGCACCATGAAGTGACACCCCACATCATTCACAGAGACGTAAAGGCTAGCAATGTGCTATTGGATTCAAATTTTGAACCACTGGTTGCTGACTTTGGGTTCGCCAAGCTAATTCCAGATGGTGTTAGCCACATGACTACTCGGGTGAAGGGCACCTTGGGATACCTGGCACCGGAATATGCTATGTGGGGAAAGGTTTCGGAGAGTTGTGATGTCTACAGTTTTGGGATTCTATTACTAGAAATCTTCACCGGAAGAAAACCAATAGAAAAGCTCCCCGGAGGTGTAAAAAGGACAATAACTGAATGGGCCGAGCCGCTGATTACAAAAGGGAAGTTAAAAGATCTTGTTGATCCAAAACTCAGAGGAAACTTTGATGAAAACCAGCTGAAACAGGCCATTAATGTTGCGGCCAAGTGCGTGCAGAGTGAGGCAGACAAAAGGCCTAAAATGAAGGAAGTGGCTGATATGCTTAAAGGGTATGATCAAGTAGTACTTAAAGGAGGAAGAGAAGGAGAAAATAACAAGGGAATGAAGAATATGAGAATTCAAAGTGTCGAGTATGGGGAGGATTTGTTGGCACTTGATGATGATGGTGAGGAGGAAAATAGTAATGCATATGGGGTGTTTGGGGCCATGCATAATATGGATCATGTGCAGAAGATGCAAGATCCATATAGGCGTATATATATTAATCACAATGGAAACTCAAGGAGATAGGAACTTCGATGTACTACTACTACTTTCTCCCATGGAAGAAATTAAATTGAAGTGTTCGTTTTAATTTATTTATTTATTGAGTATATTAGCTCATGCATGCGGAGTCCAAGCTGATACGTTTAATTAAATGAGAAAAAAAGGAGTTTATGGGTGTGTTATGGAGGGAGGGAGGGAGAGGATTTCTCCCATGGATGAAGAACATGGAATTAATTGAGGCATCAATTGTTATTAGTCTCATGTATTCGTCTCGTTAAACATGGAAGTCATAAGTTAGCGATAACCTATGGAAGTTTTTCCCAAAATTGTTATGTATGTCGAGTATATTATATTACAAGTCATGGCGATTATTGCCAATTGAAGCGAAAAAAATAAGAATATAGAGACTAATTTAAAACAAATATTTCCTTCATTTTTAGAAAAAGAATATCATTTGTATAAACATTACTTCATAAAAAGTGTCTTTTTGTTGATGGTGACTAGATCAATAAGTATGACTTTTAAATATCGCTAAAAAAATATAAAAATTTCGCTAGTAATTAAATCGACTTAATTAATTTTATTATCAATCACTTAAATCTAACATCACAATTTCACAATCATATTACAATTATAAAACTAGACACGCATTTTAAGATTTTACTTATATATAATTCTAAGATTTAAAATATTAATTCAAAGAATGAAATAAAATTATTATTAAAATTTGAATTTTAATTATGAACCCAAGAAATAACCCACCCCCATTTTCCTCTCTTTATAATATTAGAGTATTTACAATAATTTCTCTAATAAACTCTTTATTCTCAACTTTGAAGAATATATTAACAAATTATTATCCAACCGTTTCCTTATTTATCTTTATTTAACTGATCTTTGTTTTAATCTTTATATAGGATTTTACTCCCCAGAGTAAGAGAGTCAACAGACAGTTTTCTATATATGCAAACTCATTTAAGTGGACAGCTCATCAATCATACATATCTTGACATTATTATCACATTTTTTTTACTACTTTATTTTCAAATTATAAAATTAATATTGACTTATTTTTAAAAATTAATGTCAAACTTATTCAAATTTAAAATTGATATAAATTTATTTAATTTTTGTCCATATAATTATAAATATTATAAAAGTACTATTAATTATAAAATTTATTATTTTTAAAATTTAAATTAAAGGAATCATATTAAATTTAAATTTAAAATATCACTTAATTAACTTTTTAAAAAGTTAATATTGATCTTATGTACATTTATAAATTACAATCCATTTAATACTCACTCCATAAATTACTTAAAATTTAAAATAAAATAAAAGTTATTTTATAGTGGAATACAATTGATAAATTATAATCATTTTTATAAATTATAGAGATTATTATTAATTTTTATAAATCAATTTGATGAATTCTCAAGCTTAATAATTTTGCTAAGAATTAAAAAATAATAAACTTTATAAGTAATAGTATTTTTCTTATAAATAAATTACAATATGTATTGATTAAATTTATATTAATTTTACATCTAAAAATATCACATACTTACTTCAAAAAAGATTAATAAATTAATAGCGATTTTATAATTAAGAATAAGAGGTTGTAGTATATTAATTACATCTATCATAAGTTTTAACGCATAAAGTGTAAAATTCCAAATTTTACGAATAAAGATTTAATTTTCTTGAAATATTTTTTTAAATATTATGGTGTGGATTTGAGATAATGTTATACTTGTGAGTAGTATTTATAAATTTTACAAAGTATGCAAGTTGTTGTATTATATTCGATTGGTCTGGGAATATTCGTTTTAGCAGGAATATTAAATGCAATGGTAAGAATCATTGGTGGACCCCACAACGGAATTATTATTTGATTTGAAAACGATAAAAATATTTTTATGAAAATAACGGTGGAAGTTTTACCGTTATCTTGTTGAACTACTTTCGGTAGTAAAAGTACGATAATACACGTGGTTGCATAAGAAGACAATCGTATTGATTATTGATTCTTACGTAAGAAGTCACTCAGTTTTATTCAATTATTGCTACAGTAATTGCTGCATAATATCTCACGTTATTTGATTCAATTATTGTCGATATTTTATATATTATTATATCAATAATTAAGATGACAGAGTTATTAATATTATTATTTGCAATATTAACAATGTCTAGAAGTTATTAATATTATTATTTGCAATATTAGGGAGAAATCTTTATTGGAAAGCCCCCTCTTTCCTGGGAACGACCTGATCGATTAATATTGTGAATTATAATAATGATGATAAATGTTGTTAAATATATTGAGGTGTCTTTTTATGAAGTCACGGAAGTTTATATATATATATATTTTATTTTATTAGTATTATTAATGTAATAAAACGGAAAAGCTTTTTATATAAAACAGAATACTTTTATAAAGTTATTTGTTTTATTAGATAATAATTATAATATATTATATTCTATTATGCATAGTATTTTTGCATAGTAGAATCTTTTTTATATAAAATGTAATACTTTTATAAAATTATTTGTTTTATTAGACAATAATTAGTATATATTATATTTTATCATGCGTAGTATTGTATAAAGTGCCCAGATAAAGTGTTTTGCGTAGTAAAATCTTTTTTATAAAAAGTAATACTTTTATAAAGTTATTCGCTTTTATTAGATTAAAAATAGAATATATTTTATTTTATTTAAAAGATTTTATTTTATTAGAATATTTTATTAATATTGCATAGTAAATCAATATAGATCGTCTGCTTAAAAGTAAATCAATTTGGACTGCTCATGAATTATGTCTTATTCAGGTCCATTCTCCTATAAATAGAAGCTCATTCCTTCATTATTTCTTACGAATTCAATTGAAACTCTAGAGAAAACTATAGAGAAAGAAGAAAAAGTATTCCGCCATTACTTCACTACTCTTATATCCAGCTTTTTTTCTTGATGCACGGTATTATTTCTTTTTGTATTCATGAAGAGAACTTCATTATTCCATTCTTTATTATTCTATTGAATAACTTTTGTATACGCCAAGCTACCTATATTTGGTGAAATTCTTCTCATTATTTCATTATTTATTATTATGTTGAAATAACTTGTCATCTTAATCGCATACATGGTGAAATTCTTCATATTATTCCATTCTTTATTATTATGTTGGAATAACTCAGATATGCCATCTACCGCATACATGGTAAAATTCTTCCATTATTCCATTCTTTATTATTCATTTGGAATATCCTCTTGCGGTTGCACGTATTACGCTTTGATCCGGTTCCATTAATTATTATTCCGTTGGAATAACTTTTATGCAATTCGCGATTACATCGCATGCACGGTGATTTATGTTGTTATTCCATTCTTTATTATTACATTTGGAATATCCTCATACATATGGATTACCACATGCATAGTTAATGATCCTTTGTATTCATTCCTTATTAAATTGTGGAAATGATCTCAGATATCGTGATTACTGCATGGCGAAAAAATTCATTCAGCTTCATATATTCTATTATACTCGGTTGGTTAAAGTTTTGACTTATCTATACTCCATGAAATTAGTGGAAATATCCTTGATATTTGCGCTTCATCCCGTATCTTTTCATGGAAATATTCTTCTCGAGCATTCTTGAATTTTACTCTACAAAGCAATGCTCGTGTTGATAATTTGACGTTATTGAATTTTGGATAAATTAATTCTTGAACTTGTTTTATTGGATTCTTATATAATTGTCATCATCCCCATGCTTATATTATGTTGAAAGTCATTTGTATTTTGTATTGTGCATAGATGAACTTGGTATGATTATGACCAGTGGATTATTCTTGTATAATCATAACCGTAATGTTACAAATGATGTGATAAAAGTCCTCATTGGCCCGTAGTGCATTGATGGACAGTTGTTGGCATGATCATGACCATTGGTGAATACACGAATATCATTGGCCCGTAGTGCATGGATAATTTGTGGTTGTGATACTAATGAATATACTTCGTAAGAGTCTTGAGGATGATGTAGATTATTTATTAAGTTGAGTCTCAAATGATAAAAGTGATGAAAAACCTTTTAAATCATAAAAGATAGTAGATTTTATTCTCTACTTGACTCTTTTAATGGATTGCTTGTTCATTGCAGCTTAAACTTGATGTTTGTTATATTTTATCGGTTTAACATTGTTGAAGACTAATGATAATTTATTCTACATTATCTTAGTCATAATATTTCTTCTTCGGGCTAGTTGAGCTCACCCTTTCTTTCATTGTTTCTCTTGAAATGAGAACGTGGCAATGACTAGTCGGGAAACGAGTTGACCATCCGGATGATAATATTAAGTAGTTCTCACTATTCATTAAATAAAGTGATAATAAATGTAATGAGGACTCCTTTGAGTGTGGATATTATATATGACAATATTCTTATTAAAACTCTCAGCTATGTTTTGTCGTATTTTTACACGACGTTTGTATAATTAAGTTGTATTTGTATTTTGTACCATGTATCTGACAACTCAAAGATGGGGGATGTATACCTATTTTTTGGGGGCGTCACATAAAGTCAATACAAAAGTCAAATAGTTACAACTGTCAAAACATGCTTTGACTGTTGAAACTTTAAATTTTGAACTTTTAAATTTTAAATTTCATTATTTAAGGAATCAATATAAGAAAACGGTTGGATACATAGTGAAAAAATTGTATCCTTATCCTGTATAATGACCTAATAACACTGCAAAGTAGAGATAGAAATAAGGAAATTACTGTGAACGCTCTCAGAAGATATCAAGATATACAGATACACTTGGGGTACTTTTTTTTTGGGAACAAACTGGGATGGGGTTAAATACATTTTTTAACTATAACTTTTTTAAAAAAATTAAAATTTCCGTCTAAAGTGTTATAAGTTAACGGAATGTTGATGTGCCACCAGCTAAAATGTTTAGGTGGATATTCAACAATTAAAAACACAACAATTATAAACTCTATAACAAATAGTTAACCAAAATATAAATTAAATTAATATACATAAAAAATAATTAAATAAATTAAATAAATTAATAATAAATATATTAATGTATAATTTTTACAAACATATTTATATAAAATTAATAAATTCATATTATTTTTTAATTTTTAAATATTTTAAGTTCACTTTAAAAATATAAAATTATCTAATATTTTGAAATGGAGGGATTATTATTTTTATCATAATTATAATTATAATTATAATTATAATTATAATTATAATAATTATTATTACAATTAGTATTACTTTTATTATAATAATTATTATTATAATAATTTTAAAACAAATTACTACCAAAATAATTATTATTATTATAATTATTATTATTATTATTATTATTATATTATTATTATTATTATTATCATAAGTATAATTATAATTATTATAATAAAATAATTATATTTTATTATAATAATAAAATTATTATTATAATAGACATTATATTTTACAAAAGAAATTAAACTAACAGAGAAAATTAAAGTTTAACATAAAAACATAAAAGAAAATTTTGGCAACTAAAATCAAACTAAATGAACAAATTAAACCTTATCATTTATTCAGTGGATACAGGTAGTGCAAAATCATCAAATTCATCATTTAGTTGAACCAAAACTAAAAGAACAAATCGATCAGATGACATATATATATATATATATATATATATATATATATATATTGTAAGACCCCAAATTTTATAAAATGAAAGTATTCAATTTTCTTATAATTATTATGTTATTTAGTAAATGGTTAAATTGATAAAGGTTAAAGTTAAGGGTGATATTTAAAAATTTTTCAAAGTAAGCAAGTTGATATAAAATATTCGTTGTGTCGGGGAATATTCGATTGGTCAGGGAATATTCGTACGACGGCACAATCATTGGTGAACCCTACAACGAAAGTATTGTTGTATTTAGAAAACGACAGTATTATCTTTTATAAAAATAACGGCTAAAGTTTTACCGTTAAACTGTTGAACTACCCGGTAATAAAAGTACAGTAATACGCGTGGTTGCATAGTAGCACACGTATTGATTATTGATGCTTACGTAAGAATTGCTACAGTAATGGCTGCATCATATCTCTCATATTATTGATTCAATTATTGTCACAGTATTATCTGCATAATATTTTATATTATTAAATCAATAATTGAGACGACAAAGTTATTCATATTATTATTTGCAATATTGACAATGTCTAAGTTACATCGATGAGAGGTTTGGTCACCTAATCAATTGCCTTGTTAATAAGGAGAAATCCGTATCGAAAAGCCCCTCTTTCCAGTAACGACACGGTTGTTAAATATTGTGAGTTATAATATTAATGATGAATAAGTTCGTGTTGATTAAAGATGAAATTGATAGTTCCATTGTGTTAAAATTATTAGTGTTAGTGGAAATAGACATTTATTTCGATAATAATTGATGTCTGGAGGTTATATTGACCAATCGGGTAATTAACCGGATAAATGAGCAATTAAATTGCTATTGATTCACATGATTATAATTATTTATTCACATGTGTGTACTATTGATTCACATTCTTGTACTATTAGGGGAGTTGGTGCAAGATTGATAATATTTGCATGACTAAGTTAAAAATGGAGGTATAGATGGAGGTACTATACTGTAATTCGTATTTTTACATGTCTAGAACTATTGATTCACATGATTGAACTATTGATTCACATGATTTACTATTAGGGGAGGTGGTGCAAGTTTGATAATACTTGCAGGACTAAATTAAAAATGAAAGAAAAGTTGAAGGTATTGTACTGTAATATTTCGAGCCCCAAAACGTGCAATTATCGAAACTATATTTTCTATAAATAGAAGTTCATTCTTCCTTCATTTTTCACCAATTCACTAAGTCTCACAAGAGCAATTATAGAGATAGAAGCTATAGAGAGAGGTTATAGAGAGAAAGAAGAATAATAATCTAACTTCTTACTTCTCCAAATATCCAGGTCTTCTTACGAGGTAAGGGTTATTATTTTTTATATTCGAAGAGATATTATTTTTTTGTATTCGTATGAATATTATTATCGTTCAATATTCATTATATTAAGTAAGAATATTATTTACATTCAATATTAAGTAAGGAATATTATTTTCGTTCAACCGTTGTAAGTAAGGGGTTTCTGCCAGGGAAAGTTTTGTAATTTTTCCGACCCTCAAAAATTCTAGAAAAATTTAAAATGATAATTTGATTAGTTTTCTAGATTGTGTCCAAAAATGACGATTTTTGAATGTATAAATTAGGAGTTATGAATTTTATGGGAAAAGACTATTTTAAAAGTAAACCCTTATAACTCCTTATGGTTAACTCCAAAATTGGTGAAATTTTTATTGGGAGTACATCTATATAACAGCAGTATACCCTGTAAATTTTGAAATTTTTGGACAAAAGTATAGTTTTTGATAAATGTCTAAATATTCGGCAGTTTTAGCCATATGAAAAATAGTCAATGAATTTTAAAAATTCTGAGAAAAATATATGTTCAATATGGGACTATCTTCTGCTAAATCCCAGAAAAGAAAATTTATTTATACTAATTTGGTATTTTTCATAAAAATGGGCTAGTTATGAGTAAATGAATTAAATATGTTATGTGAAGTAAGAAAATTGGAAAATAGGATTTTATGGCTTGAGAATCCTATATAAGGTATATCTTTTGATTTTTGATAAGAGTTTTGGTTATTGGTGATGAAATCTTATGAGTTTGACATTTTAGGATGATTAAATGCATTAATTAGTAAAGTGTAAACAATTAAAATAAATTGTTTATAAGTTTAAGAAATGATTAAAATATTGTGGTAATATTAATAATATTAGATTATGAGATTATTAAGTGATTTATAACATTTGGATTAAGATGTTATAAATATTGATATGGATTTTATTGTGAAACTTTATCTTTTGTGTGTAATGGGAGTTCTTATTCACGATACGACCTTTATTCACGTATCTGACACTATTTATGTATATGGCACTTATTTGTGTAGATGACATTATTTATGTATACAAGATTACTATGTACGAATACGAATCTATTTACTTAATTACTATTCATGAGTTTCTTATTCACGGGTTCTTATTTATGAGTTACTATTCATGAGTTACTATTCAAGAGTTCTTATTCACGAGTTACTATTCACACGGGTACTATTTACCCAAAAAATATATTTCTTTTACATCCAAATTATTTTTGGTACGTGAATATTATTCTTGAATTTTACTCCACAAAGCGATGATCATGTTGACAATTTGGATATTTTTAAACTCTGGATAAATTTAAAATCTTTAATATTTATCCTTGATTTCGTTTGATTAATGTTTATATCATTGTCATCATCATCATGCTTATATTATGATGAAAGTCATCTTTGACTTACGTGCAAAGATGGACTGTTGATTATTTGTTTTATAATTGTATATTTTTGGCTTACGTGCAAAGATGGACAGGCGTATGACATGATCATAACCACTAGTGATAATAACGAATATCCTTGGCCCGTAGTGCATGGATAATTCGATGATGTGATTGGTAGGATCATGACCATTAGTTAACAGTTGAATGTCTTTGGCCGTAGTGCACTAACACATAATTGATTGATATAATCATGACCATTGATTTTATAGTTGAATATTTTTGGCCCGTAGTGCAAAGGTAGACAACTGATTGGTATGATCATTGTTATTATATTTGAATATCTTTAGCCTTTTGTGATGCCCCCAAAATAGGTATACAACACCCATTCTGAGTCGTCAAATACATGGTACAGAAACAACTATAACTTTATTAATACAATTATCGTGCAAAATACGACAACACATAAACTGTGAGTTTAAATATAAATATTGTCATCTAGACAATATCCACACTCAAATAAGTCCTCATTATAATTATTGATACACTATTTTATAAAATAGTGAGGACTACTAAAACAACTTATAGAACCATCATTCCATACCCCGACTAGTACTCGCTACATTCTCGCCTCCTAAAAAGAAAAATGGAACAAAAAAAAAGGGTGAGCTCAACTAGTCTAGTAAAGAATATTATGACTAAGATAATATAGAACAAATTATCGTTAGTCTTTAAGAGGGAAAAATCTGATAGAATATAATAGACAACAAGTTTCAGATCAATATTCGCAGCGGAAATAATAATTCATAGAAGAGTTACGTAGAGAATGAAATCTACTATTATCTATGAATTTAAAAGTTCATCATCAATATTTTATCCCTATAACATCAATCAATATACATCATAGATCAAATATTCATCTTTTCACTACAGGCCAAAGATATTCATCAGTTGGTCATGTTCATCTCAACACCTGTACATCTTTGTACTACGATCAAAGATATTCATAAGAAAATCAACCATCTTTGCACTACAGGCCAAATATATTCAGTAATATCATCATTTAGGACTGAGGATGATGAAAAATATTTTAAAGAAAACGAATCCAGTGAAACAAAAGAACAAATATTAAGGATTCGTACTTTAAACAATCCGAGTTCAAAAATACTTCATAAATAATCATAGTGGAGCAAAATTCAAGAATGATCAAAACATGGATACAATCAAAGCTAGTATCCATAATAGATAATTTGGACAAAAAAATGAAAATTTAATTTTCACCTTGATGCGATGCAGGTCGTATTCGTGAATAATTAGTCAGATACGTGAATAGTGTCATATACGTGAATAGTAACCCCGACACTAAAAGACAAAAATTTCACAAGAAAAATCTTACCAATATTCTGGCATAATGATATTAGAAGAAATAATATCATTTAAAAAAAATAACATCCCTTACCTCGAAAAGACAGTATTTCTGACTGGAATACTGGATATATTGTTGAAGGGAACTTGTACCGTATAACAACACTTAAAGTATCAAAATACTCACAAGAATACACTCGATAATATAGAGAAAGAAAACTTGTTTCTGGTGTGATTTTCAATTATAACCTAAGCACCCTATTTATAGGAAATTGCTTAGAACACCAAAGCAGAAAATTTAATAAAATATTAATATATTTATTATAAATTCCTACGCACACCAAAGACATCGGATTTCAGCCATTAACATGTGCAAGTGGGGCCCACCCAAGTGTAAAAAACGTTTTTCTTAAATAAAACAATTAAAACTTCCAAAAATTAATTATTTCAGAATTTCGGAGCTTCAATAATTCATAATAAATAGCCCTTTTATCAGAAAAATTCGAATCTTATGTCCATTTCATAAGAAATTCAATTCTCTACAACTTTGTAAGTTTAAGTTTTTCTAAATTCCAAACAGAAATTGACCGAAATTCACATACTGAATTTATTTTACTGTGCTATAATCAAATTTCAATCAAGAAATGGGGTCCACAAACTTGAAAAACATGTTTTAAATATTTTTAGTAACAAAAATACTCTTCCTCCTCATTTATTCATATATCCCACATTTATTGTAAAAATATCATCATTATTATATTATTAAAATATAATAATATATTTAAATGAATTATTTTATCAGAAAAGATAAAATATCAATTTTTTAACAATTGTCACTTTAAAATTTTCTCCATTTATATCCACATAAAATGAATATTTTCCTTATCATATAAATCAATAATTAATTATTCACAAATAATATTGCAGAATCACAATATCGATAATAAATGGTAGTTCAGGAAGAGGAGCTTTCCAATAAGGATTTCTACTTACTGGAGCGCAATTAGGTGACCAAACCTCTCCTTAGACAGAATTTTCTAGACATTGTCAATAATTCTATCTAATAATATTATTCAAATAATATATATTATTGATCTGATAATGAAAAATACTGTGTAGTAATAATTATTGAAACAACAATAATATAAAATATCAACGTAGCAATTATTGAATCAATAAAATAAAATATTAAACAGTAATTACTGTAACAATTATTGAGTAGTGCCTTCTTACAAAAGAATCAATAATTAGTGCAATACCGTGTGCTACTGTGTTTTAACCACCAGGTATTCCAATAGTATTAATGGTAATAATTACGTCGTTATTTATAAACAACTTATACTTGTCATTTTCTTCATCCAATCACTTTCCGTTATGGGGCCCACACAAGGCTGCACCGTCGTACAAATATTCCCCGACAGCAAGAATATTCCACGACCAAACGAATATTCCCCTACAACAATGAATATTTTATAACCACTTGCTTATTTGAAATATTTATGCATTTTACCCATAACTAACCACATTAATCAAATCAATCCTTACTATTTTAAAATAATATTTGAGGCTTTTATGGTCTGAATATATCTCCACTTTCTCCCCATATAGATAGTGCCTCCAAATCTTTAGTCGCAAAAACGATCGTACTTGACTCTAGATCATGAGTAGGATAATTCCTCTCATATTCTTTTAAGTTGTCATGAGGCATAAACTATGACTTTCCCACGTTGCATGAGAACACATCCTAACCCTTTGCCCAAGAAGCATCATTTGAGATAACAAATCCATCCGAACGGATGGTATTGTTAGAACAGTGCCAAATAAGTCTTCTCTTAAGCTCTTGGAAACTCTTCTCGCGTTCCTCACTCCAAACGAATTTTGTATCCTTAGGAGTTAATGAGTTAATGGAATAGCGATTCGAGAAAACCCTTCCACGAATCTCCGATAATAATCATTCACGCCTTGAAAAGTTACGTCTTGATCCACCGACTTTGGTTGCTCTAACTTTGTATTGCTTCAATCTTGGCGATTCGACAGATACTCCATGTTTAGACACCACGTGCCCAAGGAATGCTACTTCTCAATCCGTAATTCGCATTTCTTCAACTTGGCATATAGCTTGTTTTCACGAAGCCTTTGGAGTACCAACGAACCAAAATGGTGCTCATGATCTTCACGGATTTTGGAATATATGAGAATGTCATCAATAAAGACAACAACGAACCGATCTAAATAGTCCTTGAATACTCGGTTCATCATATCCATGAAAAGCGAGGGAGCATTAGTCAATCCAAAAGATATGACTAAAATTCATAATGCCCATTCCAGTTCGAAGGCGCGTCTTTGGAATATCCTCAATTCTAATCTTCAGCTGATGATATCCAGAATGAAGATTGATTTTTGAAAAGAATTGTGCTCCTTGCAACTGGTCAAACAGGTCATCAATACGAGGTAGAGGATACCTATTCTTGATGGTGACATGGTTCAATTTTCGATAGTCAATATAAAGTCGCATACTACCGCCTTTCTTCTTTCTGAATAAAAAACAGAGCACACCAAGGAGATGTACTAGAACGAGATGAAACCGATGTCCAACAACTCCTTTAGTTGGACTTTTAACTCCCCGAAGTTCAATAGAGCCATTCGATATGGGGTTTTAGAAATGGGCTTTATACGGTTTCAAGATCAATAAAGAATTCAACTTCACGTTACGGGGTGTAGGCAGGGAAGTTCTTCAAAATCGTCGGAAAGTCAATAACAACAGGAATATTATTCAAATTTGACGTGTCTTTATTCAAATCCATAACATGGGCTAAGAAAGCTTGACATCCGTTTTTCAATAAACGAATAGCTTTATGGCTTGATATGAAAGTGTTTGACTTCAATAGTTTGATTGCTTGAATTCGAATAACAGGTTGCTTAGGAATATAAAAACTAACAACCTTACAAAAACAATCAATTTTGGTATGATGAGTAGTTAACCAGTCAATCCCTAAAATCACATCAAATGCAAGTATCTTTAAAGAGATAAGATCGACAAGTAATGTCATTGTGCCAACTTGGATCAAACAAGATTTATAAACAGTAGATGTGATAAAGGTTTCTCCTAACGGAGTCTCCACGGATAAGTCAAAGTCCAATTTCTCTAGAGTCAAGTTTAAACGTTGAGCGCAAATAGTAGAAATAAAAGAGTGGGTAGAACCGATATCTACTATGGTATAGACTTCGCAAGAATTTATAATTAACTAACACGTGATACCTTCATTCGGGTTCCTCGCGTTTTGGGCAGTCACGACAAACGCTCTTCCAGAAATCGCCGACTTTGTTTTGTTTCAGATCCGCCTTTTGGTGCCATTCAGTCCCAAATTGGACTTGATTTATTTATAAGACAATCTCGAGCGATATGTCCTTCCTTTCCATAATTATAACATACCTTAAACTGTTGTGGGCAGTTTGGGCTGATATGTCCCTCTTTCCCGCATTTATAGCATATGACCGGTGGTCGTTCTCCTCCCTTAGAAATAGTTGATGCTGGTGTTGCTACTGATGTCTTCCCGTCATTATTGAATCTCCTCCTTTTGAAATTTCCACTAGACTCACCTCTTCTATTATCATGGCCACGATTACCACCCGAGTGGTTATCGCCTTTGTTTGTATTTTTCCTCTCATTGGTTATCATCGTTCGATGATTCATCATCACCCCAGTATGACCACAGTTATGGTCCCCTATTGAGTATACTCATTATCTCGCTTTCAATAATTGAGCCTGTTGACAACATCTCGAATACGTAGAGAAAATTTATGAGAGATAAGGTATTGATTTAATCTCGGGTTTTAGACCTCTCAAAAACATTCACGTCATCGTCCCCTCATTCTCTACCAAATGAGTCAAGCGAACTGGATAACTCACTGAACTTTGCCTCGTCTTTGAGACACCATCATGTTGTTCGTTCTAGTCTAATAAATTCTACCTCCTTCATACGACGAATACTTTACGGAAAGTACTTGTCATTGAACGAGCTTCAAAATCTCACACGACATCTTAAGTCACAATTTGGTGATGCGCTTCACTTGATTCCCACCAATGAATCTGCCTCACCATGGAACATAAAGGTGGCGAATGGAACCTTCGTTCTCATGTGCAAATGAAGACATCGAATATCTTGGTCATTTGCTTAACCCACGTTTTAGCCTTAATCGGATCGAGCTTTCCCAATCTGGTGGTCCCAACTCCTCGAACTGTTTGGTCAGTGATGCATCACAGCGTTCTTATCATTTCTACCCGTATTTTGTGCACGAGTCTCCTCTCATCTCGACTTTGTATAAAGCTGCAAAAGTTCATAAACATTCCATCATTCATCGTTTGCTCGGTGAGTGTTGTTTATAGAGAGAATATTGTCTTCCGCTGCATGCGCGTTCTCCGGTTTTGTGACTAAAGGTTGCTCCACAGGTCTCATACACTCCATTGTTAACGCTTACCGTGACCATTCTAAAATATCGCCATAAAACAAGGGTTAATTAAACAAATTAACATATCACATAATATCCCTATATTACGCATCGACCAACAAATAAGCTTAGATAGGACACACTCAAATGGCGAAGGATTTACTCATCTCTCCTCCTCTCTAGTCTTATTCCCCGATCTCCAGAGACATATCCCTAAGCTCGATACCAACCGGCCGCCCCAAAATAGGTATACATCACCCATTCTCGTTGTCAATACATGATACAAAACAACTACAACTTTATTATTACAACAAGAAAAGCGTGAGTTTGAATACAAATATTATCTTCTGCATAATATCTATACTCAAATAAATCCTCATCACATTTATTGATACATTATTTTACAAAAATGGTGAGGACTACTAAACAACTCTCTCTAGAACCTTCATTCCATACCCACTAAATACTCGCTATATTCTCGCCTCTTGAAGAAAAATGGAACAAAAAGGAAAAGGGTGAGCTCAACTAGCCCAAGAAAGAATATTATGACTAAGATAATATACAACAAATTATCGTTAGTCTTCAACAGGAAATCTAATAGAATACAATAGACAACAAGTTTTAAATCAATATTCGCAATGAAATAATAATTCATTAGAAGAGTTAAGTAGAGAATGCAAACTACTATCTTCTATGTATGAATTTAAAAGCTCATCATCTATCTTTTATCCTCGTAACATCAATCAATATATATCTTGAATCAAATATTCATCTTTGCACTACAAAAGCCAAAGATATTCATCGATTAGGTCATGTTCATCTAAACACTGCTCATCTTTGCACTACTGGCCAAAGATATTCATCGAAAATCATTCATCTTTGCACTACAGGCCAAAGATATTCAATAATATCATCATTTAAGACCGAGGATGATGAAAATATTTTTAAAGAAACGAATCCAAAGAAACAAAATAACAAGGATTAAGGATTAAGGATTACGTGCACTTTGTTTTATCCATGTCCAAAAATACCTCAAAAATAATCATAGTGGTGTAAAATTCAAAATGATCAAAACATGGATACAATCAAAAGTTTTAGTATCCACAATAGATATTTTAGACGAAAAAGGAAAATTTTTATTTTTCAATGAATAAAGGTCAGATTCGTGAATAAAGGTCGATACGTGAATAAAGAATAATGTGAATAAGAATCTACACCAAAAGTTCCAAATTTGATAAAAACTTCAGATCAATATTTCAAAGATAATGATATTGAAGAAATAATATCATTACGAAAAAATAATATCCCTTACCTCGAAAGACATGCTTAGATTTAAATGAAACACCGTATATAAAGCATGACTTGCACCGTATAAAGAACACTCAAAAGTATACTCACAAGAATACGCCAATATATCGAGAGAGAAGAGAGAGAAGTTTTCGCTTTACGTGTAATTTCAATTCTAACCTAAGACACCTATTTATAGAAAATGCTTAGAACACCAAAGTAGAAAATTTAATAAAATATTAATATATATTATAAATTTCCTTAGCCCACCTTTGATGATCTGAATTCAAAGACATTGATAACACATGTGAGCCCACTAATTGTACAAAAACGCTTTTTCAAAATAATTAACTAAAACTCCCAAAATTAATTACTTCGTAACTTCTTCAATAATTCATAATAAATAGGCCTTTATCATAAAAATTCAAATCTCGCCGAATTTTATAGGAAATTCAATTCTCTACAACTTTGCGAGAAGAAAGTTTTTCCAAATTCCAAACAAAAATTGACCAAATCCATAAACGCAGCGATTTTACAAAAGTTATAATCAAATTTCGATCAATAATTGTGTACAAAACATGTATTAAACATTTAATGTCACAAAATACTCTTCCTCCTCATATACTCATATATCCCACATTCATTGTAAAATATCATCGTTAATATATTATTAAAATAATATATTTAAATGAATTATTTTATCGTAAAAAGATTAATTTTCAACAATTGTCACATTAAAAATTTTCTCCATCTATATCCTCATAAAATCAATATTTTCTCATCATATAAATCAATAATTAATTATTCATAAATAATATTACAGAATCACATTATTGACAACCAGTGCGCCCTGTGATAGAGGGCTTTCCAATAAGGATCTCTTCTTCGGCCGCCAAGCAATTAGATGACCAAACCTCTCCTTGACGTAACTTTCTGCACATTGCCAATAATGTTATCTAATAATATTATTCAGATAATATGAATTATTGCTCAGATAATAAAAAATACCGCAAAAAGGACAATTATTAAAACAACAATAATATCAACAGTAGCAATTATTGAATCAATAAAATATAATATTGAATGAGAATTACTATAACAATTATCGAAAGTAGCGCCTTCTTCACGTAGAAATCAATAATTGGTGCAATACCGTAATATTCTCGTGTTTTAACCACCGGTATTCCCACAAAGATAATTGAGAAGCAACTACGCATTATTTATAACCAACTTATTCTTGTCGCTTTCTTCTCCAATCGCTTTCAAGCATGGGGCCCACATATATCGCTCACCGTTATACGAATATTCCCCAGAAGCAGTTTAATATTCCCCGACAATAATGAATTTTTATAACCACTTGCATATTTTGAAATATTTATATTTTACCCATAACTATCCACATTAATCAAATCAATATTATTTCAAAATAATAAATAGAGAAAATTAAATTTCATTAATAATAAGTTGGTCTTCTTCCCTCCCCATGAAATTTCATTCCAAATTAATCAAATCAGGATACCTCTTTCTTTCCGCTTCAAAATAATAAATAGATGATTCCTCCACAAAACTTTAACTTATGACGCTTTTGTAAGGACATTGGGAAGATCTTACAGATACATCTTCGTCCGTTAAGTTTTTGCTTCTTGTCCGGTTCTAACTCTATAACGTGGTTCGGGTCTTTCACATATATTTACGAAGTGCAGTTTGTGAAACACATTATGAACACGAGACATACCTTTGAGGTAACATTTCCGTCTATAGGCTACATTTCCTACTCGGTCAAGAATTTGAAATGGACCAATAAATCGTGGATTGAGCTTTCCTTTCTTCCCGAAATCTTGTAACTCCTTTCCATGGTGTAACACGCAACAATACATGATCTCCGATATCAAATTCATCATCCTTTTCGATGAAGATCCGTATAACTCTTTTGTCGGTCATGTGCTTGGTTTCCTGATACGTTAAATCAATCATTTGGATCTTTTCCAATCCTTGTAGTCATACATACCAAATCGGGTCCCAACAATGTTCTTCCCCAACCTCATCCCAACATATTGGAGAAATCGACACTTTCGTCCCATATAATGCTTCAATGGAGCCACCCCTATATGGAGCTTGCTCGATAACTATTGTTGTAGGAGAATTCCACCAATGGTAAATACTTATCCTGACTCCTTTGAAGTCTAGGACACGTAGTTTTAATAGATCTTCAAGAGTTTGGATAGTCCTCTCTACGATTGTCCGTCTGCTTTGAGGATGGTATGCCAACTAAATCAATAAATCCGCGCCCCATAGCTTTTTGCAAGCTAACCCAAAAATCTTGAAGTGAATCTTGGGTCACGATCCAAACTATGGATACTTGGCATACCATGCAACCTCAAAATCTCATTCACATACATACTAGCAAGATGTTCAAGGGAATAAGTCTCCCGTATCGGCAAGAAATGAGCAGACTTGGTTAATCTATCAACAATAACCCATATAGCATTTACGCCTTGAGAAACTGTGGGAAGACCCGTAACGAAATCCATGGTAATATGTTCCCACTTCCATTTCGAATCTCAAGTGGTTGCAATGGACCCTTTGGCACTTGATGCTCTGTCTTTACACGTTAACAAGTTAAACACCTCGAGATAAACTCGCGATCTCTCTCTTCATATTGTTCCACCAAAATGTATGTCAAGATCACGATACATTTTGGTACTTTCGTGATGGATCGCAAATGGTGTATTGTGTGCTTCCATCATAATCTTGTACTTCAAATCAGAGTCGTTAGGAACACAAAGTCTGGAGTGGACTCGAAGTATTCCTGCTTCAGAACTTCAATATTTCATAATAAATAGCCCTTTTATCAGAAAGTTCGAATCTCGCAACATTTTATAGGAAATTCAATTCTCTACAACTTTGCAGAAGAAAGTTTTTCCAAATTCCAAACAAAAATTGACCGAAATCCACAAACGGGCGATTTTATAAGTTATAATCAAATTTCGGTCAATAATTGTGTACAAAACATGTGTTAAACATTTAATGCCACAAAAATACTCTTCCTCCTCATATACTCATATATCCCAAATTCATTATAAAAATATCATCGTTAATATATTATTAAAATAATATATTTAAATGAATTATTTTATCGTAAAAAGATTAATTTTCAAATAATTGTCACATTAAAATTTTCTCCATCTATATCCTCATAAAATCAATATTTTCCTCATCATATAAATCAATAATTAATTATTCATAAATAATATTACAGAATCACATTATTGACAACCGAGGCGCCTCCTCGGGATAGGGGTTTTCCAATAAGGATCTCTCATTCTTGCCGCATGATTAGATGATCGAAACCTCTCCTTAGGCCAACTTTCTGACATTGCCAATAATGTTATCTAATAATATTATTCAGATAATATGAATTATTGCTCCGATAATAGAAAATATTGTGCAGTGACAATTATTAAAACAACAATAATATCAACGTAGCAATTATTGAATCAATAAAATATAATATTGAACAGTAATTACTATAACAATTATTGAGTAGTGCCTTCTTACGTAAGAATCAATAATTGGTGCAATACCGCAATATCTTCTTGTGTTTTAACCACCGGTATTCCCACAATGATATAATCTAGTAGAATTCACGCTATTATTTATAACCAACTTATTCTCGCTGCTTTCTTCCTCCAATCGCTTTCCGTTATGGGGCCCACACATGGGCTTGCGCCGTCGTACGAATATTCCCCGACAATAATGAATTTTTTATAACCACTTGCTTATTTTGAAATATTTGCGTATTTTACCCATAACTATCCACATTAATCAAATCAACCCTTACTATTTCAAAATAATAAATAGAGAAAATTCAATTTCATTAATAATAAGTTGGGGTCTTACAAACATGGTTCGGGTCTTTCACATATTTACGAAGCACAGATATGTGAAAAACATTATAAACACGAGACATACTTGGAGGTAACGCGAGTCTATAGGCCACATTTCCTACTCGGTCAAGAATCTGAAATGGACCAATAAATCATGGATTAAGCTTTCCTCTCTTCCCAAATCTTGTAACTCCCTTCCATGGAGCAACACGCAACAATACATGATCCCCAATACTAAATTCCACGTCCTTTCGATGAAGATCCACATAACTCTTTTGTCGATCCTGTGCCGTTTGTATACGTTGTCGAATCATTTGGATCTTTTCCGTAGTCATACATACCAACTCTGGTCCCAACAATGTTGTTTCACCCACCTCATCCCAACATACTGGAGAACAACACTTTCGTCCATACAACTCTTCAAATGGGGCCACACCTATACTTGCCTGATAACTGTTGTTGTAGGAGAATTCCACCAATGGTAAATACTTATCCCAAATCCCTTTGAAGTCTGGGACACAAAGTCTTAATAGATCTTCAAGAGTTTGAATAGTCCTCTACGATTGTCCGTCTGCTTTTGAGAATGGTATCTTTGAATCAGATCGCAAATCCGCTCCCATAGCTTTTTGCAAACTAACCCAAAATTGTGAAGTGAATCTTGGGTCACGATCCAAAACTATGGATCTTGGCATGCCATACAATCTCACAATCTCATTTACGTGCATCGAAAGAAGACGTTCAAGGAATAAGTCTCCGTGTCGGCAAAAATGAAGCGGACTTGGTTAATCTATCAACAATAACCCAAATAGCATTTATGCCTTAAGAAACCGTGGGAAGACTCATAACAAAATCCATGGTAATGTGTTCCCACTTCCATTTCGAATCTCAAGTGGTTGCAGATGGACCCTTAGGCACTTGATGCTCCGCTTTTACACGTTGACAAGTTAAACACCTCGAGATAAACTTTGAAATCTCTCTTTCATATTGTTCCACCAAAATGTATGTCAAGATCATGATACATTTTGGTACTTCCAGATGGATTGCAAAATGGTGTATTGTGTGCCTCCATCATTATCTTGTATTTCAAATCGAGTCGTTAGAACACAAAGTCCGGAGTGGACTCAAGTATTCCTTCTTTATCGATTTTGCTTCTAGAATAGCACCTTCAGTTTCTTTCTTCTTATACGCATCGTACTCCGGGTGCGTGGCTTGAAAGAACTTTAACTTTATCGATTAAAGTCGATTTCTCTACGCATTATACTTGACATCATCGCATGGGTCCCCTGAGTCTTGAATTCTATCTTCATCTTTTGTAAATCACACAAATAGGTCTTTGTGTTAACAACATCGCACTCATTCCAAAGATATGATCTTCTACTCAACACATCAATTTACCACGTTAAACTTTTCGAGGATGGTATTGAATAGTGTGGTCGAAATCTTTCAATGACTCAATGAACGTCGTTGCTTGGCATGTTAAGTTCCTTTTGAGTGAAGAAATATTTGAGGCTTTTTATGGTCCGAATATATCTCCACTTTCTCCCATATAGATAAGTGCCTCCAAATCTTTAGTCATGAACGATTACGCTAACTCTAGATCATGAGTAGGATAATTCCTCTCATATTCTTTAAGTTGTCGCGAGGCATAAAGGCTATGACTTTCCCACGTTGCATGAGAACACATCCTAACCCTTTGCTTCAAGCATCATTATATAACAAATCCATCCGAACCGGATGGTATTGTTAGAAACAGTCTTAAAATAAGTCTTCTTAAGCTCTTGGAAACTCTTCTCGCTTCCTCCCTCCAAACGAATTTTGTATCCTTCCGAGTTAGTTGAAGTTATGGAGTAGCGATTAGAAAACCTTTCCACGAATCTCCGATAATAATCAATTCGCCTGAGAAAGTTTACGTCTTGATCCGCACCGACTTGGTTGCTCCCAACTTTGTATTGCTTCAATCTTGGCCAAGATCGACGGATACTCCATGTTTAGACACCACGTGCCCAAGGAATGCTACTTCTTCAATCCGAATTCGCATTTCTTCAACTTGGCATATATACTTATTTTCACGAAGCCTTTGGAGTACCAGCTTCAAATGGTGTTCATGATCTTCACAGATTTTGGAATATATGAGAATGTCATCAATAAAGACAACAACGAACCGATCTAAATAGTCCTTGAATACTTGGGTTCATCATATCCACGAAAAGCGCAAGGGAGCATTAGTCAATCCAAAAGATATGACTAAAAAATTTATAATGCCCATTCAGGAGTTCTAAAAGGCAATCTTTGGAATATCCTCGATTCTAATCTTCACCGATGATATCCGAGAATGAAGATTGATTTTGAAAAGAATTGTGTTCTTCATACCGTTGGTCAAACAGGTCATCATCAATACGAGGTAGAGGATACCTATTCTTGATGGTGACATGGTTCAATTTTCGATAGTCGATATAAAGTCGCATCTACCGTCTTTTCTTCTTTTTCTGAATAAAACAGGGAGCACCCCGAGGAGATGTAGTAGATCGAATGAAATCGATGTCCAACAACTCCTCGTAGTTGGACCTTTAACTCCACGAAGTTCAATAGGAGCCATTCGATATGGGGTTTTAGAAATGGGCTTTGTACTGGGTTCAAGATCAATAAAGAATTCAACTTCACGTTACGGGGTGTAATCGGGAAGTTCTTTAAAATCGTCGAGGAAATTTACTAACAACCGTAATATTATTCAAATCGGCGTGTCTTTATTCAAATCCATAACATGGGCTAAGAAAGCTTGACATCCGTTTTCAATAAACGAATAGCTTTATGACTTGATATGACGATGATTGATTTTAGTGGTTTAGTTGCTTGAATTACATACAACAGGGTTGGTTAGGAATATGAAAACTAACAACACTTACGAAAACAATCAATTTTGGCATGATGTGTAGTTAACGAATCAATCCCTAAAAATCACATCAAAAGCAAGTATCCTTAAAGAGATAAAGGTCAACAATAATGTGATGGTGCCAACTTGGATCAAATAAGATTTATAAATGTTGGATGTGATGAAAGTTTCTCCTAATAGAGTCTCTACAGATAAATCAAAGTCTAATTTCTCCGTCAAGTTTAAGCGTTGAGCACAAGCGGAGAGATAAATAAATGGGTAAAGACCCCAGGTATCTAGTAAGGTATAAACTTCAAGAGAATTTATGATTACAACACCCGTGATCACCTCGTTTGGGTTCCTCACATTTTGACCGATCCACGAAAACGTTTTTCCAAGCACCGTTGACTTTGACTTTTACGGGACAACCTTTTGAGTCATCATCCCATTTGGACTTGGTTTCATTCTGATCTGATAATCTCGAGTGATATGTCCTTCATTTCCATAATTATAACATACCTTGAACTGTTGTGGGCAGTTTGGGCTGATATGTCCCTCTTTTCCACATTTATAGCATACGACCGGTGGTTGTTCTCCTCCCTTAGAACCAGTTGTTGGTACTGACATCTTTGCATTGTCATTGTTGAATCTCCTCTTTTTAAAATCTCCTCCCGACTCGCTTCTTCTATTTTCTTGGCCATGATTACCACCAGAGTGGTTACCGCTTTTGTCTGTATTTTTCTTTCTCCACTAGTTATCGTTGTTCTGATGATTGCTGTCACCGATATGATCCTGGTTGTGGTCCCTCGGTTGAACGTACTCGTTATTTCGCTCTAATAATTGAGCCCTGTTGACAACATCTGAATAGAGAAAATTTTTATGAGAAATGAGATATCGACGTATCTTGCCGTTTTCAAACCTCTCGAAACATCCGCCATCATCGTTCCTCATTCTCCACCAAATGAGGTCTGAAACCTGAATAACTCTGCAAACTTGGCCTCGTACTAAGACACCGTCATGTTGTTTTGTTCTAGTCTAATAGACTCTACTTCCTTCATATGATGAATACTTTCAGGAAAGTACTTGTCATTGAATGCTTTTAAACGTCTCCCAAGACATGTTGAGTTCTAATTTGGATGGGTATGCTTCACAGATTTCCACAATGTCTGCTCATTCTGAAACATAAAGGTGGCGAATGGAACCTTCGTTCTTCCGTGCATCCCAAGACGTCGAATATCTTGGTAACTTGTTTGACCCGTCTCTTGCGCTTTAATCGGATCCGGCTTTCCCCGAGTTACAGTGGTCCCAACTCTTTGAATCTATTGGTCGTGACAAACCGTGTACATTATTATCATTTTCACTGTATTTTTGTACACGAGCCTCCTCGTCGATTTTGCATGAATCGCAAAAAGCTTCTAAACATCCCGTCGTTCATCGTCTGCTTTCGGTGGTGTTGTTTACGGGAGAGAAACATTCTTACTCGGCTTTGACGTTTCTCCTCATTGGTGAAAAAGGTGTCTACACGGTCTCATTTACTCCACTATTAACATTCTCGGTCGTCATTCTCAAATCACGCCATAAAACAAGGGTTAATTAAAGAAATCAACATATCACATAATATCTCTATATACCTTGTAAACCAACAAATAAGCTTAGGTAGACATACTTAGCGAAGGATTTACTCGTCTGCTCCCTCCTAGTTCTATTCCCCCGATCTCCGCCCGGAGATCATATCCCTAAGCTACGATACCAAGCTGTGACGCCCCAAATTAGGTATACAACACTCATTACGAAGTCGCCAAATACATGAATGCGAAAACAACTACAACTTTATTAATACAATTGTCGTGCAAAATACGACAACACATAAACTGTGAGTTTAAAAATAAATATTGTCATCTAGCAATATCTACACTCAAATAAGTCCTCATTACAATTATTGATACACTATTTTACAAAATGGTGAGGACTACTAAAATAACTTCTAGAACCATCATTCTATACCCCGACTAGTACTCGCTACATTCTTACCTCTTGAGAAGAAAAATGGAATAAAAAAAAGGGTGAACTCAACTAGCCCAGTAAAGAATATTATGACTAAGATAATATAGAACATTTTCTTCATCCAATCACTTTCCGTTATGGGGCCCACACAAGGCTACGCCATCGTACGAATATTCCCCGACAGCAAGAATATTCCACGACCAAATGAAAATTCCCCGACAACAATGAATATTTTATAACCACTTGCTTATTTGAAATATTTACGCATTTTACCCATAACTAACCACATTAATCAAATCAACCCTTACTATTTCAAAATAATAAATAGAGAAAATTTAATTTCATTTATAATAAGTTTGGGGTCTTACACCTTTGGGGTAAGGATATTGAGTAAACGTTCTATTAAGCCTTTGTGGCAAGGAGAAATTATTGATTTACATGATTATATATATGAATTGTGGATTTAATTATAATCTTTGGTGGTTTAGGTAAAGACAGGTGATGATAGTTCTTTTTGTCTTGGGTATAACAAAGAACTGTTGATGAGTATTATAGGAATGAAATATTAACGATGGACTTTTAATCTAGAGGAGATAGTAGACATTATGTTCTACTTGACACTTCTAATGGATTACTTATTCCGCTGCAGTTAAACTTGATGTCTATTATATTTTATCAGTTTAACACTGTTGAAGGCTAAGGATAATTTATTCTGCATTATCTTAGTCATAATATTTCTTACTGGGCTAGTTGAGCTCACCCTTTTCTTTTTTTTTCTCTTCAGGAAATGAGAATATAGTTGGGACTAGTCGGGGAACGGAGTGACGGTCCAGGATAAGTGGCTTTAGTAGTCCTCATTATTCTATAAAATAGTGTGACAATAAATGTAATGAGGACTCTATTTGAGAGTGGATATTGTCTAGAAGGCAATATAGGTTTTAAACTCTCAGCTATGTTTTGTCGTATTTTGCACAACAGTTGTATAAAAGAAGTTTATAGTTGTATTATGTACCATGTATCTGGCGACCCAAGATGGGTGATGTATACATGTTTTGGGGGCGTCACATATATTGATAATCTCTTCACAAAAGAGGTAAAAACACAGATATCACAGATAGTAATAAAGAACAATTACTTCCAAATATTTGTTATTAACTCTGTTTTTCAACATGAACATGTGTTTCCAACTTGCACATCCAATTTTCCCACAATTGGGTTATCATCAGAAATGGCTAATTCTGCCTATTTTCAATTCAATCCATTACAAAAAGTGGTTACATGTTGTGGGATAGATTTAAGAGTAAACCCATCTGATATGGCACATAGAAGAACTATTATCGCACTCATTTTAATCCCATAAATATTTGTTGACTCATCCGGTTTCAAAGTAATTTCTTCTACTCTTTTTGTGTCGTCTTTTGTCATAATCCTATATTTTTAGTTTTCTAATAAACTTCAATTTGTATTACACGAAATACATTCGGCAAAACTAATGATTTAGCCACCGAAGTAGGCACGTTTTATTGAATACCTGATTAAACTTTTAATTTTTTAAATTAACTCACTGAACTAATTTTTATTTTTAAATTGGGTCATTCCATTAAAAAAAAGTTGACAGACGTTAATTTTTAATCTACGTAGCGCTGACGTGGACGTAAAAAAAAAGAAAATCACATGGAAAATAAAAATTCAACACCATCATCTACAAACTGATGATGATTTCATTACTGACCAAGAACATTCTAGTACGAGTAGCACGAATGATGATTTCAAAGGCTTGTAGGGAGTAACTCGACCTCAACACTAGAGTATCCATCCTTAACTAACTCTCTAAGTGAATACCTCGTTCAGATTCGTGAAGAACACTCCATCAACTACAAACCGCAATAACATAACTCGAAATGAAATCACCTATACTGTATATATGTAGTGAGATTCTGATATGACTAACCTTTTGCTTCTTGCTTTCATCCGGTGCGCCATTTTCAATTAGAGTTGCAGAAATTAGATCCGACCGACCAAGTTTGCCTTCCGTGTTAAATAAAAACTAGACCGACAAAAATAGCCCAAGCCCACGAATTCGATTTCCATTCGCCCGTCACGGTAAAGGCGGTGAAATTACTGATTTTTAGCCCGTGAAAATCGCGGGTCATTTTGGCCCGGCCATGGGTATTTGGTGACTTCTTTTCTTTTTAAAATAAAGTGTTGCTACTTGTGGGTTGTGAGGCTTGAACACAAGACTTGTAAGTAAATAAATAAGAGTTCAAACAAAGTAAACTACAATAACTATTTATTTTTAATGCAATCTTTAATATATTGTTTCTTTACTTTTGTTCAAATTTTACTATTCTTAAAAAGTAAAACCTAAATCGTGTCTAACTTATAATATTTATGAGCATTACTATTTTTCAAAAAAATTTAATTTATTTGTTAAGAACATGAGTAATTAAGCTTAATTAGATGTTTCTAGTCATGGGCATGGTAGAAATAAATTAAATTAATATATGTAGTAAAGACAAATAATTATATGTAATTAATGTAGTTAATTAATTAATAATACTAATTTATATTACTATTAAAATTTTAATTAATTGAGATATGTAGTTAATGTAGGTAATTAATTAATCGTGTCTCTTTGAATTATTGTTTATTATAAATTATTTTATTATTTTTAATATTTATTATTATTACTATTTTTGGGGTAGCAAGATTTTGCAAAAAATAAAATAAATAAATAAATAAAAAAGCTCAGTAAGTAGGTTAAACCAACCACGACCCACAGGCCTCACATTATCTGCTTCACTAAAACTCGGTCATTTTGGCTGACTTACTTTCTCGGCGACCAACCATGGCTTGCACAGTCTATCTAAAACTAACTCTAAGCTCTGTTAGGGTTTTTGGTTTCATTGAAGGCTATATATCTAATTTGAATTTAAGATGAAATTTGATCTAACGACGAAATGATGTTTAGGGTTTGGTCTCAACAATTTTGATCACAAATGTGGATTCCATGGCTTTCTCTTGGAGATTGGGCTTATTTAGTCTGGCCCATACCTAAATTAACCTACTAGAAAGAGCCTTGTCATTTTCTTTTCTTTTTTTCCTTTTTTTTACGTCTACATCAGCTTCACGTAGATTAAAAATTAACGTCTGTCAACTTTTTTTAACTGAATGACCCAATTTAAAAATAAAAATTAATTCAGTGAGTTAATTTGAAAAATTAAAAGTTCAATCGGGTATTCAATAAAACGTGCCAACTTCAGTGGTTAAATCATTAGTTTTGCCAAATACATTCCCCTGCAACTTGGGATGCTGATTTATAAAACCTCTATAACACGGATTAAAAACAAGGCAAGGAGTCCATCCGAGAATACAAATGATAATCAGAAAATTGGATCAGGAATCCAAAAATCGACGATAGTGTAACACCTCAGTTCCGCATCGGAAGATTAAGGGGAAAAAATTGTCTGCATATAAGGAAATAAGTTACTACCAATAGTACCTTCAAGTCATGATTGTGACACCCCCAAAATAGGTATACATCACCCATTCTGAGTTGTCAATACACGGTACAGAAACAACTACAACTTTATTATTACAACAGTAAAATTATGAGTTTAAATATAGATATTGCCATCTAAACAATATCCACATACAAATAAATCCTCATCATAATTATTGATACATTATTTTATAAAAATGGTGAGGACTACTAAACAACTCTCTAAAACCATCATTCCATTACCACGACTACTCGCTACATTCTCGCCTCTGAAAGAAAAATGGAACAAAAAGGAAAATGGTGAGCTCAACTGAACCCGATTAAAAGAATATTATGACTAAGATAATATACAACAAATTATCGTTAGTCTTCAACGGGAAAAATTTAATATAATCTGATAGATGAACAAGTTTTAAATCAATACTCGCGAAAAAATATTAATTCATAGAAGAGTTACGTGAGAGATGAAATCTACTAATATCTATGAATTTAACGATCTATCATCAATATTTTTATCCTGTAACATCAATCAATATATATCTGGAATCATATATTCATCCTTGCACTACAAGCCAAGGACATTCACTAGTTGGTCATGTTCATCTAAACACTTGTTCATCTTTGCACTACGGCCAAAGATATTCATCGAAATCATTCATCTTTGCACTTCAGAGCCAAAGATATTCATCGAAAATCAATCATTTTTGCACTTTCAGCCAAAGATATTCAATAATATCATCATTTAAGGCTCAAGATGATGA
This sequence comes from Panax ginseng, assembly GCA_020205605.1. Classification (NCBI taxonomy): domain Eukaryota; kingdom Viridiplantae; phylum Streptophyta; class Magnoliopsida; order Apiales; family Araliaceae; genus Panax; species Panax ginseng. The sequence goes on from CM035144.1 coordinate 129,159,102, forward strand.
AAAATATTTTATTTTTTTAAAGAAACGAATCCAAAGAAATAAAATGACAAGGATTAAGGATTAAGGATTAAGTACTTTGTTTTATCCACGTCCAAAAATACCTCAAAATAATCATAGTGGTGTAAAATTCAAGAATGGTCAACACGTGGATACAATCAAAACTAGTATCCACAATAGATATTTTGGACGAAAAAGGAAAATTTTCATTTTTCGATGAATAGTGTTGTATTCGTGAATAATCTCAGTATCGTGAATAGTCTTGAGTATCGTAAATAGTAACTCAGACACCAAAAGTTCTAAATTTGATAAAAACTTCAGATCAATATTTGAAAGATAATGATATTGAAGAAATAATATCATTACGAAAAAAAAAATATCCCTTACCTCGAAAGATTTATACTTAATTTAAACACAGGATATAAAGCTATGACTTGAACTTGCACCGTATATAGCAATACTCAAAGTATACTCAAAATACTCACAAGAATACGCTTCGATAATATAGAGAGAAAACTTGGGCTACAAGTGTGATTTTTAATTTAACCCAAGACCCATTTATAGGAAAATGCTAGAACACCAAAGTAGAAAATTTAATATAATATTATTATATAATTTAAATTTTCCTACACCATCTTTTGTAGAACTGAATTCAGCCACCTTTGTTGCCCTACAATAATGACAAAAACAAAAAAAACGTTTTTGTTATTAAAAAACAATTAAAACTTCCAAAAATCAATTATTTTGAGTTTGAACTTCAATAATTCACAATAAATAGCCCTTTTGTTAGAAAATTCAAATCTACGCAACTTTTTATAGGAAATTCAATTCTCTACAACTTTACGAAGAAAGTTTTTCCAAATTCCAAAATGTAAATTGGATCAAATCCACAAACAGGCAGGCGATTTATGTGCTATAATCAAATTTCTATCAAGAAATGGGGTCCACCACATGTTTAACATGTTTTAAACATTTATTGCAACAAAATACTCTTCCTCCTCAAGTATACTCATATATCCCACATTCGTTGTAAAAATATCACCATTATTATATTATTAAAATATAATAATATATATATATTTAAATGAATTATTTTATCGTAAAAAGATAAAATTTCAATTTTCAACAATTGTCACATTAAAAATTTTCTCCATCTATATCCACATAAAATCAATATTTTCCTCATCATATGAATCAATAATTAATTATTCACAAATAATATTACAGAATCACAATATCGATGACCAGCGGGTTCTAGGAAAGAGGGGCTTTCCAATAAGAATTTCTCCTTCTTCATGCTGCAATTAGGTGACCAAACCTCTCATTAGATGAACTTTCTAGACATTTGCCAATAATGTTATCTAATAATATTATTCGGATAATATGAATTATTGCTTCGATAATAAAAAATACTGTGTAATGACAATTATCAAACAATAAAGAATATAAAATATCAACACAATAATTATTGAACCAATAAAATACTAAATAAGAATTCTTTCAGTAACCATTATTGAGTAGTGCCTTCTTACGTAAGAATCAATAATTGGTGCAATACCGTATCTTCTTGTATTTTAACCAATTTAGTATTTTAACAAAGATATTATTGGTAATAACTACTGCTTATTTTTAAACAACTTATATTTGTGCGCTTTCTTTATCCATACAACTTTCCGTTATGGGGCCCCACATTATTTGCCATTGCCATTGCATACGAATATTCCCGACAAAGATTTAATATTCCACCTACCAAACGAATATTCTCCGACAACAATGAATATTTTATAACCACTTGCTTATTTTTGAAATATTTGCGTATTTTACCCATAACTATCCACATTAATCACATCAACCCTTACTATTTCAAAATAATAATTAGAGGAAATTAAATTTCATTTATTAATTATTTGGGGTCTTACAACCTCCCTCCTTATGAAATTTCGTCCTCGAAATTGACATATACGACTGTGTTTGAAAAGGTGAGGATACCTCGCTTTCATTTCCGTTTCCATTCCCATGTCATTTCTCTATAAAGATGGTTCCTCCACAAACTTTAACTTGTGGTATGACCTTCGATCATAGGGACATGCTTCTTTCCTATCCAAGATCTTGTGGTATTTCCTCATATGTTAAGTCTTCACTATCTCGTCCAGGTTCTAACTTAATAACGTGGTTCGGTCTTTCACATATTTACGTAATATGAGATATGTGAAACACATTATGAACACGAGACATACTTGGAGGTAAAAGCGAGTCTATATAGCTACATTTCCTACTCGGTCAAGAATTTGAAATGGACCAATAAATCGTGGATTTAGCTTTACTTCTCTTCCCAAATCTTATAACTCCCTTCCATGGGCAACACGCAACAATACATGATCCCATATACTAAACTCCACGTCCTTTCGATGAAGATCCGCATAACTCTTTTTTCGATCCCATCTCTGGTTTGTATGCGTTGTCTAATCATTTGGATCTTTTCTGTGGTCATACGTGCACCAACTCGGGTCCCAACAATGTTGCTTCACCCACCTCGTCCCAACATACTTTGAGAAGCTTACATTTTCGTCCATATAATGCTTGAATGGGGCCACACTTTATACTTTCCCGATAATCATTATTGTAGAGAATTCCACCAATGGTAAATACTTATCCCAATCGCCTTGAAGTCTAGGACACGTAGTCTTAATAAATCTTCAAGAGTTTGAATAGTCCTCTCGGATTGTCCGTCCAGTTTGAGGATGGTATCTTGAATCAATCATAAATCCGTACCCATAGCTTTGCAAGCTAACCCAAAATCTTGATGTGAATCTTGGGTCACGATCCGAAACTATAGATCTTTCGGCATGCCATGCAACCTCACAATCTCATTTACATACATACTAGCAAAATGTTCAAGAGAATAAGTCTCCGTGACGGCAAGAAATGTGGAGACTTGGTTAATCTATCAACAATAACCCAAATAGCATTTATGCCTTGAAACCGGGGAAGACCATATAACGAAATCCATGGTAATGTGTTCCCACTTCCATTTTGGAATCTCAAGTGGTTGCAATGGTCCCTTAGGCACTGATGCTCGCGCCTTTACACGTTGACAAGTTAAACATGTTGAGATAAACTTTGCAATCTCTCTTTCATATTGTTCCACCAAAATGTATGTCGAAGATCACGATACATTTAGTACTTCCAGGATGGATTGAAAATGGTGTATTGTGTGCCTCCATCATAATCTTGTACTTCAAATCAGAGTCTTTAGGAACACAAAGTCTAGAGTGGACTCGAATTATTCCTTCTTCATCGATTCTCGCCTCCGAATAGCACCTTCTTGTACTTTCTTCTTCATATGCATCGCCTGGCTCTGGCTCGAGCAACCTTAACTTTTTCTATTAAAGTTGGCTCTACGCAGTATACTTGACATCATCGCACTCGCTCTCAAGATATGATCTTTTACTCAACGCCGTCACTACCACGTTCGCTTTTCCATGATGGTATTGAATAAGTGTGGTCGTAGTCTTTCAATAGCTCGAGCCAACGTCATTGCCAGCGTGTTAAGTTCTTTTTGTGAAGAAATATTTAAGGCTTTTATGGTCCGAATATATCTCCACTTTCTCCCCATAAAGATAGTGCTTCCAGGATCTTTAATACGCTAAAACGATTCTTTATGACTCTAGATCATGAGTAGGATAATTACTCATATTCTTTAAGTTGTCGTGAGGCATAGGCTATGACTTTTCCATGTTGCATGAGAACACATCCTAACCCCTTGCCTGAGCATCATTGTAGATAACAAATCCATCCGAACCAGGATGGTATTGTTAGAACAGTGCGAAATAAGTCTCTCTTAAGCTCTTGGAAACTCGTCTCGCATTCTTCACTCCAAACAAATTTTTGTATCCTTCCGAGTCAACTCGAGTTAACCTGATAAATGATTCGAAAACCCTTCCACGAATCTCCGATAATAACCGGTTAGACCCGAAAGCTACGTCTTGACCACCGTCTTGCTTGTTCTAACTTTGTATTGCTTGAATCTTCACGGTCAACAGATACTCCATGTTTTGACACTCGATTGCCCAAGAAATGCTACTTCCTCGGCCGAACTCGCATTTCTTTAACTTGGCATATAACTTATTTTCACGGGTTTTGTAGTACTAACTTCAAATGGTGCTCATGATTTTCACGACTTTTGGAATATATGAGGTGTCATCAATAAAGACAACAACGAATCGATCCAAATATTCCTCAATACTCGGTTCATCATATCCATGAAAGTCGCAGGAGCATTAGTCAATCCAAAAAGACATGACTAAGAATTCATAATGCCCGCATCTTAGAGTTCGGGCGCCTTTGAATATCCTCGATTCTAATCTTCACCGATGATATCCGTAATCGAAGATCGATCTTTGAAAAGAATTGTGCTCCTTACAATCGGGTCAAATAGTCATCAATACGAGGTAGAGGATATCTATTCTTGATAGTGACATAGTTCAATTCCCGATAAGTCAATACAAAGTCGCATACTCCCGTCTTTTTCTTCTTCACGAATAAAAGCAGGAGCACCCCAAGGAGATGTATTAGAGACGAATGAAACCGGTGTCCAACAACTCCACGTAGTTGGACCTTTAACTCCTGAAGTTCAATAGAGTCATTCGATATGGGGTTTTAGAAATGGGCTTTATACCAAAAGTTCAAGGTCAATAAAGAATTCAACTTCACGTTACGGGGTAGAGCCGGAAGTTCTTCAGAAATACGTCGGAAAGTCAATAACAACAGAAATATTATTCAAATTTGATGTGTCTTTAATCAAATCCATAACATGGGCTAAGAAAGCTTGACATCCGTTTTTAATAAACGAATAGCTTTATGATTAGATATGACGATGATTGATTTTAATGGTTTAGTTGCTTGAATTAAATAATGGCGGTTGTTTAGGAATACGAAAGCTAACAACCTTACGAAAACAATCAATTTTGGCATGATGAGTAGTTAACCAATCAATCCCTAAAATCACATCAAAAGCAAGTATCTTTAAAGAGATAAGGTCAATGGTGTAAAGGTGATGGTGCCAACTTGAATCAAACAAGATTTATAAACGATGGATGTGATGAAAGTTTTTCTTAACGGAGTTTCCACAGATAGGTCAAAGTCTAATTTCTCTGAGTCAAGTTTAAACGCTGAGCACAAGCAGCAGAGATAAATGAATGGGTAGCACCGGTGATCTAATAAAGTATAAACTTCACAAGAATTTATAAATAGCTTACCCGTGATCACCTCGTTTGGGTTCTCTCGATTTGACCACCACAACAAACGCTTCTTCCAGAACCGCTTGACTTTGACTTTTCTCGGGACAATCTTTTGAGTCACCGTCCCACAATGAACTAGGTTTCGCTACTGCAATCTCGAAAGCGATATGTCCTTCCTTTCCACAATTATAGCATACACGAACTGTTGTGGGTAGTTTGGATCGATATGTCCTCTTTCCCGTGATTTATAAAGATACGACCGGTGGTCGCTTCTCCTCCTCTTGGAACCAAATTCTTTCTTTGGGCACTGCTGTCTTCACATGGTCGTTGTTGAATCTCCTCTTTTTAAAATCTCCTCCCGACTCGCTTCTTCTATTTTCATGGCCATGATTACCACCAGAGTGGTTACCATTTTGTCTCCGTCTTTTTCTTTTTCCACTAGTTATTGTTGTTTTATCGATCGCTATCTCCCAGATGATCCTCGATTGTGGTACCTCTTGGACCGTACTTTCGTTATCTCGCCTAACAATTGAGCCATATTAACAACATCTGAATAGAGAGAAAATTTATGAGAGATGATGAGATCTTGACGATCTGGGGTTTTAAACCTCTCGAAACATCCGCTGTCCATCGTTCCTCATTCTCCACCAAATGAGGCGCAAACTCGATAACTCGCAAACTTTGCCTCGTCTTCGAGACACCGTCGTATATTGTTTCGGTCTAATAAACTCCACTTCCTTCATATCAACACTTTCGGAAAGTATTTGTCATTAAATAGTTTCAAATGTCTCCCAAGACATACGCTGTTAAGTCTTGGTACGGATGAGTCTGTTCTTTCATGACTCACACCAAGAGGTCCGTCGCGCCCCACGGAACATAAAGGTGGTGAATGGAACCTTCGCTCTTCTGTGGCATCCCAAGACATCGAATATCTTGGTAATTTGCTTGACCCATGTTTCGCCATGATCGGATCGCTTTCTCTTAAATTCGTGGTCCCAACTTTGAACTACTTGGCCGTGACAACCCGTGAATTGCTATCATTTCCTCCTATGTTTTGAACACGAGTCTCCTCATTGCGATTTTTGCATGAACTGCAAAAAGCTTCTAAACATTCCGTCGTTCATCGTCTGATCAGTGGTGTTGTTCACGGGAGGAACATTGTCGACTGTTGACGTTCTCCTCAGTTGGTGAGTACAAAGCGCTCCACTGGCCTCATTTCCATTGTTAATATTCTCACCGACATTCTCAAATCCGCCATAAAACAAGGGTTAATTAAGGAAATCAATATATCATAAATATCCCTATATATCTTGACCAAACTATCAAATAAGCTTAGGTAGGACACACTTTAGCAAGGATTTACTCATCTCTCCTCCTGGTTTCTATTCTCCTCCGATCTCATGGAGATCATATCCTAAGCTCGATACCAACCGTGACACCCCCAAAATAGATATACATCACCCATTCCGAAATATCAATACACTGCGATGTAAACAATTACAACTTTATTATTACAACAAGAAATCATGAGTTTAAATATAGATATTGCAATCTAAACAATATCCACATACAAATAAATCCTCATCATAATTATTGATACATTATTTTATAAAATGGTGAGGACTACTAAATAACTCTCTAAAACCATCATTCCATACCTCGACTTCGTCACCGCTACATTCTCGCCTCACGAGAAGAAAAATGGAACAAAAGGAAAATGGTGAGCTCAATCTGACCAAAAAAGAATATTATGACTAAGATAATATACAATAAATTATCGTTAGTCTTTAATAGGGAAAAATTTAATATAATACAATAGACAACAAGTTTTAAATCAATACTCATGAATGGAAAATATTAATTCATGTAAGAGTTACGTAGAGGATGAAATCTACTAATATCTATGAATTTAACAGTACTATCATCAATATTTTTATCCCCAGAACATCAATCAATATATATCCTGAATCATATATTCATCCTTGCACTACAAAGCCAAGGACATTCACCATTAATCATGTTCATCTAAACACTGCTCATCTTCAGACTACGGGCCAAAGATATTCATCGAAATCATTATCTTTGACCACTGTGCCAAAGATATTCATCGAAATCAATCATTTTTGCACTACAAATAAAGATATTCAATAATATCATCATTTAAGATCAAAGATGATGAAAATATTTTATTTTTTTTAAAGAAACGAATCCAAATTGAAACAAAATGACAAGGATTAAGGATTAAGGATTCAGACTTTGTTTTATCCACGTCAAAAATACCTCAAAAATAATCATAGTGATGTAAAATTCAAGAATGATCAACATATGGATACAATCAAAACTAGTATCCACAATAGATATTTTGACTTAAAAGGAAAATTTTCATTTTTCGATGAATAATAATAAATGATTCGTGAATAATAGATCAGATATCGTGAATAGTAACAGAGATCGTAAATAAGAATCTCAGACACCAAAAGTTCTAAATTTGATAAAACTTCAGATCAATATTTCAAAGATAATGATATTGAAGAAATAATATCATTACGAAAAAAAATATCCCTTACCTCGAAAGATTTATACTTCTAAATTTGAAAACCTGGATATAAAGCATGACTTGAACTTGCAATCAGATAGCAATACTCAAAGTATACTCAAAATACTCACAAGAATACGCCGATAATATAGAGAGAAAAACTTCAGTTACGGTGTGATTTTAATTCTAACCTAAGCACCCTATTTATAGGAAAATGCTTAGAACACCAAAAGTAGAAAAATTTAATATAATATTATTATATAATTTAAATTTTCCTACACCATCTTTTGTAGAACTGAATTCAGCCACCTTTGTTGCCCCAAATAATAATGACAAAACAAAAAAACGTTTTTGTTATTAAAAACAATTAAAACTTCCAAAAATCAATTATTTCGGAGCTTCGGAACTTCAATAATTCACAATAAATAGCCCTTTTGTTAGAAAATTCAAATCTCGCAACTTTTTATAGGAAATTCAATTCTCTACAACTTTGCAGAAGAAAGTTTTTCCAAATTCCAAACAAAATTGATCAAATCCACAACCGAAGTGATTTTATTGTGCTATAATCAAATTTCAACAAGAAATGGGGTCCAATTTACATGTTTAACATGTTTTAAACATTTATTGCAACAAAATACTCTTCCTCCTCGTAGATACTCATATATCCCACATTCATTTGTAAAAATATCACCATTATTATATTATTAAAATATAATAATATATATATATTTAAATGAATTATTTTATCGTAAAAAGATAAAATTTCAATTTTCAACAATTGTCACATTAAAATTTTCTCCATCTATATCCACATAAAATCAATATTTTCCTCATCATATGAATCAATAATTAATTATTCACAAATAATATTACGTAATCACAATATCGACAACCGTGCAGCCTTGTGAGGAAAGAGGGCTTTCGAATAAGAATTTCTCCTTCTTCTCCAAGCAATTAGGTGACCAAACCTCTCCTGTATGTAACTTTCTAGACATTGCCAATAATGTTATCTAATAATATTATTCAGATAATATGAATTATTGCTTCGATAATAAAAATACTTGTGTAATGACAATTATCAAAACAACAAAGAATATAAAATATCAACACAACAATTATCGAACCAATAAAATACTAAATAAAAGAATTACCGTAACCATTATTGAGTAGTGCCTTCTTACGTAAGAATCAATAATTGGTGCAATACTGCGTAATCACCGTATTTTAACCAATGAGTATTTTAACAAAGATTAATTCAGTAATAACTACGCCTGTTATTTTTAAACAACTTATATTTGTGCGCTTTCTTTATCCAATCGCTTTCCACATTATGGGGCCCATACATGGTCATACTGGGCGCATTTAATATTCCCTGACAGCATTTAATATTCCACGACCAAACGAATATTCCCATGAACAATGAATATTTTATAACCACTGCTTATTTTGAAATATTTAAGTATTTTACCCATAACTATCCACATTAATCACATCAACCCTTACTATTTCAAAATAATAATTAGAGGAAATTAAATTTCATTTATTAATTATTTGGGGTCTTACAATGATCTTTTGGGTGAGCCTGTGGTGGGCTAAGTTGACCCAAGAAGATACTATTGGGCCAGTAGTTTGAGGCCTTATTTTGATGGATTTGATTCGATTCGAACTTGGAATTTGACCCAAGATTTGTTTTGAACTCGGGATTTGACGACGGTTGTTACATATGGTATCAGAATCGACTCTCTAAAGCTCTGGTCGGGTCATCCGTCGGGTTAGTTTGAGGTGGGGACACGAAGGTGGTGGTATTATCCCATGGAGAGATGGAGGTCCGGAGGTGGGGACACGTTTCAAATTTAAGATTATCCCACAATTGATAAAGAGACAAAGATCTTTGGGCTGTGTGTGTAATCGGTTTTGACGGGGACGTCAGAAATTTAAGTGGGGGACTTTGTAATACACCAAATCCCACACTCCAAGATAAGGGAAAAATTTGTCCGCGTATAAGAAATAAGTTACTACCAATAAGACTTTCAAGTCACGACCTTTTGGGTGAGCCTATGATGGGCTAAGTTGACCTAAGAAGATACTATTGGGCCAGTAGTTTGAGGCCTTATTTTGATGGATGTGATTCGATTCGGACTTAGAATTTGACCCAAGATTTATTCTGGACTCGAGATTTGACCCGGGTTGTTACAGATAGCAGTTTAAGATATTGAAACAAAGCCCATAAACCCAAATCTGAACAGATCCATCTTCCAAAAACCCCAAACATCAGCAAACCCCAAACCAAGCAGATCCACCAGTGCAAATTAATCTAGAGAGAAATAGAATGTTGTAGATCAAACTTTGTAATTAGGAATATAAAATCCTTCACCCCTTTTCAATCAACTTTCTCTTTCTTCAAAACCATATCAGCTTTCACAAATCTAAAGATCTATAGAGAGAAATGAAACGGGAGTTTGAATTTAGAGATAGAAATTTATGAATTAGTCTGATTTGATTTTCTTAATCTTTTGATTTGTTTTAATTTATTTTTTTAACTTTTTTTTTAATTTGTAATATATTAAAATTTTTAAAGTTTAATTTTTAACATATTTTTATTTTTAAAGTTTATCCAACTTTTTTTATAAATTATATTTCACTATGACCGTCACATGAATAAATCTTAGACATTCACGTGAATAATTGAATAAAATTAAAATTTTGTATATTTTGCTGTTAAAAGTTAACTGGTTTGGAGGGAATTTGTAACTGTTCATAAAAAAAATATAACTCAATGAGTTGATTGTAAAATTTTTTAATTTAATAATATATTTATAAACTGACGTCATCGAGTAGGGTTGGAAAAAGTATATTTAAGCCAACTGGGATGCTTAATTATCATGTCATGTCTATGTATCCGTAGCTGTCATGTACATACTCAGGTGTAGTACCAAAATTAACCCTGAGGACAGTTTTATTGACCCACAACAACAAACAAGAAACGTGTGAATTCATACGGACAATAATGGAATTTCAGACTACAAACTGAAAGTCCAGTGACTGCCAGTAGTGGAGTATTTGTTTGTCCGTCTTCACGCTTTTTAATACTCCATATTTCCATTATTCCCATTGCCCAGACTCTGTTTTTGGGTGTTCCCAAATTTCCAAGAAGTTTCACCCCATTACTTGTGAATATTTTGAATTAACCCCCCAAAACTCAGAGATAAAACTTCGTCAGCATAACCTCTCCTTTTCTCCGGTACGCAATTCCATCTCTCTCTCTCTCTATTTGCAATTTTATGTATGTAATCTCACATGCATGCGTATGATTACACGAATTATAAGACACTGATGGTGTTTTGGTTTTACAGAGAGGGTCAGGGTTAGGGTTCTGCTCTCTACAGATCTGATCTGAATTCAATTTACGACTCATTCTTATAGCAAATAGTAATGGGTATAGCGTTTACGAAATTGTTCTCTTCGCTGTTTGGCAACCAAGAAGCTCGGATCCTCGTTCTCGGCCTCGACAATGCCGGAAAAACCACTATTCTCTGTATGTTTCTTCAATTTTCCATTATTACCCTTTTTATGTCTGGGTTTTATTCATGATTTTTGATGAGTTAATTAGTTCGCTTTCACTTTTGATCAGATCGGCTTCAGATGGGCGAAGTTGTCTCAACAATCCCAAGTTGGTACTCTTTCTTTGTTTATATACTTTTTATTTTTTAGGGAAGAAAATAAAATTTATGGAACATAGTTGAAGCTACTTGTTACATGAGATCAGTTGAGGGCCAGCCATTGTCTTGCCAAGTCCCTTATGGATATATGAAAATATAAGTGGACATTAATTGCTTCTGTTTTAGTTGCTTTTTTTATTGGTTTTGTTTTTGTATAGATGGACTTGTGATTGATTCATGTATAATGTTTTTTGTTGCAGCAATTGGATTCAACGTGGAAACTGTGCAATATAACAACATAAAGTTTCAAGTATGGGATCTGGGTATGTTAATAAATACTTATTTATCTCTGCCATAAAGTATATAGTATTTGAGAAATTCACTTGTGAAAATATTTGTGCATCTGTTTAAGAATATTGGCATGAAATTTATGTAAGCTAGTCTAGTAAAGTTTTGTTGCATCAGTAGATGGAGGCTGAACACAGTGGCATCTGGTTTTGGGTTTCGGCACTTATGTGACATTTGCGGTTGTATTAATTGTGTCGAGAATCAGTGTACCACAAACCCCATTTTTTAGAGCCCTATCATTAAATAAAATGAGATGCTAATTTTTTTAATTTGACAAATATCTATTGAATTCCTAGCAACAGACACAATTGGAGAAAAGAAAGTTGAACTCTTGTTATTAACATCATTGATCATTCATGTCTAAAAAGGTTGCAAGTATATAAGACTTCTAAGCATATATTTTGCACAGCTCTTAAAAGGAAGTTATCATGTAACTTATTTTTGTTATAATAATATTTTCATTCCTACTTTAAACATATTATATTATTTTTCCCATGATCATATATAACACTGCAATATCCTAGAGTATTAAGGCTTACTCTAGGTGTCACCCATAATCATCATGGGAACTCTCGTGAATTTTACCACTAGATTGATACCACCAATTTCTTCTTTTCGTATCCATTGGATCAGTTTTTTACTTCTTTCCCACATGCAAATGTCACATTTGAGGATTGGTCGATAAGAAAGCCTGTTTTTGTTTTGTAAATTTTCTTCTTTTGTCAAGCAATTTCCAACAATAATCTCAGGGGAACATAGATTTAAATACTTGTATTACAAATACTCCATTGACTTTGAAAAACTGAATATTTTTTCTGTGGTAAAATATAACTCAAGTGTAAGAGTTGAGCTTATAATATAATAATTTCTAATCTGATCAATCTGAACTAAGTCACATGCTGAATCTTATTTCTTTGACATCTGAAGCACTGCATGTCAAATATAGAATCTTTTATTGCTAGTTGCTGCAAATTCATAGATGAGAAATATGAACTCCACCATAAGCTATGTACTTGAACAAATGAGGATGGTTAAAAGGCCTTATTAATTTCTATTCATCCATGATCCTACCGTGGACTGAGGTACTTGGGACCAATTTTGCCATGCAAGCATACAATGTCTTTATAACTTCTACATCAATTACATATTTGTATCGTCATAAAGTGATTGTATTCAAAATCTAATTTTTCTATGTAAGCATATATTTTGATTGTCAAATTCTATATATACTTGTACGGTAGTCAACATCCATCCGACTTACTTGCAGTGCGTAAAATGCAGGTAGTTCATTGGTGTTGTTTTGGTTTTGGGGAAAAGTATCATTTCTGATTGTTGACAAGTTGGGTATTTGTTTGATTTATAAAAAAAATTGTATATTGACTTTCTTAATTTTTTTATTTATAACATGGCTACTTTTTAATATTTTTTTCATAGTTGAAATTTAGAGTCATGTTACTAGCTTAATCAACAGGAAAAGAAAATTTTGCATTTGATGTTCTGATAATCTTTTTCTTCTTTTCCCCCCTTTTAATATGGTACAGGTGGCCAGACAAGCATCAGGTAACTTTTCCGTAATATTATATTATTTCTCTTGCATTGTCACCTCAAGTCTGATTTACTTTTTAAGGATTTCTGTCTATCATCTTATGCTTTTTTTTATATAGTTATTGTCTGTTACATTTTCCTTTTCTTATTTTTTGGTTTGTTTTTGTTGAATTGGTTTACACTTTTTTACCATCTTCAACAGTTTAGTGTTTTGAAATCCATATGTTATCGAGGACTCTGATTAACATTCAAAAAGAAAGATGCATCTTTTCTTTCATTTTAACTTGTTTTCAATATCTTGTGCGTCACTCTGAATCCTTCTGGCAATACTCACCTACCAAGAAAAGAAAAGAAATATTGTGTTGCAAATCTGTCTGTAAAATATCTTGCAGATGTCCATTGGCACTCTAAACTGTCAATTGAATATAGTAACATCCCCTTGAGATAATTGCTATACTTCCTGCTTGTCAGCTGGTGCTAGCTGACATTTGATATCATGGTTGACCAATTTCTGGAGTAGGCTGGCTAATTGCATACATTAAAGGTGAAATTGCTAAGTTGAATGTGTTTGTTTGATTGGAATAGTTGACAACTTAGTCAACATTTATCTTGTTTATAGATTGAGGGTTCTGAATTTCTAGTCTCAATTTTATGGAGATCTGACAGTTGTATTTTTGTGACTTCAGTTTTATCAAGTTTTCTTGTTGTGTCACCTGTTGTCAAGTCTTTGAGATTTTTAGGTTATTTAAAATTCTGAAAGTCTTTATAGTTCTGTGGCTGTTAGACTCTAAATTCCAGATGCTATATCTAGATTTTGTTTGATGTTTCATAATCTTTTTCCTCTATATCTCTGGTAAGGTGATGGCAATTTTTTTATCTCAAAGTAGAAATGCATTTGCTCCTTCAGTCTGTGAAGTGGTTTTTTGGTATCGCACTCCTATATGATAGTTTTTCAAAGAGCATATAATGTGTTCTATACTAGGTCTTAATTTTATATGCTAGGTTGGATTACAAAAAGCCTTTACTAATCAAAAAAAGAAAATAAAAGAAAAGAAATGGTAAAGAGTCTTTTCAGTAGAATGGGGTTGGGAATCATTAAATTATAGTAAATTAGTTATGTGAAAAAATCTCCAACTTCGGTCAGCAACACTAAATTTTATTGTGACATCTTCGTCAGTTAACTTTTATGTTATTTGGCCATCTACTTCCAATTCAAACTGCCACTGGGTGTAAATATGTCATAACTTTTCATTTCGTAGTAAGACTAGGCTTGCAGGCTACATTTTATCTAACGTTGTTACATTGGCATGCATGCCATCATTAGTAGTGAAGGGAATGCAAATTAAGAGCTGTTTATACAGACTAGTTGGATGACTTGAACTTGGCTGAACAAATGTATGCTATATTTGAAGGACTCTTCTTATGAGTTATTTTCCTTGGTTCTATAAACAGGGGGGAGTATGTATTCAAGATTTACTTGCTGTTTTTTGTGTTTCATTGATAATTATGACTTGCATACTAGGACTTTATAGAATTTTCTTTAATTCTGTGTCAATTGAACTTTCCATGTGCAACCCTGATCTGCTTCTTTGCAATTGTATATATGGCCTCTGAAGTAATTAGGTTGCGTCAATTGAGTATGCCTCTTGGGGCATCTGAGAATGATTTAAGTTGATTAGCTGAAATGTTGGTTCCTCCAGGCCATATTGGAGATGCTATTTTCCAAATACTCAAGCCATAATCTATGTTGTGGATTCAAGTGACACTGATAGACTGGTAATTGCTAAGGAGGAGTTTCATGCAATCCTGGAGGTACTCTTATAACTGGTTTATTTTTGCTTGATTTAATTAATTCACTAGAAACAATTGTGTGACTCTTAATTCTTATTTCAATTTACAGCAGCTTAGTGTGCCCATTTTATTGTCTTTTCTTAATACTTATGTTTTTATTTTTTTGGGTTGATGTGTGTTATGTTGCGGTGTTAGGCAGTTAAGCCGCACCATGAATGTTTTTGAGTGTAATAGTAAATTTTTAGTGTTGTGTTGTTGATGAGACGTGTTGTTGAAAGTCGAATATTTTCTTACCCATTTTTTTAGGTTTTCTTTTTCCAAAATATTTGATAGGTTATAACCTGAATTTATATATGGTAATGGTAGGTTGAGAATTGAGATTCAGTTGCATAACTCTGTACATGTACATAGACTCTTTCGCTTAACAGTCCCCTCATTTTTCTCAATTAAGTTTAAAAATGTTAGAAAAATATTAATTTTTTATGTTACTAAATGCCAACTCCTTTTGTCCCCCATTATAAGGGGAGATCACATGGTCAAATCCTACCTACTCTAAGGTTATCATCTTCATAGTAAAATAAATAATAGAAGTAAAATTTTCGTCGTATTTTTCAAATTGTAATTCATTGTTTGGTTATTTGACCTGTGCTTATTTTATCTAAAAAGAAATGTACTCCCTCCGTCCCATGATAAAAGTCTTTATTACTATTGTGTGTAGTCTCATGTTAAATGTCCACTTTCCTTTAATAATCAAACTTTTACACATTTTTTCCTATTATGCCCGTAACATTAAATATCTCATATTTTTCTTATTCTAATTCTCTCCCCATATTTAATAAGTATGGAGAGAATATTTTGAATTAATAGCTAGAAAGTCACTCTCTCACTTACATTGAAAATAATTAATGATATATTATTATGGATAATTTTGTCATTTCATTCCTCTTTTTAATATGCGTGAAAAGTCTATCAGGACTTTTATCCTGGGACGGAGGGAGTACTATATATACTTGAATTTAACCTTAAATTTATGTTATGGATTTTGAAATATATATATATTCTTTGTGCTTTCTTGTCAGGAGGAAGAATTAAGAGGTGCTGTCATTCTTATTTTTGCAAACAAGCAGGTTAATGTTACTGATCTGATTTTGATTCATTGTATTTTACACATCAATATCAAAGTAATGCCTGTGTCGTGGAGAAGTTGGCCACAACATTGTGAATGTCTTTGTTTCAATTTCATGTCTTAGAACATTCATACTAATTACCCTTCTTTTAAATATTGGATTTTCTGTATTATAGGATCTTCCTGGTGCACTTGATGATGCTGCAGTTACCGAAGCCTTAGAGCTGCACAAGATAAAAAATCGCCAATGGACTATTTTTAAAACTTCTGCCATAAAAGGAGAAGGACTCTTTGAAGGCTTGGACTGGTAAGCTTAATTATTGGCAAAGCATTGTTGATTATTCAGATGTTCCCAGGCATTAGTACAAAGAGAATTGTACTCCCACTGTTCCATACAATAGGATCATTAATGACTTTTTGAAGTTAGTTTGAGATATATTTTAAATTTTAAAATTGATATTAATTAATTTACTTTTAAACAATACAATTATGAAAATTATAAACTATCTAACTATTTTCACTAATTAAAAATTTTATTTATTTCGAAAGTCAAATTAATTACATCAATTTTGAATTTGAAAATTTCTTAAATTGACTTTGAAACCTATATTTTGGAATGGAGAGAGTAGTACTTTTAAGCGCTACTTACATCATGTAAGTTCTCCTTGGATGCAGCTGTTCTTGGTAGTGCTCCTTTAACAGTACTACAGTAGGGTCACAATTTATTTTACATTTTGAGTTTGATAGACCTATTCCTGTTTCAATTTGGAAGTGCATTTTGTTATCAATTGGAATCTTTTTTCTTTTTCTTTTTTTGGGTCTTTCTTTAAGGCTTATTTAGAGAGGTATAAACACTGCTTACATTATGATTTATCCTTTGATGTGGCTCCTTAACAGAGCTCCTTAAAAATAGCATCACAATTTATGTTGTATTTTGTGAGTTTGATAGTCCATTCCAGTTCCAATTTGGAAGTGCTCCCTTTCCCCCCACGCCCACTGCCCCACCCAGAAAATAAAACCCATATTAAGCTCATGCAATCACCCCTTGTCAATTGATTGAAGAACCACTTGGCTGTTCATTTATTGCATTTGATAATGTTATTTTATCAAAATCTATTGTTTCAAGTTTTTTCCCAATTTAAACACATAAGATACAATGCTATTTATACTGTTATCTTAAATGTTAGATTGCTGTTTACATAAACTCTTCGGAGAATAAGTCCTCTTCTTTTCATCCAATACATATACACAGGTTGAGTAACACACTTAAGTCTGGAGGTGGCTAATTATTTTTGAAGAAACAATAGTTTGGTGCTCTATAAGCTGTGAGAATGGTGCGACTATGGCTTGTCATGGGGATTTATAGAAATTTTATTCATGCGGGAAGTTGTATGTTCTGATCTTACTGATTTTTTGAGCAGACTTGCTGATACAATGACAAATATGATATGGACCTGGCTCCTCTTACTACATATGCTCATTTTTTCTCTTATTTTATTGAGTACACCACTACCTTCTTTTCGAAGATTCCCCTCCTTGTAGGTTTAACAGATTCCTGACTAGTGATGTAGATTCTCGTTTCTGGGATATATCATACTTATGTTTTTGTTTAATTTCTGTTTAAATAACCCAAAATTATCTATCCTGGACTCGTAACTATAAGTTTTTCCGGCATTTTAGGTTAAAAATGCTATGTTAAAATAACTTGAAAAAACACTAGCTATGAGGTTATGCTAGAGCAATAGCAGTGTATGGACTAAAATTTATGTGGGCATCTCACCTTGAACCTCTATCTATTGAATCAGATGGTTGTATTTCTTAACTCCATTCCAAACAAATATTCGTTTCATTTTAATTCCCCAATGCTTAGATATGTAATTTTTGAGCAACATGTGTCCATGAATATTTTATTGTAATAAAATATATTGATGCTTCTTTTTTAAAACTATGTATATCATTATAATTTTAGACGATTGAAAATTAGATTTATTTTCACTAAGATAGCTTTTTCTATATTTTTATTTAAATTTCTTCTCGGTATTTTTCAAATTCCAAAACTGCCTACAAAATATAAATGGGATCCAATCTATATTCATCATGTCGAGAACTAAATGATCCGTTTTCACAAAAATGCTCCATTGTTAAACATGACCCAAAGTGCAACATCCAAGAGTGGCCAGTCCATTCAACCCAAGCAAGCATACTGAGCTGGTGCTTAGATAGATAGATAGATAGATAGATAGACAATTGTGATGATGAAAATTAATGATCTGTATCTGAGCTTTTCTTTTGATCATCAAGTGAATAACACTGGCTACATTCAATATTTACCAATATGAGAAAAACCAAGTTCAATTTAGACACCGGGTGCAACCGTGTCCTAATGTTGATATCAAAGTATCATACTACGTTATTACTGCGATACAAAGAGAGATGCAGATCACGACCAAAATTCTGTTCTCTACAGAGCAGATTGGAAAATCATCTCCGCTAGTTCCTGCAAAAATTTACATCAAACGCCTTTTATAGTGGTTGATAAATGATATAATACCTGTTGATACTTTTCCAGGAACATTCAACCACATAAACTTGAAGATTCTAATACCTGTTTGGCAGAAGGAACTTTGGGTTCTCCCCACTCCATGGCTGCCTTCTCAAGCAAGTCAAAATCAGCCTTTCCCGCCTGTGGAACCAAAGAGAAAGAAAAAGGTGGATGAATAAGAACTCCGCATTACCCAGGAGTGTGTGTGTGTGTGTGTGTCAAAACTACGTCGGGTTGTGTGTATATTAGAGAAAAAAGAGAAACTGTACTAAAAGCAACAAACCTCTACTTGAGCCCCAATTTCAGTGTCAAAGGTCTGATACCTCTTCTGTACAAGCTCAGCCAAAGAACCATCCTTTTCAGATGCAAGGAAATTCAGTTAGTTTCTCATAACAACAGACAAAGAAATGAAAGAGACAAAATCACCTCAATCATCTTGGCAACATTTCGAGTCCATGGGCCAGAGTATCCATACCCGCAATATGAGCTATAAACAAGTCCTCAACATCAGTGCTCTCCCTTCGCCTAATCATATAATTCAAATGTCAGTAGTACAGTTATCTCCAAGCCACATTTTTCATAAGAAGTACTAACAAAAGCAAGCATTGACCATGAACTGAAGCTAAATTTAAATGCAACGGGATCTCTTAACCTATACCCAGCTTCTTAGAACTAAAATTTCATATTCTTAAATAAATGGTACTCATGCACATTTCACTTCAATATCAAGTCCAAAAACTAAAAAAAACAATTTATGTATCACTTCAGACTACTTACACAATAGATAAAGTAATGGTTTACATACAGTCAACAAGAAACAGAAGTAAAATCCAATTCTTGAAACAAACTTCAGTTTGTGTAACCTTGTGTCATCAACTATCAACATATAACTATAAAAGATACAATTTTGGTTGGTCACAAACTTGTTTGATCACGTATTTGGATCGTCTTTCCCTTCTAATTAAAAACTCTATTACTACTAGGATTTATAAACTCTATTTTCAATCTCGATCAAAACTCAATTACGTTACGATTTAAAAATTACCCTGTTTCCTAATAATTAAACTGTATCAGGTATCTAATACAATATTTACAGAAGGTTATATTTAGGCCATGTTCAATCAGAGCACAATATACTAAATAAATATATCTTTGGCAGTCTTCTCTTTTGATTAGTATTCATATTCCTTAAAATTCTAACAAAATATCTGAACTATATACATATACTAATAGAAATCTAATAATCTAACATTTCCCCCCTATAAATATAACTAATAGCAAGTCGGATACAGAACAACCATGAAAGAAACTCACAATTTGGCATCAAAATTGAATCCTCCTGGCGCCAATCCTCCCTGTAACAGAAAGAAAAATAGGCAGTATGACCAATTAATAAAATCCAGGCGTCCAACATAATTGCAATTGCAAGCTTTAAAATGTTTCTATGATAGATTAAAGGTATATCAAATACTGCACATACATTTCTGATAACGCTTAGCATCACCATTGTAACTTCCCCTATATCCATCAGAAACTGATCTGTATCCCACCCTATGATTTTGACAAAATTTCTTATTTAAAAGTTCAAAGCTGATGTCACATTATCAAGTTGTAATTGCAGCTTAAAAAGGCTCTCTCTAGAAAAAGTACATCTGTCATAGTAAAAACATACCAATCTGAGGGTCGCCAGTGTTGGCATCGATATTTCCCAGCAAACCATTTATTCTTGCAGTTTCGAGCTCATGATGGCAGCTACATAGCAAACACGTATATACTCAACTCAACACCAACTTTTTGCTAAACTAATAGGGGACAACAGGCATGTATATGTGGGGAAAAGGAATATGTGGCTTTCCATATCAAAGCTTGGCTATGGAGACACTCATTCATTAATGGTATTTTTGTCTTTTCATCTTTTTTATTAATGGCATTGCAGCCATTTCACTATTTTATAACCAAATACGTCATTTTGGGCCTAACTATAGCCAATCTTGGTGGCAAGCAATATATTTCCTTTTCCCTATATTATATACACACACACACACACACACATTGTTCACTGCTAATCAGTAGGTGTAGAATTCTGTATTAGTAATATTCGTTTAATGCACGTCTGAATTGAAATCTACATCTTCAATGTCTATCCAATGTTTTGCGTTTAACCAATGCATCCTTATTCAAGTTCAAATTCAACTGTAAGTTTAAATATTCCAAAATCTACCCAACACACAGCATTTCAAACATAAATTTCATACCAACATACAAAACAAACAACTCCATTTTACTTAACTGTAAAATTATTCTCATTAAAGTATTAAATTAAAAAGCTTTTAAGGTTCAGATATATCATTATAAATGGACAAACATGACCTCATAGATAAAATTCTTCCTGGATCTCCAAGAAAAAACATGACTTCAAGTTATGTAATCTTAGTGAGTTGAACTTTTCTAATGGAAGATATCAATCATTCAGTTCCACAATTGATAAAAAAACATTTGTGCTCAGATTACTCAAAACCTTTGACCTATCCTTCTGGAGTTTTTTAGAAATATTTTAAAGCTTGAGACTGTTTCATGTGAGAGAATGAAATTGAAAGGCAACACCACAAACCTGTGTCCTGAAAGGGTTGCGTGATTGCACTCAATATTTAGTTTAAATTCTCCTGCAGAACAAAGACCAGTAATATGGTTAAAAATTAGTTCATCAATTAGCAAATTATTGTGCAACGTCTTTTACATGTTTTAAAAACATATCTCGTCATAGTTGCAAATAGGGTGGTTAGTAAACCAGGATAGCAAATGCTATTAAAAACCAAGCCAGGAGGGTGAAGTAAAATAAGTGTGCAGTTTAACATTTCCTTCATATTCTGAAAATATCAACCTTCCATTAGTATTTTTTTATGTTCTTAATAAGGTGAAGGAATGAAATGGCACACAAAATTAATGTATTCAAATATTTTAATAATTCTGTCACATATAGATATATATATATGTACATATATATGTGTGGGAGTGGGAGTGGATGCAGGTGTGTGGGAGTGTGTATATTTGGCCTTAAAGAAACAGGACCAGCAAGCTTAGTCAAACACCATATTTACCTGACTTTAGATTTTAATTGAGAGGTACAACTCCCAAAAGAGAGGACAGACAAAAACTAAATAACCCAGCATATATGAAAATCAACCGATATGTACAAACAAGTACAAACATCTTACTGAGAAAAAATTATGATAAATAATACATCACTAAACTAAATAGTAGAAGCATTATTAAAGTAATGTATAGGTCAAATAAAAGACAAAACATATTTAAAAGGAACAATGGTAACTGGAAAGGCAGATAACATAGCCTAATCCTCACTTTGAAAAGAAATCAATATGTAAGTTGAAAAAGAGTTAACAGAGGAACTTAAAAGTGCAAGAATAGTAGAAGGATTAAGGTAATCACCAATAAGGCCATATTTGTGCAAGAAATTCGCTGATGTTGCAGCATCCCAATCGTATCTGACATTATCAATATATGTAAAGAGAGAGAAATCATAAAGCATATCGACATACTGAAAGACTAGATTAAAAGCATACTGGTGCTTCGTAGGTTCTTGGGGCTTGGGTTCGATAAGAAGTGTCCCTGGAGAGAGCAATAGAAACAAGAATTGAGTTATATCTAAAGTTTTGGTAAAGAGATTTAGATGATATACAATAATTAATAAAAAAGGGTTTACACAAAGTGCTCAATCCTATCAAAAGAATAAATTCCTGGCTTTTGGTCCAATTATATGATAAGATTTTATTTCAGTTATTAGCTATAACTCTAGTAAAATTCTATCAATTACTCTATTATAGTATTAAATAGCTGACGAAAAAATATACCATTGAATCCAATTTTTTTCTTGTAGGCAACAGCAGCTTCAAAAAACCTTGCCTACAACAAACAAACCTTGGCTTAATATAATTATGGAAGGATAAAAAGGAACCTCGGACATTAACCAACTAGAGAAGGTGAACAAAAATATTGCTAAACAGTTTTGAAAAAATAAACAATGAAGATCGTTATTAGTAGTTCTGAATGGCCAATTCTTTTTTAAATAATTAGCATCGTGAAAAATCAAACTATTTTAAGCAAACAGAAGATACTGAAAGTAGGATAAGTGAGTTTACCATATGATTAAGCTCTCTTTCCATATCAGTGTTCAAGAGAGATTGATAACCCTCCCGACCACCCCAGAAAACATAATTTTCTCCCCCTAGATAATGTGTTACCTGTAAATATATGCAAATAGACAGTGGCCCGTTCATTCAGTAAGTGATATTATAGATGTAAAGTTCTATCACATGTAAAGTTCTGTACGTAAAAGAACATTTCTATTTCAATAACTCATGCACAATCAACCAACCTCCATAGCTTTCTTAACCTGAGCTGCCCCATAAGCATATACACCTAATTCAGGGCTGTAATTTTAGCTCCGCAAAACAACAAGGTCATATAGTTAGAAAATGAAAAGATTGCTGAATAAGGCTATAAAAAAATATGAAATACCTAGTAGCAGCGCCATGCATGTAGCGGGGATGCAAGAACAACTGAGCGGTGCCCCAAAGAGGACGAATATTGGTACCCTAGAAGCCACATTAAATTGAAAAGTATGAGAAGAACCCTTAGACGGCTGTAGTAATTAAAAGCACACAAATGTTTGATCGAGGTACCTATTTACAAATTAATATACTATAAACATTTAAATTACAAAAGAGTGTGGAAGCTCATTATTCTCTAATGAGTATGAAGACACATAATATGTAATACGATGAAAAGATATTACAACATATCATATAGATTCATTAGGTTAATTACCTGAAGCTCTTTGGCAAGAGCTACCACTTCATCCAGATTTGCATTGGATTCCTGTGACAAATATAATATTTTAATTTCAATTTATAGGATCACGCTTTCCGAAAAGAAATTTTTTTAAGTACCCTTCATCACTTCAAGGTAACGAATATAATAAAATAATTAGACAAACGGTAAATGGGCAAGTAGGAAGGGAATTAAAAACTAAGACATTCTACTAAATTGTGTTTCTAGGAATTCACACATAAGCAACTCAGTTATCTTCACACTTCATTATTGCTCAATAGCATTAGGTATGAAGTCTAAACAATAATAGATTGGAAATAAACACAATATGACTTCAAGTCTACATACCTCCAATGTCTTACCATCTGGAGCAATGTCCCTATCGTGGAAGCACCACCTGTCTACGCCAAGCTTGTCCAAAAACTCAAAGTTTGCTCTCACTGTATCATCAATTATCCAATGGCAATACTAAATTTCAACTTGACTAACATCAAAATTAAAATTTGATAGCGGATTAAATAAAATATATATAACGTACTCCTCCTCTTGGCCATAGCCAAGGAATTAGTGCCGTCTTCCCATGGCCACATTTTTGTAGCTGAACCAAATGGATCACCTCCTGTCCCGCGAAATGTGTGCCAAAATGCAACACTGAATCGCATCCAATCCTAAGGTGAAAAATGAGAATATTGATCACATTACATACATAATCTCTTAAAAAGTTAATTAAATAATAATATAGAGATACCAAAGAACAAAACAAGAACCTTCATTTTCTTCCCAAGAATCTCTTCATTGGCATTATACCATTTAAACGCAAGGTGTTTTTTGGTAGAAGGTCCCTAACCAGACAAAATAAATAACATGTAAGAATACGTAAAGGGTAATTCTAGGGATCTCATATAATTAGTCTCAAAGAGTTTCTCAAATGATGTGGTATCATTACATTCGTTTGGTATATCTCACATAACTGGCTATGCCGTAAAATATTATAGTTATATTTAAATGCCACATCAGGTGATGTGAGACCCCTAGATAAACCAATTGCATTGTAAAATCTAACTTATGTATCGTTTTTCAATATTTTTAAAGGCAAATAGGAAATTATCTTTCTCACCTCATACTTAATCTTGGGAATCCCAGGAAAGAATTCCCCTTCCCATTCACCTGAATCAGTGCATTTGCTACCAACATCAGCAGGGCAGGTTGGTGGACCGACAGCAATCTGCACAGAAAAAGAAGAAAACAAATATAGCCAAACCAAAAAACAAAAAGGGTAAACTGCAAAAGTATTCCTCAAAGTATCAATTTTCTCAGTAGTGTTCCTTCGAGTCTAATTTTTTTGCAAACCTGTTCCTTTTTAACATATTGGTGAAATTATAGGTCAAAAATAGGTTTTATATAGTTGAAAACACATTTGAACCATTCCAAGCGTATCAAAAATATATACATTGCGACACATAAATTACCAATGATTTCCTATAATTTCACTAATATGTTAAAAAGGAACAGTTTTGTAAAAAATTTAAACTTCCAAGGAGGAGAAAGTTGACTAAAATTGGAATTTTGTGAAATAGGGACACTTTGGCAGTATACTATAGAGAGAACAGAGAAAACTTCTTCACCACTGTCAAAGCGGCCAAATTTAAACCCAGAAGAAAGAGAAATAACGTCCCAGACTTCATGTTTTTCA
This sequence comes from Panax ginseng, assembly GCA_020205605.1. Classification (NCBI taxonomy): domain Eukaryota; kingdom Viridiplantae; phylum Streptophyta; class Magnoliopsida; order Apiales; family Araliaceae; genus Panax; species Panax ginseng. Next base: position 129,184,427 of record CM035144.1, read on the forward strand.
TGTCAAGAAATCTACCTCTGCAACATAAAGCAACAAGATGAAGTATGAGTAAACAGACGTATTCCTGAAGAAGAAGAAGAAAATAAGGAAAGTCACATAAATTTAGCTTTACAGCTTGGGGCATACTGATAAGCCTATATGAAATTTCAACATGCAGGCACCAATCAATTCAGAAATTACTTTCTAAATCTTATCACTCTTCAGCAACAGCATCAATCAAACATGAAATCACCGATGCTTATGGACGATTATTCCATTAAAATAATTATTATTAACATAATAACATCTTACCCTGTAAGAATCAAACCAGAATTCGTGCACCCGTGTTGAATGTGAAATAACCTATTAAATAATAAATATAAATATTTTGAAGAAAGATGAGTAGCGCGATGAAACTCTTCCTCAACAAGAGACCAAATTTATTACTACTAGTACTAGTACCAGTACTAGACTAGAAAGAGACACCCACGAGAATCCCAATGCCGCAAAAGATTGCGTAAAATACTAGCAGAAGCAACCATAATATCATATCATATCATAACATATTAAAATTTAATTAATCCTATCTTTTCATTTCATAAAAACAATTTAAAACATAAAATTTTTATTTTAATTTAACTTTAAATTCATTTTATTAAATATTTCTTATTTAATAATATTTTAAAATATAAAAATAATTTGGATAAAATTAATATATATTTTTTCCAAGTTATGATAGTAATCGTGCTGACATATTAAAAAACATGCAAGTAAAGTTAAAAGGTAAATGATTATTTTTACAAGTTATTTTGCTAATTTTATAAGATCCATATTATATGATGATAAGACCTAATATTACTATTTATATTAAAAACTTAATAAAATTAATAAACTAATTACTGAAAATATCAATTCTTTTCATAGGGCATGACATATTTTAAATCTAAAATTAATGTACTGACTTTAAAAATAGTAAATATGTAATTAATATTATTTATAAGTAAATTTATAATGTTCACAATGGAACATTAGTATAAAATAAAACAAATCTTGCATGAATTTAAAAGTTACGAATGTCTTAAATTAATTTTTTTTTTTAAAAAAAACAAGATTATGTCTATAATTTGAATTGAGGACTATATATTCTATCATTACAATTTACAAGTTAAACAAGAGTAAATAAGATGGTTGATGTGACGCCTCAAAATAGGTATACATTATTTATTTTAGGTCGTCAATAACATGGTACAGAAATAACTACAATTTTATTAATACATCATAAAAACAGTGAGTTTAAATATAAATATTGTCTTCTAGACAATATCCATACCCAAATAAATCCTCATCATAATTATTGATATATTATTTTACATAAATTGTGAGGACTACTAAACAACTTCTAGAATCATCATTCCATACCCCGACTAGTACTCGCTACATTCTCGCCTTCTGAAAAGAAAAATGGAACAAAAAGGAAAAGGGTGAGCTCAACTAGCCCAGTAAAGAATATTATGACTAAGATAATATAGAACAAATTATCGTTAGTCTTCAACAGAAAAAATCGATAAAATACAATAGACAACAAGTTTCGGATCAATATTCATAGAATGAAATAATAATTCATAGAAGAGTTACGTGGCGAATGAAATTTACTACTATCTATGAATTTAAAAGTTCATCATCAATATTTTATCCTCGTAACATCAATCAATATACATCTTGAATCAAATATTCGCTCTTTGCACTACAGGGCCAAAGATATTCATCACCGGCCATGTTTCATCTCAACACATGTTCATCTTTTTGCACTACGGCCAAAGATATTCATTATAAAATTATTTATCTTTGCACCACAAATGAAGATATTCAATAATATCATCATTTAGGACCGAGGATGATGAAAATATTTTTAAAAAAAATGAATCCAAAGAAACAAAAGAATAAATATCAAGGATTCAGATTTCACCTATTTCATGTCCAAAATACCTCATAAATAATCATAGTGAAGTAAAATTCAAGAATGATCAAAACATGGATACAATCAAAGCTAGTATCCATAATAGATATTTTGACGAAAAAAGAAAATTTTCATTTTTCGATGAATAGTCTGCAGATATCGTGAATAAGAACTCCCACACAAAAAGTTCTAAATTTGATTAAAAGTTCAAACCAATATTTTGGCATAATGATATTGAAGAAAATAATATCATTTAAAAAGAAAATAACATCCTTACCTCGAAAAGATAAGATTTCTACATTGAAACCTGATATAGGCTATGACTTGAATTTGCAGACCAGATAAAGAACACTCAAAGTATTAAAATACTCACAAGAATACGCTCAATATATCGAGAGAGAAGAGAGATAAAATTTTAATTTCTGGTGTAATTTTTAATTCTAACCTAAGCACCCTATTTATAGGAAAATGCTTCGAACACCAAAATAGAAAATTTAATATAATATTATTATATTTACAAAATTGTCAAGCCCACCTCTTGAATCTGAATTCAAATTTACCTTGCACATGTTTAATGCAGCCCACCAAGCAAAAATAAACGTTTTTGTAATTAAAAATAATTAAAACTTTCAAAAATCAATTATTTCGGAACTACGAAACTTCAATAATTCATAATAAATAGCTTTTTATCAGAAAAATTCGAACCACATATTCTTTTCATAAGAAATTTCATTCTCTACAACTTTGCAGAAGAAAGTTTTTTCAAATTCCAAACAGAAATTAATCGAAATCCACAAACGGGCGATTTTACAGGCTATAATCAAATTTCGGTTAAGAATTGGGGTCTACCGACACACAAAACATGTGTTAATCATTTAATGCCACAAAAATACTCTTCCTCCTCATATACTCATATATCCCACATTCATTGTAAAAATATCACCATTATTAAAATAATATATTTAAATAAATTATTTTATCAGAAAAAGATAAAATATTAATTTTCAACAATTGTCACATTAAAAATTTTTCTCCATCTATATCCGTATAAAATCAATATTTTCCTCATCATATAAATCAATAATTAATTATTCATAAATAATATTACAGAATTACATTACTGACAAACGGCATAGCCTGAAAAGAGGGGCTTTCAATAAGGATCTCTCCTTACTAACAAGCAATTTAGATGACCAAACCTCTCCTTAGATGTAATTTTTAGACATTGCCAATAATGTTATCTAATAATATTATTCGAGATAGTATGAATTATTGTCTGATAATAGAAAATATTTGTAAAATGATAATTATTAAAACAACAAGAATATAAAATATCAACGCAGTAATTATTGAATCAATAAAATAAAATATCGAATAAAGAATTAGTGTAACAATTATCGAGTAGTGCCTTCTTCACGTAAGAATCAATAATTGGTGTAATACCGTAATGCCTACTTGTGTTTTAATCACCGGGTATTCCAACAAAGATTAATCTGTAAATAATTACGCCAGTTATTTATAACCAACTTATTCTTTGTCGTTTTCTTTCAATCGCTTTCAGTTGTGGGGCCACACAAGGTCATTAATCGTCATTTAATATTCCCCGACAAAGAAAAAATATTCTACGACCAAACGAATATTCCCCGTCAACAATGAATATTTTAAAACCACTTGCTTGTTTGAAATAATTGCGCATTTTATCCATAACTTACCACATTAATCAAATCAACCCTTACTATTTCAAGATAATAAATAGAGTAAATTTAATTTCATTAAATAATAAGTTGGGGTCTTACAGTTGATATTATCATAACAAAAATATTTTTGTTAGAATAATAAGTACTCCTTCCGTTTTAAAATTAAAGATATAATTTGTCTTTTGAGATCAAACGATAATATATTAAACTTCAAGTTAATATAAATTTATTTAATTTTAGTCAATACAATTATTATAATTGTATAGTATATATATAACAAAAACTATTAATCACAAAATTTATTTCATTTTATACTTTTGTAAGTTATAAAAATTTTAAAGTTTAAAATATCCTCGTTTGATCTTAAAAATCAAATTGTATCTTTAATTTTAAAATCAAAGAGTATCACTTAAAATATTAAATATTGTTAAAATAATTATAAAAATATTATATATTTATTGTTATTTTTAGTTTTAGTTTTAGTTTTAATTTTGACAATATTAACAACCAAAGATGATAAAGCCAACAAAATAGGCTAAAAATCAGTCTTAATAGGCAAATTTGACTCTATATTTAAAAAAGAGCAAAGCTACGGTCAGTTACGAGGCTAACGTGGCTGAATTTATCAATATTATTAGGCTTAAATATAATTTATTATCTTAAATTATAGGTTATATTTTATTTCGGTGATCCACCTTTCAATTTTGTCAATTAGATGATTGAACTATTATTTTTTTTCGATTTCATTCAATTGGGTCTGCTACGTCAGAAATTGCTGATGTGGCATCCTAGTAAGCTAAATGAGTGCTTATGTGTAAAAAGAATATATATTTTTAATGAGATCAAATGACAAAAAGGTAAAATAACAAATAAAACAACTAAAAATTACACAAATAATATAATAATTATTTAATATTTGATAAAAATAGTTTTAAAAACGCAATTTTTTTTACACAAATAATATAAATATTTGATAAAAACGCAGTTATTATTATATATACACAAATAATATAATAATTAGTTTTTAAAAAAATAAAAAAAAAGCGCAGTTTTTAATAAAAATAAAAAATGCAGTTTTTAATAAATAAAAACTGTGTTTTATTTATTTTATTAAAAAAACTGCATTTTATTTATTTTTATTAAAAAACTGTATTTTTTTTTATTAAAAAAAACTGTATTTTTTTTATTCTTAATAAAAAAAACTGTGTTTTATTTATTTTATTAAAAAAACTTGTTTTATTTATTTTATTAAAAAAACTGTGTTTTATTTATTTTATTAAAAAAATCGTGTTTTATTTATTTTTTATTAAAAAAACTGTGTTTTATTTATTTTATTAAAAAAAACTGTTCTTTATTTATTTTTATTATTAAAAAACTGCATTTTTTTTATTTTTATTAAAAAAACTAATTATTATATTATTTGTGTAATATAATAATAACTGCATTTTTATCAAATATTTTATATTATTTGTATAAAAAAAAACTGCGTTTTTTTTAAACTATTTTTATCAAATATTAAATAATTATTATATTATTTGTGTAATTTTTAGTTGTTTTATTTGTTATTTTACCTTTTTGTCCTTTGATCTCATTAAAAATATATATTATTTTTACACATAAGCACTCATTTAGCCTACTAGGATGTCACGTCAGCAATATCTGACGTGGCAGGCCGAATTGAATGAAGTCGAAAAAAATTAATAGTTCAATCATCTAATTGACAAAATTAAAAGATAAATCACCGAAATAAAATATGGCCTATAATTTAGGATAATAAATCATATTTAAGCCATATTATTATTATCATCCCTCCCTCGGGTAAGCTTAAAACGTAACATTGAGGTGGCATCCTTACGCTCCTAACGACATCCGAGCTGTAATTAATATCTCACAAATATTTATATTCGGTACAATTAATATCTCACAATTTATTTTTGAGTCCAGTTATGTATTAGATAAATTTATTTATCCCAAATTATACTTACGAAATTTATCAATACATTAAGAATTATAGGAGAATTTTATTTATTATACAGGCAAATAATATTAAGTTGAAATAAATAAGTGAAGACAGAATTAAGGGGAAAAAAGCATTCATTTTATTATGAAAAAGTAAAGAAATAGATCAAAAAATCTCCATATCCATACGAAAGATACGGAATCATAATCTTTCAACCCCTCCCTCTCTATATCGCGTCAAGTATAGTATCTATACATATTTGGACCAAAACCAAATATTACTTAACATTATTATTCTTCTTTTTTTTCTTTGAGTTTAAGATTTAATTTAATTAATTTTTTTTATTTCAAGAATAGATATGCATTTTGAAAGTAATTTTGTTTCCAAATGTATGTACCTTAATATTATTTAAAGTTTTAGTCGTGGTGCGATACTAAATGTACCAAATACTACCCTTTCTATTTTGCATATATGTACATGCAGGTTTTATATATTATTCGCTTCTTCGTCTGATGAGATGAATATAATAATATATTCATTCATACTTGGTAAGAGAGAAATCAGGATATAATGAAGCTTCTGCAACACCCCAATGACAATGAGCTGCTGTTTTTGATACCATACCATACCATACCAATACCAAAATACATGTTTCCTCACTCTACTGAACCGTGGTTTACAAATATATTATTAAATTGATTTTTTTTACGATTAACTCATTGAACTATATATTATTTACAAAAAGTAATTTTACCGTCTATGTCCGTTAACAATATTTAACAGAAAAAGGACGTGGCAATTTTAAGAAATCTATGTGTCACATGACAAGGAGAGAGAAGCTAAATTGGATAATAATTAAATTAAATTATATTCAATTCTATAACAAATAGTTAATCAAAATATAAATCAAATTAATATACATAACAAATAATTAAATTAAATAAATAAATAATTAATAATAAAATAAATTAATGAATTCATATTTTTTTAATTTTAAATATTTTAATTTCACTTTAAAATATAAAATTATCTAATATTTTGAAATGGAGGATTATTATTATTATTATTATTATTATTATTATATTCCTTTTTTCAAATAAAAGAAAGAAAAAAATATAAAAACATCATCTTCCTCATAGAGAACCCAACCAGGCGTCAACCTGCAGCTTCTTCTGACCGGTGGCTTCATCGGTGATGAGCTTAAAATCAAGATTCAGATTCAGATGCTAAAACCATCAACAAATTCAAAATAACTCAAACATCTACGCCACAAATACAAATCCAAAATAATTCGAAATCAAAATTTTAAAACTCATATGAAATTGTTTGACAAGTCTATGGAGCTTATAAGTGAGAGAGAACTGGAGTACTGAGATTCACAAGATCTATATCCACAAATTTCTCTATATATATATATATATATCAAATCTATATCTACAAATTTTCTTCTCTGTACAACACTGTATATATTCATTGTTAAAAATCAACCATTGCTAAAAAATTTCTCCATCTCAGATCTATATATCCACAAATATATTCATTGGTGCTGCATCGCGTTTTGATTTTGGAGAGTTAAAATGGAGTTTTGACATTGGAGAGAGAAACGAAATGAGGGTTTGAATTTGGAGAGAGAAATTTAGGAATTGATTTCCTTTTTAACTTTTCTTTTAATTTGTAATATACTAAAAATAATTAAATCTATTTAATTGATGATAACCCAGACTTTACCTACGTGGATGCTCATTTAAAAGTTGAGGTGAAAATTCTGTTAAAAGTCAACTCATTTAACGAAATTTGTAACGATTTGATAAATATTTGAAATTCAATGAGTCAATTGTAAAAAAAATCAGTTCAGTGATGCATTTGTAAACCGACCCCTACTAGAATGAGAAAAATGTATTTAACCCATACCCAAAGTGATCTATCTATCTATCTGGTTGTAGTGTCATGCCGCCTTACATAACATGTACCCGACCGACAACCAACCGCTGTAAATCCAAGATTTACATTATTATGGAATTGACATTAACAAACAAAGTATTTCTCTCGCTCGCTTGTTTAAGATGCAAAACTCTAGCTTCCTCTAGAAGCCGCAACCTCTGAATGAATTAGTCCTAAATTTTCAGTAAGTGATATATATATATATACACACACACACACAGATAATGATACACAATACCCCAACTTATATCAATGCCTTCAGCTAATATCAAGGTCAAGAGATCTCAATTTGTTAGGGCTCTTTGATGAACAGCCAAGTTTATATATATCAAGACATGAAACCTAGATTCATCAATCATACAACCTTATTTTCCTTGACTTACAATATTGAGTGAACTCTCCCCAATTAGGAAATGAAATGAAAAAAAAAACAAAAACACTTGGATCCAAGCACACAATCAGAAGCTGTTGCGAAGGACTTACTCTACTGACTGTAAGGATGAACAAATCCAAGGTACAAATAATGTTTCACCAGAAGAACATCCAAAGTTTTGTGAGATGATGATCCCAATAAAAATTTCAGATGAAAATGCATCCAGACGAGAAGATGAATATATGTTCAATATCGTGTTTTGACATCTCAGCAGAGGTACGCAATAGTTACCTATTTTACACAAAACAGAAGATATCAAAATCTGTCTCAGGTAATTGAGACAACACCCACACATTGTCATAGATTTATCCCAAGTCTGCAAAGGAGCTGGGTATATATGTTTCTAAAAGCCTATTAAATTTAAGGCTCCGTGTTAATCCATTTGCTAATCTGACCATGGCAACTAGTTCTTCAAAAGCTTATCAAGTACGCTGACAGAAGACTCGCAGTCATTGTCACTGCAAGAGCCCAAGGAAGTTGGCATTAAGTGCCCAAGATTCTGAATGGTTGAATAATCTACAAATTGCTAATATGCTCACCAACAATCTAATAATGCAGATCCAACAAGAAAGATAAACTGAGACCATAAGAATCTTGTCTGAACATTCAACTAGTAATTATTACCTCACATAACTGGAAGGTGTACTGAATAATAGTAGATGGCTAGGGAAGGAAGTTATCTATCATGTGGAGAACCACATCAGCACCATCAGAATTCAACCAGTAGCTTTTAACCTGAACTTTTAGGAGCAGATAGAAGAGAAAACAGTAAAGTGAAGACCAAGAGAAAAACATACATAAACTTGAGGCATATTTATCAGTAAATATCATATTGCTTGCCAAATAAAACCAACTTTTTATTACTTTATATCAGAGACATACTATATCTATAATGATGATCTTCATGCTCTTGAAGATTATCTAGAAACAAAAGAAGCATATAACGAAATGTAAATCTTAATTAGTTTATGGAAAATGGTAACAAGTGCCCCTAATGCACTCATTACATTGTGTTTTAAAGATCTTTTAGCAAGTTGTGGAAACTGTCATTATGGAGACTTGCACTAATCTAATGTTGCTAATTTTAGAAAGCTATATCATGGAAGTTTGAAATAATGTACTTAATATAATAAACCTAATTCTATTATTGTGAGTTCCCATAAAAACATTTTACGAAAGTAAATACTTACGGGTGCCCTTAGAGAACTTGTTAGATGGAACGTTACTTTATATAAAGCATCAAAGTTCGTAGATGATTTAATTAGCTATAGTGACACATACAGAATAAATTTAGGAGGCTTGCCTGGATGGTACTGTGAGCAACATATCGTTGCTTACTTTTGTGAAAGCTAACATCAACACGTTCCCAAGGAACTTGTGTGAGACCTCTGATCATCTCCTCTACATAACCAGAGTATAGTAAAAATGTAAAATATGTATCACAAGATTTTGGTATTAAAAGTAATATGTATAACTGGACCCAAAACATTGGTACACAGCAAAAATAAGGATAAATAAACAAAAGTTGCAAGAACTTGGCTGCAGTGGAAATGCTTGATACCTTGTTCCCCCGACATTTAGTCAAAAGGGAAATCATGGTTAGGAAAAAATTGAAACTGACAGCAAATCACCTTTCACAAGTGACACAAGCCAAAAAAATGCAAAGATCAACAAACTTCATCAATAAGCAATTGTTTCCCTGTTGATATTCCACAAAAATCTCAACAATTTCCAAAATCAGGAAGTTGCTGTCAAATTATAGATGGGATCAGATATCATGCTTTCTTTGGAAAAAAATGTAGCTTTCAATCACACCAGATACGAGATACTCCAAGAATACAATACAGCACAAGGTCATCCTGCACAGGGCAATAGTGAAACTAACCAAAAAATGGCCCTGATCTGTAGGATATTTGAGGTGAATTACACGAGGTGAAAAAAAAGTTGTTAAATTGGTAGCTCAGATGAGATGTGGATTTAAGGTAGCATACAATATGGATTCAATCACGTTCATCTTTTCTAAAACATTTGATAGTCCACCTTATTAATCAATTCCTTTCCATCATTTGTTGTTTAGCTGAGGTCCTGGATAATGGCTAAAACCTACTTATGTGAATGTGTCTGGCCACCGATAGACAAGCATTAGATAATTTTTCTCATTAAATAAGGCAATTTTATTACAAGGAAAAAAGAATACAAAGCAAGGGAGGACAAGGAGTCCTCCAAAGAGAAACGAGAAGTGGGAAAGACCAGAATAGCTTGCAAATCCCTGCATCTGATACTTCGATATCAAATGCTCCCATTGTTGAACATGAAGAGAGGTAAAGAAGAAATATTATATCCCATACAAGGTGAAGATGAGGATAACAAGCTCGGAAAATCCTAGTGTTCTAAAGAATGACAGAACTCATACAACACTACAAGATTTCCCAATGAAGCTATTCAAATTCAAACAGCATATCTCCACGTCCTAAACAAGGAATGTAACAAGGCTTTTGCCAAAGGCCAAGGAAGAAACAAATTACATGGGAATAGTCAGTTAAAACATGGATATGTGAAGAAAGAAGTTTATATTAGCCTATTTGGAGAGAGAAGCTTAGAAGCATAATTGTCTATATCTGTGTTTCTAATGTTTGAAAATGACAAATATAGCATCATATCCTATAATGAATACAACACACCGTGACGCTTTATGATACAGTACTGATAAGTCAGAGACAAAGTTTATAAGAGTAAAAACATCACAGTAAAGCTTTTTTTCCAGTAGCAGAAGAGTTCACTCGTTCAACACAATCGGATATAAAATGCTTTCTGGAGTTTCTTATCTTCTACATACTCTGTCTCACTTTTCTTTTTTTATTCTCTTTCTCATATGGAGTCATAACTACAAATTTTAGAAGTTGACCTTTGCACTCCACTTTGTGACTAGACTCTTGTTTGACTACTTTAAGCTAATATACTTTAATAAACAATAAACTGAGTCATACATGTGTATAGCCATGTAATTATTGTGCTTTGCATTCTTTCCTGTACCTTATGATATCATTCATGACACAATATGTGATACAATTTTTCGCATTTGGAGTGTTTAGAACCAAAGACCACACAAAAAGCTTCAAATTTAGAAGGCATGTTCCACACAGCTTCCCCACCCCCCACCCCAAAAAAAAAGGAAATGAAAAAAAGAAAATGTTTCTGTTTTGATGGTAACACTATTGTTTCATGATACTGAAGGGGGGATGCTATTTTTCCAGTTATGTTTAGTGACAATGTTTAGGGGGGGGGGAATCTTTTGAGTAACTGCTGAATATGAAACAAACTTTTGTTCCTTGCAGAAGTATAAAATCAATAATGTTCAGTATATCATGTTAGAAGAGAGGAACCCCAACAAAAAACAGGCTACCCACTACAAAACAGTGATTATATATGTCCATTCACATTAGAAACCACCAATAAGGCAAACATCAACAAATTTATTAAAACATGAAGACAGTTCTAACAGCAACAAATAGAATTTAACAAACCTTCCAAGTCATTTGTTTGTGTGCTGGCAAAGGAAGATGCTTCACTCTGGAAATCTTCAGTAGTTTTTAACTCGACATGTACAATATGTGGGTACTTCTCATCCTTGACAAGAAGATCGGACTAGAAAAAGGGAAAGGCAAGGAACTTTATGCAATGTATTTTTTGGCTTTCTATAGATATTCAGTGGCAGCAAACAAACTAACCTTTGGGAGTTCATGTTGACGCCTAATTGATGATGTTCTCCACCCAACCACAGCTTAAAGAACAGTAAAGATGGAACAAATGCCACAAAGTAGTCAAGAAGAAAGTGCAGTTGTGTGAAAATATTAGATTTAGGAAAGCAAACAAATAAAAAGGATACGATCATAGTTTGCATTTGCATATGCCACACGACGTTTAAAAGAGCGCAAACCTGACCTACACAACTTATAGATGATGCCATTACCAAAGAAGATGAACGTATACAATTCAAATTTGGTTGAAAAATAAAGGATAATTGAGTACAACGCCCAGGATAAGTCCATACTTACAAGAATTTAAGGTCATCAAAGTCGTAAACCATCCGAAGGAGGAGAGGCTTCTCATCATCTTTATCAGTTAGAAAAAGATGCTTCCCAGATCTGCCAGCGATCAGGTGTGCAGTTTGAGACGCTTGTTTTTCGAGGAACGGAAGACCACAAAGGAATGGGAGCTGTGGAAGCAAAAACAACATAACAAAATATAGGAAAAGGATTTATAATACAATACAAAATAGAAAATTAAACACAGTATCATAACAAGACTTTATATACTAATGAAAGATCTAGAACAAGTACACCTTGAGGATATGATGGAATATGAACTTCCGATGCAGTGTCAGCTTTACAGCATGCTTTTTAACAACCAAGTGAATATAGAGAGTCGAAATGTAAATAAAATCCAAATATACCTTGTTTTGGACAGAGGTTTTTATAATAATTTGTTTGACCAATTTTTAGCTTTTTAGTTTTTAAAACATATATTACAGAAAATGAATAAAATTTCAAATCAGCATTGCTGATGATTTCAATCCCGCACTCCATGGCTTATAAAAAAAAAAGAAAAAAAAGAAAAGAAATAGATCAGTTCTTAATTCTGCCACAGAACTTCTGCTATTTGGTTCTCTCTCCAAATTTAGTGATCTCCCTATTCCTCTCTCACATTGTTCAAAATCACATTTTTTTTCCTTTGCTTCATTTCCATCATCCCTTGTCTCTAAGGTTGCCAGATACGAACCCGAAAATCAACATAACAAAGATGAAGATCTGTTTGGTGCAGATATACATCGACTTAATAAAGAAGCATTCTTTGATTGCGTCGAAGAAAGAAAACCCCTCAAGCTTCTTCATATTCATTAGGATTCTCTATCTGTTTCCTAGAAAATACTATCTCAATAATGAACTCTCTGATTTGATTCCATTTAGTTGAATAGTCTCTAATATTAACTCTCTGATTTGGGATTTGGTTTTCTTGGGATGCAAACAGATTTTTTGAGATCCAGAAACAAGAGGCAGTGTTTGGGCAGAGAAGTTCTTTACTGGCATCTGGCTGGAAATTGAACCAGAGAAATGCTTGGAGTAACACGAGTGTCGGACTTGGCTGATGCAAGTGATGGTTCTTAGGTTTCAGTAACTACATTCATTTTAACATACAAACCTGGTGCTTGAACATGTTATTCCTCTACTTTCTTTTTTTTGCTAAATTTTTCTTATTAAATTCGACAAATTTCCTCTACTTTTGGTCCTCACATTGCCCCTCAAAAACCTCATCTGGTTGAAACTGCTGTCCTGCTTGGAATCTAAATTGGTTTAGAAGCAATCTTCATCTCTCTCTATATCTCCAAGTACACCCACCCACATGTGTGTGTGTAAGCTTCTTTATCCTCTTTATGTTTTTTTTCTTGGTTCTTAAAAGATATATATATATATACACACACACACACACGCACGCACCCCACTAAGCTTCTTTAATCCTTTTTTTTTTGACCTTAAAAAAAAAAGAAATGAATAAATACATATTAATATTTGGCTTCCTATAATAGAGTATATTAAAGCTTGCCAAACAAAAAAAAAGAATATTTGAAATTATTATTACTATAAATAGTTTGAAAACAATTCAAATAACTGTTCAAACAAGTCCTTTCAAGTTTTCCTAAAGACAACCTTTAAATCTTTCCTTTGATGTGTTAATATTTAATAATACAGCTGTCACCATCCTACTGATAATGATTACAAAAAGTAACAAAAGTATTACAGAGTAATTAATATCTAAATCCAACAATTCTAGAAAAAATGAAAGAAAAAGGTTGTATGCATAAAAGCTCAAATTTCAAAGCATATGCAAGTATAGTTATTAGTTATCCTACCTGTTTATTTCCCCGTGAACCAAGATGCGGGGTTGCAACTGTTATAAAGTTCATTGGTTCCAATCCAGCAACTTTAGCTTCATAATGCTGATATAGCCTCCCTACAGCATATCTTGCAACAAGACCACCCAAGGAATGGGCCACAAAAGATATCTTGTGTACCTCAGGCCATCGTGTGACAACGTCCAACACCTACACCAATGAACAAACACCAGACAAGGTCTATGCATAAGAATTCTCAAACAAGTGATTGCAAAATATAATACTTGTGGCACAGAATTTAAATAAACAAGTTTAAGAAAATGAAGATTAAAATGCTACCACCCAAAAATACCTCTTCAGATAACCTCTCACCCATACAGTCTACGCCATCAAAAGTCAACATCAAAGAATTGCACTCACTGCCTGCTCTAACAAAACAAAATCAAGTTAAAAGATTTTTTGTCAAGGGAAGAAAAGGTAAGTGCATTAAAATATTCAGTAATAGAATCAAACTTGACAGCGAAACAGAAGCAAGTACAAATTGCAAAATAGAAGATATAATAATGTAACGGTGCATTAAAATGTTCAGCAATAGAATCAAACTTGACAGCAAGCAACAGAAGGAAGTACAAATTGCAAAAGAAACTGAGAATATATAATAATGATAAGTCTTTTTGTGAACGACATCCCATAGATGTCGTAACATGTGGGATACTTGGATTTGGATGTTATCGTTGATATAGGCACTATAATAGACTCATGCTTTGCTATCTATAATAATACCTTCATTAATGACCTTTTTATTGATGAGTAAGCTTGTGGATGAATTTTACCCCAAAGACTGGGAAAAAAACTTAAGGATACACCCAACAATATACTATTTTGAGCTAGTGGTTTAAGGCATTGTTTGGATGGATTTTATTTGATTATGACTTTTAATGAGATTTGACCCAAAAATTTAATTTCCCTTTTTTCGTCCTACTGGGATACTTGGATTTGATTGATATAAGGACTCATGTTGGTTAATTTCACATATTTTTTGACCCAATAATATCAATGACATCTCAATTTATTATTCTATTTGACACTTAGTTGTCATAAAATTTACTAGCAGAGTTGTCTAACCTCTAATACTCCTCTTGACTGATGCAGACATCATGGAGTGAATCTTCATCCCTGACATAGTTTTGTGTGTGTGGAAAGTTATCCCTTACTGAGTTTCTTGAACTGTACCTATACATGGACTCCGTTCACCATTTAGTTAATAAAAAGAAAACACCAATCAATAAAGAAACTAATTGAACCAAACACATGCAGGTCTCAAAATGCATTCCCCCAAAAATAAATGCATACGATCAATGTAAAGAAAAGAGACTAGTTGATTCAAGCAACTAAAACTTTACACGATATTTATTCCAAGACTACATACTCGTAATTAGTCAGCACGTTACATTGGAACATTATAGTGAAGAAGGTGAAGTTTAAAAAGGAAGGGACTTCTGAAGCCCCAATAACCAATGTATATCAGTCACCAACATATAGTATTTACAAACTGAATCTGAATTATTGTAAACTTTACTTTTGTAAATTTGAAGAAGTGAAAATAGAACTGAATAGGATTTTTACAAATCATTAACCATAATAAGATGGACTGAAGCAAAACAAGCACTTACGATGAACTATAACTTTATCAGAAAGTTTCTCCACAAATTGCTCAGCAGCGTATCTCCAATCTTCAGAACTGAACATATTTCAGAAGGAAATAATAATAAGCGGTGTGTGTATTTATCAAACAGATGTATAATTTTAGGCACAGAATGCAGCATGTCGATCAAATAATCATTTTTGGTGTAAATTTTATTTGTCGGAACTCCTCTACAATGAATAAGTAAAATAAATATACCCAAAATTTCTAAAATAGATGTATGAACATTGCTAGTAAAAATTAACAAAAACAGGTTTGAAAGCTCCGCAACATCAATATAGTACAAACAAAACTAGCTTAAACCTTCAATAGTTTGGGAGATTGTAGATTTTGAGTGCTTCTCCCATGGGCATCAGTGCTGTTTTCATCTACTTTGGAATATTTTGAATGGAGGGTATCCAACTAATTCCAGGGGAACGCAACCACCCAACAAGAGGGGCAACCGGGTAAGTCAAGACAAAAGCATTTGTGTTTACCTATTGACTGCAAGGTTTCATCATGTGACATCTCCGTTATTGAATTGAAACACGTTGCTCCTTGGGGATGAACTTTTCAATGTTTACGCCATTTAACATATAACCTTGTGCTTTATGCTCTCTTGTCAATCCCTTTAGTATGGAAACACTATAGACCATAATCTGCGGTGTTTGTAGGTCATTAAGGGTGTAACTCAATTTATAAAAGCTACTAACCTAAGAAGAAGGATTCATACGTAGGTGGGCGAACCGGAGAATCCAGATTTAGGGAGATCTCTGCTTAACTTGCATTCTGTAGTCATAAATATATTTATAAAATAAAACAACTTATAACTCTGAGCAGTAACTTTGTGAGCAAATACAATTGGTTCCCTCGGCCACCGAAAAGGGTCTAAAGTCTACAAGTGAATAAAGAAGTGAAAAGTAGACAAACACTGATACCATCCATTAGAATATAAGCTTAACAGTCATAGTTATTTTGGGGGCGACATCTTAATCATCCCTCTCAACGATACATAAATAACATTTTATTAGATGCAAATGAAGCCAAAAACTAAAAAAATAAAATAAATACATAGACAATATACATCAATCTTTACCTTCCAATGATCCCGTTAACCATAATCACGAGGTGGTCCGGATGCACCTCTGGAGCCGGGTCGAAAAAATCTTGGCCGCCATAAACAGAATCCATCTCCACTTTCTGCCCCTTTTTGGACCGACTCGTGAAGCAACTTATGCTCAATTTTCGAAGAAATGCCACTTCACTACTCTGAGCGAACAATAATCTACATATTCCTCTATCGGGTCTCAGTCCAAACCCTAGATTCTGACAGGGAAATCGCAGTACACAAAGGGGTTTTGAAAGCGAATGCGCGGTGGGTCTAACCGGAGAATTGGTAGAGAGGATCATGCGTGGCGGATTGGAATACTACCAATCATGGAGAATTGAGGACAGATAGGAGAGTAGAAATAAAGAGAGAGAATGAATGGGTAAAAAGCGTGCAAACGAAGCAGTAGTGCATTGGCCGAATAAGTATTTGATTTTTGCATGTGGGAATGATATTACGAGCATAGGAGACAGTTGAAAATGCGGGAATTACAGTTGTAAGGAAGATCTCATTCAACTGGGCAGAAGATAGAAAATTTCACGTTGGTTGAAGTTGAACACACAGACTGAATAAAGTTTATGGTAGCAACTACTTTTGCGGAATTATTGTTATTTTTGTCACGTGGCTTATCTTTTACTCCTAAGTAATACTACTACTACATTGTAGTCTAGAGTTAACTGTTCACAAGACGAAGTCATAATTTGATCTTAGGGACAATATAATACTCGGGACTGTAAGTTCGTCAAATTTTATCATTATTACAATATTTTATATTTTAATATATTTTTCAGAATCACGCTCCAAATAATTACTATCTCATTCATTACATTCAATTCTTGGTGATTTTAAAAAACTTTATTCTTATTCATGGGTAGACAAAAATATTTAAACATTATACTCAGGGTAAACAGAAATGTGACAACATAATTTGATTGTTTTCTCTTAAAAAATGAAACAATAGTATGTGATTTTCTCATGATTGTAAAATAAAAAATAAAAAATTCACTTAACTACACTACAAGAATGAGTTAATCAATATTATTGGATCATTCATTGAACTTTTTAATAATAAGATTTTCATAAATTTGCAATCAAATAAGTAAGGGTTTTAGTTGGTTACCCGAAAACAAATTGAATATGCAATTGAAATTAACATATACAATATTATGATCACTCATTAAACTTTTAAAAATTAAAATATCAAGCTTTATAAAATAAGCAAGTAATAAAAAAAAATAAGGGTTTTAGTTGGTTACCTGAATACAAATGTATCATTCAATTGGAATAACACATACAATATTATGTTCAAATTATATAAACTTTTTATAATGAATTTAATAATAAAATTAGTTTGCAATCAGAAGCGACTTCATGAACAATTTGATAAATACATATTCTTTTGAATTATATGTCTCCGCGGGACTCATTTGGAAAACTGGTAGGAATATGCAAGAAAAGAATAAACTATTTTTTTTTGTGGAAACATTCATCTAATGAATTCTCTGAAATTTTTATAGTAAATGGAATATATAAAATTGTGATCAATCAAGTATTGCAAAGCCCAATATTTATTACTGATCAGAATTGAACCATAACAAAATTTCGGTATATACCGACACCATAAAATAAATCTTACAAAATTTTCAAACCTTTGGAGGGCCTTCCAATCTTAAGCTAGCTTCATCTGTGCTTGAGAGGAGCTAGTTATATGAACAAGAGATAAACATCAACCGAAAAGAAACTATTCAATGCAATTACAATAGTCAATTACAAAAATAATGACTATTGTTCGTAATTTTAACAAAGGTAGTTGACTTTGAAACTCGGGATTTAATGATGTATGCAATATGCAGGTCCTATATTATTAGTTCCGCAACTATTACATAAAAACAACTCAAATAAATACATAAAATGGTTTGACACTAAATAATGTTTATAAAAGAATAAAGACCAATGTAACCTCATAAGTTTGTAAATTTTTAAAATGAGACTCTTGTTGGGAAATAAAATATAAAAAAAAATGGTTACTTTCACGATAAAAATTTGATATTTTTTTATAATACCTTATTCACATAAATACGAATCATACAAGGCCACTAATTCACTTGTAAAAATATTCATTCCTTATAAAACACCTTTCATCAAACACTAATAGTAATACAGTTTTAAATGAAATTCCAAACACAATTATAATACATTAATTATACATCAATAAGGCCTTTCACCAACATAATTTCCCACAGGATCATAGTTACAAGTCATGAACACGTCGCCACTGTCACAAACAACCCGAGCACACCCAACTCGTCGCGTTGTTCTCCACACAATCTGCGTATAATGCCCGCACTGCTGCCCGGCAGCGCAACTATTGGTCGAATAAGTGTAATATCTCTCTTCGGCAGCCCATTCGTGCACGGCATCCGATGGAGTCCATGCGGAGCCACTGCCCCAATATATGTTCTCACCGAGCTTAAAACCATATTCTGGGAACGAATGCCTTATCGCGCAATCTGCTTTTCTCTGCCCGGCCCACCATCTGGCGTACTTTTCTAGCTGAGTGTCCCAAATTAGTGGAAATTCCCATTTGGCTGCCCTCACCATATTGTGAGCAAACAAGAATTGGAAGGACTCTCCAATGCAACCCCAACATAGCTGCTTTGAAACTCTGTACACAGTTTCGTTATTGGGCTTTAAAGGTTCAATTTTTGGTGTTGGATTTGATGGTGAGTCTGAAGAGAGAACAGGCTGGTTGTTTACTGCGAGGGATAGGAAGAGAATATTGAGTAGAAGAAGGAAACTATAAGGTTTCATTATTTGGGACTTGGGATGAGCAATGTGAGAGACAGAGAGACAGTCAGTCCTATAATTAAGCTACATATGGCACTGATTTGCGAGGCACATGGTACTACTCTGCTATATATAGCGATCAATTTCAAGAAAATATGGTTGTCAAGAGACTAATTTTTTTGGACTGAAAAACTGAAATGAACGGCTAAAACTTAACGAGTTAGAGAAGAAGACTTTAAATATACTCCGGTGTTTAGTTTTTCTCTAACTTGGAGTATTATACACACGGGTGTTTAGTTCTTTTTAAGGTAGTAGTAGTTTAAATATTTTTTTATCCCTCTAATTTTAACTTTTTCATAAATGAAGTTTATTTCATTTTATTTTTGTCATTGTCCCTATACCTATATATATAAAAAAATCATGCCTATACTTACAAAGTCAGCTTTTTCAAAAAATGTTATGCTCATTTTATGAAATATTACTAATTCCTCCCCTTCTTAAAAAAAGTCTGATTTGCAAATGTTATAAATTTTATGAATGTATTGTTTATTTGTTTTCCCATTTTAAACTTTATTTTCGTTGAGAGGTTAGTTTAATAATAAATTATATGATATTGAAGGTATGATAATAAATTTGAGAACAATCAAAATAAATAGTATGAGTTTTTGGATTAATTTTTTGAACAAATGATACTTTTATTGTGAAACAGAAAGAGTATTTATCAAAATATAATTATACTTACACAATGCAACATACCTTTCTTGCCCTTTTGGCATATCTTTAAAAATTAAAATGATGATTATTTTTAAGGGGCGGACGAAATAGTTTAAGTTGGTGTTTGGTTGATTTTTAATTTATAATGTAGAAGGAACAAAATGAAGAGATGGGATGTTTAGTAATGACCATACAATATGGTTTTGAAGGTCCCGTGATGTAAATTGTAAGGGCAGGGTGGCTATATATATATATGGGAAATATATATATAGGTTGAGCCCGTGAAGTCTAATTGTTTGTTTGTGTAATGTGTTGTACCTGTAGCTGCTAGAAGGAGAAGCTGACCACCTACCTACCTGCCATGGATTCCTTCTTGGCTTCTCAAAACAATTGACAAGTGTTGGTTACCTAGTGGTGACTGTTGATAATCATTCGAATTGAGAATTTCCAGCTTGCTCTGCTAATATTAAGTTTAAGGAGAATTATCTCTCTCCTCTCCTGTCCTGTTAGCATGATGTTACGTCCACATATACGTTGCGCCGCCACCACTACATCTACATTCATTCATTCATTCAAGTAGTATAACTAAATTTTCATTGAACTAACAAAATGATATTTCATCTAAATGCACAAATATTTTCACTTTTAACTAACGAATTCACTACATGCACATCTGAGCTATTTTTTAATTGGTATAATGGGTTGTAAAATAATTTATTTAATTATTCTTCTATATAACAGCTACGTAATTATAAATTAATGCTCTAGAAAATCCTTTACATCTTGCATAATATCCTTCTGATCGAGTTTGCTGAAGTAGAAATGGGCAATAAACCCCAGTAAATGGATGTACAATAAAAACTACTAATCGACCCACCAGGCCAGTTGATGGCTAATGAATGCCTAACTGGAAATATAAGACGAGCGAACTTTGAAACATAATGTCATGGGCTCCCCTCCCCATATGCACATACTGTCTGTTTTAGTAGAATATATAGTCCTTCCTACGTTCCGTTTTAGAGAATTGTTTATGTTACTTAATATAAATCAGTTGAGAATTTTAAGTACTTAGTTTTCAATAGTATCTCAGGTATTAAATGTAATTTTGGTTTTCTCACTATTTTCTGTCCAGTAAATAACAATCTTTTCTTCCAATACAAGAGCAATATATACAATTGATATTATAGTTAATGTTATACAATCATTTCCTTAATATTTGTGCACAACTCTAAAACGAGAATCTGGATTCTTGTAAACAATAAAATACTTAAGAATCAAATTTCCAACTCCAAATTCTCCCTAAGCCCATACAACCAAATGTATGTATCCCTAATAAATTGAATTTTAATTAATAGTAGAATATGTTGTAAATAAATAAAATCAAACGGTTTGTGTTTTCTGGGCCCATTAACATTAACAATAATAATATAAATAGTGGAGTAATATTTTAGTATTCATTAATGTGTGTGTAGCAAAAAAAACATTTTTCACTCTCTAAAAACCATGCCGAAAGCTTTCCTTATTCTCATTCTTTTGTTGTTACTATCTTCTTTCACTACTACTACTACTACTACTACTACTACTAGTTTATGTATGTAGATTTTCCCAGCTCACAAATCTTTTCAAACGTGCATTTTCATTAAATAGGAATTAAAAAAATGGTCACTAAACTTAAATTAATTTTTGTTTTTTAAATTTATTTAGGTACGAGAGGCAGAGGAGGTTCAAAAGAATTGTGCAGTCCAAAGGATATTCGGATATATCAATGGCAATCAGGGTACACAGGCATTCATATACCCAAATTCACCGTCCAAATTATCAACGACGCATGGCGGGCAAATGCTGTTTATGGTGTTGAGATTTCTTGTGGTCCTTTTGCGTCTACCGGCCTTATTAACCCCTTTATTTTCCGACGCATCACCACCACCAACAATTGCCTTGTTAAAAATGGGACCAAGATTAATCCGGGAGAAGTTGTTTCCTTTCATTATTCCAACATACTACCCTATACTTTTAATGTTTTAAAGGTTAAATGCTAAAATACCATTCATTAATCATGCTTAAATTTGGGATTTTCTTTTAACTATTCTGCATTTTTTTAATTTCTAATTTAATTAAGGTTGTTCCTTCAACTCTTACTCACTCCCTCCCCTCCTGCATTCAAAAACAAGAGTACCCACCCTACCCTACCCTACCCTACCCATTTCTTAGTGTGGTAATCTCATAAATAATTAGCCAGATTTATAGAGTGATAATAATGTGATTCTTTTATAGAATCTATAATAAATCCGATTTAGTATTAGATACTGATATTATTTAATGCATTGATTACTGTACGTTACTAGTACTACTTTTTATCTACTATTTTCAAAATTTAAAGTGTTGTCCAAACTTTTTCACCTTTTTTTTAAATCTATTATTCATTATTGATTTCTTGTAAATATATTTAATTAATATACTAGTTACTAAATTTAATATTAATAAGTTAGTTGAATAAATTTTAATATTAATATACTACTTAGTTTATTTAATATTAATAAGTTAATTGATTAAAAATTTATTATTATTTAATATTTATATACAATAATAAATTAATAGGTACAATGTTAAATACACTAATAATAGTTGTGAGTTATTTATTTATTTAGAATTTTTTATGTAGATACTCATAAATACCAAGAGATAAAAGAGAGCATATGTAATAATCCGGGTCAAATTTCGAGTTCAGAACAAATCTTGGGTCAAATCCCAAGTCTGAATCGAATCAAATCCATCAAAATAAGGTCTCAAACTACTGGCTCAATAGTATCTTTTTAGGTCAACTTAGCCCATTACAAACTCCCCCACTTAAATTTTTGACGTCCCCGTCAGAACCGATCATACACACGGACTCAAAGATCTTTGCCTCTCTAGCCATTGTGGGATAATAAATTACCGGGTTTTGCGGCTCAAAGATCTTTGCCTTTTAGCCATTATTGGGATAATCTACAAAATTTGGTTTCGTGTCCCCACCTCCGGACCTCCATCTCTCCATTGTGGTGGGATAATACCGGCTGGTTTCGTGTCCCCACCTCCGGACATCCATCTCTCCATTGTGGGATAATACCACCAGCCTTTGTATCCCCATCTCCCAAGAATCTGATCAAATGACCCGACCAGAAGCTTTAGAGTCTGGCTCGATACCATATGTAATAACCCGGTCAAATTCGATTCCAGAATAAATCTTAGGTCAAATCCCAAGTCCGAATCGAATCAAATCCATCAAAATAAGGCCTCAAACTACTGGCCCAATAATATCTTCTTAGGTCAACTTAGCCCACCACATGCTCACTCAAAATGTCATGACTTGAAAGTACTATTGGTAGTAACTTATTTTCTTATATGGAGACAAATTTTTCCCCTATCTTTCGATGTGGGACTGGGGTGTTACAGCATGACTTCAGTCTCACATGATTGATTGTCGTGATTTATTATATTATTTTAAAATATTTCAAATCTATCTATACAAAATAGAAGTGTTTTTGAACATACTTAATTTTTCGCTCAAACCATATTAAAAAATCTTGACCATCAAAATTTTGGGGCAAATCTAACCCTTCAAAAAACTTTGAAGGTAATAACTCTCTCTCTCTCTCATTCATGTTTCTATGCTCGGTTGGATAAAATAGTACCATCTTACTATAAAATATTATATGAAAATGAATATTTTTATAAATATAAGGGATAATTTCACAATACTTTTCTCATATTAATAAATATTTTTATAAATATAAGGGATAATTTCACAATATTTTTCTCATATTAATAATAAATAGATATCACATTAATATAAAAAAAATGAAATTATCACATTTTACTTATAAAAAAAATAAAATTTTTACTATAGATATTTTCATATAATAATGACAATTTTTTAATCTGAACTGTCCAAAGTTTGAAATAAATTCTATCCTCTATAGTACCGAAGGCACGAGACTGTTACTAGTTCATAAATATTACTCTTATATTTTAAAATAGAAAAAATATCACATAATACTTTATAGTGTCCATATTATTAATTATACAAACCTAAATAAGGAAATATACAATTAATATCTGTCATTCAATTATAAAGCTTATTAAGCAGGTCAAACTACCGGTTCTCATTGGGCCATGGGCTGGGCTGGCAGCTCCGCAGTAGAAACATGGTCCAGGCTTAAGGGCTCCAAAATCATTAAATTGAACAAAAAGGAGCAGCACATAGTATTATTTTTAGGAACAATTATACTTTCTAATACATTTTTAAAAAAAATTATAACAAAAATGCATCAAGAAAATATTTACAGAATTAATACATTTTTAATATTTTATTTATAAAATTAATACATTATAAAAAATTACAATCAAGTGAACTCCTTCATTCTTTTCCCCACTGATCCCACGATGGAACTCTCTACCTTAACTTCATCCAAACTCTCAGATCTGACCACCTCCATTTCCTCCCTCTTCCACCGCCCTCCCCTCCCCTCCCCTCCCCTCCCCTCCACCACCGTCACTCCCTCTCTTTCCATCACAAGTCCCAATTTACCCCAACTCTCAGATTTGACCACATCCATTTTCTCCCTCTTTCACCGCCACCACCGTCGTCTCGCCCCTCCTCTCCTCCCATACTCTTTTCTTCGTCATCCTCCACCACCTCCACTCCCTCTCTCTCCATCACAAGTCCGAACTTATTGTCTGCCACCTCACCCATATTACCATACTAACATTATCTGGTATCAGTGTTTCAAATAGTGTCGGTACATTTTTTTTTTTCATTGTGCAGTTGGTAGCCAAAGGTAATCAATTAAATTTTATTGGGTTACCAATTAATTATAGAAAATTTAAGAACAGTTTCGAAGTGTTACATGGATTTGTTTTCTTCAACATGTGCAACCATGAACAGTTTTATTGGGTTCTATAATGGTCGCCATCGGTATATTTTTTTCATAGTTCAGTTGATAGCCAAACATTCATGCAAAGGTAACCAATTCAGTTTTATTGGGTTACCAATTAATTATAAAAAAATTAAGAATAGTTTCCAAGTGTTACCTGAATTTGTTTTCTCCAACATGTGCAACCATGAACAGTTTTATTGAGTTTTGCAATGGTCGTCGTTGGTACATTTTTTTTTCTTCTATAGTACAGTTGGTAGCCAAACCTTCATACAAAGGTAACCAATTTAGTTTTATTGGGTTACCAATTAATTATAAAAAAAAATTATGAACAGTTTCCAAGTGTTACAAATATTTCCTCCCTCCCTCCAACAGGAAATCTTGTAGTATGTTTTTTTGAACCAATAAAATCTTGAACCAGAATTTATGGTGATGACCTTTCATCATCTGAATTGGAATCATCCTTCCGCCGCTCCTTGATTGCGGGAAATAGACGTTGACGTTGAACACTTAGTGAAGGCGGCTGGTGAGATTCTCGCTACTGGTGCAATGGCGGAGAATAGTAGTAATATCCGAAAGTGGACGGTGATGGTGACGATGGGCAATTGGAGTCTGATGACAACTGTGACGGAGAGAAAAACGACGGAGATGGGGGAGGAGGATAGAGAATGGGTTGACATGTTGCAGGCAGAGCATATTCTGCGGCGGAGATGGGGTAGGAGGATAGAGGAAGAATTCAGTTTTATTGTTGCACTCTTTTGTAATTATTTTTTAGATGTATTAATTTTATAATTACTTTCTAATTGTTGTATAATAATATAAAGAACCTTTATTTTATTTTATTTTAAAAGGGCTACTTGGACCGGACTAGACCAGACTTGTCTGTTCTGCTGGCCTCAACAGATCACATGTTGGTGCGCTAAGTCTGGCATGATCTGATTTCGGAGGCCCAAAGTGAAGACTATCAACGATCAAAGTTTAACAGACATAGCACGGACTGTTATGCACCTCTACCCTTAATCCGCATTAGAAACGTGGCTCTTATACTTACCGAGGGAAAAAAATGTGGCCTACCTCTTGGCACTATGACAATTATTTTATTGTTTGGAATTTAATTAATAATTTAAAATTTTATATGCTGAAGAAAAAAGTTTTTTTTTGTTGGGAAAGGATTAAAAAACAAATATAATTTTTTTTGAAATAGAGTAAAAAAAATAATACAACTGATCTAATTTTGAAATGAACAGAGTATTTAAGATGAAATACTTTTAAATGTAAAACTTTTGCTAAAGGGTTATAATAAAAAAAAGGTTAAAATAATGGTTGGCTATGTAAAAGTGCTTTGAAAAAAAAAGATTAAAGTATACAAAAGTGTGTTGTATGAATTTTTATTTATCTTTTAAAGCAATTTATGGACAAATTTAAAAATTGTGTTTAGATGGAAATGCTTTTGCTAAAAGTATTAACATTCTGCTTCTTCCAAGAGTATTTTTTTAGTCAGAAACTATACTTACTAAAATTACCTTAAAGGACACTAATTACTAAAATATTTTCATATATATATATACTAGTTGTACCCGTCCGTGCCTCCGACACTATTTAGCTTTTGACGATATAAAATTTATCTCAAATTTTGGATGACTCTAATGATTTTTGAGTTGAGCGGAAAATTCAAGTTGTGTTGTGTTTTGTTATATATATATATATATATATATATATATATATATATATATAGATTAATTAAGTTGAACTTCTGAGCTCTACGAAACAATAAAACAAGTCTTTGAACCCTTTAAGGTATGGCCGAAACAGGTATTTGAACCTTTTTTTTTTCCTTCAAAAAAAATAAAATAAAGTAAAAGTGGAGATAATTTAATTGCTATCTAACTGCAACACTTCCCTGAGTGAACCAGAATGGTACAGCCAAAAGCATGCATGATTTATTTGATCGATCATATTTAAAAACTGATGAACATGTTTGCTTATTTCTTTTATTATAACTTTCCATTTTCCTGATTATATATTGCTCGTTTTTTTTTTTAATTCTCCAACACGTACATGGAACTGTAATTTCGACACAAATTTTATTTGATTATTTTTAGAATTATTTTTTACCAATCAAGGCTGGCTAGTTTAGCTAGTACTCCCACAATTCATGAATTTTTTTACTACTACAAGTTTAAAAAAATTAAAATATTCACTGAATATATTTTATTATTTGTCTATTACGCGTGATGCATAAAGGTTGTACGTTCATGAACGCAAATCAAGTAAGGTGACTTCTGAGATGCACACAATTCACGATATAACTAATTAAATGAATGCATGGCTAAAGACTATTAGACTACCCCATTATATATTAATTAATTAATTAAGGCACGTAAACGTTTGAAGTATACGATACCAAAAATTAAATGACTGCATGGCTGGCTTAATTCAGTTCCCACTATATATACTCCCAAATAGTATAAGACACAAATATAGTAGTACTAAGTTGAGCACAAGAATTGTATTTCTGCATGGCTCTGTTTGGTTGTTTGGCTCGCCTGTTTGGTTTCGGTATGTGTTTTTTGGCCAAGGCACTGATCGTGAATACGACTGGACTGCAGCCGATGGAGCTGATGTGGCGATGTTGTTCGGGGCTATTTGGAGGAAATTTGCAGATGCTAGCTGCGGGCCATGAATAAACTTGTTTAAGGTCTAATTATCATTACTACTGGGCTTAGATGTTCTTATTTTGGTAACAAAAAGAGTAACTATTATTGTTATTTATTTTACTTTTATTTGGTCTACCAGGGAAGATATATTTTCAATTTATGTAACTGGAGGCTCAATTTTTATTGCAATATTATGCTTGAATATTCTATCTAAATTTTTAGTGATTGATCGATCATGGTTGCTTTTATTGCTTCTGTTGCTTTTAATTTATTTATTCCCTAACAATAACATTTTCAGAGCTAGTTTTATTAGATGATTTATGTCTAGCTATAATAAGCTTATTTTAGTACATGTCGTCATATAAGAAATATAGTACGTACTACTCTTACAAAATTAATTAAAACGCAGTGTCCTAATCAAATAAAGTTTTTTTATCGATTAAACAATTCAAAAATTTGAAATATATTAATAAATCTGTTATAAAAAATAAAGGAGTAATAAAAGAACGAATATAGTAATTATTTCAAAAAAAAATAACAGATAATTAAACATGTGCAATGGAATTGAAATAATTACTAATTTAATTTAATATCTTTTCCTAAAAATAATTCTTGTATATGATCTGCAAGTTTAAAATTTGTGAACAACATTTTAAGTACGTACTCCTTCACTTTAAAAATCTTAATTATACACCTAAATGTACTAACTTTTTCGTGTCCACTTAAGAGTATTATATATTTTTATTTTATTAATTTTGAGTTGAATAATAAATAATTTTTTCTTTAATAGGGAGGGAATATTACGTGGGATATATTTTTATTAATATATTAATATATATTTATTTTATTATCACTCGATCATATTTCACGGATATATGGAGTATTTATTATGCGCAACAATGATTCAGCCTAGAAGAAGATATTTCTTTGGGCTTTCGTGATCATTAGTCATGGGTCGTCATGTGATCTACGGCCCAAGGTTAGGATTTATATTCAACTAAAAATTTCAAATAAAGAGAGATTTGACTAGGCTAGCTGCATGTAATTGAATTTCTTTATTTACGCTTATATTTACAATTTTGATCACATCATATCATACTGATGCTTAACTGAAAAATAGTAACAGCTTTTAGTATTATATTAAAATTTTCAACTAAAACTAAATGAATGCAATTGCTCTTCTTTTAAGTTGAAGTACAAACTTTGATTTTGTTACATCATGGGAAGATTATATTTCTTTGCAACATACATCATATATAAATCTGTAAATTATGGACGTTTTTTTATTAACATTATTTGAATTTTTTTTGCAACATTACTTTAATCGTTTGTTAGTATTAAGCAGTAAATTGATATTTTTACAATATTTTTTGATATTTTTATATAAAAAATATTGTTAACTCATTATAGATATATAGCGACAGTTATGATCAATTTCCTTGACGAATCCTCAATCCCAAAATCACTAACTTCCCAAAAAAATTATCAATTTAACCACAGTTGCCACACCGTTCGTCTTTGCCTTAGCTCAAGGAGGTATTCCATGTCCAGTATTAAAGAAAATCAGATAATCCCAATAGTTTCTGAGATGATCAAACCATACAACTTTCTCATGCTAGGCACTTGAAGTTAGGCCAATCCGACTTGCAAGAGAAAGAAACTAAGAATATCTTTCATGGCTGGAGCCGCTAGGGGATCATAAGTGTGAGAGTAAGTATCAGAATGAAGAGGAGTTGAAGTTAACCACAAATGTGCGACGAAGGGTTAGTTAGAGAGTTCAAGCCTTACCTTTTATCGCCCTTGGCAGGTGTCAGTACTATAGGTGACTCTTCGGTATATCCTAACTATTATCATAAATAATTAAATTAGGCTACCTTTTTGAAATTTACTACTAGTTTAAAATGGCAGAAAATTAAATAAATAGCTGGAATCATTTGAGGATTAATTCTACCATTAACCATGCATGGTGGTTAGTCAAAAATTAGTTAACCGACTCCCTTTCTCTATTCCAACCTGGAATATTAGTTAAGCTTTCAAATTTGCACTCTAATGTCATTTTGCGATGGAGTCCACCCACATGTTAACTTAATACAGTTCAATAGAATAAGAGAGACGGCTTTTTTTTTTCTTACGTAAAATCATTTAAAATAAATATTGGAAAACCTGAAATGAAAATGGAGTCTTTAGATACATGGAAATATAGTCAAAAACTGTGATAACAGTCATGTCCAATATACATATCTAGCAATACAATGAGAATGACACAACGTACATTATTCAAACCAATTTACAAAACCCATTAATCATCATCTTCTCCATCTCCTTATGACCATGAGATAAACTTATGAATCCCACTCCTTAATATATAATATATATATATATATATTTATCCCGTCACTGCGGCATATTGTATACCAAAGCAAAATCTTGGAAAACTTGATCCGATTGGTGAAGAGCAGAAGTAGGGTCGTCCCAAGAATTTGAGGATGCAGAATTTGTGTCAAATTCATTGGACCACCAAATCACGCCGTCTTTAGAACCTTCCATGTCCTTGAAACAATCAAATTCACCAAATCCCGATGTCGCTTTGTTGTTGTTGAGAAAATCATCAGCTTCAGCTCGGAATGTCTGAATTCCGGGGTTCACTTGTTGTGTTTCTGATTTTGGGGCAATAATTGAGTCAGGAATGTTGAAGGCAATCGGCATGGAATTCTCCAATTCATCCATTTTTGGCTCATAGAATTCAACATATTGTCCTTGTCCAGGCTGAGGAATAGGCTGCATCAAAGGGTTAGAATTGTCATTAAAATATTGGAGGGTTTGGATCATCTTTTCCTGAAGGGGATTCAACTTGGGCCACAGGGCTGGATTGTTAAAGAAAGAAAAAGGGTTTTGAAGGCTCTGAAGCTGCATGTGGAGTTGAAGCCTTTCCATAGCCGAGTTGCTCAAGGAGTTGTCATCTGCACCATGATCGCCTTCTTTTGGGTCCTGACTCGAAGCTGCAGATAGTCGATTGATGTGAGAATTTTTGCGCCTTCCGAGCAACTTTTTCTTGAGCCTAGTGTTCCAGTAGTTTTTAATATCATTATCAGTTCTTCCAGGCAATTGAGCTGCAATAATTGACCACCTGAATGATACATAAGAAAGAAAAACAAAAAAAGTTTATAGCCCCCATAAAGAATTGATAGATGGAATAAGAAAAGAGGAAATTAAAACTGATCAAGGATTTAGATCTGTGTGCTGAAGCTATACATATATGTATATTCTTGAAACAAATGCATCATGGACAAAAACAAAGGACAAATGAGGATATATATATATATATATATATATACACACACATGTATATGTATATATGTTGAAACTAAAGTTACCTGCTGCCAATACTAATATAGAGGCTGCAGATGATGTTGTCTTCTTCTTCAGAGAATCCTCCATGCTTGATGTTGGGTCTCAAGTAATTTAACCACCTTAATCTACAACTCTTTCCACATCTCTTCAACCCTGTCAATATATATGTAATTATAAATTAATACACCAATTACTTGGACTTATTAAGCTAACATCTGTTTTTTCCTAAAATTTGTAATATGATCATTCCAAACAGAAGGGACCTTCATTACAAGAAAACTAGGTATATGTAACAGAACTCTCTGACAATTAATTTTCAAAAATAATAAGGATATAATGTAATTTTTCAAGAAATTACAAAAGTTTTTAACGTTTCTATAGTCGTCAAAATAAAGATTCTAATGATAAAGACATTTCTAACAGCTTCGTGACAATAAAAACATTTGTGAATTTCTATGATGAATTTGGGCAATCCACAAATAACCATCTTTCTAGTACTCCTTGTGTTTGTGAGAGAGAGAGAGAGAAGAGAGAGAGAGAGAGGTTGAGGAGGATATTGTGTAGGTACCAATTTTTTGGGGAAGGGCAATCCAGTTGTTACCGGTACCATAGTTGTCTATATAAGCCTTAAGCTTTGCATCTTCTTCGGGTGACCATGGACCCTTCTTCACGTTTGCTTTGTCACAGCATGGAGCCCGACCCATATCCAATATCTTAATTCTTGATTTCTTTCTGATCTCTACTGGATCTGAATGTCCTAGCTCCTTCTTCTCTCTTAAATGCCTCCAGCCAATATATGAATTAATTGGAAGCAATCTAGGGCTGTGTTTGATTGTTGGGAAAATAAGCAGCCGAAGACCAACCATTTATAGGTAACAATAGTTTGGTTGATGATGTGATGCTTAATTTTCAAGAACCAGAAAAGTCAATCATCTCTCCTCTCTAGCTAGCTAGGGTTTCTGAATTTCTCTTTCATATTTTGGTTTAGTTCTTTTTCATATTTTATTGTTAATATTATTATACATGCAACGTGACAAAAGAAGTGCAAAAATTACTCTGATATCTTAATTATTAAAGATTCAATTGCTTTTTCCTTTCATTAATAAGTTTATTATACTACATGCATGTAAAATCAAGAGAGAAACCTCCATCCTTTAAGTTTGTCGCTAACCTCGGTAAATGGTTCCATTATTGAGCTACCCTCTTTAGCTAGGTTATTTTAAAGAATATTAATTAGTAAGATATAATGATGATCATATAAATAATACTTCTTCCGTTCCTTAACATCTGTTATTTTAGATGATTTTATTTTTTCTTATACTTATTTGTTGTTTTATACTCCTTCTTTCGTATAACATACTCCTATAACGTTTTAGATAATTTTATTTTTTTTAAATAATTTAAAATTTTATATAATTTAAGAGATTTAGCCACAATATTTTTAAAATTATCTCTAATGAAAAAATGTTACAGATAAAAGAGAATATGAGACAAGTATATAGTAATTAGTACTCCCTCCGTCCTTTAATATAAGATATTTTAGATAAATATTTTTATCTCTTAATATAAGACGTTTTAGAATTTCAAGTAAACATTAATTGTTTAGTTTCCAATATTACCCCAAGTATTAAATATAATTTTTGCTCTCTCACTATTTTTTGCTCAATAAATAACACTCACTTTTTTTCAATACAAGGTCAATATAGACAATTAATATTATATTTAATGGTATACAATTATTTACTTAATACTTGTGCATAACTGATCTAAAACATCTTATATTAAGTGACGGAGGGAGTATTATAGACACTTAATACTATTTTAATGCTATACAATTATTTTATTAATTCTTCTGCACAACTCTAAAATGCCATATAGTACTCTCTCTGTTCCTAAAAGATTGTCGTTTAAAGTTAATTCACATAGATTAAGGAATATAATTAATACCTAAAGAAAATACTATACTACCATTATTATAATTGTCTCAACCAATTATTAACTTTGTAGATTCCAAAAAAGAGTATACAATTCAATTAATTCTATTTTGTATCCCAATACTATATTCAACGGAGTAGTCAAAATAAATATGAGAAAGCTTTAAATAAGGGTAAAGTAAAAAAAAAAATAGTTACTTTGTATTGATAAACTCAAAACGTCAATTTTTTAGGAACAAAAATTACTTCCTAAACGACAATCATTTAGGAACGGGAGCTAGTATATATTATGAGAAAATATTAGAAAGAGAGAGTATGAGATAAGTATGATAATTATGAGAATTTAACTGTATTATAGACAATTGATATTATATATAATGCTAAACAATCATTTTTTTAATTCTTGTACACGTCTCTATAAATAAAAACTAAAGTAGTTTGCTATACATTGGCATGGAAAAGAATTAATGACCTAACAATGAATTTCATGTAATAAATTACAATCTTTTTGGGTTTTTAATTAATTACTCCATCCCTCCCTTTTTATTTGTATTTTTAGAAATATATTTTTGTTTCTTTTTATTTGTCATTTGTAGATTTCAAGTAAGCATTTAAATACTTAATTTTTCATAGTATCCTTTATAATTAAAAGTTAATTTGTTTCTCTCTCATCTTTCCAATGAATTTTAAAAGACTAATATTAAAATTTTACATTTAAATTTTATTAATCAAATAAAATATTAATTACATTTCTCAATTCATGTACATAACCTTAAAATGTCAATTAATTAAAAAGAGCCGGAGGGAGTATATTGATTCTAACAGAGATAGTTTTCACCCTTGAGAATTGAGATTTACTAGTAATATTTACGATTATTAGTTTTAACTTGCACATCCAGAATTAGTTGATATACATACGGTCACCATTTATTATGCATTATCCAGTAAAATGGGCACAATTTGTAAACCAAATAATCGTACCTAATATAATGCATTAATGTAGAATATAGTTGTGTTGAACAATATGCTACAAGCTGCTTAGGACAACCAACCCACAATTATGCTTACCCCTTGCCCAACCATTAGCAAAGCTTATCCTTCTGTCAGGAGAAAAGATTCTTGTTTCTTTCTTAAGTAATTTTCTTAAGGTTTGCATGATTGCATATTTAGAGTTTTAGTTCCATCAGCTTTCCTTTAGTTATATATATATATATATATATATATATATATATGTATTATATATCAGGTATATATATCGGGTATCCGTCATAAACTATTACTGTGAAACCATCACTTAAAATGTCCAAAAACCGTCGACATAATCGGAATTCTGATTAGGGATATATATATATATATATATATATATATATATATATATTACTGTATCCCACTTTAGGAATTCTGATTAGGGATAAGGCTATATAATTATATGCGTTAAATTATATGACTACTATAATTTTACCATATGAATACAATCCAAAAAATGAATGTTAAAGTTTGCATTAATCACACATTTACGCATATTCATTTTTATTTTTAATTTTCCAAATTGTGTTACATAAACATTCAAATTAAAAGACATGCTTGGGTATGCATCATGTTTGTTTTAATAATATTTCAGTATTAAACTTTAACAACTAAATTATTATTGAGAACAAATTATCAATACAAACTTAAATACTCCCTTTACCCCAAAATTAAAAATATATTTAAACGACAACTTTTAAGTATATTATGTTTTTTTCAATACATATCTTTAATATTAGCTAAAAATGTAATAGTAGTAGTAGTATGGTAGTATTCAATCAACCAAAACAAATATAGTAGCATATTAGAAAATTCATATCAATTTATAGTTAAAAAATAGAAATAATTAAATACATCTATAATTAATTTTCAAGGTGGTCTTAACTCCTTGCCCACAAAAAGAGCATAAGATAGGAGTCGACTAAATTAATTAAGCAAAACCTAGACTTTAGTTCGTATAACTATATACTACTAAGCTATTTTAAGCCTCCATTCTTAACTGAAAGTCTGAAACAACATATTTTAAAGCTGGTAGTGATCTTATTTCTTAATTTCCCCATAAGAATTCCAAAGGAAATTAGTATATTCAGGCACATTTTCCTAGTAGAAAAACACAAAGCAGAATTCGCATTTTCAATGTCTTGTTCAGCCGTTCATATATAGACGCTAAGTTTTGGTTGGTCGAATACTTTTCTTAGCTACTCGTACTTGTTTACAAAAGAAATATCGATTATTATATGTATGTAATATTATTAATTAATTAATCGTACTTGTTCCAATTAATTACTAATTGGCTAGGGTTTTAGACAATATAATTTTTAAACCAGAAAAGAAGGAGAAAAAACAAAAAAGGAATTAATTAAGGAGCTTAAGAATTTTTTTAAAAATAAATAAATAAATAAATTAAAGGGGATGGGGCAGTAGTAGTCATTGACCTTGGTTTCCTACCATAATAGGAGTGTTTTCTTAATCAATTTTAAATTGAAGAAACATAGAAAAATAGTCCCGAACCGCACTTGCATAGAAATAACCAAGCAGAAAACTATCAAATTTTCAAAAGGTATTCCCTCCCTCCCATAAGATACTAATAATATACTATAATACTCCATGTAATTAATCATCAAATGGACTCAGATCTTTCGGAAGAAGAAAACATGCTTCTGCTTGTCTTTGTCTAAACCCTAGAATCTCTCCATTGACTGCATTAATTACATGCATCATCATCAAGACTAATCTCAAGACTTTTTATAGCTAGGAGAGCTGGTGAAGATTTTCTGGATAACAAGATAAGCTTGAGCAGGATTGGCTAGCTAATATTGTATATATATACTACAATAATATGGAATGATTGATGCTAACCTAATTTGACTTAATTCAATGAACAACTGCTGAATTAAGAAATCTCTCTCTTTTGAACCTTTTTTTTTTTTTTGCGGAGCAATTGTAACCCTGTACTTGGTTCACTCGATCATGATGCCGTACACCAATTAATGATTTCATAGTGTGAAATCTCATGGTGTTCTTTATTTAAGAATTGCTGTCTTTTTATATATATTCGTATTTGTTATAACTTCAGGCAAGCATTGCCAAATTTCAAACTGTAGACCCTATATTTAGAGTGTTACATTTTTTTACATTATACCTTATGCCCTAATATAAGACCCTATATTTAGAGTGTTATACTCTTCTACACTATACCTTTTCTTCCTCATCTTGTCCCTCTTCTTCTATCTGCCTTCTCTTAATATAAGTCGCTTTAGAGTTGTACAAAATGATTATATAACATTAAATACAATATCAATTGCTTATAATATTGTCCTTGTATTGAAAAAAGAGTGTTATTTATTGGACAGAAAATAGTGAGAGAATCAAAGTTATTTACTCTATCCGTTTCTAAAAAATTATCGTTTTGGACAGAAAATGGTGAGAGAACCAAAGATTGTCCCGTCATGAACTTAGTCTCCTGCAAAAACAAAAAAAATCTGAATCACCATCTTGCATTTTAAATTACTGCTCACCCCTTGTATATCTGTGCAACTAAAATCCTCCGACTCTCCACTCCTTGTGGATTAATTATATATGCTCCTTTTCTTTTTTACCCGAATCTAGCTATCTAGCTAGCTATTCCTTGAATAAATTCTTTAATTAAAGGTTTTCTTGATTGAACTTTTTCATTCTCATGATTCTCATACTCGTCCAAATTAAACCAAACTCATATTTTTACTGAATTAAAATATATAATTGCTATATCTTTTCACTTCAGAAGTAGTCTCAACATCGACATTAATTATCATCCCCATGCAGCTGGATCCTGTTTCTTAGTATAGTTTTTTCGATCTTCTTTTTCCCTACCCTCATCTCTAGCTAGCTATATCTTGGTTGCTCTTGACGATGTTATGAGGTAGACGAAGGAACGCCTTCCTCAATTTCCAAACTTTTGACACTCTTGAACGAACTGTTTCTACATTTCTTTGGAAAAACTCACAATTACTCTCCTTATTTCTAGTAATTATTTTTTGTGGGAAAATAATCTTATTTCTATTACTACCGTTTACTAATTTGTTGGACTCTATCCCCTTCCATTTTATTGAAACTATGCCCACCGTTTCTTCGACTATCCCCAATCAGTTGCTCATTAATTTCGGATTCCATTTGAAAAATCAGTCGTCCTTATACAGAAATGGGCCCCACTTGCTGACCAAACTTTATTATACAACCTGATAGAGATAAATCAAATCAATCTCTTGACTAATTCTCTCCTAATCTTATGCTTATTGTTTGTAGATAATATTAATTGTAAATGTTACTTGATTTACTCCTTCTCCTCCAATTATTCTCTTTAATTCAAATTGTAATTATATCTAGGATAGTTGTTATCATTTGTATTCACACTACATGTTGTATATATATACCTCACTAATATCAATAATAAAATAAACTTCATTTTATTATTTCCTCTTATACAACCTACCTCTCAATATATATTCTCCACGTGTAACTGCCCATTGGCCTTATCGACATCATGTTTCACCTTCCTGCCTGAAGTAATCTCTCCGCCGTCTCCTCTGTATTCTTGCCGCCGTAGTTGTCATCCCATAGCCTCATCTCATCCTCCTGCCATTCTTTCAGCTTGATCACAAATTCTTGGTCTTCATGCATGCTTCAATTTCACCAACTCGATCACTGATATCTTCCATATATTACCCTCGTCTGAATAAATATTATATCCTTAATTGCTTCATCGATTCTTTTAACACTTTCAGTCTCCTCCGTCATTATTGTCAATAAAGTACCCCCACAAATTAAGCTAGCAGCTATATTACTCATCCTCTCTTTCGACCAAAGAGAAATTGGAATTCCCTTTACAGAAAGCCAGACATACCTACTAATATATATACTATGGACATCTAAGAACTTCCTTCTCTAAATATTTCTCAACTTTAAGAAAATATTTTTCTAACTCCTGCCTTTTATTTTCGAATTTTTGCGGTTCATTGACAGATGCAAAAATCAGCACAACACCATTTTCTCCCCATCTTACCATATTAGTAATCTGAACTTGGAGATTCTTCATCCAATATTCTTTCATATATATCAATCATTCTCATGTATTAATTCTTTTGAAATAAACAACCAACATGGGATATATATATATATATTTCTTTTGTTTTGTACATCTTCTTTCATTCTTAATTAATTATCTGATCGAGCATTGAACGTCAGTCACTTTCATGTGATGTTCTCATCTCCGATCCCTCCTAGCAAACTTTACATTAATTCTTTTGTTGAAGGCCCTGCATCTTCCTCTAAGCGCCATCTCGTTGGCTCCTGCAGTACTGCTCCTTCATTATTCCTGAACTTAATTAATAAACCCAAAAAGTTATAAAATTTATGAATACAATATTTTTTATAACTCAACCAATGAAAAGTCGAGAGAGAAGGTCATGTATCAATATGCCAGATATTAATAAATAAATTGAGAATAAACCAAAGATCGATAATGGGATATAAAAACTTAGAAAAGTTTTAGATGACCAAAGATATATATAATGGGATATCCATAGTTGAAGAACGTGGCGCTGAAGGTATATACATATTTTCAAATAGATTATCAGTAGTACTTGCTAAAACTTGAGGACTTTAAGCCAGTAGTAATATCCTCAATGCACATGCAATTAAAAAACAACCAAAGAAGAGTGTTGAAAATACTACTTCTTCCGTTTTAAATTAAATTAGAGATACAATTTTTTTAATTTATTTAAAATTTAATTTAATTTAAATTTTCTTAAATAATCCGACAAGAAATTCCTAATGTATCATTAAGTTTATTAATTCTTAGACTATATTTATTTATAATGATTATACTTAAGATATGACTATATATATATATATATATATATATATAATCCTAAGTGTCTTGTTTATTTTTAAATTTAGACTTGAGACTATTAGTCTCGGGATTATAAAATAATTTAATAGTCTTGACGGTATAATTATAATTTTAAGATTAATTAATAATTTTAAAATTATAATCTCATAAATTATAATTTTGAGATTATAATATTTATAAACAAACATAACCTTAGTTTATTAAATTATGTCATCACTATTGTATTTTTATTCATTACTAAAAATATATTTAAAAAATTAAAATAACAGACATCACTTTGTGAAAGCCAAGCTATATCATCTCCGTAGCTACACGAATCCCAAACAAAAATTTAATTAATGTAAATTTATGTTTGGTGTGAAAGTAGTACTCCTATACTACAGTAATAATTTGATTTAGGAGAGACAAAATGGTCACCCCTCGTCACTAGGGTTGACAAAGAAGTTCAATTAAAGAATAATGTATATAGATGGTTCAACATATATATACCTAATTAATGACTTGTGTTTTTCTTCTTCAAAATATTTATAGTATTAAAACATAGTAGTATCCATATACACACAATTACCTGCAGCTATATATATATATATATATATATATATATATATACCAGGGATGCTACAAACAGACGCAGTAGCTGAGGTCAAATTCAGCCCTAATCACTCGACCCTTGAAGTTGTTTACACAAATTTTGTCAACTCTTTCTTTGAACAAACCCATCAATCACTTTAATTTTAGCATCCAAGAAATTGACTTGCACTTGCAACTTTTCTTTTCATTATATTCTTTTTGGGGGGTTCGTTAGGAAACTTTGGATTTCCATTATTTAATTGTCCGAGTACTAATTAATGACCTATTCTCCAAGAGTCTACAAAATATATATTGAAATTAATTAACATATAATAATTAATTAAAAAAAAATACGTGTCACCCTATACTATTACTTATAACTTTAATCCTCCATGTTTTATCAACTCCATCTCGATCTCTTCTTCTAATTGGATAAAAAAGACATTACACAATATGCCTGGTAGATCTTTGGTTGAATTCTTTAGATGGTAGTATATATCAAATGGAGTATCATGTTCCAAGAAGAAAAAAGAAGGCTAAGTCGGTCGAAATAACAGTAGGTAATTTATTTGAAAGAGACCGGCACGTGTAGAAATCAAATGGTACTACATGGTACGTGGGTAGTTTGACCTAAAAACAAAAAGTCAATGGAACGTGTGTTAGGTGCCAATTTTGTAAAGTTTCTAGAGAGAGAATTACTAGTAGTTAGGAGGGAGTAATGCATGCATGGTGTCATGAAATTTGACCTTGAGAGATGTTAATTTATTGTACGTACGAAGTACTAGCTAGGTAGTGACTACATTAATTGCCTCTTCGATCCCTTAATTAATTTCACCATTTCAATAATAAGCTAGCTTTAGCTTATACTCCACTAATTAACTAACCGAAATCAATCAATGGCATTTCATGCATGCAGAGAAATTAAAGGGAATAAAGTCAGCGAGGTGTTTGGAAAATCTACTGCTTCATTCTTATTGTAATATTGTTTTAAATTCTTTAAGCATTTCATGCATGCTTCTTGTTATTATTACAAGCTTCCAATCCGTTCGAACACGAGTTAGTTTTCAAAACAGTTTTTTTTATTTCATAAGTATAAATTTTGTGGTGGTGAATAATATATATATGAAGTGTAGAGGAAGATATATGTATACACTTGCATATATTTATGTGAATGATATTTTTTTTTATTCAATAAAAGTTATGAATGTGTTGTTGAAGTTGAAAAATATTAGACTAATAGTAACTGAGATCCACTTTCATGTGAAAGAGAATTTGTGGAACTAACATTTTCATATATAAAAATATCGTTTGTGTAGGCCTATGCTTATACAATACAGAAATAGTTCTATCTTATTAAAGCCAATTTCCAGCTTGTATTCATATAATTCAGAAGGTATATATATACTAAAATTTGGAGAATACAATTCAAAATATCCACTCCATTTTATTCAGCCTACATTCTAGCCAGGTTATGAAGGCAACACCAAAAAATCGCAGAACGGAAGAAGTACTGTTGTGGTTTAGTTGAATTATTATTGTATATCTAACATGCAAAAAATGAGCCAAACACCAAGTTAGGCAGCTTCCACGAGATACTTCAATTTTTGCTTACAACTGAGAATATAATCAAGAGTAGTAGTTTAATTATACTACTAATCGCAGAACGGAAGAAGTACTGTTGGGCATGTTTTGCATTTTAAGTAATGTAACAGATGTCCAAGTGATCAATACACCCCTCCTCTAAGCTTCATAGGGATATATTCTAAACATCACTTCTATATACACATCTTCTGATAGCAGCAGCAGCAGGGTTCCATCTCAAGGTATGGAGAATAAAGAAGAGAACCACTATAACTGGAACAAATAACAACCTGCAAATGGAATGGAAGTTAATTGGAACCATTTCAATTCCAACAAAAAAAAAAGCATTTTGAGAAAGAGGGGCATTTTACATAAATAGGGGGAAAAGACTTGCATTCATTCTACTTGTGTGATCATTCTTCGCTAAATATAGTAGTATTCCTTATGCCTTGTAAATACCGAGTTAGGAGCACATATAGTTGCAATTCATAAAGAAAAACATGTTTCCATGGATGTAATATAAAGGTCCATGGAAGAAGAACAGGGGCATAATAATGCATTATTAGCCTATTATGTACAACACCTTAGGAGCCAGTACATGACCCAAACCTGCAATTTGTAAACATCTGCAGACAGCATTTTGTAAAGCCAGAGAAGGCAATTGCTTTCAGGATTAGCATCACTTCACATTAATTGCTGCAGCCATATTTCTCAACCTCTGAGCGATTTCTGCAAATGATGGCCTCTGTGCTGGATCAGAGGCCCAACAACTTTCCATCAAAGACTTCCACTCAGGATCGCACCATGTTGGAATCTGAGGGCGTAATGAGTTGTTCACAATTCCTCCTGCATATTATGATGAAGAATTGATGAATAAGTACTCCGACAGGATGGTCATTTTGACATCATGATTAAAATAACATCTACTATTTCTCTTTACTTTATAGTTAGACCTTGATGGTGGAAGGTTTTTGTTTTTACTTTTTTTGAGAGGGAGGGGGAGCCTCAGCATCAAAGATATGGAAACCTCGTCTCAGTGGACTGAATATTAAGCAAGCGTCCACCACTTATGTCTTGAATCAGGCAGTAATTCACAGATACAAGGAGAGCTATAAACACTATGCAACCGAAGGCAATCAAGCATTTGCATCATAGGAAAAACTAATTACTTCTACAAAATTTTAAATAATTCCGTAAGGCCCTTAACAGAGCTCATGGCCTAAGTCATTAATCCAAAGATCTCAACTGTGAAATTGAAGCACTAAGCGTTCTTGTGCAAACCCTTGGTGGGGCTTTCCTAGATACCGATAATTCAAGGCGAACAAGACCAGAACAAAGAATGAGCATTGAGCTCTGAAATTAAAGCGTGACTCACAAGCATTGCAAAATGGACCCTCTAGTTTGTATTTCATGTTGCCAAGAGACCTTGAAGAGGTCCGATTATCCGTTTCACAGTGGTAGCCTCAGTCTTTCTTACCAGACAGTTGAAAAGTAACCTAATCTAATATGTCATCATCCTTTCACTTGTCAAGCAATCATCCCAGCAGTAACTTACTAACTTCATATACAGGAACATGAACTCGCAGATCATGGATAATAGTAGCAAATTTTGTCATATTGAAGGCAAAACATTGACAAGCTCTAACCAGAATCTTCTCTAATACTACCCTTTTTCTCTTAAGACATTACATTATAGAACCAAAAGACCAAGTACATGGAAAAAGCAACATACAAATTTTTTAATGAACAACAGAAAAAGTACATAATCTTTGTGGAACATACCAATTACAGAAGCACAATGCATATCTGCGTAAGGTTCGTCGCCCGTGAGCAATTCCCACATGACAATTCCAAATGAGTAAACATCAATCTAGATTTCAAAAAGGAAAATTTATGATGAGCGAAGAGGTGCAACAAAAAAAAAACCAACAACATATAGATTCAGAGAACTCCCTAAAAGAAGTGGAAAATAAATGGAAGCTAAAAACTTTGGTATTCATGCTAGCATTAATATACCTTTTCTGTTACCATGTTACTTTTGCCGCTAAGAAGCTCTGGCGCCATCCAGGGTAGTGTTCCACGAACGCCACCAGAAACTAAAGTGTGTTGTTTTACCTTTGATAAGCCAAGATCCCCAATCTAAAGAAAAAAGTGGACAGCTGATGAGCCAGCAACTCCAAGCCAAAATCAGACTACATCAGCTAGTAAATCAGGCTTGTTACAGTATCAGCATGTAAAATATTAAGGACCAGCAAATTATTTTGGTAAGCTTCAAGAGTGGACTTTAACAATTAGAGAAAGCTTGAAACAGAATTCACAACTTCCAAAAAAACATCAAAAGGCATTCTATTTACAATGACACATCACTACTGTAAAGGGATCAAAGGTTCAAAGTTGTGGTATCGGAAGACGTATCATATAGTTAATTCTTGATGCAGTATCGGACAACGTGCAACAAAAAACTATATATTGCTTAATAATTAAAAAAATTACAAAAAAAATATCAGCAAGTAAAATAATGAATAAATACATGCAGTTGTCATTTAACACTTGAAACATTATACAAGTCATAATTGTTCGCCATTAAATTTTCTTGTCGTAAAATTGTAAATTCTGTTTATATCTTGAATGTATTGATATTGGCCAAGACATTTATGTATTGGCATACATATGTACTTATATCGGCCATACTTTAAACCATTAAGAGATACATATACTCAAAAATAGATTTCCCAACTAGAAAAGATAGTAACATCTTTAACACAATTGATTTTAAGCATACCTTGCACACTGGTCGATGTGGATCTCTCATATTTACTAGCAGGTTTTCACATTTTAGATCAAAATGCACAATGCTCTTTCCGTGCAAATACTCCATCCCAAATGCAGCATCCATAGCTATAATTAGTCTTTTGCGACGATCAATTGTTCTGACCATTGAAATAACAATAGCATTGTCAAATATAGTTTGTTAGTAGCAAGAAATTGTTTTAATGCCTTTGTATAGGAAGGCATTAAAAAATAAAAAATGTCATCTCCCTAAACAGTACACAGGCATCAAATAAGCTACCTGTCCTTTTTCTGCAAAAACTGTTTTAAAGATCCATTAACCATGAATTCAGTCACTGTAGCTAAAGATCCATCAGGGCCATCACGAACA
Organism: Panax ginseng; assembly: GCA_020205605.1. Classification (NCBI taxonomy): domain Eukaryota; kingdom Viridiplantae; phylum Streptophyta; class Magnoliopsida; order Apiales; family Araliaceae; genus Panax; species Panax ginseng. The sequence continues at coordinate 129,228,660 of CM035144.1, forward strand.
ATGCCATAGAAAGAAACAACATTTGGATGGTGCAGTGAACCTAATATCAAAGCCTCCTTCCAGAAATCTGCAATCTAAAGACAAATAATGTGGAAGTCAGAAAGTGGAACACAAAGAACTAAAACTGCATCATGTCAACCCTGAAAAACACAGATGCATATTACTTTCCAACAAAACTTATGATGAAAAACTGAGTTCAATAATTAAAAAGCTGAGTTTGTTCTCTTTTCCACTAAGTTTACTGAGAGGAACTAAAGTGAAGTTGTGTATACAATGTTCAAGCAATATACTACTGCGACAGAAACCATAAAGACTCGGCACACATTGCAAAATCAATGACTCTTCACTTGATGTTCTTTCAAGCAATATACTACTGCGACAGACACCATAAAGACTAGACACACATTGCAAAATCAATGACTCTTCACTTGATATTCTTTCATGTTTATCCTGGGGTTAGTTACACTTCATCGACCTCAATTCCATCCCGATTAAACTAAAATCTCCCTCACTTCAACCTGGTCGCCCTTTTAACTCCCTTGTACTCTTGATCAAATGTAAAAAACAAACATTCCATTACAGATGCCTGGCTACAAAGGCCTTTACTCATACCTTCCGTCTCATTCTCTCTCTTCCTTCTTCCCCGTAACATTTCCTTTAATCAGACAAAACTCCTTTGTGGAATTTTTTTTCTCACCAAATTACATTAATATATCTATATCATCCTCACAAATTTCTGTGGAGCTATAGTTAGATGTTTCATATATATGGATAAACACAACGATGGTGTTATGAATCTGTATATATAGAAAGAGGAAACATTCAAAGAAATTGTTTAGGAACAAGCTTCTGTTTTGGTATTAAGACTTTAAATACATGAATAACAAACATATGTACATGGTTTGTACCGTTACTTAGTGTTAAAGTACTCTTACGCAGTTTTAACACGAAGGAGAAATCAATAATATTAAATTTGAGGGGGTGGGTTTAGTTCACTCCCTCTCATGTATCAAACACAAAGAAATGTTTACAGTGGCTCAATTATTCAAATATTGTTATGCCAAAAGTTGGACACTGTATTTATTAGATAAAGTAGCATTAAATCCCAACACGAATAGTAAATGGCCCCACATTCACATGAGATGGAGCCGGTGGAAATATCAAATTTTACTTGTGGAAATATCAATACCCGAATAAAATTTACATTTATTCCTCTTTCTGTAATCACAAAAATTGAAGATACTATAATGCACACAGAAAGAAACATTTTATATTACATACCTCTGAAATACATATTTTCTAGCATATCTTTAGAAGAATCCTTTAACTCAACATATAAGAAAGTAATATTGATAAACTAGGAGATTAAAAATAGGTCATTGCATGCTCTGGTCAACATTAACTAGGGTGCTGACAGAGTTGGGAGAAGTGTTAACATTTAACATTATACATCAAATTTTAATCCTCTTAATATATGTATCTCTCTAAATATTTTAAACTAAATAATAATCTAATTTATATTATTTTTATTTTACCCTCCAAACAATGGTATAATAATCAACAGAAACAACACAATCACCTATTACCTAGCAGTACTATAATTTATTTCTCAGTAGGCCGGGATCTTAAGAAACTGATCTACACCAAAAAAATATCCATAATATAGCCAAATCAACGGTTTCTCTAGTAAAGGAAAGAAATTGATCGATGCTAAATATAGAAATCAACAGTAAGAATACCAGGCGCTACTCTTTCAGCTGGTCTCCCAGTAAAACAGCTTGCTTTGATTCTCTTTATTGCCACATCTGAGCCCTTCCACTTCCCGTGATAAACAGCCCCATATGTACCAGAGCCTAATTCTCGGATTTCCTCCAGATCATCATTTCTTATTGTCTAAAGAAAGAGTGAATGTGCCGATGAGGAAAAAATTATAGTGCAGTTTCAAAAACAGAACAAATATACAGAGCAAAGAACTCATTATATATATGCTAAAAAATTGAATGTGATGATAATCAGGAACCTGCAATCCCCTAGAAATAGCTTCTGCCTCAGCCTTTGTAGGCTCAATCTTGGAATTATCTAGATTGTCATTACAAGAACCCAACTCCAAATCTCCTTGAGTGTCCTGTAAAAGAAATTAAGATAATATTAAAACAGAAGTAATACGTTGTTCAACTCTCCTATAGATGAGAAATACAATTAGCCCTCACCACAGCTTCTGCTTCATTATGAATTTCTTCATTTGCATTCTCATCATTCAAATGGACAGAATCAGCATGTTCTTGAACTTCAGCTTTTACCTCCTCAACACCCTCTAATGCTGCCTTCTTCACAGATTTAATCAAGTCAGGTACGAAACTCAAACAATCAGCTTGAAGCTCCTCACTATCAAGAGAGACAGAATCTCCAACCCCTTTTGATTTCTCAACTCCACTGCTCTCTTCAGTAGGTCTTAAGCAATTTAAATTGATAGCCTCAGGAGATGCCTTGTCATCCGGTTTCTGGTTTTGCACTAGGCCAGAGATACATGGCATATTGGAGTCTTCAATTTTTACTACATGATTTGTTTCTTTCGATACTTCATTAATACTTTTTTCTTTGATCCTGACTAAATCAGTTCCTGATTCTGAACTGGAAAGAATCAAAGAAACCAATTTATCATCAACCAATATTGATGCTGAATCTGGGAAAGGCATAAGGTCTGAAAATGCGACAGAGTTTAGCATGTCATGTGATGAAAGGATGGACTCTGGTGTAATCAGGTTATGGTGGTTCTCCAGATTACAAGTGTTTGGCATCAATTTTAAGGAATGACCATTAGAATATTCTGGGACAGAAGAACCATCTACTCCACCCACTTTCGATGAGGATTCAACCCAAGGATTCTGATTATCAAGCCCAACTCGAAATCTGGGACTACTGTCCAATGTACCCCTAATGAATCCTGGACTACGAGTACCATCTGGTTGCTGAGATGTACTGGATGCTTCATAAGTGGGAGCGCCATGCAAAGGGCTATTAAGATTCCTCCATAGAGAGAGTGCAGGTACATTTCCATGTGGCACTTGGCAAAACTTATCCATTCCATATGCATAAGGTGAATTTCCATATCGAACTCCACGCTCTTCGAGAGGAATGTGGATGTGAGAAGCTCCTATGACCCCAGATTGATCTGGAAACACCTCATTCCTCAATTCAGGTCCAGGTCGCATATACCGTGTCTGGTCTTCGTGGTGGGCATAATGTGAGGACACATGATGGCCATCAGGAAAATTACCGTGTCCAAAAGGGATGTTCATGCCATTACCATCTATAATGTATTGATCATTCAACCTTCCTGCTCCAGATATATGTAGTCTTGGTTCCTCAGCCCTTGGAATCGAATGATGCTGTGGAATCCAACCTCTTTCATGATTCTGAGTTTCAGAGTAGAAGGATCGAGGATCATTCTGGTCTCTGGAATAGAATGGACTCTGCAGTTTTGCGTCTGTATTCAAAATGAGAGTTTCCCTACTTGGAGGACACTCAACACAAGGACTGACCTGCTGAAACCCATTCACCATGTTAGGCAGCTCCATATGTTGCTGTTCTCCATGCTTCCAAGGGGAATCAGGATAAACTTGATTTCTTGGAATAGTCGAGTGACAGTGCTCACATATGTTGTTTCCTTCAAATACACTTGAGCCCTGAAGTACATTCCCTGGAAAACCAGCACCATCGCCTGATACAGTTCCAGCCGGAAGCCATACTACATTTTCTGTTAATTGAGGTTGGTGATCGTATGGGGATTGATGATTTACTTGAAGCCGAGTGTATTCCTCAGGCATTCTATCAAAACTTCTGTCTGAGAACTCCCCATACAGTGTACGATAATGTGCTGATGAAGGTGAAGCTGGAAATTCCGCCACCGGCCTTGGATCATGGTGCATAGGGGAGTAGTATACAGGACTCCATGGAGACTCCATCTCATTATACCTTTGGGTAATGGATTGTTGGTGCTGTCCTGAACCCACACGAGGAATTGTGAGATGACGCAAGCTAATCTGTGTCATGGGTATCTCGTTATTCCTCTGGTTATGGAGGCTGTCCTCGAGACTCATCTGGTTAAGGTACTGTTCTGCAATATGGTAATCATCTTCTGAACCCAATACTTGGGACACACTAGACTGTTGCTTCCTTAAATCAGGTGATTCATTAAGGCTGTTCAGAGCGTCCACATATCGCCGCTCATTATCCCTTTCATCCCCATCAATAAAATGAACAGGACCATCCTGATCAGAATGAGAAAACAGAAAAATTCTGAGTCTAGTGAGCCCATATCCAGAACCTAACTTATCATACTCCTCCATCATGTTTGTCACGTCATCATCATTAACTACGGTCACAAGAGCATCAAGATCCTCATCAGGCTGCTGATATTTCAACACGGTCGCACCTTCAAAGAGTTCCCTCATCCTCCCCATCAGGTCCTCATAAGTAATATCTCGTAGTGCGCTCACAATCCGTGTCTCACCACCCACATACCTAAGCTTCCCATCCTGGGGTCGAGGCAATATACTACCACTAAAGCTACACAAAAACTTTACACGTGGGTTTTCATCATTAGAACTCCGGTGTGACCCAGGAGTAGTAGTTGTAGGGCTGTCCATAGAGTTCACAACAGAACGTCGTTGCTGATCAATTTCCAACTCCTCTAATTGCAAGGATGACTGCCTCAAGCACTCATTTCCTTTATTACACAAGGTACATTCATGTCCAATTGCCTACAAGTTCCATTACCCCATCACCACAGCCTAAAAAATACAGTCGTGATCACTCTTCAGCTAACTTCTAACCTACCAAATGTATTGCTAAACTCATAAAACACTCCAAAAACTATAACATCTCTCATTTTCGATCACAAAAACCCCCACAATCCCCATAACTAGACAAAATATTCAATAAAGTACACCAAGACAACTATCTTATCTCAAATCAGCCCAAAAAAAACTACCAAACTAATCTCAATTACAACAAAAGCATTAGATACTTCCCATTTCCCAAAAGTACCGTACACTCGCACTTAAACTTCAAAATTCAATAGAATGAAACGATAAATAGAATCTTACAACTGAAACCAAATCACACACACGAAATCCAGCTCCACTTTTCCACAGTACTGCAACAACAACAGAATCCAATACATTAAAAATCCATTACCAAAATCAAGCAATTACATAAATAAAATAACGAAAACACAAAAACATTACCTCAAATATCATATTCTGATCATACCAGGGAAGTTTAAATTTTCAAAGCTCAGTTCAAGAAGAAAAAAAAAACCTACAAACCTTCTAATGACTATTTTTCTCTCCTTATTTGTGTCACGTAATCGGACCTCGTAAACGATCTATTTATATCTCTATGATATAATAATTGGAGAGAGAAAGTGGAATGACATAATTTTTATGGAAGATAAAATTATGATAGCATGATGAAGATGACGAAGGAAGGACCGCCATTGTTGGTTCGCTTGGTTCCGTTTTGATTCTGGCTTCCGGGCGAGACCCCGCTTGGTTGCTTGCCAGGTACTGTCACGCGTGGCGACATCTGCTCGCTTCAAACCTCGGCAACTCTTTATTCCCAGCCCCAGGCGCGTGGTCCTAGTCGGGTCGGATCGGCTATTGATATTCTATATTTCTATTATTCTAATATTCTAAGGTATATAGGCATACCCGGAAATTGGAATCATTATAAATTCCTATTTTGTGGTTTTAAAAAATATGCAGCTAATGGTTATTATTGATTTATAATTTGGTTATTTGATTATTCTTTTATATTTTCAAAAAAAAAATGAAAACTCTTTTATATCTTTTTTGAATTTTTTTACATCTTACAATAAAACATTATAATTATTTGACTAAATATAATAATACACTAATTAAATAGAAACATATACATAATAATATGTATATTATAATAATACACTATTTAAATACATGCATGTACATAATAATATGTGTATATATGTGTGTAACAAAAATAGCATATATATCATTTATTTTCTAAAAATTAAATGGCATAAATCTATCTGCGTTTGGATTGAAAATTAGAATGATTCATTCTATTTTAATTGAAATAAGTTATTCTATACTCTCTATCACCCAAGACCCTCATAAAACTACTCATAAGGCTTAATGATAAAAAAAACTACTCATAAAGCTTTAGGTATGAAATCTTGGGTAAGAATGTTAAATTTCAGTCCAAAATAGCAAAAAAAAAAATAATGGTTCAATTCATTCCAATCGCGACCAAACACATTTTTTTTTATTATATTCGCACATTTATTACTTCAATCCAAACCTAACATCAAAGTATTTAAATAATCCCCAATCCTCCCTCCCCAAAAATCCACACACCCAAAAATAAATAAATTAGTTACTTTGGTTTGTACATGTCATCTTAAATATTTTAGTTCTTTTACAATAAAAATTTGTTAGAGATTTTTTTTTAAAAAATAATAATTTGAATAACACTATATTCTCGAATTTATCTATTATCATCATAATTTATTATTATATTCAATAATAAATACACACACAATAAATTTAAGAACGATTGAAATTTACAATATAAAATAAATTTTACAAATTTTTTTTCTAAACTACTCGTTATCCTATATATTTTGCCTTTCGACATTTATTGCTAGTCGCTATTAATCAAATAATATTGTAATTTATTTTTTTGTGCTTTTCTTTTTCGTTCAAAATTCAAAAACTTTATACTATGAGAGGGTCTACTCAAAAAATAAAAGAGCTATCCGGCTATCCTGGTTAAATTGCCTCTTAACAAACTTTTTAAATTGACAAACAAAGAAAAGGCCAACAAGTAAAATAGGTAATTTGTTATGGACAAAAAAAGTATTAAGTAAATTCAAGAATTAAGTCTAATATTTTATTTTACCTTAAAAAAAAGAGAAATGTAACCTTTTCAGTTTAAAGTTGGTTAAAAAAAATGTTATCAAGTACTCCTTCCATTCTTAAAAAGACCATTAAAATATAAATTTTATGGGATAAATATTTTTTTCTTCACTCTATTTTAAATAAACTTACAAATAACTAATTATTTTTTTTTCTTACAATCAACTCACTGAACTTTAATTTTGTTACAACATGTTAGAAAATTCATTAAATCTTTTGACTTTAAACGAAAATTACCACATGAGTTGCAAACGTGAAAATAAATTCTTATGTGGCGCATATAATCCCATGTGGCCTTCATTATGTAAAAATAGAGGAAAAAATTATGAAGAAAATAAAAGATATATTCTAAATAAAACAACATATGTCAATTAATAAAATAAAAAATAGTAAAATTCAAAATAAAAAAAAACATTAAAATTTTACAACATTTAACCAAAAAACAACATATATCATTTAATCAAAATAAAAAAAGAAAATACTAAAATTTAAAATCAAAATATGTAATAGATTTACATAATTTAATTCCTCGTTCAAATGTGTTGCAGATGATAAGGTCTCCCATGCTCTTGACCTTTCAAATTTCATCCATTTATCCATCACAAACAAAAATATTCTATTTTATCAAATTCGGATCTAGATTTACATGTGCTCTAGCTTGATTTCATCTAGAAACTCTTCGAGAAGCGGGGCGACGGAGGTAGAGGTTGAGGTGGAGGTCAAGAGGCGGTGGCGGTGGTGAATCTAAGTTGAGGTTTAGATTTGGGTGGAGGATCTAGGTTGGGGTTTGGATTTGGGTTTGATTTGGGTGGCGAATCTAAGTTGAGGTTTCGATTTGAGTGGACAATCAAACCATTAATTTATTTGTTTTCATCCATGATCAACATTACAACACAAAATCTCACTTTCACTCTAAGTCGATGAAACTTTGTCGTCGTCACAATTGTAGTCAAATCGGCAAAGCCCATCCTCCCAGCATCAAAACTCTTGATCCTCATAATCACTGTTGCTAGTTCGTTGTCATCGTCATCGATAACTTCATCCTTGCAATCATTTTAGTTAGTCGATTTATAATTTATCAAACCATCTTCTTCCTACACAAGACTAGTAAAGTACTCGTATTACTAATTGGATATATTGTTTTTGAATTTTCTTTGTTGTTTGAATTGTGGTGTATATATGTGGTTTATATTGGATTTAGGTAGCTATTGAATTGGATCTGTTGATATTTTTTTGTTTTATGAATCAAAGATTATTAATTTTCTTTCTCGAAAATGAAAATGAACTTTGGGTTCATTACTTTTTTCAAATTAATTAATTTCAATTGTTTAAATTGTAAAACCCCAAATTTTACGAATAAAGATTTAATTTTCTCGAAATATTTTTTTGAATATTATGGTGTGGATTTGAGATAATGTTATAGTTGTGGGTAGTATTTATAAATTTTGCAAAGTATGCAAGTTGTTATATAATATTCGATTTGTCGGAGAATATTCTTCTTGTCGGGGAATATCCGTACGACGGTACAATCATTGGTGGACTCCACAACAGAATTATTGTTGAATTGAGAAAACGACAAAAATATTTTATGAAAATAACAATGGAAGTTTTCTGAATTAAAAGCTGTTGAACTACTTTCAAGGTAGTAAAAAAATCTGATAATACTGGTGGTTGCGTAGTAGCACACGGTATTGATTATTGATGCTTTACGTGAGAAGTCACTTCGTTTTGTTCAATTATTACTACTGATAATTCTTTGCGTAGTATCTCACGTTATTTGATTCAATTATTGTCGATATTTTATATATTATTAAATCAATAATTGAGGCAATGAAGTTATTAATATTATTATTTGCAATATTAACGATGTCTAGAAGTTACGCTAAGGAGAGGTTTGGTCACCTAATTGCGTCGTCAATAGTGAGAAATCCTTATTGGAAAGCCCTCTTTCCTCAGGAGCGACACAGTCGATTAATATTGTGAATTATAATAATGATGATAAATGTTGTTAAATATATTGAGGTGTCTTTTATGAAGTCGAGGAAGTTTATATATATATATATATATATATATATATATATATATATATAAATAAATTTTGTTTTATTAGTATTATTAATATAATAAAATAGAAAACTTTTTATATAAAATAAAATACTTTTATAAAGTTATTTATTTTATTAGACTATAAATAGAATATATTATATTACATTATGCATAGTGTTTTGTATAGTAAAATTTATTAGACAATAATTAAAATATATTATATTTTATTATGCATAGTGTTTGCATAGTTACTGCGTAGTGTTTTGCGTAGTAAAATCTTTTTATATAAAATGAATACTTTTATAACGTTATTTGTTTTATTACACAATAATTAGAATATATTATATTTTATTATGCATAGTGTTTGTATAGTGCTGCGTAGTGTTTTGCATAATAAAATCTTTTTATATAAAACATAATACTTTTATAAAGTTATTTGTTTTATTAGGCTATAAATAGAATATATTATATTTTATTTAAAATTTTTTGTTTTATTAGAATATTTTATTAATCTTTAGCATAGTAAATCAATATGGATAGTCTGGTTTAAAAGTAAATCAATCGGACTGTTCATGAATTAGTTACTATTTAGTCCATTCTCCTATAAATAAAGCCCATTCCTTCATTATTTCTTACGAATTCAATTTGAAACTCTGAGAGAAACTATAGAGAGAGAAGAAAAGTATTCTCGCTACTTCACTACTCCTATATCCAGTTTTTTCTAAGGTAAGGGTATTATTTCTTTTCGTATTCATGAAGAGAACTTTTGTTATTCCATTCTTTATTATTCTGCATTGGAATAACTTTTGTGTCTGTGGACTACCTCATACTTGGTGAAATTCTTACATTATTCAATTCTTTATTATTATATTGGAATAACTTTGTCTATGCCAAGATATCCGCATACATGGTGAAATTCTTCATTATTCCATTCTTTATTATTATGTTGGAATAACTTTGTCATCTAATCACCGCATATATGGTGAAATTCTTCTTTAATTCCATTCTTTATTATTATGTTGGAATAACTTTTGTATGTCGCATCTGCATCATGGTAAAAAATTCTTACATTATTCCATTCTTTATTATTACATTGGAATATCACATGCATGCGTATTACGCATGACATGGTTTCATTATTTATTATTATGTTGGAATAACCTGTCTGTGCAGTCTATCGCATGCCTGGTGAAATCTTTTGTTATTTCATTCTTTATTATTCTGTTGAAATATCTTGTCTGTGCGTTTATGCATGACTTGGTTCCATTATTTATTATTCTGTTGGAATAAGGAGGGGAGATTGTAAGACCCCAAATTTTATGAAATAAAAGTATTCAATTTTTCTATTTTAGTAAATGGTTAAATTGATAAAGTTTAAAGTTAAGGGTGATATGTGAATTTTTCAAAGTTATTCATATTAATAAATTGCAATATTTACAATTTCTAGAAGTTCTGTCAAGGAGAGGTTTGGTCATCTAATTGCGCGCCAATAAGGAGAAATCCTTATCGGAAAGCCCCCTCTTTCTTGGGAACGACCTTGTTGATAAATATTGTGAGTTATAATATTAATGATGAATGTTATTAAATTGAATGTTGTTCGGAGTTGAATTTGGAGATGCGGGCGTGATATTTGAGTCCAAAACGTTGAAATTAGTAAAAATAGTCTATAAACACAAAATTTTCCAGAATTCACTATTTGGTCAAAAAGTCAACAGTTGACTTTTTCAGGAAAAGTCAAAGTTCAAAATTTCAAATTTTATATTTTTGATAAAGATGGTTTCATCATGTTGGAATTGTTTGTGTTAGTGAAAATCGACATTTATTTCGATAAAAAATGATGTCTGGAGGTTATATTGACCCGATCGAATATTTAACTTGGATAAATGAGCAATTGATTGCTATTATTTCACATGATTATAACTATTTATTCACATGTTATACTATTGATTCATATTCTTGTTACTATTAGGGGAGTTGGTGCAAGATTGATAATACTTGCATGACTAAGTTAAAAATGGAGGTATAGATGGAGGTACCATACTGTAATTCATATTTTCACATGTCTAGAACTATTGATTCACATGATTTTCTATTGATCACATTATTTACTATTAGGGGAGTTGGTGCAAATTTGATAATACTTGGATGACTGAATTAAAAATGAAAGAAAAATTGGAGGTATTGTTACAAATTTTTCGAGCCCCAAACGCGTCTGATTATCGAAACTATATTTTTCTATAAATAGAAGCTCATTTCTTCATTATTCTTCACCAATTCACTAAAGCTATAGAGCATTTATTATAGAGAGAAATTATAGAGGAGAAGTATAGAGAGAAGAAGAAGAAAGTCCTGCTACCTCTCTACTCCAAAGATTCGGTTTTTCTCAAGGTAAGGGATATCATTATTGTGGTAAGGGATATTATTTGTTGTACAGTAAAGGGGTGTTATTCTTTCTTATTCATGAAGAGAACTTCATTATTCCATTCTTTATTATTACTGTTGAAATAACTTTGTATCTCATGGCATACCCTATACATAACTTTGTATAAGTGGCATACCTATACTTGGTGAAATCTCTCTTGTTGTTCCATTCTATATTATTATGTTGGAATAACTTTGTTTATCTGCTAAGTACAGCATACATGGTGAGATTCTGCTATTATTCCGTTCTTTATTATTCATGAATATCCTGCTTGATTGTGAATTTTACGACACGGTTCTATTTATTATTCTGTTGGAATAACTTTGTATCTGTGCCTCGATTACTAGTATACTTGGTGATGTCTGTTGTTATTCCATACTTTAATATTACATTGGAATATCACATGCATGTGTGTTTTACACCTAACTTTGGTTCCGTCTTTATTATTGCATCTTTATTATATGTTGGAATAACTTTTGTAAATGCGAAATCTGCATACATGGTGAAATTCTTCATTATTTCATTCTTTACTTATTACATTTGGAACATCCGTGATTGTGAATTTCACCGGACCTAGTTCCGTTCTTTATTATTCAGTTGGGAATAACCTGTCTGTGAGGTATCTATCACATGCATGGTGAATCCTTCTAATATTCCATTCTTTATTATTCTGTTGGAATAATCTGTCTATGTGGATTACTACATGCATGGTGAATGATCCTTTATATTTTTTCTTTATTAAATTGTAGAAATGATCTGGTTACGTTGATTATGATAAGAGTCATAATCAAAGTGTTGGACTAATGAAAATCATGGGTATATGTGGTATTAGTAAGTGTTTTGATGAGTTATATTGGTTATTATGAGAAAATATGAAAGTTTCTTAGAAATCACAAAGGGTTGAGAAATCAGATTTTGGTGAAAACGTAACATGAAATTCAATTGACCATATCTCCTATTATATTTTGAAGTTTTGAGTGTGGTCAAGTCCTAGAGTTAGATCTATGAGTTTTGTAGCAGCTCCAAGTGGAATCACTGGAAAATAAGTTGTAGATTTTCGTGTGGACTAATTTTAGCAAAGGAGTCAAAAGCTGAAAATTACCAAAAAGCTACTGATCTTATTTTTAAAAGGGCATTTTTGGCAACTTAATTTATGAGAAAAATTCTGGCCTTTTGGAACATGAAATTAAATGGTATAAAGAATCTCCTGTCCAAAAATGAGCTCATTCTGACTTAAATTGAGCAAGTTATGACTGTTTTAATATTTAGGTTTTTTCGACGAAAAACGCTATAACCGGAGTTCTATAACTCTGATGACCATGAAATTTAAACTGAAAGTTCACGTTAACATGTGTAAGATTCTGACAAGATTTGGGAATTTTTGGAGTTAACCTTAAGGTAGCTAATTTCTTAAGGAATTAATTAGAAATTGATTTTTGAAAAATAGTAAATGAATTTTAAAAATTCCAAGAAAAATATATGTTCAATATGGGACTATATTATGCTTAATCCCAGAAAAGAAATATTTTTGGAACTGATTTGGTATTTTTCATAAAAATGGTTTAGTTACGAACATATGAGTTAAATATGTTATGTGAAATAACAAAGTTGAAAAATAGGATTTTATGGCTTGAAAATCCTATATAAGGTATATGTAGATTATTGATAAGGGATTTGATCATTGATGATGAAATCTTATGAGTATGACATTTTTGAATGATTAAATGCATTATTGATAAAGTGTAAACAATTAAAATAAATTGTTTATAAGTTTAAGATGTGATTAAAATATTGTTATTATATTAATAATATTAGATTATGAGTTTATTAAGTGATTGATAATATTTGGATAAATTTAAAGTCTTTAACACTTATACTTGTTTTAGTTTGATTAATGCTTATATCATTGTCATCATCCTCATGCTTATATGGTGATGAAAGTTATCTTTGGCTTACGTGCGAAGATGGACTGTTGATTATTGAATTGTATATCTTTGGCTTACGTGCAAAGATGGATTGTTAATCATTGATTTTATGGTTGTATATCTTTGGCTTACGTGCAGAGATGGACTTGGTATGATTATGACCAGGGATTATTCGGTATAGTCATGACCATTGATGATTTAATGAATATCCTTGGACCGTAGTGCATGGATGATTCGATGATGCGATTTATTTAATAAACTGAGTCTCAATGATAAGAATTGATGAAAACATTTTAAATCATAGAAGATAGTAGATTTTATTCTTTCTTGACTCTTCTTGCTGAATTACTTATTCATTGCAGCTTAAACTTGATGTCTATTGTATTTTATCAATTTACCATTGTTGAAGACTATTGATAATTTATTCTACATTATCTTAGTCATAATATTTCTTACTGGGCTAGTTGAGCTCACCTTTCTTTCATTTATTCTCTTGAAAAAATGAGAATATAGTTGGGATGAGTCGGGGAAAGGAGTAGCGGTCCAAAGATAGCATTAGTAGTCCTCATTATTCTGCATTAAATAGTGTGACAATAAATGTAACGAGGATGAATTTGAGTTTGTATCTTTCTCATGAGGACTCCATTGAGAATGGATATTATGCAGAAGGCGATATTCTTGTTTAAACTCCCGATTTATGTTTTGTCGTATTTTACACGACAGCTGTATAGTTAAGTTTTTATTTGTATTTTGTACCATGTATTTGGAGACTCAAGATGGGTGATGAATACCAAATTTTGGGGGCGTCACAGTTGGTATCAAAGCCATAGAAAAGAGCCACGAGCCTTTATCCGGTGACTTCGAAGTCTTGGGATGCCCGGCCGAGACTTTCCGTAGGGGGCCAGCGAAGTGAAGTAGCGGTGGCAAGTTGATAGGTATCATTGTGAGGTGCTATCCAGGTTAAGGGATAGAAGTCACAATTGGTATCAAAGCTTAGGGATATGATCCCTGGCTGAGATGTGAGATAACAACTAGGAGGGGAGAGACGGGGAATTCCTTCGCTAGTATGACCTACCTAAGTTTATTTGGTATTTAATTAGTCGGTCAAAGTATAGGGATAATATGTGTTATATTAATTAACCCTTGTTTTGTAACAGTGTTTGAAAATAGCATCTAAAAATGTTGAGATAAGCAATGGAGCAAAATAATATGACCATATCGCAGTACGAGGCTAAGTTTGCGGAGTTATCTCAGTTTGCATCCCATTTGGCCGATAATGAGGTGCGAATGACGCGAATGTTTCTAAGAGGTTTGAAACCCTATATACGTCAATACCTCATTCTCATGTTTATATTGTGTTGAAAGTTATCTGTGGCTTACGTGCATTGATGGACTTGGTATGATTATGACCAGGGATTATTCGGTATAATCATGACCGTAATGTTATAAATGATGTGGTAAAAGTCATCTGTGGCTTACGTGCATAGATGGACTTGGTATGATTATGACCAGGGATTATTCGGTATAATCAGGACCATAATGTTATAAATGATGTGGTAAAAGTCATCTGTGGCTTACGTGCATAGATGGACTTGGTATGATTATGACCAGGAATTATTCGGTGTAATCATGACCGTAATGTTATAAATGATGTGGTAAAAGTCATCTTTGGCCGTAGTGCATAGATGGACTTGGTATGATTATGACCAGGAATTATTCGGTATAATCATGACCATAATGGAAAACACGAATATCCTTGGCCCGTAGTGCATGGATAATTCGTGGTCGTGATACTATTAAGCTGAGTCTCAGCATTATTGGTTTTACAGTTTTATATCTTTGGCCTGTAGTGCAAAGATTAACTGTTGATTATTGGTTATTGATGAATGGGTAGTATACCCATAAATTGGATATATTTAGACTTAAATTATTGCATTCTTAAGTTATTTAGTAGCATTTTTATTGTGTTTATATCTTGTTTTGCAGATTTGGAAGTTGGAGGGGCAATTATGGGAAATTCAAGCATTTAATGGCAATCTGGTAATTTTAGAAGTCCAGTGGCAATGGTAGCTGAAATTACTACTACCTACGCAAAGGGCCTTGAGCCTCATGACACTTGACCGGATTAAGCGCGTTTGACTTCTGGTTGGACTTGACTTGGCTATTGGGAGCTAATGTAAAACCTAATTGGATGGGGATTGTGGGAGGCTATAAAAAGAAACTAAGTCTGAAATAAAAGGGAGGAGATTTTGATTATTCTTAAAAGGATTCAACGAGTTCTTCCATTGAAGGCTACACAAGATTACTTGGAGATTAAGGATTGGCTGAGAGTTTCTTCTTTTCTCCTTATTTTCAATTTGTAATTCTTTAAGGATGATTTGTCGACAATTAATGGTTTTATTTCCATGATGAACTAATTCTTTAATTAAGATTTCAATTGAACTTTTATGACTATAAATTAGTTATTCACTCATTCTAATTATTTATGTTGAAGTGGATTGTTTATCATGTTTTGATTACATTGATTAATTATTTGGCGATAATTACCGTGTTACTCTAGAAGGAATTGGGAAAGGAATTCTAGGGTTAGAAGCGGACATGATAACACGCGTGACTTAGTTATTTGCGGTAAATAATTAGGTTTGTGAATTGAATGGAAATATCTGTTCACCGCATGTAACATATAAGGAATTGGGATTGGAAAGAGTTTAATTCAATTGTTTTGCATAGGAATATAGCAAGATTAATCTGGATTAAATAGAAGTCAATTGATCACTTGGAAAAGGGCTTTTGGCATTTGAGAATTCACATTAACAATTCAATGAGATATAATAATTGGGATGATTAGATAATTGATTTATAGTTCATAATTGGGGATATTGAAGTCTTAATATTTACTATACGAAGTCATTTACTCAAGTATTAGCTTAGTTATTAACATCTTAAATGTCAATATCTTTTAAGTGTTTAATTTTGAGTTAATAATTGAGAAAATCATAATTTATCATTGTTTGAATAAAATTGAATTGATATAGTATTAGTAGTTGGGATTTATTAATTAGAATTCCTGTGGGAGCGATACTCGACTTATCACTTTATTATTTGTTGATTGGCGTATCTTGCGTGTTTTCATTGATTCTGTAAATCGATCAACAAGTTTTTGGCGCCAGATTCTTGGAATTTTTATTAATATTAATTTCATATTAGATATAATCAATTCGGTTTTTAATTTGAACGCTACTCAATCTTTCTTCTTGGATTAGCGAGAATTAGGTATATATGCACTGATCGAAAGCTAGAAAGGAACTTCTTACGTATCTGAGACAACCTTGAGAAGAAGTTCGATACGGTCGGTTGAATAGTGAGGTTATACATTTGGAAGAAGAACTGGCAACCGAAATACTACGTGAACATGGCGGAGAGAATGAACGAAATCACTTAGGGATTACTTCACCGCCAAATGTCACGGATTCTGATCAGTATTAAGAGGCCGTGATCAATGCGAGCAGTTTTGAGATAAAAGCGGGATCAATTCATATCTTCTGAGAATATATGCCGGTTTGGGGTAATTGATAGATGATCCTAATGAACATATCTTGAGTTTCTTGGAAGTTTGCGATACCTTCAAATTTAACAATGTATCGGAAGGCGTTATAAGGTTGAGGATGTTCCGTTTACTTTAAAAAGATAAAGCACGAAGTGGTTACACTCCTTGCCTCTGGTTCAATCACCACATGGGATGACTTAGCTCAAAAATTTTAGCTAAGTTCTTCCCACCAAAATCGGCAAAACTACGAACGATATTCATACTTTCGCACAACTTGAGTGTAATCGTTATATGAGGCGTGGGAAAGGTTTAAGGATATGCTTTCCGTAAGTGCCCTCATCATGGAATCCGCGATGGATGCAATTAGGGATATTTTGTGATGGTTTGCAGCATCCACGTGGTCTAGTATTGATCACGACCCGACGGGAGGAGCGATCATGTCCAAAAAATTTGATGAGGCGTATCAATTGTTAGAAACAATGGCCACTAATAACTATCGATTGGCCCATGACGAGGACCAACCATCCAAAAGCATCGGGAAAGTATGAAGTGGATGCGCTTAACAAGATTAACAAACAAAAGTATTGCAATAGCTAAGCATATAGAAATATAGCGTCCACAAGCCACACAAAGGAGGTGGCGATGATTTATGAGTTGTGTCTTTGGGGTCGTCTTCTACGGATCAATGTGCCATAAATTCGGATCGGCCACGATTAAGTAGGAAATTATAATCGCTCAACTCAATAGTATCCAGGCTCAAAATGCTTATAATCCGGGTTGGAAGAATCATCCAGGTTCTCATGAAGCAACAATCAAGATGTAGCTCAACCACTGAGACAACAACACACCTCCGGTTCCAAAATCAACCTCAACAACGGAGAGGATATCAAGTTGGGAAGCGACCTTGGAAAAATTCATTAGAGCCTCGACAAAAAGAGCGAGGAACAAGATAAGAAATTAAATCAATTAGATCTTACTTTGCAAAGCCATGGGGCATCGTTAAAGAATCTAGAAAATCAATTGGGGCAAATAGCACGTCATTGAATACCCGAATCCACTAGGAGCGCTCCCAGTGATCTGAGAAATAAATCGGCAGAAATGAAATGAAACAACTGCAAGCGATAATCTTCTGAAGTGGGAAGGAGTTACAAATGATTAAGGATAAAGAAAAGGGGATACGCAGCAACAGAAATAGAAGAAGTTGTGAAAACAAGGAAAGATAAAGAGGAAATAGGAGAGGAAAATGCAGGGGAATTCAACTACACAACAATGCCACCCATACCATATCCGCATGAGATTTGAAAATCCAAGTTAGATAAGCGGTTTTCAAGATTTTGGATATTTTAAAAAATTGCATATCAACATCCCATTCGTAGAAGCTTTAGAACAAATCTTAGGAGTTACGCTTAAGTTCATGAAGGATGTCTTTATCGAAGAAAAGGAAACTGGGGATTTTGAAGCGATGGGCGTATTAAGAAGAATGTAGCGTAATTATTGAGAACAAGTTACCTCAAAAGTTGAAAGATCCGGGTAGCTTTACTATTTAAATGCGACATTGGTAATCAATTTTTGGGAGAAACTTTTGTGTGATTTGGGGCGATATTAATTTGATGCCATTATCGATCTATAAAAGGGATTCGGGCTCCAAGCACCAAAACCGAAATATCGATTCTTGTTGGCGAGCCGATCGATTACATATCCACGAGTATCGTTGAAGACGTATTAGTAAGGGTGGATAAATTCATCTTTCAAAGAGACTTCGTTATCTTGGATTGTGAAGCGGATCTCGAGCTTCCCATCATTCTCGGACGACCATTCTTAGCAGGGGGAGAATGTTAATCGGCGTCTGAAAAGAAGAATTGGCGATGAGAGTTGACGATCAATGGTCACTTTTAATGTGTTTAAAGCAATGTCTTATCCAGAAGGAAAAGGTGAGTGTTTGCGGGTGGATTTAATGGAGAGATAGTTAATCACAAGATTTGCGGTAATTACTCAAAGGATCCGATAGAATCCATGTTGTTTAGAACAGAACAACGATAGTCTTGATCGCA
This sequence comes from Panax ginseng, assembly GCA_020205605.1. Lineage (NCBI taxonomy): Eukaryota > Viridiplantae > Streptophyta > Magnoliopsida > Apiales > Araliaceae > Panax > Panax ginseng. The sequence continues at coordinate 129,247,610 of CM035144.1, forward strand.
GAACAATGAGTAGGTCAAATGGCTGAACCGTCATCATTCTACTAGGAAAAGTAATCAACCATTCGACACCGCGATAGGCCCAAAACGGAAGGTAAAAAGTGCAAACCCTCGATAGAAGAGCCACCGGTGTTGGAATTAAAGCCACTCCCTCTCATCTTGAATATGCTTATCTAGGAAAGATTCGACTCTACCGGTTATTGTTTTCGACAACGTTAATCGACACCCAAAAAGAAAAATTGCTACTCTGAGTTCACAAGCAGTTCAAAAGCAACGATTGGGTGGACTATAAGCGGACATTCGAGGTATTAGCCCATCTTTACAGATGCATAAGATTTTAATGGAAGAAGGATCAAAACCAACCATTGAGATGCAAAGAAGGTTAAATCCCATTATGAAAGATATGGTGAAGAATGAAATTATAAAATGGTTGGATCTTGGGTATTATTTACCCAATTTCGAGACGAGTTAAGTGGGTAAGTCACATGCGATGTGTCTTCAAAAAAAGGGGGCATGACTGGTAAAAAGCAAGCTCATGAGCTCATCCCGACTAGAATCATTACAGTTTGGAGAGTATGTATGGATTACCGCAGTTGAATAAAGCCACACGCATGAGGATCACTTTCCACTTGCAGTTCATTGATCAGATGTTGGACAGGTTAGCGGGACATCAATTCTACTGTCTGTTAGATGGATATTCTCGGTACAATCAAATTTTCATAGGGCCGAAAGATCAAGAAAAGACCACGTTCACATGTCCATACGGTATGTTTGCATTCCGGCGTATGTCCTTTGGTTTATGTAATGCGCTGGCAACCTTTCAACGCTGTATAATTGCAATCTTCTCCGATATGGTCGAACATAATTTAGAGGTGTTCATGGATGATTTCTCCGTGTTCGGTGATAGTTTTGACTCGTGTTTAAAGAATTTGATCTTGGTGTTAAAAAGATGTGTGGAGACTAACCTGGTGCTTAACTGGGAAATATGTCATTTTATGGTACAAGAAGGAGTTATTCTGGGACATAAGGTTTCCGCATCCGGATTGGCGGTGGATAGGCGAAGATTGATACAATTGAAAGCTGCCTCCTCCATCATCTCAGTAAAAGGCATTGAGACTTTCTTGGGACATGCGGGGGTTCTATAGACGCTTTATTAAAGACTTTTCAAAGATTTGAAACCCCTATGCTCACTCTTGGAGAAAGATGTACCGTTTAAGATGGATCGGGGCATGCGTCGAGGCATTTGAGGTATTAAAGAAGAAATTGATCTCTGCACCAATCATTGTAGCCTTGGATTGGTCTTTCTGAATTCAATTGATGTGCGACGCCCGATGATTCTGCGCGGTGGGAGCCGTATTGGGACAACGTCACGATAAGATTTTTCATCTTATCTCTACTACTCTAAGTAAGACATTGACGGATGCCAATTTGAACTACACAACAACCGAAAAAGAATTACTTGCGATGGTGTTTGCTTTTGACAAATTCGAGCTTATCTCCTCGGCACCAAGGTAATTGTCTACACCGATCATTCGGCTATTAAATATCGATTGCAAAGAAAGATGCTAAACCACGATTAATCGATTAGATACTTGTTATTCTGAAAATTGATCCGGAGATCCGGGACGAGAAAAGGTCTGAGAAAACCAAGTGGCGGATCATCATCTCGGTTAGAAAATAAAGAGGAGCAGAAAGAAGACAACTTAGTGATTAATGAAAAATTTCCATATGAGCAAATTGTTAGGGTAACTACCATATTGCCTTGGTATCTTGACTATGTCAACTATATGGTTGCCCAAGTGTTCTGCATGGGATTTGACCTCACAACAACGAAAAGAAGTTTCTCCGATGTGAAAGCAATCTATTGGGATGAACCATTTCATTTAAAGCATGTGCGGATCAAATGATAAGATGTTGTGTACCTCATGAAGAAATAGATAGTATATTAGGCCTTTATCCACTCCCCGGATTACGGAGGTCATTATTCCGTGATCGAGCAATGACAAAAAGTACTACTGATCGGGATTTTTAAAGCCTTCTTTATTTAAAGATCTTATCTCTTTGTCTTTGAAATACGATCGATGCCAACGCGTAGGTAATATCTCAATATGATGAAATGCCACTTAACACAATTTAGAGGTGGAACTATTAGACGTGTGGGGAATCGATTTTATGGGACCATTTCCATCTTCTCTTAATAATCATTACATCTTGTTAGCGATCGATTATGTTTCCAAATGGGTAGAAGCATGCGTTACCCACGAATGATGCCAACGTTGTCATCCGATTTTTAAAGAAGAACATTTTTACGATTTGGGACACCGAGGGCTATAATAAGTGATGAGGGAACTCACACGTAACAAGCGCTTCACCAAATTGCTTGTAAAGTATGGGGTTAAATCACAAAATTGCAAATGCGTATCACCCACAAACCAATGGCCAGCGAGAGGTGTCGAATCGGGAAGTTAAGAGGATTACGGAAAAAGTAGTCAATCCGTCACGAAAAGATTGGGTATTGCGTCTTGACGATGCTCTATGGGCCTATCGAGCAGTGATTCTAAAAAATCCGATCGGCATGTCCCCGTCTGAGAATGGTATTTGGAAAGGCGTGTCATCTCCTATTCGAGCTAGAACACGGTCACACTAATCGGGCCATTCGGAAACTAAACTTTGATCTAGAAGCGGCGGTGAGAAAAGGTTCTGCGGTTGAGCGAGATGGATGAATTCCTGTTCAATGCCTACGAAAACGCTTAAGCTCTCTGAGGAGAAAGTCAAAGCTTGCACGATAAAAAATTCTTGATAGAACATTTGAACCGGGCCACCAAGTCTCTTTGCTCAACTCACGCTTGCGTCTGTTTACAGGAAAATTGAAATCCAATGGTCCGGCCATTTGTAGTTATATCTGTCACTCCACACGGAAACATTGAGGTTGAGGAACCAGAACTCAAAGCGTACATTCAAGGTCAATGGTCAACGTCTGAAACATTATTGGAGTGGACCAATCGAATGTCAAGCTACGGTCCAAATTACTCTCTCAGGCCAGATGACAACCGAACAACAGACAAAAAAAGTCGGTGACGATCAGTAAACCAAGCGCTTCTTGGGAGGCAACCCATTAAGTTCTATAATTTTTATTTTATTTTTCTTTTCGTTATTTGATTTTATTTTTTATTTTTAGATTTAAAATTTTCTTATTTTTACTTTTATCTTTTAGTAGTGAAGAATAAGATTTTGCTAGACTAATTCTTAAACTTTTCCATGTATCTGAAGCTACACAGACATGACCCAGCGCTTGGCATCCCATTACTAAGGATTCCAGTAGCTTACCGCACAGTACACCAAAGCGACAAAAAGCCAGTACCCCGTGCTTCGGCTTCCGGTCAATTATCTGCGCCCACGCTAGACCATCCTAATCGTTTACGCCATACAGGCGCCCGGCGCTCCATGCAATGTAAAACCAGTAGCCCGTACCGGGTCGAGTTAAACCTTGATACTTTAAATCTCGTTGTGTCCTTCTAGCCCAACTTCATTACCCACGCCAACAAGATCGGGTTAGTCACGATTATCCTCTCCCATTCTCTATCGCCTCTCTCCTCTCCGTATCACAAGGTCGTTGAACTTTGGATAATATTTCTTCCACACATCTACCACGTAAATCAATTACTTGCGTTCCACATTGGTTATTCTGCTTCTTATGTGTGCGAATTCTACTCCTCCAAATTCTTTAAAGGTAGCAAAGGTATAACTTGATGTGTATTTAAACTATTGCGAATCAAGATTTTCTTCATTCATTATTCTTTTCATCTGGAAAATCCAATAGAAACACATAGATAACGCATTCTTTGTTTGGCGTCTCTACTGCGAGGTTAGTGCATGCTCCAAATGCATGGCATGAATAGATAGGGAATTAGTAATGGTTGTAAACAAGTTCTCGATTCTTTGCTAGGTGTTTGATAAATTATGCGAGTCAATAATCATGTGCTGACTTAAATACTTGCCGGTTTAAATACATCACCCCACTTTGAGTACTCACAATACCAATTTTTTTATCGGTTTATAGATACTGCTAGCTATATACACATTTATCCAACCGTGAATTCTTTTAAAGCTAAAATATGAGTATGTTTTATTTGCGAAATTCTCTACATAGGCGTCAAAACGCGTCAACGGTAGCGAGGTCGGGGACCGCTTCAATTTCACCTCAAATTTGACAAATGAGCGTTTTGTTAGTGTCGCGGCTCAAAACGCTTCTGATAGCATATGCCACCCGCTTTCACTAGTCCCCGAACGTGGTCTCGTCCCGTCAAACCAAGGATGGAGAAATAGCGATGATGATTCTTTGAATAAAAGCTGGTTCTCCTCACTCAATGAAAACGACTGACCAGTAGTGATTGCGGTTGTCGAAGAATTCTACGCCAACTTGCGAGCATGACCATTATGGGGTATTTATCGGAGGTAAAACCGTGTGGAAATCGGCGAGGAGGATATAAATGGGTCTTATCAACTACCACTTAGAGTGCCTTCATGATGAATATGCTTTCATTAGTGAGTGATGGGCGGGACTATGAAAAGATTATTCGGAGGCTGTGTCGGCCAAGACCTTTACATGGACCATGCGTGGCGTGGCGGCAGCATGACTTTCCCATTGTCTCACCTCGATCTATATGGAAAGGCATGGTATGCCTTCATTCTGCTAAATTGATGCCCCTGCACATGTGATTCACGTAACCAAAGAAAGGGTTGTGCTATTATACTCCATCATACAAGGACTACGAATTGATGTCGGCCATCTTATTCAGCAATCTATGCTCCGTGCATCTCGCGGAGGGACCACAGGAGGGTTACCACATCCGTCACTGATCTGCGTATTATGTGCTAAGTTTGGGGTCAAATGGAAATCAGACGAGATGATTCAAACTCCTATGCCCGTGTTGGACCACAACTTGATCCATCGTTATAAAGTGTGGTCAGGTGGAGCTAATCACCCTAGGGGACTGGGTTTCATTATTCCCCAAATTACGTCTACACAAGAAGCCCACCACCTCGAGGCTCCACTCCACTTTACGGCCCCTCGAAATTTCATCGAGGTGTGGTCCCCGAAAGCATCCAATGGGAGATAGATGGTTTGGTTTTACAACATTGAGTCCCGAATGTCTGGCTTGTCGGAACGTCAAGACGTGATTTTTAAGTTTTAGTTGACCAATTTCTTTGCCTGAATGCATCGACCATCCAAACCCATCCGGGCGTTCCACAGCCATTTCCCAACGGCTCCAGATTCTGCGCGATGATTTCCCTTCCGATCAAGAGATGGCGAGGACGATGATGCTCCACCGGAGGAATAAGTTAAATCGGGGAAGTCCTCTATTTTATTTTGCCTTATTTTTAGCATGAGGACATTGCTCTAGATTAGTTTGGGGTAGTTAAGTTTTATTTTTAAAAGTTGTAGTCTGTTATTAGTTTGTGGATTGATTATTAGTAAAGTTGCATTTAGGATTGCATGTTAATTCCAGTTTTTGATAGTGCGTATATCTGGGGCCAATGATGAAAGTAGAATTGCATGAACAAGTCTAGTAAGGAATGTTGACATGAATTGGATCTTTATCTGTTTGACATTGATATTATAGGAAGGCACTTTGAAAAAACGACCATGTTGGCTATGATAGTTTAAATGGTTAGATAATAGAGTTCTAAAGGAGGGTTGCTAATGATATGGAAGAACAATTTGAATAACTAGAGGAGATTCACGCGTAAACTTCGAGTTTGGGGAAAACATTTGGAATATAAAAAATAAAAAATAAAAAAATGTTGAGTCTTGTGGTGGGTTGAGGAGAACCACTCCCCATAAACACAAGCGTGAGATGGAGCGTAAAACACACTCACCAACCATCTATAAAAAAAAATAATAATAATATCTGAAGGTGGTAGTCTTGTTTTGGGGCTGTGTTACTTGAAGCAAATCACGCTGAGAAGAAAGTATCTTAAAACCTAAGCGCCCTAAGGTCTTATATGGTGCAGGAGTCGTTGGAAAGCTTCATTAAGGGTAACATCATTAGCCTAATGGGATGAGACATTGCACAGATCATTTATGTAGTAAAAAAAAAAAAAGGAAAAAGAAAAGAAAAGCATAAGTATTCCATTTTGACTTTTCAATTCGGGTGAAATGTTTGAGTTCGGTTGAAACAAGTATATTTGATGAGTTCTCAAGTTTACATTTGTATGATGCTTATAAGAAAGTTATTATCTTTCATATTTTTGTCTTTCATGGGTTAGCGTGGTCGTTGGACACATATGTGATATCGATAATATGATTTAGATCCGTTGATTGTTGGGATATTGTTGATCTGCTTTTGCATGATGAATTAGCATGTTTACGTGACTTTCTGAGGCATATGGATCTACGTGAGCTCTTGAATTGATGGAATTACGAACATATAAATATAAATAGTTTGCATTTGCATGATGTTTAGTTGTGTTTGGTGATCTTATGTTTTGTCGCATGAGGACACGCAACGATTTAAGTTTGGGGGTATTTGATGAATGGGTAGTATACCCATAAATTGGATATATTTAGACTTAAATTATTGCATTCTTAAGTTATTTAGTAGCATTTTTATTGTGTTTATATCTTGTTTTGCAGATTTGGAAGCTGGAGGGGCAATTATGGGAAATTCAAGCATTTAATGGTAATCTGGTAATTTTAGAAGTCGATTAGGTATTTGAAAATTACACTACCTACTGTTGTGGCCCGGTATTGAGCCTCGGTGACACTTGGCCGGATTAAGCGCGTTTGACTTCTGGTTGGACTTGACTTGGCTATTGGGAGCTAATGTAAAACCTAATTGGATGGGGATTGTGGGAGGCTATAAAAAGAAACTAAGTGCTGAAATAAAAGGGAGGAGATTTTGATTATTCTTAAAAGGATTCAACGAGTTCTTCCATTGAAGGCTACACAAGATTACTTGGAGATTAAGGATTGGCTACAGAGTTTCTTCTTTTTCTCCTTATTTTCAATTTGTAATTCTTTAAGGATGATTTGTCAACAATTAATGGTTTTTATTTCCATGATGAACTAATTCTTTAATTAAGATTTCAATTGAACTTTTTATGACTATAAATTAGTTATTCACTCATTCTAATTATTTATGTTGAAGTGGATTGTTTATCATGTTTTGATTCTATTGATTAATTATTTGGCCAATAATTACAGTGTATTCTTTCTGAAGGAATTGGGAAAGGAATTCTAGGGTTAGAAATGACATGATAACATGTGACTTAGTTATTTGCACGGTAAATAATTAGGTTTGTGAATTGAATGGAAATATCACATTCACCGCATGTAACATATAAGGAATTGGGATTGGAAGAGTTTAATTCAATTGTTTTGCATAGGAATATAGCAAGATTAATCTGGATTAAATAGAAGTCAATTGATCACTTGGAAAAGGGCTTTTGGCATTTGAGAATTCCTGTTAACAATTCGATGAGACATAATAATTGGGATGATTAGATAATTGATTTATAGTTCATAATTGGGGATATTGAAGTCTTAATATTTACCTATCGAAGTCATTTACTCAGTATTAGCTTAGTTATTCGCTTATCTTAGTACAATATCTTTTAAGTGTTTAATTTTGAGTTAATAATTGAGGAAAATCATAATTTATCATTGTTTGAATAAAATTGAATTGATATAGTATTAGTAGTTGGGATTTATTAATTAGAATTCTGTGTGGGAACGATCTCAACTTATCACTTTATTACTTGTTGATCGCATATACTTGCGTGTTTTCATTGATTAACGAAATCGATCAACAATTATCTGTTGTAAATCTTTAAGTAGTAGTAAAAGATTTAATTTATTAGTATGATTATGGCGGGAATTGTGATTTGGTATAACCATGATTTTTGATATTTCGGTGAAGATAGGTGATGTAAATTATCTTAACTTTCCGGGTGCGAAAAGAATTGAGAATCACAATTATGATTATGAGTTATTCATATGATTGTGGATGAGAATTGTTGATTGATGTTATAGGGATATAGTCACCGGCGGGGATATTAGTCAGAAGAAAGAGTAATATACTTATTTAGGGTGTGACTTACCTAGTAAAATTTTCCTTGATAAGTTGACAATTTGTGATATGTTAATTAACCTTTGTTTTGAAAGTATATTTTAAAATGATATCTGAAATACAAGAGATGAGTAATGGGAAAATTATGATACAGAGGAAATAACCGGGAAGATCTGATCAAAAAAGCGCAAGGTATTCTCATCTCTTGAACTATCAGTGCGTCACATGCAATTTCGAAGGAAAATTTCATAAGGAGGGGAGATTGTAAGACCCCGAATTTTATGAAATAAAAGTATTCAATTTTTTTATTTTAGTTAATGGTTAAATTGATAAAATTTAAAGTTAAGGGTGATATGTGAATTTTTCAAAGTTATTCATATTAATAAATTGCAATATTTACAATTTTTAGAAGTTACATCGAGGAGAGGTTTGATGTCATCTAATTACTTGGCATGAATAAGGAGAAATCCTTATCGGAAAGCCCCCTCTTTCTTGGGAATGACCTTGTTGATAAATATTGTGAGTTATAATATTAATGATGAATGTTATTAAATTGAATGTTGTTCGGAGTTGAATTTGGAGATGCGGACGTGATATTTGAGTCCGGAATGTCGAAATTAGTAAAAATAGTCTATAAACACAAAATTTTTCGGAATTCACTATTTGGTCAAAAGTCAACAGTTGACTTTTTCAGGAAAAGTCAAACTTCGAAATTTCAAAATTTATATTTTTGATAAAGATAGTTTCATCATGTTGGAATTGTTTGTGTTAGTGAAAATCGACATTTATTTCGATAAAAAATGATGTCTGGAGGTTATATTGACCCGATCGAATTATTTAACTTAGGATAAATGAGCAATTGATTGCTATTATTTCACATGATTATAACTATTTGTTCATATGTTATACTATTGATTCACATTCTTTTTTACTATTAGGGGGAGTTGGTGCAAAATTGATAATACTTGCATACTAAGTTAAAAATGGAGGTATAGATGGAGGTTCCATATGCGTAATTAAATATTTTCACGTATGTCAGAACTATTGATTCACATGATTTTCTATTGATCACATTAATTAATATTAGGGGAGTTGGTGCAAATTTGATAATACTTGGATGACTGAATTAAAAATGAAAGAAAAGTTCGAGGTATTGTTCTGTAATTTTTCGAGCCCCAAAACGTGCAATTATCGAAACTATATTTTTCTATAAATAGAAGCTCATTTCTTCATCACTCTTCACCAATTCACTAAAGCTATAGAGCATTTATTATAGAGAGAAATTATAGAGGGAGAAGCTATAGAGAGAAAGAAGAAGAGAAGTCTACTACCTCTCTACTCCAGTATTCAGTTTCTTTCTAAGGTAAGGGATATCATTATTGTGGTAAGGGATATTATTTGTTGTACCTGTAAGGGGTGTTATTCTTTCTTTTTCATGAAGAGAACTTCTGTTATTCCATTCTTTATTATTCTGTTGAAATAACCTGTATACGCGGCATACCCTATCATTTTGAAGTTTTGAGTGTGGTCAAGTCCTAGAGTTAGATCTATGAGTTTTGTAGCAGCTCCAAGTGGAATCACTGGAAAATGAGTTGTAGATTTTCGTGTGGACTAATTTTAGCAAAGGAGTCAAAAGCTGAAAATTACCAAAAAGCTACTGATCTTATTTTTAAAAGGGCATTTTCGGCAACTTAATTTATGAGAAAAATTCTGGCCTTTTGGAACATGAAATTAAATGGTATAAAGAATCTCCTGTCCAAAAATGAGCTCATTCGACTTAAATTGAGCAAGTTATGGCCAGTTTTAATATTTAGGTTTTTTAATTGAAAAAGCGCTATAACTTAGGAGTTCTATAACTCTGATGACCATGAAATTTAAACTGAAAGTTCACGTTAACATGTGTAAGATTCTGACAAGATTTGGGAATTTTTGGAGTTAACCTTAAGGTAGCTAATTTCTTAAGGAATTAATTAGAAATTGATTTTTGAAAAATAGTAAATGAATTTTAAAAATTCCAAGAAAAATATATGTTCAATATGGGACTATATTATGCTTAATCCCAGAAAAGAAATATTTTTGGGACTGATTTGGTATTTTTCATAAAAATGGTTTAGTTACGAACATATGAGTTAAATATGTTATGTGAAATAACAAAGTTGAAAAATAGGATTTTATGGCTTGAAAATCCTATATAAGGTATATGTAGATTATTGATAAGGGATTTGATCATTGATGATGAAATCTTATAAGTATGACATTTTTGAATGATTAAATGCATTATTGATAAAGTGTAAACAATTGAAATAAATTGTTTATAAGTTTAAGATGTGATTAAAATATTGTTATTATATTAACAATATTAGATTATGAGTTTATTTAGTGATTGATAATATTTGGATAAATTTAAAGTCTTTAACACTTATCCTTGTTTTAGTTTGATTAATGCTTATATCATTGTCATCATCTTCATGCTTATATGGTGATGAAAGTTATCTTTGACTTACGTGCGAAGATGGACTGTTGATTATTTGTATATATTTGGCTTACGTGCAAAGATGGATTGTTGATCATTGATTTTATGGTTGTATATCTTTGGCTTACGTGCAGAGATGGACTTGGTATGATTATGATCAGGGATTATTCGGTACAGTCATGACCATTGATGATTTAATGAATATCCTCTGCCCGTAGTGCAGGGATGATTCGATGATGTGGTTTATTTAATAAACTGAGTCTCAGTGATAAGAATTGATGAAAACATTTTAAATCATAGAAGATAGTAGATTTTATTCTTTACTTGACTCTTCTTATGAATTGCTTATTCCGCTGCAGTTAAACTTGATGTCTATTGTATTTTATTAGTTTAATATTGTTGAAGATTATTGATAATTTATTCTACATTATCTTAGTCATAATATTTCTTACTGGGCTATTTGAGCTCACCCTTTCTTTCACTGTTCTCTTCAGGAAATGAGAATATAAATTTGGGATGAGTCGGGGAAAGGTAATGATCGAGAAGATAGCATTAGTAGTCCTTGCTATTACATTAAATAGTGTGACAATAAATGTAACGAGGATGAATTTGAGTTTGTATCTTTTTCTATGAGGACTCCATTGAGAATGAATATTATACAGAAGGTAGTATTCTTGTTTAAACTCTCGAGTTTATGTTTTGTGTCGTATTTTACACGGCAATTTGTATAGTTAAGTTTGTATTTGTATTTTTGTACCATGTATTTGGCGACTCAAGATGGGTGATGAATACCAAATTTTGGGGGTGTCACAATGATATTATTGAATATCTTTGGCCTGTAGTGCAAAGATAAATTATTTTATAATGAATATCTTTGGCCGTAGTGCAAAGATGAACAGTGTTGAGATGAACATGATGGATCGATGAATATCTTTGGCTTTTATAGTGCAAAGATAAAAAATTTGATTCAAGATGATTATTGATTGATGTTACGAGGATAAAATATTGACGATGGACTTTTAAATTCATAGATAATAGTAGATTTCGTTTCTTCTACGTAACTCTTCTATGAATTATTATTTTATTGCGAATATTGATCTGAAACTTGTTGTCTATTGTATTTTATCGATTTTTTCCTGTTGAAGACTAACGATAATTTGTTCTATATTATCTTAGTCATAATATTCTTCTTTTGGGCTAGTTGAGCTCACCCTTTTCCTTTTTGTTCTATTTTTCTTCTCGGGAGGCGAGAATGTAATGCGAAGTCTTAGTCGGGGTATGGAATGATGATTCTAGAAGTTGTTTAGTAGTCCTCACCATTTTGTAAAATAATGTATCAATAATTGTGATGAGGATTTATTTGGGTATGGATATTATCAGAAAGCAATATTTGTATTTAAACTCATAGTTTTTATGATGTATTAATAAAGTTGTAGTTGTTTCTGTACCATGTTATTGACGACCTAAAATGGGTGATGTATACCTATTTTGGGGGCGTCACACCTGTAATGCATTGATGGACAGTTATTGGCATGATCATGACCATTAATGAATACACAAATATCATTGGGCCGTAGTGCATGGATAATTTATGGTTGTGATACTAATGAATATCCTTGGCCGTAGTGCAGGGATAATGTGGTTTATTTATTAAGCTGAGTCTCAGCAATAAAAGTGATGAAAAACCTTGTAAATCCTAGAAGATAGTAGATTTTATTCTCTACTTAATTCTTTTAATGGATTGTTTATTCCGCTGCAGTTAAACTTGATGTTTGTTATATTGTATCAGTTTAACACTGTTGAAGGCTAATGATAATTTATTCTACATTATCTTAGTCATAATATTTTTTACTGGGCAAGTTGAGCTCACCCCTTTCTTTCACTATTTTCTTCTTGAAATGAGAGCGTGGCGGGACTTTGAATCGGGGAATGGGTAGCCCGTCGAGATGATAGTATTAGTAGTCCTCACTATTCTGTTAAATAGTGTGACAATTAATGTAATGAGGACTCCTTTGAGTGTGGATATTTTCTAGATGACAATATTCTTATTAAAACTCTCAGTTTATGTTTTGTCGTATTTTACACGAAAGTTGTATTATTAAGTTATATTTGTATTCTGTACCATGTATTTGGCGACCCAAGATGGGTGATGTATACCTATTTTGGGGGCGTCACAAACTTGGCATAAAGCTTATATCCACGAAGCTTTTGGAGTATCAACCTCAAGTGTTGCTCATGATCTTCACGGCTTTTGGAATGAATAAGGATGTCATCAATAAAGACGACCACAAAGTGATCCAAATATTCCTTGAATACTCGGTTCATCATATCCATGAAGGCAATGAGGTGCATTAGTTAATCCAAAAGACATGACTAGGAATTCATAATGCCGTCTGAGGAGTTCTGCGCCGTTTTTGGAATGTCATCGGTTCTAATCTTCAATTGGTGATATCCTAACGAAGATCGATCTTTGAAAAATTTGGCGCCTTCTGTTGTGATTCAAACAGTCATCAATACGTGGCAGCGGATATCTATTTTGATGGTGACATGGTTCAACTCCAGATAATCAATACAAAGTAGCATATTCCCATCTTTTCTTTTTCACGAATAGAGCGAGAGCACCCCAAGGAGGCGTCTTAGGACGAATGAAACCGATGTCCAACAATTCCTGCGATTGGGTCTTTAACTCCTCGAAGTTCAATAGGAGCCATTCGATATGGGGCTTTGGAAATAGGTTTTGTCTGGGGTTCAAGTCGATACAAAATTCAATTTCACGCTACGGGGGTAGGCGAAGAAGTTCTTTAGGAAATACATCGAAATTCATTAACAATAGAAATATCATTCAAAAGCGGCGTATTTTGTTTTAGATCCGTGACATGAGCTAAGAAAGCTTGACATCCATTTTCAATAAGCGAATAGCTTTATGGCTTGAGATGATAGTGATTGATTTTAATGGTTTTGTTGCTTGAATTAGCATAATAGGTTGGTTAGGAGTATGAAAACTAACAACCTTACGAATACAATCAATTTTTACATGATGAGTAGTTAACGATCAATCCACAAATTACGTCAAATACAAGTATTTTCAATGAAATAAGATCAGCGTAATGTGTGAGGTACCAATTTGAACCAAACAAGACTTATAAGCGAGTGGATGTAATGAAGGTTTCTCCCAACGGAGTTTCAATGACTAAATCGAAAGTCCAATTTCTCCGAGTCAATTTTAAGCGTTGGTATGAGTAGGAGAAATAAAAGAATGGATAGAACCGGTATCAAATAAGGTATATACTTATTTAGAGTTTATGATAAGCTTACCCGTAATGAGGTTCCTTGCTTTACGGGAGGTCACGACAAACGCTCTCCCTTGTACTCCCGGTTTTGACTTTTTTGGGACGACCTTTGGTGCCTCCATCCTAGCTGAACTTGTCTTTGGTAAATGACAAAATCGGGCTAGGTGACCTTCTCTTCCACAATTATAACATGCTTTGGGCCAGTCGTCATGCGGTTTGAATGATGTCCTCCCTCGCATTTGAAACATATTATAGGTGGTCGATTCTCCTTCCTTAACAACAGGTCTTTGGTGGTTCGTCTATCCATCATTGTTGAATTTCCGCTTCTTGAAATGTCCATTCTTATTATTTTGGCCATGATTACCACGGAAAGTGGTTACCATTTACAGCATCTTGATTCTCTCCACGCTTATTGTCACCGCTTGATGGCTACTCTCATTAGTATTATCATTTCTTGCAAATTTGCTATCTTTTGGTTGGGTTGACTCATTATCACGCTCCAATAACTGAGCCCTATTAACAACATCTGAATACAAACACAGTTTATGAGAAATGAGGTATTGACGTATCTTGGGTTTCAAACCTCTTAAAAACATTCGCGTCATTTTCTCCTCATTATCAACCAAATGAGACGCCAAATCGAGACAAATTTCGGCAAACTTGGCCCCGTCTTTGCGACACGGTCGTGTTGTTTTGCTCCGGTTTAATGAACTCTACCTCTTTCATGTGGCGAATACTTTCGGAAAGTACTTGTCATTGAGCAGTTCTTGGAACTTCTCCCAAGACATCTTCGGTCTGGCCAGATTGAGTATGCTTTCTGATTCCCACCGATGTCTGCCCTCTACCCCCAACATGAAGGTGGCAAAGGAACCTTTGCTCCTGGAACAACCCAAGACATCAAATATCTTATTGATTTGCTTTATCCGTCGCCTCGCCTTAAGTGGTTTTGCTCTCCATAAAACTCAGGGTGGTCCAGGCTCCTTGAAATGTTTTAGCGGTGATCGTCAGAGAGTTGCCGGTGTTTCCACTGCATTTTGGATAGGGCATTTCTACTTTGATGTTGCATGAATTGCATGAAGCCTCGAAACATTACATGCGTTCATCATTTGGTCGGTGTTGTTGTTTGCGTGTGGATTATCGCCTTCCGAGATGCACATTGTCACGATTATTGATCATGTGGAGACTCAACGGTCTCTGTGCTCCATTGATGTTCTCAACATTCTCGGATGGCATTTTCAAACACTGCCATAAAACAAGGGTTAATTAACATATCACATATTATCCCTATACTCTGACCAACCAATTAAATAACAAATAAACTTAGGTAGGTTATCTTAGCGAAGAAATTCCCGTCTCTCCCTCACAGTTCTTATCTCACATCTTAGCCATGGATCATATCCTAAGCTTTGATACCAAACCGTGGCGCCCCCAAAATAGGTATATATCATCCATCTTGGGTCGCCAGAGATACATATCTTGAATATAAATACAAACTAATTATACAACAAATGTGTAAAATACGACAAAACATATCTTTGTGAGTTTTAATACAAATATTGTCATCTGACAATATCCACACTCAAAATAAGTCATCAATACATTTATTAACACACTATTTCATAGAATAGTGAGGACTACTAATGTTATCCTCTGGACCATCACTCCGCTTTCACTAGTCCTCGCTACGTTACTCATTTCACGAAGAAACGTTGAAAGAAAGGATGAGCTCAACTAGCCCAGCAAGAAATATTATGACTAAGATAATGCAGGATAAATTATCATTAGCATTTAATAATGTTAAACTGATAAAATACAATAGACATCAAGTTTAACTGCGTGATGAATAAGCAATCCATTAAAAATTCAAGTCGAGAATAAAATCTACTATCTTTTATGATTTAAAACGTTTTTTCATCACTTTTATCGCTGAGACTCAGCTTAATAAATAATCCACATCATCACTTTTATCGCTGAGTATAATAAAGAATGGAATAACAAAAGAAATCACCGGTATGTGATAGATCGTGCAGGCGAGTTATTCAATGAATAATAAATACGGAACGGTCCGTAAAAGCAGAAAACGCATGAGACGGATATTCGATAGAATAATAAAAGGCGGAACGGTCCCGTAAAAAACGCATACGAACAAGATATTCCAATGAATAATAATAAAGATGGAACCGGTCCTAAGTAAAAGCGTCTGATACGTGATATTCCAACTGAATAATAAATAATGGAATAACAGAAGAATTTTACAAAGTATAAGGTAGACCGCGTATACAGGTTATTCCAACAGAATAATAAATAATGGAATAACATGAGTTCTCTTCTTGAATACAAAAGAAATAATACCCCTTACCGTTAAAGAAACTGGATATCGAAGTATCGAAGTAGTGAAGTAGCAGAAAACTCTTCTTCTTTCTCTCTATAATTTCTCTCTCTAGAGTTTCATTGAATTAAGTAAGAAATAATGAAGGAATGAGCTTCTATTTATAGAAGAATGGATTGAATAATAACTAATTTATGAAACTCCTGGATTGATTTACTTTTAAATGGACGGTCCATACGATTCACTATTAAAACTTTAAACCAAATGATCCATATTTATTTACTATTATAAATTCAACCAACTGGTCTAAAAAATTAAAGACATCTCCTCATGCAATAATATTGTACCCAAAAATAATTTGGACCGAAAAAAAATATTTGTTCTAATTGAATAGTACCCGTGAATAATGAACTCATGAATAGTAACTCGTGAATAGTACTCGGAAACACGAAAAGTGTCCCGAATACTTCGATTGAACAATATAACCTCCGGACATCAATTATCATCGGAATAGATGTCAATTTCTCTGTAACACAAAATAATCCCAACACAATAAAACTATCAAATTCATCTTTAATCAACACGAACTTATTCATCATTAATATTATAACTCACAATATTTAATAACCGTGAGTTGTTCCCAAGAAGAGGGGATTTCCAATAAGGATTCTCTCCTTATTGGTATGTAATCAGGTGACCAAACCTCTCCTTGATGAACTTCTGTACATTGTAAATCTGCGCAATTTAATAATATGAATAACCCGTCGTCTCAATTATTGATTTAATAATATAACATATAATGCGGATGATCTTTGTGATAATAATCGAATCAATAATATGAGAGATATGATGTAGTAATAATTGAGTATAATTGGTGACTTCTCACGTAAGCATCAATAATCAATCACCGTGTCTGCTTCTATGCAACCACAGCGTATTCTTCGTACTTTTACTACTAAGGGTAGTTCAACGGTTTTAACGATAACACCTCCGCCGTTATTTTTATAAAATATTTTTGTGGTTTCTCAATCCGACAATAATTCCGTTGCGGGGTCCACCAATAATTATGTCGTTGTACGAATATTCCCTGTTAAAATGAATATTCTCCGACCAATCGAATATTATATAACAACTTGCATACTTTCCGTAGGGGACATTGTGAATGACAATGGCAAGTTGATAGGTATCAATGTGACGTGTTATCCAAGTCTTGGATGAGAGTCACAGTTTTGAATGATATTTCTATTGTTATTAAATTTCCTGACGTGATTCTTGAAGACTTTTTAGCTTTACCCTAGGCGTGAAATCAAATTTTGTATTGACCCCAAAGACAAAACCCATTTCTAAAACCCTCAAGTATTTCTTCAACCAAAACAAACGTATAATGCGCCAAAGACGTTGGCTCGAAATGTTGAAGATTACGACTATACCATTCAATATCATTATAGAAGAAGCGAATTTAGGTGGTAGACGGCTGCGTTGAGTAGAAGATCGTATGCATTTCTGAGTGCGATGTTGTTAACACAAAAATCCATTTCGTATAACTCTACGAATGATGAAGATAGAGTTAAAGACTACAGGGACCCACGTGAAGATAACGAATATCGATTAGAAATAGACTTTAGTCGATAAAGTTAAAAGTCGCCTCGAGAATTCTGAGACACGGAGATGATGAATAAGAAGAAGAAGGTTCAAGAAGGCGTTATTCTAAAAGCAAGAGTCGATGAATAGAGGAAATCTCATCCATCAATTTAATTGGCCCATTTGAAATCCTCGATCGAGTAGGAACTGTGGCCTATAGACTCGTTTTACCATCAAATATGTTGCGTGTTCATAACGTTTATCACGTACCGATATTATGTAAATATGTGGACAACCCAAACCACATTATTGATTTAGAACCGAACGAGATAGCGGAAGATTTAACGTATGAGGAAATACATGTTAAAATCTTGAAAAAGAAGGATCATAATCAACACTCAAAGATTATACCTCAAGAGTTAGAATTTGAAATGAAGTCAAGGTATCCTCACTTCTTGACATACCGTATGCGTCGTCGTAAATTTTGAGGCGAAATTTCATAAGGAGGGAGATTGTAAAACCCCAAATTTTACTGAATAAAGATTTAATTTTCTCAAAATATTTTTTGAATATTATGGTGTGGATTTGAGATAATGTTATAGTTGTGGGTAGTATTTATAAATTTTGCAAAAGTATGCAAGTTGTTATGTAATATTCAATTGGTGGGAGAATATTCTTCTAGTTTAGAATATCCGTGCAATGCAGTAATACAATCATTAGTGGACTCCATAATCTTGGAATTATTGCCGAATTGAGAAAAAGCGACAAAATATTTTATGAAAATAACGACGGAAGTTTTACTGTTAAAAGCTGTTGAACTACTTTCGGTAGTAAAGAAATGCGATGTCTGGCATGGTTGATAGTAGAAGCCGGTATTGATTATTGATCTTTACGTGAGAAGTCACTCGGTTATACTCGATTATTCTTTACTGATAATTCTTTGCATCATATCTCTCATATTAAAAGTGATGA
Source organism: Panax ginseng (assembly GCA_020205605.1). NCBI lineage: Eukaryota > Viridiplantae > Streptophyta > Magnoliopsida > Apiales > Araliaceae > Panax > Panax ginseng. The sequence goes on from CM035144.1 coordinate 129,266,324, forward strand.
AAACCTTGTAAATCATAGAAGATAGTAGATTTTATTCTCTCTGACTCTTTTTAATGGATTCTTTATTAGTTTTGCGATTAAACTTGATGTTTGTTATATTATATCGGTTTAACCTTTATTTGAGGCTAATGATAATTTATTCTACATTATCTTAGTCATAATATTTATTCTTGGGTTAGTTGAGCTCACCCTTTCTTTCTTTATTCTATTAGGAAATGAGAACGTGGCGGGACTAGTCCAGAGCGAGCAGACGGTCCGGATGATAGTATTAGTAGTCCTCATTATTACATTAAATAGTGTGACAATAAATGTAATGAGAACCCCTTTGAGTGTGGATATTTTTTAGATGACAATATTCTTATTAAAACTCTCAGTTTATGTTTTGTCGTATTTTACACGACAATTGTATTATTAAGTTGTATTTGTATTCTGTACCATGTATCTGACGACCCAAGATGGGTGATGTATACCTATTTTGGGGGCGTCACATAAATTATATTACAATTTAAGTGAATTATGTTTTATTTGGTTAATTATTACGTGCTTTGGTAATTTATTATAGACATGTGTGTGTTCTTGGCGTGTTGGTGTGTGTGTTCTTGGCGTGTTAATGTGTGTGTTAGTGTGTGTGTTTGAATTTGTATGTGTGTTATTGGTGTGTTAGTGCATTTTCTTGAAATATTTACCCTCTAATAATTAATAATTGTGAAAAATATTTGAAATATTTTTTTAATTACACATAAGCATGTTTAGGCCTAGTCATTAATTTATATTGAAAAAATTAAGTCACGTAAACGCCACATCAAAGTTCCGTTAAAAATTTAACAGTCACGACAGAATTTGATTTTTTTTGTTAGTAAAGTAAAGTATAGTTAATTGATTGTAAGAAAAAAAAAGTTGAGTTAGTTGATTGTAAGTTGACCTAAAGTAGAGTGAGAAAAAAACATTTATCCCTAAATTTCACACATATTAAGAAAAGTAAAAAGAGAGGAAAAAAAGTAAATAAAATTCTAAATTTATTCTCAGTGATTCCACAAGATTGATAATGTAATTTTATTTTTTATACTAATAAACCTCATTAAATAATACTTTTCTTATTTTTTTGTTAGTTTTAGCTGAAATCTTAACATTCCCGTCTAGAAATGGATTCTAAGAACTCTCTTGCACCTCCAAAGTCTTATTAGTAGTTGTTTTACCATTAAGTCAATACAACTACTTTTTATTTTATGTATTTTAACTTATTATTTTAGAAACAAAAATAATTATATCTTTAATTATTTTTGAAGAAGGAGAGAATAATACGTTGTTGATTTTTTTTTTAAATAAATAATTTAGTATGGGTCAAAATAACTACATTCTGTCCTACATGATGGGTTGGTTACATGAAGAAGAAGAACTATTACCGATACAATAAGATTTGGCATACATGAATATTGAACCGAAATATTAGATATTTTTAATTTTTTTTTTATTTGTGATTTTTAAAAAATATATAGTATTTATTTTAATAAAATTTTTTATAAAATATAATATTTTAGGTATAATTTAGATACATATATAAGAACAAAGTTGTACAATCGATATAACCTGTTTTTGTATATATATTTAAATTATACCTAAAACTCTATAGTTTATAAAAAATTTAATTTAAATAAATATTATATATTTTTTAAAAATTACAAATAAAAAAAATTGAAAATGTTCAATATTCTGGTCCACTAAACATATTCATGTAGAATGACTCCGACCGATATTTTTACCGAGGAACTAAACTAGTTACATTGGAATATGCGAACTATTCTAATCGCCTCATTATCAAAAAAACAAAATAACATCCCAGTTGCATTAAATAATTAAATCCATAATCATCGGGGATGCAAGAATAATGGCTTTAATATTTTGATTTTTTTTTGTTTGTGACTTCTAAAAAATATATATTATTTATTTTAACAGTAATTTTTATAAAATATAGTGTTTTAAGTATAATTTAGATATATATATACAAGAACAAGGTTGTATAACCATTTGGGAGACACAATCAAAAAAAAAAGTTTCAAAATGTCCAAATTTTCAGTTAAAATTAAAAATACAATTCTAAAACGATTAAAAATTAATTGAAAAACACATTCCTTTCATTCAAAATTAAAAATATAATTCTAAAATGATTTATTTTTTCTAATAATAACTATTTTTTCTAACACATTCTTAACAATAATTAGAAGTGTAGTAGTGACATGGCAATAACCAATCTACTTATAATCTAAGTAACTAATTTTATCTCATTTTATTGCATAAAAGTTAGAAATATATCTATTTTTTTTTTTAAAAAGAGAAAAATATGCCTCTAAATCCAGGAAGGAGTGGATGTAAGGCAGAAGGAACTAAAGAAATGAAGTCGGGAAATACATGGTCAAAACTCGCATGCATGAATAATAAATTACCTTTTCATCAGGAAATACATTTCTTTGCATGCATGAAGTAACCAAAACTCGCATGAATAGAGGAAACAATTTCATAAGAAGAAATGAAACATGGTGAGATTAAAATCAATTCGGAATCCATTATGAAGTTGAAGTAACCAATTTTAACAAATATATTGGGCTGCAAAACAAGCCAAGTCAAAATGCAATTCACATACATGAAGACTTAAACCTGGAAAGAGTGTGGGTTCCCAATTCCCAATTCCCTCCGATCCATTTAGCTAATCAAACCACCGACAATACAAATTTTTTCTCACTGTCATGCTTGTTGGAATTGGAAGTTGGAACAAAAGAAATTTGCGAGTTTTTGGGGTCACAAGAAAAACCTGGTTAAAACGAATTAGGGTTTTTGCAGGTCATTTTCTTGATAAAGAATTGAATTGGACTTTTACAGGATTCATATTACCAGGTTGGATTGACAAAATTCAACTACTTCATAATCATATTGTGTCACTCAAGAGAGTAGAATCCTAATTAATTAGTACAAATATTTTTTCTATTGCGGCCGAGTGCAAATAATGATATTGTTCTATTTATGATGATTTGTTGTTATTCCTTTTTTTAGGGGACATAAAATCCAAAACTTATTTTTGATGATAAATTGGACGATTGTTTAATCAATCAATTGTAAGGAAGGAAATCTTATCTAAATTAATTTTTGGTCATTTCCAAAGATAAACTATAATTCTCAAATATAAATTACATAATATAATAATACATCATTAATGAATATATAAAATTATAATTTGATATATATATATATACATGCATGAATTTCACTATAAAGTAAAAGAATCTAAAATAGGAACTTACAATTGAATTTTTTTGATATAGAAAAAATATTTAAAAAAGATAGTCTGAGCCCGCACGGATTCCAAGTTTATTTAAATGATTGAGTCATGTTATACGTTGCTGAATATTTTCAGCGAAATTATAATCGCAACTTATGTGCATACATGGTATAAATCAAAATTAAAAATAGCCCCATTTTAATTTATTGTATTTTATCGCATATATTTCTTGGTTGGTCGCAATCCAATTTTGTCATAAATTTGTTGACATGCATATCATTTTACTAAATTATTCTATATTCATTTATCTTCTAATTTATAAAGTTGCAGAAAAAAAAAGGTCAATTTGGTGTTAGTAATTTTGTAAAATCTTTTTAGTTTTTAAATTTCCCTTTAAAAAATAGGGCCTCAATTATTTTTAAAATTCAAAATTAATCTTTTTTATTTGACTAGTTCAAGACTTAATTTTATTTTAATAATTTAAGACATATATAATTTAAATACACACTCGACCGACCTAGACAACTCGGATTCGGTTAGCATATAGTTTATTTTTTGATAAGTTGGTCAATTCATTAATAGAATAATATTAACACACATAGAATCTCACCTGTATCATCACTCTATTAATCAATTAACCAATTTACCTGAAAATGAAATTCATGCTGATCACCTCCGCAAAACTCCGGTTGGTGACTTGACAGTTGACACGACATGATCTAAACACAAACAGCACGCCAAACTTATCAATCTTTGCGTCAACCCAGAATTCCCCCTTTATGGAAAAAAATAAAAAAAGAAAAAAGAAAGACGACGTGGCAACTTTAATCATATCTGGCAAAATCAACGGCTAGGATCCCCTGTTAGCTTCACCATCCCACCAAACAAAAGCGACAATTCCGAAAGAGAAACAGAAGATCTAAACTACTACAACTCCTGCTCCGCCTCAGCTGTTTGCCTGTTTCAGTCATCAGAGTATACATCCATCCTCTTCAATTTGTAGGCTCAAATTACTTACTTGTATATATTGCTCCGCATATATATATATATTGTTCATATATTGTCGAGTTCACCGATAACTTATTAATTTGTTACTTAGGGTTTAATACTGTTTAATATTTGTGAAATTCGGGTTTGATTTAGTCGATTTGTGTGTGAATTTGAGATTAGTTGGATAATTGAGGGAGTATTGTGGGGATTTCTGGTGTTACAGATCTTGTGGATATCTAGCTAGGGTTTTGGGAAATTGGGTTTAAATGCAGACTAGGTATATGGAAAGGACTAACTCTATGAGAGGGAAACGGAGTTTGGAGAATGATGACGAGCAGCAGGAGCCTGAACGGAAGCGCCCGGCTTTAGCTAGGTAATGCTATTTTTCCCTTCTTCTCTCCTCTCCTCGTGTTGATTGGGTACTGCGCGTGTTTGCAGTTCTCAATTTTGAGATTGAGCTCAAATCATAACTTGAACGATTTTTATTTATTTATTTTTTTTTGAAAAAAACTATTCTAGGTGTTTTATCTAATAATATGTCTCCCACTTAAAATTGTTCAATACATCATGACATATCTGTAATAGAAAATTTATAAGAAATTGATGGTTGCATATATGTGGAGAATCAAATGATACCTTCAAACTCATGGTTAAATTTTTTGTACCTTGATAATGAGTATATTAATTGTTTTTGAGTTGCTATGGTTTTCTCATATGATTAATGAAGAGTCTTGTAATATTGCAACATCATGTGCATCACTCTATTGTTGCGTAAGGAGTTTAACTTCACCTTTGTGTTAGTGCTTACTAATTAACAATATGTTCCCACATTTCCCTAAAAATTAGCTTATTATATTTGTGTTTGCATGAAATTTGGGGCCTTGGGATTATAGTTCAGGGATGTGCTGTTACTGGTAAATTAAAGTTATTCCATGCTCTCTGTATCCACCAAGATTGTTACGTTTTGGATTCGTTTATAACCAAAGGCACTATGACCGAATATGGTATGCTCTCACCATTCCCACTTTGTGGTGCTGCTGATTGATATTGTATTACTACAAAGCATTCAGTCATTGACTGGAAAAATAAACCAAAAGGTGAGGGAAGCCGGTCATATTAGATGCTGGAAGAAAATCATTGATTCATGCTACAGTTGCTCAGTAGCAAATCCTTCTCCAGTCCTCATGCTACCATTGGTCTGTGATACAAGTTGCTTCTTCATAGTTTTTAACAATGATAATGGACATCTTTCTTTAGATGTAGGCTGTAATCTTTGATAATCAGTCAACGCATCATTTAAGAATAACCTTATGCCAAATAACTTGTTTGGTGACATGTACAGTTTTTTTATTATAAAGATATATAATAAAATCGTGATGAAATTTTTTGTATATATATATAGGAAATGATCCACGAATCGTTAGCGAAATTGTTTTCAACTAACGCTCATCCAAATTCCCAAATTAGAGTGAATGGTATAAAGATATGGCCGCTATCCTCTAGCGGCCAATCAAATGTTTTGACTAGCCGCGAGGAGTAGCGGCCAAAAAAAAAATTGGCTTAATTACATTATCCTGATTATATTTTGTATCATTTCCCATATATATATATATATATACGCACTTAAGCTTACTAGAGGTGCTTTCACTCCTTATGTATACTCAAATTGGTGCTTCTCTCATCATCTTGTTCTCGCGCTGGCTTTAGGTTTAGTTACTTAAATTAGCCCTTCAGCATTCTCTTTTGAAATAATTGCAAAACTCTTTATTTTTTGATAGGTTTACTGCACAACACTTTATAGTTGCATATTTTGTCAATTTACCTCCAATGGATGAATTCATATTTTCAAGGATAATACTGTTAAATCTTTTGATATCCTTAATCAATAGTTTAGTTAACTTCACACTATTTGCTTCTCCGCCTATTCAAGATCTCTGGGTTTTCTGTTGTTTTCTTTAAATGGGGTATTCTGGTTTTTGCATATTCTTCTTGGGCTATTATTTTACTGGAAGAGCAGTTGTGCCTAGAAGTTCTGGTTGGATTCTTAGTCAGCAGCTCCCTTAATTTTTTGGAGATGCATTTGGCTGGACAATAATACGCATTCCGTGGGGATTGAGGGTTCTTTCTTGGTCCTCAAAGGGGAGGCTTCTGTTGGTGATGCTTTATTAAATGTTTGGGTAGGGTTGTGGGGTTAATTGTAAATAGCTTTATTGGTCAGGGTAGGATTAGTTTGTATAGCATAATTTTTTTTCTTCCTATACTTCAGTTACAGGAGTAGCGTCTCTTTGTGATACCTTGCAGAAATTTTATTTATTAAATGATCATCAAAATGTTGGAGTTATGACCGAGGATCTTACCCCATACATATGCATGTGTTTGCCTCTGGTGTACTAATTATTATTATTATTATTTAATTTGGCTTTCTTTTGTATAAAGTTCCATTTTTTAAAGCATTTGACTGAAGCTTTGATATCTGAGATGTCTTCCTAAACCTAAATGCCACTAGCTGGATCAGAGAGTTGTTTGGCAAGCTATGATAAGTCATAGATTCTCTTATGATCGACTCAAGTTAAATTTATATGCAATTTAATAATCTATGCTCAATGTACGCTGGTTCCATTTTGATAAAGGTAATAAAGAAAAAGGAATGTTTATATTATTTCTCACAAACAAATGTTTCATGTAGCGTAATCGTCGAAGCTCTGAAGGTGGATAGTCTCCAGAAGCTTTGCTCGTCCTTGGAACCGATTCTACGCAGAGTTGTGAGATTAATACCTATTTCTTTCTGTCTGTTTGTTTACTATCTTGCAGGGCTGAAGAAGAGTTACCGTGTCTTTATGCTTCTTTTATTATTGTGACCTACTTTTCTAGTCAAAAATTTGTGATAATTTTTTGCACTATATTAGCTACTCAAGTCCAACTGCAAAATCGGAATACTTCATGTGGTTTTGATCTGTCCAGATTGACTGGCTTGCTCCAACTAAAAGTTCTACTGCCTTTTTTATCCTTGTTATTTTCAAATATCTGGGTTTGGATGCACTGTTGTACTGCTTTTGGTGGATGAATATACAAAAGCTGGAACTTTTAACCTGAATTTAAATTGTAGTGAATTGTGATCTTTTTGCTGGTGTCACTCATACTTGCATTAAAGCATATGAATAGTCAATGGCTATGGAACCTACACAACGCTGTCGTCCAGTTGTTTGTTTATACAGTTGAAATATTTCTTTGTTCTTAAATTTCTCATTCTTTTTATACCAGAATTTGTCAGAAAATACTTTTTTGTATACTTATGTATTTGTCTCAATCAAGGAAAAGTTGTCATGGTACTTTCTTGTTTTCAAAAGAAATCTAATCAAGATAGGTGTAATTCGGTACAGGACATTTGAAAGCATATTCCTTAGCTACTTATTAATTTGTTGGACTTGTATTTCTATTCCCTTCTCTGTATATCTGTATATCTCTTCTCTCGTTGTCCTCTTCTCTCTTTAACTTCTTTAATATGTAATTAATGGTCTTCGAGCACAATGGTGTCTATCTGACTCCTTTATGCTCTATGAAGCACTGACACAAAACACAGTCCAAGAAAGATACATACAAATATTAAGTAGATATGTAGTTGCTAGTCTATGCCTACATCTTGGGTTAGATTCTTTTCCACACGTCATTTACATGTATGTTTATAGTTGGAGTGACCCAGACAAATTGCAGAGCTTGAGAAAAGTGGATTTTCATTCACAAGTATTTGTTGCACATTCACGATCATTATACTTATTTCAGAACTTTATATTCCCCAAAAGGAAAAAAATGCTTACCAAACCTTCTTAACATCTCATGTTCTACTGATGCCATACAGGTTAGTGAAGAAGTGGAACGTGCTTTGGCAAAGCTTGGCCCTGCTAGAATCAATGGAACTGGAAGGTATGGATGTTACTGATTATACTCCTTTTTAGTATAATCTTTTTTTTCCTGAATTATTTTTGATATGTTTTACTGCGATGTGTGCACTAATATTCTTTTCAACATAATATTATCAAAAATTACTTGCATTATACTGATTTGTGTATAATCTGTGGTAAAGTTTCTCTGTATTGACTTGCACAGTATGCAGTTTTATGGCACAAGTTTCTCTATTTGTTCTCTCTCTCTCTCTCTCTCTCTCACACACACACACACACACACGTTCTCTCTCTCTCTAAATATATATATGTATATGTCCTTGTGCTTACTATAAAGCTATCTATAATATCTAAATGATTGTGTGGGACCTGTGGGTTTACTAGAAAGGTCACATTTACTATGCCTGTTATTTTTATTAGCTTTCTATTTCCATATGTCTCTCTGTGTGTATGTGGAAAATTAGCTTCCGACATCAAGTCAACTTGTTTGGTAGAAGCGGCAGATTGAGAATTCTGTGGAAGGATAGTTCCTTTTTAGTTTTGGGGAATTTGGCGTTATTACGACTCTGTAATAGTAATGCTAATAATTTTGCAGATGTTATTTTCATTATCTATTTGTACTTAATATTCGATCATGTAGTAAGGCTCTTCCCTGTTTCCGCTTCAAACACCCCCAATACCAAAAGGAAAAGACGGAATGCGTTTTTTGTTTTTAAATTCATACATGCACAGGTTGTCACTTTGTTGAATGTACGGTTAACTAACTTTCGAGTTGTATATAGGTAAAAGATATAACCCAATATAAGTGAGCATTTTTGGTAGGTCATTTTCATTTGCTCAAGGTCATGGTGTCTTTATTATTTAAGGTGAATGTGAATACGGGTTTAATAGGGGGAATTTGTTATTGGAATATATCAGGTTCATCTTTATATTGTTATAGAGTTCATTCTGGTTCGTGTTATAGAAGTAGCAATTCCCTTTTATTTCATACTTTGAAATGTATGTTTCCAGCATATATAAAACTCAATAAACAAGTGTTAAATAGGTCTTGTTAGAGTAACTGTTTGTTTTGTGTATCAAACTCAATCTGACATTCCTGCACCGTATAAGTATAAAATTATTGTTTTGCCTTTTCACCCCTGTGAATTTTCTTTCTAAAACTCGTGATTCAGGTCTTCCCCTAAACGAATTGAAGGTCCAGATGGTAGAAACTTGCAGCTGCACTTCAGGTCGAGGCTGTCTTTACCCCTTTTTACTGGAGGTAAAGTCGAAGGGGAGCAGGGTGCTGCAATTCATATGGTCTTGGTTGATGCCAACACAGGCCATGTTGTCACATTTGGACCTGAATCCATTGCAAAGCTGGATATTGTTGTGTTGGAAGGTGATTTTAACAATGAAGATGATGAAGATTGGACTCGAGAAGAATTTGAAAGCCATGTTGTGAAAGAGCGTGAAGGAAAGAGACCACTTTTAACCGGAGATCTACAGGTGACACTCAAGGAAGGTGTAGGAACACTAGGGGAGCTTACGTTTACTGATAACTCAAGTTGGATAAGGAGCAGGAAGTTCAGACTTGGACTGAAGGTTGCCTCAGGATATTGTGAGGGTATCTCTGACACGTGAGGCAAAGACGGAAGCTTTCACTGTTAAAGATCACAGAGGGGAATGTAGGCTGCTTTGTGTTCAGTCTCTCTGTTTGGTTAAGGTTTTATTTTATACTTTAATGAATAACTTTCTTTTGTCCTCATAACAGTATACAAGAAACATTATCCACCTGCTTTAAATGATGAAGTATGGAGGTTGGAGAAGATTGGCAAGGATGGGTCATTCCACAAGAGGCTAAATAAATCAGGGATATTCACAGTTGAAGACTTTCTTCGACTTGTAGTCAGAGATTCCCAAAAGCTAAGAAATGTATGTGTACGTAATTTAGTTGTAGAATTAGGGTGTCCATGCTCTTTAATTGTCTTCTGACATAATACAGTCGGTTGCAGATCCTTGGAAGTGGTATGTCAAACAAAATGTGGGAGGCTCTCATAGAGCATGCAAAGACTTGTGTTGTGAGTGGGAAACTTTATGTTTATTATCCTGATGATACAAGAAATATTGGTGTTGCTTTCAACAATATTTATGAGCTGAGTGGTCTTATAAGTGGCGAACAATATCAGTCAGCTGATTCTCTTTCCGACAGCCAGAAGGTTGGTGATATTTGCACCGGCCTCAAAATTTTAGTCTGCAAGAAGTTCATTCTACTTATTTATTTCATTAAATCACATTAAAATGGGATTAAATATAAATTACTAGAACTATTGCCCTTTCCTCTTTGATGATTCACCTTTCAATTTTGTCAATTAGATGATTAAACTATTAATTTTTTTCACTTTCGTTCAATTTTACTCGACACATCAAAAATTGATGATGTGGCATGAACATGTGGCATGCGGTGCTTATGTGTTAAAAATAATAGTATTTTTTAAATTAGTGTAAATCATTTTATTGGACTAAAAGGATAAAAAGGTAATAACATTGCATATTAACTTTAATTAAAATTAATAAAAAATCAACCCCACACATGCATCTTTACTTCACACTTTCACAGACTTGTCAGATCTAAGTAGATCAACCAAACCCTGCCACCCAAATCACCATTCTTTGCATATACCCAAATCTAAAAAAGAAAAAAAAATCAAAACAAAGACATTTTTAGTATCTCAAATCGATGACACAAGTGGAGTTAGGTACGTCTGAATAGAAAGTCAACGACGACATTGATACCGTTTTTTCTCCTTATTTTATTTCTTTTCCCAAAGTTTGGCGTTTTTTTTTGCTAACAACGATTGTGGAAGCATAAAGGTTGTGGATTTTGGGAGTGCGGTTGGGATGAGAGATGTGAAATGCGATCAGGGATGAAAGATTTGATTTCACGGTCATGTAGTTCGATCAATGGTGATGGTGGAATTTGTGGGTTTTTTATGGCGTAATTATTTGTGTTTTTTGGTACGGTTTCTTGTGAATTTTTTTCTTTTGGTGGTGTAATGTTGGTGATAATGGTTGACAGAGGTGATGATGGTGTTGGGCATATGTTGAGGTGATAGGGAAGATGACTGGGATAGGCAAATTTGTCCAATTTCTTATATCTTCAATTTTAGTAAATAATAGTTTTTTGTCTTTTGATCATCCATGTTGGTTTGGGTTTCATTTGATTGCTTGTTTGGGTTTGCAATTTGATTGTTGGTTTGGGTTTGCAATTTGATATTCCTTAATCCTTAATGAATTAGATTCTTTAATGTTATTAATTTACATTTTTACACGTGTATTTCAAATGCATATAAAGAAAATCTAGTTTTTAATACACTAGGGCAGTCTGTCATCATGCCATGTCATCAATTTTTGACGTGTCAAGTAAAATTGTACGAAAGTGAAAAAATTAATAGTTTAATCATCTAATTGACAAAATTGATAAATGAATCATCGAAGTGAAAAAAGAGCAATAGTTTAGGGTAGTCATTTATATTTAAGCCTAAAAATGAAATGATATTGCATTGCTTGTTCATAAATTTTGATATATTATCTAAATAAAGAATATAAAAAGTCCCTATTAATATCTGATTACTAGCGTGAATATATGTATGTATATATATATATATAAAATATTTCCACAATATAATATAATATTATTTTTTTAAAATCAATTTTGAAATATTTTTAATTCAAAATTGATATGAATATATTTAATTCTAGTCAATATTATTGTGATTATTTTAAATTATCTAAAGAGTAGTACTAATTACAAGATTTATTGTTTTCAATACTTAAAAGAATTATGTCAATCTAAATTCAAAAATTTCATAAATTGACTTTAAAAAATAAATAAATTTATATTGATCTTATATTTTGAAACAAGGGAGTATTATATTTTTAACAAGTTACCGGCATTAAGATATTTCCATTACGCGTATGAGTTGTATCAATGGTACAAGTATTTTCATGAGAGTACTTGTGCCACATTAGTAAGCAAAGCCTCCCAAGCTAGTAAATCAAGTTATAATCTATTGTACTCATTGCCATGTAATTTCAGTTGGATGCTCTAACTTGGTAGCACAGTGTTCAAATTAGCATGGTTTCACTTTGTATGTTTGTTACATTCCACGTCTGCCACGCGATCACATGTGAAGGAGTGAGAGCATGTTTCGATAGTGGCATAATAAAGCTCCTCAAGCTACTGTATGAAAATGGATCCAGTTGGCTACCTACTCTTTCTGATGAAATAATCAGTCAAAAACAATCACCATCAGATCGCATACGGTTATGCTTAGACACATATGGATACAGGATATTTCTGTTTACCAGAAGAGGAACACGTTAAATATTATGATATCTGTTTTTTCAGTGAAAGTTTATCTAGAGACTTGGATGCAATATTTCAATTTATAATACATTTGTTTCTACAGGTATATGTTGATTCTTTGGTGAAAAAAGCATACGACAATTGGAACCAAGTTGTAGAGTATGATGGCAAGTCACTCCTGAGCTTTAAACAACTTAAGAGGTCGAACACATCTCAAGATGAACTCTCAATGGGTGCAATAGATTGTCCTAATGCTTTGGGTAATCAGATTCCTCCACATTTTCCAGTACCAGTTCCTTCTGAACCATCTACAATGGATCCAAACCTGCTAATTGCAGGTAAACAGTTTTTCCCTCCTCCCCCGCCCCTGTGCCTGCTTTCATATAAGTTAGTTGATTTCAGACAGTAGACTGTATTATCCACATACAAATTACATATAGGATAACAGGGCTGGTTGTGCTGGAAAAGTCTAAAATTACTTGCTTCCAACATAGAACTTTGAAATTGTTTGGATTCAATGTTAATTGTTAACATGTCCTGCAATTTCTACTTAACTGCAATCTGCTTGAAGTGTGTAAATTTTTTATCTAAAATTTTTGGTGGAAGAGTTCTTTTAATTTTATTTTTATGAGTAAATTTTTTGATTTGGTCATGTTCCCAAAGGGACAGCATTTCGATCATTTCTTGATTTTTCGTGTCATCATTTTAATTTTATCAGATGTCCCCAAAGGGACAATGGGTAAAAGAGTTCTCTTAATTCAGCTTAATCCTGAAATTGTAAAATCTTTCCCTTAGGATCCAGACCTAGACCTTGATCAGTTTTTTAATTCAGCCTGTTATCATAAAGAAGTAATAATCAGACACTTTAAACATGCTACTTGATTTATGCTGTGAAATTCAATAAGATTGTTTAATAAACTGTTCTAGAAAACTTATGAATCTTCCTTTAATATTATATCAGAGTGGTGATATTATTGTAGGATTAGTAACAGAAAGTTCAGTCATGCTGTGTCTAATGCTTGGTATAGAGACCATGGAATTTATTGGATCCGGATCCTCTATGTGGATTTCTAGAGGATCTTGTGAATTTTGTTGTGGGGTTGATAACACATTAAAAAGAGATCCAATGGCTCACAATTCTTTTTTGTTTGTGTATCAAAACGAGGCGCTGTTTTGATAGGGTTTTTTACAAGTTGACAACAATTAGAAGCTGGGCTGGATTTTTACATATAATTATTTTAAATTTCTTGATTATTAGATATGATTTTTTTTATATTTAATAACTTAGCTTGCTATTAATATTAGGATAACTACAAACTTGGCTCAAAAAATGAATAAATATATCGGTTATAATTATCGTTAATGTTTTCAATGTGGCTTTAGTTATTTTTCGTTTATTATTGTTTTTGTTTGTTTATTTATATTATTATTATTATAATTTGTATTTATCACATTCCATAAAAGGAGTTTACTCTCACCATTGAAAATATTATTATTATTTACTCTAACCATTGGGACGGCTGGAAAATATTTTAGACCTATCAATTATTATTATCTACATATTTCTTTATATCTTTTTTTATTATTAATAATTGTTTTACTTTACCTCTCTTAATCCAATGCTCAACGGAGACAATCACTATCACAACTCAAATACTATTTTAAATGTACTATTTTTACTTTACTTCGTTTGTTTGGTAAAAATAAATGGCGTTTGGTGGCTTCCAATTTTCTATCAACTTGTAAAAAAAAAATCCCTATCAAAAGCGACGTTTTTGATACATAGACAAAAAAAAGAGTTGTGAGCCATTGGATCTTCTTTTTAATGTGTTGTCAAACCTTATTTTAAAACCCTCACAAGATCCTCACAGAGAAATCCTCATAGAGGATCCGGATCCAAATTTATGCTACATGTTTTTCTAGAACAATTTTTCGGGTTGATACTGTAGAACTTTATCTAGTGTTAACATGGCTATACAGTGTTCAGATTCAACAGTGAATCTGGGCTGGATCTGTTTCAATAAGGTAGATTTATCCTCATGCTAGTTGGCTGATGCTACAAATATGTATGCCTTCCATGTGTTATAATTAGGATTATATTTTTCAGCATCATTTAGGAGGTTATTTTCACCAGTTGGGATGTCCCCAAGAAAGTAAGAAAGTTATACGGGTTAAGCAGGGCTTTATCTCACACTCGAACTAGATTCCTGATTGTAAATATAATTGTTGGGCACCTGCAAAGTTATGGTTGCTTTGTTGCTGACCACATAATCTTTTGTTGATGATCTCCATTTCTCTCCTCTCTCTAACACAGAGACATGCAAAAGGACAAATTTGGGTTATTTTTGAATGTATAAGGCATATGATTCGTTTTTGTTTTTATTGCCATTCAGGTTATAATGACAGTCTGGCTACTAGATATCCGAGTCGGTCTCAGTATGCAAACTCCAATTCCCGTGCTCTGTTTGATACCACTCCATTTGCTCCACATGACCAGCAAATCAGTAACTCTCAGCAGATGCAAAGCACAAGATATGATAACAAGGTTGGACTGGAAATTGGTCCACCACAATCATCATCAACATTTCAGGCACTCAATTCATCTGTTCAGCACTCTGTTCTTAACCCGTTTGAAGACTTCTTATCAGAGGAGGAAATTCGCATTAGAAGTCATGAGATGCTTGAGAATGAAGATATGCAGCATTTGCTTAGACTGTTCAGCATGGGAGGTAATGCCTCCGTTAATGGGCCAGAAGATGGGTATGCTTTCCCATCGTACATGCCTTCACCATCACCAAATTTCAGTTTTGATGAGGATCGGAACCGTCCTGGAAAAGCTGTTGTGGGTTGGCTGAAAATTAAGGCTGCCATGAGGTGGGGTTTCTTTATCCGGAAGAAAGCAGCTGAAAGGCGGGCACAAATTGTAGAGTTAGAAGATGATCAATCTTGAGTGTGGAATTGTTGGGTATTGGATGTTGAAGATCTTTATAGCTGCAATTACCAACTTGACGGTTTGATGCTCTTCATCATGGCAAGGTTGAGTGTAAGGTTCTCAAGACAAAAGGAATTTTAATTTTCGGAGTCCTGAAGACCTCAGTTATGTAGCAGACAAATTATTTCCAACTGTACAGAATGCTTCTTGTTCATTTCTTTTGAACTTGTTTCTGAATGATAAATGGGTTTCAGGACCCCCCCCCCACAAAAAAAAAAAAAAAACCCCCAAAGAAAGAAAAGGTTATTGGTTTTATAGTTGATTGTAATTTGTACCTTTTGGGTGTCTGTACAATTTATTTAATGGAACATTTATGATATACAGGGCTAGCTGTAACCTATATTTTACAATTAATCATGTATTGAACTCCTCCCGGTTAGTGTGCATATCAATAAAACTGAAGTATAGAAAATGTACTTGTTTGAATAGCCAGAACATCCCCTACCGATGCACACAATTGTAATAAAATTCTGTTGTACAAATATAAGAAATGAATTGAATAAAATAAACAATCCAAGAACTGAAAGAAGTCACGCTAGCAGTCGGAAAACTAGAAAGCACATTCTGATGGGAGGCCTTGAGGGTATCGCTTTGTGTCCGCACAGTAATTGTAAATCATATAATTCTGTTGCACCCATTCAAGCCTCTCCTGGCTTATGCTATCCAACTCTTGAGTCATCCATGTAGTTGACGATGAAGAATTTAAAGTGCAGGAAGATGCTCCAGAAGATATAATGCAAGCATTAGCGCTGAAGTTCCTATAAGATGCGGTGAATGGAGCCTGAGTCCAGTCGGTCTTCACTTGCCCACCTCGTGTTGCCCAGTCATCCGCGTTCCAAAGGCTTGAGATTATCCTCATCGGCTGGTTCTTTGGGAATGGAACACCCATGGATTCAAAGTTTTTGTAATCTCTAATGGTTGTGCCATCTACCGAAAATCTGAAATAGAGAAAAAAAAAACAATCTTTTAACTGACGAATTTAGTGTGGAGAACACTAGTAATTAATGTACTTGGTTTTTAGGGTACTGACATAATGCGCTGGGGATTCCATAGGATGGAGTAGGTGTGAAAATCTACAGTTGGATCAAACCAAAGATGGAATTGTTGTTCCCTGTTGCCCTTGCCTTGGCTAAAGACATTAGTATGAACTACGTATGGATCGCCACTAAGGTTTCCCAAAAATTCAAAGTCTATCTCGTCATGGGTCCATTTGATGCCAACTGCAAACAAAACAACCGAGTGATTGTGATTCTATGACAACTTATTTGATTAATCACTTGCGATATTCAAAAATCATCTTTCTTGCATTGCCCTGGCTGATGGCTCAGTCACAGATTTAAGGAAATACAAGTACTCTATTTCGTTACAAGCACATTTTGAAATTTATGTTTAATTTTGGAACATACTGAAAAGGAAAATATATCTCAAATTCTAATTCTAGAACGAGGGAATGTTAATGTAGTGGGCGCAGCCTGCAGGGTGCAGCTAAGAAATAAAGGAACTTGACTTACGTAAAAAGTGGTGACAGTGCCGGCTGAGTTTCCTGGTACAAGCTTGATTTGCATGTCAATCTTACCAAATAGATACTCATTCTTGGATTGGAAGCCTGAGCCAGAGTATACATCCAGTGAGAGAGCGACAAGGTCGCCATTGTCAAGAATCTTAGCACGACCTTCGCCCCAAGTGATTTGAATTTCTTCGTTGAAGTTGCCAGCTGAAGCAGCCACGAAGCAGCAACTAACTAGAAGAAATAGCATTGAAGTTGAAGAACAAGAAGCCATTGATACATGAGGAGGAGATGGTAATTTTGTGGGATGATTAGATTTAGATATGAAGATGGGTATTTATAGGAAAGTAGGAATTACTAAAATAATGTTGGCCAAGAGTATTGGAGTCGGAGAAAAATTTGCTCTTATTTTCCATTTTACATTCCTCCAAATGAAACAGAACAATATTTAATTGGTCTACTAACATTTTTTGGTCATTACTGAGTCTAGCCTCTAGGTAAGTTGATTTGGTCGAATTGTTGGTTGGTAGTTAATTGATGTCTATTATACATGGAAGAAACAACTCGGACCAGCATTTTTCATTCGGCTAGGGGAAACCCAACACCTGCCAGTCATAATTTTAATAACTGGAAGTTTGAAAAGGTTTGTATTCCCTGCAGTCTCTGTGTTGGGTGGTAGTCTATTTCAATATTCTACATTATCTGTGAATCATATATATATATATATATATATTAAACTCATAAAAATGAGGCTAGTAGTAAATCCGATATAGAGTAGTTCTTTATGGTTATAGTTTATCTAGCTATATTTATAAGAAAATAGTATAAATTTTGATTATAAAAATAATTAATTTGACTGAAACATTCAAACTAGTCAATTTTTGAAGAATGAAAAAAATATTTTTTAGTGAGCGTCTAATTTTAGTTTTTATAATTATCTCCATAAGCATGTTAGAGTTAAGAAAAATGTGGTCTTGTTAAACATATATATTTTTTCAATGCTGAATTTTTAATGATTATAATCTGTTATTATAAAGAATTATTTCTAAATTTGTCCTAGACATGTTTTGTTTAAATATGCACAAAAATAATATCAAAACATCACAGTAATAATAATAATATAAGCTCATAAGTTGCCGGACATTAATTAGCCACCGTAGTTGGTGTTATGGATGCGATCCTCTCTCTCTCTCTCTCTCTCTCTCTCTCTCTCTCTCTATATATATATATATATATATATATATATATATATTTAAAATTTATGGAGTATATTATAGTCTACCAAATAGGTAAGACAGTAAGGTGGTTGTGAAAATAAAGTGGATGCCACCCAGGAGACAATCCATGGAGTAGTAGTATTAAAATGATGACGCTTGAGGAGTTGTTGATTGATCATGCATTTACTGATGCCAATTGCCACCAAGCAACTTTTCCCTGATCCTGTTTTGCATGCAACCCCACAAGGACCAGAATATCTATAGACTATACATTTACATACTTTTCTACTAGTTTTCTATTTTTTTCTTCTTTATTTTGTTTTATGATCTTAACTATTTGTTCTTTAAATTAATATTTAAAGTTGAGAATAATATTTTATTATTTAAAATTTTAAAATTTAAAGTTGGTATCACCAACTTTTACGTGGGCCAAGCAATTCTAAACCTTCCATGCAGTTTCTGAACATAAAGAAAGTTCTATGTACGCTTTCATCATGTTTCATGGATAATAACAGTACTTGCACTTCACTTTTGTATCAGTTGTTCTTTTTAAATTTATAGGGGGATCGGATTTTATTGTGTAATATATATGTAGAAATATATAACAGCTAGCTAGCTTTAAAATTATCTAATAGAATTCTTTTTATTATAAATATAAATAATTAACAAAATTACGTAACAAAGATTGCATTATATATTTTGAATTGTTGATAGTATATCTGTAACACCCCCTTTTTGAAATAGAAAGAGAGGTTACTCAAAATATAACCAAACTGATAGAATTTAATATCAAGGCTTAAAGCCACAAAAGAATAGTCTTAATAACTGATAAATACCACAAGTCAACCATAATAAATCTCAAACTGTCTCAAATCACAATCTAAATAATTATTACAATCTAAGTAAACTGACACATCAAGTCTAAACAGAATATTTATAAATGATTGGAATGAATGGAGCTCTCATCACACTTGCCCTTGATTCCCCTGATTACCTGCCGGAAGAAAAACACAACATGAGTCAAATGCCCAGTACGGATATAGAATACAAATAATGAACCGAAATAACTAATTCAATTAAATAAAATGAAACGAAACGAACTAAACTAACACAACGAAATAGTAGGCTGAATCAAATGGTTGGATGTTATTTCATACCGAGCTCAGAACAAAATAGAATATACTTTCCCACACAGGCAAGTCAAATAATGCCACACAAGCAAATCACATAATGCCACACAGGCAAGTCATACACATTGGACCGCGAATCCAATGCATGTAAAATCGGAAGGCGTGTTTGGCACAAACATCACCAATCCACATAATGTATCGTAAGCGAAACTAGGGTCGACCCATACGCCTCCCACAACAAAACACCAAATGGCCAACTCCCACCGGAGCACAAAACGGAGACGCCGTGGACTGATCACACCGCTACGGAAGGTGTCATGCCTCGGTGTCAAGAGAACATGCCTGTGGTACCCCCACAGGTGGTTATAGCTCAGATATACCCTACAGTATTCTAACAAAATATAATGTCACAACACATGCGACACAATATCAACACAAAGGGGTTCTAACGTGTACATGTTAAATCAAACAAATCATCAACACAAGTCTCCAAAAATATTAACATGTACTTCCTACGAGAATCAAAATAAATACAAAAGATGATACACTATATCAAGAGTACAAACGCGAGTTCTAAGTATCAATACCAAGACGGAACTATCAAAATAATTTTAGACATGTTGTACTTGTCTAAAGAGTACAAATATGAGTTCCAACTATGAACACCAAAACGAATTATCAAAATAAATTAACAAGGAATAATTATGAGATGCAATACTAAATTTCAAACGAATAACTTAAACGAACAAATTAAAAACAAAAGAGTCTCATTTGAAAAGTACGGAATCAGACATCGGATTAAGCAATGTAATACCCAAAGTATATTCCAAAAACTCGTTTAGACTCTCTCCGTTCAATCTAAATAATTTAATAAAATTTGATTACAATTCAATCATTAATAACATAATATTATTAAATTTTATTATTAAGAACTTTTATACTTATGTCGGTAAAATTAACTAATAAATTCAAATTAATTACATAACTTAATTTAATTTACAATTTCCGTTTATTCAATTCATGGCTAAAACTTATTAAAATATAATATCTATATAACTTAAAAGTCATGCTCTGCAGGTTGGTTGATATAAACAATTATAATATATCTATGTATATAATAACAATTCTAGTATAGGTATATAATATCTATACCTGTTCCGTTTTTTTTTTCGTTGCATTAATGTTACTGGATTCATGCATATATTATTTTAATATTCATTATTAATCAATTAATATCCACCTTATCCAATTCACATGATACTCAGCAATAAGCCAATTACTATCAACTGTGTACAAGCCTTATACAAATACAACAGACTTTTACATGATGATTTCACAATGATTATTGTACTACACTATTAATTCAATAAGCAGGCAGAGACTCACATGGATTCAATTGCTCCTTTTGATTCTTGTATCTCCGCTGCTCGTCTTCTTCTTTTGTTCTGCTACCGCCTCCTTTCTTTTTCCCCAGTTACGTATTAGGTATAATGCTCAAGTAATTTAGGTCTAGCTATTTATTTATTAATTAATAAATCTTAAATTATTAATTCTCCTAATTATAATTGGATTTATTATTACCCACATTTAATTAAATTAAACCCAAATAACTTTTAAGGACCAACTTGTACTAAATTAATTTACCCATCTCTTATGAATATTTATTAGCTCACACAAATTAAATAACTAATTTGACCCAAAATAAATGATAAAATCCAATTAATATGTTTTAAAACAAAATTTTTTTTTCCGGATATTACAATATGACTGAATTTTCTTTATATATTTTCATTTAGAAAATACTCCAAACTCCTTGCAAAATATAAAAATATTATTAAATTTAGACGTGAAAATATTTTCCAATGATATGGTCTGAAATTTGACTTGCATATTTTGACCCCATTTTCTTTTCTTAAGTAAGCATATCTCTCTTTCTTCTCTCTCTCCCTTCTTACGATTAGAAACTTGTATAACAAGAAATAAATGGATCAATTAAGGATATGGTAAAAGTGAGGCACTGACTGGAGCATTTATTATTTTCAGAAAAGAAAAATAAATTGATTCGTGAGAATTATATAAGATACACGCATGCATATTAATTATACTTTACAAAAAGAAATACGTAAAGGAATATACTGTGGGGGTGGGGGTGCGGGTCGGGGTGGGGGGCATGATTTTTAGGACATGTTACAGTCTGCGGGTATCCCTTGAGGAAATCTCTTGGCGTCCGTACAGTAATTGTAAATCATATAGTTTTTCTGCACCCATTTTAACCTCTCCTGGCTTGTTGCGTCCAACTCTTCTGAGAGCCACCCACCTTTGCTGGAGGCGTCAGCGTTGAAGTTCCGGTATGAAGCAGAGAAGGGTGCTTGAATCCAGTCCGTCTTCACCAGCCCACCCCTTGTAGCCCAATCATCAGCGTTCCATAGGCTTGAGTATATCCTCATGGCTTGCTTATTCGGGTATGGAACTCCCATGGACTCAGCGTTTTTATACTCTCGAATGGGTGTGCCATCCACAGAGAATCTGAAATTTAATAACTAGTACAATTAAATTAAGCTACCTTACGTAGCTAGCTCAAATTAATTATGTAATTATTTGGATCGATCGGATTGGAAATAAAATGAATGATGAGCCGAATGTACTTACATGATGCGTTGGGGGTTCCAAAGGACGGAATAGGTGTGAAAATCAGCAGTAGGGTCGAACCACAAGTAGAATTGTTGCTCTCTGTTACCCTTGCCTTGGCTGAACACATTAGTGTGAACAATGTAAGGATCACCACTCAAGTTTCCCAAGAATTCAAAGTCTATCTCATCATGGGTTGAGCCTTGTGAGGACAACTGCATGCAAATTAACCACACAACATATATGCATGATTTAATTAATATATATATCATTAGACAAAATAAATAAATTAATTAAGATCTTGTAGGCATATATATATATATATATATATATATATAGAGAGAGAGAGAGAGAGAGAGAGAGAGTTTCGAGTATACATTTGATGCAGCATTGACAATGTAACTGGTAATAATAATATATAATAAGATTGTACGTGACACTATATTAAAACTTAAGGGCGTTGCATATGTTTCGGTTCATTACTGATGTGTTTATCATGCACAAATTAATACAAGATTTGAGGCGGATTTATATGTGTGTTTTTGAAAGAGTAAAGTATGTATGTACTTACATAATAGGCGGTTACAGTGCCGGCAGAGTTTCCAGGGACAAGCTTGAGCTGCATATCAATCTTTCCAAATAAATACTCATTTTTGGACTGGAAGCCCGAGCCCGAGGCCTTGTCAAGCGAAAGCGTAAGAAGGTCTCCGTTGTTGAGAATCTTGGCGCGGCCATCGCCCCAAGTGATGTCGAATTCTTGGTTTAAGTTAGCAGCAGCTGAAGCAACCAAAATAGCGCTAACCATGACAGCCATTTGAATTGAACAAAAAATTGAAGCCATTTTCAAATGATTTCTAGCTAGCTATATAAGTGGAATTAACTTTCTGTGAGATGATGAGAAGTAAATGAATACATGGGTGGATATTTATAGCTAGATCAGCTGAGGAAGGTTCTGGCCAATTTGCATGCAAAATCAAATATGGGTCCGCGGAGCGGGTATTTTACTATTTTTATTAGCTGGCAACTGATGGCTAAAACAAGTGGTTATGAGTACAGATAATGCGTGCCGATCAGGTGACAGCCAGAAATTATTTTATTAATCTGTTGCACACGCGGTTTTGGAGAGCTGTTGGAATATGAGCCAATTAAGCTTTTTGAGCAGTCACAGAATTTCTAATAATGGTGCATTTGAAACTCAGAAAAGGAAAAAAAGATTTTGTAAACAAAATAAAAATTTGCATTCTCTACAAAATCAAAAAATAAAAATAAAAATCAGGTAACTAGTCAAAAACTTTCTACGGGCATGTTTGTTTTAGTCTGAATAAGACTGAATGGCTCTGAATCTGAGCGATTCAACCATTTAGACTATTTGTTTATTTGTTTCAAAATCTGAATTGGGCTGAACAAATCTGAATGATTATTTTTAAAAAAATTAGTTGAATCGGCTGAATAAGGTTTTTTTTTTTTACCCAAATAGACATCGCTTCTTCGATTCTTCACTGCATCGTCGCTCCATTGCTTCTCTGCAAGGCGTGGGTTCACTGTTCATCTTCTTTGGTAAAATCAGTCAATTTGTGAACAGATTCCCAACTTGACCGCTCTGTTCTGTTCATTAGAAAGAAGGAATAGAAAAAAAGATGACGAAGGCTGTGATAAGGAACAAAACTGGAATGCCCAACATGAAGGACATGCCTATATATCCTTTAGGACGACCCCCTTCTCCCGTCGACTTTGCTAGGAGGATCCCAAGGAAAGGTCCTTCGCCATGTCTTTTGCTATTTTGGGTACTTTTGTTAGAATTTGAGTTAAAATAAAGTGTGTTTTAATAATTATTTTAAATAAATCCACATACCAATGTGTTCTACTCCATGAGTAGATTAAATTGAGTACGTATTTGGAAACTCAAATTCATGGAATAATGAATGCGATATTAACTCTCAAAGATCACACTTAAAAATGATAATAAATCTATGTTGGAAGCCAAGTCCTACATTGGTTAAGAACTAAAGATTTAATAGGTTTATATACATGAAAGTTACTCTTGGGTTTGGGCCCCAAGGGGCACCCCATTTTCGTGGAAGGGAGAGGACTTAACTTGGTTTGAACCTACACACCTGCCGCATTCTCGGAAATACCTTTGGCACGGTTCATGAAGTCTGTTCTGGGTCCTCAGATATAATTTTTTGGACAAAATTTATTTAAATTTTTTAATTAAAATTTAATTATATTATATTATATTTATTTTTAATTATCAAAATTGTGTCGTTTTGATAAAAAATATTTATTACTATACTACGTCATTTTGTGAACCGTTAATTACTCGCGAGCAGACGCGTTTAAATCAAGGCCATTTTGGGAAAAGGCTATCTCGCTCTGATCTGCTACCGCAAAACTACGTCGTTTTTGGCTGGATGGACGCACCTTTTTTGTTAAAGCATTAAACTACGTCGTTTTTGCTTTGCTGAGCCTAAAACTACGTCGTTTTTGTTCCGAACGGTCACACCTTTTCTGTTTAAAGCCAAAACTACGTCATTTTTGGCTTAATCATACATTTGCAGTGAGTTGTGTCCTTTCTGATGGGTCACTTACCCTACTATAAATAGAGAATGGGGGGGGGTGCCATTTTCATTCATTCAAGCATAAGCATTCCAGTCTTCTTATTCTTCATTTCATTAGAAGTTTATAGTTCATTTTTTTAGAGAGAGTTCTGAGCATTTTATTTTGGTTCGTTGAGTATACAATTTGAAGTGCTACTATAGTATACAGTGTCATTGTATTTGGGAGATAAATGCTATCAACTTTGAGCATCATACGAAGGACATAATTGTCTTAAGGACATAGTACCAAGTACTAGACTTGACAAATTTATTTTGAGATACATTAATATATATATATATATATATATATATATATATATATATATATATACACTTTCTACTTTTAATTTTCTAAAAACTTTCTCTTGGGGAATGTACCAGGGTCAGCAAGGCAACAAGATCCGAAGGTATATTCACTACAAGAAAATCGGCTATATCCGACGGAATGGATTCAGTCAAAAATAATATATTTATAACAGAATAATTTGTCGAATATAAGTCTCTCGTAACTAATTTATTTCCGACGAAATTTCGTCGACATTAGTATTCCCTCCATGGCGCCAGCTTTCCCTCTAGCGCGAAAACTACTTTCGACCGACCAATGTTATTTTCGAGGGAATGTTTCATCGAATTTAAGATAATTCTGACTGACATTCTGTCGAAAATAAC
Source organism: Panax ginseng (assembly GCA_020205605.1). Classification (NCBI taxonomy): domain Eukaryota; kingdom Viridiplantae; phylum Streptophyta; class Magnoliopsida; order Apiales; family Araliaceae; genus Panax; species Panax ginseng. Next base: position 129,291,572 of record CM035144.1, read on the forward strand.
GATTAATACTTAAATCGTGTCTCCTTCTCCAGTGCCTCCTTTAATTTTTCAATATTTTCTCCCCCTCTCTCTCATTCTACCACCCCTCCCCCCCCCCACCCATCCCCCCAACCCTCCCTCGCTTGCACTGGTTTAATTTCTATGTGACACCCCAAAATAGGTCCAATCCATCCAACCTATTCGAGTCGCCAAATACATGGTACGTAAAATAACTACAACTTTATTACTACAATTGTTGTCGTAAAATACAACAACATATATGGTCGTGAGTTTTGATACAAATATATACCAACTGCGACTCTGGACACCAACTTGGATAAGACGTCACAATGACACCTTACATAAAGGTACAACAAGAATCGCTTTTTTAGAAATTAAAATCTTTGGGAAATGCTCAAGAAAACCTTCGTATACATGGGAGGCTATGCGTCTAGGTTATGATAGATATCATATGCCAACAAGTAATTATCCTTGGTTGATCCAATATACCCCAAAAGAAAAATGAGAAGATTACTATCATGTTCTTTCCAATGGTGAGTCTTCTCGACATATAACTATCTCCACTATCTCGCAATTGAAAATCATATTTCAACCAAACTCCAAGATCATATAGGTAAAGGCTTCGTAGATATACTCAATGAGTGGATGTGCATGACCTCTGCCTTATGATAACACGAAGTCGTAGGTTATTAGGCATCTTGTATGATAGTGGCAAAACACCCTTCCAAAGTTGGGTTCACCTCACCCTATTATTGTTCACCAAAATCAATTATTAAGTGACGTATAATATATGACACACACATCTTAGGTCCTAAATACAATTATATATTGTATGTCATGCCGTTTTATAATGTGTTGAGAAACTTTGATAGTCTCGGACCATCACACTATTTGTGAGATCTCGAATTTTATGAAATAAACGTATTCAATTTTTCTATTTTGGTAAATAGTTAAATTGATAAAAGTTTAAAGTTAAGGGTCATATTTGAATTTTTTTTCAAAGTAAACAAGTTGTCATAAAATAACCGGTATTAAAGGAACAGTAATACGCGTGGTTGCATAGTAGCACACGGTATTGATTATTGATGCTTATGTGAGAAGTCACTCAGTTATACTCAATTATTGCTACAGTAATTATTGCATCATATCTCTCATATTATTGATTCAATTATTGTCACAGTATCATCTGCATAATATGTTATATTATTAAATCAATAATTGAGACGACAAAGTTATTCATATTATTATTTGCAATATTGACAATGTCTAGAAGTTCTCATCGAAGAGAGGTTTGGTCACCTAATCACAAGCACTAATAAGGAGAAATCTTTATCGGAAAGCCCCCTCTTTCCTGGGAACGACCTGGTTGTTAAATATTGTGAGTTATAATATTAATGATGAATGTTATTAAAAATCGAGTTGAGTTCGGAGTTGAATTTAGAGACGCGGACGTGATATTGAGTCCGGAACGATGAAATTAGTAGAAATAGACTATAAACACAAAATTTGCTGGGGTTGACTTTTTTGGAAAAAGTCAAACTTCAAAATTTCAAAAATGAAATTTTTGAAAAAAATATTTTCATTGTGTTGGGATTGTTAGTGTTAGTGGAAATCAACATTTATTTCGATAATAATTGATGTCTGGAGGTTATATTGACCAATCGGGTAATTAATCGAATAAATGAGTAATTAATTGCTATTAATTCATATGATTATAACTATTTATTCATATGTGTGTACTATTGATTCATATTCATGTACTATTAGGGGAGGTGGTGCAAGATTGATAATACTTGCATGACTAAGTTATCAATGGAGGTATAGATGAAGGTACTATACTGTAATTCGTATTTTCACATGATTATAACTATTAATTCACATGATTTACTATTAGGGGAGGTGGTGCAAGTTTGATAATACTTACAGGACTAAATTAAAATAAAAAGAAAAGTTGAAGGTATTGATCGTAATATTTCGAGCCCCAAAACGTACAATTATCGAAACTATATTTTCCTATAAATAAAGCTCATTCTTCCTTCATTTCTCACCAATTCACTAAAGCTATAGAGCAATTATTATAGAGAAAATTATAGAGAGAAAAGAGAAGAGAAGTCTGCTACCTCACTATTTCAGGCCTCAGCTTTTCTTCTAAGGTAAGGGGTATTATTTCTTTCAGATTCATGAAGAGAGCTATTGTTATTTCATTCCTTATTATTATGTTGGAATAGTCTGCATACATATGCCAATCTTATACACGGTGAAATTCTTCTATTATTCCATTCTTTATTATTCTTCATTGGAATAATCTATCTCAAGCTGTTTATCTCATGCCCGTGAATTTCATTGTTATTCTATTCTTTATTATTCTCGTTGGAATATCCATGCTGCTGTTATGCGGATTATGCGTGACGACCGTTCCATTCTTTATTATTCTCGTCATTGGGAATAACCCGTCTGCATGCCTATCGCATGCACGGTGAATTCTTCTCATTATTTCATTCTTTGTTATTCTGTTAGAATAACCTGTCTATGTGGATTACCGTATGCATAGTGAATGGTCCTTTATATTCATTCCTTATTAAATTGTAGAAATGATCTGTCTACGGATTACCGTATGTCGGGTGAAAATTCATTTGCGCTTTAAGTAATTTTTTCTCACCCTCAAAAATTCGGAAAAATTTGAAATGATAATTTGATGAGTTTTCTATATTGTGTCCAAAGATGACGATTTTTGGATGTATAGATTAAGAGTTATGAATTTTATGGGAAAAGACTATTTTAAAAGTAAACCCTTATAACTCCTTGTGGTTAACTCCAAAATTAGTGAAATTTTTATTGGGAGTACATGTAAATAATGAGAGTATACCTCAGAAATTTCTGGAATTTTTGGAAAAAAGTACAATTTATGTTAAATGTTTAAATATTTAAGCGCTTTGGCCATATAAAAATAGTAAATGAATTTTAAAAATTTAGAAAATATATGTTCAATATGGGTCTATATATTCGCTAAATCCTTAAAAAGAAATATTTTTCTACCGATTTGGTATTTTTCATGAAAATGAACTAGTTATGAGTAAATGAATTAAATATGTTATGTAAAGTAACAAAATTGAAAAATAGGATTTTATGGCTTGGGAATCCTATATAGGGTATATGCAGATTTTTGATGAGGGATTTGATCATTGGTGATGAAATCTTATGAGTATGACATTTTTGAATGATTAAAATGCATTATTTGGTAAAGTGTAAACAATTGAAATAAATTGTTTATAAGTTTAAGAAGTGATTAAAATATTGTTATAATATTAATAATATTAGATTATGAGTTTATTAAATGATTGCTAATACTTGATTAAATTTAAAGTCTTTAATATTTATCCTTGTTTTCGCTTATATCATGGTCATCATCCTCATGCTTATATTGTGATAAAAGTCATTTTTGGCTTTCGTGCAAAGATGGACTGTTAATTATTAGTTTTATAGTTGTATATCTTTGGCTTACGTGCAAAGATGGACTGTTGATTATTAGTTTTATAGTTGTATATCTTTAGCTTACGTGCAAAGATGGACCGTTGATTATTGGTTGTATATCTTTGGCTTACATGCATTGATGGGCAGTTATTGGTATGATTATAACCAGGGATTATTTGGCATAATCATGACCATTGTTGAAAACACGAATATCCTTAGCCCGTAGTGCATGGATAATTCGTGGTTGTAATACTAATGAATAGCCTTGGCCGTAGTGTAAGGATGATTCGATGATGTAGATTAATTATTAAGCTGAGTCTCAGCGATAACATATTGATAATACACTTTTAATTCGTAGAAGATAGTAGATATCATGCTTTACCTGACTCTTCTATATACAGTTTTATGTCTTTAGCTTGTAGAACAAAGATGAATTGTTGATGAATATCTTTGGCCCGTAGTGCAAAGATAAATTTATTAGTATGATTATGAAGAAGAATTGTGATTTGGTATAACCATGATTTTTGATGTTTCAGGTGAAGATAGGCGATGACAATTATCTTCGTCCTGGGTGCGAAGAGAAATTTAGAATCACAATTATGATTATGAGTTATTCATATGATTGTTGACAAGAATTGTTGATTGATGTAACAGGGATAAAACATTATTGGTGGACTTTTAACATGGAGAAGATAATAGACCTGATGGTCTATTCGACTCTTTTAATGGATTGCTTTCGTTCACCGCAACTATGGTTGAAAAGTTTTATCATCTACCATATGTTCTAAATCTACGATTTATTACCGATAAAGGCTATTGATGATGTAAATGATATTCTTTATCATTAGTTGTGCTTTCACCCTTTTTGCTTTTACAATTCGCTTCGTAATAATAAGAGTGTAAATTTGGGTTGACGAGCTGGGTAAGGAGAATAGAATCCGGTCTATAGTTGTTGAGGTTCTCCCTAAATAGTATGAAAATACTTTTATTGAGAACTTTAGATAAGTGTGTCGTATTGTATATGTCATTTGATATTTAATTTTGGTGAATCGAATAGGGCGAGGTGAACCCAACTTTGGAAGGGTGTTTTGCCACTATTATACAATATGTCTAATGACATACAACCTCATGTTATCATAAGACAGGATTGTGCACATCCACTTGCTGAGTATATCTATGAGCACTACCTATATAATCTTGGAGTTTATTTGAAATATAATTCTCACTGAGACAACAAAGATAATTATATATCGAGAGAAGACTCACCATTGGAAAGAAGATGATAGAAATCTTCTTGTTTTTTCTTTGGGGGACTATTGGGTCAACCGTGGATAATTCAGTGGACATATGATATCTATCATAACCTAGATGCATGGCCTCCCATATACGAAGGTTCCTCGAGCACTTTCCAAAGACACTACAAGAAGCTTCGCTAAATTCGGACGGACGATAATCGATTTGATTATATTCTATTGAAATAGGATTATGTCCGAGGAATAATACGCTTGATATAAGTCCCTCAAAAATACCATAATTCTGACGAAATTCCGTCGACCATAGAACTCTCCAATTGGCGCCAAATTTCGCGCTATCGCAAAATGTAATTTCGACGAATAAACGTTATTTCCGAGGGATATTTCGTCGAATTTAGGTTATCTTCGAGGGACTTATTACCGACAGACATTCCGTCAGAAATAACAATATAAACTTTTCCCTTTCTGCCTTTTTATTTCATACGCTCGATTTATCTGATCTCTCTCTCATTCTCTCTCACTCATTCTCTCTCACTCTCCTTATTCCCTAGCCTCTCTCATCCCCCGCCCCCGTCCCCACCCACACCCACACCCACACCCACACCCACACCCACACCCACACCCATCCAACATCTGGCCCCCTCCCCCGCCACTGCTTCCTCAGATCACTGCCTCTGTGTCCATGCCCCCCCCACCCTGCTCCCCCACTCCCTCCCCCCCCGGCCTCCCCACACTACCCCTAGTAGTCCCACCCCCCCTCTCCCCCTGTCCCCCAGTACCCCCCACTTCCTCTCATCTCCCAGGTGAGTGCCTGGGCCCTACCATTTTGCCAATTTTTGACACATCACATGCCACCGGTTAAACTCCACCACCAAATGAATCACCATGTACGGTAGCTCCTCCTTTCTCTTCCTCGTTTCTCCTCCTTTAATTCAAGGTAAGAAATCCTAAATGCTCCTCCTTTAATTCATGTGTTACTGAGAATAATTTTGGAGTTCTTATTGTATCAGAAATTGGGTTTATATTTTAATTTGCTGAAATTGGGTTCATTTCTGTTATGAAATTTATTTTGTTAGAGTTGTTGATTTTGCGAAAGTTGTTCATGCTGTAAACTATTTTGCAAATTGGGATTATTTGACTTCAATTCTACAAGTGAATGCATGTTGCTGAAATTGTGATTTATTTATGCAATTACAGTGTTTGGGTCATAACAATTACAGTGTTTGGATCATAATATATGTATGTCGGTGTATAATTAAGAATGTGATATTTGATATTTCTCACAAAATTCCCAATGTAATATCATCTTTAAAATCATAATTGAAAATTTTGTGGGCCCTACAAATATATTTATTCATTATTTAATTAATTTAATATAAAATTTAATAATTAATTAAATAAAAATTTTAAATTATAAAAAATTTACAAGTGAAGTTGAAAAATAAGATAATATAATATAATATACTATAATATAATTTTTAAAATTAGAAAATATAATATTTATTAATTAAAAATTAAACAAATAAAAGAAAATATAATAATAAACTTAAATAAATTTTAAAAATTAGATAATATAATATAATACAAAATAAAATAAAATAAAATAAAATACTTAATTAAATTAAATTGAATAAAACAAAACAAATTTGATTTAATTTAATAAATAAATTAAATTTAATAAAAAATATTTAAAAATTTTAAAAATGTAATAAAATAAAATAAATTTAATTTAAGTACCATAATTTAAATTAAATTAAATTTAAAATAAAATATAATATAATAATAAATATAATTAAATTTTATAAATAAAATAAAATAATTTAATAGTAGTCTTCATATATATTCCAAATAACAATTCTCAGAAACTAAGTAGCACTTACTTAGTTTTTCATTGGCAAAATAAACTAAGTAGCATTTGCTTAGTTTGCCACAATTTTGAATAAACTCAATAATTAAGTATTATATGTATATATATACATATATGTACTATAATATGAAACTTAGAAACCCGTTTGACAAGTAGGAGTGAATGTCGAACATTAGTACGTCTATATAGATTCCAAATAACAAATCTCATAAACTAAGTACCACTTACTTAGTTTATTATCATTGGCAAAATAAAATATATATATAAATACAATAATACTCTCCCTACATATATATATGTACTCTTTCTTGTATGCAGGTTTCGACATGTTAGCTTCAACTAATAAGACTCCAACCTAGTTCTCGGGCAACAATTAAAAAAAGGGGTCGTAGTTCTCGATTGTGTCTATACTCGAATAATAAAGGTAATTGAATTATCGCAGACATTCCTCATCGTTCCATCATAACAAATGGCAACATCCTAAGGAGTGCCAAGAAGTTGTTGAACAAAGTTCTAGGTTAAGCAACCCTCTAAATGATCGAATCGATCACTTCTTCCATAGAATGAATCATCTCCCCATACGGGTCCAATCCATGATATAAACGACTTCTCACCACTCCGAATTCCTCGGATGGGTAGTTCTCACGTAATGTCTCACCTCTTGAATGAGAACTATCCATTTGAGGAATCTTGAAAGCTGGTAGAGTCGCCTATATCATGGATTGGACCCATATGGTGAGATGATTCATTCCTAAAGTGCAGAAGGTGATCGTTTGTTCATCTGTAGGGTCTTAAAGTCAAACTTTGTTCAATAGCTTAATGGAACTCCTTCTGGATGTTGTCATCTCATATGATGGAACAATGGAGGAATGTTTGTCAATTAACTTTATTATTCTAGTATAGACACAGCAGAACTACTACCCTTTTTTTTTCTTATTGCTTCAAGTCAAGAGATTCCACATAAATTCTCATAAACTAAGTAGCATTTGTGTAGTTTGCCATAATTTTCAATAAACTAAGTAGCATTTATGTAGTTTGCCACAATTTTCAATAAACTAAGTAGCATTTTCAATTATATGTACTTTATACCTTGAAACTTAGAACCCCCGCTTGACATACACTCAATAGCGGGTGAATGTCGAATAGTCCCCAGGTTGGGACCATTATTGGATGTTATGTCTCTCACTTAGGCCAATTGCAATACTGAAACGCAACATTTTTGTTATTTTGAGGATTAATCGACTGTTATCTCTATATGTTCTCCAAGTGCATACTTAGATTAAGTTATCTTAGTCTATTTCTCCGAGAGCTTGTCAACTTCTGCTCATTGTATTTTGACGATGTTGTCTCAACAAAGCACAACCGTTTAGCAAGGAATGAGGTTGTTGGTCCAATGACTCATGCTGATGATGAGTTAGCTGTATTCACATATTCAGCTAAACCATTTGGCCCTGAGACTCTGACTTACTTAATCGACAAAGAGTTGAAGATTGTATCTGCATACGTGCTTCTAAATATGCCCAAAGTATCATCATACATCACGTAAGTCTAAGTTTATTTGCTCCAGTTAGTACAATTTACAAGTGTAGTCATCTCTATATATGTTAAAGACATTTTACTAATTTCACAGTTCATTCGAAGAGGAATCGTATGCTTCTAACCCAACTTTTACTACAACAGAATTGGAAACATTCCTAATGCTAATTTCCTACAGTGGTTTAAGAAAAGGGTTGAAGCGGAGAGTATTTCTGAGCGTTTTATAGATGTCATCCAAGGACCTTACAAAGTTGTTAGTTCTTTTCCGGTTTGCATCGTGAATGGGTATAGATTTAGAGTCGATGACTTGCGTATGAACTCACATCACCAATTCGGGGTCAGGTGTTAGGAAAATCGCTATCAAGATTCTCGAGTCCAATTACTATGGTCGCTTACAGGGATGTAGTTGTGCTTAATTATCACGACGGTAAAAAGGTAGTTACATTTAAGTGTAAATTGGTTTTGATCTTCGAAAAGGGGTTAAAGTTGATCGTAATAGAATCACAACCGTGGATATCAAGTTTCAGTGTTAAATTCTCGATGACGTGTACGTGTTAGCAAGTCAAGTGACTCAAGTGTATTACGTTCCTAATGTCGTAAATACTTGAATCCCCTGGTACACAGTAGTCACTACTAAAACACGCTCATTTAATGCTGATAACATATTTGGTATAGATGAGGCGTTGCAAGAAGATGTGAGCAACCCATTGGCCGTAGTGTTCCATGCTGAAGATGTGGTGAGTACTGATGTCATTGACGTACCTAACGATGAGGATGTCGAGGCCACCGTACATATGAATGATTATGTAGTCGTTAAGGATGATAACGATGACAAACCGATCTCGGCGAGGATGAGGAAGATACCGAATCCGAGAATGATATACACGTTGATTCTGATGGGTTTGATGACGTGTGTAATTGAAAATGAGTTTTCATATTAGTCCTTACCACATATTGTTAAACCTTACATATTCGTAATATACCAATTTTGTTATTGCAGTAGGATATTCATGGCTAGACATAGCGGTGGAGGTCGCCGAGGTGGTGGGCGATCCGTCTCGAGACTAGTAGAGCACGATGGAGGCTCTTCTTCAGACGCGAGTAAGTTATCTTAACTAGGATTTAAATATATCTCAAGATGCATTAATTATAATGATTATTGAAGTACTATGTTAAATATAATTACTACAGATGCACCTCGTCGACGACACCGAGGGATGAACCTCGGTATCTTTGGGCGTCCGCCTAAGCGGTGCCCCCTTACAAAGACTGGGGTGGATGTCGTTTCCCAGCAGTAAGTGTTAATATATTCCTACTATTTTTATCGCTTATTGCAAAACACAATTCACATAACACATATTGTTATACTTTTTACGTAATATACTGGAATCTTGGTATAAGCACCCTACATGCGATTTGTTTGACGAACTCCGAGAAGGTGCATACGGTTCGATCAAGATGCATGTGATGCGATGCCACTTTTATCTTGACCGTCTTGCGGAGTTCCACGTAAGTTAAGCATATTATCACCACATAGTTGTATTGGGATGACTAAATCAAATGTTCTTAATTTTAAATAATCTTTTGTTATAGGTTTATTAACGATTTGACCCGAACATCTCTCAGTCAGCTGGCGATGCTATGATTGAGCGTCACATCGCTGCGAATTACTTTGGATGGTTGTATAAGATGCGACATAAGGCAGCCCGGGCAGTTGTGGACCAGCCTGGGACCACCATCAGAGATCATCAGCCCCGCATAGTCTCCGATTTAGCCTGGGTGGCTATGTGTGCTTACTGGGAGGCTGATGACTTCAAGAAAAAGTCCGAGCAGGCGAAGAAGAACCGTGGTCAGCTCCGTATAGTACACCACCACTGGTTCTCAGTCGTTCGAGGAGGCGAAGACTAAGTAAGTCGTTGTATTTAGTTATTTATGTGTCAAGTTCTCACACAAATACTTAAGACTGCTTTTATGAATATTTGTATTAGGCATTGGGGAGGACCTTGGGCCGAGATCTTACCATGCTAGAGTTTTGGGATCGAGCCCACATGCCTAAGGACGAACGTGCTTTGTCTCGAAGTGACTTTTAGCTATACTGTAAAACTCATCTTACTATTTAGCTTTTAATAATATTCAATCGTAAATAAAATGATATAATTAACATACGTATATACATAATACATTACAGGGACCAATTTCGTAAGCTTTGGGACGACGTAGAGATTGAAGCTAGAGACTATTAGGGGGGTTACGGTAGTTAGATTCTCGCCACCCCTCTTCCCGATATTGTATTAGATCGGGATGAGGAGTCGAGACTATGGGTCGCGGCTCGAGATCCCCCCTAAGTAGCGATCTCCAGATATCGAGTGTTGGGTTTGCCGAGGATACCCGCATATACACTTCCTGGAGGTAATATTTTTTTATGTTTCACGAAATTATCCGAATTTATCACATTATATAAATTATTATTAGTAATCGAATTTGTATCTCTTTATAGGCTCTAGCAAAGACCAAATAGTCTCGAAAGCACATGTCGGACCATCTCATATGGGCGGCCGACTTGATGACGATATCTTTCGACGGTGATCGGTAAATGTCGGATAGGTTCCATACCGATCCGGTCTTTCGGCGTCAGCAGTTGCCTTCCAGTTCTCGTCTTCACCAGATTGCTCATGATATTATAGCAGGGGCCTCTGCAGAGAGTACGGGATTACCTCGGGAGCAGATTCGACGACTTGGGCCAAGATGTTCGGATGGTGACTACCTCTTGGAGGAGGCTTTTAGATTCGCCCCACCTACTCGTATTCTTATTGTTTATGTTTTTCAATTAAAACTTATTAATTAATTCTCTCTCTCTCACACACACACACACACACACATATATATATATATATATATATATATATATATATATATATATATATGGACTAATGATTTATATTTTGATTCTATCAACAAATTGGTGATGATGATGAAGTTAGGCGGCGATGATGAGAGGAACGACGGTGATTTCCATACACGAGTAGCAAATACTGTCGCTCACCTCCTCACGATGATGATACTTTTTACTAGTTTATAGTTCATTTGTATATATTCATGATATTGTAGAACTTTTGTATATATTGTATTGTCTAATTAAATCTGTCTAACTATTGTAAATTATATTGTTTAACATTTATGGAACATTATCTTATATTTGTAATTGGTTAGCTTATAATATGTTTTGGTGGATATTTGAATGTGAATGTGAATGATAATGAGTTGAAGATTACGTTTTAGTGCTACGTTGCATATTTGAATGTGAGATACAGGTTTATAATACTATGTATTGGGTTATGACGGGTTACAGGTACATTAATGGGTTTAAACACCTGGAAACTGAACTTTTAAAAGCTGTATTAAAAAAAAATAGTTAATTCTAACGGAATAAGGTAGTTGCGACGGAAATTCCCTCGGAGATAACAACAAAAACAATTTTTTAGTAATTACCAGAATATTCTAATTTCAGTAGTAAATACTCCATCTTCGACGGAATACATCCGTCGTAAACATCCAATGCCCGACGAAAATTCCGTCGACCTTAATAAGCAGTCATGTTTTATAATTTTTGGGCTATTTTAATTTTCGGTCGGAAATAAGATAATTCCGAGAATCAAATTCAAATCGGACATAGGACTTTTTTAATCCGACGGAAAGTTTCGTCCTACATATTCTGTCGTAACTAAGTTATGTTCAACGAAACCCCGTCGGAGATAAGTTCGTCGAAGATAAGTTATATCTGACAGAATTCTCGACGGATCTTATTTCCGACGCGATTATTTACGACCGAATTTTGGACGGACTTTTTCGTTGGAAATAGTCAATGTTCGACGGAAGAGGATTATATCCGACGGAAAATTCCGTTGGAATTAGCCGATTTTCTTGTAGTGAGATTTTAATTTCTAAAACAGTTATTGACTGTACTTTTATGTAAGGTACCATTGTAAGGTTGTGGTCATGGCACCATGAGAGTTACATACATTTGTATTAATCGAATAAATGAGTAATTAATTGCTATTAATTCACACGATTATAACTATTTGTTCACATGTGTGTACTATTGATTCACATTCATGTACTATTAGGGGAGGTGGTCCAAGATTGATAATACTTGCATGACTAAGTTAACAATGGAGGTATAGATGGAGGTACTATACTGTAATTCGTAGTTTCACATGATTATAACTATTAAGTCACATGAATGAACTATTAATTCACATGATTTACTATTAGGGGAGGTGGTGCAAGTTTGATAATACTTGCAGGACTAAATTAAAAATAAAAGAAAAGTTGAAGGTATTGTACTGTAATATTTCGAGCCCCAAAACGTGCAATTATCGAAACTATATTTTCCTATAAATAGAAGCTCATTCTTCCTTTTTCTCACCAATTCACTAAAGCTATAGAGCAATTATTATAGAGAGAAATTATAGAGAAAGAAGAAGAAAATCACACTACCTCACTATTCCAAAGATCCAGCTTTTCTAAAGGTAAGGGGTATTATTTCTTTCAGTATTCATGAAGAGAGCTATTGTTATTCCATTCCTTATTATTATGTTGGAATAACTTGTCTATGTGAAGTACTGCATACATGGTGAAATTCTTCTATTATTCCATTCTTTATTATTATGTTGGAATAACCTGCCTGTGCGATTTCTAGCATGCATGGTGAATTTTGTTGTTATTCCATTCTTTATTATTCTATTGAAATATCCTGTTTGTGCGGATTACGCATGACCTTGTTCCATTGTTTATTATTCTGTTGAGAATAACCTGTCTGTGCGGTCTATCACATGCATGGTGAATTCTTCTGTTATTCTATTCTTTATTATTCTGTTAGAATAACCTGTCTATGTGGATTACCGCATGCATGGTGAATGATCATTTTTATTCATTCCTTATTAAATTGTAGAAATGATCTGTTTACGTGGATTATCGCATGGCGGGTGAAAATCCATTTGTAGTTTTGTAATTTTTCTGACCCTCAAAAATTCTGGAAAATTTTGAAATGATAGTTTGATGAGTTTTCTATATTATGTCCAAAGATGGCGATTTTTGGATGTATAGATTAAGAGTTATGGATTTTATGGGAAAAAACTATTTTAAAAGTAAACCCTTATAACTCTTTGTGGTTAACTCCAAAATTTGTGAAATTTTTATTGGAAGTACATGTATATAACAGGAGTATACCCTGTAAATTTTGGAATTTTTGGACAAAAGTATAATTTATGATAAATGTCTAAATATTCGGCAGTTTTGGCCATATGAAAAATATTAAATGAATTTTAAAAATTCTGAGAAAAATATATGTTAAATATGGGACTATATTCTGCTAAATCCCAGAAAATAAATATTTTTAGGACTGATTTTGTATTTTTCATGAAAATGAACTAGTTATGAGTAAATGAATTAAATATGTTATGTGAAGTAACAAAATTGGAAAATAGGATTTTATGACTTGGGAATCCTATATAGGGTATATGCAGATTTTTGATGAGGGATTTGATCATTGGTGATAAAATCTTATGAGTATGACATTTTTGAATGATTAAAATGCATTATTTGGTAAAGTATAAATAATTGAAATAAATTGTTTATAAGTTTAAGAAGTGATTAAAATATTGTTATAATATTAATAATATTAGATTATGAGTTTATTAAGTGATTGCTAATATTTGGATAAATTTAAAGTTTTTAATATTTATCCTTGTTTTCGCTTATAATATGGTCATCATCCTCATGCTTATATTGTGATAAAAGTCATCTTTGGCTTCCGTGCAAAGATGGACTGTTAATTATTGGTTTTATAGTTATATATCTTTAGCTTATGTGCACAGATGGACTATTGATTATTAGTTTTATAGTTGTATATCTTTGGCTTACGTGTAAAGATGGACCGTTGATTATTGGTTGTATATCTTTAGTTTACGTGCATTGATGGGCAGTTGTTGGTATGATTATAACCAGAGATTATTCGGTATAATCATGACCATTGTTGAAAACACGAATATCCTTGGCTCGTAGTGCATGGATAATTCGTTGTCGTAATACTAATGAATATCCTTGGCCGTAATGCAGAGATGATTCGATGATGTGGATTAATTATTAAGCTGAGTCTCAGCGATAACATATTGATAATACACTTTTAATTCGTAGAAGATAGTAGATATCAATGCTCTACTTGACTCTTCTATATACAGATTGTGTCTTGGCTTTGAAAAAAACAAAGATGAATTATTGATGAATATCTTTGGCCCGTAGTGCAAAGATAAATTTATTAGTATGATTATGAACAAGAATTGTGATTTGGTATAACCATGATTTTTGATGTTTCAGGTGAAGATAGGCGATGAAAATTATCTTCGTCCTAGGTGCGAAGAAGAATTTAGAATCACAATTATGATTATGAGTTATTCATATGATTATGGACAGGAATTGTTGATTGATGTTACATGGATAAAACATTATTGGTGGACTTTTAACATGGAGAAGCTAATAGACCTGATGGTCTATTTGACTCTTTAATGGATTGCTTCGTTAACCGCAACTATGGTTGAAAAGTTTTATCATCTACCATATGTTCTAAATCTACGATTTATTATCGATAAAGGCTATTGATGATGTAAATGATATTCTTTATTGGGCTGGTTAATGCTCACCCTTTTTTCTTCACTATTCCTTTCGTAAATAAGAGTGTAACCGGGTCGAAGCTGGGGGTAACAGAGAGAATAGAACGGTGGTCTATAGTTGTTGAGGTTCTCCTAAATAGTATGGAAATAATTATATTGAGAACTTTAGATAAGTGTGTCGTATTGTATATGTCATTTGATATTTAATTTTGGTGAACCGAATAGGGTGAGGTGAACCCAACTTTGGAAGGTGTTTTGCCACTATCATACAAGATGTCTAATGACATACAACCTCGTGTTATCATAAGACAGAGTTGTGTGCATCCACTTGCTTTGAGTATATCTACGAGCACTACCTATATAATCTTGAGTTTATTTGAAATATAATTCTCACTTGGAGACAACAGAGATAATTATATGTCGAAGAGAGACTCACCATTGGAAAGAAGATGATAACAATCTTCTTATTTTTCTTTGGGGACTATTAGGTCAACCAAGGATAATTTCGTGGACATGTGATATCTATCATAACCTGTATTTATCACGGCCTCCCGGTATACGAAGGTTTCTCTGAGCATTTTCCAAAGATTTAATTTCTAAAATAGTTATTGATTTGTACTTTTTTTATGTAAAGTACCCTTGTAAGGTTGTGGTCAAGGCACCATGAGAGTTACATACATTTATATTAAAACTCACGGTTTAACTGTGGTCGTTTTCTGCACAACAGTTCAACAGTTGTATAAATGAAGTTTGTATTTGATTTTTATAGTATGATATCTGGCTACTCAGAATGGGTCGTGTGGACCTATTTTTGGGGCGCCACAAATGGTATCAGAGCTTAGGGATATGGTCGCTGGCGGAGATAAAAGTCTAGAACTAGGAGGGGGAGACGAGTTATATACTTCGCTAGTGTGTGACTTACCTAAGCTGAAATTATTTACTTGATAAGTTGACAAATTGGGATATGTCAATTAACCTTTATTTTGAAGATATATTCTAGAATAATATCTGAAATACAGGAGATGAGCAATGGGAAAATCATGAAACAGAAGAAATAACCAGGAAGGTACAATCTGAAAAGAAAGCAAGGTATTCTCATCTCTTTGAACTACCAGGTACGTAAATTTCGAGGGCAAAATTTCATAAGTAGGGGAGATTATGAGATCCCGAATTTTATGAAATAAAAGTATTCAATTTTTCTATTTTGGTAAATAGTTAAATTGATAAAAGTTTAAAGTTAAGGGTCATATTTGAAAAAAATTTCAAAGTAAACAAGTTGTCATAAAATAACCGGTAGTAAAAGAACAGTAATACGCGTGGTTGTATAGTAGCACACGATATTGATTATTGATGCTTATGTGAGAAGTCACTCAGTTATACTCAATTATTGCACATAAATTCTTTGCATCATATCTCTCATATTATTGATTCAATTATTGTCACATTATCATCTCGCATAATATGTTATATTATTAAATCAATAATTGAGACGACAAAGTTATTCATATTATTATTTGCAATATTGACAATGTCTAGAAATTCTGTCAAGGAGAGGTTTGGTTACCTAATTGCGCGCCAGTAAGGAGAAATCCTTATCGGAAAGCCCCCTCTTTCCTGAGAATGATCTGGTTGTTAAATATTGTGAGTTATTGTGACGCACCCAAAATAGGTATACATCACCTATTCTGAGTCGCCAAATACATGGTACAGAATACAAATACAATCTTTAATATACAACAATAGAGCTGTGAGTTTTAATACAAATATTGTCTTCTAGACAATATCTACTCTCAGAATAAGTCCTCATTACATTTATTGTCACACTATTTAATGATTAGTGAGGACTACTAATACTATCATCCGGACCGGCCACCCGCTCCCCGACTAGTCCCGCCACGCTCTCATTTCAAGAGAGAATGGTGAAAGAAAGGGTGAACTCAATTAGCCTTAGTAAGAAATATTATGACTAAGATAATGCGTAATAAATTATCATTAGTCTTCAACAATGTTAAACCGATAAAATACAATAGACATCAAGTTTAACTGCGGTGAACATACAATCCATTAAAAGAGTCAAGTAGAGAATAACATCTACTATCTTTTATGATTTAAAAGGTTTTTCATCACTTTTATCGCTGGGACTTAGCTTAATAAATAAACCACATCATCCCTGCACTACGGCCAAGGATATTCATTAATATCACAACAACAAATTATCCATGCACTACGTGCCAAGGATATTCGTGTATTCATCAATGGTCATGATCATGCCAACAACTGTCCATCAATGCACTACGGGCTAATGAGGACTTTTACCACATTATTTATAACATTACGGTCATGATTACACCGAATAATTCTTGGTTATAATCATACCAAGTCTATCTATGCACTACATGCCACAGATTACTTTCAAAAAAAATATAAACATGAGGATGATGACAATGATATAAGAGTTCAATAAAACAAGTTCAAGAATTAATTTATTCAGGAACTAATAACATCCAAATTGTCAACATGATACTTCTTTGTAGAGTAAAATTTAAGAATACTCGTAAGAATATTTCCATGAAAAGATCTTTGGATGGCGCGAAATATCAAGGATATTCAACTAATTTCATGGAGTATAGACGCCAAAACTTTTTAACCAACCGAGTTTAATAAAAATGGAATAACAAAAGAAATCACCATGCATGTGGTAACTCGCGATGTATGTGAGTTATTCCAACATAATAATAAATAATCGGAACTAGGTCAAAGCGTAATACGACCGGCGGTGATATTCCAATGTAATAATAAAGAATGGAATAACAACAAAAATTACCATGTATGATGCAGACGAGCAGATGCGAAAGTTATTCCAATGAATAATAAATAATCTAATTGTGTCCCATAAAACGCAAAGAGCAGGATATTCCAACAAAATAATAAAGACGGAACCAAGTCCAAAAGAAAACGCACAAACAGGATATTCTTACCGAATAATAAAGATTTTAATTCAGTCCCGCCGTAAAACGCATGCATGTGAAATTCTAACGTAATAATAAAGAATGGAATAACAACAGAATTTTACCATGTATGCGGTCTTGATGTATAAAGTTATTCCAAAGAAATAATAAATAATGGAATAACGTAAGAATTTCACCAAGTATAGAGTGAGCGAATAGATACAAAAGTTATTCCAACGTAATAAAAAAAATTGGAATAATGTGTCTTCTTCATGAATATGAAAAAATAATACCCTTTACATTATAAAGAAGAAATTACTCAGAAGTGAGAGATATACTTGAAGAAATTGCCTACGCTTCAAAGCTTTCTTAAACGCTAAAGAAAGATGCTCAAGATTATAGGAGAAGAGTTCTCTCTACGGTTTCTCTCTCTGAGTTTCATTGAATTCGTAAGAAATAATGAAGGAATGAGCTTATTTATAGAAGAATGGATCGAATAAGTAACTAATCCATGAACGGTCAGATTGATTTACTTTTAAACGAATCGGTCGAGATTGGTTTACAATAAAATATAATATATTCTATTTATAATATAATAAAAAGCGAATAACTTATAAAAGTATTACATTTTATATAAAAAAATTTTACTACGCAATCTTACTATGGGAGACACTATCTGAACACTATGCATAATAAAATATAATATATTCTAATTATTTTCTAATAAAACAGATAACTTTATAAAAGTATTCCGTTTTATATAAAAAGATTTTACTATTAGCCTAATAAAACAAATAACTTTATAAAAGTATTCTGTTTTATATAAAAAGTTTTTCTGTTTTATTACATTAATAATACTAATAAAACAAAACTTTATCATTATTATTATTATTATTCACACTATTAATCGACCAGGTCGTTCCCAGAAAAGAGGGAGCTTTCCAATAAGGATTTCTCTTTATTGGCACGCAATTAGGTGACCAAACCTCTCCTTGGCAGGACTTTTAGACATCGTTAATATTGTAAATAATAATATTAATAACTTCGTCATCTCAATTATAAAATATTGACAATAATTGAATCAAATAACGTGAGATACTATGCAAGAATTATTTGAAGCAATAATTGAACAAAACCTGAAAGTGACTTCTCAATGTAAAGATCAATAATCAATACCATGTCTACTTATGCAACCACGCCAGATTTCGTACTTTTAACACCGGGTGTTTCAACAGCTTAACGATAAAACTTCCGCCGTTATTTTCATAAAATATTTTTTGTCGTTTTCTCAATCCGACAATAATTACATTGTGGGGTCCACCAATGATTGTCTGAAATCGCATAAATATTTCCCCGTTAAAACGAATATTCTCACCAATCCAATATTATAAACAACTCATGACTTTATAAAATTTCTAAATATTACCCACAACTATAACATTATATCAAATTCATTCCATAATATTTAAAATGATAATTATAAAAAATTCATCTTTATTCATAAATATTGGGGTCTTACAGTTATAATATTAATGATGAATGTTATTAAAAAATAAAGTTGAGTTCGGAGTTAAATTTGGAGACGCGGACGTGATATTTGAGTCCGGAATGATGAAATTTGTAAAAATATACTATAAACACAAAATTTGTTGGGATTGACTTTTTGGTCAAAAAAGTTAACAGTTGACTTTTTCGAAAAAAGTCAAACTTTAAAAATAAAATTTTTGAGAAAAATATTTCCATTGTGTTGGGATTGTTAGTGTTAGTGGAAATCAAAATTTATTTCGATAATAATTGATGTCTGGAGGTTATATTGACCAATCGGGTAATTAATCGAATAAATGAGTAATTAATTGCTATTAATTCACATGATTATAACTATTTGTTCATATGTGTGTACTATTGATTCACATTCATGTACTAATAGGGGAGGTGGTGCAAGATTGATAATACTTACATTGACTAAGTTAAAAATAGAGGTATAGATGGAGAGTACTATCTTTGTAATTAGTATTTTCACATGATTATAACTATTAAGTCACATGAATGAACTATTAATTCATATGATTTACTATTAGGGAGGTGGTGCAAGTTTGATAATACTTGAAGGACTAAATTAAAAATGAAAGAAAAGTTGAAGGTATTGTACCGAATATTTTGAGCCCCAAAACGCGATTATCGAAACTATATTTTCCTATAAATAAAGCTCATTCTTCCTTCATTTCTCACCAATTCACTAAAGCTATAGAGCAATTATTATAGAGAGAAATTATAGAGAGAAAGAAGAAGAAAGTCTGCTACCTCACTATTTCAAAGATCCAGCTTTTCTTCTAAGTAAGGGGTATTATTTCTTTCAGATTCATGAAGAGAGAGTTATTGTTATTCCATTCCTTATTATTATGTTGGAATAACTTTGCCTATGTGAAGTAATGCATACATGGTAAAATTCTTCTATTATTCCATTCTTTATTATTACATTGGAATAATCATGCGTCGCAGGTTTATCGCGTGCTCGATGAATTCTGTTGTTATTCCATTCTTTATTATTCTCGTTGGAATCTCTGTTTGTGCGGATTACGCATGACACAGTTCCATTCTTTATTATTCATTGGGAATAACCATGCATGTATGGCCAATCGCATGCACGGTGAATTCTTCGTTATTCCATTCTTTATTATTCTCGTTAGAATAACTTTTGCCTATGTGGATTACTGCATGCATGGTGAATGATCCCTTGTATTCATTTCTTATTAAATTGTAGAAATGATATGTCTACGCGGATTCTGCATGGTACGGCGGTGAAAATCCATTTGCGGCTTTAATTTTTTCGACCTCAAAAAATTTTGGAAAAATTTAAAATGATAAATTGATGAGTTTCTATATTGTGTCCAAAGATGGCGATTTTTGGATGTATAGATTAAGAGTTATGGATTTAATGGGAAAAGACTATTTTAAAAATAAACCCTTATAACTCCTTGTGGTTAACTCCAAAATTGGTGAAATTTTTATTGGGAGTACATGTATAACAGGAGTATACCCTGTAAATTTCGGAATTTTTGGACAAAAGTACAATTTATGAACTAATTATGAGTAAATGAATTAAATATGTTATGTGAAGTAACAAAATAGAAAAATAGGATTTTATGGCTTAGGAATCCTATATAGGGTATATGAAGATTTTTGATGAGGGATTTGATCATTGGTGATGAAATCTTATGAGTATGGCATTTTTGAATGATTAAAATGCATTATTTGGTAAAGTGTAAATAATTGAAATAAATTATTTATAAGTTTAAGAAGTGATTAAAATATTATTATAATATTAATAATATTAGATTATGAGTTTATTAAGTGATTGTTAATATTTGGATAAATTTAAAGTCTTTAATATTTATCCTTATTTTCGCTTATATCATGGTCATCATCCTCATGCTTATATTGTGATGAAAGTCATATTTGGCTTACATGCAAAGATGGACTGTTAATTATTGGTTTTATAGTTGTATATCTTTGGCTTACGTGCAAAGATGGACTGTTGATTATTGGTTTTATAGTTGTATATCTTTGGCTTACGTGCAAAGATGGATCGTTGATTATTGGTTGTATATCTTTGGCTTACGTGCATTGATGGGCAGTTGTTGGTATGATTATAACCATGGATTATTCGGTATAATCATGACCATTGTTGAAAACACGAATATCCTTGGCCCGTAGTGCATGGATAATTGTTGTCGTAATACTAATGAATATCATTGGCCGTAGTGCAGGTATGATTCGATGATGTGGATTAATTATTAAGCTGAGTCTTAGCGATAACATATTGATAATACACTTTTAATTCATAGAAGATAGTAGATATTAATGCTCTACTTGACTCTTCTATATACAGTTGTATGTCTTTGGCTTGTAGAACAAAGTTGAATTGTTGATGAATATCTTTGGCCCGTAGTGCAAAAATAAATTTATTAGTATGATTATGAACAAGAATTGTGATTTGGTATAACCATGATTTTTGATGTTTCAGGTGAAGATAGACGATGAAAATTATCTTCGTCCTGGGTGCGAAGAGGAATTTAGAATCACAATTATGATTATGAGTTATTCATATGATTGTGGACAGGAATTGTTGATTGATGTTACAAGGATAAAACATTATTGGTGGACTTTTAACATGGAGAAGATAATAGACCTGATGGTCTATTTTGACTCTTTTAATGGATTGCTCGTTCCGCTGCAACTATGGTTGAAAAGTTTTATCATCTACTGTGGGACCCCAAATTTTGTGAATAAAGATTAATTTTCTCAAAATATTTTCAAAATATTTTTTTAAGTATTATGGTGTGGATTTGATATAATGTTATAGTTGTGGGTAGTAATTATAAATTTTGCAAAGTATGCAAGTTATTAATATTATTAGTTGCAATATTAACGATGTCTAGAAGTTATGCCAAGGAGAGGTTTGGTCACCTAATTGCGTGCCAATAGGGAGAAATTCTTATTGGAAAGCCCCTTCTTTCCTGGGAACGACCTAGTCGATTAATAATATGAATTATAATAATGATGATGAGTTCTGTTTTATTAGTATTATTAATGTAATAAAATAGAAAAACTTTTTATATAAAATAGAATACTTTTATAAAGTTATTCGTTTTATTAGACTATAAATAGAATATATTATATTCTATTATGCATAATGTTTTGTATAGTAAAATATTTTTATATAAAACAAAATACTTTTATAAAGTTATTTGTTTTATTAGACAATAATTAAAATATATTATATTTTATTTTGCATAGTGTTGCATAGTGTCCGTATAGTTTTTGTATAAGAAATTTTTTATATAAAATGTATACTTTTATAAAGTTATTCGTTTTATTAGATTATAAATAGAATATATTATATTTTATTTAAAAGATTTGTTTTATTATAATATTTTATAGTAAATCAATCTGGACCGTCCGTTTAAAAGTAAATTAATCTGGACCGTTCATGGATTAGTTACTATTCAGTCCATTCTTCTATAAATAGAAGTTCATTCCTTCATTATTTCTTACGAATTCACTGAAACTCTAGAGAGAGAATTCTTCTTCTATAATCTTGAGCGTATTTCTTTAGAGTTTAAGAAAGCTTTGAGCGTAGTGCAAGTTTTCTTCGAGTATATCCTCGCCTCTACCAGTCGGAATACTCTTCTTTCTAAAGGTAAGGGATATTATTTGTTGTACTCGTAATGGGTATTATTTCTTTCGTATTCATGAAGAGAACTTCTGTTATTCCATTCTTTATTATTTTGTTGGAATAACCTGTATACGCGGGCTACCCTATACATGGTGAAATTCTTCTGTTATTCCATTCCTTATTATTATGTTGGAATAACCTGTTTATGCGAAGTACCGCATACATGGTAAAAATCTTCTATTATTTTGTTCTTTACTATTCATTGAATATCCTCATGCATGCGTTTACGTCGGACCGGTTCCATTCTTTATTATTACGTTGGAATAACTCAGATCACGGACTACCCTATACTTGGTGAAATTCTTCATTATTCCATTCTTTATTATTATATTGAATAACTTTCATACGCCAAGTCTCGCATACATGGTGAAATTCTTCTATTATTCCATTCTTTACTATTCTCGGGATATCCATGTCGCATGCATTTCTGGCAGACTGATTCCATTATTTATTATTCTGTTGGAATAACCTCATCTGCGCGATCTATCGTATGTATGGTGAATTCGTTGTTATTCCATTCTTTATTATTCTCGCTTTTAATATCCTCGTCTCATGCAACGCACGACTGGTTCCATTATTTATTATTCGCTGGGAATAACTCGCTCATGCATGCGGTCTATCGCATGCATGGTGAATCCTTCATTATTCTATTCTTTATTATTTCGTTGGAATAACCTGCCTATGTGGATTACCACATGCATGATGAATGATCCTTTGTATTCATTCCTTATTAATTGTGGAAATGATCTGTTTACGTGGATTATGATGAAAGTCATAATAAAAGCATTGGACTGATGAAAATAATGGGTATATGTAGTATTAGTAAGTGTTATAATGAGTTATGTTGGTTATTATGTGACAACATGAAAGTTTATTAGAAATCACAAAGGGTTGAAAAATCAGATTTTGGTGAAAATGAACATGAAATTCAATTGACCATATCTACTGTTATATTTTGAATTTTTGAGTGTGGTCAAGTTCAAGAGTTATATATATGAGTTTCCTAACTTATCCAAGTGGAATCACTGTAAAAGGTGTTGTAGATTTTCGTGTGAACTATTTTTAGCAAAGCAGTCAAAAGCTGCAAAATAGCAAAAAGCTACTGCCCAGAAATTAAAAGGGCTGTTTCGGCCACTTAATTTATGAGAAAAATTCCGGCCTTTTGGGACATGAAAGTATATGGTATAAAGTACCTCCTGTCCAAAAATGAGCTTATTCCGACTTAAAATGAGCAAGTTATGACCATTTCAATATTTAGGTTTTTCCGACGAAAAATGTTATAACCAGAGTTCTATAGCTCCGATGACCATGAAATTTAAACTGAAAGCTCATGTTAACATGTGTAAGATCCTGCCAAGATTTGGGAATTTCTGGAGTTAACCTTGAGGTAGCTAATTTCTTAAGGAATTAATTAGAAATTGATTTTTGAAAAATAGTAAATGAATTTTAAAAATTCAGAGAAAATTATATGTTCATTATTGGACTATATTCTGCTAAATCCTAGAAAAGAAATATTTTTGGGACTGATTTGGTATTTTTCATGAAAATAGTTTAGTTACGAATATATGAATTAAATATGTTATGTGAAGTAACAAAATTGGAAAATAGGATTTTATGGCTTGGGAATCCTATATAGGGTATATGCATATTTTTTATGAGGGATTTGATCATTGGTGATGATATCTTATGAGTATGACATTTTTTTAATGATTAAATACATTATGTGGTAAAGTGTAAACAATTGAAATAAATTGTTTATAAGTTTAAGAAGTGATTAAAATATTGTTATAATATTAATGATATTAGATTATGAGATTAATAAGTGATTAATAGCATTGGGATATTCTTCAACCCTGGATAAATTATATTATAAATGTTTAATATTTATCCTTTATCTTATTTGATTGATTCTTTATATCATTGTCATGATCCTCATGCTTATATTATGTTGAAAGTCATATGTGGCTTACATGGATTTGGTATGATTATGACCAGGGATTATTCAGTATAATCATAACCGTAATGTTACAAATGATGTGGTAAAAGTCATCTTTTGCCCGTAGTACATAGATGGACTTGGTATGATTATGACCAGGGATTATTCGGTATAATCATAACCGTAATTGAAAACACGAATATCCTTGGCCCGTAGTGCATGGATAATTCGTGGTCGTGATACTATTAAACTGAGACTCAGCATTGTTGGTTTTTACAGTTGTATATCTTTGGCCTATAGTGCAAAGATGAACTGTTGGTTATTGGTTATACAGTTGTATATCTTTGGCCGTAAGGCAAAGATGAATTTATTAGTATGTTTATGAACAGGAACTGTGATTTGGTATAACCATGATCTTTGATGTTTCAGGTAAAGACATGTGATGAAAATTATCTTCGTCCTGGATGAGAAAAGGAAATTGGAACCACAATTATGATTATGAATTATTTATATGATTGTGGACAGGAACTGTTGATTGATGTTACAGGGATAAAACATTATTGGTGGACTTTTAACATAGAGAAGATGATAGACATTATGGTCTATTTGACTCTTCTAATGGATTGCTCGTTCCGTTGCAACTATGGTTGAAAAGTTTTATCATCTACCATATGTTCTAAATCTCTGATTTATTATTGATAAAGGCTATTGATGATGTAAATTATCTTTAGTCATGATATTCTTTACTGGGCTAGTTGTGCTCACCCTTTTGCTTCACAATTCCTTTCGTAATAATAAGAGTGTAAATTGGGTCGAGCGGGGATAACAAGGGAATAGAACTGTGGTCTATAGCTGTTGAGGTTCTCCCTAAATAGTATAAAAATTATTTTGTTGAGAACTTTAGATAAGTTTGTTATATTGTATACGTCATTTGATATTTAATTTTGGTGAACCAAATAGGGTGAGGTGAACCCAACTTTGGAAGGGTGTTTTGCCACTATCATACAAGATGTCTAATGACATACAACATCGTGTTATCATAAGACAGGGTTGTGCACATCCACTTCCTGAGTATATCTGCGAGCACTACCTATATGATCTTGGAGTTATTTGAAATATAATTCTCACTTGGAGACAACGGAGATAGTTATATGTCAAGAAAAGACTCACCATTGGAAAGAAGATGATAACAATCTTCTTATTTTTCTTTGGGGACTTTTGGGTCAACCAAGGATAATTCTGTGGACATATGATATCTATTATAACCTGATCGCATGACCTCCCATGTATACGAAGGTTTTCTTGAGTATTTTCCAAAGATTTTAATCTCTAAAATAGTTATTGATCAGTACTTTTATGTAAGGTACCTTTATAAGGTATTGTGGTTTGAGGCACCATGTAGAGGAGTTACATAGATTTTGTATTGAAACTCACGAACTTATCTGTTGTCGTACTACATCACATACAGTTCAACAATTAATATAAATGAAGTTTGTATTTGATTTTTATAGAGCGATATCTGGCGACTCAAGATGGGTGATGTATACCTATTTTGGGGGCGTCACATCTACTATATGTTCTAAATCTCTGATTTATTACTGATAAATGCTATTGATGATGTTAATGATATTCTTTACTGGGCTAGTTGTTCTCACCCTTTTTTGCTTCACTATTCCTTTCGTGTAATAAGAGTGTAGGCGGGTCGAAAGGGTAATAGGAGAATGAATAAGCGGTGGTCTATAGTTGTTGAGGTTCTCCCTAAATAGTATGGAAATAATTATATTGAGAACTTTAGATAAGTGTGTCGTATTGTATATGTCATTTGATATTTAATTTTGGTGAACCGAATAGGGTGAGGTGAACCCAACTTTGGAAGGGTGTTTTTCCACTATCATACAAGATGTCTAATAGCATACAACCTCGTGTTATCATAAGACAGGGTTGTGCACATCTGTGACAGCCCCGAATTCGGGTCCCAAATCACCACGGATTCGGTTCAATCATTCTATCACTATTACGAAAGATATAAATATAAACATAAATTGTTTATACAGTACACTTTACACACTATTCCCCAAAATTGACTAACCTTAACTTATACACAAATCATAAACTATCTAACACATTACATTATTATCCAACTATACTATTCCAAACTACCCCCACATTTTATCCCAAGCTGAACTTGGCATTATCCTTTTCCTCAGATCCGAACGCATTCGCTTTATCTCGCAATGTTTATCATGATATAGCGAAGGTGAGCATGAAAGTTGCCCAAAGAAGTTTAAATACAATTTAAGGATATATCATGATTGAATGAATCAATAATAAGTCGGCTATAATTCATCAATATAATTGAGAACTAAGACTTACGGACAAAACTTTTGACCGAACAAGTATTGAACATGAACAAATATATCTCTGGACCAACCCAGGTAATGAAAGTGATCAAATTTTCATACGACTTATACATCTGCATATACAGAGTATAATTATCCATGGCAATCAACAATGATTAACCATAAGCATATCTGAATGAAACATCTCTTAGTAGAGTTAAGTAAAACTTGCCTGAACCGTTGATTACCGCTACGCAATTTATAACGCTTTATCCGAAGACCTAATATTAGTAATATAGATCTCCAATATTAGAATAATATCGTCACAATATAATACTATTACATATATACACATAGAATAACCTAAATACATAGCACATAATCCTATCAGTCTACAATACACATAAGACTTGGCATCAAGTCAAACTATTTAAGTCTGAGTTAAAACCAACACAATTTTATCATCCCGACGGTTTAGTCGGACAAATATCGAGTTTAAGTTCAATTAAACTCTGCCTAAACACTAAACAATATCTTAGATAATCATATTATCAGTCAAAATAATTTTCATAGACTTGTAATAATTTTCAGATAATTAATATCATTTATCAAAATTTTCAATCACTTATATCGTATTTAAATGAATTAAATACCACATAATTTCTTAATCATTAATATTTATTTATTATTAAATATTATTAAAAATCATAACATAATATTATAATATAATTATAATTTATCAAAGTATTTTAATACCTTAAATTATATTTATATGATTTTTAAACACTTAAATCTAATACGATAATCGATATTAATATTAAAATATTAATATTTTCATGACAAAATATAAAAAGTTATACTTTAAAACTTAAAATATTTTATAACACTTAAATTATTTTCATATAATTTTTAAAGCATTAATATTATTTTTCCATAATTTATTTAATATATTTATTAAATAAATTAATTACCATTAATAATAAATTATTAATGAAATTCATCACAAAATATTAAAAGTCATCAAAAGTAACTTAAAATATTTTCTAACACCATAATATAATTTTTATGATTTTTCATGAATTAAAATCATTTTTAAATAATTTATTTAATATAATAATTAAATAAATAAATACCTTTTATATTCCCAAAATATTAAATATTTTTGAAATATACCCAAAATAATTAAAAACTATTTTTCGTGCTTTAAAATAATTTTTCATAATTTATTATGTATTTTTTTAATTAAAACTATTTATTTCTATTTATTTATTTAATTTATTCATTTTTAAGTAAATCTGTCAAGCTAAAAAGTACTATATAGGCGACAAAACCGTCATTAATGGTGTTCTTGGATGTTCTTGAGCCCCGCCTTCAGATCTTCATGTCACCATCGTGGGGCTTACTTTTGACCAATCGATAAATTTGTGATCTTCATGTTTTTTGGGTTAAAATTTAGGTTAATGTTGTAAGAATCGATATAGTACTACAACTCTACATAATTTCCATGTCCAATACACATCCTAAAGCAAAGAAGATTAAAGCTTGTAACCTCTTGTCGACACGTTATTGAATTTCTGGGTGCCTGTAAATTCAAATAAAGCTGCAAAGGTGCTACTTTGAATCCTTGTAGTTTGATCCCGGGTCTATTTTGTATGATCTAACGGTTCATATATGTAGATCACATATCATAGTACAACAACTAATAATCGATCAACTTATCAACATTAAAACAATAAGATCTAGGCTCAATTAAACTAGGCCTCAACAATCGTTTCTTGAACATTTCCGAAAACCCGTAAATATTCTCGAAAGGCCTTTGGCCAATGGTGGTTTGACCACCAATAGTTTTGATTCTTAGCAAGATCTGAGTAAGATAATGGCTTGAAAATGTAGATCTCATGTCAGACTACAACCTTAAAGCAACAACATGACCAAAGAACTTAACAGAAGCAAGATTCAAGGCCTGAAAAATTATTATCAGAAAAATCTGGGTTTCTGGGTTACCCAGAAATTAGATTTTGTGAACGGTCAACGAGTTTTGACCAACAATAACTCTTGATCTACACCAGATATGGACTTGATTCGAGTGTCAGAGTAAAGACCACATAACATACTACCAATACAAACAGTTAAAACACAAAAACAAATAACAGATACACGATCTATGAGGTCCGACATTCGATCGTCGAGACACTAATTTTCCGATTTCCGATTTAAGAAATCTTCAATTTCGCATCAAAATGATATGGATCTAAGTTTTATCGACCCGGATCATCAAATGACACCCTCTAACACATATCTAGCAAAAAAATTTACATCTTCAAACATCGATCTAAGGATTTCTAAGTTAGGGTTTTTATACCTTTTAAGCTTTGATTCAAGAACTGATCCTTGATAATCTGATCTTGGCTTGTTATTACATGATCTTGGATTTGATTTACACTCCCTCTCACTCTATAATTTCGGATTTAGAGAGAGAAGAGCTTAGGAGAAAAAATGAAATGAAAGTAAGCCTTTTCTCTCCTTTTAATCCATATAAATGATAGGATACAATGTATCTAGCAAGTTAAATGGCAGATATAGACTAAATTAGTCACATGGCTATGCTAGGTTTTGGTGAACAACTCACCTAGAGTCAAAACCTACACACCAACTTCATAAAATAAAATACAAAAAGGCATTATAGTCATTTCCATGCCATTTTATTTTTAGATTAGCCATTTGATACAAACCCTTAGGGTTTAGGTTTTAGCCCTAAAGATTTTAGCAAATTAAAATTCTAAGATTTTTTAATTAAATTTTATAATAGAAAATCATGATTTCTAAGTTATAATTAGGGCTTCCTAATTATATTATAATTTCCTAATTACATTAGGACTTAAACAAATTGGGATTAATATTTTCCTAATTAATATTGCTAATTTAGCAATTAAATCCATAATTGTGCATTAGGGTTTCTGACGAAACAATTACGGTTTAAAATTTGAAATTAGGGTTTGCTAATTAATTAAGCTTTACCGTAATTAATATCATAATTAATAGCATTTAAGCATTATAATTATCCTTAAAATTCCTAGATTAGGGTTTCAAATTCCCAGAATCTAAAATTAGGGTTTTTAGATCTGGTATTAGGGTTTTCTAATGGTCAATTAGGGTTTCAAGTAATTCATTAGAGTTTTCCCTAATTAAATTATAATTTATTAACATTTAAACCTTATACAAGTATTTGCATTCCCAATCTAGGGTTTTAAATTTTCGAATTAGGGTTTTAAATTCCCGTAACTGAACTTAGGGTTTCAAGAAACGGTTTCTAGGGTTTCTTATCAATCATTAGGATTTTCTAATTTAACGTTGACGTTCTTAATATATATACATAGGGTTTGACACTAATAAAATTTATCTGGTCAACCCTTAACCACATTCTAAACACATACATAACCATAAACACAGAACATATTCCCATATACACTTAATCCTGAAAAATTCACCTAAATCCTTCACAGAATTTTGAAATCTTCAAAATTCCTTCCCAAAAATATCAAACGCATACACTTATTTTCCTACTTTGCAGTTACATTATTTGACCTTAAATCATTCATTTAAGATTTTAATAAATTTTCTAAATTCTCGGGTCGTCACAACATCCACTTACTGAGTATATCTACGAGCACTACCTATATAATCTTGGAGTTTATTTGAAATATAATTCTCACTTGGAGACAACAGAGATAATTATATGTCAAGAGAAGACTCACCATTGGAAAGAAGATGATAGCAATCTTCTTATTTTTCTTTGGGGACTATTGGGTCAACCAAGGATAATTCTGTGGACATATGATATCTATCATAACCTAGACGCATTGTGATAGCTTTATGGCTTGAGATGACAGTGATTGATTTTAATGGTTTGGTTGCTTGAATTTGCATAATAGGTTGGTTAGGAATATGAAAGCTAACAACCTTACGAAAACAATCAATTTTTACATGATGAGTAGTTAACCAATCAATCCCTAGAATCACGTCAAACGCAAGTATTTTCAATGAAATAAGATCGACAGGTAATGTGAGGGTACTGATTTGAACCA
The DNA here is from genome assembly GCA_020205605.1 of Panax ginseng. Lineage (NCBI taxonomy): Eukaryota > Viridiplantae > Streptophyta > Magnoliopsida > Apiales > Araliaceae > Panax > Panax ginseng. The sequence continues at coordinate 129,322,911 of CM035144.1, forward strand.
AACAAGACTTATAAACAGTGGATGTAATGAAGGTTTCTCTCAGTGGAGTTTCAACAGATAAGTCAAAGCCTAATTTCTCCGGAGTCAAATTTAAACGTTGAGCGCAAGTAGGATAAATAAAGGAATGGGTAGAACCCCAGATCAAATAAGGTATATACTTCGCCAGAGTTTATGATAAGCTTTACCCGTGATGACCTCGTTTGAGTTCTTGCTTAAGAGGTCACGACAAACGCTTCTCCTCGAACTACCGGTTTTGTCTTGTTTGGGCGGCCTTTGATGCCTCCATCCCAAATGGACTTGTCTTGATTGCCGCGAAAAATCGGGCCAGGTGACCTTCTCTTCCATAATTGTAACATACTTTAGATGGCATCACGCAGTTTGGACTGATGTGTCCCTCTCCTTCATATTTGAAGCATATGATAGGTGGTCGTTTCTTCCTCGATTGACGACGGTCTTGATCTTTGACGTCTTTCCATCATTGTTGAATCTCCTCTTCTTGAAATGTCCATTCTTATTATTTTGGCCATGATTACCACCGAAGTGGTTACCATTTCTGGCCTATTGATTCCCTCCACGTTTGTTATCACCGCTTCGATGACTGCTCTCACTAGTATTATCATTTTGCCGACTGCTCTCTCTTGGTTGGGTTAACTCATTATCGCGTTCCAATAACTGAGACCTATTCACAACATCTGAATACAAGAAAAGTTTTTGAGAGATAAGGTATTGACGTATCTCAGGTTTCAAACCTCTTAGAAACATCCGCGTCATTCTCTCCTCATTATCAACTAAATGGGATGCAAACCGGGACAACTCAGCAAACTTGGCTTCATACTGCAACACGGTCATGTTGTTTTGCTCCAGTTTAATGAAATCTACCTCTTTCATGTGACGAATACTTTTGGGAAAGTACTTGTCGTTGAAAAGTTCTTAGAACTTTTCCCAAGACATCTTCAAATGCGGCGGAGTTGAATACGCTTTCTGATTCCCACCAAGAATCACCTCTCATCCGCAACATGAAGGTGGCAAAGGGAACCTTTTGTTCCTCGGAGCATCCCAAGACATCAAATATCTTATTGATCTGCTTTATCCACGTCTCCGCCTTAAGTGGTTTTGGCTCTCCAAAAAACTCCGGTGGTCCCAGCTCCTTGAACTGTTTAGCAGTGACCGTCCGAGAATTGCCAGTGTTTCTACCTGTATTTCGGACAGGAGTCTCTCTTACCTGATGTTGCATGAATTACAGAAAGCCTCTGAACAATCTATCGTTCATCATTTAGTCAGTGTTGTTGTTTGCATGAGGATTATTGTCTTCTTGTTGCATATTATCCTGGGTATTCAACTGTGAAGACTCAACGGTCTCCTGTGCTCCATTGATATTCTCAACATTCTCGGATGTCATTTTCAAATACTGCCACAAAACAAGGGTTAAATAACATATCACATATTATCCCTATACTTTGACCGACCAATTAAATACCAAATAAACTTAGGTAGGTCATACTAACGAAAAGAATTCTCCGCCTCCCCTCCTAGTTCTTATCTCACATCTCACCAGTGGATCATATACCTAAGCTTTGATACTAATCATGACGCCCCCAAAATAGGTATACATCACCTATTCTCGAAATCGCCAAATACATGGTACGTAATATAAATACAATCTTGAATATACAACAAGAGCTGTGAGTTTTAATACAAATATTGTCATCTAGACAATATACACTCTCAGAATAAGTCCTCATTACATTTATTGTCACACTATTTAATGAATAGTGAGGACTACTAATACACCATCTAGACCATCACTCCGCTCCCCGACCATCCCACCACGCTCTCATTTCCTAAGAGAATAAAGGAAACAAAGGGTGAGATCAACTAGCCCAAAGAAGAAATATTATGACTAAGATAATGCGTATAAATTATCATTAGCCTTAAATAGTGTTAAACCGATACACTATAACAAAGATCAAGTTTAATCTGCGTGGATCAAGCAATCCATTAAAAGAGTCAAGTAGAGAATAAAATCTACTATCTTTTATGATTTAAAAGGTTTTCATCACTTTATCACCGAGACTCAAACTTAATAAATAATCCACATCATCGAATCACCCCGCACTACTACTGAAGGATATTCTTTAAGTATCACGACCACAAATTATCCATGCACTTTATGGGCCAAGGACATTCGTGGTATTCATCAATGGTCATGATCATGCCAACAATCATCCATCAATGCACTACTGGCCAAAAAGGACTTTTACCACATCATTTGTAACATTACTGGCCATGATTATACCAAATAATCCCTAATCATAATCATACCAAGTCCATCTATGCACCACATGTGACACGTATGACTTTCAACATAATATAAACATGAGGATGATGACAATGATATAAGAATTCAATAAAACAAGTTCAAGAATTAATTTATTCAGAACTAATAACGTCCAAATTGTCAACATGATACTTTTTTTAGAGTAAAATTCAAGAATGATCGTAAGAATATTTCCATGAAAAGATATTGGATGAAACGCAAATATCAAGGATATTCCACTAATTTCATGGAGTATAAAGTAAAAACTTTAACCAACCGAGGATAATAAGAATGGAATAACAAAAGAAATCATCGTGTACGCGATAGGCGCACAAAGCTGTTATTCTAATGTAATAATAAAGATGTAACCAGTCCGTCGTAAAACGTCATGAGATGTGATATTACAACCGAAATAATAAAGAGAGATCGAATCCCGCGAAACGCATGCAACGTGGATATTCCAATGAATAATAAAGACGAGAATCGGTCCGCATAGAACGCATGCATGTGATATTCCAACAAAATAATAAAGACGGAATCAGTCCCAGTAGAACGTCTGCAGACGTGATATTCCAATGTAATAATAAAGAATGGAATAATGTAAGAATTTCACCAAGTATAAGGTAGCTCACAGATCAAAAGTTATTCCAATGTAATAATAAAGAATGGAATAATGTAAGTTCTCTTCATGAATACAAAAGAAATAATACCCTTTACCTTAGTAGGAAATTGAATACCGCAATATTGTAGTAGAATGTTTTCTTCTTCTTTCTCTTATTCTCTATTCTTTCTCGCCTATAGCTTTAGTGAATTCGTGAAAAATAATGAAGGAATGAGCTTCTATTTATAAGCTTAGCATAGTAAGGGTAAACTAGTCTTTTTGTCATAATTTATGACATCATCGCATACATCATCGATCATATGACATCATTGCTTACATCATCCTTCCGATGACATCATTGCTTACCTCATCGTTCAGATGACATCATCGTCAGATCATCGTAATTCAAATTCAATTTGTTTACTTCCACCTCATTTTACTTTTATACCATGAATTTACTATCATAATGTTACCATTCAAATTATAAAAAACATACTATCATATAATCACATCATACTACTATAATATAATATTATAAAAATATATTTGAGTAAATTATTGATTTGGTAATTTGAAATACTGTGTAATGACAATTATTAAATCAAAAATATCAACGTAGCAATTATAAAATAAAATATTAAACAATAATTACTGTAACAATTATTGAGTAGTGCCTTTTTACGTAAGAATCAATAATTCAAAAATACTGTGCAACAACGCGTGTTACTGTATTTTTACTACCAAGTAGTTCAACAGTTTTAACTGTAAAACTTCCGCCGTTATTTTTATAAAAATATTTTTGTCGTTTTCTCAATCCGACCATAATTCTGTTGTGGGGTCCACCAATGATTGTTCCGTCGTACGAATATTCCCTGTTAAAACGAATATTCCCCACCAATCGAATATTATATAACAACTTGCATGTATTTTGCAAAATTTATAAATATTACCCACAACTATAACATTATATCAATTTCATTCCATAATATTTTAAAAAATGATATTTATAGAAAAATCATCTTTATTAAAAATTTGGGGTCTTACACACATGGCCTCCCATGTACGAAGGTTTCCTTGAGCACTTCCCAAAGATTTTAATTTCTAAAACAGCTTATTATTTGTATTTTTTATGTAAGTACCATTGTAAGGTTGTGGTTAAGGCACCATGAAAGTTACATACATTTGTATTAAAACTCACGTTTTAAACTGTGAGTTTTTTTCTGACTACAGGTTGAATAAATGATAAATGAAGTTTGTATTTTATTTTTATAGTATGATATCCGGCGACTCGGAATGGGTCGTGTGGACTATTTTTGGGCGTCACAAATGGTATCGAGCTTAGGGATATAATTATTTGACGAGATAAGAGTCTAGAACTAGGAGGGGAGAGACGAGTTATATACTTCGCTAGTGTGTGACTTACCATGTCATCTTTGCACTACGGGCCAAAGATATTAATATCTCAAAGAAATATATAATCATTTTAGAATTTATATAAACAATAATTATAACTATGTTGATCAATTCACCTTTGCACTTAAGCTAAAGGTATTCAATTATAAATTTAATGGTTATGATCATACCAGTCAACAATTCAACTTTGCACTACTGGCCAAAGAGAACCCATAGTCACGATCATACCAATAATCTACCCATCTTTACACTCAAGTCAAAGAGAAATATACTGTAATATTTCGGGCCTCAAAACGTACAATTATTGAAACTATATTTTTCTATAAATAGAAGCTCATTCTTCCTTCATTTCTCACCAATTTACTAAAGCTATAGAGCAATTATTATAGAGAAATTATAGAGAAAAAGAAGAAGAAGTCTGCTACCCTCACTATTCCAATATCCAGCTTTTCTTACAGGTAAGAGGTATTATCTCTTTCAGTTATTTATGAAGAGAGCTATTATTATTCCATTCCTTATTATTATGTTGGAATAACTTTGTCTATGCAATCTTCGCATACATGGTAAAATTCTTCTATTATTCCATTCTTTATTATTACATTGGAATATCCCGTACTGTGGTGGATTACGCATTTACTTGGTTTCGCTTCTTTGTTATTACGCTGGAATATCACATGCATACGGATTCGCATGACACGGTTCCATTCTTTATTATTCTGTTGGAATAACCTATCTGTGTGGTCTATCGCATGCCTGGTGAATTCTGTTGTTATTCTATTCTTTATTATTCTGTTGGAATATCCTGTCTGTGCGAATTACGCATGACCTTGTTCCATTCTTTATTATTCTGTTGGGAATAACCTGTCTGTGCGGTCTATCGCATGTATGGTGAATTCTTCTGTTATTCCATTCTTTATTATTCTGTTAAAATAACCTATCTATGTGGATTACTACATGCATGGTGAATGATCCTTTGTATTCAGTCCTTATTAAATTGTAGAAATGATCTGTCTACGTGGATTACCGCATGGCGGGTGAAAAATTCATTTGCAGTTTCGTAATTTTTCTGACCCTCAAAAATTCTAAAAAAATTTGAAATGATAATTTGATGGGTTTTCTATATTGTGTCCAAAGATGGCGATTTTTGGATGATAGATTAAGAGTTATGGATTTTATGGGAAAAAACTATTTTAAAAGTAAACACTTATAACTCTTTGTGGTTAACTCCAAAATTTATGAAAATTTTATTGGAAGTACATGTATATAACAGGAGTATACCCTGTAAATTTCGAAATTTTTGGACAAAAGTACAATTTATGATAAATGTCTAAATATTCGGCAGTTTTGGCCATATGAAAAATATTAAATGAATTTTAAAAATTCCGAGAAAAATATATGTTCAATATGGGACTATATTCTGCTAAATCTTAGAAAAGAAATATTTTTGGGACTGATTTAGTATTTTTCATGAAAATGAACTAGTTATGAGTAAATGAATTAAATATGTTATGTGAAGTAACAAAATTGAAAAATAGGATTTTATGGCTTGGGAATCCTATATAGGGTATATGCAAATTTTTGATGAGGGATTTGATTATTGGTGATAAAATCTTATGAGTATGGCATTTTTGAATGATTAAATGCATTATTTGGTAAAGTGTAAACAATTGAAATAAATTATTTATAAGTTTAAGAAGTGATTAAAATATTGTTATAATATTAATAATATTAGATTATGAATTTATTAAGTGATTGATAATATTTGGATAAATTTAAAGTCTTTAATATTTATCCTTGATTTCGCTTGATTAATGCTTATATCATTATCATCATCCTCATGCTTATATTATGATGAAAGTCATCTTTGACTTACATACGTAGATGAATTTATTGATTATTGATTTATAGTTGTATATCTTTGAACTTTACGTCAAAAGATGAACCGTGGATTATTGGTTTTACAATTGTATATCTTTGAACTTACGTGCAAGATGGATTTGTTGATTATTGGTTTTACAATTGTATTTCTTTGGCTTACGTGCAAAGATGAACTATTGATTGATGAGTATCTTTGCTTACGTGCAAAGATGAACTATTGATTGATGAGTATCTTTGGCTTATAATGCATAGATGAATCGCTTTATTGGTATAATTATGACCAGAGATCATTCGGTATAATCATGACCCGTAATGTTATAGATTGTGAGACCCCCGATTTTATGAATAAAGATTTAAATTTCTCGAAATATTTTTTTTAAAATTATGGTGTGGATTTGAGATAATGTTATAGTTGTAGGTAATATTTATAAATTTTGAAAAGTATGCAAGTTGTTGTATAATATTAGATTGGTTAGAGAATATTCTTTTTTATTGGGGAATGTCCGATGCGGCCGGTACAATTATTAGTGGACCTTATTAACGGAATTATTGTCGGATTGAAAAAACGACAAAAATATTTTTTATGAAAATAACTTGGAAAGTTTTACCATTAACTGTTGAAACACCGGTATGTTAAAAAATACGATGTCTGGCGTGGTTGCATAGTAGCACAACGATATTGATTATTGATCTTTACGTGAAAGTCACCAGCTTTTGTTTAATTATTGCTTTCAAAGAAATTGTTGCATAGTATATCACGTTATTTGATTCAATTATTGTCGATATTTTATATATTATAAAATCAATAATTGAGATAACAAAGTTATTAATATTATTATTTGTAATATTAACGATGTCTGAGGTTACACTTGATAATGAGAGGTTTGGTCACCTAATTGCGCGCCAATAGGAGAAATCCTTATTGAAAAGCCCCTCTTTCACAGGAGCGACTCAGTCAATTAATATTGTGAATTATAATAATGATGATAAATGTTGTTAAATATATTAAAGTGTCTTTTTTTATGAAGTCACTAAGTTTATATATATATATATATATAAATTTTGTTTTATTAGTATTATTAATGTAATAAAAGCGAAAATCTTTTTATATAAAATGAATACTTTTATAAAATTATTTGTTTTATTTGATAATAATTAAAATATATTATATTTTATTATGCATAGTATTTGTATAGTGCTGCGTAGTGTTTGCATAATAAAATATTTTTATATAAAATGTAATACTTTTATAAAGTTATTTATTTTATTAGATAATAATTAAAATATATTATATTTTATTATGCGTAGTGTTTGTATAATTACTGCATAGTGTTTGTATAATAAAAGCTTTTTATATAAAATGTAATACTTTTATAAAGTTATTTATTTTATTAGACAATAATTAGAATATATTATATTTTATTTAGTAAATCAATATGACCGATCTGCTTTAAAAAGTAAATCAATCTGACTTTGTTCATGAATTAGTTACTTATTCAATCCATTCTCCTATAAATAAAGCTCATTCCTTCATTATTTCTTACAATTCAACTGAAACTCTAGAGAGAGAAACTATAGAGAGAAAGAAAAAAAAGTATTCTGCTACTTCACTACTCATATATCCAGTTTCTTCTAATGTAAGGGGTATTATTCCTTTCGTATTCATGAAGAGAACTTTTGTTATTCCATTCTTTATTATTCTGTTGGAATAACTTTGTATACGCTGGATTACCCTATACTTGGTGAAATTCTTACATTATTCCATTCTTTATTATTATGTTGGAATAACTTATCTATCTGATCTGCATCATGGTGAAATTCTTACATTATTCCATTCTTTATTATTACATTGGAATAACTTTTATTGTATACGTGACTACCCTATACTTGGTGAAATTCTTTTGTTATTCCATTCTTTATCATTATGTTGGAATAACTTTGCCTACATCCAAGTCTGCATACATAGTGAAATTCTTCATTATTCCATTTTTATTATTATTCATTAGAACATCCCGCATGCAATGCGTTTCGCATGACCGGTTCCGTTATTTATTATTACATTGGAATATCACGTCGGTCGTATTACGTGTGACTGGTTCCATTAATTATATTTTGTTGGAATAACACATGCCGTGCGTGCGGTCTATCGCGTGCGTGGTGATTTCATTGTTAATTCATTCTTTATTATTCTGCCAAAATATCACATGCGTGCATTTACGCATGACTGGTTCCATTCTTTATTATTACATTTGAATAACTCATGCGTATAGTCTATCGCACGCATGGTGAATCCTTCATTATTCCATTCTTTATTATTCATTGGAATAACTCATTTCTATGTGGATTACCATATGCATGATGAATGATCCTTTGTATTCATTCCTTATTAAATTGTGAAAATGATCTATATATCGTGGGATTACTGCGCGTGGCGAAAAATCCATTTGCGCTTTCATATATTCTATTATACTCGGTTGGTTAAAGTTTTGACTTATACTCCATGAAATTAGTGGAATATCCTTGATATTTAAACTTCATCCAATATCCTTTCATGAAAATATTCTTCCGAACATTCTTGAATTTTACTCTACAAAGCAATATCATGTTGACAATTTGGGCGTTATTGAATTCTCGGATAAATTAATTCTTGAACTTGTTTTATTGGATTCTTATATCATTGTCATCATCCTCATGCTTATATTATGTTGAAAGTCATCTGTGGCCTGTTGTGCATAGATGGACTTGGTATGATTATTACTAGGGACTATTCGGTATAATCATGACCATAATGTTATAAATGATGTGGTAAAAGTCCTCATTGGCCCGTAGGACATTGATGGACAGTTGTTGGCATGATCATGACCATTGATGAATACACGAATATCCTTGGCCCGTAGTGCATGGATAATTTGTGGTTGTGATACTAATAAATATCCTTGGTCGTAGTGCAGGGATGATGTGGATTATTTATTAAGCTGAGTCTCAGCGATAAAAGTGATGAAAAACCTTTTTAAATCATAAAAGATAGTAGATTTTATTCTCTACTTGACTCTTTTAATGGATTTCTTGTTCCGCTGCAGTTAAACTTGATGTTTGTTATATTTTATCAGTTTAACATTGTTGAAGACTAATGATAATTTATTCTACATTATCTTAGTCATAATATTTCTTCTTGGGCTAGTTCAATTCCCCCTTTCTTTCACTTTCGCTCTCTTCAGAAATGAAAACGTGGCGGGACTAGCTTGGGTCGGGGAGCGACGGTGGTCCGGATGATAGTATTAGTAGTCCTCACTATTACGTAAATAGTGTGACAATAAATATAATGAGGACTCCATTGAGTGTGGATATTGTCTAGATGACAATATTCTTATTAAACTCTCAGTTTATGTTTTGTCGTATTTTACACGACAGTTGTATTATTAAGTTGTATTTGTATTTTTGTACTATGTATTTGGCGACTCAGAATGGGTGATATATACCTATTTTGGGGGCGTCGCTTTGATGATGTGGTAAAAGTCCTCATTGGTCCGTAGTGCATTGATGGACATTTATTGGTATGATTATAACTAGGGATTATTCGATATAATCATGACCATTGATGATTACATGAATATCCTTGGTCGTAGTGCAGGGATGATTCGATGATGTGGATTATTTATTAAGCTGAGTCTCAGCGATAAAATATTGATTATACACTTTTAATTCGTAGAAGATAGTAGATATCATGCTCTACTTGACTCTTTTAAAATACAGTTGTATGTCTTTGGCCTGTAGTGCAAAGATGAATTGTTAATGAATATCTTGGCCGTAGTACAAAGATGAATTGTTAATGAATATCTTGGCCGTAGTGTAAAGATGAATTTATTAGTATGATTATGAGCAGGAATTGTGATTTGGTATAGCCATGATTTTTATGTTTCGGGTGAAGATAGGTGATGAAAATTATCTCCGTCCTGGGTGCGAAGAGGAATTTAGAACCACAATTATGATTATGAGTTATTCATATGATTGTGGACAGGAATTGTTGATTGATGTTACAAGGATAAAACATTATTGGTGGACTTTTAACATGGAGAAGATAATAGACCTGATGGTCTATTTGACTCTTTAATGGATTACTCGTTCCCGCTGCAACTATGGTTGAAAAGTTTTATCATCTACCATATGTTCTAAATCTCTGATTTATTACTCATAAAGGCTATTGATGATGTAAATGATATTCTTTCTTTGGGTTAGTTGTCTTCACCCTTTTTGCTTCACAATTCCTTTCGTAATAATAAGAGTGTAGCTAGGTTAGGCGAAAGTAACAGGGAGAATAGAGCGGTGGTCTATATAGGTCATGTTGAGGTTCTCCCTAAATATGGAAATAATTTTATTGAGAACTTTAGATAAGTGTGTCGTATTGTATATGTCATTTGATATTTAATTTTGGTGAACCGAATAGGGTGAGGTAAACCCAACTTTGGAAGGGTGTTTTGCCACTATCATACAAGATGTCTAATGACATACAACCTCGTTTTATCATAAGATAGGGTTGTGCACATCCACTTGCTGAGTATATCTACGAGCACTATTTATATAATCTTGGAGTTTATTTGAAATATAATTCTCACTTGGAGACAACAGAGATAATTATATGTCAAGAGAAGACTCACCATTAGAAAGAAGATGATAGCAATCTTCTTGTTTTTCTTTGGGGACTATTGGGTCACCCAAGGATAATTCTGTGGACATATGATATCTATCATAACCTAGACGCATGGCCTCCCATATACGAAGGTTTCCTTGAGCACTTCCCAAAGATTTTAATTTCTAAAACAGTTATTGATTGTACTTTTATATAAGGTACCATTGTAAGGTTATGGTCAAGGCACCATGAGAGTTATATACATTTGTATTAAAACTTACGGTTTAACTGTGGTCGTATTCTGCACGACAGTTCAACAGTTGTATAAATGAAGTTTGTATTTGATTTTTATAGTATGATATCTGGCGACTCAGAATGGGTCGTGTGGACCTATTTTGGGGGCGTCACAGATGGGGTGTCTAACTTTTTGAACAAAGCATTAGAATATGCTGATTATCCGAACGGAAAGATGAGATGTCCGTGTGTTAAGTGTAAAAACCTGATTTGGAAGAAAGCGGACGAGATTAAATTCGACTTATTTTCCCGTGGCTTTGTGGATGGGTACTCCCTATGAATTCATCACGGGTAATCAATTGAGTTTAGAGAAGTGATCGAAAGTAATGTAGACCAACCAATTCATGATTGGGATCATTCATACGTCAATGACTATGATGTCGTGGAGATGTTAGTCGATGTTTATGGCCCTACCAATATTGACTGGGCTGAAAATGAGAATTCGTTAAGCAGTGCTCAGCAAGTGCCAAATGATTAGACGGACTAATGATTTTTATTTTTGATTTTATCAGCAGGGCAGCGATGGCAATGGTGATGGCGATGGCGAATGAGGGGACGACGATGCTGATTTTTATACACCTGAGCAGCATCGTCGTCCACCTTCCGATGATGATCCTCATACTAGTTTATAGACTCATTTTTAGATCATTTGTACTTATTGTAGTCTAGTTGCGTCTGTGAAAGTGTTTTCAATCATATTGTATATAATTTTTGGAACATTAGATTATATTTGACATTGTTGATGAGTTAGTAGATCGTTTGTAATTGTTAGCTTAGTTGATGATTATTGGACAATAATACATGTTTATATATACAAGTTTTTAGCGATATGTCGAATGTCGGGAATATATTACTGTTACTAGGCTGAAACATATTGTTATTGTGCTAAAACAAGTTGACAGTTTGCAGGTACAAAAAAATTGGGTTTAAACACATGAAATTCAAAATTTCAAAAAAAAAATTAAAAAGAATGTTTCTTATATTTTCGACGGAATAAGGTATTTTTGACGAAAATTCTGTCGAAAATAACCCCTATTTATGTTCAACAACAATTCATATATTTTTTAAATTATCCACTTTAAAAGAGAGTATTTACAACATAATTAGTCCCTTGTAAATACTCTATGTACGACGGAATTCCGTTGTAAATAATTTCGTCGGGTATATCATGCTTTCGACGAATTTTTCGACGAACCTTATTTCCGTGGGCTGTATATACGATGGAATTTCCAACAGAATATTCTCTTGTAAATAAGTTATTTTCGACGGAATAGGCTCAAGTCCGACAGAATATTCCTTCGAAAATAAGTTTTTTTCTTGTAGTGATTTTCCCACTTTTCTCCATTTCTCTATGCATTCGTAATTGGGTTTTATTTATTTGCTTTTTTTTTTTACGTGGGTAATGTTTGATAATGTTGGGGGTAATAATAATATTGTGAAGGAGTCCAATAAAGTGATGAATTTTTTTATGGGTGTTGTTGATTTGAGCTTTTATTTTGCTAGCTTAATGTGGAATTTTTTTATGGGCGGTGTTGATTTCAATATAAGAGGGGTAAAATAGTAAAAGATTGTAATTCAAATGTTTTAGAAGTATCTGTTATCAAAGAATTTTTTTCATTCAGTCTTCAACTATATTCAACTCACTCAGATTGCCTAAACATTCAGAACCATTTCATTCAGTTTTATCAAACAACTCTGTATTGGTAAAACTAAATCATTCATAAAATAAATCTAAGTAGCTAGTTACATCTTGAAAAAACTAATACTATCAAGCACAATTATTGCTAATTATAATATATTAAGTTATTAAAAAAGCTCCAATAAACTTTTGTTTTCATTATTTTTTTTCTCAAGTGTTTTAAGTTATCTACTGTTTACGAATGTATACAAAATTGTAAAAAACATTAGTATCATATTATCCCGAAATGACCTAATTAGTTTGACATAAAAAGGAAAAATAAAATCTGCTAGGTAACTAGTACATACAATTTTCTGTTTTAAAACTGAAATTCAGACTATCATACTAAAAATAAACCAGCAAACTTCTGGGTCTTTGATCAAAACTCGAATATATATATATCAACTAAAAGCTATAAAAGCATATGTTAAACCAACACCTGTAAAAGACAATGGAGAATACAAGTTGAAATGACCAAATTAAAAGCCAGAATGAACCGACGTTTACGATCATGCTTCGTAAAATAAATCCCTGTGCATGGTTGGTTTAATTAATATATGTAAGACAATATGCAAGGTAAGCATATATAATCCCTTCAATGTACGAAAATCAGTAATAAAAACTAAGAAAATCAACCCAAGAAACTAGATTTCTATTGTTCCAAAAAAAAAAAAACACTTCAGTTTATCTATTTGTGTAGCAAAATCCTACAAGGTACAAGTACCAGTGCAAAATTGTCTCATTTGAATTAATTTTGCGCTACTAATTATACCTTAAAAAGTCTGAACTGAACTTACAAAACTCAACAAGCTAAACCTTCATAAAAAAAATTAGTCAGTAGTACTATCGGGACCAGGGGAGAAGGCATCTTTAACCATCCGTTGATATGAGATTGTCAGTGTTAATATGATTGTGCTGAAAAATAGCCAAGGACCTCCTTTGTTTCTTCCCAGACTTCTTCTTGATCATGTTGTTCTGGATTGGCACTAGAATAATGTGGATAATGATTATTGATCTTAATAGGCTCGATGATGTCGTTTTGTGTGGAATAGGGCTGATGCAACTGATCTATCACCGATGATGATGGTTCAATCATCTGATCATTTGAATAATCAAAATGATCAAAAGGAACCACAGTACTTTGATTTAAATAATTAACCGGCGGAACGAACATATCTTGATTTGAATCATCGGAGAAGCCAAATGGAACCATATCTTGATTTGGATTGAAGGGAGCAATATCATGTTGAGGTGCTCCTGTAAAATCATTCTGAAAATGATCTGCGTATCCATGATGATTGTCAAAAGGGATGAAATCTCCCATAGATGTTTTGCCGTTGCCATTATAACCGCTAGCCATTTGATGGGAGTACACGTAGCTTTCTTCATATAAGCTGTCATTGTCATTATAACCGCTATGCAGTACTATTTGGTTGGAGGGCATGGAAGCAGGTTGGATGGCCGAATTCAGGGGTTGAGCAATGTTATTAATTAGTTCTTCTTGATTCTGAACTTCAGTAACTTTGGGCAGATCATTTCTTATAATACTCGTTGAAGAACTTGAATTATCATATATCCTACACAAAACCCAATCATCCAACTACAAAACCCAAAAAATATAATCAAGAGTCGAGTTAGTAAAGGAGAGGGATAAGATAGGAAAGGAGGGAAGCATAATTATAATTACTTCATCAATCCCATATATAAAAATAATCACATTTGTAAAACTTATAAATATTAATTAAGGATTATTTGGTTAACAGTGTGATATGATAATGGACGATAACAAACTCAAACACATTGCGTCATTTTATATATTAATTATCCCTTAAAAATAGACCGTTTCATTTAAACAAAATAAAATTGATAAATTAGATTATTGTTGTGAAACAGACGTTATTACCTTCATGTAATCGTTTACTGTTCTTTGACACTCTGGAGCATTCTTGACTTTGTATTCGTGCATAATCCAAGAAGTTTTAGTGCCTGCTGGAGGTTTTCCCATGTAGAATACCAAAGCCTTACGATAGCCAACCTCCTCACCGTTATGTTCGATGGCTTTATCGGCTCCCGTAGGCTTCCAATATCCACCACCTGTAGAGCGATTCGGTCGAACTCCATTCTTGTACTTTCTTTGTCTTGAAGTAAAAAAGTACATATCCTTCTCATTACTCGACTTGTATTCTTCTGTATACATGAATACACAGGATATTATTTATTAGCTTTTCTACCCCTGAACAATGTTTTGGAAAAAAAAAAACTAGTACGTACCCCATGCAATCCTAAGAAAGAAGTGTCATTTTTTTTGTAAAATTATTTTTACTGTCAAAATTAAAATTTGCATATGACACATTTAGTTATAACTTTAAAGATTATAATATTTTGTAAGGGAGAAATAAATCGTCGCTTCATTAATTTTTCGACTAATTTATTGTTTTCTAAATTGATCAAGTTGATTTTCTATTAGGATTCCATATTTAATTAGACCCCGGATACTATTATATTTTATAATTGTGGTGTTTGATATTTGAAGATTGTGCTTGTGGATTGATTAAGATGCTTAATTAAACCAAGAAGCTATAAAACCCTAATTTAAGCGCATTAAGAAACTTAGTTAATTAAACCAAGAAGCCCTACGCGTACATCGCATGCATCAAGAAGCTTAATTAAATTAATCAAGAAGCTATATAAAGTACCCTAATTAATTTGCATTCTAACAAGTACGCAGTCCATCTACTTTCCTCTACCGAAACGAAGCTATATAAATAAAAAACAAAAGGAGCAAGAAAACTAATAATAATTGTAGTGTTCACCTGCTAGTTTTTGAGGATTTTTTAAGTAGATATTACATTCATTGATCTGATTGAGAGGGAGTTCTTCGTTGTTGATCTTTTTTTGCAAGTACCAGACAATGAGTTCTTCATCCGTTGGTTTAAACCGATAACCAGGTGGAATCAATTTGAAATAACTCTGAGTAGCAGCAGTAGGGTTTTCTTGCAGGTTTTGGTCTTCCATTATAGTAGGACTCAGACATACAACGGGGAATGGACGAAAAGGGAGGGAGAGAAGGAGATAATTTCAACGCCTAAATAGAGTGAAGAACGAAGATTAGGGTTTCAACTTAAATAACTCTTACGTTTTGAATTCTATTTGGATTTAGACTTGTATCCCTCTGCTAACAGAAAAATTAGAGATAAACATGCACGAGTTTTTGTGTATATCCACTTGTACGTATATTAAGCAAAATTTGTAGACTATATAATTAATTAGTAATATTTCTAACTAAGTTTGAAATTATCTAGTAAAATTTGAAAAATAAAGAAAAAAACTAAATAATTACTCATCACCAATCACAATTTAAAATTTAAACCATACATATTAATTAAATATCATAATCATAAAGGGGACGAAAATAAATATATATAAAAAATATAAAAAAAAATAAATAATGAGTTTTAAATAAATATAAATTATTAAACTTTAGTTGTCAATCTTATTAAAATAAATAATGAGTTTTTAAAGTATAGTTCATTAATGAATGAATATTAATTTATTTATTTCTCTAAATTATAATTTAAATAAGTTTTCATCATTTTTGAAATTTTAAAATTTCAAATGATCAATACTCTACTTATTAATGTTTAGATGTACATTAATAAGTAGATGTACATTTTATGTGTGTGGAATAATATTGTAGTGTGTATGAATATTTATAACATATAATTAGATTCAAAAGTTTACATTAAATATTTAATTATTTTTTCTCAAATAGTTGATTAAAACTTTAATAATTAATATGTTTATGGGGAGTTTTATTGTAAGACCCCAACTTTTATGAATAAAGATGAATTTTCTATAATTATCATTTTTAAATATTATGGAATGAATTTGATATAATGTTATAGTTGTGGGTAATATTTAGAAATTTTGCAAAGTACGCAAGTTATTATATAATATTCGATTGGTCAGGAAATATTCATTTTAAACAGGGAATATTCGTACGACGGCACAATCATTGGTGGACCCCACAACGAAATTATTATCGGATTGAGAAAACGACAAAAATATTTTTATGAAAATAACGGCGGAAGTTTTACCGTTAACTGTTGAAATACCCGGTGTTAAAAGTACAAGAATACGCGTGGTTGCATAGTAGTACACAGTATTAATTATTGATGCTTACGTGAGAAGTCATTCAGTTTTATTCAATTATTGTCGATATTTTATATATTATTAAATCAATAATTGAGATGACAGAGTTATTAATATTATTATTTGCATTATTAACGATGTCTAGAAGTTCCTGCTTAATGAGAGGTTTGGTCACCTAATTTAGCGCTACCATGATAGGGAGAAATCCTTATTGAAAGCCCCTCTTTCCGGGAGCGACACAGTCGATTAATAATGTGAATAATAATAATGATGATGGAATTTTGTTTTATTAGTATTATTAATGTAATAAAAGCAGAAAAGCTTTTATATAAAAATGCATTACTTTTATAAAGTCATTCGTTTTATTAGGCTAATAAGTAAAATCTTTTTATATAAGGCGAGAATACTTTTATAAAGTTATTCGTTTTATTAGACAATAATTAGAATATATTATATTTTATTATGCATAGTGTTTGTATATAGTTACTGCGTAGTGTTTTGCGTAGTAAAATCTTTTTAAAAGTTATTCGTTTTATTAGATTATAAATAGAATATATTATATTTTATTGTAAACCAATGGGACCGTCCGTTTAAAAGTAAATTGATCTGGACTGTTCATGGATTGAGTTCTTATTCATCATTCTTCTATAAATAAGCTCATTCCTTCATTATTTCTTACGAATTCAATTTGAAACTCTAGAGAGAGAAAATGTAAAGAGAATTATTCTTCTATCTTGAGCATATTTCTTTAGCGTTTAAGAAAGCTTTGATCGTAATGCAAGTTTCTTCAAGTATATCCCCGCCCTACCATTGGAGTACTCTTCTTTATAAGGTAAGGGGTATTATTTCTTTTGTATTCATGAAGAGAACTTCAGTTATTCCATTCTTTATTATTTTGTTGGAATAACTTTTATACGCGGCTACCCTATACTTGGTGAAATTCTTACATTATTCCATTCTTTATTATTACATTGGAATAACCTATATACGCTGTGAATTTACCTATACTTGGTGAAATTCTTCCATTATTCCATTATTTATTATTCTCACGGAATAACTTTTATCATCTAATCTGCATACATGGTGAAATTTTGTTGTTATTCCATTCTTTATTATTACATTTGGAATATCCTGCTCATGCATTTTTACGCCGGACTGGTTTCCGTCTTTATTATTACATTGCTGAATATCACATGCATGCATTTCTACGCCGGACCGGTTCCGTCTTTATTATTCTTGGAATATCACATGCATGCGTTTCTTGTGGGACCGGTTCCGATTATTTATTATTCTCATTGGAATAACTTTTATACATCAAGTATCTACGTGCGTGGTGATTTCTGTTGTTATTCTATTCTTTATTATTACATTTGGAATATCACAGCCGGTGCGTGTTACGCTTTGACACGGTTCCGTTATTTATTATTCTACATTGGAATAACTTTTATACTCTATGCAAAAGTACCGCATGCATGGTGATTTCTTTTGTTATTCCATTCTTTATTATACTCGGTTGGTTAAAGTTTTGACTTTTATACTCCATGAAATTAGTGGAATATCCTTGATATTTAAGCTTCATCCATATCTTTTCATGGAAATATTCTTACGAGCATTCTTGAATTTTACTCTACAAAGAAGTATCATGTTGACAATTTGGACGTTATTAGTTAAGTGAATAAATTAATTCTTGAACTTGTTTTATTGAATTCTTATATCATTGTCATCATCCTCATATTTATATTTTGTTGAAAGTCATATGTGGCTTTGTAGTGCATAGATAGACTTGGTATGATTATGACCGTGAATTATTCGGTTGTAATCATGGCCGTAATGTTACAAATGATGTGGTAAAAGTCCTCATTGGCCCGTAGTGCATTGATGGACAAGGTTGTTGGCATGATCATGACCATTAATGAATACACAAATATCCTTGGCCCGTGAGTGCGTGGATAAATTGTGGTTGTGATCTTAATGAATATCATTGGCCATAGTGCGGGAATGATGTGGATTATTTATTAGTTTTGAGTCCGTGATAAAAATGATGAAAACCTTTTAAATCATAAAAGATAGTAGATTTTATTCTCTACTTGACTCTTTTAATGGATTGCGATGTCCCATGCAGCTAAACTTGATGTCTATTATATTTTATCGGTTTAACACTTATTGAAGACAAATGATAATTTATTACGCATTATCTTAGTCATAATATTTCTTCTTTGGGTTAGTTGAGTTCACCTTTCTTTCACTGCTTTTCTTCGAGAAATGAGAACGTAGCTTTTGAACTAATCGGAGAAGCGAAGTAATTCGGTCCGGATGATAGTATTAGTAGTCCTCACTATTACATTAAATAGTGTGACAATGAATGTATTGAGGACTTATTACGAGAGTGGATATTGTCTAGAAGACAATAGTTGTATTAAAACTCACAGCTCTCTTGTTGTATATTTAAGATTGTATTTGTATTCTGTACCATGTATTTGGCGACTCAGAATAGGTGATGTATACCTATTTTGGGGGCGTCACATTTATTTATTATTTATTGTCTTAATACATAGATTATGTAGTTATAAATTTTTTATTTTATTTCATTATATATATTTATGGAGAGCGTGTTGTAAGACCCCAAATAATTAATAAATGAAATTTAATTTTCTCTATTTATTATTTTGAAATAGTAAGGGTTGATTTGATTAATGTGGATAGTTATGGGTAATACGCAAGTATTTTAAAATAAGCAAGTGGTTATCAAATATTCATTATTGTCGGGGAATATTCGTTTGGTGGGTGGAATATTCGTGATCGCTTCTGGAAATATTCGTATGCGACAGTAGCGACCGTATGTGGGCCCCATAACGGCAAAAAGCGATTGGAGGAAGAAAATGACAAATATAAGTTGTTTATAAATAATTGGCGTAGTTATTCTGATTATCTTGTTGAAATACCCGGTGATTTAAAACCGATGTCTGAATAATGTTGTTACCAGAAGACACACCAGATTGCACCAATTATTGACTCTTACATAAGAAGGCACTACTCAATAATGGTTACGATAATTCTCGCTCGGTGTTTTATTTTATTGATTCAATAATTGTCATGTTGATATTTTATATTCTTTGTTTTAATAATTGTCATTACGAAGATTTTTCATTATCGAGCAATAATTCATATTATCCTAATAATATTATTAGATAACATTATTGGCAATGTCTAGAAAGTTTTGTCTAAGGAGAGGTTTGGTCACCTAATTGCGGCGCCAGGTAAGGAGAAATTCTTATTGGAAAGCCCTCTTTCTCGGAGGAGCGCACCGGTTGTCGATATTGTGATTCTGTAATATTATTTGTGAATAATTAATTATTGATTCATATGATGAGAAAAATATTAATTTTATGTGGATATAGATGGAGAAAATTTTTAATGTGACAATTGTTGAAAATTGAAATTTTATCTTTTCTCGATAAAATAATTCATTTAAATATATATAATATTATATTTTAATAATATAATAATGGTGATATTTTTACAACGAATGTGGGATATATGAGTATCGAGGAGGAAGAGTATTTTTGTTGCAATAAATGTTTAAAACATGTTAAACATGTCGGTGGACCCCATTTATTGACCGAAATTTGATTATAGCCTTCTAAAATCGCTTCCGCTTGTGGATTTGGTTAATTTACATTTGGAATTTGGAAAACTTTCTTCTGCAAAGTTGTAGAGAATTGAATTTCCTATAAAAACTCATGAGATTCAATTTTCTGATAAAAGGACTATTTATTGTGAATTATTGAAGTTCAAGTTCAAATAATTGATTTTTGGAAGTTTTAATTATTTTATAAAAAGAAAAACGTTTTTTTGATGTGTGAGCCTCATTTTACATGTGTTAGTTGGCTGGAAATCAGATTCAAAGGTTATGTAGAAAACTTAATATATATTAATATTATAATAAATTTTATAACTTTTGGTGTTCTAAGCGAATTTCCTATAAATAGGTCTTGGGTTAGAATTGAAAATCACACCGTAAAAGCTGAAGTTTTCTCTCTATATTATCGGCGTATTCTTGTGAGTATTTTGAGTATACTTTGAGTATTGCTATACGGTGAAAGTTCAAGATATAACCTATATCCAAATATTCCGCTTAAATCTTGCCTTTTCCGAGGTAAGGGATATTTTTTTTTTTTAAGTAATGATATTATTTCTTCAATATCATTATCTTTCAAATATTGATCCAAGTTTTTATCAAATTTGGAACTTTTGGTGTCTGAGTTATTATTCACGATATCTGACCTTTATTCACGATATCGACCTTATTCACGAATACGGCATTATTCATCGAAAATAAAAAAATTCCTTTTCGTCTCTAAATATCTATTCGGATACTAGCTTTGATTGTATCCATGTTTTGATCATTCTTGAATTTTACACCATTATGATTATTTTTGAGGTATTTTTGGGCGTGGATAAAACGAAATACGAATCCTTAATCCTTAATCCTTGTCATTTTGTTTCACCGGATTCGCTTTCTTTAAAAATATTTTTCATCATCCTGCCTCTTAAATGATGATATTATTGAATATCTTTGGCACGTAGTGCAAAAGATGAATGATTTATGATGAATATCTTTGGCCCGTAATGCAAAGATGAATAGGTGTTTAGATGAACATGATCAATCGTGTGAATATCCTTGCCCAGTAGTAGTGCAAGGATGAATATTTGATCCCGATATATATTGATTGATGTTACGGGATAAAAATAGACGTTTGAACTTTAAAATTCATACATAGAAGATAGTAGTTTGCATTCTCTACTTAACTCTTCTAATGAATTATTATTTCAACTGCGAATATTGATTTAAAACTTGTTGTACTATTGTATTCTATTATATTTTCCTGTTGAAGACTAACGATAATTTTGTTGTATATTATCTTAGTCATAATATTCTTTATCGGCTAATCGAGCTCACCTTTTCCTTTTTGTTCCATTTTTCTTCTCGGGAGGCGAGAATATAGCGAGTACGAGTCGGGGTATGGAATGAAAATTCTAGGGAGAGTTGTTTAGTAGTCCTCACCATTGTTGTAAAATAATGTATCAATAAATGTGATGAGGATTTATTTGGGTATAGATATTGTCTAGAAGATAATATTTGTATTCAAACTCACAGTTTTACTGTTGTAATAATAAAGTTGTAATTATTTCTGTACCATGTATTGACAACTCAGAATGGGTGATGTATACCTATTTTGGGAGTGTCACACGTGCATTATAATGCATGTGTGACAACTAGTTAATTAATCCAATTTGATTGAAAATTAACCTTGGGCTTACTTTAAATATTTAAACTTCTAGTTTCTAAATAATTAGACAAATGATACTGATAAATACCCCCACCACCCGAAAATTCATAAACGTGAATCAATCTATTCAACCCTTTCTAGATTAATTCTAAATTAATTTCAGACCTAACACATTTTAACAATAAAATTATATTATCCATTGCTCCTGCCTCCCGGCATCGCAAGTAAGTTTTGAAAGTAAAAAACTTGTAAGAAACTAATAGTTATAATTTTGTTCTTGTAGTATATAATTTTCTTGTTAAATGATACATTAATTTTAGATATTTTAATAGTAAAAATACATTAACTATACTTAAATCAATTTATTAAAATTATAATAAAAATGTTATTTCCTACTTTTTAGAAGTGAAATGACATATTTTAAAAATAATTTTCGTATGATAGTGAAAACTAAAAATTATATAAGGAAGACCATTTTTTAAAAAAATTGCTTATAATATATATATATATATATACAAGTTATTCAAATACGAATTTTGGATACGGACCCGAATTCGAATATTGGATTCTGGATATCCGCATGCTATATTTACGATCGGATGTTAAACGAATACGAAAATACTTATATCCGTATTCATATCCGTTTATTTGCGGATATTTTAAAATCAAATAGTACAATATATTCGTTTTTTTTAAATACAAATTTAAATAATATTTATTTATTTTTTTGAATATAAATGCGAACTTTTTAATTATCATTTACAACCCTACTTGTGTTAGAGGAATTGTACGTACGTGGAATTTACTTTATAAAGTTATTTATAATATAAATTATAAAGTTATGCCGGTTGATTTGTACTCCGTAGGGGATATGTCCGGAAATTTAATAGCAAGTAAGATAATAAAAAGTTAGAATTCAGGATAAATATTTTCTTTTTAAAAATGAATTAAAATTTTAAGAGTAGTGTTAGGGGTAATTTGATGACATGCCATTTGATTTGAGATCGAAATTTTGAGGCTAAAGTTTAATATATTGCGAGTACTGAATTAAACTTTATTTTTCTATATTTGGGTAGGGGAGTAATTAAGCAGGGAAGGACCCCGCTGGGGATAGGGATAGGGATAGGGATAGGCATGCCGCCTTAGGGAAGCATTTGCGAGCGAGCGAGCTGCCTGCCTGCCCGCCCTGCGCCAGAAGATCTTAAATTTCCAACAAAACCGCGTATTCTGGCTGACCCACAAAAAATGCCGCACCATCTTGGTTTTGTGTGAGCAACAGTAGTAAAATTTCACAACAATTTAAAACAACTACGATCATTTTATGCTCACCTCCAGCTGTTTTACAGTTGCACCATTCTCACCAACTCATCCCACTTTCCTTCCTACTCACTTTCCTCTTAATTAAACAATTCTTTCCACTTCACACCTTAATTACTACTGGGTTTGGGCTATATATAATTGTCACCCATTCACATAACCTAGCTCCATCCATCATACACACAATTAAAACATCTCTCACTCCAATATCAATATTACTCGATCTCTTTTCTTCTGATTCTGTTAAGAAATTTACCCCAAAACTATATATATAATGGCAGCTGCTGCTGCTTCTTTTAGCAATTCAAAAGTATTATTGCTACTGATATCTTTACTACTCCTGGCTGTCTCAGCTGCTTCTGCTGCTGGTAACTTAAATCAAGAATTCGACATCACTTGGGGCGATGGCCGCGCCAAGATTCTCAACAACGGAGACCTTCTTACGCTTTCGCTTGACAAGGCCTCGGGCTCGGGCTTCCAGTCCAAAAATGAGTATTTATTTGGAAAGATTGATATGCAGCTCAAGCTTGTCCCTGGAAACTCTGCCGGGACTGTCACTGCCTATTACGTAAGTAAATACATACTTTTCTCTTTCAAAGTTAATGCAAAGGCACAAATAAATCTGCCTCAGATCTTTGGATTAAACTTCTAACAAGAAATTAAATTTTATACTAGCTGTTACGTCATTAATGAAACATATGCTTGGACAATAACGCCCTTATATTTAAAAAAAAATTATTACACAGTTTCATCGTCAATGCATCAAATGTACGTATACTCGAAACTTATAATTATTCATACAAGATCTTAATTCATTTTGTCTAATGATTAATTAAATCATGCATGTTGTGTGCTTAATTTGCAGTTGTCCTCACAAGGATCAACCCATGATGAGATAGATTTTGAATTCTTGGGAAATTTGAGCGGTGATCCTTACATTCTGCACACTAATGTCTTCAGCCAAGGCAAGGGTGACAGAGAGCAACAATTCTACTTGTGGTTTGACCCAACTGCTGATTTTCACACATATTCCATCCTTTGGAACCCCCAACGCATTATGTAAGCAGCTAGTATTCCAAAATTTAAATTACCAATCATTCAATTAAGCTACTCCATCCGTTCCTTAATATAGGTCGTTTTAGGATTGTGCACAAGTATTAAGGTAATGATTGTATAACATTAACTATAATATCAATTGTCTATATTGCCCTTGTATTGGAATAAGAGATCGTTATTTATTGGACAAAAAATAATGAGACAACCAAAGTTACATTTAATACTTTGGGTAATATTGAAAACTAAGCCATTAATGCTTACTTAAAATTCTCAAACGACTTATATTAAAGAACAAAAACATTTCACTAAAACGACTTATATTAAGGAACGGATGGAGTATAAATTAATACTCTCTCCTCCCTTCTAAAATTACATATACATTTTAAAATGATTAGGGGACTTGTAAAAAAAATATTACTTCTAGCTCGTAATACTGAAATTGAATAAAAAGAAAATCGTTATCTATTTTAGAAGGGAGGGAGTAATAGTATTAATAGATGTACACAAACATAAATGAGGATAACTGTGTTTAGACTAAATGATTTTCCTTCAAATTTCAGCTTTTCTGTGGATGGCACACCCATTAGAGAGTATAAGAATGCGGAGTCAATCGGAGTTCCATACCCAAAGAACCAGCCCGTGAGGATATACTCTAGCCTTTGGAATGCGGATGATTGGGCTACAAGGGGCGGGCTTGTCAAGACAGACTGGACTCGAGCACCCTTCACTGCTTCTTACAGAAACTTCAATGCCGATGCTTGTGTTCAGTCTTCTTCTTCTTCTTCTTCTTCTTCTTGCGCAAGCTCTAACAACACTGCTAGCTGGCTCTCAGAAGAATTGGACACAACAAGGCAGGAGAGACTGAAATGGGTGCAAAACAATTACATGATCTACAATTACTGCACTGACATCAAGAGATTCCCTCAAGGCCTGCCACCAGAATGCAACATGTCTTAGATATACAGAGCCCATATATTGCATCTTTTTTAAAATATTATGATTTTTTTATATACTATATGAAATTTCCACTATGTAATTCTTTTGTAGAGATAAATAAAAATAATTATTTTTTTAAGTTCAACCAAATGTGGCGATGTAATATTATTGCTACATTTATAGTCTTCTTCTTTTTCTATTTATTGCGGAAAGCAGGGCAATAGAAGTAGATTGAAGAATCCTTTGTTACCCTGCAGCGATGCACTAAATTTTGGCTACAGAGTGATGCCAATCTGTTCTTGTAGTGCACTCCCTAATCCCCATTCCACCAAATAACTCTATTTGAAAATTTTAATCTTTACTCTTATTGAGAAATTCTATAATTCGCATTTTGATTTGAATTACAGTTGTGGCAGTTAATCTCCCTATTTTAAAATTTGCATGACATATTGAAACGTTACAAAAAATTATACTATAATATAAAAATACATTGTTCAAGTACAAAGTTACAAAAATACTATAATATAAAAATATATTGTTCAAGTATGCAATGCAAAATTGCAAACTTTCTTCATTTTTAATTTTATTTTTACAAAAAAGAAATAGAAAATAAGGCTCTCAATCATCACGATTGTGTACTCCATTTATTCATTTCTTGGAGACCTCAAATTATTCTCTTGTTTTAATTGATACAAGTGGAAGAGAAATAAGTCCCAAGATGATGGGCAGTGCCAAGAGGTAATAGAATGCCCACGTGCTGGGATTGCATGTAGTTGGGGTTTGCGAGCCAACAAATAACAGCCTTAGAAATCTAAAAGCAAAAGAAAGAGACAACAGAAGGAGATATGATCGGGGAGAGACAAAAACAATGGTGGTGGCGGTGCGCATCACAAATAGCCTCCTCCTGCAATGGGTTTTCCCTCCTCAAGACCAAGAAAATTTGCTCGAAACTCCCGCTTCTTCTTCTCCCAGTTCGGCCCTTTCCTGGCTTTTCTCTCCCTCAGCTTCTTCCTCCTCTACAAGGTGAGTTTTATTAATTTATTTATTTATTACTTACTTCTCCATTGCTAGTTTCTTCAATTTAAAATATAGCGCATCATCTAAACATAATTTTGTTTCTTGCGCAATGCGCATTATGAAAAGATTGTCAATACATGAACTGAATTGGGTTAATGTGAAGAACCTGCAGTTCGATATCCAGTTCCTTCCCCTCCTCTCATTTATGTCAATGGAGCAATTCATCAAACAAGTAGAATGCGTATAATTTATGTCATTGGAGCAATTCATCAAACTTGTAATATTTCCCTCTAATTTATGTCATTCGAGTAATTTATCAAACATGTAGAATTAGTTACATATGGTTTTGTCTCTGTGCGTGTATGATGCAATGGCCCTCGTAAACACAGGTCGATGTTTACATATCTCGGAGCAGAGCCTCTGCCCGGTACCAGAATACAGAACCCCCACCAGTGACAATACAGAGACCTATTTCCTACAACAAAACCCGCCCTTTCAGGTAATACCACTACTTCATGGCCTATTCGTTTGATAGTAATCTTGTTCAACCATTAGTTTTCATTACAACTTATTAACTTCTTTTTTTATTCATATCAAACTCTGTCATTCATACTCCTCAATATTAGTTGTAGATGATGTTTAAAATTTTAATTCTAAACATTTTTTTCTATTTTTCTATTTTATTTTATTTTTTGTAATTTTTGTAGGGTAAGTCAAGTATTTTAGGAAAGCATACCTAATTAATACCTTGAAATCTAATGCTCCCTTCTAGTCTAGAGAAAGGAAAAAGAAATTACTCTTGAAATTGGAGTACTGATTTTTTTTTACTATTTCTTTCAAATATATTACAATTTACATTTGACACAGATTGACAAATGACTTTATAGATGATTTTTGTAGAAACTAAACTTAAGATGGTAAATTTTTTTATTAGGATTTCTTTTCTCCAGAAGACTTGGGATACAACATTTTTCTAATGACAAAGGACATCTATTTGTGACAGAAGGATTCTCACAAATGGTACATTTGACCGGAACTTTGAGATCACATGGGGAGACGAAAATGCTAGGATAATCAAAAATGGCGAGCTTCTTACACTATCCCTTGACAGCATATCAGGTTCAGGATTTCAATCCAGAAATGAATATCTCTTTGGGCAGATTGATATGCAGATTAAGCTTGTCCCTGAAAATTCCGCTGGCACTGTTACAACCTATTATGTAATCCCCCAAACTACTATTCACTAACGGTTCATAGTTTCTAAATTTATACTTCTCTGTGATTCTGATTTTTCAGTAAAAAAATTATCCAAAAAATACTCCATCCATCCATCCACCAAAATAAGGTACCTATTTAGACCACAAGTTTTTCTTTTAGTCTGTATAAAGAAGGTACCAATTTGTAAGAATAGTCTATGTTACTAGTATACATCTAAAAGAAAAACTTGTGGTCTCACCATATAGTGAAAAAGGGTAATTATATAATGCAATGACCTCATATAAAGTGGTAGCGACTCTATATAAGCTGGACAGAGGGAGCTGCAAATTTTGAAATCGAAGTACTAGAATATAGTAGCACTTATGGAACTAGTGTATCTTTGCTTATTATTTTTTCTCACCGATACTTCTAATTCTTTTATCTAATATAATCTGTTTGTTTTGCGTATTAAAGTTGTCATCAGAAGCTGAAACCCGTGAAGGTGACAACCATGATGAGATAGATTTCGAGTTTTTGGGGAATTTAAGCGGTGAACCTTACACCCTTCACACAAATGTGTTCAGCCAAGGTAAGGGCATGAGAGAACAACAGTTCTTCCTATGGTTTGACCCAACGGCTGATTTCCACACCTACTCCATCGTTTGGAACCCTCAACGCATTATGTAAGTGGATACAATCAGGTCTCAATAACCTGCAGTTGTTCAAGGTTCCACATTCATTTATTCTCTATTTTCTAAGGAAAATCAAGAAAATTGAAAGACGAATAAAATACCAAAGGGTTTTATGCTCTTTCAGACATTATGTGACATGTCTGTGGAAACTGAGATAGTATATGTTTAGATTATATCTTCAATATATTGCAACTCAAATACTATGTAGTAATTTTCATTTCATTTATGTATGTATGTTTCAGCTTCATAGTGGATGATACACTTATAAGAGAGTTTAAGAATGCTGAGTCAATAGGTGTTCCATTCCCAAAGGACCAGCCGATGAGGATATACTCTAGTATATGGAATGCTGATGACTGGGCAACGCAGGGTGGGCGAGTGAAGACTGACTGGACTATGGCTCCATTCATAGCTTCTTTCCGGAACTTCAGTGCAGACGCTTGCATTTGGTCTTCTGGTGTCAATTCTTGCAATTCAAATTCTCCCCGTAGAAAGGTATGGTTCACACAGAAGCTAAACACTGCAGACACGAGGAAATTGAGATGGGTGCAGAAGTATCATATGGTATATAATTACTGCAAAGACACGCATAGGTTTCCTGAAGGCCCTGCTCCAGAATGCAGATTTTCATAGAAATGTAGACTGATTCCATGCTCCATTCTTCCCTTCTTTACAACCCATTTATGAGATTCTTTTGTATGTAACAGAATATAATTATCTTGTAATTATGTAAAAAATACTACAAATTTTAACATTTATTATCTTAGAAATTATATGAATCACATTCATTTTAAATTTTAAGTTTTCACAAATTAACTTTGAATGAAACTTTTTTTTGTTTGGTTGTAATGGAGGAGGGGGGAACATTTCGGACTTAAATTGAAGATGGCATTAATTGCTCTTTCCAATTGCGTGGTCAGATTTAGTAGCCTAGCCAAATATTGAGCTACGAATGAGTTTATCTTGTTGCCGATCACTATAAAGCCCATTTGTATGGTGGAATGACAGTAACATAGACGGCAGTTTGCTTGTTTGGGATGTTTTTGTTCAGCTGGTTTAATTATTAAAGTACCCAACAGTCGCAAAAGGATATTACTCTTTGCTTTTCGTCTGAATTTTGTTTTGATTTATATAAAAAATTGTTTTGTAAATATTAATTAGTATAAAATGACAGTACTATATGTATCTTTAAATTTGTCTTCTTCATGATTTTATTCGTCTGAATTTTGTTTTATTATTTATGTCTTCATTTGTATGGTGGTATGACATTACTAAAGATCTTGCGCTTGTGCAGTCGAATATTTGGGTAATTAACTACTAGTATTAAATATTTAACTAGCTACTAGTATTAGTAATCGAAATATTTATAACGAATGATGTGTGAGAGAGAGAGAGAGAGAGATCATATATGTGCATGAAACAAGAACCGATCAAGATGAATGTTTATGATCATAATATATTGACTTTTATCACAGATCAAAATTTCCAACAGAAAAAATAATACAAAACAAAATTATTATTTTTTAATTATTTGCAGCCCAAGTTAATCAACTTATCGTAAGCTCTGGAATTAAAAGAATAACAGTAGTATCTAACAATACCTAAGGTATATGATACAATTTAGACGGTTTCAAATTCTGAGTAACATTAAAATACTTCAACGTGCTAATCCACTTCTCCTGAGTCTTCAAAAGATGAACGGCCACCGTATCCGGCCAAAGCTCATGCGTACACCTAGTCGGCGGCTCCGGATAATTATACATCGACCACTTAGCATTATATCGATTCTTTCCCCGCCGACCCTCTCGAATCCAATCCCCAAATATTTTATCTTCCGGACCTTCCAAATTATTTCTCGGAATATCCGAAACCCTAATCCACTCAACAATATCCCATGACACTAAGTACCCCATGCCAGACATATAAT
Organism: Panax ginseng; assembly: GCA_020205605.1. Taxonomy (NCBI): domain Eukaryota; kingdom Viridiplantae; phylum Streptophyta; class Magnoliopsida; order Apiales; family Araliaceae; genus Panax; species Panax ginseng. The sequence continues at coordinate 129,353,304 of CM035144.1, forward strand.
GTACAAAAGGGTCCATGCTAGGGCATGGGATAACATAACCATAGTACAGATCTTCTCTAGGCAATGGCCTTAAGGACTCCACTAGGCTATCTAACCTAAAATACACATCATCGTCACCTTTCATCACGTACTGGTAAGGTGGGTCACCGGTGTCAAACATTTCGGGTAAGCTTGAAAAGTAGGTGAAAGTTTTACCTTTGTTCATGTTTTCCTTGCAGTCGAGGATTATGATATCGTCGTATCGCATTATTTCTAGTGCCACTAGAACCTTTTGGTCCTCCTTTGTTAGGTTGCAAAACACGAACTTTACGTCGACTTGCGTGCCGGGCGGAGTTGATTGTATGCCGTAGATGAGACGGAGGAAGTGGCGGCGGTGGTACTGGTCGGGAAGTGTTAAGATTCCCAGGAGGATTCGGATATCGGTGGAAGATGAATTTAGCTCGAGATAATTATCATGTGAGGTTGAATTGTAGTTTAGAGCACATCTACTGAAATTTAATAGATTATCAAATCGGATTTGATTGATAGAAGCTAATATGCAAAGGAAAACAATGAAGAAAAAAGAAGAAACGATGAATCGCCGGCCGTCCAGCCTCATAGTCTTCATCATTTTGTGTAACGTTAATTGCTTTGATTTGAGAACAGTGATCATGCAGGCATGGTATATGAATCTATAATCTATCTATATATAAATGGATGATTTTATTTAATGGATTAATTGAAAGTCAAGGTTTCTTAGATGTAAATTAAGCTTTGATTTCTTTCTTTGGAGTCTACCAGTTTGACTTTTAAGAACAGAAGAAAAGCACATTTGTGATTAATAAGACTACTGTACCCTTAACATGGAGGGGGAATTAATGGTGCTGTAGCTCAGAGTTAATTAAGGGGCCGGGTTTCTCTAGTCATTTTACTACACCCTTCTTCAATGTAGAGTAGTATACATATAACACGGCCGGGGCAACTCTTTTGCAGTTGAAAATCAAGAAGGGTGGTGGGTTTTTACCTAATGCACATGCACGTTACCACCCTTACTTAACTGAACTTGGGGAAGAGCCATTAATTGCTTTCAGACCAAAAAACAAATAAATTTAAGGTATTGCTTGTCCTTAATGGCTGAATGTCAATGTGGTCAACTTTTCGTGATTAGGTAATTTTGCACCAACGTGGTGGTGCCTCAAATTACGTACTAAAAGTATTCGCCATACTTGAATATAACGTTATTGTCTACTGACCAACCCATATGATATGACCCCTTCTTTTCAGTGAAAAGACCACTGAAAATATTAAGTATATAAAAATATTCATTTCTATATATGCAACTTTTTTTGCGATTTATTTATTTCAAATAATATCTATTTTTGGTTGACTTTTTACGTATATTAAGAAAGACAATAAAATGATAAAATTATTCATATTTAATTTCTCATTTAATTACATAGTTTTTTACACATTACTAGTGATACTCCATAAATATGTATGGAGAATATAAATATAACAATTAATAATAAGGGTATTGCAGGCAAATTATTGTAAAAAATAGATTATTTAAAGTAAGAGCATTAACAACAGTTTTTTAATCAACTCACTATCCCCAATTTTGAATAATAAATCAAACATATTCAAATTTAAAATTTATATAAATTTTTTAATTTATATCAATATAATTATAAATATTATAAAAGTACTATTAATTATAAAATTTATTATTTTCAAAATTTAAATGAATCATATAAAAATTTAAATTTAAAAATATCATAAATTAACTTTTTAAAATTTAATATTAATCTTATGTACATTTGCAACTACAATCCATTCAATACTCACTCCATAAATTATTTAAAATTTAAAATAAAATAAAAATTATTTTACAGTGGAATATAATTGATAAATACTCTATCTTTTATAAATTATAAGATTATTATTAATTTGATGTTTTGAATGTTGGAACTTTTAAATTTTAAATTTCATTATTTAAGGAATCAATATAAGAAACCTGTTGGGTACATAATGAAAAAATTGAACCCCTATTTTGCAGAATGACCTAATAACACTGCAGAGTAGGGATAAAAATAAGAAAATTGTTATGAATACTCTAACTTAGAATTACCTAAAATAATAATAAAGATTTTTATCCTAAGACGAAGAAAGTATTATTTTTTATATAATTGAACTTCTATACCCTGATATCGTTCGTAATCAACAGAAATTTTGCCTATAACCAGATTGTTATACATAATTAATGATACATTTGCATAAAATGGGAGTCTTTCACACTACGAAAATTTTTAACCGAATTATGATTATGACGTATATACATATATGACATAAATAAAATTTAAGAAGGGAGATGTACGATTTTAATTTATTTTATCTCATCGTACGCATATACTTCTACGTACATTGATCGTAATTCAACTAGTCAATTATTTATTGACATATATATTATTTTCTTATTTATTGAGAAGTCAGATTTTTTTTTATCATTTTTATGGAAGCTTATTATATCGCGGACGCAAAAAAAATTAAGCAATAAATAAATAAAATTTATACACAAAACATTATGCACAAATTAAAAAAAAAGAAAAAGAAAATAAAAAATAAGACCTACTATGAGATGTTTTACTTCTCCTCTGATAGCATAAATTGACTTTGCTTTAAAATAATATTTAATATTCAGTTAAACTATAAAAGTTAGTTATAAAATCTTTCTCTTTATATAATTAATGATCGTTTGGAACATTACACGAATTTTAATCAAGTTTTGAAGCAAAACTTTTTATTTTTAGGCACAAAAAATAACTAGTATCTAATAATAAATTCGTCTTTGAAGTTAAAACTCCAAGTAAGGGAGGTTTATGTAATTACAACAATAAATAGAAGGGGCAAACACTATAATTTGAATAATTTTTTAGGTATTAGTGTAAAAAGCCAATAAGAGGCACCTCCTCAAAGTTTTGAGGTGCACATGTGACGCTTCCAAAATAGGTATACATTACTTATTTTGAGTCGTCAAATACATGATACAGAATACAAATACAATCTTTAATATATAACAAGAGAGTTGTGAGTTTTAATACAAATATTGTCTTCTAGACAATATCCACTCTCGTAATAAGTTCTCATTACATTTATTGTCACACTATTTAATGTAATAAATGAGGACTACTAATACTATCATCCGACCGTCCACTCCGCTCCCTAATAGTCCCTGCCACGCTCTCATTTCCTAAAGAGAATGTTGAAAGAAATGGTGAGCTCAACTAGCCCAAGAAGAAATATTATGACTAAGATAATACGTAATAAATTATCATTAGTCTTCAACAAAGTTGTTAAACCGATAAAATATAATAGACATCAAGTTTAATTGCAGCCGGAACATGCAATCCATTAAAAGAGTCAAGTAGAGAATAAAATCTACTATCTTTTATGATTTAAAAGGTTTTTTCATCACTTTTATCACCGACTCGACTTTTAATAAATAATCCACATCATCCCTCGCACTACTACCAATGATATTCATTAAGATCACAACCACAAATTATCCACGCACCACGCCCAAGGATATTTGTATTCATCAATGGTCATGATCATGCCAACAACTCATCCATCAATGCATTACGCCCAACGAGGACTTTTACCACATCATTTGTAACATTACTACCATGATTACAATCAATAATCCTCAGTCATAATCATGTCAAGTCCATCAATGCACTACAGGTGCACGATGACTTTCAACAAAATATAAATATGAGGATGATGACAATGATATAAGAATTCAATAAAACAAGTTCAAGAATTAATTTATTCATGAACTAATAACGCCCAAATTGTCAACACGATACTTCTTTGTAGAGAGTAAAATTCAAGAATGCTCGGAAGAATATTTCCACGAAAAGATATCGAATGAAAGCAAATATCAAGGATATTCCACTAATTTCATGGAGTATAGAAGTCAAAACTTTAACCAACCTGAGTATAATAAAGAATGGAATAACAAAAAGAAATCACCATTTATGTTTTGTTTGTATGTATGGTGTTATTCCAATGTAATAATAAATAACGGAACCAATCAGCGTAACACTCAATCGGCTGTAATATTCCAATGTAATAATAAAGAATGGAATAACAATGAAATCACCATGCATGCAAGATTTTGCATAGATCGGGTTATTCCAATAAAATAATAAATAATCGGAACCAAAGTCCCACGTAAAACGCATGTATGTGATATTCCAATGTAATAATAAAGATTTTAACGTCCCACAGAAACGCATGCATGCATGAAAATTCTAATGTAATAATAAAGAATGGAATAACAATGAATTTTACCACGATGCGAGATTGGAGATAGTATGTTATTCCAAAGAAATAATAAATAATGGAATAATGTAAGAATTTCACCAAGTATAGAGTAGAGCAAGTGTGATACGTGTTATTCCAATGTAATAATAAAAATGGAATAATGTAAGTTCTCTCATGAATATGAAAAAATAATAATTTCTTACATTATAAAGAAGAGTACTCAACTAAGAGGCGGGATATACTTAAAGAAATTGCACTTCACGTCAAAGCTTTCTTAAACGCTAAAGAAAGATGCTCAAGATTATAGGAGAAGAGTTCTCTCTGCTTTCTCTAGAGTTTCAAAGAATTCGTAAGAAATAATGAAGGAATGAGCTTCTATTTATAAGAATGGATCTGAATAAGAACCAATTCATGAAATCGGTCCAGATTGATTTACTTTAAACCATTTGGTCCAGATTGGTTTACAATAAAATATAATATATTCTATTTATAATCTAATAAAACGAATAACTTTATAAAAGTATTCTGCTTTTATATAAAAAGATTTTACTCGTAAAATACTACGCAGTACTATGCAAAACACTATGCATAATAAAATATAATATATTCTAATTATTGTCTAATAAAAAGTATAACTTTATAAAAGTATTCTATTTTATATAAAAAGATTTTACTATTAGCCTAATAAAACAAATAACTTTATAAAAGTATTCTGCTTATATAAAAAGCTTTTCTGTTTTATTACATTAATAATACTAATAAAACAAAACTTTATCATCATTATTATTATTCACACTATTAATCGACCACATGTCGCTCCTGTGAAAGAGGGGCTTTTCAATAAGGATTTCTCCTTATCAAGCATAAATTGTTGACCAAACCTCTCCTTGGCGTGACTTCTAGACATCGTTAATATTATTATAATAATATTAATAACTTCGCTCATCTCAATTATAAAATATAAACAATAATTGAATCAATTAACGTGAGATACTATGCAACAATTATCAAACAATAATCGAACAAAACTAAGTGACTTCTCACGTAAGATCAATAATCAATACCGTGTCTTCTTATGCAATCAATGCCAGATTCTCATACTTTTAACATCGGGTGTTTCAACAGTTAACGGTAAAACTTCCGCCGTTATTTTCATAAAAAATATTTTTGTCATTTTCTCAATACGACAATAATTCCGTTGTGGGGTCCACCAATGATTGTGTCGTCGCATTTAATATTCTCTGTTAAAACGAATATTCCCCGACCAATCGAATATTATATAACAATTTGCGTACTTTATAAAATTTATAAATATTATCCACAACTATAACATTATATCAAATTTATTCCATAATATTCAAAAATGATATTTATAGAAAATTCATTTTTATTCATAAAAGTTAAGGACATTCTGACACTTGTTATCTACGTGAAATATGCTTCTGTAAAGGGTTAGGATGTGTTCTCTCATGCAACGGGGAAAGTCATACTATAATACGTCATGACAACTTAAAGAATATGAGAGGAATTATCCTACTTATGATCTAGAGTTGGCGCGCAATTAAGCCTTCGCTTAAAGATCCGGAGACACTATCTATATGGGGAGAAAGTGGAGATATATTCGCACCATAAAAGCCTCAAATATTTCTTCACTCAAAGGAACTCAACATGCGCAGAACGACGTTGGCTCGAGTTGTTGAAAGATTACGACCACACTATTCAATACCATCCCGAAAAGCGAACGTGGTAACCGACGCGAGTAGAAGATCATATGCAGGAACGCAAAGATGATGTCAAGTATATGCATAGAGCCAACTTTAATAGAAAAAAGTTAAGGTTGCTCAAGCCACCGAATCTTGAAATTGATCGCGTATGAAGAAGAAAGTACAAGAAGGTGTTATTCCTAAGCGAGAATCGATGAAGAAGGAATACTCCGAGTCCACTCTGCACTTTGTGTTCCTAACGACTGATTTGAAGTACAAGATTATGATGGAGGCACACAATACACCATTTTATGATCCATCTGGAAGTACCAAAATGTATCGTGATCTTCGACATACATTTTGTGGAACAATACAGAGAGAGAGATTGCAAAGTTTATCTCGACGTGTTTAACTTGTCAACGTGTAAAGGCGGAGCATCAAGTACCTAAGGGTCCATTACAACCACTTGAGATTCTGAAATGGAAGTGGGAACACATTACCATGGATTTTGTTACGGTCTTCCTACGGTTTTCAAGGCATCGATGCTTATTTGGGTTATTGTTGATAGATTAACCAAGTCTGCTCATTTTCTTACCGATACAGGAGACTAATTCCTTGAACGTCTTGCTCATATGTATGTAAATGAGATTGTGAGATTGCATGGCATGCCAGTATCCATAGTTTCGGATCGTGACCCAAGATTTACTTCAAGATTTTGGGTTAGCTTGCAAAAAGCTATGGGCACGGATTTACGATTTAGTTCGGCATACCATCCTCAAACGGACGGACAATCAGAGAGGACTATTCAAACTCTTGAAGATTTATTAAGACTCTGTGTCCTAGACTTCAAAGGAGTTGGGATACGTGATTTACCATCGGTGGAATTCTCATATAACAACAGCTTATCGACAAGCATTGGTGTGGCCCCATTTGAAGCATTGTATGGTATCGAAAGTGTCGCTTCTCCAAAGATATGTTGGGACGAGGTGGGTGAAGCAACATTGTTGGGACCCGAAGTTGGTACATATGACTACGGAAAAGATCCAAATGATTCGGCTAACGCATACAAAACCAGCCAAGATCGACAAAAGAGTTATCACGGATCTTCATCGAAAGGACGGGAATTTAGTATTGGGGATCATATATTGTCGGTTTCCCGTGGAAGGGAGTTACAAGATTCGGGAAGAGAGAAAGCTCAATCCACGATTTATTGGTCCATTTCAAATTCTTGATCGAGTAGGTAATGTAGCTTTATGTACTCGCGCTACCTCCGAGTATGTCTCATATTCATAATGTGTTTCACATATCCGTGCTTTCAGAAATATGTGAAAGACCCAAACCACGTTATTGAAGTTGTAACCGCACGAGATAGCCAAGACTTAACGTACGGGCAAGTACTGTCAAGATCTTGGATAGGAAGGAGCATGTCTTACGCACAAAGGTCATACCACAAGTTAAAGTTTTGTGGAGGAACCATGCTATAGAGGAAATGACCTGGGAGTTGGAAACGGAAATGAAAGCGAGGTATCCTCACCTTTTCAAACACCATGTCGTCGTCGTCAATTTCGAGGATGAAATTTCATAAGGAGGGGAAGTTGTAAGACCCCAACTTATTATTTAATGAAATTAAATTTCCTCTATTTATTATCTTAAAATAGTAAGGGTTGATTTGATTAATGTGGTAAGTTATGGGTAAATCGCAATTATTTCAAACAAGCAAGTGGTTTTAAAATATTCATTGTCAAGGGGGAATATTCGTTTGGTCGTGGAATATTTTTTACTTTGTCGGGGAATCGCAAATACTCAAGACAAACCTTGTGTGGGCCCCATAACTGAAAGCGATTGGATGAAGAAAATGATGAGAATAAGTTGGTTATAAATAACTACGTAGTTATTCACCAAGTATCTTTGTTGGAATATCTATTGGTTAAAATACAAGAAGATATGCAGATATTACACCAATTATTGATTCTTACGTGAAGGCACTTACTCAATAATTGTTATAGTAATTATCGCTCAAAGATTTTATTTTATTGATTCAATAATTATTGTGTTGATATTTTATATTACTATTATTTTAATAATTGTCATTTAGACAATATTTTCTATTATCTTGACAATAATTCATATTATCTCTAATAATATTATTAGATAACATTATTGACATTGTTCAGAAAGTTCTGCTCTAAGGAGAGGTTTAGTCTAATCAATTGCTACCAAGAAAGAAAGATCCTTATTGAAAGCCCCTCTTCCTAGAAGCATTTGTTGTCGATAATGTGATTTTGTAATATTATTTGTGAATAATTAATTATCGATTTATATGACGAGAAAAATATTGATTTTATGCGGATATAGATGGAGAAAATTTTTAATGTGACAATTGTTGAAAATTAATATTTTATCTTTTTCTGATAAAATAATTCATTTAAATATATTATTTTAATAATATATAAATGGTGATATTTTTACAATGAATGTGGGATATATGAGTATATGAGGAGGAAGAGTATTTTTGTTGCATTAAATGATTAACTCATATTTTGTGTGTTCAGTGAACCCCAATTCTTAATAGAAATTTGATTATAAACAGAAAATCGCCTGTTTGTGGATTTCTCAATTTACTTTGGAATTTGGAAAAACTTTCTTCTGTAAAGTTGTAGAGAATGAAATTTCCTATGGAAAGGACATGTGGTTTGAATTTTTCTGATAAAAGAGCTATTTATTATGAATTATTGAAGTTCCGTAGTTCCGAAATAATTAATTTTTGAAAGTTTTAATTATTTTTAATTACAAAACATTTTTTTTTGCTTGGTGGGCTGCATTAAACATGTGCAAGGTGGTTGAATCAGATTCAAGAGGTGGGCTTGACAATTTTGTAAATATAATAATATTATATTAAATTTTCTGCTTTGGTGTTCTAAGCATTTTCCTATAAATAGGGTGCTTAGGTTAGAATTGAAAATCACACCAGAAACTGAAATCTTCTCTCTCGTTCTCTCTCGATATATTGAGCGATTCTTGTGAGTATTTTAATACTTTGAGTGTTGCTATACTGGTTGCAAGTTCAAGTCATAGCTTTATATCCTGGTGTTTCAATTAAAGACTTATCTTTTCGAGGTAAGGGATGTTATTTTCTTTTTAAATGATATTATTTTCTTCAATATCATTATGCCGAAATATTGGTTTGAACTTTTAATCAAATTTGAAACTTTTTGTGTCGGGGTTACTATTCACGTATACGGCACTATTCACGAATCACTTTGACTATTCATCTAAAAATGAAATTTTTCCTTTTCATCCAAAATATCTATTATGGATACTAGCTTTGATTGTATCTATGTTTTGATCATTCTTGAATTTTACTTCACTATGATTATTTATGAGGTATTTTTGGACATGAAATAAATTAAATACTGAATCCTTGATATTTATTCTTTTGTTTCACCGGATTCGCTTTTTTTAAAATATTTTTCATCATCCTCATCCCTAAATGATGATATTATTGAATATCTTTGGCCCAGTAAAAAAGATAAATGATTTTATAATGAATATCTTTGGCCCGTAGTGCAGATGATTAATGAATGAATAGGTGTTGAGATGAACATGACCGATCGATGAATATCTTTGGCCTGTAGTGCAAAGATAAATGATTTTATAATGAATATCTTTGGCCCGTAGTACAAAGATGAACAGGTGTTGAGATGAACATGACCGACTGATGAATATCTTTGGCCTTTAGTGCAAAGATGAAAATTTGATTCAAGATGAATATAGATTGATGTTACAGGGATAAAATATTGACGATGGACTTTTAAATTCATAGATAATAGTAGATTTCTTTCTCTACGTAACTCTTACATGAATTATTATTTCAATCATGAATATTGATCTCAAACTTGGTTGTTTATCAGATTTTATCGATTTTTTTTCCCGTTGAAGACTAACGATAATTTGTTCTATATTATGTGGCGCCCCAAAAATAGGTATACATCACCCATTCCGGTGCCAAAACACGAGTATGTAAACAACTACAACTTTATTATTACAACAAGAAACTGCATGAGTTTAAATACGAGATATTGCCATCTAAACAATATCCACATACAAATAAATTCTCATCATAATTATTGATACATTATTTTACAAAAATGGTAAGGACTACTAAACAACTCTCTAAAACCATCATTCCATACCCCGACTCGTACTCATTACATTCTCGCCTCCCCGAGAAGAAAAATGGAAGAAAAAAGAAAAGGGTGAGCTCAACTAGCTTTCAAGAAGAATATTATGACTAAGATAATATACAACAAAATTATCGTTAGTCTACAACAGGAAAAATCTAATAGAATACAATAGACAACAAGTTTTAAATCAATATTATGCAATGAAATAATAATTCATTGAAGAGTTAAGTAGAGAATGCAAACTACTATCTTCTATGTATGAATTTTAAAGTTCATCGCCTATCTTTTATCCCTCAGAACATCAATCAATATATATCTCTGAATCAAATATTCATCTTTTACTACACAGCCAAAGATATTCATCATTGATCATGTTCATCTAAACACATGTTCATCTAAACACATGTTCATCTTTGCACTACGGCCAAAGATATTCATCGAAAATCATTCATCTTTGCACCACAGCCAAAGATATTCATCATAAATCATTCATCTTTTGCACTACACAGCCAAAGATATTCATCATAAATCATCATTTAAGACCGAGGATGATAAAAAATATTTTTAAAAAACGAATCCAAAGAAACAAAATGACAAGGATTAAGGATTAAGATTCGTGACTTTGTTTTATCCACGTCCAAAATACCTTAAAAATAATCATAATGGTGTAAAATTCAAGAATGATCAAAACATGGATACAATCAAAGCTAGTATCCGAATAGATATTTTGACGAAAAGAAAATTTTTCATTTTTTCGATGAATAATGTATCGTATTCGTGAATAAGATCAGATATCGTGAATAAAGGTCAGATCGTGAATAAGAACTCACACCAAAAGTTCCAAATTTGATAAAAACTTCAAATTAATATTTCAAAGATAATGATATTGAAGAAATAATATCATTACGAAAAAATAATATCCTTACCTCGAAAAGACAAATGATTTAACCTGGAATACTAGATATAAGCTATAACTTGAACTTTTTACCAGTATAACAATACTCAAAAGTATACTCAAAATACTCACAAGAATACGCCGATAATATATATAGAGAAAACTTCGCTTTACGTGTGATTTTCAATTCTAACCCAAGACCTATTTATAGAAAATTGCTTAGAACACCAAAGCGTAAAATTTATTAAAATAATAATATATATATTAAAATTCTCTACGCACCTTTTTGAATCTGAAAATCTGCATTCAACACATTCAAATCACATGTTAGACCCACAAAAAACGTTTTTCATATTTAAATTATTTTAAACTTCCAAAAATCAATTATTTTGGAACTCCGAAACTTCAATAATTCATAATAAATAGTCCTTTTGCCAAAAAATTCGAATCTCATGAGTTTTTATAGGAAATTCAATTCTCTACAACTTTACGAAGAAAGTTTTTCCAAATTCCAAATGAAATTGGCCGAAATCCATAAGCGACGATTTTACAAGCTATAATCAAATTTCAGTCAATAAATGGGGTCCACCGACATGTTTAACATGTTTTAAACATTTATTGCAACAAAAATACTCTTCCTCCTCAGATACTCATATATCCCACATTCGTTGTAAAAATATCACCATTATTATATTATTAAAATATAATAATATATATATTTAAATGAATTATTTCATCGTAAAAAGATAAAATTTCAATTTTCAACAATTGTCACATTAAAAATTTTCTCCATCTATATCCACATAAAATCAATATTTTCCTCATCATATGAATCAATAATTAATTATTCACAAATAATATTACGTAATCACAATATCGACAACCAGGCGGCCTCCTGGAAAGAGGGGCTTTCCAATAAAGATTTCTCCCATCATGGCGCGCAATTAGGTGACCAAACCTCTCCTTAGATGTAACTTTCTAGACATTGCCAATAATGTTATCTAATAATATTATTCGGATAATATGAATTATTGCTTCGATAATGAAAAATAATCGTGTAATGACAATTATCAAATAACAAAGAATATAAAATATCAATGCAAAGAATTATTGAATCAAATAAAATATCGAATGCAATTATCGTAACCATTATTGAGTAAAGGCCTTCACGTAAGAGTCAATAATTGGTGCAATACCGCAGCTTCATCAAGCAACAACGCCAGACATCGTGTTTTTAACCACCGGGTATTCCAACAAAGGTAAATTCAGAATAACTACGCCTGTTATTTTTAAACAACTTATATTTGTCATTTTCTTCTTTCAATCGCTTTTCCGTTATGGGGCCCACATACGGTGCAATCTTCGCGTCAGCATTTAATATTCCCCGACAAAGATTTAATATTCCACGACCAAACGAATATTCCCCGACAACAATTAATATTTTTGCTTATTTTGAAATATTTGCGTATTTTATCCATAACTATTCACATTAATCACATCAACCCTTACTATTTCAAAATAATAATTAGAGGAAATTAAATTTCATTTATTAATTATTTGGGGTCTTACATATTATCTTAGTCATAATATTTTTTACTGGCTAGTTGAGATCACCCTTTTCCTTTTGTTCTATTTTTCTTCTCGTAAAGCTGAGAATGTAATGAAAGTACTAGGGGTATGGAATGAAGATTCTAGAAGTTGTTTAGTAGTCCTCACCATTTTGTAAAATAATGTATCAATAATTGTGATGAGGATTTATTTGGGTATGGATATTGTCTAGAAGACAATATTTGTATTTAAACTCACAGTTTTTAAGATGTATTATTAAAGTTGTAGTTGTTTCTGTACCATGTTATTGACGACCTAAAATGGGTGATGTATACCTATTTTGGGGGCGTCACAATATATCCTCCATATCCATTAAAAAATGGCCTGACACATATAAAAATATAAATAAAAAAAGTTATATTTCAAATATAATTTTATTCATGAGAAACACATATCACATATAGAATGAAAACTAATAATATTATACATGCAGGGTGTTTAATTAAAACAAGAAATTAAACGATATCCCAAAAGATACTTTCAAAAGGTTCAGTAATATCAACAATCTTTTCCTCATTTTTGGTCATTGGTGGATCATCAACAATATTCAATTGATGATTAACAAAGTTTGTTTCTGCCTCCATTACTTTATTCTTTTGAGACTCCTGGAATAAATTAGCCAGATGCCTCAGCGTACGACAGCTATGCGACCAATGCCTTTCATCCAACACCTAAAACAAACATCTGGTTTGTTCTTTATTGGTGTTGCATTTTCTCTATTTTTACCCGACTCAGACACTTGCCACTTCTGGTGGCCTGAATTGTCGCGGTTCTGGAATTTGTTGTTACGATGGACTCATTTATTCTTTCGTCCCCAAGGCTTCTTATTATATGACCATCTATTATCACGTTCATTCTGCTGGAATGACGTGTTGTTAATATCCGGCAATGGGGTAGCACCCGTTTGCCGTACTTGATGGTTTTTCAACAACAATTCATTATTCTTTTCTCGCAATGAGGAGGATGAGACAACAAGTCACCGAATTTTGTGAACTTACTCGCCTATATTGTTGTGGATGTAATCATGTTGGTGGGATGAAAAGTTGAGAGTGTTTTCTCTAACATTTGGGATTCAAAAACCGGATCTCCGCATTGAAAGCCAAAGTAGAGGTTATTCTATAAACATTGAACTATATTCGTAATTGATTTATAATCTTGTAGCCTTAAATTAAGCCACTCAAATTTGGTATTGGGAGAACAATCAATTTTTGGTGGTCAAATCTTTCCTTCAGTTGTGTCCATAAAGACAAATGATCTTTGACTGTTAAATACTCAGTCTTTAATCCTTCATCAATATGGTGACGAAGAAAAATTATGGCTTTTGTATTTTATGCCGAAGTAGCTTTATTTCCTGATTCAATGGTCTTTTCTAACTCATTTGCACTAAGGTGCAATTCTGCATCAAGTGCCCAAGCCAAATAGTTGTCTCCAGAGATTTTCAAAATAGAAAAATCTATTTTTGTCAAGTTTGCCATCTATTCTGGTTTAAGACACAATTATTATTTATTAAAATAATAAATAATTGCATGTATGAAATAGGAAAATAAACTAAGTCATGACCTCAAGTGGTGATAAAATGCAAATATAAATATTCTTATATTTATGTTATTAGCATAATGCAAATAGATCTTCACCCTAAGACGCAGTAGTTCATAGAGACAAAGTTATTCCAATGAGAATAATAAATAATGGAATAACATAAGAATTTTACCATGTATACTAGAGTCCGCGTGACAAAAGTTATTCCAATGTAATAATAAATAATAGAATAATGTAAGAATTTCACCACGCATACGATGAAATCGCATGATGTGTTATTCCCAAATGTAATAATAAAGAAGCGGAACCAAGTCGAGCAAAATTACAGACCGACGGGATATTCCAACGTAATAATAAAGAATCGGAACCGTCGTCAAAGTAAATTGCCGAAGCGTGATATTCCAATGTAAATAATAAAGAATCGGAACCAAATCGTGAAAATTTCGCAGACCGCAGGATATTCCAATGTATAATAAATAAAAAGGTTCCCACCAAGTCTTGTAAGATTAACAAGGATAGATGGTACCATTGTAAATAACAGAATTTAATGGCAATTATAAGAATAAAATTATATTATTGGTGGTATAGCCAAACCGATAATATAATAATAAACTGCAAGAATTTAATTTTACCGTCTCAGTTGGTTAGAACTTCGTGCTAATAACGTGTTGATGTATAAATTTAGAGAAAATAAGCAAGAGAAAAAGATAAACAAATTCTTCAGAGAACTTTTCTACTTTTTTCTTTCAGTATGCATCCCTTTATATAGGGAAGAAATGAGAGGAAGAGGAGCATAAGGAGGGAAGAAAGAGAGGTATCACGGGAGAAGGAAATAAAGGGGAAAAAGAAAAGCAGATTCCCTCTATCTGAGGGAATCACATGTCTAACATATATTTAAATTTTTATTTAATTAATTAGTGATCATTATTTTCACACCCCTCCCGACCCGACCGGTTCTATGTCTAATTTAGTTTGAATCGGTTGAACCAATTTAGTCAAAACCTGGATACAACTGATTGATTACCGATGAATCAATTTTTTTATTTTTTTGTATCAAATTATTTTTAATATTAAAATTAATCACTTTTAGTAATATTATAATTTAATTTTATTATGTTTTAGTTCATAACAAACAAAATTTTTTAAATTTTTATTAATTAATAATAATATATATTTTTATATATTTATGACGTCACTAATTCAATCACTGGTTAAAATTAATGTCTCATTCACTCGATAACTTTTTCGGTTGAATGACTTGTCTGGGTTTGAAAACATTGCCAGTGATACTCCAAAATTATACATACAAAATAGAAATATAACAATTAATACTAAGATCGTGTTTGTTTGCAATAATTATAATATTATAATCCTAGTGTTATAATACCTAATGATTGAACGTGTTATTAAATAATCTTTTATATTAAATTATTTTATAATCAATGGACTAATAGACATTTCAAATTTAAAAATAAAAAAGACACTTGTTATTAATAAAAAAGTGTACAAAAATTTAGCATATAAAAACTTTTAGAGGGTGAGAGAATGTACGGAAAAAAATTAGAGAGGAGTTAAAAGAATATAAAATATTAATATATTAAATAATTTATTTCATTGGGCCAAAATAATACTATTCTTAAAATTTAAAATATAGACCGACTTATAAAATTTCAACTCACATAATTCATATTAAAAATAAATTATATAATTTTAGTTCTTAAATAAAATCATAACTATATTTTATATCCCATAATCAACCCAAATTCACCGGGTTTATCTGGGACGGATGGAGTATTATTTTTGTTACAGTGGAACTGGAAAACATACTTCGTCTATAGTATCTGCTTTCTCCCACAAAAATGTTTGAATTAGAAAGAAAAAATATCCCCAAAAAAATATTATTGTTTGTCCATTTTTCTCCTTTACCTACTTTACTCCTTCATTTTCATCCTTCCCCTGTTACTGTTAGATGGGATTAAAGGCATTGTTAATTAGAGATTGTATTAGTCTGGTATTTCCACTAAACACCCACATAATCAGTAAAAATCAGTTAAATGAAATTCAAAACAATACATTTGCTATTAGCATAACAAATTATTCGTCTTAACAATATCAGCTTCTAATAAATGCACCAAATTTAACTAAATCAAATCAAACAAATCATTGCAGATAATACTCAAATTATTCGTCTTAACTAAATGTATCCGTGTAACTTTTAACAACGTATATATATAGATAGAGGGAAAGAGTCTTACAGATAAAATTAGGGCTAAATAGACGCCAACAATCTGTTAGAGTTTATGTCCTAGAGACTAATTATTTGATATAATTGCTTAACGTTTTGATATTATATTTGATTGAATAAATGAATGATTTTATTATGGTTTTATTTACTGCGTTATATAAATGTTAACATAATAAAAAATCCTTAGAATAGTGATACAAATTATATAGTTTCCAAAGATGTGACTTGAAATATGAGATTATATAATTACAATTAGTATCATTGTTCTTAAATGTCTCTAATCGAGTATCATTGTTGATGGGACAACAATGATGCATTGAGACTAGTATGTGGATTGATCGATGACCAAATCACATTGGACATAAATATATGAGATATTAAGTCAATGCAGTAGTATGCGTATTAGAGAACTATGACTTGGATGCACCCACCATGAGAATTCTATGTGGAGCATTATGCGAAGTATCATTAGAAATTCTCATAGTGACAATGATGTAATGGTCCTCCGACCTGAAATCACTATATTACTACGCGGAAATTTATGTACTTTGATATCATCAAATGTCACCTTTAATAGGGTGGACTATAAAGGTGATTATTGGGTACATCATGAATCGCGTGAGGAATATGAGTGATCTAGATGGAATTTAACCCTCCTATTTGTTAGGAGTGATATCCATAGGCCTCTTGATTGAGTAGGACTATGATGGTCATGCTCAAATAGTGATTTGTTTCATATAGTCTACTCATTGATCAAGAAAACTCAGATTAAATTATGAAGAGTATGACACATTTCATGACTCGAGTTTAATCTATGATATTAAGGTTAAAAGGATTAAATTACATTGAAATATTGGTCACAAAAAGGTTGCATCGAATCATCGATCTTATTATTACTTGGGTAGCAGTGATGCATTACTTGATGTCTGCATTTCACTGTTTATAATTTTATAATATGATTTTAAAATTATTGCCAACGTAATAATAACCTATAGGGTCACACACATAGAACGTTATTAAAAGGGAATTAATTTAAATTATAAGGATTTAAATACATTAATATGATTAATATTATTTAAATCACGAATTTAAATTAAAAGGATAATTTGTATATATATATATATATATATATATGTATATTAATTAAGTAAGACTTAATTAAGATATATATATATATATATATATATATATAAAATTCGGATTTTATGAAATTAGGTTTTGATTTGATTAATTCCTTTTAACTATTATATATATGATATATAGCAGCCTACTTAGGGAAATATCATAATTGAAAAACCCTAGGCCATTCTTGCAGAGAGACTAGAGAAAACAGTCATAATCGTTCCTTTGGTGGCTAGTACCGCAAGTCCCTCTTATTGCATAATCATTCTTCACGGTTTGTGCTCGCGTTAAAAGTGAATACTCTAGTAAGCGCTGTTCTAATTGAATTATGAAAGGATTCAAGCTATTTCGAATTTTTCCATAATCCAGATAATATCTAAACCATTTGAATTAATTTTAGTTTCGCTGGATCCTGTTTTGGGTTTTAATTGCTTTGATTTATTTTCTATTTCCATGCTGCGTTTTGTGCCGAAACCTACACGACGGCTGTAAGTGTAAGGCCTCCGCCTCCGCCTCCAATTCAGGTAAGTCAAATATATATATATATATATATATATATATATATATATATATATGGGCAATGATCCATAGCATCTATTTGCTATGGATTAAAAATTGGCATATAACATCTACACCTTCCATTAGAAAGATGAAAGGCTGTGATTAAAAATTTAGTTTCGCCATCCGCTAGAAATACTAGCGGATGGGAGTAAAGCCTATTCTGCCCCATCAACGAGTAATAGTAGGGAAAAAAACAATCGAATCCTCTTTCTAGAAGTAATAGCAGCAAAAAAACAATCGAATCTTCTTTCTAGCGGATGAATAAGAAATTGGGATTGGGAGAAATTAGGGCTAGATCGGGATTTAGGGATACAATTTCTCCGGCTGCGATCTCACGGAATTGGGAATTGGGACTTCTGGAAACGCTACAGGATAACTTTGTCTTTATATTAGGTTTCAAGCAATAAACTGAGTTAAGCTATTGAGAAATCTTTCTTCTCGGTACTGGTCTTGCAGTACTTGTGCTTTACACTTTCTCGGTACACATACATTTCAAAATGGACTCGAGAACTCAGGTTATGAATCTTAAATTGAAATGATTCATTTGGGTTTTGTCAGTGTGAGATCTCAAAACTAGAATGATTACCTTGTTGCTTTACGTGGCCACTCAATAGATGCTGCTATTCCTTTAAATTGAAATGTTTTTTTTTTGTGATTAACCTGATTCTGCTTAAGCTGAGTGGGGGAAAATTCGTCCAAAATAGATTATAATCACGTCCTCTAGAATTACTAGCGGACGGTGTGATGCCCTTTTCAATCACAACCCTTCATTTTTCTAATGAAAGGTGTAGATGTTATATGTCAATTTTTGATCCATAGCAAATAGATGTTATGGATCATTTACCTATATATATATATATATATATATATATATATATATATATATATATATATATATATATATATATATATATATAGTTGCTCGATGATTTATTATGGTGAAATGAGAAATTTAAAATCTAAATATCATAAGAGAGAAGATGTTACTCCTGGTGGAGAGAAATGGCGATTTATATAGAATGATTAATTGACCTCGACGTTATAATTGCAACAAGGAATCACCTAAGACTAATCACGGGACTTTAGCTACGTAATTGTGTCACGCACTCATAGCCAAAGCTAGAGAATACTAACTCCGTTCCTAAAAGATTGTCATTTACGCTCTGTTTTTGAGTTTTAAAATGGACAGAAAATAAAAGAAATTGTGACGCCCCCAAAATAGGTATACATCACCCATTTTAGGTCGTCAATAACATGGTACAGAAACAACTACAACTTTATTAATACATCATAAAAACTGTGAGTTTAAATACAAATATTGTCTTCTAGACAATATCCATACCCAAATAAATCCTCCTCACAATTATTGATACATTATTTTATAAAAATGGTGAGGACTACTAAACAACTTCTAGAATCATCATTCCATACTCCGACTAGTACTCGCTACATTCTCGCCTCCTGAGAAAAAAAATAGAACAAAAAGGAAAAGGGTGAGCTCAACTAGCCCAGTAAATAATATTATGACTAAGATAATATAGAACAAATTATCGTTAGTCTTCAACAGGAAAAAAAAATCTGATAAAATACAATAGACAACAAGTTTCAGATCAATATTCGCAGCGGAAATAATAATTCATAGAAGAGTTATGTAGAGAATGGAATCTACTATTATCTATGAATTTAAAAGTCCATCGTCAATATTTTATCCCTGTAACATCAATCAATATTCATCTTGAATCAAAATTTTATCTTTGCACTACAGGCCAAAGATATTCATCAATCGGTCATGTTCATCTCAACACCTGTTCATCTTTGCACTACGGACCAAAGATATTCATTATAAAATCATTTATCTTTGCACTACAGGCCAAAGATATTCATCAGTCGGTCATGTTCATCTCAACACCTGTTCATCTTTGCACTACGGGCCAAAGATATTCATTATAAAATCATTTATCTTTGCACTTGGCTGCCAAAAGATATTCAATAATATCATCATTTAGGAATGAGGATGATGAAAAATATTTTAAAGGAAACGAATCCAAAGGAAACAAAAGAATAAATATCAAGGATTCAGATTTTTCACCTATTTCATGTCCAAAATACCTCATAAATAATCATAGTGAAGTAAAATTCAAGAATGATCAAAACATGGATACAATCAAAGCTAGTATCCATAATAGATATTTTGGACGAAAAGGAAAAAATTTCATTTTTCGATGAATAGTGTCGTATTCGTGAATAATAACCCCGACACAAAAAGTTCCAAATTTGATTAAAAGTTCAAACCAATATTTCGGCATAATGATATTGAAGAAAATAATATCATTTAAAAAGAAAATAACATCCCTTACCTCGAAAAGATAGTACTTCTAGTTGAAATACCGGATATAGGCTATGACTTGAACTTGCATCGTATAGCAAAAAAATTCAAACCACATGTCCTTTCTATAGGAAATTTCATTCTCTACAATTTTGCAGAAGAAAGTTTTTCCAAATTCCAAACAGAAATTGATCGAAATCCACAAACGGACGATTTTACAGGTTATAATCAAATTTCGGTCAAGAATTGGGGTCTACCGACACACAAAACATGTGTTAATCATTTAATACCACAAAAATACTCTTCCTCCTCATATACTCATATATCCCACATTCATTGTAAAAATATCACCATTAATATATTATTAAAATAATATATTTAAATGAATTATTTTATCAGAAAAAGATAAAATATTAATTTTCAACAATTGTCACATTAAAAAAAATTTCTCCATCTATATCCGCATAAAATCAATATTTTTCTCATCATATAAATCAATAATTAATTATTCACAAATAATATTACAGAATCACATTAACGACAACCCAGACGGTTCCCAAAGAAAGAGGGACTTTCCAATAAGGATCTCTCCTTACTAAATAAATTAATTAGATGACCAAACCTCTCCTTGAGCGATGTAACTTTCTAGACATTGTCAATAATGTTATCTAATAATATTATTCAGATAATATGAATTATTGTCTAGATAATAGAAAATCGTTGTAATGACAATTATTAAAACAACAAGAATATAAAATATCAACGCAACAATTATTGAATCAATAAAATAAAATAATCGAATAAGAATTACTATAACAATTATCGAAAAAGTCTTCACGTAAGAATCAATAATTGGTGTAAATAAAGGAAATTTAATTTTATTAAATAATAAGTTGGGGTCTTACATATATGTTTAGCAGATAGTGCAACAACTCATACAATCCTTTGAAATGAAAAATATTTTTCACAACTGATCAAAGCTAAGGGAAATGTAAGAACTATATCTGGCACATCAAATTTAATCGAGGGATTTGGAAAAGCTAGTTTCATGCTACCAAATGAGACCCAAGTTTTTATCAAAGATGCTCTATATTCTAGTAAATCAAGAAGAAATTTACTTAGTTTTAAAAATATTCGACTAAATGGTTTTCACATTGAAACAGCCAATAAAAATAAAAATGAATATCTTCTCATCACTTCTACTATTTCTGAAAAAAAGAATATCCTAGAAAAACTTCATTCAATTTCTTCTAGATTATATACTATGAAAATTAGAGCAATTGAGTCTCATGCTGTTATGATTCCAAAAATCACAGATCCCAAATCCTTTATGCTTTGGCATGAAAGACTCGGTCATCCAATTACTTCTATGATGCGTCGTATTATTGAAAATTTTATTGGTCATCCTCTCAAAGATAAGAAGGTTTTTCCTAGTAGTGAATTTCTTTGTGCTGCGTGTTCTCGAGGAAAATTAATTGTTCGATCATTACCAGTAAAAATTTATAAAGAAGCCCCAAAATTCCTAGAGAGAATTCAAGGAGACATTTGTGGACCTATTCACCCATTGTCTGACCCATTTCGATATTTCATGGTTTTAATAGATGCTTCAACTAGATGGTCTCATGTTTGTCTTCTCTCTCTCGAAATTTTGCCTTCTCAAAACTTCTTGCTTTCAAATAATCAAGTTACTGGCCTCGGTTCAGATCATCCAATCAATCAATTCGACTTGATAACGCAAACATTAATTTTCATCAATGACTTTTAATGATTTTGTATGACTATTGGAATTCTATTGAGAATTTTGTTCCTCATATTCATACACAAAATAGTTTAGCTGAATCTTTAATAAAAAGACTTCAACTAATTGCACGACCATTAATGTTAAGGGCTAACTTACATACCTCAGTTTGGGGTCATGCAATTCTTCATGCTGCAACCATCATTCGAGTAAGACCAACGACTCTTAATAAATTTTATCCTCTACGCTTAGTTTTTGGACGACATACCCAACATATCACACTTTCGAGTTTTTTGGAAGTGCGGTATATATTCCAATTGCACCTCCACAAAGAACTAAGATGGGAGCCCAACGAAGAATAGGTATTTATGTTGGTTTTGATTCTCCTTCATTATCAAATATCTTGAACCTTTAACTTTGGAGATGTTTTTATCTTCTTGCGTTATGTAGATTGTCATTTTGATGAATCAGTATTTCTAACATTAGGAGGAGGAAAGTTTTAAATAAAAAACCCTACGAAATATCATGGAATGCATCGATTTAAATTCACTTGATCCTTATGCGAGACAATGTGAAATTGAAGTTCAAAGAATTATTCATTTACAAAATATTGCAAATCAAATGCCAGATGCATTTAATGATGCTAGAAAAGTGATAAAGTCACATACACCTGCAGTGAATACTCTAGCAAGGATAAAAATACCTATTGAAAAATCAATTCCTGGAGAATTGACGAATAAGGTAATAGAAGAATCTAAACCACGCCGAAGCGTGGAAGGCCTAATTGGGCAAAAAGACACCGTATCACGAAAATCAAAAAAGTAAATAAGGAATCCCTGAAGGAATACCCGCTCCGAAGTATAACTTATTCTAAGAGTGGAAATAGCCCCGGAAGAGGAACAAATCGCCTGGAAGAAGCACATGTGGGAATAGCCCAGGAGAGGTTCAAAAATCTCGAAGAAGGGATAAGAGATGAACACCAAGAGATATCAATAAATTATGTACATGATGAGAAAATATGGGATCGAAGCAAAGTCATGATTGATGACATATTTGCTTTCTATATAGATCGATATTACTTTGATTCCTCGACACGGATCCCGAACCACAAAAGCGTAGAAGAATGTCGAAAAAAAGAAAAGATTGGCCAAAATGGAAAATGTTATTCAAACTGAAAGCTACAATCTCTATTGAAAAGAGAAGTATTTGGACCAAGAGGTCCAAACACCATTGGAGTGTAATCCGGTTGGAAACAAATGGGTATTTGTCGAAAAGCGAAATGAGAAAAATGAAATTATGAGATATAAAGCCCGACTTGTAGCTCAAGGGTTTTCACAAAAACCTGATATTGATTATCAGGATACATACTCTCCAGTAATGGATGTAGTCACTTTTTGCTTTCTGATAGGTATGACAACCGTGGAAGGTTTGGAAACACGTCTGATGGATGTTGTAACACCATACCTATATGGCTCACTTGACAGTGAGATTTACTTGAGAATCCCTGAAGGATTGAAAATGGCTGAATCACAAAGGCCACGTCACATATATTCAATCAAGTTACAACGCTTTATCAGTATGGGTTGAAAGCCGATGCAGTCGGTATGTGGTATAATCGACTTAGTGATTATTTAATAAAAGATGGATATATAAATGATCAAGTATGTCCATGTGTTTTATTAAGAAATCATAAAGTGGATTTTCCATTATTGTTGTATATGTGGATGATTTGAATCTTGTAGGTACTCGGAAAGAACTCATAAGAACTATTTACTTATTTAAAAGATGAATTTGAAATGAAAGATCTTGAAAAGACAAAATTCGTTTGGGAATACAAGTGGAGCACTTAGCATCCGGAATTTTTGCTCATCAATCCACATATCTTTGAAAAGATTCTCGGTCTTTTCATATGGATAAAGCTCATCCTTTACTACCCCGATGGTTGTTCGATCTTTAGAAGTTGATAAAGATCCATTTCTACTTCTGAAAGTGGGGAAGAAGTTCTTGGACCAAGTTCCATACCTAAGTGTAATAGGTGCTTCTTATGTATCTCGTAAACCCATGCACGACCAAATATTACTTTTCTTTGTCAACTTGTTAGCAAGATACGCTTCTTCTCCACTAAGAGACATTAGGATGGGATCAAACACATTTTGAGATATCTCCGTGGAAGTATAGATCTTGGGTTATTTTATCCAAAAATTCAACGTTAGAATTGGTTGGATATCTTGGAGATGTAGATATTTATCGAGATCCACATAATGGAAGATCACAAATGTAGTTATGTATTTACATATCATGATGACCACGGCTATATCTTGAAATCCACAAAGCAACTACTATGATGACTACATCTTCAAATCACTCGAAATTATCGTTATACATGAAGCAGCGAGAGTGTGTTTGGTTGAGATCAATTATTTAGCATATTCAAAAGTCAGTGGATTACCATCAATCAAAGACATTCCTACAATTACAGTATGAGGATAACGCTGCGTCATTGCTCAACTTAGAGGAGGGTACATCGAGGAGATAGAACAAAGCACATTTCACCTAAATTCTTCTTCACACACGAAATTACAAAAAGAAGGGTGATATAGATGTGCATCAAATTCGATCATGTGATAATCTAATCGACTTATTCACAAAGTCGCTACCAAATGCAATGTTTGTAAAACTTCAGAAAAGGATTGGAATGTGTCGACTGAAAGACTTGTGACAACATTTCATCAAGAAGTAATGAATTCTTTTTGAGGGGAAGACTGTACTCTTTTTCCTTAGTCACGGTTTTTATCCCAATGGGTTTTTCCTGACAAGATTTTAACGAGACAGTCAATTAAGATATTTATGTAAAAGATATGTACTCTTTTTTCCTTCGTTAAGTTTTCCCCATTGAGTTTTCTTAACAAGGTTTTTAATGAGACATCTTCTATCGTAGGGAATCAGGGGAAGTGTTAGACATGTGATTCCCTCAGATAGAGGGAATCTGTTTTTCTTTTTCCCCTTTATTTCCTTCTCCCGTGATACCTCTCTTTCTTCCCTCCTTCTGCTCCTCTTCCTCTCATTTCTTCCCTATATAAAGGGATGCATACCGAAAGAAAAAAGTAGAAAAGTTCTTTGAAGAATTTGTTTCTCTTTTTCTCTTGCTTATTTTCTCTAAATTTATACAGTAATTATAAGAGTACATTTATACATTTCGCTAAAGTTTTATAACAATATAAATAATTTTGTTATTTTATATTTTTTTTAATAGGCACAAAAAGTCGATTAGAATTTTTATAGTAATGATAATAAAAAATTAGTGCAAACGGGTTGGAACTTACAAAAGTTGGGTTTCTTAATTGAGACGTTTTGGTTAAAACGAAAGACAGGAAGAACAAAAACAAACGAAGAGAGAAAGAAGAGAAGAGACTGAACTCTTCTCTTTTTTCTCCCACTTTCCACTCTACCCACCACCCTCCCTCCCTCCTTTTCAAATCCCATAACTATTCACCGACATTCAATAAATTTCCAGTAGATCGATCTGTCCCCCAACACCAGATCTTAACTCAATTCACCAAAGACCCAATTCCCAGAAATCCAAGAAAATATGTCGGCATATAGCGACACAGTGCCACTGCACCCCTCTTCCCAATCGGATATTGATGAGATCGAAAACCTAATCAATGCGAGCCCTGCCACCGTCCTTCCAGCCTACCCACCTAGCCCTCCACGCGCTTCCATCCCAGTTTCTTCCTCTCCCTTCATGCCCTCCAATCTCCCTCCTCCTTCCTCCTATCAGAAGCCGACACCTGTTCCTCAGGCCCCACCACCTCCTCCTCCTCCTCTCCAGCCCTCTCCGAATAATAATATTGGGGCTACTGGGTTCGGGTCGCCGCCCAATACGTTGACGGAGCCGGTTTGGGATACGGTGAAGAGGGATCTGTCTAGGATAGTGAGCAATTTGAAGCTGGTGGTTTTCCCCAACCCGTTTCGGGAGGATCCAGGGAAGGCCTTAAGGGATTGGGATCTGTGGGGCCCTTTCTTCTTCATTGTCTTTCTTGGTCTCACCTTATCCTGGTCTGCTTCCGTCAAGAAGGTTAATTTTCACTTCCATAGTATTTCTGTATACATGTTGAGCTACATTTGTAATTTTCAAATTGATTGATGTGTTTTGCTTATATATAATGGCTTTTATGTATTTGTGTTATAGTGTTATTGAAAAGGGTTTAGCTTGGTTGTTATTTACCTAGTATAGAATTATAAATTGGGGATTTTAAGTTTAGTAGGAGGGTTAAGATTTGTTCATTAGACAGTTTTTGGTTTATGATTAATGGCATTAAATTATTCAGATGTGATTTTCAGATGCATATGTGCATCTTGATCTTCAAACCTAATTATCTTGTCTTATTTAGTTCTAGTAAACATTTGGTGCCTTGGATCTTTTGATATTTATAAATTATAACAGCCCATTTGTGTTTTCCCAATTTTATGGAGAGGAGATTAGGTGTTTTAGTGCCTCTAATTGATTACAATCTGAGTTGACCATCAGATGTTTAGGCTGTGTTTATGAGTTTTGTTTCGGAAGGAAGGAAGGGATAGAAAGCGAAAGTTCTTCCTTTCAATTTCTAACATTCTCTTACCATGCCTTCCCGACAAAATAAAAAACACAAACAGAACAGGGGGTTGAGGTAAAGTCAAGCGTGCTGGAGAGGAGGTTGGATTCGGGGGACAAAACAAAGAAGTGTCGGTAATATATTGACGTACTTAATGCTAAAGAAATTTCTTGCAGCATACGTATTCACAATGTGGTAGAGGGTAACTATGATCCCAAATTGAGTTGTATCCTAGTCATGCCATTATATTATTTATATGAATGTAGAATCCATGTTGAAACAAACAAAAAAAATGGAGTTATAAAATCTTAAAGTTGGAGCAATCACAGGGTTCTACTTTTTAACACTTTTCTGTTATAATTATTGGTCGTATGGACTATGGCCATTGTGGATTGAAATTAGCAGTAAAGTCTGCAATGGTTCATAATTATATGGTGGTATCACATTTTTTGTGGAACAGGATATGAAGATTAAAGGATTATTGGTAAATTACTACTCCATATATTATATTATTTATGCATAAGTTGAGTGTGTAATATAGATCTCTTTAGATTATATTATATAAGATTATTATATTATATTATATGAAGATTAAAGGATTATTGGTAAATTACTACTCCATATATTATATTATTTATGGATAAGTTGAGTGTAGTAATATAATCTCTTATTACAGTAGGTAGTTATCAGGAGTGCGGGTTAATTACGTTGTTTAATTATTTTTAGGTATCTACTTTCTAAATATAAGTTGAGTTATTCCTTTAATATGATACTTATCTTAGTTGTATTAGAGTTCTACTTGGTCTCTAGTATTAGAATTTATTTTGTCATTAAATTTTAGATTTTCTATATACTGTAATTTTTTGTCCGTGCATAATGAAGGGAGTTAGAATATTCATTTGAGATTGAGACTTCTTGCCATTGTATTTGTGTCCTTTGAGTATAGTTCTTATTTCTTTCTCCTTGTGCCTTCTTTAACCCTTTCTTATCACTTTCGTTTATTTATCCATGTTTTTTTGTTATCCTAGTATGTACTAGCTGCTCTGTAGTTGTTAATGTAAAGAGGTAATGTGATCTAGGACATCAATGTGTTCAGTAATAGTGCTAGGATGGATTAATTATAACTCAGGCTTTAAAATCTTAAAAATTTACTAGTCTCTTGTCAATATCTTTTGAAGCCATTAAAGAACATTTGTTAGCAAGCCCTTTTAAATTTGTTAATTTCTACAAGTTGCTAACCAGTGACAAATAATGAAAGGGACTGCAACATCCGTCATCTGTGCTAGTTATTTCTATACATCATTCGTACGTCATTGATATTGCTTTCAGCGAGTAATTCTTCTATTGGTTGTCATTTTTAGTAACAAAAAAGAGGATAGTATGGTATAGATGTTTGAAGAGTTTCAATAGTGCCTTGGAAATTAAAGAATATGTAATAAAAATCAAAATGATTTATTTGGTTGTAGTTGGTTATAATAACTAGGCAAGTACAATATGTTGTACCATCAACTAATTACGATTTTGACACATTATTTTGTAAACTAATATTTAGTAAGAGTTTTTTGTATATGTGGCAATACTTGTAGAGTTTTGTTAGATTGGGTGTCTTAGAATTTTACCTAGTCTCTTTTCTTTTCTTTTTCTCCCAAAAGGGGTTCATTCTAAAGGATTTTATTTATCCATAGTGGACCCCACATAAGTACACTCATGTTTGTTTCCTTTCTCAAAACTAGTGGACCCCACCCAAGTACACTTCTGAGGGTAAAGTAATCTTTATATAACATTTGGCATTTGATTTGTGTACTTGACATATTTTGGGGGGATAATTTTTTTTTTGGAACTCGAGACATTTTGGATTACCGAGGTAGTGTTTTTTAGCATCATTCGGATTGAAAATTGATATTTCCACATAAAAAGTGTCGCTATAGATGTATAGATGATTTTCATGGTTATCAAAAGTGTGGAAAAATATCAGTTTCCTTCAGTTTTTGTTGTCCTATTCCTGCTGCCCTACTATATCTGTAAATAATTTGGTTTGGTATGCTTCATGTTTGTAATTAAACTATTTGCTCTACTTAGCACCTCTTCAGCAATGACGAAAAGGTTATCATTGGAGAGGGTAGAATCTGCAACTTGTACCTCGTGTTATTTTTCAATTTTACCTTTGTTACGTCTGGGGCTGTTATGTGTATTCATTTATTGACGACTTTTTAATTAATGAGTTATTTAATTGTCTTGCAGTCTGAGGTATTTGCTGTTGCCTTTGCACTACTTGCAGCAGGTGCTGTAATTTTGACATTGAATGTATTACTTCTGGTAAACCCTCTCTCTCTCTCTGTCTCTCATTTGGAGTTTTAAATTAGGATTATGTATTGTAAATTTGAAAGTTGAAACCGAGAAATGTAAAAATTGACTGAAAGTTTATCATATTCATGGTATCAGGGTGGTCACATAATCTTCTTCCAGAGCTTGAGTCTTTTGGGTTACTGTTTATTTCCCCTGGATGTTGGCGCCCTACTATGCATGTTGAAGGACAACGTGGTAGTGAAGGTGGTTGTGGTGTGTGTTACATTGGCCTGGAGCTCTTGGGCTGCATATCCATTCATGAGTACTGCTGTCAACCCTAGGAGAAAAGCTCTTGCACTTTACCCTGTTCTACTCATGTACGTATCTGTTGGTTTTCTCATCATTGCAATTGATTAGTTGGCTTGGTTTTCTCATCATTGCAATTGATTAGTTGGCTTGATTGTGGACTTGGGATGATCGTACAGGAATTCCTCAAAACTTAGCAAATATAGGTCACATATAATGTGGTGGTTCATTTTTCAACTTATTTGGGATAATTATGTATCTTTTTTTGGGCACGGCTTTTGAATTTGATAAGTTTGGAGGTTCATTCTAGAAAAATAGTTTTCTAGCTGTAAGAATTTTTTTTGCTGGACCTTTATCCGTATGTATGTAATCTACTCTGCTTTTTGACTTGTATCTTTCTCATACATTTTTTAAAATCTAATATTTTTTTTTTGTTGTATAAAGTTATTAGAAATCTAAGAAGATAAATAATGTTTGTACATTATCATAAATATTTATTCATAATTAGTTAATAATTGAATAACTCAATAGTCTTTTTGAGGATTATATATGAATATTTGTATATATATATATATATACGCACATTCATTCAGTTTCTATTTTTAATTTCAATTCTTAACATACACACTAACACTGGGTCTTGAATATGTTGGTTGAGTTGTGATGATAGGAATATTATTATTATTATTATTATTATTATTATTATTATTATTATTATATCTCCGTTGCAAGTGTTATCATCCTCCGCCAAGCTAACTTTGATTCCATTCCACTAGTAAACCTCTATAGTTCTTCTGTTCTTGATCGATTATTATGCGTTTGGTCAATAGTAGCTTGGCTCTCTCCCTCCTTGTTAATACTATAAAGTACAACAAGGGATCTAACTAAAAATTATCTTCATGTACTATTTTCTCTCTCCCTCCTCCTCCTCCATACCTTTTACTCTTTAATATTATGATGATGATTACAGAATTGTTACAAAAATAAAATACAAAATGATATGTATAACTTTATTGGATTATAATTATTAGATCCACGCATATATAATCGATTACTTGCTATAATTAGATTTTGACACATTAATTTTTATAAGAATTTATTATTTTTTTGGTAATGATAACAATACTCGATAGCAATATTACTTTACTTTGATGGTTGCTATCCCTATACCCACCCACCCACCCACCCACATCTGCTACTCCATATTATTAGTATTCACTAATTCACATTATTTTATAAACTTTTTTTGTTATTTTTTTTTTTTAGAACATGGGATTAAGAAAGTTATAACATTCACTCGATAAACTTTGTTTAAATTTCATCTCTATCTTTTCTAAAAAGATTGAAACTATTATTTAAGGTTTTGGAAAATTTCTTTAAGGATGTAGAAGGTAAAGAAGTAATTTGTTTGAAATAAATAATTTATTCTTTATCAAAATTAAACTATTAATACAATGAATAATTTTTTTTTTTGAAACGAGGTATCTTTAATATATGAAAGTAAATAATTTATTCTTTTTTTCGGTTGTAAACAATAATTTTTTTTGAAATAAATTTATTCATATTACTAATTTTTAAATGATACTACTAATAGTAACTAGTAATTCTAGTTGTTACAAGGAAGTTGTGAGAGCGTCATTTTTGTAGATCAATAAATTGAGTTGGACGGATACTAGTAGTAGGCCCAATCTATTACAGTCATTTGTAGGCCCATTTACCCCAGTACTCCTCATCATCAGCATTCTCTCTCCTCAAGCCTCATTTCTGCAGGAAGAACAGATCTTCCTACATTTTGCACACACCCATATATTAAAGTAAGCACATCCGATCCGATCCGATCCGATCCGATCTCTATCTCTCTGCATGTATTTAACAACTTCCTAATTTCCTTCTCATTTGCTACAGTTTTTCTATCCCGATTTCAATTGACACTAGAACCCTTTAACACGAACCCGAGATCAAAATTACACTAGTCAGAGTTAAAAAAAAAATCCAACACCAATTTAACAAAAACCCTATATCTAAAAGACTCTAGGGTTACCAATGTCCTGTTTAGCTCTGTCTCTACAACCCACGAATGGATCCGATAACTTGCTCCAAACCCGTGAATGGTTCCCACCCAACCGAGCCCTCGTAGCTCTTTCCGCCTTTCGTCAAACCCGGTTCGCTTTTGCCGCCGGCAAGCACCATTCCGCGGAGGATGGCGACACATCGCTCGGAGATGACCCACTTGCCGCTTCTAGTGGCCAAATCATTGTTGGGGTAGAGAGCCGGTACCGTGTTATTTACAGGTTGGTTAATTCAATTTATGTATTGGGGATCACTACTGTTGATGATGATTGTGTGAACAATGTGTTCGAGTGTATTAGTATTGTTAATCAGGCCGTCAGTGTAGTTGTAACCGCATGTCGTGGAGTTGATGTTACTCCTGAGAAACTAAGTAGGAAGTATGCTGAAATTTACATGGCACTAGATATAGTTCTGAGGGGTGTTAGTAATATTAGGTTAGCGGCAATGCTGGCATCTTTGCACGGGGATAATCTTTCCAAAATGGTGCACTCTGCTGTACATACGGAGAGTAAGATTAGGGGGGCGGATAGTTGGACTGATGTTGAAATTCATTCTATTGAGCATGAGGCCAGTGTGGAGTCGTTTTCAAATGCTAGTTTTGAATTTCCAACAGAGACTTTGGAAGCAGGCGATGAGGTTGCAGCCACACTTGTTTTAACTGGACAGGGTGAGGCAGATCAGAAGGAAAAAGTGGAAGAGGATGAAGTGGAGAAGGATCCATTTGCAGCGAGTGAGAAGCTTAACAAACCTGAGGAGCTTGTGGGTGGGTTTAAGAAAGATAAAGAGCAGGCAGGTTCTGATTTGTCCAAGGCATTGGCAGGTCTTGATGTTACCACATTACCACCAGCGGTTGCCACACAATCAACACACATTGGGGTTGAAGGATTTGAAGGGGAGTATGGTGGTATAGAGTTTGGTCATGATACTTCCACATTGCCAGAAGATTTTGAAGGGCTCAATCAAGCTTGGGGTGGTGGTTTGGACGCATCAGAGTTTGTTGGGCCAAAGAAAGTTGTGAAATCCCAGGGTCTTGGTGGGCTCGAATTGTTACACACCAGTGAAGCACCAAAACCTGCTGCAGATGGTGCAGCCACTCTTGAAAATATTTTGGTGATTAAAAGTGAAATGAAGGGTCCTGAGATGAACATATTAGAAGAGATTAGTGCAGAGTTCAGGGAATCTTTGCTTGCTAGAGTTGGATTGATGGGCACGGTCTACCTTAAAACACTTCCCCCGAAATCTACTGATGATAAAGAAACTGAATTTTCTTTCAGGGTTGATTGTACAAATGGCATGAAGAGATTTGTTATGCAAAGCTCTCGTATCAGTAGCCTTGGCAATGGGATGTTTCACGTGAGGACTGCACCCTCTACTGAGCCTATACCCATTTTGAAGTATAGTTATCTACCCAGATCAACTCCACTGCCTTTAAGGGTTCGGTTAATCATACGGCACAGTGGGACTTTACTTTCAATGATGATTCAATATGTTTCCAACCCAGATTTGCCAGCCCCACTGAAAGATGTGACATTTATTCTGAAACTACCGATGGACCCAAGACTGTTAAAGGTTTCACCCAAAGCCATTTTGAGTAGGTCAGAGAAAGAATTGAAATGGCATGTTCCAGAGATTTCTCTAAAGGGTAGCCTGGAAGGTTGAGAGCTAAAATGCCTGTTGATTCTAGTGCAGAAGATGGTTTGGAAGAAATTGAGGTTATTGGTTATGTGAAATTTTCTTCTCAAGGCATTAGATCATTGTCCGGGATATCTCTGCATCCTGTTTCCGAGGGTAGCACAGAATTTTATGCGGTTGACCACAGGTATGAAAGTGCGGTTTATATGTGCAATTAATGATGTCTTGTTCATGGTTCACTACTTTTGTGTTTTCTATCCATGGGATTTGGAAATGTCTGTAGCATTCTTTGAACTATTGCCTGTAATTTAGTTCTTCTGTTTAAGATTAGAAAGTTGTTTGTTATCAGCCATTGGTTTGTGTATGAATAGAGAAATTTGTTTTTGTACATGTCTCTGTTAACATCCATTTTCCTGTTGTTTGAAAATTAGAGAATTATTTTGGTTCTTGTCAATCATTCTGCACAGTATAACATATAACCTTTCCTTTTTGTCATGGATTATTCTGTAGATTAGAAATGCAATATTTATGGGCCATACTCATTAAAACCAGATGTGTGCTTCGGAACAGACTTTTTTACCTTTATTATTTGTTCTCTTTTTAGACAATTGCTTTGCATGAATTTTGTCGTGCAGCTTATATCTTCTCCATAACACATAAGAAGATGATAATACAATTGTTGAAGGACCATATTGTTGAAGGATCAGATGCACTCCATTTCAATTTGAAATGGAGATTCTCCATTTAAAAGTTCATATTTAAAATTATTAGATGTAAGGTCTAGAAACTGTCACCTTATTTAAAAGTCTTTAACTTAACTCTAATTATCTCATTTAAAACCTATTAACCTAACTCTAGTCACCTCATTTAAAAATTATTAACATAACTATAGTCACATCATTTAAAAACTACTAACTTAACTCTAGTCATTAATTTAGTATAACACTAATATATTATTATTATTATTATTATAAATGTAAACAGGTGGAAGTTGATGATTATGAAGAATTGCTAATACCTCATGAAGCACACACATAATGAATGATGTTCAAGATAGTGAAGAAGATTATTTCTTCCACCGGAGAAAGTAATTAAAAATGAAAAAAAAATAATCTAAATTTAGGAACAAAAGAAAGAAAGTAATTAAATTAAGGTTATGCTTATGCATGATGTAAATAATATTATCCGGTTACCAAAAATATCTATTAATATAATGAATTGATTAGTCAATATATAATTAATTATATGATTCTTCAAATTGTTAACGGTACATATATTAATTATTACCTTTTTAAGTAATTTTAAATAGTTTATTAATGTTATATTACAAATAATATTCCATTCTTACAGACTAGGAGGGAATTAAGTGTCTGCCAACTGACTACTCTTTTTATTTATTTATTTATGGAAGTTATAGTTTGTAGCTCAAATGCTCAATCTAACTATAAATAAAATACTTTACTCCCACAACATTCTATATTTAACCTTTCCTTATTTTATTTGGATTTTGGACTGTCAATCCAACACTTTCCTTTCCTTATTTTGATTTGAGCCTAATTTGCTTAATTACTCCCAAAATCTCAATGTTAATAAAAAAAAATTATAAAAAATGATATATATTTGTTGATTTTTTTTTTTTGCAATGTATTTGATATACGATTAATTCGACATAAATTTTTTATAATATATAACCCAACTCTTTTTTATTTACTTATTGTTAATTTTAGAATTTATATTAAGAAATTAAAGTTTATTGATTTTTAGTGTCATTCACCGTTTTTAATATTTGTATGTACAATCTTAATATAATATAATTATACATGATAAGAAAAATTTGACATATTATTCTTCTTTCTTTTTTTGTCCTTCGTAACCTTAACATGATAAAGTGATCATCACAAAGTTTCACTTAGTAAATATTTAAACAAAATAAGTATACAACTTTCGCACCAAAAAAAAAGAAAAAAAAACAGAATACAAAATTATAATAATAATAATAATAATAATAATAATAATTAAAAAAAACAATGAGGGACATAACAAAATGCTAATAATAATAATATATTAGTGTTATATTAAATTAATAGTTAGAATTAGGTGAATGACTTTTAAATGAAGTGACTAGAGTTAGGTTAGTAACTTTTAAATGAGGTGGTTAAAATTAAATTGGTCTTTTAACCTTAGATCTAATAATTTTAAATTTACACCTTTAAAGAGAGACTCCATTTTAAATTGAAATAGAGATGGAGAGGATCCTGAGTCATTGTTGAAGGACCATTATATAAAAGCTTCCAAAAGTTCAACATTTTCAGTGACAGAATTTGAAGAATTGAATTTTTAACACATTTAATGAATTTAGTACTATCTTCATTTCATAATAATTATCTTTTTACAAGAAAAAATTTGTTCCAATTTATTTGTCGTTTACAACTTTCTAAGAGAATAAATTATTTATTTTCCTATATCATCCCTAACTTCTCTCATTGACCCAAGAAATTTTCTCCCTTGTATTAATAGTTTTCAACTTCACATAAAAGGGTAGTGATGAAATTTAATATAAATTTTAATTCTTAAATGATAGTATTAAATGAGTTTCTTAATTCATGTGCATGAAGCTAAAAAGACTATTATTATGGAATGGAGGTAGTAATTATCTTGAAGATTTAAAAATCAAATGTCAGGGGTCTCTAAAATTTATTTTAGTTATGCTTCTGACTAAGGAGCTATTTGTTTAGAACTGAATACATTTAAATAGTTAAATCGGTGCGTTTGTTTTGAAAAAAATTGTTTGAATGACTGAATCGGTCAGATGATTAAACTAAATTACTAAGGGAGTGTTTGTTTAGAACTGAATGGAGCTGAATGGTTGAATCGGTCAGTGCGTTTGTTTTGGTCTGAATGGTTGAATCGGTAAAATGGACGAGCTGAATGGCTAAGTCAGTTTTTTTAGCTGAATGACTGAATTAAGTAAAAAAAATTAAAAAAATTAAAAAATTAAAAAAATATTAACTAGTATATTAAGTAATATTAAATAAATTTACAACAATTTTAAATTTTTTCAGAAGAGTAAAATAATAAAGTTTTGTCATTCAGATGTTTCAGACACATCAATTATCAAATAAATTTTTTCATTTAAATTCAGATTCAAATTTATTCAATTTTTATCAAACACCCATTAAATAAAATGTGCAAGTAAATATAACTAATTGCAATTTTGCATAATATTTTGTGCTGCGTTCGTTTCCCAATGAGCAATGGGTTGTGTTATTAATTCTGTTTGGTTCTAGTGGATCTTGCCTGTGTTGTTTTAGGGTTTTGAGAAGTTAGACAGGTGGTTGTATAATGGATACTCCTAGCTAGCTAGGTGATATAGATAATAAATGAGCCGTCGAATTTGTTGGAGAGCTTAATTGCAAATGCTTGGGAGGCGTACGTGGAGGGTTTGTCTATTGATACCATAACTCACTTCCTGCTGTCTAATATATAGAGTACTAACTATCGTTTGTCTTTCTTTTTATTTATTTTTAATTATTTGATATTTATAGTTATCTACCATTATCTAACCATACAATCACATTTGGTCTCTGTCTACTTACACCTGCTGTCACAAAATATAAGTCTTTTTTTTTTTGTTTTTTGACAAAGTTGTAAAATTCTTTTTATGAAGTATAAAAGGTATAGAGATCTAATTGAGTTTTGAACGGCTTAATTGCCTCCTCTTCTCATCTCTTTCTCCGTCAAACATGGGGATTTAATCTCTTACATTAGATTCGATCGCAACTGTAGATATATTCTGTTACATATGTCTATTTCTATTTCAAAGAGATACAGAGAGAGAAAAAGAGAAAAAATTTCGTTACACCGTATTTTCAATTACTAATACAACAATAACGGATATGAATATAGTCCATCTACCAACTAAATGCTATATTTGTATAAAATCAAAAATAAGTATTCAGATATGATCCGTTTTTACGTCGATGGATGCCGGGAATCTGGCGATTGTCTTTTATTTTCATTGCCGGCCCACACCAATTATATTATGAGGACACCATCGCTAATCATGATGTCCCGCTCTTTCATTCTACATAAAGTGTCGATCATAGCTAGCTTTAATTTTAAGGGCAGTTTCGTCTAACAGAAACTTAAAATTGGGAGTCATCTGAGGTGGAACGTCTTGGTGGGCTCCGATTAATTAATACAATCAAACTCGCGGCATGCAGGCAAGCGACGTCGTTACATGAACACTAGCATCATCTCTACAGCTCAAAACCTTCAGCACTTCCCAATAACTTTTCCGGTTAACCGAAACTTTCTTGACAACCTCAAGCGACGGAAATAACGGAGGCGACACGGTACGATGGACCTGACGGTTCTTCATATCTCGGAGATCCATCTCCGGTGGTAACTTTACGCTGCCAAACATGATAATATACCACCTAGGTTTTGGTATCTTTATAGTACCATCCAACCTAGATGAACTCCTAGGGTCCCGATGTATATCCGGTGAATCAGTGCTCATGCTTGAGTTTCTACTCAATTTTTGATAATCTAGAGACCGGCTGTTTCTCATTCGAGTCTTGCTGTTGCTGCTGTTCGATCGACAAGTGTTTATGTCGGATAGTGAATCGGATCGTCGTCGTTGAAAGTTGTGTAGCTTATGATTATTTGAAGTAGCTGGGTTTTGGGTTTCATAAATAGATGAGGGAGATTGATCATCATGGTCTTTAAAGGGAATAAGCTTACCACAATAGATGATATCTTCTGCATGGGACATATTGGAATTGTGGTTACTTAAAAACTCGAAAAGGTCCGATTGTTCGGACGACGGTGACCGGAGATCATCTGTTGTATTTTTGTGATGATGATTATTTTCATCGGGAGTTAAGGGGAAATCGCTAAGAGAGATTGCCTCTTCTTTTTCTTGATGTTGAAAAACAAAGTTATCATTGTCCATTTTCATGGATAGCTAGAGCTGATAGAAATCTTGGAGCTCATATATATATATATATAGGGTCAGGATCAGATAAGGGATCCCTTACTTTCTTAAAATGAGGGACTTTTTTTTTTGCATTTTTTTTAAAACAACTAAAAAAAAAGTTTAATATTTTATGAATGAATTTTTTTTCATATCTGATGTTTTGGGTGCTGATTTGAGTGACGTATAACAAAACATGTATGTACAATCAAGCATCGTATCACCACTTTAGTGGTATAGGTATTCAAAACACGCAAAACATTGTATTATGGAAAATTTCAGGTTATATAATATTAAACTTTTTTTTATTTTTTAAAAAAAAGCAAAAAAAAAGTCCTCATTTTAAAAAAGTAAAGATCCCTTACTTGATCATTTCAGATATATATATATATATATATATATATATATATATAGAATTATATGACTACATACGTTGTAACTTTGAGATATGTTGTAACGCAAAAAATAAAAAATAAAACTATCAATTTTGTCTCATCTTATGGTAATAAAAATATCAGAGGGATTAATCATTAGAGAGAGCGGGGTTTCCATGGGGTTGAGATTAGAGACGGACAAGCAAGGGACAAACATATAAAGGGGATTATGAGTAAGACAACGGCTTAGATGATTTCGATCTATGTAATACGCCTAGTTTTATTAAAACAGCCTCTTTTATAAAATTTAATGATATAATTCGTTTGATATTTAATTTTAAATTTAGTGAAAATTTAATCCAATATTAATGATAAACTTTGTATATCAATACTAGCATAAAATTAAAATGAGAGATGTTTATAATTTGAAAGAATATGCATTTTTATAATTTGTGTGAGAAAATACTCGAGTCATTTTGAGGACAAAGTAAGTAATTAATATGTTAAGGTACTAACATGAGATATTATTGCAATATTATTGAGATATTCTATTAATGTAACGTATGTATGGTTCAGCGTAAGTTTAGGAATTAGATTAGATTTACAATTCTAATTTCCTAATTTCTAGTTAAGAATGAGTTTAGGAATTAGATTAGAGTTAGAGCCTATTTTCTTGCCTATTTTCTTGCTATTCTTTTATATATATTGATGACTAAATCATATCAATAGAGCAGGCCATTCACGATTTCTTCATGGTATCAAAGCCACACGGCTAAGATACACGATCGACATGGCTCGAAATGACCATACATCTCCTTTTTTTCTTGGCTCAAAAGATAAACCTGGAGATCTCATCACTGTGATTCGTCTCCGACACGACAATTATGATGTATGGGCAAAAGTCTCATACGCTTTCTTCTACTATCTCACGGAAATACTTAATTCGTCGATGGCACGATTATGGAACCTAAAGCACCTTTCACCATGGAGGATTGACTTACCATTCACTCGATGCTTGTTTCCTGGCTAATGAACACTATTGATCAGGAGGTTAAGTCTACTATCTCCTTTTATGATGATGCTAAACTTTTGTGGGATGAATTGCAGGCTTGTTTTTCTGTTGTTAATGGACCCCGAATTCACCAGTTAAAAACTGATTTAGCTAAGTGTGAGCAATCCAAGGCCATGTCTGTTTCTACATATTTTGGGAAGCTTAAGGTCTTATGGGATGAGTTGGCCAATCATGAACCAGTTATTGCATGTACGTGTGGAAAATGTGAATGTCATTTGGGTAGGCACATGAAAACCGACTAAATAATGAACGCTTTCACCGGGATGGGTTTAAATTCGATTATTATGCCCCATTACGTGACACTTTGTTGTCCCAAGAACCTTTACATTCTCTTGATCACGCCTATCAACAAATTACCCAAGAAGAACGTGTTCGTGGAATCACTCATGCTCGAGAATCTCTCTTCGAAGTGGTGGGTTTTCTTTGTTCGTCCCGAAATTTGTGGGCTGTTAAACCAAATAAGATCGACAAGTCCGGGCTAATGTGTTCTCATTGTAATAGATCCCAGACATGACATTGTTACATATTTTCAGCTTCTTGGGTATCCAGAATGGTGGGGTGATAGACCTCGCACTCAAGGAGTCACTCATGCTCGAGGCAAAGGGGGTGGTGGTCGTGGTACAGACTCACTCGTGACTGGTCAAGGAGGTGGTGGTCGTGGTACAGACTCATTCGCGACTAGTCGTGGTAGAGGAGCCAATGTGCGAGCGGTGGTGTAGACGGCTGCAACGCTATGGTTGGAACTTCAGTTAATGGGCAGAGAAATTCTTCCAACGCCACTCGCCAAAGACGGGCCAAACACTCCCCGCCTCTCTTCCTAATTTGAGTGCAGAACAATGGCGCATATAGCTATTATGTTTGGTAATGTTCACTCCTCTACCGATCGTCTACATGGTGAGTTTTCTAAGATATCTTGGATTATTGACACCGGTGCATCTAATCATGTGACGGGGGATGAATCATATTTGTTTGATGTTCATGATGTTGCCACATGTCCTGTTGGGCTCCCCGATGGCCAAAAAATATTTGCTACTAAAGAGGGAAGTGTGAGGCTCTTGGAAGGATTGTATCTTAAAAATGTTCTTTATGTCCCTAAATTGACCGCAACTTAATTTCTACATACAACTCATTGATGACACGCATTTTTTTTGTACAATTTAATTCTAATATGTGTGTTATACAGGACCGCCCATACATCGAGGAAGTCGATTGAACGGGTGAACGGAGAGATGGACTTTACTACTTCCGGCAACTGTCTACAGTGCATGCTATTTCAGTGGATGGTTCTTCATCTTCGTTGGAACTTTGGCATCAACGTCTTGGACATCCTTCAGAGAAAGTAGTGAAGGCATTATCTTTCTTACGTAATTCTAGTGCTAAATTAAATAAGGCATGTGATGTGTGCCCTCGTCCAAACAATCTCGTGATTCTTTTCCTCTTAGTGATCAAAAAGGCCTCCCGAGTTTTTGAATTGGTTCATTATGATTTATGGGGTCATTACAATACAGTTTCCTCTTGTGGGGCTCGATATTTTTTAACTATTGTGGATGATTTTTCCCGAGCTGTATGGGTTTATTTGTTGATTGATAAATTGGAGGTATTTAAAATGTTTATGTCGTTTTTTGCTATGGTTGATCGACAATTTAGTCAAAAGGTTAAGATTGTTCGGAGTGATAATGGGACGGAGTTTCAATGTTTGACAGATTATTTTCTTTCAAATGGGATTTTATTTCAAACCTCTCTTGTGTGGGAACTCCACAATGTAATGATGTGAGTCAACGTAAAGATCGTCATATTTTAACAAAGGGCAAGGGCTTTAAGTTTTCAGTCATCTTCCTCTTTATTTTTGGGTGAATGTGTCTTGGCAAATTTCACATTTGATCAATCGAACACCTTTGAGTGTTCTTCTAATAAAACACCTTATGAACTTTTATTTAATACTTTGCAGCTTTTTTCTTTGAATCATGAAAGTGTTTGGTTCTTTATGTTATGCCCATAATCAACGAGCAAAGAATGATAAATTTGCTAGTCGAAGTCGCAAATGTGTCTTTGTTGGGTATCCTTTTGGAAAGAAAGGATGGAGACTTTTTGATCTAGAAAATAAAAGTTTTTTTGTTTCTAGGGATGTTAATTTCTTTGAAACTCAATTTCCTTTTGCCGAAAATACTCCTACTACTATTCGTTCTACATATAATTTTGCAGCATGAATTTGGGTGATGATGACTTCGATTTTAATATTTTGGGGGATCCTACATTCTTGTCCGATAAATTTGAGATCACAAACGATGTCACCATCCAAAACCCAAAAACTACCACTTTAGAGCTTGCTCCCATGTTACCTCCCGCAACCAATAATTCACTGTCTGGCATGGCTGCTACAAAAAGGCCAGTTCAGCCCACCTATCCACTCCAACATCCATCTACATGGGGGGGCAGTTGGGGCTGCTCCGGATTCTATTCCTGAAACTCACATGAGACGTGGATTTCGTGAAAATGTTCCATCCGTTCGGCTTCGTGACTATGTTACTAACACTGTGCTCACAAAAAGTCCATATACTCTCTCTCCAAGTTCACCCGCGCCATTCGCTTCCTTAGGTACGCCCTTTCCTATAACACATTATATTAATTGTGCAAAATTTTCTGTTAGCCATCGGAAGTTTCTTGCCGCTGTTACTGCAGGTTCTGAACCGAAAGCCTTTAAAGAAGCTATGACAGATATAGGATGACGTCATGCTATGCAAACAGAAATTCGTGCTTTAGAAGATAATGGTACTTGGACTATGGAAAATTACCACCGTAAACGTGTTCTTGGTAGTCAAGGGGTCTATAAAATCAAGTATAACTCGATGGCGTGTTGAACGCCTTAAAGCTCGTTTGGTTATTTTTGGTAATCATCAAATTGTCGGATTGATTATCACGAAACTTTCGCGCGCCATTACAAAGATGGTCACAATTAGGCTTTCTTAGCCATCAGAAGATCTAAAATTGGGGAGTCGATCGATCGGATGGACGTGCATGATGCTTTTTTGCACGAGATCTTAATGAGGAAGTCTATATGAAGCTTCCTCCTGGTTTTGGGTCTTCTCAACCTGATATGGTGTGTCGTCTTCGAAAGTCTTTATATGGCTTCAAACAGCACCGAGGTGTTGGTTTGCCAAACTTATTATCGCTTTTAAAGAGTGGTTTTTCACAATCCTTTCATTGATTATTCTCTTTTACTT
This sequence comes from Panax ginseng, assembly GCA_020205605.1. Taxonomy (NCBI): domain Eukaryota; kingdom Viridiplantae; phylum Streptophyta; class Magnoliopsida; order Apiales; family Araliaceae; genus Panax; species Panax ginseng. The sequence goes on from CM035144.1 coordinate 129,396,064, forward strand.
ATACTAATGGCGATATTCAAATCAATGTTTTGGTGTATGTTGATGATTTAATTATTTCTGGGAATAATTCCGCTGCTTTGAGAGTCTAATTATTTGAGCACATGTTTTCATATGAAGGATCTCGGGGTTCTTAAATATTTCCTCGGGATTGAGGTGGCATGACATTCTGCTGGTATATTTCTTTGCCAACGAAAAGTATTCTCTCGACATTATTTCCGAGATCGGTCTTACAGGTGCCAAGCCCGCATCCTTTCCCATCGAGCAAAATCATCGGCTTTCTCACGCTTGTGAGATTCTTTGTCTAACTGGAACCCTTATCGCCGCTTTGGTTGGTCGTTTGATTTACTTAACGCTCACTCGCCCGATTTGGCATACTGTTCATGTTTTATCACAGCCTTACAACAACCATGACAGAACATCGGGAAGCCGCTTTGCAGTTGTTCGCTTATTCAAGGGTTCTCCGACAAGGAGTTTTACTTGAAATGATAGCTTCTCTTTTGACAGTTGGTGTGATTCTGATCAAGGCGCTTGTCCTCTTACTCGTCGCTTCTCTCACAGTTGGCTTGTGTTTCTTGGTCATTTCCCGATTTCTTGAAAACCAAGAAACAACTCTATCAGAAACACGTTTTTCTACAGCAGAGGCGAATATCACTTTATGGCTTCTTTACTTGTGAATTGAAATGGTTGAAGGGTCTTTTCCTTAGCTTGGGGTTCACCATCCTGCCGCTATTGGTTTATACCGTGATAGTCAATTCCGCTTTTACATATCGCAAAATCTGCCTTCCATGAACGCCACAAGCACATTGAAGCAGATTGTCACTTTGTCCGTGATGCTATCCAAGATGGAACTATTCTCCTTCAGATGTTCCTACAACAGTTCAAATTAAGTACATCTTTACCAAGCCTTTGGGGACACGCCAATTTCGGTTCATTTCCAAGTTGGGCATTTATGATCCTCATGCTCCAACTTGAGGGGGGGTTTTCATGATATTATTGAGATATTCTATTAATGTAACGTTTATATGGTTCAGCGTAAGTTTAGGAATTAGATTAGATTTACAGCTCTAATTTCCTAATTTCTAGTTAAGCATGAGTTTAGGAATTAGATTAGAGTTAGAGCCTATTTTCTTGTTATTCTTTTGTATATATTGATGACTAAATCATATCAATAGAGCAGGCCATTCACGATTTCTTCAGATATGTTTTCCTCTCTTTTCTTGTTTTTTTCACCTCAACAAAGAGAAATGGTTATTAGTAGTTAGTTTGTTGTTGAATTAATTTTATTGTCCATGGGTTCCAGAAAGAAGAAACAAGAAAGAGCATAAATGCAAAGAAATTGAACGGCAAGGGATTAAATTCTAGAAGGGAGAGACCTGGTAAAAATACTTGGATCAGCTTTCGGCTAGGTATAATTAAATAGATTGAAGTATAATTCTTGCAAAGCTCGAGTTGGTATGTATGTATATCTTTAAATTAAGCATGAGACGATTAATTTAAGTTTGGGTATAGTATTATGGTCTGATTTTGATTTGTTGGACGTTGATTTAAAGGAGTTACACCTCTGTTGGTATTGTTTTAGGATCAAAACTTTTTATCATTCGATGAAAATTTTATTGAAATTTTTTGATAGTTACATTATTTATTTAATTTTTTAATTGTTTCGCGCGCAATTGAATTTTAGTCGGCTTGCGGACTTTTTGAACTTACAACATGTAAGTTCAAAATACTACTCCGAGCCTTTAGCGGATTCGGAGTGTTACACTCGTACCTTACAGTACATTAGATCTTAACTCGAGTATTTAAAATTCAACTTGATTGAAAAGCTTAATTAAGTCATTAAATCTTAAATCATTCCGTATGTCATTTATTTTCTCTTTTATTATTGCTCCTGATGTGTAACTCTAACCTGTGCATCTTAACAAATACTACTCTTTTATATTTTAAAAAATAAAAGAGGAGAAGATAAAAAAATAGAAAAAAACATACCTTAACTTGTGATGATTGTAGTTCAAAATATTTATTCTCAAAAACATAATTTACAATAGAACAATGTTCCCCCTCTCAAATTAAATAATTAAATTTATAAAAATTTGAACAATTCCTGATTATGTACTATCCAAATCGAGTTTGAGAGGACGGCTAAAAGATTTAAATCCGCGAGAGATTCCAATTAGTAATTTACAGACGTTAATAGTTATGCACTCCCTCCCCCGGCTAATCCCTTAATCCAAGAAAAATACTATATGTATTAGGTGTCAAAAAAACACTATATATATATATATATATATATATATATATATATATATATATATATATATTAAATAATCTCCTTAAATTCAAGTTTTAGACCTTCTGAATCAGTCAATAAAATTATTAGTCACACATTAACTGAGCAGTTGGAAGAGAAGCATCATCTACTTCTGACTAGCCATTTGAAAAGTATGATAAAAGAAAAATGTGCCAATAATAATAATTAAGATTTTATTTAATTCATATATGCATCACTTCTATTGATATTTGGGTCAAGTGTTCAATTCTTCTTGTTGACGGTAGGTTATAAAGAAAGATATTGATCAAAAAAAATCATAAAGAAATTAAGATTCAACAAATACAAGTTCAGAAGATAACAAGGCGATAAAAATTGAAACATTTAAGTTGTTTCATTCCCACCTAAACACCTTCCCCGAGGTTAGGATAATAATTATTGTAATAGAATAAGACATCCAAAAGAAAATAAACAAATAATTATAGTATTAGCTCTAGAACACAATGAAGGTTTTGTTGAATATGATTTATACGGTTGAACACACGATATAGTTAGGTTCCCTAAACCGATAGACTTTAATGTTACATCTGGATTGAATGAATAGAATGAAGAGTTGAATGATTCATTCTATTATAGTTGAATGAGTTATTCCATACTCTCTCCTCCAAAGAACCAAACACATTTTTTTTTTATTCCAATCGCAACCAAACATTGATATTTTATTTTATAGTTATTTTAAGTTTAAGGCTTTAATTTTTTTTTAAATCTATTCGAGTATTCAGTTAACCGAATACCAATATTTCAGTAATCGTATAAAAACCCGAATACCGGTAATAACCGAATTGAAGAAAATAATCGAATAACCAAAATACTTCAGTTAAAAAAAATTGATTATATCTGTCTTTTCCTCAAAACAAGAATTATCGCTGACCAAGAACAATAAGGCATGTCATATTTTAAAAAAAAAAAATCAACATCAATAAACTATAGAATTTATGATGCCTTTTGGTTACAAGCAGTGTAGAGCAGCCGTCGAAGAAGAAAAGAACAATAGTATGAATATTTTACATGACTTGGTAATTATATTGTACTGGTTCTTGCTTTTATGTGTATATATATATATATGGGAAATAATTTATAGCATGTATTTGTTATGGATGAAAAATAGGTAAATAACATCTCCACCATACATTACATAAATTAAAGGTTGAAATTCAAAATGCAATTATGTCATCCGTTAGTTGAACTAGCGGACACAAAAAAAAGAATTTTTCCCCATATCAAGCGATTCTGGTTAATTAATGTAAATACTAAATCCATCTGCAATTTTCTACCAGATTGTTCATCAAACATACATTCTCACCAAAGTCCACATGATCCTTTCAATGATAAGGACCACAATTATTAGTGGGTAGAACATTTTTCCTAAAATTTGGCTGGCAGCGATTCTTTTTCCATTTAATCCATTTAACCAAGGACTCAGGTGAACTAAGGTTTGAGGGTCCTGGAAGACCCATTGAAATGGTGAAGGCTGAGGCTTGATCTCCAACAAGCATAGTGTGTTCAGTATGCTTCATCACTAATCTGACAGCTCTGATGCCATCTCCGACAAACCTCATGGCTGCAACAGCTCCAACCTCCATTAATTGTCACCTGGGCTAGTATTAGCAGACCCAAGATAGATTATAAATTTAAATGCTTGCATATCAATATCATCCCATGTTGTTCAGATCTAAAAATTTTGGAAAAGACGTAATATTTGAGATCTGATATAAAATGCGAGATAAAAAATAGCGGAATATCAGATCTAAAATATTTGTCCACTTAATTTATGTAATGTATAGTATGTAATGTATAGTAGAGATGCGGATGCCATAACAAATACATGTTATATAGATCATTTCCTTTTATATATATATATATATATATATATATTCTGAATATATATTTTATCAGCATGACAATATGGTATCATCACGATATCTTACTGATCACTCACGTTTCGAACTGCACTTGCATATATATCTGCTATCTTCGTTTTAGATGGAGAATTGGAGATAGTCTTCTTTAACATTATTTTTCTATTTTAAAATGTTTTTGCTAGACAAGATTTTGTGATCACCACATATAAATATAATACTTTGAAGGAATTATTTAATTTTAATATAAAATTTACATTACGGATTATTTTTTTTACTAAAATTACTTTAAAAAAAAAACTACCAGATTACATCAAATATATGGGTAAGTAATAAGTGGTTATGCCAACTGGTCAAAATGGTATACTAGTTTTTTGGATTTCAATATTAAAAAGTTTGATATTTCCCCATTGATTAAATAAAAATAGGTCCACTTAACTCACTATGGCAATATCGAGTTTTTAGTTTTAACCCATATTTAAGCATTAGATTAGTTCATTCACAAAGCTTTTTAACCGAACTAGCAAGCTAACAAGTCTAGTCGAAAAAGGCCATCTCACATGAACCCCAGTTAGAATCAAAGCCTACCCATTCAGAAATCTGGATACTTTTTAACCTCAAATTTCAAAACCAATGTGCCCAAATTAATATATTTTACAAATTTTAAATTTGATTTTACAAATTAAAATATTTTTTTATAATTTGAAGGAGATGGATAATTTTTTTGGACTCCACTATTAGGTTATTATTTTTAGAAAAGGATAATTTGTTCTCCATCTTTTTTATTTTATTTAAATTTTTCTTGCAATATATTGTGGTTGAGTTGGAATCGAATTAAATCTGATGTTTACCCTATCTAATTCATTTTAATTTTACAGTGGAGCCGAATAAAGCAGCTCATTTATTATTTTTCGTATACTTATGTTAAGTAATACACTTTTTATTTTGGCTCGGGATTAATACTTTCTTGAATTTTACAAAAGAAAATGTGCTTTAACCCATTTTATGTACACGTATAGGAGATAGGTTAATAATTAATAATTTATTAGATATATGGTAAATAAATCAATATGAAAAGTACTTATAAGAATAAAAAAAAATAAAACAAATATTTCTCCTCTATATGACAATTAACAACTACTAATGATCTAATTGTGATTTTATAATTATGAGATTAATTATATCAAAAAATCAAAATCAAAATTAAAATCGAGAAAGAAAAAAATTTATGCGGAGATGATAATTCGCCCATCGAGAAATGAACTTTTATTGTTAAAACTGTAATAAAAGTATTGGTATTGACGAAAAATGTTGGATTAATATTATTTATGGAGTCGTGATACAACTTAATTTAATAAAACAAGTGATAAGTGTTAATATTAAATTACAAAATTTTAATGTATCGAATGAAATTTCAAATTTGAGAGGAGGTGTATCGATCGAAGGGAGCCAATGGATGGAGGGTATCCGAACCCGCATCAACGACCCAATGGAGCATAACTACAAAGACCGGAATGCTACAAGATCTCTCTCTGCCTGCCCCCTTGCACTCAAAGCCAGACAGACGGAGAGTGAGTCGGTGATTTACCAAAATGTTGAATCCTTCCGACGCCAATTCAAACAAACAAGTATCAATTACTCACGTAATCTTCGACATGGACGGCCTCTTACTTGGTAATTTTAATTCAGAGTTTTACTTAATTTGCTTAGTTGCGTATCAATTCCTATAATTAGTCAATGAGTGCTTGATTTGAAGATGTATAATTAGTATGGTAATGGTAATCATATCATGAGAGAGTAACGGGTAATCAGAATTTGGGTATAAATTATTAGCATTCCTTACAAATGTGATTTCCTCCTCACTGAGTGTCTTTATCTCTCTAATCATTTGATTATTATTTTTTTAAGAAAGGTATACCAATTATAATGAATCATGAAATTATGTTAGTTTCAAAATACTTTTCTTTCTTCCAGATTTGGACCATGTTTTGCATTTGGACAATCTGAATGGTCTAGATATGGACATTGCAGAGTAGGTTTTCAACTTTTCTTATGCGTATCTCTACCACAATTTTATGCTGTTCTGAGTTGAGTAGTACCGGTTCAAGCTCGCGTTAAGGAATTTATTGTTTTCAAGTCAGTATTTCATTCTCAAGTTTGAACCCCACTGGATTACTTGTTGAATTGCTCGTAAGGCTTTTGTGCGTGGAGCAGTAACAATTCAAGCTTGACTTACTAAGGAATTATGACCTGAGTTGAGTGTTTAAAAATCACTGGTTTTCAGGTTTGAAATCAACTTTGATTAGTTATCAGGTAGCTCATGATCAATTTAGCCTTAAAATGATCACAATTCACAAGTCTAATGCAAGTTTATATAAATAAGGAAACATCTATTAAATGTATAATATAAAAACATATAGTCCCTCCGTTCGACAAAGAAATCTTATTTGCAGAAAATAATTGTTCCACAAAAGGAGTCCTATTTTTGTTGATAATAGTATAAAATGACACTTCTGGGTTTATTGTGGGGTTGAGAGTTGATGGAAATATGTGGATGACAGAGGGGTCTCAACCTTTAGAATGTGAAATTCGGTGGACTCAAAGATTCTACTTTCTATCCCAAACTCTAGAAATCCCTTTCTTATTTGTTTAGTGATTATTAGGCTTGTTATCTCCTTTGATGGCCTGGCTTACCATTTGATAAATTTTAAATAACTATGTACTGACCTGATGAATAAGAAAAGGGTCATGAAATTGGTGACGTTTCTAATTAATAGCCTATGATTTAGAATCCAACAATGTTTTACTTAAACTCTTAAAATTTTACATGTCCCCTGTTTCTTTTTGTTTCAATCTATTATTGTGCATCGTTGTTGTTTTCTATTTTACTTTTCAACTAAGATTTAAAAATTAGCTAATTAATCTGATTCTGTTCTTGTGCTGCAGACACGGAGAAATTTTATACTGAAGTCCAGGAAATGATACTGGCTAGATACAATAAAACTTTTGATTGGTCCCTCAAGGCAAAAATGATGGGGATGAAAGCAATAGAAGCTGCTAAGGTCTTTGTTGAAGAGACTGGAATTAGTGATTCTCTCACCGCCGAGGACTTTCTAGTGGAAAGAGAAGATATGCTGCAGAAATTGTTCCCGACAAGTGAGCTAATGCCAGGTACTAAGGCATCAGAAAATGTAGTTTTATTTAATTTAGATTATCTTTTGATTTTCTAATATCTTAGCACCTGAATCTGTTTCTCTCTCTCTCACATTGCTAACTTGCTTTATTATCTTTGAACTCTGAAACAAGATTAGGGAGTTTCACAAGAATAGGTGAAGAATATAAATCTCTTTCCATATCTCAAAACCCTCAAGATGTCTCCAAAAAAAGAAACAAGGGAAAAGATTAAAATAAAGAACGGAAGTTTATTCGCACAAATCCGGAACAGGCCTACAGAACAGTATTTTTTTTCATTTGCAATAACTCGCAATATAAAAAAAATTACATTAAGTGCCTTGTATACCTTGATAGCTTAACAAGCACTCTTTGCCATATATAAATATGCGTAGCAAGGGAGATATAGTCAGTTTCTGGTCTGCATCTGACATGGTCTCAACTTTTCTTTTTTCACTAATTCTGTACTACGAACTAAGGTTTGTGGATACATTTTGGAAATAAGATATTTTGGCTATCCACAGTTATTTTTATGTGGGATCATTTTTTTTGTTCTGCACTTGCTTCTAAACCAAATTTTCAGTTATGTACGTACTTATGAATAATTTCCTTCTCATTTTGAGGAACTATAATTAAACAAGTAGAAAGTTGATCCAATAAGGTCAAACTTTTAGCGTATACTTTCTGAGTTGTGGGAGGCTTGGCAATGATGATTTTGTAACTCATTGAAGGGTTGAAGTGTTGAACATGCCAATGATGTTGAACTTTAAATAAGTAGGTATATTTATCTTAAAAGGATTCCCCAGAACTACCAAAAGTAAATATATCACAGATTCACAATATAGGCTTCTTTTTATTTGTGAAATTTCTGATTATATTGACTGGCAATATATAGAGTGATTTGTTTTAATGTGTCAAACTATCTTCAAACCTATCTATGTATACTTCAGGAGTAAATAGAATACTTACAATTCAAAAGAACAAGTATTGATTAACAGTTGACAATAATATTAACTAATTACCGAGTCTTATACTAATAGTTTGTATAGCGATTAACATATATAGTTTGTGAGCATTACTATTGAATTAGAAAAGGTTTCTTTTTCATTATTTTCTTTGCCTGTTTTAGGGGCCGGTCGTTTGATCAAGCATCTCCATGCAAACAAAATACCAATATGTGTGGCAACAGGGTATGATACATTCTTTCAAATTACCTACTTTTCCCTATTTCTTTAAGTAGAGATGATCGGAGGATGAAAATACACTTGAAGTACGAAATGTAAAGAATATCATGAGCATTACTCATCTTATATGTTTTTACAGTTCTAAGAAATATCACTTTGAATTGAAAACACAAAAACATGGAGAACTGTTCTCATTGATGCATCACATTGTTAATGGTGATGATCCTGAAGTTAAACAAGGCAAACCATCACCAGATATTTTCCTTGCTGCAGCCAAAAGATTTGAGGTAATTATTCTCATGCACTTTTAACTAATTCAGAAGTTAATTTAAGTGTAAAACACCTAACTGATGAGCTGCTTATATCAAGTTTGTTGGCTTCCCTTGTAATGAAAATTTGTGAGTAAACAGGGTGGACCAGTAGAGCCACAGAAGGTTCTTGTTTTTGAAGATGCACCCTCGGGAGTCCTTGCAGCTAAGAATGCTGGGATGTAAGTGTTTTATTAATTGTTCTTAATAATATTTAATTTTCAGTCATATGATGTGTACCCAACCCATACACACGCGCGCACACTAAAAAAAAAGAAAAAAGAAAAAGAAAGAAAGAGTGGACACAAACATTTACTTTGTCTGTTCCATGAACTGATTACTTCTAAGCTTCAGTTATTGGTTAATTGTTTAGTGTTAGTATAAAATCAAATCATGTTTTACAATTGAAGAAACTATTCCTTCTCAGTTTGTTTCCTAATTTTAGAAGTGCGGGTAGAATCTAAAAGAAAATTCAAGAGTAAACTAGCCAGCAGACCTACCTCCTTCACCATGGGAGATAGTCAAGTAGTATGACTAGGGGTGTAAACGGTATTAAACGGATACGGATACAGGTATATCCGTATCCGTATCCGAAAAACTAATTCGCTATCCGTATCCGTATCCGGTATCCGGCGGATTTTAAAAATATTATCCGTATCCGGTATTCGGAAAAATATTCGAATACGGATAATATCCGCTATCGCTTATTTTATCCGAATAGACAAATTATTCGGATATCCGAATATCCGAATTCGTTTATCAGTAACCTAATATAAAATTCATTCAAAATATTTACGAAAAAAAAAAATTAAAGTTTAAATCATACATATTAATTAAACACAATTTAATATTTAAACCATACATATTAATTAAACATCCTAATCATAAAGGGAGGAACATGCTAATTGACGTTTTGGTGAAAAAAAAAAGATTCAATAATGTAACCGATACTTTGTTTGATGGATCAAATTGAAATTAAAATCTCAATATTATTCTTTCAAATTTTATTAAATAATAAAAAGAGAAATAAATTAATATTTAATAAATGAATAGTAATATTTATGGGAGATTTATTTATTATTTATCCTCAATAAATAAATTACATGGTTATAAGAAATTATTTGATTTTATTATATTTATGGAGAGTACGAGTTATAATGTATATGTGACAACTAGTTAATCTAACTTGATTCAAAATTGACATTGAACTTATTTTACATATTTGGACTTCTAGTTTCTAAATAATTAGGCAAATGAAAGTGATAAATACTCTCTCCACCCAAAAATTCATAAACGTGAATTAATTTATTTAACTCTCCCTTCTAGATTAATTTTAAATTAATTCAGACTTAACACATTTTAACAATAAAATTATATTGTCCATTGCTCCCGCCTCTCTACCGTTGTCTTTAAACGTGTGTGTATATATATATAAATATATATTAATAGCTTATATAAATGAATGTAAGTGATTAATTAATGAATGTAAGTTATTAATATATATATGTATATATATATATATATATATAATAACTTATATATATATATATATATATATATATATATAAGTTATTAATTAATTAATGCAAGTTATTAATATATATGTGTATATATATATAATAACTTATATATATAAATGTATATGTAAGTTATTAATTAATGAATATAAGTTAAAGTGATTAATTAATGAATCTAAGTTATGATTTATTAATATATATATATATACACACGTTAATATATATAAATGAACTAAGTATAATAAATGAATGTAAGTTATTAATAAATACATATATTATATATATATATATATATATATATATATATATATATTATATGTATATATTAAATTATTAACAACTTATATAGGTAAATTATTAATTAATAATTTACATTAATTAATAACTTAATTAATGTAAATATTAAGTGTGTGTGTGTGTGTATATATATATATATATAAGTTATTCATATATATATATATATATATATATATATATATATATATATATAAGTTGTTGGATACGGATTCCGTATATCTAATCTGGATATCCGTATCCATTTGATATATTTACTTGACGGATGTTAATCGAATACGAATACGCCTATATCCGTATTTGTATCCGTTTATTTACGGATACCTTTAAACCGAATACGGATATATTCGTTTTTTTCCGAATACGAATAATATCCGCTTTTTTTCGAATACGGATGCGGACGAATACGAATTTTCCGGTTACCATTTACAGCCCTAAGTATGACTTGGTCTACAAATTGTAACTCAAACACATTTTTTAAAAGTGACCTGCTCCCGGGTTGGTAGTAACAAATTTATACGGTTAATACTCTGAACATAACAAACTCTATAATTGAAACAATAGGAAAGCGATAAGGGATGCCCAGCTATAAAAAGATATGAAAGGGCAAGGGTTCATATGGTCATTACATACATCAGAATTTATGACTTCTCAGATGGAAATATGTCGTAAAAGAGCATGCTTTCAAAGAAGTTGTAACATACTTCCCTCTTATAGGATAGAGGGGGGCTCTTCCTGTACTCTTTTTGGCAAGATTCAAAAACCTACACTTCTGTCATCCACATTTTGTCTCATTAACATGAGAATCGAGTCCCAATTACAAATTGAAAATGATGAACTTCATAGTACCACCTCATTTCTCAACTCTACATTTTCTTCATGAAGCTGCATTTTGATTGCAAAGTATTTACACCATAGCTGTCATGGCATCGCCTAGGCGTCCTGGCGTTGGAAAAGGCAAGGTAACGCCGAGCAGCCAAGGCTCACGCATTAGTAACGGGCCCAAGTGATTTAAGTCATTTTTTTTTATCATGACTCATCATAACCCACCCAAATAACTCAACCCATACTCTACTCCTTTGAATGAGAGAAATGCTTGTGAGGGAGACGTGACTTCATAGTTGATGACTTTGTTTAAGCTATGAGTAGAAACAGAGTAGAGAGTGAAGACTTTTTTATAGTGTTAGTTATTATATTTTGGGTTTTAGTGTCTATAAAATTTTATTGTGCAATATACTTTTAAAATAAAATAAATAATGTATAAATTGCACATTGTTAACGATACGGACGACACCATGGCAGGCGCCTTATTGCCTAGGCGTTCTGGCGGTCAACTACCGCCACGTCCCGCCTTTGCGCCGTGACAACTATGATTTACACCCTTGACGAAGCCATCTTTAGGCCATCTGAAATAGATTGGCTTGGTTGTTGGTTATTTACAATGCTTAGCATATAGTGTATGCTGTTCTAAATGCATAGCAGTTTATTTACTTTTGACTATTTTTTTTCTTTTATTATCTTGATTTCCAGCATGACTCATCCTCGGAGTGCATCATGGATACAAGATTTCTCTCTCTCTCTCTCTCTTTCTTTCTTCACCCCTGCATATACACGTGTTGATAACTGTGAATACATACATCTAAATTGTTAAAGAACTTTGATTATACATTAATCATATTAATTGATTAATTATAAAAAAAATAGCTACTCTTGTTTCATTAGGGCTAATTTCTGGGCACACATGTGATGCAGGTCCGTGGTTATGGTTCCAGATCCAAGGTTGGATAGCTCTTACCATGAAACTGCGGACAAGGTTCTGAACTCCCTATTGGATTTCAACCCAACTGATTGGGGTCTTCCTCCATTTGTAAATGCAGAAGGCTAAATATCAAATCAAATAATCTAAAAGGTGCGAGAAAATATGCTTCAAGCGGATAGACAGACTTGAATTTATTAGAGCCTTTGAGGAAAATTTAAAGGCAAATATAAGTTAGATATTGCCCCCAAAGTCTTTCTTAGTTTATCTGGTACGGATTTCGTCATTAATCTTGCATCATGCAATTATTTATTCAAATATTGCAATAACCACCATTATGTTATGTAGCATTTCATATTCCTAAACAGAAATATTCACACTTTATTTTCAAAATTGCAACCTTCAATGTATATTAGGAAAAAGTTAAGATAGCACTATTTCTTTTCAGTCTTACTATTTTCTCATGTGAGAGAAAATTATGTGAAAATATCAAAAATTTGTTGTCTCAAGTTATTAACGTGCCTATGATAGAGGTGTTATTAGCAATAAATTTGTTATTAGCAAATTAAATTTTAATTTATAAATTATTTTGATAAATAATACTAGTAATAAACTATAGAGAACTCTAGGTTGTAGTATAATTTCAATGGGTACATGTAGTGAAAAGAGTCCAAGGCTAAAGCATTTATAAGATGGTTAATGTTCCCCCCTGATTCAGAAATTTAAGTTTGTTGGCTCTTGAAAAAAGTGCTCACATATGATTAAACCAATGCCAGCCCATTCCTGAGGCAGCAAGGGAAGTGGGGTATCATACCATACCACAGCTGAGTGAGTAGCTTCTATGCAACAGTATGGCCCTCCCTCCGTATCAAAATTATATTTTTATTAGAATATAGTAGTAGTAATAATATGGTAATAGTACTTTAATTTCAAGTATATAAGGATTATTGACTGTTGATACTATAATATTATTATCCGGCCCCCATGTATTATTATATTTATTAGATACTACTTTGTTTCTATTCCATTTAACCAATGAATTTTAGAAGTCAAATTTAATCAATTAGATAAAATATTAGTTATATTTTCTAATTTATGTATTTTGTCGATTAAAAAAAAACAAAGGGAGTAATGTAAATTTGGATTCCAAATTCTTAAAGTCATAATACATTAAGACCTTTTTCTTTTCAGACGAGGGGAGTACATCCTATATGATCATTTTACAAATTACTGCTGTCAAAGTAATTCAGATGAAATCTGTATTTTAATCTTCTATCAAGACAAGTTACTCTAAAATTAAATATTTTGAAAGATATATATATAGCAGAGTTGGATAAATTTTAATATTGCTTAAATAAAGGCCACTCATTAATTATTGAACGAAAACAAGGATTTTACATAAAAAAAAAAAAAAAAAAAAAAACAATGCACGCCACATACATTCATATTAAGATAATAACCACAAAAATCTTCATTTAATTCACGTCCTCGTCATCACAGAGCTAGAAGCTAGAAAGGTTTGGGATGGCTTCAAGATTCATATGACTAACTCCTTTGACAATATCATCCTATGTTTTCAAAACAGAATTAAAGAATGCTAATTAATTAATCCCTCCTCCTCCTCCTCCTCCTCCTCCCTTTCTTGAATTTGTCTTTGCCGGCAGTATCCGAATTCTCTTTGCCACCCTAACAAAATCCCTAGACACAGAAGGAGAGAAAAATATAATTATATATCAAACCATCGTAAAGATGATAAGTGCTCCTATATCAAACCATTGTATTTAATTTGTTTATATTTTTATAATTTTATGGGCACCATTAAAAAACATACTATAATATACATAGATATAACCTAGGTAGGTACTAGGTAGTATAGTAGTAAGTTTTTCCTTTAATTGTGCATTATCATACGTTTGAATCTATCCAACAGTAGTAAGATCAATAATACAAACTAGTTAATTCTCCTCCTCGATCTCAAATAATGTAAAACCCTTAATTATATCAAATTAATTAAACCTTATGTTCATAACTAGCTAGAGTTTATATATTGACATATTCTGAAGTACGTACGGTACAATTAACTAATATATAATATATACGTACGTACGTAATATATAAAAAAGAATTAAATAATGAACTTACTTCCAGCTAAGATCACCCACAAGAAGAAGATCATTTTCCATATCCTCATAAGCAATGAGATGACCAGGAATAGCATTGGAGAGATTTAGATTATGATCACCAGCTGCCTCTGAAATATGATCCAGGACGAACATTTGGCGGAGAGCTTTGGCAAGGCTTTCGTAGCTTGCATGCTTATGAAGGCTGATGCGCTGGCAGATCGAACGGCCTTCCAGTACCACCGTCACTGCAGGTGGTGGTGGTGGTGGTGTAAAAACTCCTAGAGGATCCTGATCATCAACAACAAAAGTACCCGCCCCTCTTGCTACCGCAAAATTCTTACTGGTGGGTGATAATAATAATGATATTGGACCTGCACCTGCACCTTTATTATCATCAGTAGAATAGAAGGTACTGGAGCGGGTAGTTTGGTGGTACTGGTGTGGGTGGGGATTAAAATTGTCTTCAATGGCGGAGATTAATCTCCTCTTCAACTTCAAGGACTCCTCTTGTCTTTGAGACTCTAAGCTATTACTACTACTGTTCATGTTTTCCTCTTTTGAACTAGTAATTAAAGGTAGGGTTTTGTTTTGGTGGGAGTTAATTATGTTGGAGAGAGAAAAGAAACAATCAAAAAGCTAGTAACTAGCTAGGGTAATGGCAGTGGAAGATGGTAGTATAATAAATGATCAAACTTGGAGTTGAGTGTTTGAGACGTGTCTGCTGTTTTTCCTTTTCTTTCTTGTTATATATATATATATATATATATATATATATATATATATATATAAAAAGTAACCTATTTTGATTTTTTCATTCGACAAAAGACAAAAGCATTTGCTTAAATTCATTCTAACTTAATCCTTTTAATTTAACCTAAAGGCTCATATTTCTTCCTGCCCAAATCAAATTCACCCCTACACCCTACCCTCTCTCATGTTCACACACAAAATCTTTTGCTCTCCTCTCTTCTTCACACACACACAAATAATAATAATAATAATAATAATAATAATAATTATAATAGTACTACTACTAATAATAGTAATAATAATTATAAATATAATTATATTAATATTAATTATAATAGTACTGCTACTACTACTAATAATAATAATTATTATTATTATTATAATTATTGTTATAATAATAATAATAATAATAATAATAATAACAGTAATCTAAATAATAAATATTCGGATTCATTTTAATTGAATTATAATAATTGTTATTGATGATTGTATGTTTTGTGGACAAGTTTATATTTTTCTTGATATTTATTTTTAAAGAAAAATTAATTATTGTGGTAGTGTGGTAAATTATAATAATTGTTATGTCTGATTGTAAGTTATTTTAAGTTAAAAAAAATATTTAAATAATATAATATTTTTTTAATTTTAATTTATTTTTTCGTTACGGCGTAAGTTCAAAGTTGGTTATCAAGTGTTTAGGTGTTATGCATCATGCTACTGTGTATATATATAGATATGTGAGACAAATAGAAAAATGAAAAGAAAAGAGAACACAAATGTCGGGAGAGAGTCAGGAGGGGTGTCTGAAACCGCCCTACCCTTTTTCCTATTAATGAGCTTTGAATGGAATGGAATTGAATGAATAATAGTATTAATAATAATTTTAATTACGCCACAAGTCCACAACTCTCAGTCTTCTTCTGTCATATATCCCCATGCTGCATGCCTGCACACTTTTTTTTTTCTTTTTTTTTTTTTCCCAGTAAAGGTCTCCTGTCCGAACAGATTTGGTCCCTATGGCTACGCATGGCTGTAGAATTAATGGAGCAGAGAAAATTAAACGAATCTAATACTACCAGAAAAGTGAGCTGCTGATAATTTAATATTATGATCATCATGTACGTAACCCGCGTGTGTTAACGTTGGCCTTGCATTGCAAGTGGTAGTTATACCTGGAGTATCTTAACAAATTAATTAATGTACACTTAAATAAAAATTTACAATCAATAAGTATGTGTAGTAACCGAGCAAGTAGTTGCCTTTATGAAACTTGTTTTTTCAAACACTTACCATTTGCCTCATTGATTACCACCAGCCAACTCTTGTTTTATGGTTATTAGTAAGAAATTAAGAATTAATGGGGACGATGGATGTTTGCTTGTGAATGCAAAAGAGGATGGGGTGTGTGTATATATATCAGGATCCGGTTATCATAAAGTTAATTTCATGGTAAGTTGAGGGACGGTCCTGAGTTTTTAAGGGCCTAAAACAACAAAAAAATGGTCCTTTTACGAATTGCTATTAAAATAAGCATAAAAAAAATTAAAAACTTTCTCGGAACAAAAGAGCATCAATACCAAAGAATACAAGTCTGCCGTTGAGATTTAGGCTTATTTCATTGGGTAAATTTTTTATGGCCTTTAAATTTAAATTGACGTGGGCTGGACTCTTTTGTTTGGGAATATATATACATAACACAAATACCTCTTGGAGCCCTAAAAATGTGTCAATTTTAGTGGGTCTAAAGTCCGAGCACCTTGGACTTTAACCCAGGGCCGGTGCTATCAATTGACCACACCTCCCGACCTATATGTCGACACTAACCAAAATTAATGACTTATGTATCAGTATCGAAGGTCAATTAAAAATTAACACTAGCTAGTATTAGTACTCTACTAGTAGTATATTTATAATTTATATATTGGGATGGGGACAAAAAATGCGTGCAGAAAAAGCAATCGAGCTGAAAAATATGGAGTAATAAATTTAGCTAGCGTTGTAATACTAGTACTACCAAAGAACTTATACTACTAGGGAGTATTATTATACTAGTGGAACTGAACTACTGGAGTAATAAGTAGTAATTAAAAAACATTACTAGAACTAGTATAATTTTAAATGAATAGAGAAATTTTTGAAACTTGAAATTGCATAGGATGTGGAGGCGACCGCGCTGCGGTCGGCGAACGGATCGCAATTTGACTCTCAGATGGTCGGGGCATTCACGTCGGTTCTTTAGGTACCCTCTACGTTTAAGAATATCCCTACTTGAATTATACTAATAGAAGGGCATCCCATCCCTAGGTACCTACCTAAAATGTGGTCAAACCCTAATCCAGCATTAGCATTAATGTGGATTGAGAGGAAATAAAAATGTAAACGAATTGAGTCGATTCGAACATTGAGTTGCTCAGATATGGTTCACATAATTTATTGAGTATAAAATAAAATTTAATTGAGGCTCGTTTGGCTACCAAATCGAACACTATTCCGAATCGAGTCCGATATAAAAAATTATAATTTGAAGAGTTTCAAATAATTATAATTTAAAAACGCATTAATATTCGATTTATATATTTCGAAATGTTTCGAATCGAACTTTTAATCAAATAAATACTAAATCAAATCAACTATTTGCTCATAGCTTATGAGGAGAAGGATTCAGTTCGATCTTAATTGATGTGCTTTGAAACTGCCCGCGTCTTATCTCTGTACGATCACACAACTTTTTAAAAAAATTATTCATCTTTTCAATTTCTTATGAAATAATATATCTAAAATGTATCTTTTTAGTTTCTAAAAATATATCTAAAATGACTTTGAGAAACTTCTAACCAAATAAAAGAATGTCATTAAAATTATTCCCACATTTCTGATACAATTTTATGATACCAAAGCACTAGTCTTCTTTCATTTTCACTTCTTGAAAATAATTATGGTTAGATTGCTACATTAATTTTATAACAAAATTATACAATAAGACCCAGAGAATGAAATAAAGTTGTTTATATAACTTTCAAGAACCACAAAAGAAGAAAGAATAATGGGACTACAATAGCATGCTTACATGAACCCTTCCCTCTTCCAAGGTTGACAACAAAAAATCAATAGAAGGCCACATCTTGTATCTCCTACGTATCATCACTCCCCAATAAGATGACCTCAGGGAAGTATGCTTTAGCATAATATACATACATATGTATATATAGTTCCTCCCTAATCTACCAAGGGATGCACTAAAATATTACCAATTTACCATACATCACGCAGATACCTCCCAGTCATTTGAAGATTTTTCACCAAGCTCTCTGCCTTGCTGCTGTCTAGAACTCCCTGAAAACCAAATTTGTGCAACTTATTAGTCAAATTTTATTCTGGCTCCACACAATAGGGAGAGGTAGAGGGAGGGGGAAGATAAGCATTTAAAATGGGAGCAGAAAGGCACAGCACAACCAAAGACTTCGATCAAGACAATAATGATTTGGCTTTATATCATATCATCTTACTATTATGTTCATCATCATAGTCTGTCTTCGTAGCTCTAGCGAACATCGCAGCCGTTATATATGGACTTCACAGTTCTAATATAATGTCATTTACTTCAAATAAAAAAACGTAGCTTAATGACCACAACTAAGTTGATACTCCCTCTGTTCCGCTAAAAGAGCCTCACTTGAATCTTACATAGACAATTTGTGGAATCTTAAAAATCAAAATTGATGTGAATTTATTTGATTTTGACTAATGCAATAGTTAATACAGTAACCTACATAAAAATTATTACCAAGTCCAAAACTATTATTTCAACAAAATTAAAATCAACTTGCATCAGAGTTTGATTTTAGGAGTCGTAAAATAAATAAGACCAAATGCAAATGGGACTCTTTTTGTGGAGCATTGTAATTAATGTGAAATTGTGGACATGCAAGAGCCAATGGTAGGACAAACTTCTAAATACATAACTCTGGTTTCTTCCTAACCAAACAGTGAAGGTGGGGTAGGTGTACTGCATCAACCATACAGATGGGTAGGTGTAAAAAGACACCACAGGCAGATCTTTACCATAATATTATTTGTAGCAACATACCTGCTCTTGTGCAATTGTGTGGAGCATTCGATGAACATCCCTGGCCATGCCTTTGGCATCACCACAAACATAAATATATGCCCCCTCAGAAATCATGTTCCAGACCTCCAAGCCTGGACAAACATAAAATAAATGCTCAAAATCTCCAAACAAACACTTGTAATACGATATTAATTTATTTTTAACAAGCAAAAAGAATCCCTACTTTCTGGCTCATCTTATGTTGCACATATTCCTTAGTGGGGCCCTCACGTGAGAAAGCCACTACTAGCTCAGAAATTGCACCACTGTCAACAAAGTTGTTTAGCTCTTCCTCGTAAATAAAATCCTACAATAACAGGACAAATTTGATAAAGATTTTTATAATTGAAATACATTACACTTGAGGCAGTTAGAAATGAATAAAACTATGATCAGGAAATCACTTACCAATTTTCTATTCCTGCACCCAAAGTATAACACAGCAGGTCCCAGCTCTGCTCCAGTTTCTTTCAGGGCTAACCTTTCCTGGAATGAAACAGCATAGCTCGGTTTAAGTTTTGAAAAAACATTAAGCAAATCAAGGACAGCGTATATAAAAGTCATCTCACACATACCTGCAGGAAACCCCTAAAAGGAGCCAATCCGGTGCCGGGGCCAATCATAAGGATAGGCACTTTGGTATCAGAAGGAAGCTTGAAGTTAGATTGCCTAACAAAAATGGGTGCCCAGCTGCAATCATGGCTTTCCTCCAATGACACGGCATTCTATAAAGTTAACAAGAGTTAAATGAGAAGTAAGAAATATTTAATATGCTCACTATCCCCGTTTAATCTATTTCACAGATTCTCATCTTAATAAACAAGTACAGATGTAGACGGGACTCTTCATTCCTCTGATAATTGAAAATTTATAATTAAAAATCTAAAAGACACATTAAGATTCCATGATTAGTAATGTTTGTACTCCATTCTATATAACGTAGAAGGTCTGCTCAAACTGGCAAGTCGACAAGCCGGGTTTAGAACGTCAACGAGATGATATTATCAATGCAGAAAAGCCATTTTCAGATGTTACTGTATTTTACTACTGACGACAATGTATGTTTTACCAATTCCAACCGGTACTTTCACAATGATAGAATCCCAAAAAAAATTATTTTATTTTTTGATATCTAAAACCACAACATTCCCCAACCCACTTTGAATATGTTATCTCGTTTCATAAAATTCAGGAGACTCGGGAACGATTAGAAAAACAATACCTTCATCCAAGTCGAGCAGACCCCTTTGTGAATTCGTCCTGTAGGTGTTTTCTCATAAACTAATGCACAAGTAACATGAATTCTTGATGGAGCCATCCTGTATAATGTCATAAAAATAGTAAATATGTAAAATTATGAAAAGAAAATTAAATAAGGTCACAAAAAAAAATCTCTTGCAACACAAATACTGCAGAATGAAGATAAGAATAAAAGAATTTTGAATAGGCATAAAAAATTATAGTTTCGCAGAATCCTCTTGATATATCGTTTTCTTGTTTTTTCTTTTATGTTGCTTTTAATTTTAATATCTTCATCTAAAAGACGAGAAGAGTATGGTCACATGGATATCCATCTTGTAAAAAAAACCTTGCATGTAAAATGCAGCACAAATATATAATATTTAAAAAGAATCTGAAAAAAGCACAAAACTACTTTACGAGGAAATGAAAATCTATTAATCTACCTTGGTGAGGAAGAAATAGAATAGTATCTGGGCTGCAAGCGTGGGGCGACTGATGCAAAGAAAACCCCGAGTGGGAGCTTGGCTGATGGGAATTCAGCCAGCACCTCAAGAAGGCTTCTCTGGTTTGCTACTAGCCATTGTGCATACTCATCCTGCAAAACATAATTAATTTTAATAGAGCATAACATAGGAACCGGTTTAAATAGTGAAAAATTAGGAAGAAAACCAAACCTTTCCACCAGGAGATGCTAGAAACCTTAATCGGTCAGCTTCACTAGGATCAGAAGCATGTGCCAAGAAGAGCAAGTAAAGCAGACTGAAATATATATCAAATAAAGCAATCCTTAATTAAGTGTGCACGCATAAAGTTAGACAAACAATAAATTAACGAAAGAAAAAAAAAGACCTACCTTCTTGGGAGAACTCAGAAGATCTGCATATCTTGTCAGTGCCGTTCTTAAAGTGCATGGTGGAAAGGGAGGTGGCAGGGAGCCACCACTAAGTGGTGTTCCATCCTCTTTATCAGTGTGAATGGAGAAATAAGTAGCTGGAGATATACCCAATAGCTTTTCAGCCTCCTCAACAGTTTCAATCAGATTCTCACAATACACTCCAACATGGTCCCCGGTTTCATATCTGAGGGAAACCAGTAAACACAATGATCAATAATTACATCAACTCGTGAGAAACTCTCAAACTCCCTCAGTTGTCTTTACTATTCAGCCAAGAGCCATTACCAAAGAATACAGTAAGAACCTAACTAACATATCAAACTAAGTACTTTTGAAAATCTACATACGCAAGTCCAGTTTGGGAAATGTCAAACTCCAGATGAATGCAGGAACGATCAGATGCAGGGGTATGAAGCTCTCTTGTTACAGCCACATTAGATCTTCAATCAGAAAACAGAACATATCTTAGGACATCAAGAGATGAAGCATTCATATGTTGGGGGAAAAAATTAACTATTTACAGATACCTGCATGGATGTTGAGCATCAAAGACAGCGTGACCATTTTGCATACTCAAACTCCGATCCAGTAAAGATGAGTCACTTCTGTCATGAACCACAACCCGATATTCCAAAACTGCAGCTGTGTAAGGAGTGGCAACAGCTGCCTCGTCGTCCAGAAGTAATTGATCCAACTCAGGCCAGACCAACTCTCGCCTGTATTGGCAACATTAATAAATGCCCCTTGGCTTTTATTTAGTAAATTTATAAGGAAAACAAACTGTTATCATTCTTTCCAAATGACTTTTCTTATTTGGTCATACCATGCAGTAAAGTCATCTTCAATGCATTGATCATCATCTCCCATACCCACTTGAACAAGACGCTTGGCACCTGAAAATGGTGGAAAAGATCAGACAGCTCGATAATAACAAAAACAAAAGATACTGCACAATAAAAAGTTTCAAATGTGCCACCGTAAACATAACCTAGAGAAAAATAGTTATGCTTCCAAATAACTTGTACTTAACTTTTGTCATCAGCATATTCATTCTCACAGACTCCAGCTGACTACAAACAAAATCTTTTTATTGCAATATAAAGAAAATAACAGATTTCTACCAGAGGCAATGCACTAAACCCATTTACAACACTAGCAACTAAAGCATAATCTAAAGAAAACAGCTGTTTTTAATAGTAAGATGCAATGTAACTTTTCTTCATTACAAATTCACAGTTATAAACAATAGTTGGCAGGCATCATGTACTTTCTAATGCAGTCAAAAGAATGACAGATTTCCCCGTCATAATGACTAGACAGTAAACACTAAAACAATATTGCCCCAATACTGGCAGCGCAACAATAGCCCATTGACCAGAATTAGCAAAAAAGACAAGTATTTAAATGCACAAGAGATGACGAGGAAATATGACAATGAATGAAGTACTAGAATTCAGCAAAATATAGTAGGTATACTGATACAAGTACAATACATCTACAAATCTATAAAGTTTAAAAGCAAAAAACATGAATAATTAACATAACTTCATCGCACAAAAAACGAGAAGAATCCAAAAGGAAATTAAGACAAATCAAAAAAAAAAATAACTGCCAGCTATACAGCTATAGATAAAAGCCAAATAATGTCCCACTTTACAATATATATATATATATATATATATATATATATATATATATATATATATATATATATATATAAATTATTTGCACGAAAGGCATCTACTAAAATTTTTTGTCACCAAAATAAGCAGAAAATCGGACTATAACATAATTTCTTCTTTCGTAGAATACAAAACATAACACAACAAGAATCTAAAAAATGCACATATGGCGATTCAATAAAATGAAACAACTACAGATAAATCCAAATAATGTCCCCCCTTACTAGTAGAATTCAAAAATGCATATACAACAATTCAACAAAATGAACCAGCAATAGATAAAATCCAAATGCTATCCCACTTTACAAGATATAGCACCAAAAGGCATCTACAGTTCACTAAATTTTCCATCTCACCAAATGAAGCAGATATTTGATCAATAAGACAATTTTCTTTTTTGTAGAACACAAAAAATAATATGGCAAAAATCTCAAAACGCATATACAATAAGTCAATAACTCAACAAAAAGGAAAAAAACTATATATAAAATCCAAATGATACCCCACTTTACACACCCACAAGGCATCTACACTTCACTAAAATTTACAATCTCAGTAAAATACATAGATAATTGCATAGTTGTCATGGCGTCATTTAAGTGACGACTAGGTATCCTAACGTTGGAGAAAGGTAAGGCAACGCCTTGAACGGATAGCCGTCAAGGCTCACGCATTGGTAGCGGGTCCAAGTAATTAAGTCATTTTTTACTATCCATAGACTTTTCCAATTATCCAAGTAACTCAACCCATGACCTTAACCTAACCCATAACCCTACTCTTTCAAATGAGAGTACTGCTCGTGAGGTGGGCGGAAATGACTTCGTAGTTGATGGTTTTGTTTGAGCTATGACTAGAAACAGACTAGAGAGTGGAGACTTTTCCATAGTGTTAGTTATTATGTTTTGGGTTTTAGGGTATATAAAATTTTATTGTGCAATATACTTTTGAAATAAAATAAATAATGTATAAATTACACATTTTTAACGACTTGTCTCCATAAAGAGAGGCGCCTTATCGCCTAGGCATTCTGGCGATCAACTACTGCAGTGTCCCACCTTGGCACCGTGACAACTATGGATAATTGAGAACTAACATAATTTCTTCCTCCACAGAACCATTTGCAATCACTAGCTTAGCATCTTATTAATGAAGCTTCATGATATCAATTTAAGCAATGTAAACGGGGGACATCGGGACAAACATACCCTGCTCTGCAAGACCATCATCCACAACCTTCGCGATCTTTTTTTTTGCCGAAAGACAAACACAAATCAAACTTTAGTAAACTATCAGATAAACAAGCAAGCAAACAAAACTGAAACACGATCAATTTCTAGGAAGATAAGATGGTATCTATTTCAAACCTTGTTAAAATGCTCATATTGCCTGTTGCCAAGGCCAAACACTCCATATTGAAGATTACTAAGCCATTCTCTGTTCTCTTTCCCCTGTTACAAATCATATAATGATAGAGTGCAAAATCAACCCCAGATACTTACAAATGCAATTCCATTATTATATTAATTCATAGACTAATCAAATTTACCTCTGAAAACCACTTATAGAATCTCGCTGCATTGTCTGTTGGTTCACCATCACCATATCTACACCATCAACACCAACGTCAAATACTATAAATCAATATAAACTTCAACATACCCGTGCTATTCATTTTATTTACATATCCAAGCTAAAGTGTCTGGTAATTATACTCACGTAGCTAAGAAGAAAAATGCCACTGATTCTTTCTTCAATTTTGACTCATACTCATCATCATCACCAGCATAATCATCCTATTATCTCATTCATTCATTCAGAAACATAAGAGAATTACAATTCAAGTGAATCAATAAACTAACAAACGTATCAGTCAGGAAACAGTCAAACTCACCAAATCAATGACTTTAAATTTAGCCTTTTCATATCTTGCTCTAGCTTCCTCAGAAAATGCCTAAACAACAAGGCAATTCATTAAATTCGTCACTAAAGATCAACAAAAAAACGTTGACTAAATTTATTTTTAAAATCACAAACCTTAGCAAAACCTTCAGCAGTACCGGTTTGGGTGCCGAAGAAAATGGTAACCTTCTTCTTGCCGTCGTCGACTTCCTCCTCCGGCTCAATTTTCGGTATCACCAGCTTAGGCGGCTCGAGGCTTTTAGCCGATCGCTGGCTCGACGATCTCCGCCACACCAAAAAGACGACGCATCCAATTAAAATGGCAATGGAGGTAGTCAGTAGCATCAGCAGTTCCTGATTCTCGACGAGCATCGCCAGCGACGTCGGCATCGCAGCCATCAGATCGCTCAGAGAGGGAGATTTTATCCTAATATTTTACTCTTCTCTTTTTTTCGTATTTTTGGTGGTTAGTGAGAGGGGCACCGCACGGCCCCTGAGGATTACAAAACAGTATAATATGGGCAACAGTACGGCAGCGACTTTCTTTGAAGCCGTCCGTCCTATTGTTCCGCGAGAAAGGCCCATTTGCTTTTCTATTATTTACTCCGTCCCAAATTAATTACTTAATTTTAATTTTTTAAATCAAATTAATTATTTTTAGAATTAATAATTAACCATATATAAATATATTTCTAAAATTATAAAAATTGGAGTTAGTAATAAATTGTATATATTTTCTTTTTTGTTATAATCTCTTCACCTATATTTTAACAAAAATAATAAAAATATTAATTTTAAAATGGTCAATTTAATTTTAAAAAATCAAAACTAAACAATTAATTTGGCATTTTCCTCGTTTTCATCTTATTATCATGGCCCATGGGGCATCACTAATAAATACTTCCTCCGTTCCCTGATAAAAGTTACGGTGACTTTTCACACGATTAAATATGGGAGAGAATTAGAATAAGAAAAATATGAGATATTTAATACTAGAGGTATAATAAGAAAAAATGTGTAAAAATTTGGTTATTAAAGGAAAATAGACATTTAATATGGGACTATTCAAAATAGTAATATAGGACATTTATTAAAGGAAGTATTAACTTACTATTTTTAAAGATAACCATGAACCAAAAATACATTATTCATATTTACAAATTTTGCATATGAAACTAATTTTGAAGAAACAAAATATAAAAACCATTCCTCCTATAAATGATAAATGATAGGTTCTTTATAATCTGATCTAAAAATCATTAAATGACCTTTTTAAGTTAGTATCAACTTGTTGTAAATATGAATGTTCTCTTGACACAATAAAAGTCCAAATATTATATACTCCTCCCATTCTAAAATTGAAAATATATTGACTTTTAAAAATCACATTGCTAAAATTTAAAATTTTGATACAGATACAAATATTTAAATTAATCCGAACAAGAAATATTATAACTATTGTAAATTAACTAAAAAAAATTGTTAACTATAATATTATTTCAGCCAAACAATGGATCAGATGATTTATTTAAGAAAGAATACAATGGATCAGAATCCAAATAAAATCACAAACATGGCAAGTTCCAAACCCCTACCATGCATATGACTGCTGCTATCATGATAGCAAAATTAAGAAAATAAGTTCTCAGAGAACCAACATTAAATTCCACTCGCTATCCGCCTGCCTAACATCAGTACTGACTACTATCTTAAATCTATATAATGTAAATATATAACTTAAAAAAGAACCAAAAAAATCTTTCAACAAATTTAGTATGAGACAACTAGCACAGAGTTGCAAGGTCTGTAGTCTTTCCACATTTTTCACTTCCCGCGTCTTTTCAGAGTCACACTCCCCAATAAGTTGGCCTCAGCTTTACCATGATCATCTCTTCCCCTTATTACCAAGGACTGCAATAAAATAATGAATGATTACCATACATCACGCAGATATCTCCCAGTCATTTGAAGATTTTTCACCAAGCTCTCAGCCTTGCTGCTGTCTAAAGCTCCCTGAAACCAGAATTTGTATTAGTCTAAATTTTATTCTAGACCCAAACACACCACCAGATAATTTAAGAAAGATACAAACAAACAAATACAAAAGAAGAACAAAATCGAAGACTGTCTATCTTATTTATTTCCAATCTTTACCCACAAGTACCTTTGAAATAATTTGATAGTCAAACAATACTAGTTTACATCTCAGCCTAATCTACATCTCAGTCTAATCTGCCCAAAACATAAGTGTGTGTGTGTGTGTGTGTGTGTAAGGCATATAAAAACTCTTGGGTTTTCTCAGGTGAAGGATATGTGCTATGCATCGACCGTACTTTAAGATGGTTACACGAAAACCCAACAACACGAGTAACGCACTTTTGTTGCATGATTTCATATGTAGCAGTATCAACATACCTGCTCTTGTGCAATCGTGTGGAGCGTTCGATGAACATCTCTGGCCATGCCTTTGGCATCACCACAAACATAAATGTATGCCCCCTCAGAAATCATGTTCCATATCTCCGAAGCCTGGACAAACAAACAAAAGTATGCTTAAACTCTAAGAATAAACTCACAATGAAATTTATTAAAACTTTATTTCTATCAAGTCAAATGGTTTCATACTTTCTGGCTCATCTTATGTTGCACATATTCCTTAGTGGGGCCCTCGCGTGAAAAAGCTACAACCATCTCAGAAATTGCACCAGATTCCACGAAATTGTTAAGCTCATCCTCGTATATAAAATCCTACAATAACGGGACACAATGGAATCATGTTATCTAAATTGAAATGCATCTAGATTGGACCGGCATGTATGATAACTGAATCCTTACCAATTTTCTATTCCTGCACCCGAAGTACAATACAGCAGGTCCCAGCTCTGCTCCAGCTTCCTGGAGAGCTAACCTTTCCTGGAACAAAATAGACATAACTCTTTAAGTTGATTAAACAATAAGAAATACAATGATGACTTGTAAGCACACATGTGTTAGATCAGACCTGCAGGAACCCCCTAAAAGGAGCCAATCCGGTGCCAGGGCCAATCATAATAATAGGCATTCTGGAATCAGAAGGAAGTTTGAAGTTAGATTGCCTAACGAAAATGGGTGCCCAGCTGCAATCATTGCCTTCCTCTAATGAAACAGCATTCTGTGAGGACCAAAAATTAATATGAGAAGTAAGAAAGTTTATCAACGCCACTACCTCCATTTTATCTATATCACAGATACTGGTCATGAACAAAGGACACTTCCTTTCTCTAATATAGGAAATTTGATAATTAAAAATCCTAATGACCCATATAAATTGGGATTCCATAAATTTAATTTTTCCCCTTAAATTAAAAGATAACACTCCATTTTTCTATAGAAAGTCTTGCTCAAATTAGAAGTCCTGCAAGCTGGGTTTAGAGACAGAGCAATTTGCAGACATTACTATTGAACCGTTTGAGACAATGTCAGTATTTACCCAGTCCAGTCGGTACTTCACAATGAAAGAAACCACAACAAATTTTATTTTATTGTTTGACATCTAAAACCACAAACTTTTACAACCCTCTTTCAAGATGTTATGTCCACTCATACAAGTCAGAAAAGATAAGAAAACAATACCTTCATCCATGTCGAACAAACCCCTTTGTGAATTCGTCCTGCAGGTGTTCTCTCAAAAACTAATGCACAAGTAACATGAATTCTTGATGGAGCCATCCTGTGCAATGTAAATAAAGATGGTAAATATATGCAATTATGAAAAGAAAACTAGGTCATACAAAAATTCTTCTTGCTACACAAATACTGCAGCATGAAGATAAGAATAAGAGAATTTTGAAAATTTGTTTTCTAGTAATATTAAGAAGAACTCATTAAAATTTTGAGGATCTCCTGTAATACTACAAATGATATTTAGAAATCTAATTATTTACTTAGTTTTGCTAAGTAGAGTAATTTTTTATGGACACTTTCAGTTGAGAGATCTAGGAGTACATATTATTATAGACACTGCTCATGAGACATCTCCACACAAAAGATCTTTTGATGCAGTCATCTGAACTGGATGCCTGTGGCAAGTATTGCACCATTACTCTCAACAAAGGAGGTCGTCGACCGCATAAATCTTAAAATGGCTTTCCTAGAACTCTTCTAAATATTCACTTTACCGTTGATAAGGTTAAACAGAATACTTGTTTCTTTAATAAAACTATGAGCTATAAATTAAACTTTCAAGAAGAAGACGCCAGATGGGGGAGGAGTGTATCTACCTTGGTGAGGAAGAGATGGAATAGTATCTGGGCTGCAAGCGCGGGGCAACAGATGCAAAGAAAACCCCTAGTGGGGGCTTGGCTGATGGGAATTCAGCCAAGACCTCAAGCAGGCTTCTCTGGTTTGCAACTATCCATTGTGCATATTCATCCTGAAAAACATAAGACCAATATCAGAAGAGCGTAAAGAGTTACGAATTCAAATTTGTGAAACTTCAGTAAGGAATCCAAACCTTTCCGGCAGGAGATGCAAGAAATCTTAATCGGTCAGCTTCGCTAGGATCGGATGCATGAGCCGCCAAAGCAAGTAAAGCAGACTGGAACATATACGTAATTAAGCAATCCTTAGTTGAGTGTTCACATGTGAATATAGATGTACAATGAACTAACACAAGAAAGATAACCTACCTTCTTTGGAGCACTAAGAAGATCTGCATATCTTCTCAGTGCCTCTCTTAAAGTGCAAGGGGGGAAGGGAGGTTGCAAGGAGCCTCCACTAACAGGTGATCCATCCTCTTTCTCAGTATGAATGGAGAAATAAGTATCTGGTGATATAGCTAATAACCTTTCAGCCTCTTCAACAATTTCAATCAGATTCTCAGTGTAGACTCCAACATGGTCACCGGTTTCATATCTGAGGAGAAAGCAAACAACTATAATTCAACAAGAATGATTTGACATGAACTTGTGTCATGACACTTATCTTGTCTTTAATATTCAGGTGTAAGTTAGTTACTAATCAAAACTAAAATGTAAGTAATCAACTAATACATCATTTGTTGACAACAAACCATCAACAACTAATTAATTTATAAAAGCTACATACGCAAGTCCAGTTGAGGAAATGTCAAATTCCAGATGTGTGCAGGAACGATCAGATTCAAGGGTATGAAGCTCTCTTTTAACAGCCACATTAGCTCTTCAAGCAGAAACAGAAGATATGTTAGGCCAATGAGAGATGAAAGTAAATATCAAATGTGAAATATTATCATCTACCTGCACGGATGTTGAGCATCATAGAAAGCATGGCCGTTAGACACACTCGTAGTCCCATTCAATAGAGATGATGAATCGGTTTGATCATGAAACACAACACGGTATTCCAAAACAGCAGCGGTGTAAGGAGTGGCAGCAGCTGTATCCTCCTCGTCCAGAAGCAATTGATCCAACTCAGGCCAAACCAATTCCCGCCTAGAGTGCAACAGTTTATAAATGTAGTTGAGCTTACACTTGGTTAATTTATGAGGAATCCAAATTGCTTATCATACATTTCAGATAATTTTTCTCAAGTCATCATACCATGCAGTAAAATCATCTTCAATGCATTGATCATCGTCTCCCATACCCACTGGAACAAGACGTTTGGCACCTGCAAATGTTGTAAAAGATTAGACAGACGGAAAATAAGTTAATAACATAAACATCGCTGTGAATGATGGAAAAGATTATACTCACAGACTTCAGCTGACTGAAAATCTGATATCATCCACATTCTAATGCAATAAAATTATAAAAGAGAATGGCAGATTTCTCCATCATACAGACATGGAGAGTAAACTCCAAAACAGCATAGCCACTATATTGGGCGCATGCAATGCACTAAGCCTATTCACCATAATAGTAACTAAAAGCATAAGCAAGGGAGAATTGTTTATGAGTCGGAGTAAGCTGTAATTTAACTTCTGTCATTAGCATATTTAAGCTGACATACTTCAATTTGACTGGTAATTCAGTCAAAAGAATAAGATAGATTTCTCAATCATACGACAGAGACACTGAACGCTAACCAACATTATTGACACTGGAGGCATACAATACACTCAGCGCATTTAGCAGAATAGCAACTAAATGTAAATAATTGAATGCATAAGAGATCACAAGTATCTATGACAATGAATAAGCTAATAGCATTCAGCAATGTGTAGTAAATTTAACAATTTATAGTGTGATCTTCTGTATAACACATCTAGAAATCAGTTAAAGATTAAATAAACATGACCTCAGCACATAAAACATAATACAACAATAATCACAAAATTTCATATATGACAATTCGACAGAATGAAGCAGATACAAATATAAGCTCCAATTAGTGTCCAACTTTTAAATGTATAGGTTCTACAAGGGATCAATGGTTCACTTAATTTTGATGTCACCAAAATGAGCAGAGAATTGAGTTTAAGCAATGTAAACAAAAAGTAAAATGGGTACCCTGCTCTGCAAGGCCATCATCCACAACCTTCGCGATCTATTTGTGCAAAAGACAAAATAAATCAGACTTTAGTAAACTATAAAACAGACAAAGAAACTTTATAAATAGCAACAAAGTAGTTTCTCAGATGAGAAGATGCATCTATTTCATACCTTATTAAAATGCTCGTATTGCCTATTGCCAAGGCCAAACACTCCATATTGAAGATTGTTAAGCCATTCCCCTTTCTCTTTTCCCTGTTTCAAATTACATAATCCAAAATCAACCCCATATCTTACTTACAAGTACAATTCCAGGTTCTTAAGTTAATAGGCAAATGAAATTTACCTCTGTAAACCACTTATAGAATCTTGCTGCATTGTCCGTTGGTTCACCATCTCCATAACTACATATCACCAACAGCAAAATCAAACTTAAAAAAATGGGTACATACAAGCCTTCGAATGCTTATAGTGAATTTGTTTTAGTGATCCAAGTGGCAGATAATTAGACTCACGTAGCTAAGAAGAAAAATGCCAAAGATTCTTTCTTCAATTTGGTTTCATAATCATCATCCTCAGGAGCATAATCATCCTATTAATCATCCAATCATTCAATTAATCAGTAACATCAAAATTACAATTCACCTGCATCAATCAACTAAACAAAAACATAAAAAATCAACCACTCAAACTCACCAAATCAATTACTTTAAATATAGCCTTTTCATATCTTGCTTTAGCTTCCTCAGTAAGTGCCTACACAAGGTAATTCATTTAATTCGTCACTCAAAATCAACAAAATTAAAAAAAGTTAACTCAAAAGATTCTAAAACATCACAAACCTTAGCAAAACCTTCAGCAGTACCAGTTTGCGTGCCGAAAAAAATGGTAACCTTCTTCTTACCATCGTCAACAACCTCTTCCGGCTCAATTTTCGGTATCAACAACTTCGGCGCCTTGAAACTTTTAGCATGTTTCTGGCTCGACGATTTCCGCCACACCAAGACGACAACGCATCCAATTAAAACGGCGACCGAAGTCGTCAGCAGCATCAGCAGCTCCCGATTCTCGACAAGCATCGCCAGAGACGGCTGCATCGAAGCACCGGCGGCGGAAACCGAGGAGTTGGACGGGTCTATGCTCCCTCCTCTCAGAATCTCTGTCATCAGATCGAAGGGAGACACTTTCAGCATCTTTTCGAATGCTCGGCCGGCGAGTAAAGGAATTCTAGAGAGAAAGCAAGAAAATGTTTTCAAGTCTCTCTCTCTCTCTCTCTCTCTCTGAGAATTGGTTGGGTATGGTTGGAGAGAGTTGAGAAATGAAATGAGGGGAGAGAAAAGTGGTTGGTATTTATGTAGACGGGAAGAGAGAGAAACTAAGCCAGCCAAATCAGACTAATTGACCCACCTAACGCGCAATTAAGTTTAACTACGGTTAACTCGTTTTCTGTGCCGCTTTTTGTAATTGTCTGCGCTGCGCTTATTTTTTATTTTTGCAAAGAGAAGCCGTCATATACTCTACATTTGGCCTTACAAATTTTCGGTCGTGGTTGATTGCCCATTCATATTTTGGCACGTTTGTATTATTATTTTGACTATCAACTCAAATCTCTTTTGTACACTCACTTTAAGTGTGTGTTACTTAGGAGTAGTAGTAATTTTGAACACACACTTTAAGTAGTACTAATTTGCCGCGTTGTCTTTTCTAGGATTTATAAAAAATAAAAATAAATAAATTATAAGAATTATTCAAATTTTAAACCACATGAGTATACATAAATCACAAATTCATATTAGATTACTTTATTAATCGCTTCATATTATGGAATTTAATTAATTTATTCGTAGAGATTAATGAGAGTATATGACTATTTAACTCTTCAAAATTGTATCCCAACATTAAATAATACTCCATCCCACCCAAATACTAATATTTATAAACTATAACCTCTTTTAACAAAATTCCGATTGGAACATACTCATATCAATGACACAAAAAAAAAAAAAAAAAAAATTATAATATTCAATCACAACGAAACGATCTCATATAAAAGACTAAAAAAAAAATTTGCCAAATCTTTCAATAAATGAGAAATTAATATTTGTGATTTGTCAGGACTCAGCTAATATATATTTAGAGTAATATGACATTTTCTAAAATTCACTTGTGCTTAGAATAATACTTATCAGACGAACGAAAAATACAAGGAGTAGAATAATAATAATAATAATGTTTGGAAACAAACTTTGATTCTCAATTGTCTTTTAGCGCAATGGTTACATCTAATACTAAGTAGTACCTTCTCCAATCTTTCAATGGGATAGCCTCTATTTATTTCTACCTACTAACTACCCCCAACTAAAATTGAAAATAAATAAATAAATAATTTACCCTCTCATCTCATAAAATGTTTCCCAGGAACCAACCAGTAAGCGATCGCTACAAACAAACAAAAATGGGACGGACTACACACTGTGCAATCATTGTTGCTATTCATTCGCCTTCTACTGATTAGGTCCGGTTTGGTACGAATGAGATATATACACAAGTAACAAATACTATATGTCTTTAGTCTTTTTTTTTTAGCCATGTCAAAACTAATATTAGTAGCCAGTAGGACACAATAACCTACGACTTTGTTCCCGATAATGGTTTTTTGGAGTCACACTTAAAATTTAAATTTGAAAATAATTTTAAAATTAAAAATATCTTAAATTGAATTTTAAAGTTAATAATAATTTTATATTACTTTTAAATAAAATTATTAATTTTAAATTTACATTTTATCATAGAATCTTGGGGAATGTAAATAAGGGCTCTGTATTGTCTTTTACTCTGTAGACAGCCTGTTGGCACTTGGCAGGCGTAGTGCTAAGAGATGACCTTAACAAAAGTAAGTTCCTTGTTTTCTATTTCTTCCTCACGAGAATGGGCACGTTCAACCGGATAAATCGAGAATCGGTTCATTATTTGGTTCAATTTGATTTGACTCAGTATACTTAATTTGGTCAAAACTTGAATTGACCCATTTAATTATCTGTCAAACTAGTGGTTCAAATTCATTTGGTAAAATCAATTAAGTTGACTTCATGACCTCATTTTTTAATATTTGTTTTGTATTAATATTAAAATTAATCACTCTTAATAATATTGTAACTTAATTTTATTATGTTTTAAGACATAAAAATTATATATTTTTTTAAAAAATTTTAATTACTAATAATATATATTTTTATATATTTATGACGACACCGATTCAATAACATTTCAACCACTGGTTACTCATCAACTCGATAATTTTTTCGATTCGATTACCGATTCAGATCTGAAACTCGTAAAAGTCTAGGAGAGTATATAATAAGAATAAACAAAATATATACTCTCTTCGGCCTTAAAAGATGTTATAGGTATATTTTTCACACAAATTAAGGAGACGTTTATTACACGTCATTTAAAGTGATTATTTTAAATATTTAGTAATGTGTGTGCTCATCTTTAATTTAAAATGTTACGATAGTAATCTTACCTTCTCAGTAATCATATATGATATATCCGATAAAATATCAAGATTCTCAATAGTAAGATGAATTGTTATTTTATAAAAATATTAAATTTTTTAATACGATTTACTAATTAATTAGTTCGATAATACTTTAATGATTGTTAATGATCACATTTAACAATAATAGTATGGAATAATCATATAACTAAAATTAGTGCGAGTATATTTTAGTAAAAGATAAATATTATAAAAAATATACCTTTTAAACTTGATTTTATATCAAACATTCACAATAACAATTATAAATAATCACATAATTAAATATTTAAAA
The DNA here is from genome assembly GCA_020205605.1 of Panax ginseng. Lineage (NCBI taxonomy): Eukaryota > Viridiplantae > Streptophyta > Magnoliopsida > Apiales > Araliaceae > Panax > Panax ginseng. The sequence goes on from CM035144.1 coordinate 129,431,463, forward strand.
ATTTATGTTTAGGTGGGTATCCATCACGACATGTAACAAACATACCTAAAGAAAGATAAAATAGATCAAAAGAAGAATGTAAGGAATTTTAATTTTTCCTTAGTGGCATCACAAATTGACATAAAGTGATGAGCCATTTTTTTAATATTAGTAGATCCTACTAAATGTCATATTTACCATTTACGTTAGAGTTATGCTATGCATTATGATAAATTTACGTCAAATTATAATTGCGAAATTTATCAATACACGATATTGATAAAAATTATAAGAGGGTCTCACTTTTTTCACATATCTTGAAAATTTTATTAAGTAATACTTATTCAATGAATCTGACAATCAAAATTAACTTAAATTATTAAGTAATATATATATATATATATATATATATATATATATATAATTATTATTTATAGCAATGTTTTTTAAGATAGACAAAATTATACCTTAGCTCTTATTTTAAAGATAGATGTTTGAAATTCTTATAAGTAGCCAAACATACTTATATACAAATTTTCAAAAGTGAAAAATATTCAGTAATCTTTTTTTTTTCACAATTACTTAATAACCATAGTTTATAAAAGCAATCAGAAATTTAGTAAGTAGGTTTGAGCAATTGTGTTATTAATACATTCCTATTTTATTGGTAATATATTATTATTATTATTATTATATTCTTTTTGGTCATTTCCTCTGTACATAAGTAATAAGAAATTTCATTAACACCAAATACTTTATCCCTTTTTTTGTTACTATATTGAATTAGTTTTTAGTATTAAAAATAAACAATTTTCTCAAAATCGCTGATTTGCGTGTAAGCTAAATTAGTAAATGTTTTTTTTTTTGTTTGTAAAAGTCCCAATCGTCTTACTCCTAAAATTACCGATGCCACAAAATCTTAACAGTTAGGAAATTAGGCCAGGTTTATTTATAAAAAGTATATTAAGGATTGAATTATTTATTTAAAGTTCTTTTAATATGAGATTATTAATTTTATAAAGTCATTTGATAACTTAAAATGAGAGAATTATTAATCCTATAATTGTCATGTGATTATATAATTTCTCATAAATAATTTTAAAAATGAAAAATATAATTCATTTAAATAACCACGAGATAAAATAATTCAAAACAATATCAAATTAAGATAAATAATATAATTCTAAACATGTTTTATACTAAGCACACAATTAGTACACCTATATTATATGCGAAACAAATATCAAATAAAAATAAAGATGCCACATATGAAAAGGCCCAAACAGCCTATACGCGAAAACAGCCCATCAAATGGGATTGGGATTGGGACTGTTCACAACTTCCATGCCACAATTACAAAGGACCCTGGCAACTCAAAAGACATACATACCACAGTCGAAGTACTTAAATAAATAATACTAGTTTAAATCATCATCAAATGTTTTTAACTTAATAGTATATAGTAGTAAGTAGTAACACGTTAATAAAAAAGCACTCCTAAAAACGACTACTTCTGCTGCTGTTATGAATTTCCGAATATGAAGATTTAATCAGGATACACCTTTACATATTTTTGATGGATTATTTTTTGAGTATGGTCTTTTTCAATAATTATATAATTTTATATATTAATTTTTTATTACAAATTATATAAATAAGTTTAATTAATAATATAATTAATCAATTTTATTCAATCCTAGACATTACTATCGCAATTGGACACAATTTTTTGACTCTTGCACAGTCGCACTTCCTTCTCTGCCAAACATGGGTTGAGTTTAGACCTGACAATATAGTTAGTTAACTGTTGGGTCAAACCATATTAATTGGAACCAAATGGATTAGTTAACCATTTTTATTTATTCAGGTTAGTTAAAATTTAGACCCATATTTTTTAAAACAAATATTATTTTGAACTGGTTAACCATTTTTAACCCATATTCTATTCCGATTCAAATCGAAAAGTTCTTTTCTCATCTTTTTTTCGTTGTCGACCCTTCCTTATTTTGTTCTTCGTTGTCGACCCAAAACAAAGTATATTAATTTTGTATCCGAGCTTATAAATGTGTACAATTGATATTTTATACGTTTGATTTTTCAAATATCCGTCACAATTATACTAAAAATTAAATATATGGTAAAAATATTACTCCATTTATTTGAATATAAATCTATACGAGCATCAATTTTAACTTGTGATCACCCCATTTAACTCAACAGTAATTTAATATAGCAACTAATAATTATAATTAATTTTCCAAAAAAAATATAAAAAGTTTTTTCTTAAAATACTAAAGTTTATATGTAATTTTAATTGAATAAATGTAAATTTCTCTTAAATTGTGGACGTGAAATTATAGAAAGTTTAATTTATAATTTTCAAATAAAATAATTAAATTCTCTTTAAATGTGATAAAATATAGTTATATATCTATCACGCTAATAAAAATAATAAATACCAAACTTGTTGCCATAAACTATGGAGGTAAAATTGGAAATAAAAATGTGATGGATTGAATCTAAATCTAAAACGACAAATCACGATTCACAACTTTCTTTCTCTCTCTCTAAGTTTATATTTATATTTAAATTGAAGTACTATATAAATATATTTTAATATTTAAACAACATTCATAAAATTATACTATGGTGTATTTTGAATTTTAATATTTATTATTAAAGTTAATAATAATTTTAAAAATTATTTAAATATAAAAAAGGTATTAATAATTTCATTTTATTATTTATATTAATAATTTTTATATCATATTATTACTTAATTAATTTAATTATGATTGTCATAATTTTATTTTTAAAAATTATGTTTAAAAATCAAAACATCTAAAAATAATTAATATAATTAATATAAATTTAAACCATAATCACATAATTCCAATCCAAATAATTCATATTAAAAATAATTAATATAATTTTAATTCTTAAATAAAATTATAATCATATTTTGAAAATCAAAAATTCATAACTATATTTTAACCTACCGAGTTGAGTTGGACGGCAATTTTTGATTTAACATATATTTTCAATTTCAAATTTCCCCACCACTCAGATCTACTCCAAGCAGTACCAATCACCGCTGTGCTCTTAAAACTTTCTCAATCCGCCATTAGAGTCCCGGAAGCTCTCCGATATGCCTTCAACAGACACAGACTACGATATCCGAGTAAGATCTTTCTTTACCCTTGCAATGCTCTTCGTAACTCATCTTTCTCTCTCTAACTCATCTTTATCTCTCTTAATATCTCGCAGTCATCAACCCAATCCAGTTTCGGGATGAGGTAATTTTCTATGTGATTCTAGGGTTTCTACATTTGTAAAATTTCTGTTAAAAGACGTACAATTCTGATTTGTCTTCTATATTCAGTGAGTACACATTCGCTGATGTTGGAAACTTAGATCATTGCACTAAGTACTTGAATCAAACGCTAGTCACCTTTGGATTTCCGGCTTCGCTTGATCTTTTCGCAACTGATCCGGTGCAGTATTTTTATTTTTTGGTGGTAATTATACTCTGTGATGTTTAATTTGATTATTACCGTTTTAATTTTGGCTAGGTTTCAATTGCACGAACTTGCAACTGTATATACTCACTGTTGCAGCAGAGACAGCGTGACATTGAATTTAGAGAGTCTGCTAATGAACAGAGACAACGGTACTATGTTTATTTACTTATGTGTAGGGATTTTGATCTATTATATGATTCAGTTATTAGTATAAATGAAGAATTTCTTCATGCCAACATTAACATGTAATGTCATTGCTTAAGTTGGAAATATCTCAGGGATATTTTTTGAAAAGGCCATAAAATTATTAGGTCACAGAGAAAGAAATTGGATTGTCAGTTAGTAAATCACTAATATGTTTTAGGAATTTAAATCTGAAGTGTTTTTTGGATGGACTTATAAACAAGTAGAAGATAAATAACAAAGATTATGTTTGGAATGGTTTGTGGAAAGGTGTAGAAATTGGTATGGTAACTGGAGAAGCATTTCTGCTTACATTTGTGTATGGATGTCAGAAACAAATAAAGAAAGAACATTTTTGAGTGCATTTATCAAATAGGTCTCGTAAAAGAATTAGGAAATGTATGTGAGAAACCTCATTTAATTAAACCAAATGAGTAAAAACACTTGCTAAAACGGGAAATAACTTGTATTTATTTATAAGAACTTAGATATTACAAAAAAGTTAATCTGCATTGGAATCTAAGTTTTTCTGTGGACATTGTGTATATATTTGCACTTATGCAATGCGTATTTAAATTTCAGTCATGCAGTAACTCTCTATTTTATATACTTTTACAGACTTATGTCAGACATATCAAGGTTTGAGGCCAAAGTAGAGAGGCTGGAAGCACAGTTATCTGCCAAAGATAGAGAAATAGCAACTATTACCAGAACGGTTAGAAATATATGGTTTTAATGAAGTGAAATAACTCTTTATATGAGTGGGCAACCTGTATTGGCATTTATTTTTAATTGATTACATAAAAATGATGATGTCCAGGAAGCTAAAGCTGCGGCAGCTTTCAAGGCCCAAATTGAGAAGCTGCAACAGGAGAGAGATGAATTTCAAAGGATGGTTATTGGTAATCAGGTTAGATTCTTTGTACTCATTTGATTATCTGTTGGTAGTTGTTATGTTACATGCACCACTCCTAACACATTCTCAATGTTGCAAAAGCAAGTGAGAACTCAACAAATACATGAAATGAAGAAAAAGGAAAAGGAATATATCAAGCTGCAGGTATAATTTCTTTTACTTGTGCTGGTAGCCTCTTGAAGAATTTTCAATGTTTGTAAAATGGGTAAATATACATATTCTAAATTACTGATTAGATAGAATTATAATCTAGTTCGAAATGTTTTTTCTTTATAGGAGAGGTTAAACCAAGTACTAATGGAGAAAAAGAAGGAATCTAGATCAGGCCTGGAAATAATGAATCTACTTCAGGTAATAGGTAAAGATTTAATGTTCTGATTCAAGTATGTAGTTCAATGTCAATTGATCTTTATGCCATGTAAACAGAAAGAAGGGCGGCAGCGTGGGACATGGAATGGAAAGAAGGCTGACAATGACTTCTATAAAAAGATTGTATGGATTTTGGATATTGTTCTTTAGAGAAAAACTTACCAAATTTTTATCACCAGTTTTAACTTGTTCACGTCTAATTACTATTAGGTGGATGCTTATGAGGCGAAAAATCAAGAACTGGTTGCGGAGAATGCTGATTTGAGGGCATTATTACGATCAATGCAGGTATTTTGTAGTTCATCGTATATTTTTTTTAAAAATAAAAATAAGCACTATTTCTAGGTGAACTAATTGTTGCTGATGGGCGTCGTATGTTTTTGCCTTCTGTTTGAGAAGGCCGTCAATTAGCATTGATAGAACCATATTGGTGTACGGTTTTCCTTTTAATAGTCAGGATGCAAATCTGTATGTAAATTGGTTTAGATTGAAATCAAGGTTTTTATTATTGCACTCAACTGACAAACTTGATACATTTTTTATTGATTGCTAGAGTATATTAAAATTACATGTAAACAATGAATGGAAGTGGTGTTTTGTCGTTTTGATAATTTTATTGACATGCTGAGTTTTGACTGTTTTTTGTTTTCCCTTTTCCCTTCAATTTTTTTTAATTGAGAATATAAGAATGCTTTGTTGAATAGTATCAAGCTGTAAATAGGCTAGATTGAAAGTTATCTGAAATCAAGGTTATGATAACCTTCTTTAGAGTTTTGGGATTGTTATAACTTATAACAAAACTAGGAGAAGCTATAAGGGAAAACAAGAGGTGGTTACTGAACATAATAAAGTTAATAATAGAATACACTACAGTCAGAGTGACCATTGATTGTTTCTTTATATATCTGATGGTATGGTCATCATAGTTGATGAGCTGAGCTACCCAGACTTGGCTTTTCACTCCAGGTACTAGTATCAACATTGCACATCACTTATTCCCTTTTTGTCTGGATTTTTCATTAAGAAAAATGTTGTAACAGGGGGATATGCGTGATTTTCTAAATGCTCCAAACGGGTCATCCAAGCAATCTTTGCCTGTCAATGAAAGGCTGGATGCAGATTCCTCGCAGTCACCATTGGGTGGGAAGACGGTATGGTACAATATTGGAATTTTGGAAAGTTGCAGCTGGATTCTTGCTTGATTATTAACTGATAAATTGAGAAATAAAATTTAAAGAGTTCATAAATTGCAGGATGTCTTTGATCTACCCTTTCACATGGGTAGAGATCAGATAGAAGAAAGTCTGCGGGCTAAAATTGCTTTTATAAAGGTAGTTTGTTCTGTGTTTTTTTTTTCTTTTAAAAAATTATTTGAGTGCTTGTTCACACTGATGAGGAATCCTTAGCTGTGTTTTCTGCATTTAGGAGCGTATGGTTGAGCTACAAGATGCGCAAAAAGGAGCTGAAGTTACCTCTGAAGCGACTGAGAGAGAGCTGGAACTGGAAGCTCAACTTGTTGAGGCTAGGAGCATTATTCAAGAGCAGGTTAATTGCACTTTCTAATAATATTAATGTGATTGCTAAATGGGATTAATATTTTGATATTATTTAACTTATAAAAAATTAACTAACAGTAGTATATGTTGGATAGTTTCATCTATCTGCAGAATGCCACATCTTTCCCCAGAATTTTTTACATGGATTGCATTTCAAAGGGATATCTGACTATATACATCGATCTTATTGTTTTCTAGATTTTTCCCGCTTTTTACTACTTTATAGTTCAGCTCGTTGTAGTTACTATGAAACTGTTGTTTCAATCTAAAATGTTCTTCTGTGTATATATATTCCATTTTTTAAATTGTAGATACTTTTTGTGGCACCGTCCAATTATTCAAGACTTGCCTGGAAATAGATACCAGTTTTGGAAGTAAAACAGTTTATGTCCCCACCCCCCACCCCCCACCCCCTTTAATAGGCAAATTAAAGCTCAAATTTACTCACTAAAAATGATTTTGGTCATATGGGGTTCTTGTGCAGCATACGCCAACTAGTTTGGGATAGGAGGTGTAGTTGATTTGAGTTGAGATATATAGAAATCTAATATAATCAACATGGCATGGGAGTTGCATTCTCATGTCTACAAGGTATTGGGAACAAAAGTTTCTTAAATCTGTGCCTAGTATGTGTCTTTATTTGTTAATTGTCAATTCAAACTTGACTATTCAAATTTATATTTTCAGCAATTGATCTGGGCATTTTTCCCATTGTGGTGTCCATAATAAATGCCAATGTGTTACCAACACCTGCTATCCCAGCCCCTATCCAACTCTGGAGGAATAGGATATATTATATGGTACTTGTTGAAAGATTATTCACGTTTGTAGGTGGATGGATGTGACTTAGAGTGCAGAATACTATTGAAAGTTTCATTAAATCACGACAAAAGTTTTTGGGTTGGGAGTGTATAAATCTGGAAATAATTGAACTTTGTTCGCAGTATTCTAATTTACAAATTTTGTCTGATGTACATGTATAGTCCCCCCTTTTGGCACCTTTCTTTAATACTTATCCATCAAAGAAAAAAGGAAATACTAATTAACATATTTATTGATTTTAAAAGCGCCACACTTATTCTTTTGCATGCAGTTTGAAAAATTATGTACTCTTTACTCCTTAGTCCTTACTAAGGTTCCATATGTGTCAGGCATGAGTAACATGGGTGTTGCACCAAGAAGTCATGGTAATAGTGTGAAGAAGTGTTGAAGACTTATTAAAGAGAGAATTGTTGTATATTCGTAACTTGCATGGTGATAGTATTCCCTCTTTTACCACCTTCATTCACAGTTTTCGTTGCTTATGACCGTTTGACAATGTCAAGTATATGTCTTCACTTACACTACCCTGATTTTCTTCCCTTTTTTGTACTTGATATAATGTTGGAGTGCTGAAATATTCTTGAATTTTGATTGCAGGCATCCATAATGTCTAAACATCTTGCTAAGTCTGAGAGGCCAAGGTATTACCTATTTGCCTTTAATATATTTCTTCTTCTTGCGGAGTAAAGATTTAAAGTATTTATGTCTATATATACAGAAGACTGAGTGGGCTTTTGAATTCTGAGAGGGATTCAATCATTTCATCACCTGCTGAGGTATAAATTATGAAATCTCTCCTGCTCTTGGCGTCTATTCATTGTGTTTTCTTGTGTTTCTCATCTGTTACATCATTTATTGAAGTTGTTGATGCAGTTATGTCCTAGTTAAACATTTTGCTAACTTTAAGTGAAAATGAGGTTTGCAGAAGAACTGTATATATGATAAAGATAAGACTTTTATTTTTTGGTTTATGTGCCTTAGGAATTGGAAAGACCAAATGCAGCTTGCTCAGGAATTGGTTGTTTAATGGGTTTACTGTGAAGCAAAAAAAAATAGATTTCTTCTAACAGGAAAAATATAAAAATAAGTTAATAGAGCAGGATATATTTAGTTGAAGTGTTTTATTCCATTTTAAAATTTGATTATCCTTTCATTTGTTGATGAAACATAGAGGTTTGATCCATGTGAGTGCAGTGACATTGAAAGTGACCAAACTATAACAAAAATTCCAAGTTCCCGATTTTGTTATTTTGATTTGGTCCCAAGACATGCTTTGTATTTAATTGTATTGTTTTTCTTGGTGGCATTGAATTAAATATGAGAAAGGCAAATGAGTTAGAAGTCAAAGTTTGTGTTGTATATTCTACCATGTTTTGCCGCTACTGTTAAACTTACTGGTTCTGTTGTTTCTGTTTAGGGTATGAATTAACCAAACCAGATTAACTTTATTGCTGCAACCTTAGATTGTCAATCCAGATTGACATGAAGCCTGAGTTCAATTGGGGGCCAAGGTCAAAATATCAGCGCACTGGCATGTGAAACTAGTATACTTATTAGTGATCAGGTTATCCTGGATCATCATATTATTGATTCTATTTAAGTCGTCCAGATGATTCAAAGTATTTGGAGCATGAATATGACAACTGAATGATTTTGTAGGCTGTATCACTCTAGTTTTCTGACAGGCTGACAATTTTAAATCAGCTTTTAAAGCGCTAAACATTTTCTAAACTGTTCTCATTTGAATCTAGGTACGAGCAGTGACCTTGTATATCGTTTTCTTTTTGGGCCCTTGGGGACCTTGTTTATCATAATGCATTGATGTATAAAGTTTCTAAAATTAAGCTTTCTTAAAATAAGCAACTTTTAAAAGATGTCTCATTAGAGAAAAACAAAACATTATAGTAATTAAAAACTCGAACACCATGTCATTATTCTTCAGTGAACTTAACCTGCATGTCATATCGTTCAATGATATTGATGAACTGGCCGGGTCATAACTATATATATATATATATATATATATATATATATATATATATATATATATATATTTATCTTTTTGAAAAGTACCATGCATTCATTAAATCAAATCTTTCGCCAGTACATCAGAAATAATCAAGGAGGACTATCTAGCCACCTTACTTGACCAGACACAGAACATGACGCCCTTGCCAAAACATGAACAACACAATTCGCTGATCGCGGAACATAAGAGAAAAGACAATATCTAAATTCTCTTTGAAGAACTTTACAGTCGTTAATGACTACGCCCAGTCCCGAGTCATCCAAACTGTTATTATTAATTGCATTAATCACCCTAAGAGATTATTAATTGCATTAATCACCCTAAGAGCATCAGATTCCAGAACCACTTGATCTATTCTGGACCTTTTTAGCCAACTAAGAGCTTCCCTAATGCCCATTGCTTCAGCAACTGAAGGGGATAACAAACCTATCAACGAACCTTGAAGACCCGCAACAAAACTACCAGTATCATCTCTTACCACACAGCCATAGCCACTTTCTCAGCTTCTGAGAATAACCCTGCATCAACATTACCCTTCTTAAACCCAACCTCCGGTCGTTGCCAACCAGAATTGTGAGACAGTGATCGGGTCCGAGGCAAATTAGCTTGCTTGCTAGCTTCTCTCCACTCCAGTAAACTGCATGTCGCTTCTCTAACCACAGCGACACTCGACTGCTACTTATTCCTCCACACACGGTTGTTACGATTGAGCCAAATGAACCATAACAACATCGCTGCCATATCTAACTGATCACTCGTACATTGCCTTCTCAGTTTATTCCACCACTGTGCAATAGAAAAAATTCCCTCTGAGTGGTCGCCAACTACAGACGCAAATATATACTTAATTAGTTTGAAATGCATGCATTACATATGTGTTCGGGTCTCTGATGGAGCTAGCGCATAGTAGGGAAAATTAGCCATGTCTTAAGGATTTAGTAATTGCACATGCATGCTGCCTGATATATGCAGCAATATTAATTAAGCAGCTACCACTAGCTTGCTAGCCGAAACCTTGATCACAAGGAAGGTACGTATTATAATATCTTTGCTTGCCATTGACAAAAAGAGCCATATATGTACATTAAGTCACTCGACAGAAAACGTAAAAAATACAAGTTTAAAAGATACAAATGAACGAAGAAAACAAAATTCAGAACAAGAATACTCTGTGATTAAACCACAAATCAAAGTCAACTCCTAGCCGTCCAAATAAAAGGATCATCATGTGTCCTAAAACCACATCATATGCCGTTGAAATTGGAGTTGCAATCATTTAGCTTGCATATCATATATATATATAAGTATTTGATAATCAAATACGTGGTTGACACTAAATTCAATAGACTATATATTCCTCTAGAGTCTACATACGATTGATCCTTAGTAACACCTTCTTACAAATCCTACCTAAAAAAGCCTTTAAGAAATATACCATATGCAACACTAAGATAAAATGGACTACGACGATAGCATCAAGGGAAAGTCGGATTCTGTACTAGAAGTTGATAGATTTCACTTCAAAAGAATTCTATCTAGAGAATCTTCGGTTGGAGAATGTTCGCGTAGGAATGACCCTGAAGGCGTTCCTTTCAAATGGGAGATGCAACCGGGAACACCAAAGAATCCGCCAAGAGAAGAGCTGATTCCCCCGCCTAGTCCTCCCCCCGCATTGCAAAGCTTGTGGCTGTCTAAGCCTAATTGTGCAGACCAATCACCTAAAGACTCCAAACATTCGGTATCAAAATTATTGTTTTGGAAAAAACACAAGAAACGAGTGCATCTTAAGGCTCAAATGAATGCCGGAGATAAGTATGAACACTTTGAGTTTGGTGATTCGGATGGGTCGGTTCAAGATTCGAGGTATTTTTGGTCGACTAATTCCTCAAATGGTCATTCTTCTTTGCGTCAGTCAAGGTTTGGAAGGGAGTACGATAACGTGGTTGATAAACCATTTGGTTGCAGTCCGTGGAACGTCATGACAGAACTAAAGGTTTGTGTTGCAAGGCTAGTTTAGTTTTATTTACTCGTGTTGTGTACGTACGTCGTACTGCATTTCTACAATATATGCATGTTATATATAGTTGTAATATACGTACGTACGCACCTTGAAATTCAATAGTTGGTATTTTAATTCATGGTCTTTTGAAAAAATAAAAATAAAGAATAGTAGTACTACTTTTATGTATATCAACATACATACAGTTGTGTTAATTACATGGAGAAACGCTTGAATCAAAGCGATGGAGCTTTATTTAAGAGAAGTTGGTCGGTAGACATGAAATCTTGTAGGCTCCTGAGGCCGAGGCAGTTCCCTTTAGATGCCGGGAATTACTAATGTCCAAGAATCCAACAAAAGAAGACATGATCATTCCACCACTTACCCCGCCCTCCACCGGCAATACAAAGTTTGGGGCTACAAATTCCTCGTCTTAAACAACCTCATAAGTTCTCAATGTGGACAAGGTTGCGCTTTGTAGTGAAACATAAATTAATTAATGTGGAATCGTAATAACTAATTAGTAATCTTTTCATAGCTTCGAGCGTGAGAATTAATTACGTGTTCACAAGGTTAACAATGGAGGAATATATGGTCTAGTGTATTGAGAGAATTAAAATCTCGATCGTGTGTATGGGAGAATATGAGTAATCGATATATGAGAGATCTTACTCTCGTCCCAATCGATGATGGCTTCTTCTTCTAAGTTATATTACTTTTGCTTGGATTATTGTGCCACCTTAAATTCTGTTCACGACACCCTACTACGATCGATGGACCTTAAAATCTTGATATATCGGGTTTATCTCTTTTTTGTTTTTTTTTTCTCCGTAGTTGGGTTATGATCCCATCCACGTTAATGCGTGGCGGGAGGATTGGTCATTATCGTGCTTTTTCATCATCACAAATCAATGTGAGATATTAAAATATCTAATGGGTTAGATCCTTTGATGCGACCGGTCGATAGAATTAAATAAAGTTGACCTGATAAATGGGCTCGAAAGAGTCCGCTGGCTTAATAATAAAAAGCCCGATAGATTATCTTGATAAATGGGCCCCGATCTGTCAAAGCCCGAATGGGAGAAATATTATGACCCAACATTACCCCTAGTTTTTAGTTAAACAAAATGTTTAATGGAAAACTATATAAGATTCGTGATATTTAGAATTTAATAAAGGCTCAAAATAGGAAATAAGTGGATCGTACCCACTTTTATCATACGAAGTGGAATAAGGAGGAATTTGGATAGTGGATACCCGAATGATAAGCCCGATTTGATAAAGGATCTGAATCTGAGCGGCGTGGGCGATAAGATAGAGATCCAGCGGTCGAGGCCCAATCGATAAGATATTGAAAGGTCGTCAAAGCGTATTCCACTTTAATTCCCATTATTCTTGACATTAAATCTGTGGGCCTCGCTTCGCGTGTATGTGATCGATATAAAGGTAAACCTCACCAAAATTGGCGGTTTTACCTCTTGATTTGAAATTGAACCTTTGAGCTTTCTTCGCCTGCCGAAAAAACCTCTCTTTAGCTTTCCTGAAACTTAACAATGGTGAATCAAGCGAAAACCCTTGAAGTTCTTCTCGTTCGAACCCACAACGAGGGGTTCAGTGCCCGATCCACCATCTCCCACTGATTTCTTGAGGATGGGGAACAATTTCCTCGTACCAACATCCTCCACCGTTTACGAATCTGAGCTGCGAACTCTCCGGGATTCGGTATCATGTTAGGATAACTTTGCTATATGAGGCTCCATCTGCGAGGAAGCGAATGTCTGCGACAGACGGATGGGTGTATCTCAAAACTCTCTCTGCTTTGGAAAAGGGGTTACTTTACCCTCACGCCTTCATGTTACCTCACAGGGTTTATTGGAGTAAACTTGGCCTTGGCCCGGTGCCCAACTCCTATATCCGTATCTTTGGCGTTCATCGCATACACATCGTGAACTAGGGTTTACCCCTACATTGATCTCTTCTTTTTACCTCTTCTCATTTGGCGAGATCCAGAAGCGAGGTTTAAAATCTTGAGCAAAGCGGTCCCCACGCCCAAACTTCGAAATTGAGAAGAGGCCTGATGAGCACCCCTCGAAGCAACAAAAGGATGGCACGAGAAATGGTTCTTCGTCGGCTTGGTCACAGAATCTCTTCCCTTCCGATTGGACCACTTGGGCGTATCTCTGGCGACTTGGTGACATCCCAGAAGCGTGAGAGAGATGGGCGACTTCATGAATAAAATCCGCCTACCGAGTGGAGCTTCACTTCTCTTGACCAACCAAGCATGGTTGTATGACCGTAAGCGTAAGTCTTGGACCATTACGTGATATAATTTTTTGAAATGTTTATGTAGTGCAGTTTTAACTTGTGATTATTTGCGGTGTCTTTGATCGAACCAACTTCCTCGGAGGTAAAAGACTTGGAAGATTTCTTGGCGGGGAGGATTCTTGATGCAAATGAAGAACTCCTAATGAGGAGCCTTCCGGCCCAACCCCCCCTTTAGAGCCAACACTAACTCCCCTTGGGATGATGACCTGAAGGCGACAATCCTATCATCCCAGGCGGTCCTCAGACCTCATAGAAGGAAGAAGGCGCCAAAGGGCGGGACTCTCGCGAGATAAATCTGAAAGCGACGAGGAGGTACTTCACGAGGTAAACCCTGAAACAATTCCTTGTTGAACCCACAACAACCTCAGAACCAACTCCACCACCTCTGACCAAATCTAAGAAGAGGAGTCTCGCTTGACATTCCTCCACACGATCGGTGAAAGTCCTTACGTCTTAAAAATTGAAAGCAAAATAATTCCTCTTCTTCTGCCAAGCGAACTCGCGTTCCCCTCCTTGACATCCGGCCCATTAAATGAAACCCCACACTGGCGCATTGGCGAAGGTCGAAGCCGACCTTCTCCGTCCGAAAAAAGCGACCTTGGACGGTCGGCTCGGTTCGACTTGAACCTTCTTGACTCCACGAGCGATGCCGGCTCGACCACGCTTCTCGGAAAGCGATGCATGCGGATCCTTCACGGTTCGCGATCGACTATCTCCTCCTCCTCGAGACCAATGACATCAAATTTGACATGATGCCATGGGTTCCTGCATATATGTGGCCTCGGTTCGATGCCAATTTCCCTTTCATTGTTTGAGGCCTTTGTTACGTGAGGCCAGATGACCATCGGTTGAGAAACGATTCAACGAGGATTTGCTTCGTGAAGGCATGAAATTCTTGGCTAAGGTAAATGACTCTTCTCTTCCTTTCTTCTTACTTTCATATTCATACATCTGAAAGTGATTGAATAACCTTGAACATGAGCAGGCAAATCTTTGTCTTGGGACGTCTGCGTCCCGGATCTCTCAATTGAATCCAGGAGGAGCGTTGAAGAAGAAAATTCCTCACGAAATGCACTTTTGGCTCGGGAAAGGACTCATCGTGAAGGCCTTCTTCATACTTAATGAAGGTCTTGAGAAAAGAGTTAATGACTAAGGGAGAAGTGAAGGCCTCGAGGAAGAACTAAAGTCGATTAAGGCTCGGCGTCTTTGAAATTGTCAACATGAGCGTCGACTTAGTTCGGAGGAATGAAGCGAGGATGAATAAGATAAAGGAGTTGAAGTCAAATGCGCTAAAATCTTGACCGGGACGATCCATAAGTTGGAAGCGGGATGAAAAGCTTCATTGAATATCTGGCGGACGACTCGAAGCGAAGATCCAGGAACTCGAGGCTCTTGGGACCTTGGGCCTCCTCTAGCGATGCTCTTGTGAAAAGAAATTTGTGAAGAGTATAGGAACTTCAGACGAAATAAATGAAGAAATCATGAGAATTCACAAAAGAAAGCTACGAGCTCTGCCGAAGTCTTGGCAAGAAAAGGTTGATCGAGGCTAACTTAGATCCTTACTGCTTTGGACTCTTGGGATGATGATGGAGCTACACAAAGCACCGAACATATGGATTGTCTTAGGTCTTATTATGAATATTTGTAGAAATTTTATGTTATTTCCTTACTTGTAAATGAACTTAAATATTAATGAGAAATGATTTTCTTCCTTATGACTTGATGTACTTTTTATTTTATGTCGATACTTGATATGAATTTATATGGACAAGTATACAAAAAACCCTTTCGAGGATTTAACTTGAATTTAACTATCAATGATTAAGCATGTCATATATACGAGATAAGCGTAATAAATATAACGAGATAAAGTGATGTTAAGGGGCGAGGCCTTAGAACTCAACACTTAAATAAAATAAAGTACCAATACTCATCGACTCAAAGTGTGAGATCGGTCGTTTGTTTTACCACTCGGGATGAAACAATTATCTGAAAACCAAGATATAAGGATCGAGATATAAGGACGAGATATAAGGATCGAGATATAAGGACGAAGATATAAGGATCGAGATATAAGGACCAAGATATAAGGATCGAGATATAAGGAGATATAAGGACGAATATAAGGATCGAGATATAAGACCATTGTGACCATTGACTTACCACCTGGTAAAATCAATATAGGATCATTAAATACACCACTCGGGGTAGAGCGACAAATGAAATTTGCCATCGAATGGCGGTGAGTCTACCGTACCTCCTTTACACCATGGTGACCATAGGACAAAATAGGACCGGGACCAATAGTGACCATTGATTTACCACCTGGTAAAATCGATATAGGATCATTAATCTACCACTCGGGGTAGAAACGACAAATGAAATTTGCCATCGAATGGCCGGTGAGTCTACCATACCTCCTTACCCATAGTGACCATAGGACAAAATAGGACCGGGATCGATAGTGAAAAAGTGTCTTTTTATTGATAATGAACAATAATATCTGAGACTTAGATGAATTAACTTGATCTTTATTGAAAGTATTTAGAAACTGCTTGGCGTGCCAAGTGTTTTGATTTGGAACCATCTAATGCCCTTAGCAGGTAAGTGCATTGTTTGGATACTTGATCACCTCGTATGGTCCTTCCAGGTTTGGCATTAACTTTCCGTATTTTGAGGTGTAGAAGCTTGACTTCTCGAGGAGGCGAAATCTCTACTTGAATCTGCGAAGTTTGACTCCTTTGTTGTAATGCTTGTTCTTTCTTACGTTGATAAGCGACCAATTTAAGTAGAAGCGACCTCTACTAACTTCTTACAGTAGATCTAAATTGGCCTTGATCCTTCGTCGTTGTATATTTCTTTGTATTGGTGACGAAGACTTGGAGATCCGATTTGACGAGGGGACTAAGGCATCGATTACCATAGGCGGTCGAAAGGTGAATCCCGATGGTAGTCCTTGGTGTGGTCCGGTAAGCCCACAACCTATTTGACGACTCCTGCGGCCATCTTCCTTTAGCTTCATCTGATCTGCGACGATCCAGATTCGGTGACGTCTGTTGGTCACCTCAACTTGGCCATTTATTTGTGGATGAGCCACAAAGAAGTCTTCTTATGTTGAATCTGACTCCTTTAAAAATGCTTCAAATTTTGATCCTGGTGGCGTCCGGTTGTCAGATATTAATACTACTGCAGGGATCCGAAGCGAAACACTACTGGATTCTTTTATGAACTTGAAGCATTCTTGCTCGTCGTAATTAGCAAAGGCGGCTTCCTCTACCCAACTTAGTCATGTAATCAATAGCATTGTATGACAAAACTAACTTGACCTTTAGCTTTAAAGCAATGGACCCGATATATCTACCCCAGACGGTGAAGGGTATAGGAGATAAAATCGAGTATAGCTCTTCTTAGGTGGTGATAATGAGATCGAATTTGTTGAGTTGGCACTTTTCACGTTTCTTGACATCTCTGTAGCTTCTTTGCTTGAAAATTGTAGGCCAATAGTATCCTTGTCGAAGTACTTTGTAAGCGAAGATTTAGCGACCCGTGATGATCTCATAAATGCCTCGTGAACTTCCAGAAGAGCATATTCACTTTCGGATGGGACCGAGCACTTGATAATGGTGAAGAAAAGGCCCGATCGGTAAAGATCGCCATCGATAAGAGTAAAGTTAGGCGCTCTTGTATTTGATCTTCTTTTCTTTAACATCGATCCAGAAGGAAGGGCGCCATCGCGAAATATTCGATGTAGGGGTCGTCCAGTGATTAGTTAGATTCGATACACATCAAACTTCATCTTTGAACACTTTCGGTTATTCTTGAGAACTTCCAAAAAAAGCGATCCGTTAAAAACATACGCATCCGTAGTAGCCAATTTAAACAATGCATCGGCGATAGAATTGTCATTCGCTCTATCTTACGAAATTAAATGCGAAGCGAAATCTTTGAAGTCGGTCCTTTAACTCATGAATACTTGATCATTCGATTCCCACGAGCTTCATAGTCCCGATAGGCTTTGCTTGACAACCAATGAGAGTCATCTTTAGATGATAAGGTTAGGACCTCTAGACTCTTTGCCAATCGAACACCCATTATGCTTTGCTTCGTATTAAACCGTTGTTTGTCGCTTTAAATCCAAATCGATGGCTGTTGAACTTTGAACCGTCCGGGACTCGTCGAGATAATTCACCTTACTAACAGTTAGGGTAGAAGAACCATCTGCATATAGGGTCCAAACATTACGATCCTGTTTGAAGAAGCTGCAAGCTTTTCGATCGGAGGATTAAACTTAGGTAACTTCGGCATCTGTTACGTGAGCGAACATTCTACTTATGAAATCGGCCAAGCTTGGCCTTTGATAGCGGTTAAATGGATGATATTCGATGAAAAGCGTGACAACTCCATTGTCCCGCTTCTGCTTAACCTTCACGAAACTTACGGCTTGCCCATCACGCTTCTTGATGGTTGATCGGTGTAGACAACCGGGGGCCAGAGCCTTGAAAATCTTGCAAAAGCTTCCTCTTAGCAATTATCAAAGCGAAGGCAAATTTTTCAATATTTGGATACTGGTTTGACATCTCGCGGGCGTGACTAACATAATAATATTGGATCTTTGTCTTCCTTGATCTCCCGAACCGACTTTTCTCCGGCCATTAACGAACTTGCTTGCGGGATATAGATATAAGGTCTCTGCTTTGGAATGGGTTTCACCCGATAAAGGCCAGGAAAGATCGCCTTTATGCTCTGCGGAATGCGTCTTCACACTCTGAAGTCCTTTGGAGCGTCTTAGCATTCTTGACCCTTTTAAAGTATCGAAAGAAAGGAAGGCACCTCTCTGCGGTTGGCGGCGAACCTCCTTAATCTTTGCGATCACGCCCGATCGGGGCGTTGGGCGTCTTTGAATGGTGAGGAGTCTTCGTATCAAGAATGGCTGAATCTTCTGCAGGTTGGCCTCGATACCTTTTTTTATGAGATAACCCGAAACTTCCTGCTGCAAAAGTAGAAAGTGCATTTGGTAGGATTAAGCCTTAGTTAGCGATGGCGAGACGATCTGAAAGCATTCCTACTAGATCGTCGAATGACTCTGAGCGTGCGTCTTTTCCACGATCATGTCATCAGCGTATACCTCCATGTTCCTTCTTCCAATTTTTATCGAAGATGAAGTTCATCATTCTACGGTAAGTGGCTCCGGCATTTATAAGGCCAAAAGTCATCTTCTTGTAGGCGCTGCCGAGCGGTGTGTAATAAGCGATGTCTTTGGGATGTCCTCTTTCTGCATGGATATTTGGTGATAACTGAAAAAGCATCCATAAAAGCTTAGTAATGCGTACCCGAAAGTGGCATCGATAAAATGATCGATATGGGCGGAGGATAAAAGTCCTTGGACAAGCTTTATTGAGTCGGTTGTAGTCGATCTGACCCGCCATTTTCCATTCTGTACTTACTTTTGACACCACATTCGCCATCCACTCGGGATAATCAATTTCATAGATGAAGTCGGCGACCAGCGACTTTCTTTATTTCCTCATCGATGATTTTACGTAATTTCGGTATGAATCACGCTTTTTGCTGGCCGGCTTCTTGAGGATCTACGTTCGGTACGTGCTCGGTATCTTCCGTAACTCGGGCGTATCCTTGGTTCCCGTGCAAAAATATCCGCATAAGCGGTATGTATGACTCTCTATAAGGTTTGTCAGAAGAGGTTACGGTAAACTGAGCCGATCTTCACGGTCTTGTCGGGCTTTCGATGATCGACTCGACCTCCTCGTCTCTCTCGTGAGGAATCACCATCGGTTGAACTACTTTTCGGTAAAGGCTCGATCTCGATTGCCATCGCTTTGCTTTTCTTTGCGCGACCCCCACTCCGGGAGAAATAACGACATTAGATAGCATCGTCGGGCGGATCGAGTCCCCCTTTCTCTCTCTCCGTGGTAGTAGGGAACTTGATTTTGAAATGAGGATGGAGGTCGCGACTTGGAGAGCGATTAAAGTAGGTCTTCCCAGTATATAGCGTTGTAAAATTTGAATCAGCGTCACACATAAATTTACACTTATTTAGACTGTTTTGGTATTTGTCTTAAAACAATAAGGGAGTTCAATAGTGCTGCTTTACTTTTACGGGATCATTCTTTGAAGCCGTATAAAGGAGCTTCTGCCCGACCCTCCATTTTACGCGTCGAGTGCGTCCTACGATAAGCGTGGGCATCTGAGGATATCTCGAAGATCCATTATACATCATCATCATGCTTCTTATCCATCCGTGCCCTTGCTTTTTTGTGATCACCAGAGCCCCCTAAATGCGGCTCGATGGGCTCGGAAGGAGAGTCGTCGTCGGTGAATGATATATGCGATCCGGGGAATGGTCTGTCTGCTTTTCGAGGTGAGCATCTGTCGTAGTCGTGGCCGAATTCGAGTAAGCCCTTCTCTTCTTCCTATCAATTTCCCCATGGACCCACCGGTTATCACATCGATAACATGCCTTGGCGGCGATCTTTGGAGCCCGCAGGCAAATGAGCAGCGGCCACGGTTAACGTTCTGCGATTATTCTGACCCACATCTTGCACAACAATGAGTCTTTAATCTTCCTCTCCACAAAGTCTTTCAAATTGCAACACTTTCGTTAGTGTCGTGGCGGTGACGATGATATACCACAATCTTTACGAGAGTTACCTACCGATTCGGTAATTATCACGGGGTGGCTCGAAAGAAAGGTTGGTTTACGATCGATCCAAAATTATCGATCTGTCGGTGTTTAGTTTGGTGTAGATCTTATTCACCTTGGTAGGAGCGGAGGATGGCTAACTTCCTGCTTGAGGAATTGTTGTACTTTTTGAGCGCCTGCTGTCCAGATCATTATACCCCCAGTTCTCCTACTGTTCAACTTGGGCTTAGGAGCCATAAACTCTTTCCCGACGAAGAGGATTTTTCGGTTTGTTCATAGCTTCTTCCTGACGATGTAGCCTACCTTTGTCGAAAGGCTTGACCAAACTCTTGGATGATTGAACATCAACTTCTTCACCAACTTTTGGGACTTGACGGATCGATCCATTACGGAACAAACCTCTGACTGGAGGTCATTAAGATCGGACACTGACCATTGCTGCTTCTCTGAACCTCTTTACATCTTGGCCCAAAGATTATTTGTGGCTAGAATCTGTGCCAAAAACCGTGGGCTTTCTCTTCTTGGTTGCTCAAAGCGAGCATGGAACTTATCACAAAGTTCGGTCCGTGAGGATATGGAATCTGAAGGCAAAGTTCCCGACCAACATCTCGCATCTTTTACGGCGTTATAACAAAGGTGTGGCACTTGGCGACATCGGTGAAATCGTAATAGTCCATTAGTCGATTGAGCGCTTTGGTATGGTCATAAGGATCTCGGTTCCATCGTAACTTTCCGTGCGAGGCATTTTTTAGTGATATCGCCTTTTCCTTGAGAATAGGCGAGGAAAAAGGGGATCTTTCTTTCGGGCGTCCTTCCTTTCTTTGGACCTCAGCCAGTTGTTTTCTAAGCTCTTTAAGCTCCTTTACTAGAAAATCAACGCCTTCAGGCTGCGGAGAAGCCTCTTTCTCATGAACAATATTATGTCTCTGAGAGGATCGACCCCCTCCTGCCGATCCTCGCGCCTGAGAGGACTTCTTGATCTTGCGATTACCTGACTCTTTCCTTGTGGTGAGAATGATCCGTTGATAGTCCATTACGGGACTTGGTATGACCTCATTCGACCTCTCTCTTTGATGATGATCATCTCGATCTTTGAAATGCTTGGCCATTATCGCCTTCTTGAGGCCGTGGGAGTTCTAACTTCTCGATCTTCTCTCTTGAGAATGATCCTAGAAACCATGGGACCTCTTGACTCCTTACCCCTTAAATCCAGTCTCCTCCTTATGCCCAGCTGCGTCTTTCGTATTGATCGTGGTGGATGCTTCGTCTTGTAATTCCGCCACCGAAGCATCTGTTAATTATATCTTCTCTTTTCTTTAATAGGACCGCCTTGGCTGGCTCTGTCTGCTTCGTCCGCCATCTTGTGACTTAGCGACTCTATCTCTCCTTGGCTACTTACATGATGAATCTTGGTTGGCGAGCCTTCCACATCCTCGACCATGACCTCGCTCTCCATTCGCGCGAAAAACCAATCTTAAATCAGCCCTTGAAATCTTGAGACGGAGATCCCACGAATTATGCTTAGAAGCCGTCTTTCTCGTGAAACCCACTCTTGGAAGGACCCAGACGATCCTTCAAAAAAACACGAGCGATGGCGATTTAACGACCATCGCTTTGCCCTTACGGTGTACCATCCTACTCTCTCGTCTTACGAAGTAGGTTAAGCGATTGTGATTGAAAATTTTTATGACCTTTAGAACTTCAAAAAGCCTCTCTTGGCGCTTGATGTTAGCGCCAAGATCTTTCTCCGCGTCCCGATCCGTAAGGCGTCCACGATCTGCCTGATAAACACGATCGACAAAAGCTTGCGCCCGGTTCCGTCGAGGGATAGCTTCGAGCGTGAGAAATTAATGCGTGTTCCTGAGGTTAACAATGGAGGAATATATGGTCTAGTGTATTGAGAGAATTAAAATCTCGATCGTGTGTATGGGAGAATATGAGTAATCGATATATGAGAGAACGTACCTCTGTCGATGGCTTCCTTGCTTTAAGTTATATTACTTTTGCTTGGATTATTGTGCCACCTTCTTACGACACCCTACGATCGATGGACCTGCTTGGTATATCGGGTTTATCTCTTTTTTTTGGCCACTTTTTTCTCCGTATGCGTAGGGTTATGATCCCATCCACATTAATGCGTGGCGGGAGGATTGGTCATTGTCGTGCTTTTTCATCATCACAAGTCAAAATGTGAGATATTAAAATATCTAATGGGTCGATCCTTTGATGCGACCGGTCGATAGAATTAAATAAAGTTGACCTGATAAATGGGCTCAAAGAGTCCCATGAACTTAATAATAAAAAGCCCGATAGATTATCTTGATAAATGGGCCCAATCTGTCCAGCCGTAGAGATAGGAGAAATATTATGGCCTTTAAGTTATCTCATAAAAATTGAATAATAATTTGACTACATTGTCTTATTTTATATTCTCTTAAATATAAATAAATTAATTTCAGGTACACAGTAGTATTTTAGGTATGAGATTTTTGTATGAAATAGGAGTACAAACTAACACAGGACAAAATTAAGAAAATAAAAATGAAGAAAACAAAAGGAAAAAAGAAAAACAAAAATGCAGTATTAATATTAATAGTAATATATATCCTGGCTATTAATCAGCCTTGCATCAGGAAAAGATGAAAAGGCGGGAACCTATACTAATATAACAAGTGGACTCGAGATCTAACCATTTGATTTTTGAATTACTCCATCTTCTATTTTTCTGGACCACTTTTAGGGTTTCGGAAAGAGATGTTCACGAGCCAGTTCGACGGTAACGCCGCCTTTTCTGGCGGCGGGTTTATGCCCTCTCAGGCCACCCAGACCGCCGATCCTTCCTTCTCTTTCTCGAAGGTATGTCTTTATTTATTTTCTCTCTATCATTCGTCATCAATTCGCTTCTTAGCTTCATTTTGACTAAAACCCTCACGAAAAGATGAAATATACAGTAAACTATATATCTTAAACTTAAATTTAATTTTCTTAAGCTCTCTTATCTACAAAAACTAAGCACATTTAGGGGATTCTGTTTGTAACTTTATTTGCAGAGTCGTGAAAGTCAGCAGCTGCTTTCGTTAACTGTGAAGCAAATAAACGAAGCGTTTCTGTCAAGCGACGAGAAGTCAAATTTTCTCGTTGATGGGGTTGATGTCAACAATGTAGGGTTCTATTTAATTTCGGGATCATTCTATTTATTTTTCAATTTTAATTTGGTGTCTGAATTGTTTTAGGTTAAGTTGGTCGGAATGGTGCTTAACAAAACCGAGCGAATTACTGATGTTTCATTCGTGATTGATGATGGGACTGGACGTATTGGGTGCAATAGATGGTAATTTAGTACTTTAGATTGTTTGACTATTTTAGTTTATATGATATTGAAAAGTATATGCCAATTATAGCTGTGAATTTTAAGTTGAAGCTGTTTCTGCAATTGTGTTTATTGTGCTTAATTTGGGGTATACTTTAAGAAAAAATTGTGTATCTACTAGGGTAAATGAATCTGTGGACACGAAGGAAATGGAGGGGATAATGTAAGCTCATTTTTTTTTTTTGTATATGCACCTCCTTTTATTCTGATGGATTTGGCATCTTTTGGATTTCTACAGCTGAGTAGGTACTTGTCTTAAACTTTTTGTTTTGTCAACTTTTTAATTAGGGATGGTATGTATGCTTGTGTCCATGGACACTTGAAAGGCTTTCAGGGTAAAAAGCAATTAGTAGTATTCTCTATCAGGTATTTATGCGCAATTCATTACTTTATGAGCTGGACTGTTTCATTTGTTCTAAACTTGTAGCAGTTGTGTTCTTGTGCTAAACTCCTAGAACACATCTCTACCTGCCATATGTTTCCTGTATTTGTATGTTTGTTTTGGTTTTATCTTAATCAATAGTAAATTGATATTCAGTAGTTGTTAGGCGAGTTTGGGCTTTATTATCCTGTATAGCTTATTGAGGTATGATATTATTTTGCAGCCTTTATTGTTTTGATGGTTTCTTATGTTTGTGTATATACATATGGATGTAAAAGGTCCGAAACCTGAATTATCTTCTATTTATGCAAAATATTTGATTCATGATATTTATATCAACTCTGTGCTTTTCCTTGTAACTGAACACCAAAATAACTTCTTATATGCGTGTATATGCATATACGGATGTAAAAGGTCTGAAGCCTGAATTATTTTCTGCATATGCAAATTATTTGACCTTTATGATATTTATATCAACTAGGTGATTTTCCTTCTAACTCAACATGAAAAATAACTTATTATCAAGTTAGGGAGTGTTCTTCATTTGTCGATATCAAGCAAAAGAATAGTGGGCTCTGAATGATACTTTGGAATATAGGATTGTTTAACCTAAATGAAGATAGTGCTATAGTGGTCTAGCCTGTGGGTGAATTTTTGTTCTTTGCAGTTTGAAATGACCAAGACAACACTTAACCATGTTCATTGCAGGCTGCAACTAGTGACTAGACAAGCTTGAAATGGTTAAGAGTTGGTTCTTTATTAGGCTGAAACCGATCTCAAGCTGAAACTACTATACACATTAATACAAATAGGGTTTCACATCTCTAGAGCACTTGTACCCTATGACTCGATGCACCTTAAAAATGGCAATCATTTGAGCCGTATGTATTATTATTTAAATGTAACTAATTCGGCCCAAAAATGAATTAGCTTCTTATTCAGGTATCGTTTGGAATTTAGATTAGAATCCCAATAACTAATATGAGTTGCCTTGTTTTGGGTTGGGATAACTGATTTTTCTGGTTCCATGCTAGTTCCTTTCAACATTTCTGGGGTTTTGCCCAAGGAAGAAGTGAAGAGGTAGACTTCTCTTTTTCTTTTTGGTGTGGTGTGATGAGGTAATTGTCTAGAGGGGGTTGGATAATGTTTAAATATTTCTCAATTAGAAATATGTGCTCATGGCCACACAAACTTGGACAGATGGAGTATATTTTTTCTTTCATTAAACATGAATAGAAGATTTATAAGATTGCAATGTGTAACTTTGGAGGAAAACACTACAAAATTTACCTGCATTGACAAAATGAAAATTTGTGTGATTTAGATTGGTATTATTCAGGCTGAATACTGAAATTAAAGAAACCTATTTTTTTCATTCGGTTGCGTCAATTTTTTGTTCTGCTTCTATACCAGGATTTTTTTAATGATTCACCCTGACTTGCAGACCA
Organism: Panax ginseng; assembly: GCA_020205605.1. NCBI lineage: Eukaryota > Viridiplantae > Streptophyta > Magnoliopsida > Apiales > Araliaceae > Panax > Panax ginseng. The sequence goes on from CM035144.1 coordinate 129,457,023, forward strand.
GTGACCGACTATAATGAGATTACATACCACTTTGTTGAGTGTACTTATGTCCATTATTACAACACCAGATTACGGGTATGAGTTAGTATGAATATTTTCGTAAATAAGTGTTAGGAAATTTATGCTAGTTTGTTCTGCATTCACGGTGAGGATTGTATTTGTATTTTTGCTGATAGAAGCTACAGGGTGGTGCTCCTACTGCAGGCTCTATACCTAATTCAGCTGCTAGCACTCCTTTGAAGGGATACCAACCTGTTCCATCAAATCAAGTGAGCCAGTCAAGATTGTTAATTCCGTATTCTGTTAATTCTGGATCAATGTATATACTCATTCTATTTATTTTTTCTTTTTAGTTCTCTGGTGTGCCCTACAGCATGGATGGACTCAATGGCATTGATAAAATTGTCCTAAATTATTTGCAGCAGCCTTCGTGCCTGTAAGTCACTTATACTCCATCCGTTCCAAAATTAGAGATATATTTTGACTTTTTAAAGTCAATTTGTGAAATTTAAAAATTCAAAATTGATATAAAGTTATTTAGTTTTAATACAAAAAAATATAACAGTTGTAAACTAACTATAAAATACTACTACTACTACCTCCGTCCCATAATAAGTGATTTTTTAGCTTAAATCACGCATACCAATACATAAGCTAAAATGGCAAAAATACCCTTAATATACGTTCTTTGGAGTTGAAGAGTTAATGAGTGTCATTTAATTGTAGTGAGTAATGGAGGAAACGAAGAGTCAAGAATAATGGAGGGCATATATGGGAAAATATTGTAAAATTTGTATTGGAGTTCTAACACATCACTTATTTTGGAAAAAAATATTAAGCCTAAAAAATCACTTATTGTGGGACGGAGGTAGTATTAATTATCATCTTTGCTATTTTCAAAACTTGAACGAAATTATATCAATTTGAGTTTTACAAATTGACTTTAAAAAGTCAAAATGTAACTTTAATTTTAGAATGGAGGGAGTATAAAATATCACCAAACTGTGCTTCATACACACACAGTAGAGATATTGTAACACCCCCTTTTCGAAAAGGCAAAGGGATGTCACACACAAACATAATAAATACAAACTTCTAATAAACCTCAAAATATTCCAATTAGATTTAAACCAATTGTCACATATGTCAATTTAAATAGAAGAAACTCCACATGAACATAGTCTCTAGTGTCTACTTTAAAAAATAAATGCCAAAATAGCCCAACATCCGTTTACAAAATATTACGAGAATCCAATTCTAATAATAATCTCAAAAGCTAATCTACTTATTTGGATCAAAGGTAGCTCTCATCTCACAATCATGATCACCCCTGATTACTCGTCGAAAAAAAAACATAGTGTGAGTCAATTGTCCAGTACGGATATGAAGATGAACAAAGATATCACAATATATAATACATCTAAAAGAATCGAATGAATGAACACATGTGAATTACAAACGAATTACGAATATATTAGAATTAGTGATACCATTCACAAATGATTAACCATGTCAAACGAATAATTATAACCAAAAGAATCCTAAGCAAATAAGGCTGAATCAAATGGTTGTAAGGTGATAATTTCATACTGAGCTCAAATACAAATAGCCAAAGGTTAACAAAATACATCGGTATTATGATGTATGTATATCAAAACGGATAGTACACACGATACATACGTCACTAATCCGCCAAACAAATCAAATCAAATACTGGGTCAACCCATACGTATCTTGAACAAGTATACCAAATGGCCAAAGCTCATAACTAGAGCATACAAAAGGATATGCCGTGGACTGATCACACTGCCACAGAAGGTGTCATGCCCTTGTGTTAAGAGGACATGCATGTGGTATCCCCATAGGTGGTTAGCTCAAGTATAACCCAAGTATTGTACTACAAAATGTAAGCCAAAAGGGTTCAAATCACAAGACTTGTATAACCATCTCCAAATGACGTCGAATTCAAAAACGAAAATTCTTAATTATCACAAGATATAATGATCAAATTAATTTCCTCAATATGAACGAAAAATATACGAAGAATAATCGAAACGAATAAAGTTTTCAAAACATATTAACACGATTAACTAGTTCAAAGAGTTTCAAGAATACAAATAAGAGTTCTAATATCAACGCCATAACGAAACTATGACAATAAATTTGTCAAGGAATAATAATGAGAGGTGAGGCAATACCAAATTACTAAACAAGTAACAAAACGAATGAATTAAAATTAAAAGAGTCGCTGAAAAAGTACGGAATCCGTACTCGGAGCAAGCAATGTAATATCTAAATATTTATATTCCAAATTCGAATCATTTAGACTCCCTCCGTTCAAACTAATTAAACAAGATACTAAAAGTATAAGAACAATTACAAAATATTTTACTCATTTTTAACATGTTTTACAGTCTTATTTTATAATGATTATATTTATTATAATATTATGCAATTTTTTTTTTAAAACAATATGACCTTTAATGAAATTTCCCAATCATGTCTATTTATTATTATTTATTTTCTTTTGGTGAACCATGTTGTATCCCCATTTATTAAATTACTCTTTACTTAGTTTTAAATAATTTAAAACATATCCCATCAAGATCTATATTACCAAAATGTTTACAAAGGCTAATGTATGCTTGCTGTATTGTCATAGAACTAGAATTTGAGTTAAAGAAACAATTTAGTTATACATGTCTCCCTGATCATTATATAGCGTTTCTATTCCTATTCATTTCTATTAGATAATAAAATACTAATAACGTTAATTAATATAACATCCCCTGCAAACGTCAAACCCATACACTCCATAAACATATACTCTATTATTTTAATAGTCCATTGCCACCATTTCTGTTTACAGGATATTAAACTTACTCATTAGGTAGATTTTTGAATTAATTTTATATAATATTTAAACATCACCTTTGTCCTTCACATCAAACAGTAACAAGGAGGGAACATTACCTTTTTCCCTTCTGAAAGTGAAAGAGAGATAAATTGCTCTTTTGTTCGTCTTTGCTTTCTTTTCCTATGCTGCCGCCGCCTTCTCTCTTCCTTTCTTTCCTTCAGTTTGTATCAAACTAAAGCTTCAGTTTAGGTCTTCAGTTTAGGTTTTACCTCTTTATTACTATATCATATTATCTCTTAATTTTAATAAGATTTGAATTTACATAATTATAATTCAAACCCAATTAATTTAAAAACCCAAATTAATGTAATCATTTACTTGTTATGGTCCAAATAAATTAAATACAGTTTGACCCAAATATAAGAAAAACCCAATTAAATATTTTAAAGCTTACTTAAATATTTTATTTTTATTTTACTGGGTATTACAGATATCGTGCCTACTAATCAGTGAAAACATTTTATAGATAAAAAGGCTATTTTTATTGTTGATTTAATTTTCTCCAAGTACTAATGGTTGATGATTCATTCTATATTTTGGTTTCCATTTACTTTTCATTTGAAACTAATCCATTATATCTCATAATCAGAGCACCAGAAATGGGGGTACATCGGGATCAAATTGCGAGAGATCTAAATATTCCTATAGAAAAGCTCATGTATCTCTCTCTCTCTCTCTCCCCCCTCCCATTTTGTGATCCATGTAGTTATATTCATCTTCCTAATAATTTTCTTGTGCCATTGACAGGGATTCTATTGCAGCTCTGGAGGCTGAAGGGCTGATTTACTCATCAGTTGATGAATACCACTTCAGGTCCACTCACAATGGTTGATACTTGAGATGTAAGGCGACACAGATGAAGTGCAGTTTGCTGAAGTATAAAGCAGTCTGCACACTAGTACGTACTCCTTTCTGTTTATTCTTTTTTGCTCCCTTGTAATCCTGTCTTGCGATTTTAATAGAGATACGGTCATGTATGGATATGGATGATGAGATATTGAATTGAATCGTGATTCTATTAGTTCTCAGAATTCGTGTAGAAATATGATTAAGATTCAAGCTGTTTGAGCTTGTGTAATACTCCTAGGGTATATATGTTTGTTTGATATTGAACATATATGATTATATATGTTCTTATTTAATACCATGTTCAACTCTAATTCCAGTATTATAATTTTAGTATTGAGATTATAATTTTATGAATTATAATGTCGAATTTTAATCATTGTAAACAAACATAGGTAAAACAAGTTAAACAGCCTAATCAGTTGTAATGCCAAGAGCATTCATTGGTGCAAAATAGGATTAAGGTGTTTAACTTGTACAACAAGTTAAACAGCTTAATCAGTTGTATTGCCGACTAGTGCATCAGTGTAGCATCCGGTAATAGTCGTAAAATTCCAAATGAGGTAGACGGATGTTCTTGTTTTGGGTGGCACAGAATTTTTTTAGTTTTTGCTGTTGCAAATCAACAGTGACCCAGAATTAGGGGTGTAAACGAGTTGAATCTTAGCGAACACTTTCATGTTTATACAGCTTGACTCGAAAAAATTGAGCTCAAATTCGATAAGGGATTTATATTTTTGCGTCAGATTCGACTCGAATCATTATTCGGATCTATTCGGCTCGTAAGTACAAAGCGAGTTATTTATGAGCCTTCAAATCGAATTTTGATATGAACTATTTCACTTAAAACTGAATAATTACATATTAAATTGGTTACTTAACTAATATTTATATATAAATTTTTTTCACTTTTATTTATGTATTGAAATTATAAAGAATGTAATAAAAATTGATATTCAATTCATTGATTATTCAAGTACAAGTTTATACAATTTCATACTACACTTTATAAATTATAAAGGTTAATACAAATATTACATATTTAGCTTACTAGCATGGATCAGACCAATATTTGAATATGATTCAAAAAAATAAAATACTCGAACCCTAATTTGAGCGAACACTGGAATGCTCGAATTTGACTCGTGTATCATTAAACAGAAAACGAGTATGGATTAGATTCGACTCGGATTAACTTCGAATTCGAGTTTTGAATCATATTTTCTAGTCGATCTCGAGTCGAGTACTGAACTACTTGGTTCGACTTATACCCCTACCCAGAATGGATTCTATCGCACTCGTTTAATCCTACTCTCCTATCTGGTAAAGAGTGTTTTAAAAATTATTAGGCATCGATTTTTTTTTATTGTTCATTTATGTTATACTACATAACGCATGTAGTATATGTGAAGCTAGACATGACAATATAGTTGGTTAACTGTCGGGTCAATCTATATTAACTGGAACCAAATGGGTTGGTAAACTATTTTTATTTATTTGGGTTGGGTAAAGTTTGGAACCATATTTTAAAAAAGAAATATAGTTTCAACCCGGTTAACCATTTTTTGACCCATATTTTATTCCAAATTTAAATCAAAAGTTCTTTCCACCCATATTTACATATTCAAGAAGTTCAACCACCCTTGCACCCACCCCATCCCACCCACCCCACACCACCCCACACCACCCCACACCACCCCACAACCCTACCCACTTACCCCCACCCAGCCACCCCACCCCCATTATCACATAATATTAGTGTCAAATCAGGTCTTCATGGAACTCATAACTCATAACAATATTAAAATGATTAATATGGTTTTTAACCATAACTGTATAGTTCCAACCCTCATTATCTATATTAAAAATGGTTAATATAATTTTAATTCTTAAATAGAACCATAATCATATTTTGAAAACCAAAACCAATCCATAACCATATTTTGTTAGGCCTATGTGAAACATAATTTAAAAAAGGCTTAATAAATTTATTTTAAATCTTGTAGAGTCGTTTGATTTTACTTTAGGTGGGACTTAGGCAACTAACTAAATTGAGACGGTAGAGGATGATATTGGGTTTAGTTGGGTGAGAAGATTGATTTCAATGAAAATTGGTGTTGAACAAAGGAAGTAGGAAACTAGTATTCTTGGACGAGTGTACAAAATGTCAAAATAAAACCTAATTAGCTCTATCCGTTTTTGTTGGGTCAAGGCCTATTTAGTAGAAGTAGAAATGTGGGCTTGGGCCTATGAAAATGGTCTATAGATGTTTTCTGTAAGCAAGCTTATTGTTTGAAAATGAGAGTTCTGAGTTAAGTTACTCAGTTTTCTTTCTTTATTTAGTAAATGGGAATCAAATTTGCTCCTTCTATTATTATTTATACGCCCGCTTTTAGTATAAAGTTAATGGTGTAATTAACATAATGTCCCACTCATGCATTATTATTATTATTATTGCTTGCTTCTGCTTCTGCTTCTGCTTCTGCTTCTGCGCATATCTAATACTCCTCCCTTCTTTCATCTTTCCATTATATAATATAATTACATATATTAAAATATCTTATTAATTTTAATATTAATTTAAAATTACTAATGAATTAATTATTCATTTTTCAGAGACAAAATAGAAAATTCTTATATGATAATGAAAACGAGTGAGTAGTATAAATTATTAGGATTAGACAATGTTTTAAATATAAATAAATTTTTTAACTTTAATGTACCCACTTGTTCTATTTGATTTTGACCCTACGCACTCTCTCTCTCTCTCTTTCATCCAGTTATTTTTCATTAATAGGCAGGCAATAATAATGGATAAGACCGGATAAAAATGTCAAATAAGTGGTTCGATAAGAGAAGTGGATAAAAATGTCAAAGAAGATTAAGAACCACGTGGTTTTTAATTAGGACAGGACACCAACTGCCACAATTATTACAATATTTTTTCTTTTGTTTTTGGAGGGTTTATAATGTGAAGTACTAATAATTACGAATATATCAATATAATTATTGTTCTCTCCGTTAAAATTTATTTATTCTATTTTTTTTAATTTGTCCAAATTTATTTGTCTTCTTTCCGTTTTAGTATTATTTTTTATCTTCTTTTCTGATAATACTATTATTTAATTTTCAAAAAAATTATTGAAAATTACATAATACACATTGAAAAAATAGCACTATTAATTTAAATATTGGAAGCACAACTATATTTATTTTTCTCTCCTTTATTTTATTATTCCAAAAAACATTAAGAGATCAATTACAAAAAAAATAATAGAATAATTAAGATGAATAATTTAGAAATGTTTTTTTAATAGGCCTATATTTTTAAACTAAGATAAGTAAATTGGGACATAAATGGAAAGAAACATATTGAACCATTGATTCTAGGGTTATTTACACTTCTTAGTACATTTTTTAAAAAAATTACGACAAAAGTGTATTCAGAAAATATTTACAAAATTAATGTATTTTTAATATTTTATTTATAAAATTAGTACATTTGGTATCTCTTTAATTTAGTTGGGTGTTTTACGGAGGAATCGCGGAAAATCCAGATTATACAAGCCAAGCAAGAAAAAAAACACAATTTACTTCATATTTGGTTCTTCCCCTTATATTTCACATCAATTAATCTCAAAGTCATCATCGCCCATAGCGTCACATCAACCGCCAACATCGATGGTTGAATGATGAGGATGCGCTTCACTACAGAAAATGTTTCATTCAGTCGTGCAACTCGGCTTATAAACTGAGATACCTTATGCAGAAATTGGATAATTACACATCTATTAGGTATTTCTAAGATTACTATAAATATCAATATATTTCTATATGTAATTCCTAAAATAGAATTTCAAAGTATAAGAGTAAAACATTAAAAATACGCAATCAACATATATAGGATAAGGTCCTAACATTCAAGTTGTGTTTTTTTTTAAGAATTTTAAGTATATATGGAATCAATACAAAAATGAGATATAAAAAATAACTTACTTTCAACAAACGTTCTCAATTCTAAAACCTTCAATTGTGTTCTTTATGTAAGCTTTCAACCACAACCGCAACTATGTTTCTAAGTTTCCAGACGTCGTGATTTTAGTTTGTGGTAAATGCCAATTTCAGTTTGATTCTTTATTATATTACGATTTGGTTATTAGGTACTTTTTGACAATATAAAAGTTGATTAAATTGGTTTTGAAAACATGTTTATTATGTTTTGGTTACTAGTGTTTATATACTGTTGATTGGTCTTTGATTCTATTACCGGTAGTTTGACATTATTTGTTTGTTCATTTTGGATTTTTTGGACTCTTTCTTTTAGAGGTAACCAAATGCATATTAGTGAGTGACAAAACTTCATCATGTTGGTTACTATTTATCTTTTGATTATTTTAACACATTGAACATATTGAGTAATTCCATTATTAATTATCCAATTTATAATGTTTTCTGAATTTTAATTTGAAAGTATCCAGTTATGATATGTCGAAGTTCCAATGTATAATATACTCCAATTAGACAACGCAATAAATAAGTGTACAATTGTCTAATGTGTAGTGACTAATAACTTTCGTTGAGGTATCCCGAATGATCAATTTTATAGTGATGATAATGTATTTATGATTAATTTTTTTTAACTGATGGTGCAGATAGTAACCGAAATGCCATATATGAGTTCCCATTTATATAGTTGTTGGTTACTTATAAATAACCTTTTAAAAATAAAATTATTTTGAATATGGTGCAGTTGGTAGCCAAAGCTTCATACAAAGGTAACTATTTTAGTTTTTGTGAATAACCAAATAGTCATAAAAAAAATTCAGTCTCTGCAACAGAATGTCGATTTCCAACTTCTGAGCTCATAAAGGAGCATATAGGTAGGGTTTCGAGAAATAGAAATAGAACAAAGGAGGAATTGAATAAAGAAACCGAAATTGTAGCCATGATAATGCTCTCTCTAGGGTTCCCTATTGATGCATGCTTGCGGAAAAAATTGCAGCCGGGGTTGTGACCGAATTAAATGGGAAAGAACAAAATGATTATATTGTTGTGAGGAACTATCACTACAAAAAAATGGGTCTTTAGCAACAATTTTTCGGGCAATGACTTTATAAGTCGTTGCTAAAAGTATTTGTTTAGCAACGAAATTTGTCCTTCGTTGCAGAATGTGTCAGGCTTTCACTTTTTGCAACGAAATTCATAAGTCGTTACAAAATTTCGTAGCTAATTCATTGGCGGAAAAATTTTTGTTAGAAATTTGTTGCAAAATTTTCGGCCACTTGATTTCCGTCCATCGCATAAGCAACGAAAGTTTTTTGTTGCTAAAATGGGGTTTTAGCAACGATTTTTGTGCAATTATCGTTGCTTAAAAGTGTATGTTTATGAAACTCGAAACTTGTCATTCGTTGCAGATTGTGGTCGAGCTTTCACTTTTTAAACTAAATTCATAAGTCGTTGCAAAATTTGAAACAAAATTAGTTAGAAATTCGTTGCAAAATTTCTAACCACTTGATTTCTCCTCATTATGGGCAACGAAAGTTTTTTTGTTGCTATATTTCGTTGCCTAATATGGACCACATTCATTGGCAATAATTTTTATTTTCGTAATAAAATAATAATAATTATAATAATAATTGTAATAATTATTATTGTAATAATAATAATAAATTTTACATAATTAAAATAATAATAATAATAATAATAAAATAATTATGATTATTATTATGGTACTAATCCTGCAAAGCCTGTCAGTATTAAGACTGGAACAAAATACAAAAGATGATATATTGAGATATAAATTTCAACATAGATTTGTCAGCCATGAAATAAGTCATGCTGCTGCATGCTTGCATTTACCAATGTTAGAAACTAAAAAGTGTTCATAAGACAAAAGTGTTTACCAATACGATAATTAAAATTTTAAATAATAATAAAATAATAATAATAATTATTATTATTATTTTAATTATTATTATTATTTAATTATTATTATTATTATTGTCATTATTATTTTAATTATTATTATTATTATTATTATTATAATAATAATAATAATTATTATATTTTATTATTACGATTATTACAATTATTATTATTATTACAATTATGAGTATTATAATAATAATAATAATAATAATAATAATTTATAATAATACTCATAATAATAATTATTATTATAATTAAAATAATAATAAATAATAATAATTAAAATTAAAATAAGAGTGATCCGACAAATTGTCTGTATTAAATGTCAATGTATATGAATATATGAATTGAAAAAAATTAAAAGGACTCACACATCATTATTCTATCTTATCCATTAGAGTTTAGTTGTAATATGACTTTATTATAAAATTTAACGATAAATATATTGTTTTTTTTTAAAAAAAACTAATTGTAATTGTAATGACTATTTTTAATCATTGAAATCTGACAAATCTTTCAATTATAAATATTTGTTATTCACTAATGTACTCATCTTTGTAATTTATTAGATCGATTCTTATATTTACCCATGGATTTTTTTTAATTTAAATTTAATTTGATCGAGTCCTATAACAATAAAAAGAAAAAGTTGTCAAAATATTAAATTTTATTCGAAAAACATTGATACCCACGTGACTAGTACAAAAAAAAAAAAATTTGATTCAGTGGTTAAAAAAAGTTTGAATGTAATTTTATATTTAGTGTATTTAATTTGTAACTGCTTTATATTATTTTAGGGTATTTTAATTATTATTATTATTTTAAGTATTTAAATTTTATTATTATTAATACAATAATAATTATTACAATTATTATAATTATTATTATTATTATTACAATTTCTAGTACAGTGGCCAAAAAGTGTATTATCTCATCTTCACATGCATAGAAACGATGCTAGGTGGTTTAAATATTAGTGTTACATAAATTGTAGCATGATAGGTTGTTGGTCCAGTGACTTTTGTTGAAATATAAGATTTCTAGTTTGGAGAGGTCTGGAGTTCGATACTCGTGAGCAAAATTATTATGGTAATCATGTATCAACATTATTAGCACAAGCTTGCGCTTGTTTCTGCAGATTTTCAATTATCATAACTATTATTATTATCCCTTTTTGCTCATCATATTATTACAATAATTATTATTATTTTAAATTTAAATTTTAATTATTTAAAATTTATTATTATTAATACAATGATAATTATTATAATTCCTAGTACAGTGGCCAAAAAGTGTATTATCTCATCTTTACATACATAGAAACGATGCTAAGTGGTTTAAATATTAGTGTTACATAAATTATAGCATAATGGGTAGTTGGTCTAGTGGCTTTTGTTGGAATATAAGATTTTTAGTTTGGAGAGGTTTGGAGTTCAACACTCGTGAACAATATTTTCTTTTAAAAAAATTTAAGCCTGCAAGCCCAGTCCACGTCAACAAAAATAACGTGCATGTCTTTGTTTTAAAAAGTTGTTGCAATTTAAAAAGCCATTTTTTTTACGAAACATTCATTACATCATTTATAGTCCTTTCAGTTTGATATATTTTCTTATTTATAGGCGGTTGTAACTGTTTTGATTTGAAGCTTGTTAAGTCACAAGCTTATTTATTACTATTATTAATACTATTATCATAATTATTACTATTAGTATTATTATAATTATTACTATTACTATTATTATTATTATATTTATTATTATTGTTGTTATTATTATTACTATTATCATAATTATTATTATTATTATTATTATATTATTTATTATTATTATTATTATTATTATTACTATTATATTTATAATATTATATTATATTATTATATTATATTATTATTATTATAATAATAATAATAATAATAATAATAATAATTATTATTATTATTATTATTATTATTATATTATAATTACTATTACCCATATAAAAGCTAGCAAAATTGTAGTAACTGTGTAGTATTTTAATTTTTTGGGGAAAATAAAATATTTTGATATAAAGATTAGTCCTTGCAAAATATTAAAAGCTAACCTGTGGTGGTCTAGTGGTTACATGACTAAAGTTTCATGCTTAAGGTTGCAAGTTCAAATCTATGGACAGACAAATTTTTGAAAAAATATTTATAAATTTATAAATAAATTTTTTTATAAATTTTAAAGATAAATTTATATGAATATATAAATAAATTATATATATATATATAAGTTTCAAAGATCTTTAGTAGTAGAAATCTAAATAATTCATATAAATAGTTTTGATAAATTATTTTTGTAAATACCATAAATATTTACAAAAAACCATCGCCTTTATCAAAACTACGTCGTTTTGATAAAATTCTATTATAAGGTATAAATTTATTTAAGAATACTTTGATCCTTTATATATATATATATATATATATATATATATATATATATATATATATCCTGTCAGGTCTCCGGGACAAAGCTTAAAATACGGACCAAAAATAAAATTATGGAACTTGAATTTTTAGTTGTTTTAAAAAAAAGCAAAAAAAAAAAGGTCCAGATTTTGGATGAGTCAGGAGAGTCCTGACCGATATATATATATATATATATATATATATATATATATATGGTCATAGAATTTATCTACTGAGCTACCATTGAGCTATTCTAATTTATTAGTTAACTAAACTACCGTCATAACTTTTAGTGGTAGATAGTGTAGCACATGAGCAAATGAAGGACAAATGAGTAATACTATCAGTTCTAAGAGAAAACATAAAAAATGAAGAAAAATTTATTATATTTTATGAACTAAAACAGAATTAAAGTTATTTAAAAATGATTTATAAGTCATTTCTAATAAGTTAATTTGACCCATATAAATGTAATATCAATTTTATCTCTATTTTATTTTAATTTTTTTTTAAAAAAACGAATTTGTTAAAAAGAAAAGTAAGATACAACGTCACTTTAATTGACGTTAAAATTTTTATTTTTATTTTTTTATAGCTGAAGTCTTATATTCTTCTTCATTTCTAACGCCGATGACAAAGAATAAACATAAAAAAATATTGATATTTGTAAACAAGTACAAGAGATCAAAGAAATTTTAAAAAAAAGAGATTCCAACGTCAGTTAAAGTGATGTTACATCTTACTCTTCTTTTTTTATAAATTTGTTTTAAAAAAAGTTACAATGCCGGTTATTTTGGCATTGGATCACATTTTTATTTTTTTTCAAATTTCTTTAAAAAAATAAAATCATTTAAAAAAAAATAAGATAATTTTTTTTAAATTCATTTTTTTTTTAAATTTAAAGTGGCGTTGGTTGCCTTTCTGATTTTTAGCCAATTTTTTTTATTCTTAATAATAATTTTTAAATAATTTATAATATTAAATATTTTATTAATTAAGATATTAATTTACAATAATTCAAAATTTAAAATATTATAAATTGATAATAAAATTTTATAATAATTAAGACTCTTTTTTGTGGAACAAATCACAAATGTGATAAATTTATTTTTCTGTTCCACAAAAGAGTTATATTTTAGTTTGTTATTAACTAATTTATGACATCCTAAAATTTAAATTTAAATTTAAATTTAAATTTATTTAAATTTTTGAAATAATAATTTTATGTACAATATTATTTTTTTAAAATTTACAAAATTAGTTATTTTATAAGTTAAAATCAAACTCTCTTTTTTTAATTAGAGAAACAGTCCCTAATTTAATTAACAGGTACAAATGTTTAAAAGTTAAAACACACAAACCAAATCGCAACACTCTCTGCCTTCCCCTAACCCAACACCCCAAATCCCGTCTCCGTCTCCGTCTCCGTCTCCGCGTCTCCGCGTCTCCGCGTCTCCGCGTCTCCGCCTCCACTCTTACGTCAATTGTTTTGGTTTTTAGATCTTCATTCCACGAATTAAAGCTAGGGTTTGAGCAAGCCAAATAGAAATTATCTGCCAAAATATCTCTCCATTATTTTCACGCTCCCTAAAACTCTCTCTCAAGTCTGCTAAATCTCACCAAGCCCTAAAATCTATCACTTGCCCGCCCGCCATCACGACACTGCTCAACACGATACCTCCTACCACGAATAGCTTAAGTTAGGGTTTGTGTTGTTTCATACATGTATATATCTTCGCTCTCTAGTGACCTTTTCTTCATCAATTCATGCCTTCTCTTCAATTATTGACGCAGCTCTCAGGTCGATGGCCCTTAATTTGTGAAGCCCCTTCCCCCAATTGCCAAGTCCGCTAGCAATTCCAATGGGATATATGTTTTTATCTCAATTGCAGGCTAAGTTGGTGGGTACATTTGGGCTTCAATTCGGTATTTATATTTATTTATGTTTGAATTTCATATAATATAATTGTTCCCTGTATTTCGAGAATTTGTTATATAATCTGCACAACTGTGAACTCAGTCCTTAAAATCTTCGTGCCCTCTTCCATATAAAGCTAATTTAATTCAATTATCATGAATACATTCTACACGCCATTCTTCTGAATTAATTAGAAAAAAGAAGCAAAAAGTGGAGCAAAAGAGGAAGATATAATTTTTATTTAGTTTGACCTGAAGGTACTGGTTTTAGATTTCCTTTACTTTTAATAAGATTTTCATTTGCTAATATCACTGTCTAGTGGGTCTCTGAATTCTTTGAGAACCTTCCTTCAAAACATCACACAAATCTTTATGTGTAGTTTCAGTTTATTATCAGAATTATATTTTGATTTAGATTGGATCTTATGCTTCAGCAAATTCTTATTCTTAATCCCTAACTAGGGATTGATAACTTTCTTGTGGAGGTGCTATATAAGGATTGTGTAAGTCTCATAATTTCTTTATTAGATTTGGGCAACAGCACTGACACAATAAACTACTATTATAGTTCCCCATTTGCTTCTTGTCTGCAAATATATTTAAGCTCTATCAATAAACTACGAGAGTTTTAGGAATATTCTTCAAATATACAGCCACTCCTCTTAAATGTCGGAAGGATGAACCTTAGTGGTAGGAAACTAATGGATATATCTTTTATGGATTAGGCCATTGAGGTAGAATTATCTCTAGTCCTGTCTTCTGTAACATAATAGACAACTATTAGAGTAGAGCTTTCAATTGGTCAATCAAGATCCATTGATATTGATGCACATACTCAACGCTTTTCTTAAATTTGCATCATCAAACTAGTTTATTTATATTTGCATAGGACATATGCAGTATGCAGTTAAGCAGGGGAATGGCAGTTTTTTTATGCGCGCATGTACTTTTGTGCAGATATGACTATTCTGGATACAGGCAGTTCTCTAGGAAGGCGTGACAATTTAAAATTTTCAGTATAGAAATATTATAAGTTATATGGTGACTTGAGCTAGTGAAAGCGCCATCTACAACTCATGTATTTCTTGTGGTGCAGCCAAGTGAGCAGAATACATATGCAGATATTGAAGCTGCATATAAGTGTCTTGAGGAGAGCTACGGTACTAAGCAGGAAGATATCAACCTTTATGGCCAATCTGTTGGTAGTGGCCCAACATTAGACCTTGCAATTCTTCACTACGTAAGCAATCTGGTTATACTAGCTAGCTGGTCTCTGTTAAGGTATAGTGTTATAGTGGAGGGGTATTTGTTTGGCATCTTGTATTTACATTAACCTTTGTTATTTGGCTCAAGTTTCATAGGTTGATGTTATGAAGGTGTTCGACATATTTACTGATATATAGACTGTCTTAAAGATTGAGGTTGCTACTTTTTCATTTTCCTCGTTGAGCTTTGGTATAATAAAAATTGCAGTGTGTACTTACTTTTTTTAAACCTTGCACACTAACAAATGCATAACTGGTCTAGATGTTCTTATTGCATTGTGCTACATGCGGATTGTTTTTTTTAAACATTGCGCTACATGCGAATTGCTATGATGGTACACTGCCTTGTTTTATATATTTAATCATGTCCCTAGGGTAAAAAGAGTTATATTCCCATAAGATCATTTCTTGACTAAAAATAAATATCACTTTCCCAAGTTTGTTATCGTCTTTGATATCACTTTCCCAAGTTGTGCATCCAAGATTTGATTTTTTCGATTTGATTTGGTCTAAAGTCTGCTTTGCTGTGATATTTGGGTTACAGGTTCATTTCGTATAATCCTTTTTTTTTACCTGTTTGTTCATCTCCAGAAGTTTAAAGGGATGAAATTGTTGGGTCATTTCGTATATTTGGGTTACCTTTTTTTTTGGGATGAAATTGTTGTTCATCTTTTTTTTTTTTTTACATGTTTGGTCATTTCAGTATATCTGGGTTACCTTTTTTTTTTTTACCTGTTTGATTTTTTACCTATTTTTTCGATTGGATTTGGTCTAAAGATTTGTTTGTTTGCAGACTGAAATTGTCACATAGATTGTGCACATCTTTATGGGAATGAGGTTGAAGTTGGGGAAGCATTAGTCAAAATATGAAAGGTTCATTGAAGAGGAGGATCTTTTTGACCTCTTAAGTTGTATTGTACTATGAATTCTATTGATAAGATTGAAAAAATCTGTTAAGAGTATCTCTTAAGAACCTTGGGTATCTAACTTGGTTTTGTATTTGATGCATTGGCCTGAGAGCTCTGCGTTTGGGGATGCTACTCATCCTCCTGCATAATCTGGGAGTGAGTGTAGGCAGTTTTTGCACAATCTGCTACTGTTCCTGTTCACAAATCTCCCACCCCTTGCTCTTTTTTAGGCAAATAAATATTTGTTGAATCCTTACTGTTATAATCCATAATAAACTTCCTAAATGTTACCCAATAATTGATCAGCTCAAAGATGGTCTCATTGTCATTTATTTGTTCTAGGCAAATAAACATAAACTTTCTCAAATTCTATCGGAAAAATCAAATCTTGTTGTGCAACATATACTTTTAAACCGGTCCTTTATCCAAGTTTGATTCTTTTATTGTATTTTGACATAAAGAGTTGTTTCACTCATGCAGAATGCATGCTAAAAGAAAATCTCGAAAAGGCTGCAAGCTCCTCGCCAAAGTGTAAGAAAATCTATTTGCTGATTTCATTACTCATGCAACCTGACAATGTGGATTTCAATATTAGATTTGGCTTGTCGAATTATGCTTGTCATGGATCATTGTAACACTTACACAAATTCTTTTTGTAATATTACATATTAATATATTCGATGGAGTTGTTCTCGACGCTGATGCTTTGTTGTCCTAGATATTTACAGTTTCCACTAGTGGGGAACAGTTGGCTCTCTGGACGCGCACAAAAGAAGAAAAAGCAAATCAAGGGATGGAAATTCTTCAGATACTTGAGAAGGAATTTTACCATCTACAAAGCTTGTGTGAGAGAAAATGTGAGCATGCAAGCTATGAGGAGGCATTGCACGCAGTTGAGGATATCTGTCTTGAGGAAGGTAAGAGAAGGGATTATGTCACTGATTTTGTTCGCCGAAGTTATGAGTCCATCTTAAGGAAGCGGCGAAAAGAGCTCATTGAAAGTGAATGATGTAATGTTTATCAGTAATAGGTTTGAGTTGGATGCAATTTCTAATGTTCTAAAAGAAGCAGATTCTTTGAATGTCAACCAGTTTGGATTTGAAGAGACTTATAGTAGTGTGAATTCCCATCCATATGACTTGGAATCTGGTGAAGAAGATGACTGGAGAACGAAAGACTATCTGCATCAAGTGGACTCTTGCATTGAAGTTGCAATCCAGAGACAGAAAGAGCAGTTGTTTATTGAGGTTTGTATGTCAGTTTGCGTATCCTTTTCCAAAAATTTGTGCACTCTTGTTCCACATTATCTCACTTCTTCAGTAATGCAGCTCAGCAAAATTGATGCCCGAATTATGCTTAATGTTTCTGGGATGCAGCAGCTGGAAGTTGAGCTTGAGCTTGCATCTGCCCACGATTATCAATCAATACTAGTACCCCTAGTAAAGTCATTCATGCGGGTCCGTATTTGCTTGTGTTTATTTATATGATGTATTCCTTCTTGCCTTGACACCTTTATTTTTGAGTTAATTCTTTTTTTCCGTGTTCATCTCCAGGCACGCTTGGAGGATGTAGCTGAAAAAGATGCCACGCAGAAATCTGACGCTGCTAGAGAAGCATTTTTAGCAGAACTTGCTCTAGACTCTAAAAAGGGTATTGGTGGGGGAACTGATACTTCAAGACATCTCTATGGGAAGTCTAAGGAGAAGAAGAAGAATAAGGACTACAGAAAGACCAAGGAATTTAAAGTATGAAATATATAATCTTACTTTGTCATGTCTTATTTATTGGTAGTTATGTATTGCAGGATTACGTAGTTCTAATTACTATACATCTTTTGCAGGCTACTGGTAGCAATGAGTTGCATATGCTTCACCATGAGACTGTTGAAAATACGTATGCCCACTTGCTCTCACAATTCACATTCATGTGCACATTCTTGTGACAGTTCTCAATTATAGATGTGGGTATTTCTTACTTGTCCAATATTATGTTATTTAATTCTTTGTTGATGTCTATCTTCCTGCAGCTCCTTGGTGGTTGCATTTGATGGAGACCATCCAGATTCTGGAATTGTTGTTACTAGGAGTGGCCTTGACTTAAATCAATAGGAAGAAGAACTTGGACAAAGGAAGATTGAGCTTGAAGCAGAGGAAAGAAAGCTTGAAGAAACTTTGGAGTATCAGCGACGGATTGAAAATGAGGCCAAACAGAAACACCTTGCTGAGCAACATAAAAAAACTGCAATAGCAATTTCAGAGAAGAAGGAAGCAGTTGGACTGCCAGATGATTGCTTCCCGCACATCTATAATGATCAAAATGTGTTTGAACAACTGAAACATAGTAGGCAGGTGAGCGTTCGTTGTACTAATTTCTCTTTGTTATTAACAGAATAAATATATTGGTCCTTCTATTTCTCAAGAACATGAACAAATAGGACTTTAGCTCATTACTGTGGTTAGATTCTGCAAACAATGATGAAAGAAATTTCATTCAAGTCTGAGTTAACTCACAAACCTGTACTCTAGGAACCGTCAAGTCAGAGCAATGGATTCATGAACGTTTTAGAACTTGTGCCTGGAGACCCTGGAGATGAAGCATCCTAGAGGATGGATAATACCCACACCAATCACCATGATGGAGAAATTAAACAACGTAAGTTACTCCCTCCGTCCCCAAAAGATGAACAAAGACAATTTGGACACATTAAGAAAAGTAAAAATAGAGAAAAGAGTAAAAAAGTTTTAAATTTATTCTTTGTAAAGAAAAGAAAAGGAAAAATTAAGGCATTTTATTTAGTCAGTTGAAGGACTCTGGAATCTTTTTATATGCTTAACCATTTAATAAATATTGTGGGTAGTCATTGGTTTAATAATATTAATCTGCTTTAGAAACTCTATTGTCTTTGTGTATTGATTTTGGCATTAAGTGCCTTTGGTGACCTATTTGCTTCATTTTTTTGATTTGCTATTATTTTTAAATATGTGCAGGAAGACTGCTTCTACGACATGCCTTACAATACTGGGTATCAAAATTCTGTGCTACGTTTACGGAAGATAAGGGACGAAATTATGTAGTGTACTATCTCTATATATGTAGTTGAACTGTGGTAGCTTTAGATGATTAATTGTAAAGATAATGAATGATTATGTAGTGGATGCTTTTATTAAGTTAATAATATTTTAGTTTTTTGTATTTTTGCCATTATTTGTTATGGGAACATTGAGCCCGATCAGTCTGCAAAAAAGAATGTTAAATTTTGATTTGGCAACAATATAATTCGTTACAAAAAGCATCGAACAAGTTTTAATATAAGTAACATTTTTTATATACATTTAGCAACAAATTTTTGTTGCTAATGGCATTAAAAATATAATATTTGGTAACGAAAAATTAACCTAATAACAACGGAGAGGATATTGTTGCTAATCTTAACATAAAAGGCAATATTTTCTATCGTTGCAAATTATATCAACTTTAGTTGCATATATAAAGAAACGACAACATATAATGTAGTTCTTATCGACGACTTTCGTTCTTTATTGAAAAATAATGACAACAAATATTTTCGTTCTTGATTTAGTATAATGTCGTTTGCCGAATAATATAATCAAAAGCGAAAATCGTTCTTAAAAAGTTTATATTCATAACGAAAGCAAGCTTAGGCAACGATTTTCATAATTTTTGCAACGAAAATATCGTTGCAAAATGATGTCGATTACAACGAAAATGCATAGTCGTTCTGCAAAAAAAAAGTTCATTTCATTGCCAATTAGTAGGCTTTTTGAGCGAAATGTGGTTTTTAAGAACGAAATTTTAATTATTACTTGACAATACATTTTGTTGCTTTAAAGGATCGATGTCTGCATGTCGAAAAGTCAAATTTCATTGCAAAATGTATTACTTTTGAAACGAAAAAAAAAAGCGTTAGTTCTTGAAAACAATTAAAGAACGCTTCGTTCTTGTAACGAAAACCTTGACGACAGTAAAGTCGTTGCCAAAACCCTTTTGCAACAAAATTTGGCACATTTAACAACAAAAATTGGTTGTTGCTGAAGCCCTATTTTTTTGTAGTGTATATACTTGCAAAGTGGAGGGCTAATGTGAGAATGTGACTTTTTAAAAGACATATAAGGGAAATAGTGAGCAACGAGAATGAATATTTGTTATCTACGACTTATGATTTTCTTTTGTACAATGTATATATAATTTTGGTGTTTCACAATCGTTCACATCTCATACTGAATTGGTAACTGCTGCAGATGACCTTTGCAAAGAATTGATCTTCTTCATGATTTCAGCGTTTTTTTATTTCTGTGAAACTAAATAATCTGACGTGGTTATTGTGTTGCTGTCAAACCCCAAATTTTACGAATAAAGATTTAATTTTCTCGAAATATTTTTTTGAATATTATGGTGTGGATTTGAGATAATGTTATAGTTATGGGTAGTATTTATAAATTTTGTAAAAGTATCACAAGTTGTTATATAATATTCGATTGGTGGGAATATCCGTGCAGACAAGATAATCATTGGTGGACCTCACAATGACGAATTATTATCGAGATTGAAAAGCGACAAAAATATTTTTTATGAAAATAACGGCGGAGTTTTGAATTAAAAGCTGTTGAACTACTACTCGGTAAAAATAAAGATGTCTGGCATTGGTTGCATAATAAATACACGATATTGATTATTGATCTTACGTGAGAAGTCACTTTCGATTTTTGTTCAATTATTGTTTCAGTAATTGTTGCATAGTATCTCACATTTGATTCAATTATTGTCGATATTTTATATATTATTATATCAATAATTGGGATGAAAAAGTTATTAATATTATTATTTGCAATATTAACGATGTCTAGAAATTCTGCCAAAGCGAGGTTTGGTCACCTAATTGCGAGTCAATAGGGAGAAATCCTTTTTGGAAAGCTCCCTCTTTCCTGGGAACGATCTGGTCGATTAATAGTGTGAATTATAATAATGATGATGAAGTTTTGTTTTATTAGTATTATTAATGTAATAAAATAGAAAAACTTTTTATATAAAACAGAATACTTTTATAAAGTTATTCGTTTTATTAGACTATAAATAGAATATATTATATTCTATTATGCATAGTATTTTGCATAGTAAAATCTTTTATATAAAACATAATACTTTTATAAGGTTATTTGTTTTATTAGACAATAATTAGAATATATTATATTTTATTATGTATAGTATTTGCATAGATACTGCGTAGTAGTTTGTATAGTAAAATCTTTTTATATAAAGCGAATACTTTTATAAAGTTATTCGTTTTATTAGATTATAAATAGAATATATTATATTTTATTTAAAAGATTTTGTTTTATTAGAATATTTTATAGTAAACCAATGCAGACCGTCTGCTTTAAAAGTAATCAATGCTGACCAGTTCAGAATTGAATTCTTATTATTTCACCCATTCTCCTATAAATAAAGCTCATTCCTTCATTATTTCTTACGAATTCACTTTGAAACTCTAGAGAAAACTATAGAGAGAAAAGAAGAAAGTATTCTACTTCACTACTTCACTCTATATCCGGTTTCTTCAGGTAAGAGATATTATTTGTTGTACTCGTAAGGGTATTATTTCTTTGTATTCATGAAGAGAACTTACATTATTCTATTTTTTTATTCTTTGGAATAACTTTTATATCTGTGATGCCTACCCTATACTTGGTGAAATTCTTACATTATTCCATTCTTTATCATTATGTTAGAATAACTTTGTCTGTCGCAATCTGCATACTTGGTGAAATTATTACATTATTCCATTCTTTATCATTATGTTGGAATAACATGTCTGTCTGAATCTGCATCGTGGTGAAATTCTTCATTTATTCCATTCTTTATTATTTTGTTGGAACATCACATGCAAATGCGTTTACGCATGACTTTGAATTCCGATTATTTATTATACTGTTGGAACATCCATCGGTCTTGAAGTTACTTTGACAGGATTACATTATTTATTATTCTATTGGAATATCTATACGTGCGTTCTGCGTGACTGGTTTAGTTATTTATTATTACATTGGAATAACACATGCGTCTGTGGTCTATCGCGTACACCCGTGATTTCTTTTGTTATTCCATTCTTTATTATACTCAGTTGGTTAAAGTTTTGACTTATACTCCATGAAATTAGTGGAATATCCTTGATATTTGCGCTTCATCCAAAGATCTTTTCATGGAAATATTCTTCTGAGCATTCTTGAATTAATTTTACTCTACAAAGAATTATATCATGTTGACAATATAATTTGGACGTTATTAGTTCCTGGATAAATGAATTCTTGAACTTGTTTTATTGAATTCTTATATCATTGTTATCATCCTCATGTTTATATTATGTTGAAAGTCATCTCTGTGGCACATGGTGCGTAGATGGACTTGGTATGATTATGACCAAGTTATTCGGTATAATCATGGCCAGTAATGTTACAAATGATGTGGTAAAAGTCCTCATTGGCCGTAGTGCATTGATGGATAGTTGTTGGCATGATCATGACCATTGATGAGTACTGCACGAATATCCTTGGCCCGTAGTCATGGATAATTTATGGTTGTGATACTAATGAATATCCTTGGTGTTCGTAGTGTAGGGATGATGTGAATTATTTATTAAGATGAGTCCCAACGATAAAAGTGATGAAAAACCTTTTAAATCATAGAAGATAGTAGATTTTATTCTCTCTTGACTCTTTTTTAATGGATTCTTTGTTCATTAGCAGTTAAACTTGATGTCTATTGTATTTTATCAGTTTAACATTGTTAAAGACTAATGATAATTTATTCTGCGTTATCTTAGTTATAATATTTCTTACTGGGCTAGTTGAGCTCACCCTTTTGCTTTCATTGTTCTCTTCAGGAAATGAGAACGTAGCGGGGACTAGTCGGGGAACGGAGTGATGGTCCAGAGGATAGAATTAGTAGTCTTCACTATTCTGTTAAATAATGTGACAATAAATGTAATGTGAACTCCATTGAGTGTGGATATTGTCTAGATGACAATATTCTTATTAAAACTCTCAGCTATGTTTTGTCGTATTTTTACACGACGTTTGTATAATTAAGTTGTATTTGTATTTTGTACCATGTATATGGCGACTCAAGATGGGTGATGTATACCTATTTTTGGGGGCGTCACAGTTGCACTCTTTTTTATAATTATTTTTTGAATACAATAATCTTATAATTACTTTCTAATTGTTGTATAATAGTGTAAAGAACCTTGATTCTAATCTTAGATGGGCCACAACCAACCTAGCTAGCTACAGAAAATCCAAATGTGTATTGCCTCCATATATTCTACATATATAAAGGATTAGGCTATGTTTGTTTGTTTGTTAATTATTTTTTTGTTAATATTAATTTATCCTTTATACAATATCATGCACTACCTTCTTCTTTTCTTTTTATTTTTTAAGGTTATTTGATGATTGGCTAATTGTTATTTTTTCCCTCTAAGTTTATTTGTCTTAATTTTTTTTTAGTTTATCTAAGTTTATTTATCTTTTTTCTTTTTCACACTATTTTTGACCTTACTTTTTCAATAATATCTCATTTAACTTTAAACAAACTCATTAAAAATAACATGACATACATTAAAAAAAAATATCACTACTAACTTTGACATTGAAAACACAACCTCACTTTTTTTTCCTCTCCTCTCCTCTTCTCTATTTTTTATTTCAAAATAGAGTTGGAAAATTAAATAAAACAAAAAGATAATAATAGAGTAATTAAGATGAGTAATTTGAAAATTATTATTTTTAATAAATGTGTACTTTCAAAATAGGATAACTAAAATTAGAGGAAAGGAATATTTCTTTAGGGAAATTAAGATTTAACTCCCTTCCATTACACATTCCCTCTAATTTCATTCAATTCACCAATTATTTGATCTTAATAATTTTGCTAGTAATGATCAAAATATGTTAATAGATAGTTGAATATATGAAGATTAATCCTACCAAAAATTAAAATCATAGAAAATATTTTCACCGTTAAAAGCCTAAAAGAATTTTCATCCGTTGAAATTTTGATGAAAAATCAACAGGTTCATCAAATGGTGAAAATGTGTCGGATTACTTTTATTTTTTTATTTTTTGAACAATTATGCTATTTATTATAATAAATTAGTTGACCGATATCGATTTTAATTATACTACTTATAATTATAAAAATTTGATGTATTAAATAAAATTAGAGAAAAAGTATAATAGAGAAGATCCAAATACAAAAATTTAAATCGATCCTTTCACAAAATCTTCTTTTACACAAACAAGAATTTCATTTACCATTGACAAGAAGAGGAGATTGTGAAGATGTAATTTCCCATATAAAAATATCGTTTTTGGAGAATATATATGTTGGGTCATGATATTTCACATATTGGGCCGACCCGATTAAGCCCATTCATTTGATTGAATCTCTTGGGTCATTTCAATTGGGCTTGGCCAGTTGGGCCGGGTCAGTGGTTTTTCTTGGTGAAGTCTTGAAAGACTTGGGCTGAATTGAGTGGACCGATCCATTAGATATTTTAATATATTTATCTTTGACTTGTAATGATGAAAAAGGATAGTTGTTGACCAAAAGTCTGCAGATCATTAATGTGGATGAGATAATAGCCGATCGACGATGGGAACAGTGACAAAAAGTAGTGGGTAAAAGCGCATGCGATCAGCTAGTATGGTCGTGGTCGGATGAGCGTCGAGATATCGGGATGAGGCACGGTTATCGCAAAGATAAGATAACAGTTGAGCGAGGAGGTGTTCAAAGTAAATGTAACTGATAATTCTATCTCTCTCAACACACTAGATTTTATTATCCTCCATTGTTAACCTTGTGATCGCAGATCTCTTGACTCACGCTTTATCCTATCCCCACGATCGGAAGCCGTCGAAGCTTTTAGTGTTATTTGTGTTTAGTGTGCGAGGATCGAGGCGTCTTACGTGATTGGGACGTGGCAGAAGATCTTGGCGTTAATATTGGCGCTAGAAGGAGGGCTGTGTTCTAGTGTCTTTTAGTTTTCAATCACAAACCTTTATTTGTCCTACGTTAGAAGAGATGGTGAGGAGTAGAGCAGATACACTTAAAGGACAGTCGAAGTCTGTAAGCTCATCTGTCTAACATATTTCTGTTAAGGATCGTCTGGGTCCTTCAAAGAGTGTTCATGAGAGTGAGAGAACTGCTTCCAAGCGCGTTTCCAAGGGTTCTCGTTCGAGAGCTCATGGTGGAGCCAGATGGAGGTTGGTGTTTGCTGATGATAAAGGCCGTGACCAAGATCGAAGGCAGGTGGAGGGTTCACCACCTAGAACTCATCACCAAAGTGGTCGAGATAACAAAGCTACCAAGTTGGCGAGGATGGCAGAAGAAGTAGATAAAGCTTTAGAGGTTCTTCTAAAGCAGAGGAGGATATAATTGTCAGAGATGCTTGGATGGCCGATCTGAAGGACGAGGCGTCCACCTATATTCAGTCCGAAAGGCGTAGTAGGCATAAGGATGTACAACATCGGGAGGGGAAGGAGCCGGAGCATTCCGTGCATGAGTCTCGGGGTCGACCTCAGGAGAGAAGGAGATCAAGAAGCAGAACTCCTGAGATATCAAAGAAAGCACTTATTGTCATTGGTTCTCAAGATCGAGATGGTGGCAGACAAAGGAGTCGGTCGAGAGAGTATGCACCTGAGAGTAGAAGGAGAGAGCATCAATGTGAATATTCTCATCATGAGGATAAAGTTTCACGCCGGAGTAGATCCAGAAGTCCAACAAAGGCAGTGGGGTCAGATAGAGGAGATCGATCCACTCAGAAGCATAAGGTTATTCAGGAGAAAGAAGTCTCCTCGCAACCAGAAGGTGTAGACTTTTAGTGAAGGAGTTGAAGGAGCTTCGGAAGCAGTTGACTGAGGTTCAACAGGTAAAAGACACTCCGAAAAAAAAGGCGTCTCCTTTTTCCTCGGATATGCTTAAGGAGAAGGCAGATACCACAAAGAAGTTTCCCTATATGGAGAGTTGCGATGGGTCTAGAGACCCTTATGACCATAGCCAGGCGTTCGACCGGCTGATGGATTACTATGATTTCACCGATGCTGCCAAGTGCCATACGTTTGTTACAACGTTGAGGAAGGATGCAAGGCAGTGGATGTGGACTCTGCCCGCTGATTCAGTCTCGTCGTGGTTCGAGCTGTGTGACAAATTTCATGCTCATTTTGGGAGCAACCGAAGAAGAGGAAAACCTACGGGTTCTTTGGCACAGGTCTGACAGTTTACTAATGAGTCCTTGGGTCAGTATGTGAAGCGATTCAGGAAAGCAGTTGGCCAAGTGGCAGACCTCAATGATCTTCAGGCTGTCGAGTTATTTCAGAATGGGCTGGATCTAGTGAAGTCCGAAAAGTTGGTGAAGAAGCTGATGTTTCACCATCCGAAGAGCTTGGCCGAAGCTTTCAATAAAGCGGAGGGCTACATTGTGGCGGAGGAGGCTATGAATAGCCTGAAACATCCTTCTTCGGACAGGATGAAGGAGGCAGACACTTCTAAGGCTGAAGGCTATCAAAAGAAGGGGGAGGGTATAATGATCGGCCAGAGGGCAGCTCGAAGAAGTACAATAACACATGGCGACAGAGAAGTAATCGCCCACCTGCTCCTGCCAAGAAGGTGAATAAGGTTTACACCAAACTGAACACGGATAAGTCGGTGATTTTGGATTAGATCAGGAACCAGCCATTCTTTGAATTACCTCGTGATAATTTTAAGCCAGGACAGGGCAACACTCAAAAATTTTGTGGCTATCATCAAGCTACAGGTCACGACACTAATGAATGTTGCAATCTGAAGGACTTCGTAGAAAGAAAGGTTCAAAGCGGTTTGTTAGTTCAGTATGTGGCTGGGAAGGACCATCGTGAAAGCAGCGAGAATGTTGGCCGAATCTTTATTTAGGCGGTTCAAACGGTTCCACCCGTGCAGCCTGCTCCAAATCAACCACCAAGGCACGTCGTTGATGTAATAACTGGTGGGACGACAGGGA
The DNA here is from genome assembly GCA_020205605.1 of Panax ginseng. Taxonomy (NCBI): domain Eukaryota; kingdom Viridiplantae; phylum Streptophyta; class Magnoliopsida; order Apiales; family Araliaceae; genus Panax; species Panax ginseng. Next base: position 129,484,288 of record CM035144.1, read on the forward strand.
AATCGGTAGGGAAGAAGAGGAGGGGATATCTGGATTCAGTCATGTCCGTGGCGGGTGTTCTCCCGAAGACCGACAGACCATTTCCAAGGACAGTTATATCCTTCACCGATGCAGACTATCCTTCGGAGCCCATCGAACCTCATGAAGGAGCACTGGTGATCACGACACAAGTAGGTTCGGTTGATATGAAGCGTATGATGATAGACAACGGATCTTCTGTGGATATTCTGTATGCCCATGCTTATCAGAGGATGCATCTTGATTGGCGAAAGATGGAGGTGGGGCAGAAGGCTCCTTTATATGGCTTCAGCAACGATCCGGTCAAAGTGACAAGCACTATTGAACTACCAGTAATATTCGGCACAGCTCCTCAACAGGTAGAAATAACATGTAAATTTTATATTGTGTATATAGATTCACCACAACATATCTTGGGGTAGACCTACTCGACAGACTCTCCAAGTCATTACATTATCCCCACTTCAAGATCAAGTTTCTAACAGCACATAGAGTTGGAGAGGTAGCAGGGGACTTGGATCTGGCCCGACGCTGTTATCGGGACGCTGTTATTGCCAAGGGGTTGGGATTAGCAAGCAAAAGCAAACCATGGAAATTGAGATCGAGCCCTTTACTGAAAGCAGTTCGGAGCCATTGGTTATGCCTGCAAGAGAGACGGAGGATATCGAACTGGTTGTTGGGAAGAAAGACAAAACAGTGAAGATATGTTCGGGTTTACCGGAACCTCTCCGAACAAACCTTATGGAACTTCTTCACTGCTATGCGGACATCTTTGCATGGGAGCCTCAAGACATGCCTGGAATTAGCCGAAAGATTGCCGAGCACCGACTAGATGTAGATCCATCAAAGAAGCGAGTTCGGCAAAAGAGGAGGATCTTCGCACCTGAAAGACAATGGATCATTGATGAAGAGATTGCCAAGCTGATAGCTGTTGACTTCATTTTTGAGATCGATTATCCGGAGTGGATGGCAAATGTAGTGCTGGTGCAGAAGCATAATGGAAAGTGGCGAGTTTGCATCGACTACACGGACCTGAACAAAGCTTGCCCGAAAGACTTCTATCCTCTACCCCGTATTGATCAGCTCATCGATGCCACTTCGGGGTATGCATTACTAAGCTTTATGGATGCTTTTTCAAATATCTATGTGCAAAGAGGACATTCCAAAGACAACATTCATCATACATCGTTCGGTGTATGCCTATAAGAAGATGACCTTTGGCTTGATTAATGCTGGAGCCATTTATCAGAGAATGATGAACTTCGTCTTCCAAAAGTAGCTAGGAAGAAACATGGAGGTATATGTGGATGACATGATAGTGAAGAGCATGATTGTTCAGAAGCACCTGGATGATCTAGAGGAATGCTTTCAGACTGTCCGTCATCATAAATTGAGACTCAATCCTACAAAGTGCACCTTCTGGCTCGGTGCAGGGAAGTTCCTAGGATATCTGGTCAGTCAAAAGGGTATCGAAGCCAATCCAGTGAAGATCCATACCATACTAAATATGAAGACTCCTCAGTCATTCAAAGATATCCAACGTCTGACCGGGAGGATTGCAGCTTTGAGGAGATTTATGTCCAAGTCGGCAGAGAGATGCTTGCCGTTCTTTGATACGTTGAAGGGACCAAGAATGCGAAAATGTTACAGTGGACTTGGTGTAGTGAAGGCGCCTTTCAAAGCATAAAAGACGTATTTGTCTTCGGCTCCTTTATTGGTGAAACACAGTTCTGTTAAGACTTTGTACTTATATCCGATGCACTAGTTCGTTGGCGATTAAATTTATTTTTTGTTCGAAAGTGGGGGGGGCGACATGATGCAATCTATTACGTCGATCACGTTACGAGAGATCTTGAAACCAGTACTTTACATTGAAAAATTTGCCTTTGCTTTGATAATTTCTAGTGAAAGCTTAGTAATATTTTCAAGGTTGGTTCTTTGAGTAGTTTATCTGGATTAACCGTCAGATTGAAGAAGGTGATGAAGCAAACCCGAAGTTTCGGGGAGATTAACGGCGACGAATGATGGAATTGTCCCAATTTTTTATTGAATATCATCCCGAATCTGCTATCAAAGGTCAAGCCTTGGCCGATTTCATGGTGGAGTGTTCGTTCTCCGAAGCAGATGCCGAGTTTCCAGGAGCCAAAATGTCCGATTGAGCAGTTGCAGTTCTTTAGCATGGTCAGAACTCGTGGACTCTGTATGCAGATGGGTCTTCTACTTTGGACGTCAGTGGAGCGGGGATTATTTTGACAAGTCCTGGAGGGATTCAAAGTCTGATGAGCCATCGATTTGGGTTCGAGCAACGAACAACGAGGCGAATCTGAAGCGATCTTGCATGAAGTCCGATTAAAGAAAGTGCGGAGGTTCGAAGTTAATCATTTATAGTGACTCTCAGCTGGTCGTCAAGCTAATGTCCGGGGATTATGAAGCTTGTGGAGCGAGAATGATCAAGTATTTGGCAGAGTTGAAAGATCGGCTTCAATATTTCATCTCGATATTTAAATCTCCTATGTGTTTCAGAGTGCAGGCGTAACGACAATTCTATTCTTGGATGCATTGTCGAAGGCAGCCACTACGGATCTTAACGTTTTTGATGGATCAATCTATTTGGAGGTTTCTGCGGCGGTAAGAGTATCCAGCATGAAGCGGTGATGTGCATTGAACGTTCTAACTGTTGGATGACTCCTTATATTGAATATCTGACAGATGGCGTCCTTTCTTCAGAATAGATGCTGGCGAAATAGATCAAATACAAGAGTGCCAACTTCATTTTTATTGATGGGGATCTTTATCGAAGTGCATTTTCATCACCATTGTTAAAGTGTTTGGTCCCATCCGAAGCTGAATATGCTCTTCGGGAGGTTTACGAGGGTATTTGTGGTGACCGTATAATGGTCGCTTTAAGTCATTAGCTTACAAAGTGCTTGGCCGGGGTTTCTCTTAGCTTACAATCTTCAAGGAAGCTACGGAGTATGTGAAGAGGTGTGAGAAATTTCAGCTCAATAGTCCGATCCTACATCAGCCACCAGATGAGCTATACTCGATCTTATCTCCTATACCCTTTTCTTTGTGCAGGGGGTAGATATCTTTGGTCCATTCTTAGAAAGCTAAAGGTCGGTCGGTTTACGTTATAGTTGCCATCGATTATATGACCAAATGGGTGAAGCGAAGCCACTTAGGTTGATAATGGAATAAGAATGCTTGAAGTTCATGAAGGAGTCAGTAGTGTTTCGTTTCAGAATTTCTAAGGTGGTGATATCGGACAACGGGCCTTGATTTGTGGGATCGAAGTTTGAAGGATTTCTGAAGGGTGAGGGTTTAACACATGAAGACTTGATGGCTCATCCACAATCAAACAGGCGGTCGAGGTGACCAATGAACAACTTCTTTGAATGGGATCAAGCGTGGTAGGGACGAAGCTAAGGGAGATGGCCTAAAAGAGCTTCTCAGCGTGTTATGGGCTTATCGGACTACACCGAGGACTACTATGGGAGACTCACCTTTCAGATTGGCTTATGGCACTGATGCCTTAGTCCCTGTTGAGATTGGATCCACCAGTCTTCGGGTCAGTCAGTTCTAAGAGATCTACAATGATGAAGGGCTGAAGGTTAACTTGGATCTGTTAGAAGAAGTCAGAGAAGTGGCTTTGATCAGACTGCCAACCTATCAACGGAGAGTGGCCAAGCATTACAATAAGGGGGTAAAGCTTCGCAGATTCGAAGTGGGAGATTTTGTCCTTAGGGAAGTTGAAGCATCTACACCTCAAAATTCAAGAAAATTGATGCCGAACTGGGAAGGACCGTATGAAGTAGTTGAAGTACCAAAGCCAGAGACTTATCGATTAAAGGCATTAGACGAATCAGAGATCAAGAATACTTGGCATGTTGGTAGGCTTCGGAAGTACTTTCGATGAGATCGAGTCGATTTATCTAATCTCAGTAAATATTTAGATCATCATCAATAAAAGATTCACTTTTTCACAATTGATCCTCTTCTTATTGGTCTTAAGTTCATAATGGTGTAAGGAGGACGGGGGGGACTCGCTGACCATTCGATGGTGGCCTTTTTGGCAGGTAGTCCTTATGAATTTGTCAGGCCCTTCGGGGTAGGCAAACTTCATCGGTGTAAGGAGGACGAGGTGGACTCGCTGACCATTCGATGGTAGCCTTTTCGACAGGAGTGTCCTCATGGGTTTGTTATACCCTGCGTGGTAGACAAATTTTATAGTCCTTTTAATATTGTTTTACCGCGAGTGGTAAACAATATGCACCGAAGTAAGGAGGTTCGGTCGGACTCACTGACCATTCGATGGTAGCCTTGTTGTTAGGTGTGTCCTTATGAACTTGTTCTACCCCGTGTGGTAAACAAATTCCATGGTCCTTATAAAATTGTTCTACCCCGAGTGGTAAACAAATGTCCTTATATACTTGTTTTACCCCGAGTGGTAAACAAGATCTTGATGGTGCAAGGAGGATCAGTTGAATTCACCTTATGCCTAATCTATCTCATACTTCGGTAACGATAAGTATGCATTACTTTATTTCGTTTTAAGTGTTGAGTTCAGTTCATTCAGTTCAGTTCATTATGATTCAGTATTATTCTTCAACTTAACTATTATATGCCTTATCTGATTCACAGTTTAAGTTAAGTTCAAAAGACACTTATTCAATTTTAAGTTAATTGATACTGAATTATTGACAAGAAACGAAGTGAACATAAGTCTTTCAGAAAAGAAAGTTGAAATTTCATTCATAATTAACTATTCATAATATTAAACGATTGCATAAAGATAGATATTTTTACAAAAATTCTTAAACAATTCCAGAGAAAACAGGAGTATTCACTTCAGGCATTATCCTCGCCCTCTGAAGAGTCGAGAAGAGCCGGATCTACCTTGGCTGATATTAACTTTTCCTTACCGCGACTTCGACAGAGCTCATAGCCTTTAGAGTATATCTTCATGATTTCTCTATTGATCTCATCTGATTTCCGATACTTTTCACAGATCTACTTGCGAAGATCATCGGTCAAAGGAGGTCCAAGATCCCAAAGAGCCCGAAGTTCTCGGATTTCTTCCTCAAGCTTCGGCGCTTATTCGGATGACCGATTTCTTTTAATTCCCGGTTGTTCAACCAATTTAGCCAAGCTCTTATTGCTGGCTTTCAGCTCCTTAATTTTCCCCATTCTTATTTCATTCCTTTGAACCAGGTCAACATTTATCTTGACAATCTCTTGGTGGTTGGCCTTGGTTAGCTTCTGTTTTTCATTAGACACTTTCACCTCTTCCTTGGTCTGGGCCAACTCCTTTCGAAGACCCTCATTAGTATGGAGGATGACTCCATGTCAATTGCTTTCTTTCTCGCCAACGTCAATTTTAGGTGGCATTCTAACTTGTCTTATATGCCTTTCTTGACTTGACTTGATAGACCTTGGACGTAACGTCCCGATACACCATTTGCCTACACATGTTCAAAGATTATTTGATCGGGCCTCAAATATCTAAGTATAAAGATAATTATAGAAATTAAAGAGAGACCAATTACCTTTGCGCCAGATAAATCATTATGCTTCCTTAAGCAGATCCCGATTAACTGCTAATCGATCGGTGATCGCTTGGTTTCGAGGACGAAAGCATCAAATAGTTGAAAGGGAAGTTGGCGTTAAACTGAGGCCACATAGTTGGAGATGCCATAACATCATTTTGAAACTCGTACGACGATGGCCTTGGGGGGGAGGGCATGGGTCGATCATGAGATGGTGATGGATCCATGTATATATTTTCAGGAGAAGGTGATCGAGCAGGAATAGGGTCATGAACCGGTGAAGGAACAGAAGATGAGCCTGGGTGACTATCTGATGGTTGCTTCCTTTTTCGAGAGAGTGTGGGGATAGGCTCGTTCGGCTCATTGTCATCTGAGACTTGGATTTCAATGGGGAAAGTTGGAGGAATGACAGCTGAGGAGGAAGGGACTCGAAGATCATCGGCAGACAAGGGAGTGATCTTAGTCCGCAATTTCTTGACACGAAGGACTTTTACCCGTTCGTGTATAGGTATGTCGAACAGACTTTCCCTGGTTGGAGCAAGTTCGGGGGGTGTAGGAGTGGGTGCGGATGAAGGGTTTGCTTCTGGGCCTACTTCTGGGTTTGTTTCTGGGTCACTTTTAGGGTTTATTTCTGGGCGGATGGATTTAGATCTCTTAGCAGATCTTTTTCTTCATCGAGGCTTGAAGGATTCTTCAGGTGGAATAGGCTCGTCTTTGTCGATCATTGATTGAAGGGTTGGTAATTGGTATTTCAGTAGGGGGAGGACCATCTTGGGGAGGTTCTTCTGTTGGGAGCTCTTCAGTTGCTTCCGTAGTCTTTCCAGCCAAAAAATCTTCAAAATTTGTAACTTCCGAAGAATTCGGTTTGATCAAAGATACTGTAAGAGTTATATGACAACAAATCAGAGCCAATATTATCAAAAAAATTAGGCAATCAGGCAAAATCAGAGTTTATACTTACGTTTATGATCATATAGCCACGCCTGTTTAGAAAGAAGTCCATGTTTCCATTCTTCAAGTGGGAAATTCCCAAAAAGCTCTATCATCTCGTTCACTCTTTCATTGGAGATGTCACCAAAATCTGCAGAGATTTTTTTTAAATCAAGAGCCCGATTCGGTAAGGAGGCAATTTCTGGTCCTTTGACGAAAAACCATTTCTCGTGCCACCCCTTGTTGCTCGAAGGAGTGTTTATTAAAGACCGCCTCTCAAATCTTTCACCTGCCTTTGGTGCTTCCTTACCTAGAACTTTAAACCCTTTTGCCCTAGACTGGGCAACTTTATAAACGGTAAAGAAGAAATCGAGGGTGGGTTCGACGCCTAATTCATGGCAAAAAGCTATAAACGCTAAAATATGGATGTATGAGTTTCGGACCAGTTGGGCGAACCCAACACCGATAAACCCTAAGAGGGTAACCAAGAAAATGTGAAGAGGGAATCGAACCCCTTTTCGTGCAAGGTCATCGGAATCGCCATTCACCCATCTGGACGTTGATACATCTTCTCATCAGATTTGGGGGCTCTTATCAAGTGAGTATCGGGGATATGATAACGAGCCTTAATCTTTCGCAATTCAGTCTCAGAAACAGCAGAAGGAGTGTTGGCATGGGGATATTGCTCTTTGTTTTTGAAATATTCAGAGGGGTTAGGGAGAGATCTCGGAGGCATAGATTTCTTACTTGGACTCGCAACTTTAGGGTTTGAGCTCGTGGCTTCTTTGGTGGGGCTAGGGCTAGGTGGGACGGTGGTGATCGGGGTTACACGAAGGGGAGAACTCTTGTTCACATTTAGGACCACCATTGTTGGTTTTTGCAGAAAGAAGGGTTCGAGAGCAAAGAAGAGAGCTCAAACGTCTGAATTTCAAATTGACAGTAAAAAGCACAAATTTGGAGGAATTGCTTTTTATACCGATGGTTCTTGTTTGTACAAGGTGGTAAGTACATTAATTGTGATAATGATCAAGAATTCAAATGGGCAGCGTCCGGTTCAAATCTCAGATATTTATCAAATTGGGCTTTTTAGTTAATTTTCCTGGTTTTAGTCCATCCTCTTATTTTAATTCCTTATTTGGACCTTGATGAGTTACAGTTTGGGCCTCTTTCAATCTTGTCAAATTCTCATATAATGGACCATTTATAGTTTTCTATTAAACATCCCGCTTAATAAAAACTAGAAGCAATGTTGGGTCATGATATTTCACATATTGGTAATTCGATTAGGCCCATTCATTTGATTAAATCTCTTGGGTCATTTCTATTGGGCTTGGCAGTTAACAGGTTAGTGGTTTTCTTGGTGAAGTCTCGAAAGACTTGAAATGAATTGAGTGGACCGATCCATTAGATATTTAAATATCTCTATCTTTGACTTGTCTTGATGAAAAAGGATAGTATTGCTGACCAAAAGTCTGCGGATCATTAATGTGGATGGGATAATAAGCCACCAAATGCGATGATGAAACGATGATGTGAAGTAGTGGGTAAAGCTAACGCGATCATTTAGGATGGTCGAGGTCGGTGGATGAGGCGTCGATATCAAGATGAGGCATGGTTAACCGGGCAATATAGTATAAAAGAGTAAGGAGGTCTTCAAAGTAAATGTAATCGATAACTTTATCTTTTTCAATACACTAGATTTTTTATCCTCCATTGTTGACACTTGTGATCGCTTAGACTTGACTCTCACGCCGAAATTTATCCCCCGACGCAAAGCCAAGTCAAACTTGTGTTGTTGATCGTGTTTAGTGTGCGAGATTAGGACGTGCTTACGTGATTGGGGCGTGACAAGATTCTTTCTTGGCGTTAATATATATATATATATATATATATATATATATATATATATATATATATATATATATAACAAGTATTTGTTATTTTAACCGTTTCAACAAATACATTTCTCACCGTCTATTGTAAGATTTAACGGGGAAGATTAAATAAGACGTGGATCCGACCGCTAGCAGGACTTGTGTCGCACTAGTGGTCAGACTAATGACTATAATACCCTCATCTTTATTTGACTTTTCAAACTGGCCGCATATCCTACTTTGTTAAAATTTAGCAATCTATCAAACACAAGATAATTGTACGATGACGAGATGCCTGTTGGGAACACGGTGGAGAGTTTACAGGATAAAGTTTCACTTGGCTCAAATTAAAAACAAAGGCATAGTTCCTTGTACTGAAGTTCCAGATGATGAGCGGGACCAGATACGAAGTATACTATATTAGCTATAGGTTCGCTGTTTCTGTTTTGAGTTTACTAAGTCATCTAGTTTGTTGAAATAAGTCCTATTCTTTAGGAGAAATAGGAGTTTGTTTTCTAGCCACTATGCTATAGGCTTGTAAAGCGTAGTTTTTGTTATATCTTATATGTGTAAAAGCTATAAATAGCTGTTGGTATGTTTAATTGAATAACACATTAATTCCTTCGTTCAGTTTTTCAAGCTTTCTAAGTTCTGATTTCCAACATATTAAGCATGCCAAAGAAATAATAAGCTCCTAAAAAACAAAAGGTGGATCAGGCAGCCAATGGTAAAAAAAATAGTTCTTCAGGTAGTGATATATGGTGTCCATCTAATCATGAATCCAGTAGAAAAATGGTAGCAGTTGTCCATCTTTAATATTTCCGCGCCAACTCTAAATCCAGAGCCGACAATAGATGATTTTCAGAAGCAGAAACAAGATGATGCACATAAAACGATTGCTAAATTTGTAGCCACTAGTAGTATATGCGGTCGGTTTGAAAAGTCAAATAAAAATGAGGGTATTATAATCATTGATCGTTTATGAGAGTTGAACTGGCCGCAGGTTATATTAGCATGCAATCAAGCTAACGCCATAATTATTCAATCTCTTCTGTTAAATCTTATAATAGAGACGGTGAGAGATGCGTTTGTTGGAACATTCTCTCTCAAAATAAGCGTTTGTTATAAAGCATTCCCATATATATTACTCCTATATCAATTAGACGACAAGAGCAATTAAGTTGAGTAAGTAAGTATCTAAAAGACGGTTCAAATATTGATGAGTGATGCGTGCATGCGAGGTGAGGATTTTTAATACTAAAACACAACACTTTGGTTTCATTCCCAACAAAGAAAAAAGATGAGACAGCATTTGCATTACCTCAAACGTACTACTCCGCAAATTAACACAGCAGTACTGTACAATATAGTCATATAAGTAGAATCAAGTCTCATTATCAAAAATTACACCAGCACAAGTATACATCACATATCACAATAACAGTGAAAAGTTAGCGCATATAATTAATTAAATCTCTCGCATATATAATAATTTGGGATTGTTGACATTAATCATGACTATATATATTCGAGAGTCCTGATCACGTACTGAAGGGGTAGATCCAACTTGCAAGATGAAAACGCTGAGAATATATATTGTCAGAGATCGATCGATAACTACTCGGGTGTTGAAAGTAAGTATATATGGAATCAAAAGAATGTGCAAGTGAACAATGGATATTGTCTAGATATTTGAGTAGTGAAAATAGAGTATATATGAGAAATTAACTTAATTTTTGTCTGTCTGTCTTGGGCAAGCTAAGTACGTACGTACTTTTGTTATTTACATGTTCGGAATTAGATGGCCGCCCTTTTAATTTAAAGCACTCATGATCACATGCATGTAAAGTGCACCCACCCTTCTCAGCTTCTCTTGGCCTTGGGGGTGAAGTAACTTGTCGTCTTACTAACTAATTTTTGGTTTTGGTTTTGGTTTTGGTTTTGATAGGTGGTAGGAAGGTGTGCATGCTTTCAGGTTTCAGCAATGAACCTGAAAGATCATTTCTATATATATATATATATATATATATATATATATATATATATAGAATGATCAAGTAAGGATCCTTTATTTAATTAAAATGAGGGACTTTTTTTTTTTTTTTTGCTTTTTTTTTTAAACAACTAAAAAAAGTTTAATATTTTATGGAACTGAAATTTTTTCATAATCTGATGTTTTAGGCGTGTTTTGAATACTTATACCAAAAAGTGGTGTACAGTCTGCACCGTATATACATATTTTGTTATACGCACTCAAATCAATCACACCAAAACATTGTGATATGAAAAATTTCAGTTCCATAAATATTAAACTTTTTTTTTTAGTTGTTTTAAAAAAAAAAAAAAAAAAAAAGCAAAAAAAAAAGTCTCTCATTTTAAGAAAATAAAGGATCCCTTTACTCCGATCTGACCATATATATATATATATATATATATATATATATATATATATATATATATATATATATATAGAATTAATAGGTGTGAGTCGGAGGATGCTAGTTAGCTTTGGTCTCTTAATTCCTTCCTAGCTAGGTTTTGGGTGGAGTCACCAAGGTTCTTAAGTTTTCTTTCTTTTTTAAACAATCATAGCTTGAATGTATGCATGGTTAAGCCAACAGCAATAAATCGCTAATTAAGATGCACTCGGGCGGGCACTTCCTCAATCCAAAGAAAAGGATCAATTTAACAAAGGATTTGAAATAGATCAAGTTGCTAACACACAATTACCGTCAAGGCAATCAAAACATCCCCTAACCCTTAAATAATAACTAAAAATTTAATTAATTAATTATATCCAAGAAGAATTAATATGATGGTGTTGTTTTGTTGAAAAATCGTTGCAGACTGACCATGTATGTAGACTTTTACTACAACTATTGGCCAAATTTTTAAACAAAAAGACACAACACCCGGCCACGCATGCTAATTTGTGCATTAGAAACTAGTAATGTTCACACATTAATTAACTCAAAAATATATATTTAATTAATCTCAAATTAGTTAGAATATATTGCTAGGTAGAAAGTGAATTCCTAGCTCATACCACGACTCAGTCATGTAGTAACGGAAGGAAAATGTCGGAAAGAAAGATAAAACAGACAAAATAATAAAATTTACGTTGTTTTAATTGGAGATTTTTTTTAAAAAATAAAATAATATTAAAAGAGAGTCATCTCACTTATTATTATTTTTTTTTTATTAAAATACCACTTACTGTCCCACTTATTTTAAAAATAATCTTTAAAACAACGTAATTTTAATAAATATATATTCGTTAAAAGATAATATATATTATTTAAGAGATATAATTTAAATTCGTTTTATATATAGTACTATAGTATATTAATTGGTATGTACTCGTGTAGGGCTGAGCAAGTAATCAAATTGGAGTTGAAATCGCACCAAAAATCGCACGAACCGCACCAATTAAAACCGCACCAATGGTTCCGGTGTATGTGGCCAGGGCCGACCCTGAGTTTTGAAAGGCCTAAAGCGGACAAAAAAAAAATAGGCCTTTTACGAATTGCTATTAAGACAGACATAAAAAAAGGAAGAGCATCAATACGAAAGAATATCAAATATAATAATTGACTATTTTAATATTTCCAAAGTATCATTTAGATATATATCACATTATCACTAAGTCAAAAAAGTAATTACCAAATAGGGCCTCTTTATTAAGAGTCTAACACTACTCCCAAATAATTAAAAAAACCCAAAAAATTTAATCTGATGATGAACCCCTATGTACATAATAATTAAATTATTTTGTACAAATTATATGCTTTAAATATGTAGAATATTATAATAATCAGTATATGTAGAATATTACAGATTGATTATTTGTTTTAATATTTAAGTATTTTATTTAAGTAATAATTAAAGGAAGAGAATATTTAAGGGGGCCCTAAAAATTTTTGGGCCTAAAGTTCGGGCACCTTGGGCTTTAGCCCAGGGCCGGTACTGTATGTGGCGGTTTTAGGTGGGTTGAATAACCAAATTTATGATTTTGGTTTGGTTACTAGCCAAAATCGCATGCATAAAACCGAAATCGCACCATGTGTGTGTATGTATGTAATATCTCTAGTAAATTCTAAAGTTACTTTTCACTCAAATACACTCAGAGAAAACTCCAATCTTGCATTGTCATTTTTTCACCAATTGAAAGAATATTGTTAGAGGTTATAGAGTCAAAAATTAAGCAATTGGGTTTTAGAATTTCGAATTTGTTTGATGCGTTATTGGAGGAGCTTATAGCTGAGGGGCCATGCTATACTAGTAATAGTCTAATAGATTATTTTTCAAATTAGATATAGTTAGGAGTATATTCTATAAGTCCTTCCTGCAATATATAAGATAGAATTTCATTCTATCTCCAGTATATACTTTTAATTTTTGGGGAACTAAATAAACATTCTTGCTTATTATCGAATATATGGTCTCCGTTGTTTTATATAGCGTATATTTTAGTTTTAAAGCATCATTCATTTATTATAAACTAAAACTATTTTACGTGTCTCACTGTTCTATGATTTGATGGTAAATTTGACATGTTTGGCATAAGGAACTTTGGTTCTATGCTTAATATAATTCACATTGTGAGACCCCAGATTTTATGAATAAATATTTAATTTTTTCGAAATAATTTTTTTGAATATTATGGTGTGAATTTGATATAATGTTATAGTTGTGGGTAGTATTTATAAATTTTATAATGTATGCAAGTTGTTATATAATATTCGATTGGTCGGAGAATATTCTTTTTGTCGGGGAATATCCGTACGACGGTATAATCATTGGTGGACCTCACAACGGAATTATTGTCGGATTGAGAATACGACAAAAATATTTTTATGAGAATAATGGCGGAAGTTTTACCGTTAAAACTGTTGAACTACTCGGTAGTAAAAGTACAGTAATACGCGTGGTTGCATAGTAGCATACGGTATTGATTATTAATGCTTGCGTGAGAAGTCACTCAGTTTTGTTTTATTAGTATTATTAATGTAATAAAACAGAATTTTTTTTTTATATAAAACAGAACACTTTTATAAAGTTATTCGTTTTATTAGACTATAAATATAATATATAATATTCTATTATGCATAGTATTTTGCATAGTAAAATCTTTTTATATAAAACATAATACTTTTATAAAGTTATTTATTTTATTAGACAATAATTAGAATATATTATATTTTATTATGCATAGTGTTGCAAGATAGTGCCTCGCATAGTATTTTGCGTAGTAAATTTTTTTATATAAAATGTAATACTTTTATAAAGTTATTCGTTTTATTAGATTATAAATAGAATATATTATATTTTATTTAAAAGATTTTGTTTTATTAGAATATTTTATTAAATCAATACTGGATCATCTGGTTTAAAAAGTGAATCAACTGACCGCTTCATGAATTAGTTACTTATCGCAATCCATTCTTCTATAAATGAAGCTTCATTCCTTCATTATTTCTTACTGAATTCAATTTGAAACTCTAGATAGAGAAAATATAGAGAGTTCTTCTTCTATAATCTTGAGCGTATTTCTTTAAAGTTTAAGAAAGTTTTGAGCATAATGCAAGATTTTTTTCGAGTATATCCTCGCCTCTACCCGGTTGGAGTACTCTTTCTTTCAAAAGGTAAGTGATATTATTTGTTGTATTAAGTAAGGGTATTATTTCTTTCGTCTTCACGTAAGAGAACTTCATTATTCCATTCTTTATTATTACATTGGAATAGCACAGTATCGCTGGATTACTGTATACTTGGTGAAATTCTTCCGTTATTCCATTCTTTATTATTATGTTGGAATAACTTTGCTTATGCTAAGCAATCGCATACATGGTGAAATTCTTCTATTATTCCGCTTCTTTATTATTCTGCGCGGAATATCCTTGGTTTATACGCGTCTTACGCTGACTTTGATTCCATTATTTATTATTCATTGGAATATCATGTATGCACGCGTTTATCGTGACTCGGTTCCATTCTTTATTATTCTCATTTAATATCCTAATCTGCATGCGTGCGTTACGGCGTGGCGTGGTTCCATTATTTATTATTTTGTTGAGAATAACTCCGCCGATGCGATCTATCGCATTTACGGTGATTTCTTCATTATTCCATTCTTTATTATTCATTGGAATAACTCGCCATGTGGATTATCACACGCATGGTGAATGATCCTTTTGTATTCATTTCTTATTAAATTGTGGAAATGATCATGCAAGTGGATTACCACATGGCGGATAAAAATCCATTTGCGCTTTCATATATTCTCTTATACTCTCGGTTGGTTAAAGCTTTGACTTCTATACTCCATAAAATTAGTAGAATATCCTTGATATTTGCGCTTCATCCAGTATCTTTTCATGGAAATATTCTTCTGAGCATTCTTGAATTTTACTCTACAAAGAAGTATCATGTTGACAATTTGGACGTTATTGGTTCCTGGATAAATTAATTCTTGAACTTGTTTTATTGAATTCTTATATCATTGTCATCATCCTCATGTTTATATTATGTTGAAAGTCATCTGTGGCATGTAGTGCATAAATGGACTTGGTATGATTATGACCAGGGATTATTAGGTATAATCATGACCGTAATATTACAAATGATGTGGAAATAGTCCTCATTGGCCCGTAGTGCATTGATGGACAGTTTTTGGTATCATTATGGCTATGGATTCTCTTCGGCCAAGGGTGCAAAGATGAATTGTTTTATGGCATGATCAGGACCGTTGATGAAAACATGATTATCTTTGGCCCGTAGTTCATGGATAATTTGTGGTCGTGATACTAAAAAAAATGTCTTTGGCCTGTAGTGCAGGGATGATTTGATGATGTGAATTATTTATTGAGCTGAGTCTTAGCGATAAAAGTGATGAAAAACTTTTTAAATCATAGTAGATGGTAGATTTTATTCTCTACTTGACTCTTCTAATGGATTGCTTGTTCCGCTGCAGTTAAACTTGATGTTTGTTATATTGTATCAGTTTAACACTGTTGAAGGTTAACGATAATTTATTTTGCATTATCTTAGTCATAATATTTCTTGTTGGGCTAGTTGAGCTCACCCTTTCTTTCATTGTTCTCTTCAGAAAATGAAAACGTAGCTGGGACTAGTCGGGGAACAGAGTGATGGTCCTAGATGGTGCATTAGTAGTCCTCACTATTCTGTGAAATAGTTTAATAATAAATGTAATGAGGACTCCATTGAGTGTGGATATTGTCTAGATGACAACATTTGTATTAAAACTCACAGCATATGTGACACCCCCAAAATAGGTCTACATCCCCCATTCTGAGTTGTCAATACACGGTACAGAAACAACTACAACTTTATTATTACAATAGTAAAACTGTGAGTTTAAATACGATATTGCCATCTGCATAAATATCCACATACAAATAAATCCTCATCATAATTATTGATACATTATTTTACAACAATGGTGAGGACTACTAAACAACTCTCCTAGAACTTTCATTCCATACCCCATTGCACTTGCTTATATTCTCGCATCCCGAGAAGAAAAATGGAACAAAAAGGAAAAGGGTGAGCTCATTAGCCCAAAAGAATATTATGACTAAGATAATATACAACAAAATTATCGTTAGTCTTCAACAGGAAAAATATAATAGAATACAATAGACAACAAGTTTTAAATCAATATTCGCAGCAATGAAATAATAATTCATTAGAAGAGTTAAGTAGAGAATGCAAACTACTATCTTACATGTATGAATTTTAAAGTTCATCGCCTATTTTTATCCCCGTAACATCAATCAATATATATACCTGGGATCAAATATTCATCCTTGCACTACAAAAGCCCGGACATTCACCATTGGTCATGTTCATCTAAACACTGCTCATCTTTGCACTACGGGCCAAAGATATTCATCGAAATCATTCATCTTTGCACTACGGGCCAAAGATATTCATCGAAAATCATTCATCTTTGCACTGGGCCAAAGATATTCATCATAAATCATTCATCTTTGCACTACAAAAGCCAAAGATATTCAATAATATCATCATTTAAGACCGAGGATGATGAAAATATTTTTTTGTTAAAGAAACGAATCCAAAGTGAAACAAAATGACAAGGATTAAGGATTAAGGATTCGTGATTTTGTTTTATCCACGTCCAAAAATACCTCAAAAATAATCATAGTGGTGTAAAATTCAAGAATGATCAAAACATGGATACAATCAAAGCTAGTATCCGTAATAGATATTTTGAACGAAAAGAAAATTTTTTATTTTTCGATGAATAAGTCTTAGATTCGTGAATAAGATCAGAGTATCGTGAATAAAGGTCGTATACGTGAATAGTAACTCGACACCAAAAGTTCCAAATTTGAAAAAAACTTCGATCAATATTTTTGAGATAATGATATTGAAGAAATAATATCATTACGAAAAAAATAATATCCCTTACCTCGAAAGATCAAGTCTTAACCTGGAATCTCGGATATAGACTATATCTTGAACTTTCACCGATATAGCAATACTCAAAGTATACTCAAAATACTCACAAGAATACGCCGATAATATAGAGAGAGAAAACTTCAATTTCGTGTGATTTTCAATTCTAACCCAAGACCTTATTTATGAAATTCGCTGTAACACCAAAAGTTAGAAAAATCTAATATAATATTAATATATATAAAAATTATTATCGTATTCCTTGAAATCTTAATCTCAATAATTCACACATGCCAACCTTCTAGAAAAAATAAAAAAACGTTTTTCTAATTTAAAATAATTTAAACTTCCAAAAATCAATTATTTGAGCTTGAACTTCAATAATTCATAATAAATAGCCCTTTTATCAGAAAATTCGAATCTTACGAGTTTTTATAGGAAATTCAATTCTCTACAACTTTGCGTAAGAAAGTTTTTTCTAAATTTCCAACAGAAATTGACCGAAATCCACAAACGGGTGATTTTAGAAGTATAATCAAATTTCGGTCGATAAATGGGGTCCAATTTAGACATGTTTAACATGTTTTAAACATTTATTGCAACAAAAATACTCTTCCTCCTCAGATATCTCATATATCCCACATTCGTTGTAAAAATATCACCATTATTATATTATTAAAATATAATAATATATATTTAAATGAATTATTTTATCGAAAAAAAATAAAATTTCAATTTTCAACAATTGTCACATTAAAAATTTTCTCCATCTATATCCACATAAAATCAATATTTTCTCATCATATGAATCAATAATTAATTATTCACAAATAATATTACGTAATCACAATATCACAACCGAAGTGCGGTTCTGAGGAAGAGGGGCTTTCCAATAAGAATTTCTCTTACTTTGTGCCGCAATTAGGTGACCAAACCTCTCCTTAGTCGAACTTTCTAGACATTGCCAATAATGTTATCTAATAATATTATTCGGATAATATGAATTATTGTTTCACAATGAAAAAATAATCGTGTAATGACAATTATTAAAACAATGAAGAATATAAAATATCAACGCAACAATTATTGAATCAATAAAATAAAACACTCGAGCGATGAATTATCAGAAACCATTATTGAGTAATGCTCTTTCACGTAAGAGTCAATAATCGTGCAATACTGGTGTCTTCGCTTCAACAACGCCAGACATTCGTGTTTTTTAACCACCGGTATTTCCAACAGCCGTGAATCGTGAATAACTACTACCTAGTTATTTTTAAACAACTTATATTTGTCATTTTCTTCCTCCAATCGCTTTTCACATGGAGCCCACACATGGCCAATGCTACTGGTCGCATTTAATATTCTCTCGACAAAGATTTAATATTCCACGCACCAAACGAATATTCCCCGACAACAATGAATATTTTATAACCACTTGCTTATTTTGAAATATTTGCGTATTTTACCCGTGAATTATCCACATTAATCACATCAACCTTACTTATTTCAAAATAATAATTAGGAAATTAAATTTCATTTATTAATTATTTGGGATCTTATGAAGATATGTTTTGTCGATTTTACACTAATCATTGTATAATTAGTTTGTATTTGATTCAAAGACTATGATCCGACGCACCCAAGATGGGTGATGTATACCTATTTTTGGTGGCGTCACACACATTGTCGACTCTGTCACTAATTTAATTGCTTGATGTAAATTCTATGTTAAATTTTATTGAAGGCTTAGATTTTTTTGTTGTTTCAATTGATTTTGGAACCGAAACCACACCAATTAAAATCGCACCGCACCAATCACAAGCGTTTTCGTGTACGATTTTAAATTTTTCAAACCGCACCATGCTCACTCCTGTATTTGTATTTGAAGAAGGTGATGAGAAGGATGTTATTGTCATTTGATAGGTCATCACAGCTGTTGTTGTGACGTTGTTTTCAATGAATAAACTAAACACGCATGAATTGGATGATTTATGTAAGAGCGCTAATAAATGAACAACTCCTCCTCCAGAGTCCTCCTCCTCCTCCTCCTGTGCTGATTCCAGGTCCATAAATTCATAAATAATTGAAAGGTGTGGTGGTGCTTTGCCCTGCCCTCGATTACTTTAATACTACTAGTATCCATTTCACTTGGTTGTGCTGTACCTTGACTTGACATTTCATTTGGGGATCTACAAAATTTTCATTACAAATTTACAATTTTCTTATAATACGCATGTAAAAGTGTCCATAACATTATTCATTTTTTACTCCCACCATGCAAACAGTTTTAATAATATAAATTGTAAATGAAAAATTAAGCAAGCTATAAATGTATGGAAGTTATCTCCAAAATACTCCATCACCCCATGCAAGGAACTCTAATTAATCAAATACTAGTATCAAAGTTGATGTATTGGGGTTAATTCGAGCTGAGTATTTACGTGTTTAAAACTTGATCATGTAACAAATCAATACAGGGCAGGGCAGGGCAGGACAAGTAGCGAAAGCCGAAAGGGACTTGTTCCTTGTTTAGGTGAGAAACAATTAATAAATGAAAGGAAATAAATAATAATAATAATAATAATAATAATAATAATAAGGTTATATCATATTTATATATATGAATTATGATAATGTTTGGGCACGGCACGAGCAGGAGCAGGAGCAGGAGCAGGAGCAGGGGCAGGGGCAGCACTATCATTATTTTGTACAAACTAGTGATCAATCATTGATAAATACTTTTGGCCCTTTTCTGCAGTTATTTGGTGCCTGTGGCCACTACTACTAAATGCAAACTTCTCTCCTCAAATCTCCTTCTCTCTTAAATTATTTAATCTACTATTTAAAGACACAACCAAGTGAAGTGAATACTACAGTGTATTTAAAGAGACAAACAACCGATAATTGTATTCAATTATTATTATTATTGTTATATTATGGTTTGTATGGGTTAAAATGAAACTATTTTATTTTATATTTTATGTATGTAGTGTAATTAAGGCATATATATATCATCTATCGGTTTTAAATTTTAATATAGAGCAATAAATATAGGAAAAGGTGCAAATTAAAAGTCTACCTTCTATAACTCGTGTTTGGATTACATCTATTTAATTTGAAATGCTACTATTTTATTATTATTATTTTTTATATTATATTTGTATGTATAATTTGGGAAAGTGGTTAATATGAAGTTTATTTTGGAGTAAGTTGAATTGATTGGTAAATCCAGAATTGACACGCGAGGTTGTATCTTGATGTCCCGAATATTCTATTCGCCAATTAACAAATTTATCAAAAAAATAAGTTCATACTAACCGGATTCATAATTTGTGTTTGTAATTATGTTTGCTAAATTACATGCATTTGTAAAAGCAAAAAGTAGTAGTTTGGCAATAGCAATTACGAGAGTGGATAAGGCAAAAGCTGTTGATATTGCGATTTGCCAGTGTGGTTGCTGGGCAAATTGAGGTGAGAGAGTGGGTGAAAAAGAAAGATGACATGCAGCCCCAGCCGCTTTTGCCTCTCTCTCACTCTCTCTCTGTTGCCTTCCATTTATTTACTTCCTTCTTTTCTCTCTCACTCTATAACCTCTTTCCTTTCCAATTCTCTCTCCAATGTATAGTTTCTCTCTCTAAAGAAAGGGTCTTCGAATCTCCCCTTTTGCTGCTTCGGGTCCTGAAAAGCCCACGTTAAGGACCCAACAATTCATAGATTCCTTGCTAGTGACAGAATTATAAGCCCTTCCACTCCTTGTTATTTCTATTCCCTTCTTTCTCTCTCTCTCTCTCTCTCTCTCTCTCTCTCTCTCATATATGCTTTCTTTGTCAATATATGATTCTGTTTTTGCCCATGTACATATCTTCTGTTTCTTATATGTATGCGTTTCCTAGATTAATCTATTTCAGGCCGAGAAAAGTTGGGATTCTTATGGTAATGTAGTGAATGAACAGGGTAGGTTAGTTATTTAATACCAGCAATGGATTCTTCTTCTTTCGAGGGTAATTACTATCCTTCTCTCATTTATTGAGATTTTATCTTGTTTTATTGATTACCCATTTGTCTTATTTATGCTTTGACGGATTTGTTGATGATGGGTTGCAGCTTTAAGTTGGATCTGTTCTGCATGAGTACTTAAATTCTAACTTTTGATTATTAAGATTTGGGTCTTTATCAGGTCTAATTATTTTCTTCAATATTAGATATTAGTGTTACATATCTATCTAATGCTTTTGTGTTGATAGATTTTGAGCTTTTTGTTTGGTAGTTTTATGCATTTCTCAATTATGATTGACTTGTTGCATTTAACCTGATTATGAAATGCCAGCAATGTCTTCTCTCTCCTAGTATTGATCGATCTCAATCAATAATGTATGGGGGTTGCTTATTATGTGCAAGAAGTAAGCTCGTATTATTTGATGATTAATGTTTGTTTTTCTGTGTGTGTGTGTGTATATATATACATATATTAAATATCACCTTGTGCCAAAATTAGTTTGTCACCCCTTAGCAATGCGTGAGCTACTTTTAGATAAAATTTGCACATGATTTCTTTTTTGTTTATTTATTTATTTTGAATAATAGTATATGATCTACTTTTATGTAACTGCCCTGCAATATGGAGACTTTATTTAATGTGGTCAGATGTCCTTATCACTCCAAGTCAACCATATATTTTATGTGCTAGTACAAGTATCAATTGGGTTTCTGCAATTATACTAAACTGGACTCTGAAATTAATCTCACAACTGATTAATGGAGGTAAAAGTTTGCTGTTGAAAAATGAACTATTGGTGAATTATTTGTTGGCTTGTTATTTGATCAAGAGAATGATCCGAACATAAAAGAATGATGTAGTTGAGATCATTTAATAAACTTTAAAGTTGGGAATAGGCTCTACTCGGATGAATGGTGGTTGAGCTCTAATTCTAACTTCTCTTTTTGTTCTAGTCAGTTTTTCTTTCAATTTTATTGAGTCGGCATTCTAACAAGCGGAAGGTATGCAGCTTGATAATTTCATAATTTAGGGTTAAAAGTTCTGATACCCAATCTAATTTATTTTACATTTACAAAAATACCATCTTTTATATTGTTTTTAATTTTCTTTCTTTTTTCTTTTCACTTACGTCCAAAGCTATGGTAATTGCTCAGGACTCAGAAGTTTGTTTCAACATGCTAGGCTTGTATATTAGGAGCATTATACAAATATGTAAAATTCTCTCTTTCGGTTCCAGGATTTGTGCTCGACCCATCCAAATGCAGTAAGCTAAGTATAGCAGAAAAGAGGGAACTTGTATATGAACTGTCAAAGTGGGCAAATGGTGCTCCAGAGTTGCTCCACTCATGGAGTCGTCAGGAAATTTTGCAGATCCTATGTGCAGAGATCGGAAAAGAAAGGAAATATACTGGCTTGACAAAACTGAAGATTATAGAGAACCTTCTGAAAGTTGTATCTGAAAAGAAATTACATGATCATGGCTCCGTGGCTGACCTTGAACCACAGCCTTCAGCAGCAACTGGTCAAAGGGCTGCCAAAAGGCAGAGAAAAACTGACCACCCAAATCGACTACCAGTAGCAGCAAACAGTTTGTCAATCAGCTCAGTTAGCAATGATTTAGGTGATCCTGTATTCTGCAAAAATTCAGCTTGTAGAGCTAAACTAAGTCGAGAAAATGCATTTTGCAAGAGGTGTTAAGTGCTGTATCTGTTATCAGTATGATGACAACAAGGATCCAAGTTTGTGGCTAACCTGTAGCTCAGAGCCTCCCTTTCAAGGTGAATCATGTGGAATGTCATGCCATCTTGAATGTGCTCTGAGGCATGACAAATCTGGCATTGCAAAGGATGAGCAAGACTTTGGACTTGATGGAAGCTTTTATTGTTTATCTTGTGGGAAAGTGAATGATTTACTCGGGTAAGTTTCCAATTCCTTTTTCCCTTCCGTATATTGAAGTTTTAAATATATGGTAGTGTACTATTATTCTTCAAATTTAATCTTAGATAATACCGGATATGTTTGTTCATTTGCCTGATGGATTTGCATTTTTGTGGGTTATAAAGCATTTGATTTTGATTGACACAAATTAGCATCGCCAATGTTGTTCCTGGCGACATTGTAACCACAATTTGATATTTACAGATGCTGTTAAAATTAGAAAGTAATTTACGAAAAGAATTTGGCAATGAGAAAATAGTAAGCACTTAGCCTGGATTTTATTCAGTCAAACTGTGTTGCACACAAGTTGGTTTAATTGCGCTTGTATTTGTACACACATGAATACCGCATCCTCTCTCCTACGATGCTGATTTTATTTTTTTAATATTTCACATACCTTGAATTTTCTTTGAGTTGTACATCTTTTAGTGTTTGAGTTGGTTTCTTATGAAATGTTATGTTGGAAATTGAGCGCTTAATCTCCGAATGGTGTTCATCTGAAATCACAATTGCCTGCTACAACTAATTTTTCTCTATAGAATCACCACACATGAGCTCACCTGGGACTGTTTTTATAATTAACATGTAGATGTTGGAGAAAACAAATGATAACAGCAAGGGATACCAGGCGTGTCGACATATTGTGCTACCGTGTTTCCTTAAGCCAAAAGCTTCTTACAGGTACAAAATACTACTATAAACTTTCTGGAATTGTGGCCGAAGCAATAAAGAAGCTTGAGGCAGATGTCGGTCCTTTATCTGGCTTACCTGTGAAAAAGGCCAGGGGTATTGTAAACAGACTTTCTTCAGGTCCGGAGGTTCAGAGACTTTGCTCCTCTGCTATTGAGTCACTGGACTTGATGCCTTCTGGCGCATGCTTCAGTATGTCATCCGTTCCTGTGGTCCAAGGTCATTTCAAATTTCAGCTACTTGATACTGAAATTCACCAACTATCTCACACACAAAAAAAAACTTCCAATTAGTTTTTTCTTGGGTAGCATTGCATATAAAGAGGACTGGATGACTTGTAGTGGCTGTACAACTTATATCGTTATCTAAATTTTTCTGGTTAATGAACCTGATGGTTGTCCATTGCCTCGTTATATACATGTTGTCCATCACTTCTACTCTTGAAAAATTCACAAAATTTGTTTTGGGAAGTACATAGCTGCAATGTATCTGTATTTTTGGATTATGCTGTCAAATCAAGACGTTCATGCTATTTGTCGATTTGAATGATTGCAGATTCCTGCCTGGTAGCTCCATGTATCAGATTTGAAGATGTTTGTACCTCGTCAGTTACTGTGATTGTGAGTTACAAAGATCCATCTCTGGGTAAGGTGTCAGGCTATACCTTGTGGCATCGCAAAGCGGATGAAGCGGACTATCCAACGGAACCTACCTGTACATTGTTTGAACCTAACGCAATGTTTTCACTCTCAGGTTTAACTCCAGCTACAGTTTATCTTTTCAAGGTTGTTTACTTTGATAACAATAAGAAGTTGAGATCGTGTGAAGTTCAATTGCAAACATGCAGTGATGGAGTTCCTAAGTTAAAGGGCTTAGAAGTGGAAAGAAGTCGTAGCCCAGCAGCAAACTGCAGTAGCCTTTCTAATCCTTCGTCAGTGGAAGATGAAAGTAATAATGTCATTTCCTTTACAAATGAGAATGAGAGTGAGAAGAATGTTTATGTGACTTACTGCAAGACAGCTGATAACAATAATTCAAAAGATGTATTTACCGAGGGACTAAACTGCACTGCCACAGACCAGAGAGGACCCCAGAAAAATTTAGGGTTTATGTTGAATGAGGAACATGTGATCGATAGTTCAATGCCAACTTCTGTGAACCTTGAGGACAAGCACTCACCAGAAGGGCGAACCACTGAGGAGACAAGCCCTGAAAATGGGTCGAACACCCCTGTCCAGAGTGGCATGGAGTGTGTGCCTTTTGTTCATATTTCTGAAGCTGGCTTACCCAATACTCCGTGCAAATTGGAAAATTTGAAGGATGGGCTAGTAAGGAGCATTAGACCTAAACTCAACAAGGATCTTGATAATGGGTCTGGGTCGAAGGAAGAGGAGCCCCAAGATGGAAGCTCAGTTAAGAAGAGGAGTGCGGAAAGACGAGGCAATGAATGTTCTGAAAATGGTGATAAAGATTTTGGGTATTATGTGAAGGTGATCAGATGGTTGGAGTGTGATGGGCACATTGAGACGTGCTTCAGGCAGAAATTCCTGACTTGGTATAGCTTGAGAGCAACCCCAGAGGAAGTGAGGGTGGTAAAGGTGTTTGTTGATACTCTCATTGAAGATCCATCATCTCTCGCAGGGCAGCTTATCGACACTTTCTCTGAAGTTATTTCCAGTAAACGCTCTTCTTCTGTAGTGCCGACGGGGTTCTGCCTAAAGCTTTGGCACTGAGAGGCCGTAGTTTCAGAAGATTCCTGGTATCATATAAGAATGATTCTCGAGTGTGAACCCCCTAATTAGGTTTGCCCATCCATAATTTTTTCTTTACTACTACCTTTTGATATTTCAACATTCATAATTAGACTTTCATCATTCATATTGATTATTAGTACTCGCATTTAATCACGTCCTTCATGTTGTATGAACATTAGATCTAAAAAAAATCTCACGTCTAATTTATGAATGCAATAAATATATAAATGAAAATTTTATTGACTGCATGCTACCTAGTACCTACCTCTCAATGTCTGAATGAGTGTGTTGTTAACTATATGCAAGTGAGAAGACACAGTCCCACTCCCAAACGGTCCTCCCTCCCTCCCTCCCTCCCTCCCTCCCTCGTTCTTTGATTACTAGTAATACATACATACCATTACATTTATCTGTAGCAACCAACACTTTGGTCGTAAGTTATCATAACCATTTGCTACTTAGCATTGCACCAAAAATCTCTTTTTGATTTATTTTCCAGAAAAATATTTATATTGCAAAAACATATATCTTATTTTTTTATTATATTTAATTATTCATGTATTTGTATTAATTTATAAATTTTGCCAATGTCTTACATTTATTTATAGGTATAAATTCTCCCAAACCCGGTTTATGAAACTTTACTCATTTTTACAAAAAAAATAAATAAAATAAATTCTGAAAATAAAATTTTATTTTTTGATTTATTTTTTGAATCTATATTTTATAATACTTTACTCTTTTTAAAAAAAAATTAAAATTTCTATTTTTTTTGAAAATAAAGTTTTTTTTTTTTGAATTTATATTTTATAAAATTTTACTCATTTTATTAAAAAAATGAAAATTTTATTTTTTTTCTAAAATAAAGTTTTATTTTTTTTGAATATAAATTTTATAAAGCTTTACTCATTTTACTAACAAAAAATAATTTTTTTTTATTTTTTTCTTAAAATAATTTTTTTGAATTCTATATTTTATGAAATTTTACTCATTTTTTTTAAAAATAAAATAAAAATCTAATTTTTCCTTGAAAATAATAATTATTTTACAACTTTTTAATTTTTTTTTATTAAAAAAATTGAAACTTTTACTATTTTTATATTTTAATTTCTATTTTTTAGTTTTAATTTTAAAATTTTCTAATATTATGAATACAGGTTAATTTTTTTTCTAGAAATTTTTTACATAAAAAACCGGTCGAAATAGCACATAATTTTTTTTTTCTAGAAATAAATTTTTACATAAAAATGAATTTTTTTTTTAATTTCTCAAATGAACTCCGAAAATAAAGTTTTATTTTCTTATTTAATTTTTTGAATGTATATTTTATGAAATTTTACTCATTTTATGAAAAAAAAAAAGTTTCTAATATTTTATTTCAAAATAATAATATTTTAAAAACTTTTTAAAATAATAATTATTTTAATATTTAAAAATAATATTTAATTTTAAAATAATTTTAAAACTTTTTAGCTTTTAAAAAAATTTAAATTAGTGAAATTGAGGTCAAGTCAAATTAATTGGGGTGTACTTAATAAATATGTTTGGGTCCAAAATAAGTAGAAATGATAAAAATAAACAAAAAATATCATTTAATATAGACCATCACTACTTAATTTGACTGATATGAGACGAAAGAAGAACCAAATTAGAATCGAAACTGTACTAACAATTAAAAGATATATTTAAATTAAGATAATAAATATTAACAAGGTAACCAATTCACATCACACCTGTATTATAATTTAAGATAATAAATTGTATTTAAACCTATATTTAAATTACTCTTACAAGTGATGGCGTGAATATGTTTTAAAAGTAATGAACTTTTAAGACAAGTGTGCCGCTACGCCTACCAGAGATGAGACATATCCATTACATTTAGAGTAGTTCTACACGGACAGCTTTTTTAGACAGAAAAATTGGATATTTTTTAATTTGTAATTCTCAAAAAATGTATAAAAAAAAAATTTGAAAAATATCCAATTTACCTGTCTTAAAAACCTGTGCCAAGACTTTTCTTACATTGAATAACTCGTACTTGAGTAAAGGAGTTAAATAACGACAAAAACTTTGTATAAAAATGGTTTTACTTTTTCAATTTCATGAAATAGTCCTAGGACATGCAGTTGGATACCAGGTTATTCATATATATGAATGCTTATAGACTCGATCAATATACTTTTTCGTACATGGATTCTTTTCTAAATTTAAACCCTATAAAATCAAAACAACGTGTTTGGCAATAATAATAACAAATTCATCTCTTAATAAAGATAAAACAAATTCATCGATCTCGCAAGTTGCATGGTTAATGCGGATATATATATATATAGTTCCTATATAGTAGATGTATAAATTAAGGATCGGAAAATAAAAATTTAGGACAGATAGTTGGTTGAAGCACATGCACCAAGATCTGTACAAAACTACCCTTTTGGTGCAAGCTGAGCAAAAGCTGGATTAATAACAGTAAAACCACCATCAATTGCTAAATTATGTCCACTCACATACTTGGACTCATCACTTGCCAAAAACACAGCCGCCTCCGCCACATCTTCAAATCCAAGCGTCACCCCTTTAAGGTTGGAATATAAACCCTGGATGGTGCTCGGCAAATCATCATCTTCCCTTGCAAATTTTGATGGCAAAACATAAGGTGATATGCAATTCACACGAATTCTCGACCGCCCGAACTCGGCCGCAACATTCTTGGTCAACCCCACCACGGCGTGCTTCGAGCTTGTGTAGGCATGTGTTGTTGTCCAGAATGCTGGGCTTTATTTCATCCATAATAGCGGCATTGTTGATCATAATGTCTAGCTTTCCATGGCGGGTAATGGTGGCGTCCACGGCGTTTTGGACGTCGGATTCAATGGACACATCGAGGTGGACAAAAGAAGCGACTTGAGGGCCCAATTCATCGCAAACGAATCGGCCCAAGTCGTCTAGGATATCAGCTATCACCACTTTGGCTCCGTGTTCTGTGAACACCCTTGCAATACACTCTCCCAACCACGAGCTCCACCTGTTATTAGCGCCACTTTACCTGCCAATCTACACCAATGCATATATATATATATATATAATACAATATAATATAATTAGCATTTCTTATTTCAATTGGCTATTACTCCCTCCGTTCAATAATATAAGGAGTAATAATGAGTAATTTTTAAAAAATTATAATTAATGCTCTTAAATTTTTTAAAATATTAAATAATTTAGGACAAATAAAATTACTTAATTAAAATATCATATATTATGGGACGGAGGGAGTATATATGAATGGACCATTATCCCAATCCAATTTAACCTAGAGTTGGCAGTTTAAAATGATGCACATTATACGTTTGATGAAATGTCAAGAAAAGATTTTATTTTTCTTTAGAATCCTTACTACTAGTATAAATAAATATACTACTTCAGTCATGTTACAGATTACATGTTCATTTCTACCAAGTTAAATGACATTTGCGGTGCAAATTTCTCGATTTTTGTTTCATTATTAAATTTGATCATTTTATAAACGCTTACAATGGAGCATGCATAAATGCATGGATCGAGACATTTTGATCGAATTTATCACTTCCCTTTTATTAATCAAATATAATGAAAAAATTAAAAGAAGGCAGGCATTTTTGGCATAATCCAAGGAATCCATCCTTGCTAATTAAGGCGAAGGAAAATGCATAATTTTAATCTCAAATACTAAACAGTTGTGAAAAGAAAATTGGTAAAAGATGATAGAAGGTATATATATATATATATATATATATATATATATATATATATATATATATATATATATATATATATATATATCAGAGATCGAGTAAAGATTTCACTTACTTTGTTAAAATGTGACTTTTTTTTGTTTGTTTTTTTGGTTTTTTTTAAATAACTAAAAAAAAAAAGTTTAATATTTATGGGCCAAATTTTTCATAATATGATTAACTTTGGATGTGATTTGGATCACGTATAACAAAAAGTGTCCATATAACTGCATGCGACTGCATGCATGACCATTTTTGGTATAGGTATTCAAATCACGCCTAAAACATTATATTATGAAAAATATCGATTCCATAAATATTAAATATTTTTTTAGTTGTTTTAAAAAAAAAAAAATATCCGTTTTTAACAAAAGAAGTGGTTTCACCTTATCGGTTATATATATATATATATACCATACCTGGGTACAATTGTAGAGGCCAATAAAGGGGTTCCCATGGTTGTGTTCCGACTTAATTCTTTCAAATCTTAAACTTGTTAATTTCTAATGTGAAGCTGGCTAGGTTTTAGAAAAGGTTAACGTTTTAGAGATCATATGTATGAATTGGACTCCCTGATCCCCTAGCTAGCTTATATATATATATATATATATATATATATATATATATATATATATATATATATATATATATATATATATCATAGGTTTCATCGTTACAATCCTATCCTAGCCAATTACTTAAGAGTAGCATCGAGCTACAGTTTCCTACTTCCACCTGGAACATTGTCAAAATGATCCTACATATATGAGTTTCAATTTTTCGAAGATCGAGACATATATAATCGGCCCAACTAAAATAACCAAATTATTACTGTTATATTGCAGGCCGCATGCCTCCATTTATATAAATTAAATACAAAACCGCCATATGAAAACGACGACACCGTGCGTGCAGGCCAAATTATTTGGATTGGGGATGGGGAAGCTGCATGCTTTAATTTTAGGGCTGGTGGTCCGGGAGGAATTAAGTTTCGTACTACTAGTAGTACCACTTTTACTTTCTTGGGGGAATTATACTTCAGTTCAATCAACTTTCTCCTCCTCTCACTTAAAGTATCGTCAACAATGTTTATATATATTGAATCTGCGCGCTCAAATATTTTTATTAGGGTCGGCTAAAATTGCATTTTATTCATTTTAATTTTGCAACAATGAATGAATGATATTACTAGAATCTTCTATCTAATTATATATATATATATATATATATATATATATATATATATATATATACAAATAAAAACTTTCTATCGTGTGTGACATGCGATGCGACCAAACTTTTAAAATGAACAGACAAAAAAATGTCATTAAGTTTAGCGAAAAATTTGTCTTTCGCTAAAGGTGATCTGCATGCTCTATTTTTAAAGTAAGAGAATTAAAGAAAAGTGTACAACTACCAGAGATCATGAGCCGAATCTGTTACATTTAATGAGTTGAACTTGATTGAAGGAAGTTAAATAATATGACACACTTTGCATAAAAATAAATGGGTTAAGTTCAGATGACCACTTGGAGTTTGGACGGTTTTCCACTTAATCATCTGTAGTCAGTAAAGCTACATTTAAACTTCTGACTTTTTGAGTTGAAGTGAAAACGTTACATTTTTCATCCAACTTAACTGTGCGTGTACGTCGGACGTCAAAAGTGCGTGAAAAGAGACTTTAACGATTAAAAAAGACTGAAATACCCCTTCTTCTTCCTCTTGTTAAAAACATTCCTCTGTTCTTCTTCTCCCTTCAACCTTCAAACCCACAGTCTCCTCTCTCCTCCGCATCTCGCCCCAAGTGCTGGAGGAAGCGATGAGTGAAAGTCGAGCTTCGAATACCGGTCATATATGGGATTTGAAGAAGATGATGTGTTATGGGTCAGGGGTTGGTGTTTAGGGCTTTTTTTGCCCTTACTTCATCCAAGAAAGCAGCTCCTCCTCATTCCTCTTCTTCTTCTTCTTCTTCCACATACCAAAGGAGAAAATCCCCAGCCTCCAATATCTTCCCCCAAAACCCAATTAGCTAATTTAATATTCAGAAAATGGGGGTTGGAGGGAATTTTTGGGATTTACTAAAGCCCTACGCACGAGCGAAGGTTTCAATTTCCTCATAAACAAACGGTCATCATTGTTGATCTCTCATATTGGATTATCTGACTGTAAACGACCATTAAATCCAACACTCTAAATCCCCATATCGAGCTCACCTTCTTTCAACCGTTAATCTCTTCTCTAAGGTGTGTATACATTCTTTACCCTCCATTTGGGGTTTGGATTTTTGTGCTTTGTATTAATATGGGTTTACAAAATGGGGTCTTTTGAAGTAGGAAATAGTTGGGTGAGTTGGGTTGGATTGGGTTTATGGGTTTTGATTTTTTTAGTTAGTGGTTTTGCATTCCAAGAAAATTAAAGAATGTGAAATTTGGGAAATGTGTATATTTGTTTGAGTTTGAAGGAACTAGTTGTTTGAAACTAAAATTAGTTTATGTGTGGGTGAGTCAGATTTACGTTGATTTGGGTTTTGAAGCAAAGTGTTGTGGCGCCCCAAAATTAGGTATACTTCACCCATCTTGAGTCACCAAATACATGATATAGAATACAAATACAATCTTAAATATACAACAAGAAATGTGAGTTTTAATACAAATATTGTCTTCTGATAATATCCACTCGTAATAAGTCCTCATTATAATTATTATCACACTTTATTTCATAGAATAGTGAGGACTACTAATGCTATCATCATCGGACCATCACTCCGTCCCCATTAGTCCCTCCCTACGCCTCATTTCACGAAGAAAACGAAGAAAGAAAGGGTGAGCTTTCAACTAGCCCAAGAAGAAATATTATGACTAAGATAATGCGGGATAAATTATCATTAGCCTTCAACAATGTTAAACCGATAAAATATAATAGACATCAAGTTTAAGCTGTAGCGAAATAATGAATCCATTAAAAGAGTCAAGAGAGAATAAAATCTATTATCTTTTATGATTTAAAAAGTTTTCATCACTTTATCATTTGAGACTCAAACAATAAATAATCAACGTCATCCTCACTTTACTGACGAGGATATTCATTAGGGTCGCGACCACAAATTATCCATACCTTTCTACGGGCCATGATATTCGTGTATTCATCAATAGTCATGATCATGCCAACAACAAGCGTCCATCAATGCACTACGGGCCAATGAGGACTTTTACCACATCATTTGTAACATTACACGGCTATGATTATACCGAATAATCCTTGGTCATAATCATACCAAGTCCATCTATGCACTTCATGGCCACGGATGACTTTAAAAAAATAAAACATGAGGATGATGACAATGATATAAGAATTCAATAAAACAAGTTCAAAAATTAGTTTATCCAGAAACTATAACGTCCAAATTGTCAACATGATACTTCTTTGTAGAGTAAAAAATTCAAGAATGCTCGGAAGAATATTTCCATGAAAAGATCTTTGGATGAAGCGCAAATATCAATGATATTCCACTAATTTCATGGAGTATAAGTCAAAACTTTAACAAACGAAGTATAATAAGGAATGGAATAACAAAATAAATCACCAGGCATGTGATAAATAAGACATGCAAAAGTTATTCTAACAGAATAATAAATACTGAAACCCGTGTCCCACAAAATGCATGCAGATAGGATATTCCAAATGAATAATAAAGAATGGAATAACATAAGATTTCACCAAGTATAGAAAGTCCGCGATACAAGTTATTCCAACAGAATAATAAAGAGGCGGAACCAGTCCCACGTAAACGCACGCAGAACGAGGATATTCCAATGAATAATAAAGAATGGAATAACATAAGGATTTCACCAAGTATAGGGAGTCCACAGTATCTGAGTTATTCAACGAATAATAAATATGGAACCGGTCCAGCGTAAGCGCACGCACATGAGGATATTCCGGCGAATAATAAATCTGAACTGTGTCCCATGTAAAAGCGCATGTACGTGATATATCCAACGTAATAATAAAGAATGGAATAACATAAGATTTCACCAAGTATAGGGTATATATCGCGTATACGGGTTATGTATAGGGTATGCCACGCGTTTACGAGTTATTCCAATGAATAATAAATAATGGAATAATGTAAGAATTTCACCAAGTATAGGGTGATCGGCAGATCAAAAGTTATTCCAATAGAATAATAAAGAATAGAATAACACAAGATTTCACCAAGTATAGGGTACACCGCGTATACAAGTTATTCCAACAGAATAATAAAGAATAGAATAACAGAAGTTCTCTTCATGAATATGAAAAAAAAAATACCCCTTACGAGTACAACAAATAATATTCCTTACCGTAAAAGAAACTGGATATAGAAGTAGTAAAGTAGCGAGAAAACTCTTCTTCTTTTCTATATAATTTCTCTAGAGTTTCAAAGAATTCGTAAGAAATAATTAAAGAATGAGCTTCTATTTATAGAAGAATGGATTGAATAAGAACTAATTCTGAATGGGTCAGTTGATTTACTTTTAAAAGCAGACTATCAGCATTAAAACTTAAAGCAAACAGTTAAATCTTGATTCACTATTAAAACTTTAAACCAACGGTCCATGCGATTCACTATTAAAACTTTAAACCAAAGAAATTCATACTGATTCACTATTAAAACTTTAAACCAACGATCCATATTGATTTACTAATATAAATTCAACCAACTATTCGAAAAATTAAAGACATCTTCTCATGGAATAATATTGTACCCAAATACCCGAACGCAATACTAGAGTGAATAATAGTAACCAGTGAATAAGAACTCGTGAATAAGATCTCCACGAAAAGTGTCCCGAATACCGATTGAACAATATAACCTCCGGACATCAATTATCATCTAATAGATGTCGATTTCTACTAACACAAATAATCCCAACACAATGAAACTATCAAATTCATCTTTAATCAACACGAGCTTATTCATCATTAATATTATAACTCACAATATTTAACAACCAAGTCGCTCCGTGAAAGAGGGGCTTTCCGATAAGGATTTCTCCTTATTGGCATGCCAAGAATTAGATGACCAAACCTCTCCTCGATGTAACTTCTGTATACATTGTAAATATTGCAATTTAATAATATGAATAACTTTGTCGTCTCAATTATTGATTTAATAATATAACATATAATGCAAATGATATTGTGATAATAATCGAATCAATAATATGAGATATATGATGCAATAATTATCAGAGCAATAATTGAGTATAAGCGAGTGATTTCTCACGTAAAGATCAATAATCACTACTGGTGTCTTCTACGCAACCCACGCCAGACATCAGTACTTTTTACTACTACCGAGTAGTTCAACAATGATAACCAGGTAAAACTTTCGCCGTTATTTTCATAAAAATATTTTTGTCATTTTCTCAATCCGACAATAATTTTATTGTAGGGTCCACCAAATGATTATACGTGGTTATGCAATATTCCTCGCTTCTAAAATGAATATTCCCACCAATCGAATATAATACAACAACTTGCATACTTTGCAAAATTTATAAATACTACCTGGCTATAACATTATCTCAAATTCACACCATAATATTCAAAAATATTTCGAGAAAATTAAATCTTTATTCATAAAATTTGGAGTCTCACAATCTCCCCTCCTTATGAAATTTCGCCCTCGAAATTTACGTCTACGTCTTTTGTATCTTAGAAATGTATGAGGATACCTTGACTTCATTTCGATTCTAACTCTTGAGGTATAACCTTTGAGTGTCGAATATATTCTAGGATTTTAACAGGTACATCTTCATACGTCAAATTATCCGTTATCTCGTCCGGTTCTAAATCAATAATATGGTTCGGATAGTCCATATATTTAGGTAACATCGGTACGTGAAAAACGTTATGAACACGCAACATATTTGGCGGTAAAACGAGTTTATAAGCCATAGTTCCTACTCGATCGAGGATTTCAAATGAGCCAATTAAATCGAGGGTTGAGATTTCATCTCTTCATCGAGTCTTGCTTCTAGAATAACGCCCTCTTGAACCTTTTTCTTCACATTCATCAGCTCTGAGTATGTAGCTTGCACGGCTTTAACTTTATCGATTAAAGTCGATTCTAATCGTATATTCGTTATCTTCACGTAGGTTCGTATATTCGCACTCGTAAACGCATACGATCTTCTACTCAACACGTTAGCTATCACATTCGCTTTTCCACTATGGTATTGAGTGGTACGATCATAATCTTCAACAGCAGCTCGAGCCAACGTCTTTGGCGCATTTTACGTTCGTTTTGGTTGAAGAAATATTTAAGGTTTTAGAAATGGGGTTTTGTGACACCCCCAAAATAGGTATACATCACTCATTCTGAGTCGTCAATAGTACAGAAACAACTACAACTTTATTAATACAACCCATAAACTATGAGTTTAATACAAATATTGTCATCTAGACAATATACATACCCAACTAAGTCCTCATTACAATTATTGATACAATACTTTACAAAAATGGTGAGGACTACTAAAACAACTTCCTAGAACCTTCATTCCGCACTTTCACTAGTCTTCGCTACATTCTCGCCTCCCGAGAGAAAAAATGGAACAAAAAAAGAAAAGGGTGAGCTCAACTAGCCCAAAGAAAGAATATTATGACTAAGATAATATAGAACAAATTATCGTTAGTCTTCAACAGGAAAAATCGATAGAATACAATGACAACAAGTTTCAGGATCAAGAATGAAATAATAATTCATAGATGAGTTACGTAGAGAATGAAATCTACTATAATCTATGAATTTAAAAGTCCATCATTATTATTTTATCCTCAGAACATCAATCAATGCACATCTTGAATCATATATTCATCTTTGTACTACAAAAGCCAAAGATATTCATCACCTCATTCATGTTCATCTCAACACCGTACATCTTCAGCACTACGCAAGCAAAAGATATTCATCATAAATCAACCATCTTTGCACTACAGCCAAAGATATTCAAGAATATCATCATTTAGGATCGAGGATGATGAAAATAATTTTAAAGAAAACAAATCCAAGGAAACAAAAGAACAAATATTATGGATTTGTACTTTTAAACAATCCGAAGTTCAAAATACTTCAAAACAATCATGGTGAAGTAAAATTCAAGAATGATCAAAACATGGATACAATCAAAGCTAGTATCCATAATAGATATTTTGGATAAAATACAAAATTTAATTTTTCGTGAATAAGGTCGATTCGTGAATAAAAGATCAGATATCGTGAATAAGGTCGATACGTGAATAAGAACTCCCACACAAAAAGTTCCAAATTTGATTAAAAGTTCGGATCAATACTTGGCAGATAATGATATTGAAAGAAATAATATCATATATGAAAAAATAACATCCATTACCTCAAAAAGTCTTTCAGACTCACCCGGAATACTAGATATAGTCTTTGAAGGAACTTGCACCAGATATAAAGCAACACTCAAGGTATCAAAATACTCACAAGAATACGCTCATATATATCGAGAAATAGAGAAAAACTTCGCTTTTGGTGTGATTTTCAATTCTAACCTAAGCACCTATTTATGAAAAATGCTTAGAACACACCAAAGCGTAAAATTTAATATAATATTAATATATTTATCAAATTTTCCTTAGCCCACCTCTAGACATCCGATTTCAAAGACTTTGCACATGTTAATGATGTCCACAAAATACAAAAACGCTTTTTATCAAAAAATAAATAAAACTTCCAAAATCAATTATTTCTAACTTGAACTTCAATAATTTATAATAAATAGCCCTTTTATCAGAAAAATTCGAACCACATGTCATTTCCATAGGAAATTTCATTCTCTACAACTTTACAGAAGAAAGTTTTTTCAAATTCCAAACAAAAATTGACCGAAATCTACAAACGGAAAATTTTACAAGCTATAATCAAATTTCGGTCAAGAATTGGGGTCTACCGGCACACAAAATATGTGTTAATCATTTAATGCCACAAAATATACTCATCTTCCTCATATACTCATATATCTCATATTTATTGTAAAAATATCACCATCAATATATTATTAAAATAATATATTTAATTGAATTATTTTATCAGAAAAAGATAAAATATTAATTTTCAACAATTGTCACATTAAAAAAATTTCTCTATCTATATCCACATAAAATTAATATTTTCCTCATCATATAAATCAATAATTAATTATTCACAAATAATATTACAGAATCACATTACTGACAACCATGCAGCTTCCTAAGAAAGAGGGGCTTTCCAATAAGAATCTCTCTTCATGCTAGCAAGCAATTAGATGACCAAACCTCTCCTGTATGTAACTTTCTAGACATTGTCAATAATGTTATCTAATAATATTATTCAGATAATATGAATTATTGTTCTAGATAATAAAAATATTGTGTAGTGACAATTATTAAAACAATAATAATATAAAATATCAACGCAACAATTATCTGAATCAATAAAATAAAATCTTTGAATAAAGAATTATCGTAACAATAATTATTGAAAGAGTGCTTCTTTACGTAAGAATCAATAATTGTGTAATACCGTGCTGCTTCGTGTGTTTTAACCAATTTGATATTCCAACAAAGATAATTGTGAATAACTACGCTCGTTATTTATAACCAACTTATTCTTGTCATTTTCTTCATCCAATCGCTTTCACATGGAGCCCACACAAGGTCTAGCTACCGTCGCATTTAATATTCTCCGACAAAGAAGAATATTCCACAACCAAACGAATATTTCCCGCCAACAATGAATATTTTAAAACCACTTGCTTGTTTGAAATAATCATGATTTTACCCATAACTTACCACATTAATCAAATCAACCTTACTATTTCAAGATAATAAATAGAGAAAATTTAATTTCATTAAATAATAAGTTGGGGTCTTACAAGTTTTGTGAATTTTGGACTGCAGAATAATGTGTTGTTAATTTGTTATTTTGGTTTAATTTGTAGTTTGGGGTATTACCTGCTTTTCGTAGTAGATGGAACCCCATCGCCATCAAGTCTCGCATGAGGATCGCACTATTTCTTTCGAGGATCGTATTGATTTATCGAGTTTGTCCGTGGCAAAAGCGCGCTTCTCGAAAAGTAGAGAATTGCAACCAAGTAATTAGGATCGGAAGCGGTTAAAATTTTCTTTACCAATGTAAATGGAATGATTTTGTACAAGAGAATAAAAGCTCATACTTTCGGTAATTTGTGCTTAATCCCAAGCCCCCAAAATATTTTAACTCCATTTTATGGTGGTTATGAATGTCTAAACCGGGTTTGACTTGCCAAGATATTTCTTTACGACTGTTATTAGTGGTAACATATGATTTGCTATAATTTGAAGTAAACTTTTTATTTCACTTGCTCTTGCTATAATTTGAAGTAATATCTGAAATGTTGGATATCATGTTTGGCTTTCCCGATCTCTTGATTCCATAGGTGAAAACAGAGTTCTCTCATCAGTCGTTTATATATAAGGAGGGTAATTAAATCTTTATCCAACTTATGTAACATAGTTATGACAGAAAGTAGTTTTTCACTTTAACTCAAAAAATCGGGAGTTTAAATGTAGCTTTACTGATTACAGGTGGTTAAGTGGGAAATCGCCCAAACTCCAGGTGTTCATCTGAACTTAATCCAAAATAAATTTATTTTTTCAATTTCACGAAGAACAGACTTATTCAATATATACTTTTCACGAGTATATTATTATTTTTAACCCTACCCTAGACATAGAGTGAAAACATCATGTTTGGAATTAAAAATCGGATATTAGAAAGAAAAAAAAATCTGAAATCATAACAAAACATGCCCACCTTATTAAAGATAATAATAATAATAATACTAATAATAATAATAATAAAAAAAAATATCTCAATGAAAGACCTAAAAGAAATGGAAATTCAGACACCGCCCTAATGGGATGCCCTTACGCTGGAGTTGCATGATTTGGGCTTCAATGGCGGAAAAGCTGTGATGATATATGGAATCTTTGTATGGTTGTTGATGTAGTTTTGGGAGCTATTTGTTGATATCTTCAATTTGGGATCTGCATGCGCCTTTGAAAGAAGAGCGAGCTAAGCAGATCTGGTTAATGTGGCTTTTTTATAAATAAATAAAAAAAAAAATGTTTTCATAAATAACTTGTTCAAACACATAATTACTTAATTTTAATATATTTCAATTTATTTATTATGGTAAGGACTAATTTAAGCTTATCTTAGGAGGTAATATAGTTTAATATATGTATGGACTAATTTACCCTTATAAAAGCGTATGTTTCTCAGATATATGTTTTTGTTTGAGGGGATAGAAACTTTAGCTATAAGATTGCAAAAATTAAATAAAATATTAACAGTGCATTGATTAAAATTATAAATATCTATTACATTCTTCTTCAATCTTCCCTCTAGTTAATAGGAAAGTAGATTGATTCCCCATGAATGAAGAATGGAATAAGGGGCGGTGAACTAACTCAAAACCAACCAATTCCTCTTGTTTTCTAGTCCCAACTGATACAACCAAACTACTCCACCACTAAACTTAATGCCATCAAAAAATGGGTTCAATAATTGATGGGTCAACCCCAATCCCCAGAACCAGGACAAACAAAATGGGTTCAATTCTGATAAACGAGAGGTTCTCGCCTGAAGGTGAATCTAGACCCACTGTTGACGAGGGTAAATTTGTCTAAAACAAATTAATTGCCCTGTGCTTATAATTACTAACCTGTTAATATCAATGCCCAAATATAATTATATTTTTATTTTGAAAGTTTGGGGGAAAAAAATGTAATTCTAATTTTGGGAGGAATGGATGGAGCATTTGCTAATTGCAAGTATCTCCATATCCCTAACTAACTACTCCTTCAAACATTTGTGAACCCCAAACGCCATAAAATTTGAAAGGGAGAGAGTTTTTAAGACCCTCCAAACCTTTTTAACTTTCCCTCTCTACTATTATTAGTTTCCCCTTAATCCTTACAAAAATTAAAGAGTCTTCTCCTCATTTTTGTGTATTTATTCTTTTTAAGTCCTCTGCACAAACCAGAGGCTCATTTGCAAATTAATAGTCCAAGAAATATGAAATATATTCGGACGGGAAGCTTCAAGAGACTCTTCTCCATCAAGCGCAGAAGCTTCGATGAAAATGAAGAAGTCCCAAAAGTATGTTTTTCTTCTACTGATCAAGAAGACAACAATGGAACCTTAACAAGGAATGTTGAGCCTTCTCAAACTCAAAGGCGCACTTGGAAAAGCTTCTCCTTTGAAGAAATCTTTCAGGCAACCAATGGATTTACCTCAGGTTTCTCTCTCTGTCCATAAATGATTGGATTCTGGGTGTGTGTTTTTATTAACTTTTCTATTTGTGTAAAGAAATTGAATTTGTGAAATGGGTTTCAGATAATTTGGTTGGCAAAGGTGGGTACGCAGAGGTTTACAGGGGAGTATTAGAAGATGGGCAAACAATTGCAGTAAAAAGGCTTACAAAAGCATCAAATGATGAGAGGAAAGAGAAGGAGTTCTTGACAGAAATTGGGACACTTGGTCATGTTAATCATCCAAATGTATCATCACTTCTAGGCTGTTGTATTGATAATGGACTTTATCTCATTTTCCAGTTATCTTCTAGAGGCTCTGTTGCTTCTCTTCTTCATGGTATATGTTCATAGTTCATAATTTCTTTTTCTTTTTCTTTCGTTTCTCACGGAAACTAGGTGTTAGGTGTTTGGTGGGTTTGTTTTTATGATTTTAAAGTTGGTATTTTTCTTTCTTCAGATGAGAATTTACCGGTAATGGATTGGAAATCAAGGTACAAGATTGGGGTTGGAACTGCCTTAGGCCTTCATTACTTGCACAAAGTATGCCCCAGAAGAATAATTCATCGAGACATTAAGACTTCCAACATTTTGGTCACTGCAGATTTTCAACCACAGGTACCTTGTCGGGTCATACGATTTTTCTTAAATGAGATTCATAATTTGAGAATGAAAATGTTGATTCTTTAAATGTTACAGATATCTGATTTTGGATTAGCAAAATGGCTTCCATCCCAATGGACTCATCATTCCATAGTTCCCATTGAAGGGACATTTGGGTATGTAACTTTCCTTACTATTCAATCATTAAGTAACGGATTTTCATTGTTGGACATGATTAAATCGAGATCGTTTCATAATTTTAGGCATTTGGCACCGGAATATTTCATGCACGGGGTTGTGGATGAGAAGACTGATGTATTTGCTTTCGGAGTATTTCTACTCGAGATTATCTCTGGCAAGAAACCGGTGGATGGTTCTCACCAAAGCTTACATAGCTGGGTAAACGAGCCTTTCTGACTTTCTGTTCATGAAGTTGTTTAAATTTGCAGTTTCATAATTGATGTCAGAGCCTCACACCATGCTTTTCTCTGTTCAGCCCACCACAAAATTAAACAATGATCAAATGATTGATTTTTTTTTATAAAAAAGATAATATAAACCCCACTAAAGAAATTGTCATTTTCCTCAAGGTGTCCGTAGTAGTTTTCTTCTATGATTGGGCTACCTAGTGCTTACAATAAAATAAGCACATTTTCTTATTGTTACTCATAATTCAATAGGCCAAACCTATATTGAACCAAGGGGATAATGAAAAGCTAGTTGATTCAAGGCTTGAAGGGGTATATGATATCAAACAGCTGAACAGACTAGCCTTTGCAGCATCTCTCTGCATTCGCGCTTCTTCCGCATGGCGTCCCACCATGAGTGAGGTACCTAATTTCTTTCCTTTTTCTTGTGCTTGATGCTTAAACTCTCACCTTCCTGAAAGAAAATAGTAGAGTATATATTTGTATGCCGTGTTCATGATTTCAATGGAACTCTGATACTAGTTATTTTCATGAATACAGAGGAGCAGTAATTAATAGCTCACCCGTTTTATTTATTTATGAATATAAACGTGGCAATCAGACAGTAACATTTGCGGTGATATCTTTTTCACCAATCAGGACAAAAACTAAGATTTGATTCTTTTGGTTATTACCTACCAATTACCATAAGCTAACAATATTAAAATAGACATTATGCAAATGCAATGTAACACTCGATCAATAATCAAAATAAATAGTAAAAGTGGGGTCCGTAGTTTTATTATTCTCGTAACATTTGTTACATACATAATAATAAAAGTTATGTATCAATGTGAAAATGTGTTGTCTAGCTAAGGTAGTACTCCACTTGTTTTTATTAGATATATAACTTAAATGATCTTTCCCAAATCCCAATTTATATAATGTACTTAGTTGATAACACTTTAAGTAAATAAAGTAAAATTGTAAATATTATGGCATACTGCATGCACTGGAGTCAATAATGTTATCACAATTTAAATTGAGTGCAGATTCTGGAAGTAATGGTTATGGAAGGAGAAATAGATAAAGAGAGGTGGAAAATTCCAAATGAAGATGACGAGGAGGATGAGTTTTGGAGTTATGAGGATCTTGAATGCGAGTGCGATAGCGCCTTCTCAACCTCTCTCCATGACGACGCATTCTTAACCAGGAATTTATACAACTAATGTTCACTTTTGTCGGCATGTACATATGAAAACCATAGCCATATATGTATAAATTAAAGTCAAGTGCAATTATGCTAGTGTAAAGATCAACCCCACCCCACCCCACCCCACCCCACCCCACTTTACTTTCTAATTAGTAACCCATGGAGAGCTAGCTAGCTCAAATTCCCCAATTACTATGAGAGCTTTTATCTAGCAAGTGGTGTTGGTCTTTT
The DNA here is from genome assembly GCA_020205605.1 of Panax ginseng. Taxonomy (NCBI): domain Eukaryota; kingdom Viridiplantae; phylum Streptophyta; class Magnoliopsida; order Apiales; family Araliaceae; genus Panax; species Panax ginseng. The sequence continues at coordinate 129,527,059 of CM035144.1, forward strand.
CCAAATATATCTGTGCATGGATATGTGAAGTGAAGGATATATAAAGATGCTGAGTTCATTTGAAAGTGGCTTGTAGGGATACCCAGCTGACATTAATTGTAGGAGAGTTGACAGGCTCTTTCAACTAACAAAAGACTGGGCCTTAAGTATGCTCACATATATATACATACTATTAACTTAGGTGTCCCAAATACATGAGTAAATGCATGCCTCGAAGCATACTACATATATTACTATTAAATAAAGTACGTACGGTACAAACCTTATATAACAATTCTTCCACATGGATTCTGTACTAGATATTAGATCCTATATATATATATATATATATATATATATATATATATATATATATATATATATATGCATGTGTAAATTTTAAAAAAATACTCTGGACAAATATATTTTTTTTCTTATTAATTATACTTGATTCACATGGCAGCATGAAACTGAAAGAGAAGCAGTTGATGAACAGGTAAGACATGGCATGGGGTCGCCACTTATTATGCACCAAACCACCAGAATTTGGAAGCCATATCATATTGTGTTAGTTGAACTATATAAAGATGCTAACTTTAAATAACAACACTACAAAACTAGGCCAAGCTCACTTGTTGAGAAAGTATATTCTTTCTTATTTCTAATTTTATTTTATTTTTATTAAAAATATATTTTCATTCATTAAGAATTATCGTGTTACTTCTCCGTCATAGTAGATAGTGTGACAACCCCAAAATAGGTCCATTTCATCCAACTCATTCTGAGTCGCCAAATATATGGTACAGAAAACAATTACAACTTTATTACAACAATTGTCGTGCAAAATACAACAACTCATGTGTTGTGAGTTTTGATAAAAATATATATATCAACTGTGACTCTTAACACCAACTTGGGTAAAGACGTCACCATGACATCTTACATAAAGGTATAATCAAAACTGTTTTAGAATTAAAATCTTTGGAAGTCTTTCAAAAACCTTCGTACATCGGAGGCCATGCGTCCTAAGTTATGATAGATATCATATGGCCACGCGAAATTATCCTTGGTTGATTGAATAGACCCCAAAGAAAATGATGTTGGGCTTTACACGAACAAATGCGCAAATGAAATTAAAATTTTAAAGCAATTTCAAACCCTAAAACAGGATCCATGCGAAAATCAATTAATTCAGAGGTTTAGAGATTATACCGAGATATAAACAAAAACGAATCAAACCATCGCGCCTCTAATCTCCAACGCAATACAAACCGATTAAGCCTCTACTAGATTCACATTTAACGCCGCATTTTAACCGTCGAACGATTCTGCAATAAGAAGGACTTGCAGATCTTAGCCACCAAAAGGAATGGATTTTACAAATGCTTTTTTCTCTAGTCTCTCTACAAGAAATGGCCAGGTTTTTCAATTATGAAATCTTACCCTAAGTAGAATGCTATATATCATATATATAGTAGTTAAAAGGAATTAATCAAATCAAAACCTAATTTTATAAAATCCAAATTATATATATATATATATATATCTTAATTAAGTCTTACTTAATTAATATACATATATACTAAATTATCCTTTTAATTTAAATTCGTGATTTAAATACTATTAATCATATTAATATATTTAAATCCTTAAAATTTAAATTAATTCCCTTTAAATAACGTTACTATGTGTGACCACTATAGGTTATTATTACGTTGGCAATAATTTTAAAATCATATTATAAAATTATAAAATTTTGAGCCTAAGATCTAAAGAATGCATCATCGCTACCCAAGTAATAATAAGATCGATGATTCGATGCAACTTTTTCGTGACCAATGTTTCAATGTAATTTAATCCTTTTAACCTTAATATCCTAGATTAAACTCGACTCATGGAATGTGTCATACTCTTCATAATTTAATCTGAAGTTTTCTTGATCAATGAGTGTAATATATGAAACAAATCACTATTTGAGCATGGCCATGCATTTCATAGTCCTACTCAATCAAGAGGCCTATGGATATCACCCATAATATATAGGATGGTTAAATTCCATCTAGATCACTCATATTTCTCACACGATTAATGATGAACCCAATAATCACCTTTATAGTCCACCCTATTAAAGGTGACATTTGATGATATCAAAGTACATAAATTCTCGTGTAGTAATATAGCGATTTCTGTCGGAGGACCATTACATCATTATCACCATGAGAATTGCTAATGACACTTCGCGATAATGCTCCATATAAATTCTCATGGTGGGTCCGTCCAAAGACATCGTTCTCAACATGTACTCTATGCATCGACTTAATATCTCATATATTTATGACCAATGAGATTTGGTCATCATCGATCCACATACTAGTCTCAATGCATCATTGTTGTCCCATCAACAATGATATCGATTAGTGACATTTAAGAACACCGATCTTAATGGTAATATATAATCTCATGTTCAAGTCACATACTTGAAACTATATAATTTGATCACTATTCTAAGGAATTTTATTATGTTAACAATTATATTACGCAATAAATAAAACCATAATAAAATCATATATTTATTCAATCAAATATAATATCAAAACGTTAAGCAATTATATCAAATAATTGGCCTCTAGGGCATAAACTCTAACAAATGAGAAGATTACTATCATATTCTTTCCAATGGTGAGTCTTCTCTTCGACATATCATTATCTCCACTGCTCTACAATTGAGAATTATACTTCAAACAAACACCAAGATCATATAGTGTAAAGTGCAAGTAGATATACTCAATGAAGTAGATGTGCACAACCCCGCCTTTATGATGACACGAGGTTGTATGTCTTCGACATCTTGTATGATAGTGGCAAAACACCCTTACAACGTTGGGTTCGCTTCATCCTATTTGATTCACCAAATATAACTAGTAAATGATGTATACAACATCTTTCTATACCGCTAGGGAGAACCTCCACAATTAGAGACCACCGCTTCTATTTCCACATTACCTCAATTCAACCCAAATACACTCTTATTACTTGAAAAGGAATTGTGAAGCAAAAAGGGTGAAAGACAACTAACTCGAAAAAGAATATCATGACTAAAGATAACTAAATTATCAATAGCGTTCATCAAGAATAAATCGTAGAGATTTAGAACATATGGTAGATGATAAAACTTTTCAACCATAGTTGAATCTAACGAAGCGAATCCATTAGAAGAGTCAAATAGACCATAAAGTCTATTATCTTCTACATGTTAAAATCCACCAACAATATTTTATCCATGTAACATCAATCAACAATTCGACCACAATCATATGAATAACTCATAATCATAATTGTAGTTCTAAATTTCTCTCTCATCCGGCAGACAAAGATAATTTTCATCACCCATCTTTACCCGAAAACATCAAAGATCAAGGTTATATCAAATCACGCCTCGCTTATAATCATACTTAACAATTTCATCTTTTGCACTATGGGCCAAAGATATTCATCAACAGACCATCTTTGCACTACGGCCAAAGATATTCAACAATGTCATCTTCTTTTCTGGGCCAAAGATATTCATCAACAATTCATCTTTTACTACTAAAAGCCCAAAGATATTCCTCAACAGCTTCATATTCAGCACTACAAAGCAAATATATTAATATCTCAAAGAAATATATAATCATTTCAATTTATATAAACAATAATTATAACCATGTTGATCATTTCACCTTTGCACTTAAGCTAAAATATTCAATTATAAATTCAATGGTCATGATCATACCAAATAACAATTCAACTTTGCACTCATCGGCGAAGAGAACTCATAGTCAATGATCATACCAATAATCTACCCATCTTTACACTCAAGTCAAAGAGAAATTAATATCATCATTAGGGTTATAAAAATGTTATATATGATAATAAAAATAATATAATCAACATATAGATTTAATCTCAAGAGTAATATTCATAACTCAACTATAATTTGGTTAAAAAAGAAACCAATTTTATGTCGAATAATAAGAATTCGTGGATAAGAACCCATGAATAAGAATCTCCGTGAATAGTAACTCATGAATAGTAATTCGTGAATACTCATGAATAGTAAACCCGACACAAAAAGGTAGAAATTCCACAATAAAATTCATACCAATATTTCGGTATAATGATATTGAAATAACATTTCTTAAACTTATAAACAATTTATTTTAATTGTTTACACTTTACTAAATAATACATTTAATCATCCTAAAATTTCTAACTCATAAGATTTCATCACCAATAACCAAAACCCTCATAAAAATCTGCATATATCTCATATAGGATTCTCAAGCCATAAAATCCTATTTCCAATTTTCTTACTTCACATAACATATTTAATTCATTTACTCATAACTAGTTCATTTTCATGAAAAATACCAAATCAGTACAAACACATTTTCTTTTCTGAGATTTAGTAGAATATAGTCTCATATTGAACATATATTTTTCTCAGAATTTTTAAAAATCATTTACTATTTTTCATATGGCCAAAACAGCCAAATATTTAGATATTTATCAAAAAAATTACTTTTATCCAAAAATTTCAAAATTTACAGAGTATACTTCTATCATATACATGTACTCCCAATAAAAATTTCACCAATTTTGGAGTTAACCACAAGGAGTTATAAGCGGTTACTTTTAAAAATAGTATTTTCCCCGTAAAAATTCATAACTCTTAATCTATACATCCAAAATCACCATTTTGGACACAATCAATAAAACTCATCAAAATATTATTTCAAATTTTTTCAGAATTTTCAAGGCTCAAGAAGTACGAACTGAAAAACATAATAACCCTTACTATCCCTTACTATCCTTATCTCAAAAGAAAGCAAAGATTTAACCGGATATCTGATATGACGTCAAGGAAAAACTTTGCACCGATGAATAAAAACTCACCAAGTATCTAAATACTCACAAAATACACTCGATAATCTAGAGAGAAAAAGAGAGAAAACTTATGAATTCTGGTGTGATTTTCAATTCTAACTTAGTCCTCTATTTATAGGAAAATGTTAAGACGGCAAAAGCAGACTTGACTCAGAACTTTGATGGCTTTACCTGCTACTATTCTACCCACCAAAAATCAGTCATCTTCCCCAACAACCAAAAGTGGAGCCCACCCATTTCTAGAATTTTCTACCAAAATCATTTATAAACCTAATTTCAATCACCATCTCTTAAAATTCATAACAAATCATTCGTTCATTTTTAACGGTTCAAAATTTATGAACATATACTCAACTTATATATGTATAACATATCCAAAAATCAGAAACGATCCAACGGTCGATTAAAATTATAACTCACACAATAAAGTCAGAATAACAATCGATTTGATCTTTTAATACCTCCAATCCGGCAAAATGCTTTGATAAAATACCTCAACACTAATTCCTTCATTTATAAACACATAAATAAATCCATCATTTATATCCACATCAAATAAATGTTTCATTATCATATAAATCAATAATTAATTATTCACAAATAATATTACGTAATCACAATAATGACAACCAGGTGCCTTCCGTGAAAGATGGGGCTTTAGATAAGGATTTCTCCTCTTCTTGGCAAGCAATTAGGTGACCAAACCTCTACTTGATGTAACTTTCTAGACATTGCCAATAATGCTATCTAATAATATTATTCAAATACTATGAATTATTGATCCGATAATGGAGATATTTGTGCAAAGGACAATTATTGAAACAACAATAATATAAAATATCAACGCAGCAATTATTGAATCAATAAAATAAAATATTGAACAGTAATTACTGTAACAATTATTGAATAGTGTCTTCTCACGTAAGAATCAATAATTGAAAAAAATTATGTGCAATACCGTGTGCTACTGTGCAATAACGCGCATTACTTTAATTTACCAACCGGGTATTCCAACGATTAATTAGTGAATAACTACTACCGCTATTTATAAAACTCAATTTTGTCGCTTTTCTTCATCCGATGCTTATTCTCATTATGGGGCCCATAAATGATCTGCTTGGCCGTCATCGTACGATTATTCTCATGCGGAAAGAATATTCTACGACTAAATGAATATTCCCCAACAACAATAAGTATTTTATAGCCACTTGCTTATTTTGAAAAAAAATTCATATATCACACTTAACTTTACTTTTTATCAATTTAACCATTTACTGAATAGTAATTATAAGAAAAATTGAATACTTTTATTTCATAAAATTCGGAGTCTTACAGATAGTTTCTTCGATCGGAGACTATGATGTGTGTTAGATATATAATTACAACCCTAAATATACTACTTTTTTTAGTATTTGATTCTATAATAGGCTTTCTGTTTGCATTTAAAGTTGAATATTTTAAGGGATAAAAATTAGCTTCCAAATCTTCTCTTTTTTTAAAAAAATTAAGTTATGCGAATGATCATATGTACATGCATGTAGCTAGGAAAAATCATACTTGTTTTGTCCTAAAATGAGAGTCCTAGTTGGTTGTTTTAATCAAGATTTTTAAAATCGATGATAGGTCATCGAGCACCTAAAAGTTATCGGTGGATGGGTCATTGGTCCAACCAATTGTGTCAGACCAGTTATTGACCCAAATGACGCTCATTAATATGTAATAAATAATAAATAATTTATTATATTAATTATTATTATATATTGTATATAATATTTAGTAAATATGTAAAAATTAATCAATTTATCTACAAAAAAAACTAAACATCTCTAAGATACATTCAAATTCCGAAATTCAACCACAAGTTCAAGTGTTTGATTAAATGAATGCAAAAATATGTAAAATACCAAATAAAGTCTCAACTAAATTACTAAAATAAAATAAAATCCGTAATAATTTTTTTTTAATCTTTAAGGAGAGAACCGGTCATTGGTTCACTGGGTCAACCGGGTCAACCGCCGGTTCACCGATTCTGAACGATTTTTGAGCAAAAGTGGTTTAGTGGTCCAAACCGAACCGTTGAGTGAACCGAAGATTCCAGATTTTTTCTTGGGTTCAACCAAATGGCCCCATTCAATTTGAAAACAGTGGTTTTAATATTTCAAATATATATATATATATATATATATATTAAGATTTAGTCTAGAAAACACTTAAAAATATTATTTAAAATAATAATAAATATTTTAAATATTAATTAAATTTATATCAGTATATATCAAAATTCAGAGGATTATGTTATATACTCTCTCTTCCAGTTTTACTTTCTAATTCAAGAGCCTCTTCTAGGTGGACATGGAAATTGAACATGAAAATTGAACATTAGTGTATTTGAACTTCACTTATTTATATTTTTACTCACAATTGGGGGTCAAAATATAATTAAATAAAATTTAAATACACTCGTGTCTAATTTTCATGTCCACGTAGAGTTTTTGCTAATTCAAATTCACCCTTTTTTATAATTAAAATTTATACTATTTTTTATAAATATAGATAGAGAAATTATAACCATAAGAAATTATATCGAATTTACTATTAGCCCCAAATTTTTTGAGTTTAAAAATATAAATAAATATACTTAAAATTTAATTCTAAAATTGGCAATTTAACTAAAAAACTCAAACTAGGTCAATTTTCGATGGACGGATACCTACAAACTTTAACACATTAAGGAATAATCAAAGAGGAAAAAAATTAAAAACCTATGAGCCCAGCAGGACGTCCTTCCTAAGAGATCCTTAACAATAAAGTTGTATCCGTTGGGCCTAACCTAATAAATTAAATAATATTATGATACATCTCAAAGTTTAACTTTATAATCTAAAACATAAATCGGTATTAATATATGAGAAAATTAATTAGGATGAATTATATATTCTATTACATTTTTGAAAAAAATTATAATAATAGTGTACTCATAAAATATTTATACAATTAATACAATTTTATATTTATTTACAATATTAGTACAATTAGAATTTCTTAATTTAGGGAATTAGTATGCAATTAGGATTCCTTAATTTAGGTTCTTCTCTCTCTCCTCATCTAGAACAACTGCATTAGTTAATCATCCCCCTTCTTTTTCATTCAACTTATTCTTTCAAGGACTGTAATCTCTGCATTAGTATTTGAAGATGAATGGATTTAAACAAAAATACCCCCAGAACTCGTCCGATAATTCTCTGCATTAGTATTTGAGAACTATCACCAAACCACTAGAACTCTCCCTCGATAATTCTCGATCAAATCAAGAAAACCCAATCATAGCATTCAAAACCTCGTAATTCAACTCCAAACTCATCAATCACCATTTTTCCCTTCAAATTCACTTCACGTCAAAATCCCCAAACCCCTCCTCTCTCTCTCCCCATTAGTAAACATGGACCCATTTTATTCGGGTAGAAGCTCTCCGTCAGAATCCAGACAGCGATTTCTTGAACAACAGAAGTCAACGAGGGAAACCCATCCGGAGATAAGATCTGCTTTTTAATGGGTTTGGGAGAAACTGAAATGAATTGATGGGTTTTGCGAGTTTAGCTTGGGGTTCTCGGGGCACTCAAAGGTGGGAGACAAGGAAGGAGCAACATCACGAGCGGTGGCGCTTGGAAAGTTATTTTGTTTGATGAGATTGAGAAAGTCCATTCTGACGTGTTCAATGTGTTCCTTCAAATACTGGATGTTGGTAACCAAACTTTCATACCAACGTAACCAAACTGTCATATCAAAGTAACCAATCAACCTCCACACTTTTAATTTTTTCTTAGTGCAGTTGGTAAGCAAACCCTCAAATCAAGGTAAGCAAACCTTCATACCAAGATAACAAAATCTTCATACCAAGGTAACCAATTCAAATCCACACCTGTAGTTTTTTCATAGTGCAGTTGGTAGTCAATCCTTCAGACCAAGGTAACCAATTCAGTTTTATTAAGTTACCAATTTCGTTTGAATGTGATGCAGTGGGTAGCCAACCATTCATACAAAGGTAACTATTTTAGTATTTATGAGTAACAAAATAATCATAAAAATATTTCAGAACAGTAAATGTTACATTTATTTATTTTTAAACTTTTTATAGGAAGAATCTTTTTCTTTTTCTTTTTCTCATTGGCGTTTTGGACAACGGATATTCGCGGTGGTGTAGCGATAGAGTAGCGAAAGAGAAGCCGGCGGGAAGAGAGAACTAAAAAAGTAAAAACTGAAACAGAGCCCAATTTACATGTACAGATATTTTATTTATTTATTTACTTATTTTGTTAACTATTTATTTCAAAGTGTATGTGAGGGAGATGAAGATTTGAATTTGAATATTTGAATTTGAATTATTATTTTGAATTTGAATTTGTTTTTGTTGTTAGATCCCAAATATTTGAATTTGAATTATTAATTATGACAACTATTTCTATTTGATTTTAAGTTTCCTTATTAATGTGAATTGTACTATTTTTATAATATAAATCTTAATTATATTTTTTTTATAATTATATTTTATTAATGCACTAATAGTGTAATTATTTTTTAATTGTTATATATTTATGTAAAGAACCCAATTAATTAAGCAAACCTAAGCCAAGTCCAAGCTATCTTTTGGACTTATATATTGGGCAAATAAGCATAAAGTTTGTTTGAACAGTAAAAAAGTAATGTCCTTCCGTTACTGATCGGACCAATAGGAATTCTTATTTTTCAGCAGAAGTTTGCAAGAAAAATCAATCTTTTTTAACATTTGAAATTTATGTTTACGAAATCTATTGGCCAAATTTGTCAACTAAGAGGTTGACTGACTTTTCACTATATATGATAAATAGCACAAACTATTTCGTGTAAAGATTCACATATTATACTATTTTCATGCGAGAACCTTGAAACCTCGAATAAAAATATTTTATAAAAAAAAGTGATCTTTTATATTATAACAATTATTATACTTAAATATATATATATATATATAGCGAGGATCAGTGTATTTCCTTATCTTACTCCTTTATACTCACTTTTTAGCGGTTTTCTGGTCATACAACTGTCGCTTATACTTTTAAATTCACGGACAACATATAAAAGTCGTTAAAAGTATAAACGACAGTGTATAATCGAAACCGTCGCTAAAAAGGGATAGTACAATAGTAAGATAAGAAGTATCTGGATGACTGATCCGACCATATATATATATATATATTAAATAATAATATATACTTAAATATATATATATATATATATACATTATCGGATCTTAAACTCACCTTATCTAATACCTTACTTATTATCTCCTTTAGCCTTTAACGACGGATCGATAACGATTCGGACCGTCGCTATATAAGTTCGGTCGTTTTATATGTTGTCCGTCGCTAAAAATTAAGACAACGGTTCTATATATAGCGACGGACCGAATCGTCGCCCGGTCCGTCGCTAAAGGGGAGGTATGCAAGTTATGCTAGATAAGGGGTGAGCATTCGTCCGAATATATATATATATATATATATATATATATATATATATATATATAATGGAAGACTAAAGGGGAAGATTTGAGTAATTGGATCGGGGCAGGGTATGCATGCAACAGCTAGCTCCATTGTCATGCCTAAGTCACTGGTAGCAGAATATTTAAGCCACAAATGTTGTTCTATTCGACTGCATTAATGATATATACAACTGTAACAAGTGGATTAACAACAATGGTATTACAAAGAATCTGACCGTGTAAATGTATTGAACACCTAACCTATACAAGGAAACGTGCATCAATAAGCAACAAAGAATGAAGGGAAAGCATAAACAAATACAAGAAATTTAGATCCTCAGACTGCTACTACTTTAGATAAAAAAATACCTTAAACAAAGCACAATTTGCAGCCTAGCCTGTAGCAAAGGTTACTTCTCATCGTAGTAGAGTGCATATCAATTCCTTGGGCTTTCACAGAGAGTTATATCCTGGAAGACCTGCAGCCGACTGTTTCTTCTTGTGTAGTTTGTTCCATTTCCAGAGGTATACTTGATTTCATTTGCCACCACAGAGCTATAACTGTCAAAGTTAAAATCTTTCTTCAACATAGGTGACGAACAGAATCCATCTGGTTTGTGCTGCTGATCATCAAAACACAATGAACGTCGTACTTCTCGGTTCATAGAAAGATCGGCATTACCGGGCTGAGAATAATATCCATCTTTCAGATCCAAGGACTCCATCTTTTGACTTAAATTTTCAGCTTGATTCAGTTGAACCAGACTTCCAAATATGACATTGCAGCAATTAATATTTTCGTCACAATACTTATTTGTCGGAGTTTGGAAAAAAGGTAATGGTTTTTTCTCCTCTTCTTCTACCATATAAGCCCAACTCTTCTTACATTTAGAAAACGATAAATCTTGGCAAACCTCAGCATTCTGTCTAACTGGCTTGCATTGGCTTTGGAGTTCCTTCGGATTTCCTTTGATTTGTTCAACTGGTGCTACCACTCTCACTCTGTCCGCCGCAGTAATATTGGAACCCTGATCATATTCTTCGTCAAAGAAAGTTTCACTTGCTTTGGTATAGCCAACAGATTCTGCAGGCACACTAAACACTTTTGAGTCCAATATTTCTTCACATTCAATTTCCTCTGATTTTCTCTCCCTCTCTCCAATACCAATAAATGATAACTTCCTGTTACAACCAGTGACTGCATCGTCTTGTTCCCATGCACTTCTCTGAACTCTATGATCAAATGCATAGAAGCCTCTTCTTGGTTGTGTAAATGGAACTGTAGGGCTGCCTCCAGCAGGAATTGGAGAAGCATACTCTTTCATGAATGTATGACTTGCTTCAACTCCAGCTACACTTGCCCCATTGTCATTCCTTTTGCTGCCAAAACCAGCTCCTCTTCTATTATAAAAGCTTTCTTCGTAAGATCCCTTCTTCAGTTTATTGGTGAAAAAATTCTTAGGGGAAGACTCTAGTCCATTTCTTGGCCCCCATGATGCACATTTTGAATTTTCTTTGTCAAAGCCAGAGAAATTGTTATTATTCTTACAGCGATTCAAAAAACAAAATCCTCTCTTCTGTTCATCCAGTTGCACTGTTTCTTTGTCATGACCGTCTGCTAACTTTCTGGATTCTGCAAAGCCAGAATTACAATTCTGACTTCCATTACTGGGGATAGGAAATTCTTCCGAGTGGATGCTAATAAGTGATGAGAAAGGTATTCGGGTTTCCTCACAGCTCTGTGATTCCAATTGAGCCAGTATCTGAGTGGCACGGTCAAAAGACTTGGCATATGTTTCATCCATATATCCATTTTCAGATGATCTTATAACTTCAAGCAGAAGTTTAGCTTCAGTCATCTTGTTCATGTACATCAAGCAGATGGCCAGATTGCACTGCTTGTTCTTATCTTGCTCAAGAGACAATGCTTTTCTGAATTGAGAAATAAAATTGGTAAAAATGTGCCCTTCCGCTTAGCAAACAACTTAGGTACATGGAACTCCACATACAAACTTATTTTAAAGTATGGAGGATATACCTGTAAAGCTCTTCTGCTGATTTGTAGTTATTTTGCTGTAAATAGGCCCAGGCCAAGTTCCCCAACAACCTGCATTTTTTAAGGCAAAAATAAAGGCATGTGCATACACAATAAAAAACTCAGAAATACTAAGGGTTTGATATTTCACCTCGAATACTCTTGTTCGATTGTTATCTGAACCTTCTTCCCTTGAGATCTGGCAGGCTTCGTCCTTCTCCCACCAAAAGCTATACCTTCTTCTATGTGCTTCAATTTTACATGAAGCATTTCAATCTGTTCTTCAATCCTACCAGATCTCTGCAGGAACATGCAAATGTCCATAACTTTAGATGTAGCATGAAGCAATCAAGACAATGTAGGTGACTAGTAAGGTTTCAGTCATGAATATCCTTCCTGTGAATTTAATTTAATCTACATGATTCATACCATAAAGTTAAATTTTATGTATTTGCACTTTTATCCAACATGTCACTTTAGAAAAATTAGACATTCCATTCCGCATTCTTGAATGGCTAAAACATAAATACCAATTAAAATTCAATAGAAAATTCAGTCTTTTAAAGAAAATGATCAAAATAGAAAATGGTCTTCAAAACTTATTGGGTTGGGAAAATGAAGAAGTATAGTTTTCAATAAGCCCAATCAATATAAAGAGGAAAATTTAAGACACGACTCACAAACACATAACCATGTCCCAAATATAAATATATCATATGTCCCAAAAACAATATATGTCACACACTGTACAGCCTATACAACTTACAGTTACCATAAAGGAAAGAAAAGAAAGATATACAAAGCTCTCAAAGGATGTGGGTTTACCTTGTAAAGTTCCACTAGTACATTGTCAAGAGATTCCTGTGATTCAAAAGGGCATAGATGGCGGAAAGATTTAATTGCCTCAATCGCCTCGTCTGATCTGTTCAATTGTTTCATCACTACTGCCATGTCTTTCAGGGCACTATCAACTCGATCACCAGAATTTATTGCCGCCCAAAACAAGGAAATTGCCCTGCTTGGATCCTTATCCACCAACTACAGTTGGAAAAAATGAGAATATCAACACGAAAAATAAGGATGAAAAAATATATTCTATACCAAAATTATAGATACATTTCTAGAACTGACTACTATTAAGAAAAATTGTATTCTTTCAAATATATCTCTAACGTTTGGTATAAATGTAGTAGTGGTGGCATCATAGCATTTAATTTACCTATATTGTAAGTAATGACATGTTAGGAACTTCATGTCTCTGGATATATAAATGTATCTTTAATTTTGGAAAGACTAAAAAGGAAAATATATCTCTAATTTTGGGATACAAATAATTCAACTCGGACAGTTTACCAAATATAGAGCAATCTCAAAATTTTGGACTATTTAACTTCTCAGTCAATTGAAAGGGTTTAGTTCTATATGTGAGAAAATATCAGATTCCAAACCATCAAAATACTAAACAAGTGGCATTCAATTTTTACTAAAGAATCAATCCATATGGCTAATCTTCGGCTACAATAAAAGAAATATCTATCATCCAAACAAAGGACTCTCAGATTATCTTGCCATGCAAAAAATACAGATAAAATCAAAAGAACATAGATATTTTCGAACAGGATTAATAATATTCAACCTATCTTGCAATATATCAAAGCTCCAAGAGAATCAAATTATTCCACGAACAAATAGAAACAACAGATCATTAACAAAACAAATAAATCAAAGCAGAAAAAAGAATTCGAAGTCCAGAATGGCAATTTCTTGGCAATTAAACAAAACCCAAATCAACATTACCATGAAATTCGATTCAAACCCATCAAAAAACAACATGAATTAAACAATCTATAGATAGTGTAAATGTGTAATATAATTCAGACCTGAACATGTTTGGCCCTGCCATAGGGAGAGTCACCAGGAGGAACTTTATGAATTACGTGGAAATTACCAACAGCGTCTCCCTGAGGTGAATTCCTCTTTCTCTCCGACTTCGGCATAACAGGAACCTGCCTATTCGAGTGCCACGTCGGAGGCGGCGTATAAAAACCCCTCGCCGGTAAATTCTTCTCGTTCTTCCACATTGCCCTTAATTTCTCTCACTATAATATGATGATCACTAACCAGAGTTTTTGTTGTATCCCTTTTCTTGAAATTCTTGTCAACAAAGAGAGAGAGAGAGAGAAATATTGAATTAAACTAGAAGTGAGTAATTCCTTCTATATAAATCCTTGAAAGTTGAAACAATCTGGTAAAGAGATTCTCAATATGTAAACCCTTCAGACCCGTTTTCTAGAATTATCAACGAAAAGGTTATCAATGACCAGAAAATCACTTTCTGGACAAAGGAACAGCCAGACAGATTAAAAAAAAAAAAAGAGGAAAGGGTAGCCGTTATATAAGTATCCGTTGGGGCTTAAGGGAAGTGCGTCTTCCTCTTCTATGGAGTATTTTCTTTTCTTGACATTGTTTGTATTTAAATTATGTTACGTTAATAATTAACAAGACTGAAACTGATGAAAAAAGGAAAGACAGAATACAGAGTATTATTTGATACTCCATCTTTGTCTTTTTAAATAGAGATTTTTTTATTATTATTTGTTTTTGTATATTTTATGAAAGTATTAAATATTTAATTTTTCATATTATCTTTTATAATTGAAAATTAATTAATTTATTTCTCATAAATTTGATAAGACTAATATTAAAATTTTATATTAAATTTAGACAATTAAATAAAATATTAATTATATTTCTTAATCTCTGTACAAAATTTTAAAACGTCAATTAAAAAACAGAAGAAATAGAAAAATAGTTAAATATCTCTAATGCTATTAATGAGATCGATGAAAAGACAAATATGTCATTGAATAAATGTGCTCTCGATAACCTAATTTAATTTAACTGTGACAAATCACATTTTGCCTTTTTTCGTTAAAATAAGTATAATGACAAAAGGAGTATAATGCAACCAATTAAATACTCCTCCGCCTCAAAGATAAAAAGTTTTTATTACTATTTTGATATTTTTGTATCCCATATTAAATATCTATTTTCCTTTAATAACCAAATTTTTACACATTTTTTTCTATTATACTGTAAGATTAAATATCTTATACTTTTTATTCTTCTTAATTATCTTCATATTTCACTTGCATTGAAAATTATGAACAATTTTTGTCGTTTTTATTTATCTTCTTAATATACGTGTAAAAGTTCACTGTAATTTTTATTCGGATATACTTGGATGGAGTATAAGGTTTAACCGACTAAAAAAATTCAAGAGCAATCTCTAATATTGGTACTCAAATATCTTTTGGCATGAACTTTAATATATATATAAAAAAGTAAGATTATTAAGTGTAAATAAAAATGATCAATTTACTAATAATTCTTTGGCAATATGCCCCGTAGGTTAATTCCATATTATATTATTCATCCGTTCAAACTTTAAAGAAAAAATATGAAAATTATCTTCTTCGGTCAAAAATATCATTATTTATTATGTACATTTGGTTTACATTGGACCCTCAATTAACTTTTAATTTACTCAATAATCTTGCAGGAATATCATCAAAACACTATTTATTTTTTCCCCAATAAAAAAATTTAAGTTTACGGTGCTGGCATTCAACTGTTGGGAGCTAAGACCAAAAATATAGTCAAAATAAAATAATAATCCCTCCCTTTATTTACTCTCTCTCTCTCTCTCTTGAATATATATATATATATATTTTTCAATAATAAATTTAATTTTAAAACGTTGTTTCCATACATAATAGTAATACTAAAAATTAACCCCTCTTGGATACTATCATAATTATAAATCGAAGTGTCACAAATATATATATATAATCCGACTCTCTAATAAAATATAAGAGAAATATATTTTATAACTGACATTTCCACATAATTCTCTTTCATCGCTATATACATAAAAAGTCTTATCTTCATATAACGATATAAAAAAATTATTAACACTCTAGTTCACCTTATTCTCTTATCTATTATAATGTGCACATATATATATATATATATATATACATGTATAGGTGGGGGCTTAAAAAAATAAAGCTGCCTCGGTACTAAATCCCAATCCGTTCCAGGCTATTTGTACCAACTCTCATGCTTCAAGTGCACAACAAAACAAAACATACGAGTACAAAAAAATGGATAGAGTCAATGCCATGTTTATTATGGACAATCTCATGGATGACACGGCCATTCTGTAAGCGTTGTGGATACAAACCAAAATTCTGGGATGTGATGTAGAAAACAAATCAAGTTAATCGCAACTTACTATTCTAAAGCATGTCTATCTTTTCCATGCTTGCAGATGATTGATCTGAAAAGTAACATACATTCACCATCAATAGGTTCTTGAAACTAATAGAATTTTGGTGGTTGCTCAACAGAGGATATCAACAAAAAACTTTGCACCAAAAAGAGCAACCAGAGAAGATTACAGGACCAGTATTAATGGTTGCTGCATAGAAGCTAGAGAATTGCAACATGCAGATCCTACAACATTTACTAAATTATCTTTAAAACAAATAGACAATTCAATAATTTTGACATGTTCATACGGTATATAAAGAAGATTCTCCTTTCCTTTCTTGACATAAATCCTGCACCACAATAATATACATGTATTAAATTGTGATCTGACGAGTCAAGTAAATGAAAGAGTGGATTTGAAAATGTACCTGCACAACAAGCATGTTACACACTTTGGGTTTTGCTAGACATATCTTTTGCTTTTGCATCTACCTGATCCTGTATAGTTCAATTTTTAACATCTATTTAAACTATTAGTGAAAAACAAATGAAGAGGATCAGAGTTGCATTGATATTATAAACACCAAGAAATTTTCACAACAATCAGATGTACGGTCTATAGCAGAAGATGAAAAGCATCAAAGAGTGCAAATTTGCCAGCTGCACAAGTATTGCAAGCAACCGCCATGTTTATGAGCTCCACCATGAAAATACAAAATATTAGTTCACCCTAAACAGCCAAGATCATTGTTCAAACTTGCCGTACCCAATACTCGTCGAACAATTAACTGCCTCCAACTCTCAGGTACTCACAGTTAAACCATTTTGAGAACACATGGACTAAATGTTCTTCATTGCTAGTTATAACACTAAAAAGAACAAGGTTTCAATAATTGCATAGGCTAGGCCTACTACATATTAAGTTAAAGCATTTATCTTAGTAGTGTTGAAGAATGCATCAGTAACACTAATAAAGCTTCTATCGAATTGTTTTGTGCATTTTCTTACATCAATCCAATACATATGTCCAACAAAATTTTATAAATGATATCATTTTTCTGGGGTGGATGTGTATACTTCTCCTCCTTAATTAATAATTATCATTCAAATTAGCACCTTGCAAATTTATTCATGGGCTATATCACCTAAGCTCCTCACAACAGTAAAAACATATCTTCAGTTCTTTTTGTGAAAAGAGGCAACATCCTGTGTAGCTGTGTTCTAGAAAAATGCAAACATGCATGACACTACATTAATCAAATTTCTAAACCCCGTAAAGAATTTAGGGATAGAACTAAAGTAGAGACTGTACATCCTAAAGAAGAAAAAAACATAAACGAGTTAAAAATAGAACAAAAGAATAAAAATTGAGAATATATATACGAAATTATGGAGGGGGGAGACTGAATATCAGATTAGGGAATCTGACTTCCATGATTTAGGAAATCCATTAAAGCACAAGTACATAGGTATTTCATTCCAAAACTTCAAAAAACAAAGAAAAAACTTAATAATGAATTCTCCATCAAGTTCAGTGCGAAATTACTTAAAAATAAATCAACTGTACATTTCTCTTTCACGACTACAAAGGTAAACCCTCCAACGTCGAAAACAAACTAAAATTGAGCAATAAACATATACTAAAAGAGTTATATAGATAAAGGCAGCACTGTATTGTCCGGGAAAATGGATACACGTTATCTTTTTATCTTTGCAACTATGCAAAAGCCAATTTATTTAGGTAATTGTTAAATCCACAACATTTTTTGTTATTTCCACAACAAAAGTGCCGTTGTAGATGTATAAAACCGTCGCTATACATCTACAACGACACTTTTGTTGTGAAAATAACAATTTCTGTTGTGAATATAGTAGTTGCTGATTATGGTAACCAATTGCATTCATAAGAATGCTTGAACATGATTCTAAAAAATTAGAAAATTATTTTATACAAGACCTAACCATCTCTCCAGAAAGCTAGAAAAATGCACAAGCTCCATTAAGAATAAAAATTGTAATCGAAACACTAGAGCCACAAATGTATAAATCGAACTTGTAAGAGACTAAGGTCATGTTTGTTTGCAATGATTATAATCCCAAGAATCTTATATATAGTCCTAGTTACATGTTTGTTTTTATAAGATTATTCATGTGATAACTTAAAATAATCTAATGTTATGTTTATTTTTTTCATGATTAATTGAAGGATTGATAAAAAAATATTGTTTGGCCTATTATACCCTTACCAATAATAACATATTTTAAATTATAATTTAAACTTGTTTATACATCAAAAAATGATTAAAAAATGATGAACACAGTGATTCACGATGTTTTTCTTATGTGAAATATTTGAGAATTAAATTATCATAAATTAACAAATAAATAGTGCAAAATATATGATATGTGAAATATTAAAATTTCATTAGAAATCACCAAAACTAAAATTATAGTCTAGAACTATCTATCTTCATTCAAACTCCAAAGTATAAAATATGGTCAAATACATCAAGTAAAACATAAGTAAACAGAAAAACAAAAATACACTCAACTGGACATATAAAAATTTTGTACTTCGTGCATATACAGTTATACGAAATAAAAAATATAATCATGTGTACAAAATATAATGTATCAAATAGGGTTACTAACTATTTTTCATTAAAATTGTTGCGTTCATTCTAAAAAGTATGACTAAAATTATGTATAAAAGTTTAGCAAAGTTTAAAATTCGTGTATATATTTTTATGTATTCTCTCATGATATAAGAAATGATCTAATTATTATTTTTTTTGCAACGAATGAAGTATTATCTAAAATATGTGAGTGTACATATATATATTCACGTGTTCCTTGTATCGCATACATTTTATTTAATAAAAAAGCACGACGAGTTAATTAAGCTTAGGAGTTGGTAGAATTTAATAATATACAGACAGGGAGTAAAAGTAATAATTTACCCAACCAATTTTTTTTTGGAAGTGCTTTCATCTGAAGTTGCTCCCAGCTTTGTTGTTTATTTAAAAGCCGTGGCTGGTGAATGAAAATTGAATTGTTTATTTAAAAGTTGTGGCTAGTGAATGATTATTAAAGAAGTTTAAATGGATAGAATATATATTATGGTCATTATAGAAAAAGGTTAAGGTTAATTTTATCTAGAAATTTTTAGTCCCAAATGGTGGGAATAATAATACGACTATTTTATATTCCCTAGACTAATAGTCCCAATTCCGAATTAGAAAACAAACAAAGATATTTGGGATCAATAGGCATATCCCAAGTGCTGCAAACAAAGATAGCCTAAATTTATATTGTTGAAAAAGCTTACCAATCCTTTGCTTTCATAATAATCATCCAACGCCCACTGATACTTTGATTGATTCAGCCCAAACCAATGCGCCACATACCCATCCAAACTCGAATGCGCTGCCCAAAATTCATAAATCCCAAAAAAATGCAAGACTGTTGTTAGCATCTAAATTAGACATACTGCTTTATCAGCAATTAAAAACTCTAATTTTTTTTTTTAAAAGCTCTGTTTTGGAGGCCTAAAATATGTTTCTATAAGACCAAAATTAACAAGAACACAAGCGCAAAAAATCGTAAATGTTTGGTTAGACTAACCAAAACAGAATGATTGGAACATAACCAACAAAAAGATGAGACAAAAAGATACCGTTTTGGACTTTGGTGACGGCGTTCCAGAAGAAACCCAAAGGCGAGGAGTCCGACTTAGGAGGATAGAACATCGGCGGCGGGAGTACCGGCGGAAGGGATTGAAGCGGCGGCGACTGAGGTGGGGAATCGTATTTGTTGGGGGGCAAATCGGAGGAGGGAGGTGATGGGTGATGTGAATTGGGGGAGGGTTTAGGGGTTTGGGGAGGAGTGAGAAAGACGGTGTAAGGTCCGATCTTTCCTATCATCGGCGGAGGTGGTGGAGGAGGAGTGGTTGGATCCCCGTTGATCGACATTTTCTCAATTTGGAGAGAGAGAGTAAGAATCACAACTGAGAAGTAGATTCTCTGGAAAAGAGGGAGGGAGAGGGAGTACAGTGATACAGTGAGTGGGTTTGGTAAAGAAAAAGGAGTGAGGCTGTTAGTTGTCTTTGAATTGGGGATAATAATAAGACTAGCAGCAGATTTGGACGTCAGCTATTTTCATTCCACTACAATTTTGAGAAAATTTAAATTCATAAATAAATATTATTTTTTGAAAAACTAAAAAGTTTTGGATATAATAATAGGTTTAAAGACAAACAAGTGATTTTTATTTAAATCTTTTCTTAATAATTTTAATAAATACTAATTGAAAAACTAAATAATATTTCATACATTCAAAAGTAGAGACGAATTTAGGAAATCCATTAACATTTGCTTACAATGTACAAGTAAAGACATGCTAATATTCGATTGACTTAAAACAAAATTAATGACATGCAAAATACTTCATGTGACTTTATAATTTTAAAATTACAAAGTATATATAATTTTAAAATAAATGTGTATCTCTAATTTAATTAAAATGGACATAGTGATAAACAACTACGGAGTAATAAAATGGGACACTTCCTAAGTAGGACTTCTTTTTCTCTCCAACGGTTAAGTAAAATAATCAATTAAATTGTTTTTAGCTAGGAGGGGGATAGCCATAGGATACGACCACACTTGACACCAAGTTTAGTTTAAGTAATAAAATAAGGGTTTGTTAAGTAAAAGTGTTAAGTTCCACAAGTTCCGTCTCTTGTATGGATCAAGTCATGTGTAAGAGGAAACCGAAATGGGTGGTATTGTTTGTTGTAGGCCTCAACTCCTGTTTCGGGTTGAGGGGACGACCCAATACAATGTATTTTTTTTTTCAATTTTTTATTCACAATTATTAGTTGTTTACTGTGTATTTCAATAAAAAATATACTTTTATTTTTATAATTTTTACTCAAACACTTATTATTTTTTATTTATTATTCTGATAATTGTGGTTAAAAAAATAATAAATAAAAAATTAACACTGTACCGATCGTTAGTCCGGTACAACACCTCCCCCCAATTATCCTGCATCCCAGCACATTTTTAATCCCCAATGCAGAACAAGATTTCCCTTCAACAATTGAACACATTGCTATCACGAGTCTTATTATTTCATGATATCAGCACACCATAAAATGAGACATTCTGTTTTTAATTAAAAAAAGAAAAAGAAATAAAACTGTGGAAAACAAAGTTGTAAATAGCACAGCAGGTAAACAAGGCTGGAAAAAGACCATAATCACGACGAGCAAAAGAATGGAATCCTCCCGTGTCCTATCAAACATACCCCTGCATGCTCATCATCAACAAGCCTTCTTTCTTCTCACGTATTCATCAAGAATGGAATCCTCCTGTGCCCTATCAAACATACCCCCTGCAATGCAAACTTCATCACGGCCAAAGAATAGATAACTATATATCCAGCCAATGGTGGGGGATTTTAAGGATGATGCCAACAGCTTCTTCAGATTTCCACCTTAACTTGGCACAGCCTTCCACAAGTTCCAACCCTGATGGGACATTCTAATAAGCATATAAACATAGAGAAGTGGTTAGTATGAAATTTATTTTTGAGTAAGTTAATCAATTGACGAATAGAATACTGACACGCAGACAAGGTTGTATAGTTTTCAGTACAGATTAAAGACAGCAGTTCGCCACCTCCTATATACATATACATCCAGCGAACAATCTAATAGTCTTAAATCTTTTTAGTTTTTCTTGATCTTTTGCTTTTTCTTCCAGGATATTACAGAACCAGAACATCAACAGTAACAACATGACACTTGTCCATACTGATACAAACAAAATCTAACTATATAATAGCCTATCAATCTATCCAGTACTATTAACCTACAAAAGGATTGCCTTCTAGACAGTTCCATACAAAACTCAACCAGAATTACATCAGCCATGATAATTTCCAGCATTCACCAGATTTACCTCTGTACCAAGGAAACACAAACGCTGAAGAAAAGTACTAACCACAACCATCAGAGCGTTTTTTAGCAGATGCAACAACTTCCCCATGAATTGATTACTTGAGACAATCTTCTTGAAGCCAAAACATCCTTGAGGTTTCATCCCCCAGCCTGACATATTATTTGTTCAGAATCAGATAACAAAACTCGCTAAAGATAGCTCATGAAGCTCACCTAGCATCCACTCCTCCCCAGTTTGACCTCCGAGGACTATAGCTCTTGTCCCTCCAACAACGCATGTACTATGTCCCCAAGCAAATCTTGGAGGTCGCCCAGGTACATTTAGTATCCTCCATGTAGGTTTCTCCTCAGTTGGGTCCAGAATATAAAGTTGTGAGGCTGAATGAAGACCTGCCACAGACCCACCAAAAACAAGGATCCTGCCACCTGGGAGGCTCACAGCTACATGATCGAGTCTGGGGGGAGGAGCTAAACCTCCTGGATTTCCAGAACCTGGCATTCCGCTCCCAGTGACACTTCTCCAACATGGTTTGTCCTCACTCAAATCCATTGTGAATACATCACTTGAACGAAAACGGAGGGGCCCACTCTTGGCAAGACCACCGAACATCAGAATTTTCCTACCCCCATAAACAGATAGTGTGTGACCAAGTCGAGAAGGTGGGGTCCAAGCTGCTGGAATCTCCCTCCAAATAGGCTTGTCAATAGAAAGATCTAGAAGGAAAGTGTCACTAAGAAGTACTCCAGAATCTGCACAACCACCAGAAACAATCAACTTGCTTCCATCAAGGGTGCAGGAGCTATGCCAAGATCTTGGAAGTGGAGGAGCCAGACCAGAAATTTCACGCCATGTTGGATGCTTGGCATCCAAATCCAACACAAAAACATCATTGAGTAAGCCTTGCCGCCCACACCCTCCAAAGACAACTAAATTAGAGCCATTCACACAAGAAAGTGTGTGGCCCCAACGCCCAGGGGGTGGGGACCCTACTTTGACATGTTGCCATTCTGGTTTGCTGGAGTTCAAGTCCAATACGAATGTATCATTCATTGGTTGCATGTTGACTCCTTCCCCACCAAAAAGAACCACACGATTCCCGACTGCACAAGCACTGAAGTTGCAACGTGAGGGTTCAACAGCTCCTCCAACAGTTAATTTCCTCCATGCTGCCGCTTCAAGAGTGGTCAGCTCCCTTGCCAATCTACCCCACCCTAGTCTCTTAGCCCCAGGAACCGTCTCCAAAACCCTAGTTGTTTCACTTCCCCATGCATTTTGGCAGACCATTCTCCAAAGATCCTCATTCTTTGTCAGCTCATAAAGTCGCCTACTGACAGAGCCAAGACACGCAATATCTCTTGGGGTCAACCGTGAAAGAATTTTAAGAGACAAGACTTCATCGCTCAACTGTAGTATCCCACAAACTCCATCAGTTATATTCCTGTTTCTATCTGGACCTACTCGACCAGAAGAAAAACTGGAACGGAACCGATCTGATGCCTTCACAGCTTCCTTAATTGAAGATCCAAGCAGTGGGCCCAGGTCCAGATTTGCTTCTGTGAAGAATTGAATACCAATTATATGGGTTATTGTGTCATCGTCTCCATATATAGGGGTCATGCGCAACCTATTCATTAGTGGAGATCCGTCCTTTCTAAAATTCAGCAATTCGCCCTGAAATTCAATCCCTTTCTCGATGCATCGTCTTATTTCTGAAACAACTGAAGAGTCCACCAGTGGATGCCTTCTTTTTGCATATGGACCTCTGCATTGCAAGAAACGACTGCCACAAAATCCCACAAAACCCAAAAAAAAAATTAAAGTTAAGTCTTTCAGTTTTCAACAAACAGTAATAATAAACAAATGAAGAGCACAATGGAAAAACAATAGCATTCACAAAAACATCTTTGAATAAGGGAAGACTGTCTTATTCATAGGAAGAAACAAAAATACCCCCTCTGCCCAACTTTAGTTTTGCTAACTTGTCTTTCACGCATTTTAGAGAACACAATGACTAGCATAAAGAGTTATTTTAATTCAAAATAACCCTATCTTTGGCCCCATTCCAAGGTTTTTTTAACTCAAAAATGACCCTTTATTGAACCCTGCTCTAAGGTTTTTTTTATCTATATTATAAAGCTTCCATGGGAGGTTTGGTTTATTGTGTCACACTTTTTCATTTCCTCTTTTGTTTTTATAACTTTAGTTATATTACTATTTTATCCTTTTTAATTTAAATTTTTTATATCATTTTATTTAGTCCTCCAAACTTTATAAAATTCTTATTTTACCCACATACACGCAGTCCTTCAAATTTTATAAAATTCTTATTTTACCCCACATAATTTACACGCAACGTGTGCCACCGGGTGCTAGTTTAAAATAAGGATGCAAGTTTTGGAATAAATTCAAAATCAAAAAATGAAATATTTGCGGACATCCAAAATGAATAGAGATGAAGTCAAGTGTGCAAAGGAGAATTAAATTTCATCACAAAGGTTTTATTATTACATAATTTTCACTTTAAAGTCGACAGTATCCTGCTGTATAAAAGGTGAAACAAAAAAATGAAATAAACCTGCATACTATTGGTCCGCCGCAAGAGCCCTATATCAATAACAACTTCTACACTGTGGACCTCCATAATTCTTACTCCCTCCATCACACAAATATTACAACACTCCTTTTTGCACAAAGTTTAATAAACTTTCAAATTCTCAATTGGTTTGCTAACTGGTCCCTATGAAGTGTGTGGTTGAGAGTACTTAAAGATTGTGAAGCACAAAATTTTTAGTTAGTGGATGCACCCACTATACAAATGATAAAATTAATGGGAGTGGGGATAATTTAGCCATTTAGCGTAACAAAAAGTTGCTAAAAAAGGAAGTGTTGCAATTTTTTGGGCTTCCTAAAATGAAATGTTTTGCAGTATTTGTGAGGGGGAGGGTTTTAAGAAGAAAACATTCATATGGTAGTATGTGCATACTAGAAACTTAAGAAAAGCTCCCTAAAACAGCTAGAATTTAGCATGCCCAAGGAGGCCAAGTTTTCTAGACCGTGATGAATTTGAAATATAACTACGAGTGCTAACCATCTTGAAGACAAAAAATATACAAGAGTAAAATGAAAGAACAAAAGTAAGAAAAAAAATTACGCCCAGCAATTTGCACTGGCTATTTACAGCCAGCTCTCATAATGATGAACTAGAGTTTACTTTTAGGGCATGCTTAGAAGTTTCTAAAATTATTTAATGATTGATAAATTTGATAAATAAATGATTAAATGTGTTTATATATATATATATATATATATATATATATATATATATATATATTTAATTTTTTAAAGTATGTGCACCTCACTTCAATGAGGCGCGCGCATCGCCTCGGGCCTCATGCCTAGGGCCCAAGGAGACCTTTGTGCCTCGGTGCGCCTCACGCCTTAAATATCAATGGACTGCAACGGGAAACTGAATCAACACATATCAAGATTTTATGCTTTCAAGAAATCTGGAAAGAAAAACAAATTCAGTTTTAAATGGGTGCAAAAATTACTTGAGGTTGTCTAGGAAAATAACCGTATTGGAGGATGCACAAGACCTTAATATTTCTTATGAATACATATTTAATCATTTACAATATGTGCCCTCCATAATCTGCAACATATGTGAACATAGTACTTCAACTTAAGGGTGTGTGGGTGGTGCAGGTATGTGTTGAACCCCAAGTTTGGGATAGAGTCTCTAGCTTCAAAAGAGTCCATGTACTTAATACAGGTCCGTGTCTATTATATTTATGAAAATCCTGGACTAGTAATGTTCAGAGATATGCATTAGTAAGTTTTCTATTATATGGGCTACATTGAGAAAAAGGAGTCATATTATTGGAAAAAAAGCTTTAAGTGGATTGGTGTGTCCAAATATACAAGGTCACAAGGGTGTCAAATACATATCCCGTAACCTGGCATGAGTGTAGAGTTTCCGACCAAGGTAATTTAAAGCATTTAAAAGAGGTCATGCAAGATGTCTTTGAAACGGAGGAATAATCTACTCTAAATTTAAGTTCTACACCTCAACCAGCTACTAAAGACTTCAAAATTAAGTCCATAAATAACATATTCTACTCTTATATCAGAAAACTAGAATCCAATACCAAAATACTAGCCAGGAGTTCAGCCCAAAGAACCTAGGAGCAAAAATTAACAAAAACCCAATAAAAATAAAAAGCCAACAAATTGTGACAGAAAGATATTAGAAGTGAAAAGGAAATACTAACCAATTATGACCAAGGACTTCTTCAGCTAGATATCCAGTAACCATCTCGAAGACGGAATTGACGTAAATAATCGGATGGTCCGGCTCCAAGGCATCGGTGACAACAAAGCCGCAAGGCGCCGGTTGAAGCAAGTTGTCGACGGGGAAGGGGAGGGGGCCACCATCGTTCAAAATGAAGCCCTCCTCGTCACCACTCAGATCAGAATTACTATCCCACTCCATTAGAGAGAAGTAATTCTCTCTTTTCAACCCATTCCGCACCTCAAGTTCGAAAGCCCTAAAGCCTGAAGTTTGGTATGTGTGCAGGGAGAGAAAGTGAAGATACAAAGCGGTTAAGGATTAGGGTTAGTTTTTCCTTTTCAAGGTTTTCCTGAGGAGAGAAGTGTGAGAAGAAACGAGTGGTTGGCGAAGTTTGGGAAATTAACATACCGATCTAGGGGCAGAATTGTTAATTTGAGGAGAGAGAAAAGAGGATATTACCGACTCACTATTCTATACCGTATACAGTTTGCTTGGGCCTTTTAGCTACGTTACGGGTTTGGGCTTTTATATTCGGTCCTTTCATGTTAAACGCTTTGGGGCAACGCAAACTTGGCATCTTACAAAATTACACTAATCCTGTCTTTTCACTAATCCTTTCAATTGGGTCCAAGTTGAGAACCTAGGGGTGTCCTGTAATTGACTGGGAATTCCCAAACCCAATTATATTATATGCGATACTCTATCCTTTTTTAACAAACTCTATGCGAGATTTTATTAGACACTCGTATTACTAGTTGTAGTATACATATCGCGTGTATAAATTATTTGGGATAATAAAAAATTAATAATATTTGAAGAATTAAATAAAAAAAAAAAATTAATATAAAAAGAACAATATAGGAATTACCCTAAAAATTGAAATACATTTTTTTAAAAAGCCAAAAAACTTCAAAATTTTGTTTACTCCCGACTTTATATATTATATCAACAAAATAATATAAAAAGAACAAAATAGAAATTACCATAAAAGTTGAACAGCATTTTCGTAAAAGTAAAAAAAAAAACTTCTAGAGTTTGTTTATACCAAAGTCCTTCGGCTTTATATATTAAATATTAACCTTATAATGTAATAGTCTTGTGGTGAACACCTCTTTTCTTATTATGCAATGTAATAGATTTGAGTATACCATGTAAAATACAATCTAATTTTTTGTAAAAGAATTTCCTCCCAAAATATTAAATAAATTTAACTTTTTTAAAATGAATTTGAGATATTTTTGAATTTTAAATTTATGTAATAACGTTGAAATTTATAAATATAGTAATTAAAAGTATTTTTTATATTTTATCATGCTTATAGTCCTTGTATCTAAAATTAAGAAAATTCATATCAAATAATAACTTTAAAATAATTATATACTCTCTACATTTCATATTATACTATAAATATTGATTTTTAAAAGTTAATTTTAAATATTTTTAATCTTAAAATTGAGGTAATTTATGAAACAATTAATCTTACACTTAAGTAATACTGTTTAGATAGTATGTAATTTTCATAATTGTCCTGACTAACATTATAGGAATTCAAGTCAACTTTGAGTTCAAAAATATTAAAAGTTACTTCAAAAAATCAAGAATGTTATATTTTGAAGTGCTAGATACATTTTTGTCCCTGGTAGTATGATTCCTTTTATACTTATAACCCTAATGTTTAAATATTTACATTAATATATTTCAAGTATACTTAAGTAAATAAAAGTGACACAAAAAAAAAATTCGGCCAAAAAAATGCCTAAATGTTGACGTGTCACCGGGAAAAAAATGTATTTCACTATATTTTATAATTTAGATCGTATTTCAATGTATTTTGTCATTAAAATAATAAATTCTGTTATAAAATTATAACATATATATTTGTGGATGTCTAAATTTAATTATAATGATCTTTGGAATTTTGGAACCCCCATGTTCATTAAGTTTTAAACTCATGACTTTTGAGTTTTGAAACTTCCAAGTCCATGTATCTATAAATAAGAGCATTGTAATAGAGAATGGTGGATATATGATGGATATATGAATGATATATAAAAATATTATGAGACATGCCTCTTTTTTCTAATCATCTTGTTCTTAATTTTTAGTAATCTTTTATAACACATTATCAGCACGAATTACTTCTCACATTCGTCTTAAAGATAATCATATTTGATTTGAAAGAGAAGATATGTTTATCAATTATATATATATGGATACACAAAAATTTTTAGTATAACATACTGCATGTTATTTCATTCATAATCTATTATTAGAGTTTGTTATTCTTGATTCTAGCATCTTAATGATCGTCCATACTCATATGTAAGTCATCATCATCACACCACCCTCAAATTGTCTTGTTGTTATACGGATTGAAATATCTAACCTCGATTATTGTGCGGTGTTTATTTTTTATAAAAGTGTATTGTAATTTTGCATTTCTTCTAATCTAAATAAATCAAAGTATATGGCGCCCCAAAATAGGTCTAAATCCATCCAACTATTCTCGAGTCGCCAAATCATAGTCTGAAAAACAACTATAACTTTATTACTACAATTGTCGTGCAAAATACAATAACACATATCTTGTGAGTTTTAATACCAATTGTGACTCATGTCCCAACTATGGACAACACCTCACATTGATACATTACATAAAAATGCAGTCAATAACTGTTTTAGAAATTAAAATCTTTGGGAAGTCTTTCGAGAAACCTTCAGTGCATGGGAGGTCAATGCGTCTAGGTTATGATAGATATCATATTCCCGTAATTATCTTTGGTTGTGCCCAATAGACCCCCCAAAGAAAGAGCGAAGATTACTATCGTGTTCCTTCCATGCGCGAGTCTTCTTGACATATAACTATCTCCACCGTCTGTAAATTGAACATTATGTTTCAACCAAACTCCAAGATTATATAGGTAGTGCTTCGTAGATATACTCAATGAGTGGATGGATGCACAAACATGTCTTATGATAACACGAGGTTGTATGTCGTTTGACATCTTGTATAATAAAGGCAAAAACACCTTCCAAAGTTGGATTCACTTTCACCCTATTCGGTTCACCAAAATTAAATATCAAATAGCGTATATAATACGACACACTTATCTAAAGTTCTCAATAAAATTATTTCCATACTATTTAGGGAGAACCTCAACGATTATAGAACCATTGATTTCTATTTCCTGTTACCCACATTCGACCAATTACACTCTTATTACTTGAAAGAAATTGTGAAGCAAAAGGGTGAAAGCACAACTAACTTTAGTAAAGAATATCATGACTAAAGATAATTAAATTATCAATAGACTTCATCGATAATAAATCGAGATTTAGAACATATGGTAGATAATAAAACTTTTCAACCATAATTGCGGTGAACGAAACAATCCATTAGAAGAGTCGAATAGACCATAAAGTTTATTATCTTCTATGTTAAAAGTCCACCAACAATGTTTTATCCTCAGAACATCAATCAACGATTCCTTTCCCACCATCATATGCGATAACTCATAATCATAATTGTGATTATAAATTCTCTTCGCACCCGGAGATGAAGATAATTTTCATCACCGTCTTTACACGAAATATCAAAGATCATGGTTATACCAAATCACGATTCTAGTTCATAATCATACTAATAAATTCATCTTTGCACTACTGTACCAAAGATATTCATTATGATTCATCTTTTGCACTACATGCCAAAGATATTCAAGAATAAGTTATCTTTTACCTACATGCCAAAGATATTCAACAATAACAGTCATCTTTTTGCATCATCGGCAAAAGATAAACTCATAGTCACGATCATACCAATAATCTACCCATCTTTATACTCAAGTGAAATATCATCTTTAGGGTTATAAGAATGTTATATATGATAATAAAAATAATATAATCAACATATAGATTTAATCTCAAAAGTAAGATTCATAAATCAATGATTTCATAACACCTTAATCGAAATGTTATAAATCACTTAATAATCTCATAATCTAATATTATTAATATTACCACAATATGTTAATCATTTCTTAAATTTATAAATAATTTATTTTAATTGTTTACACTTTACTAATCAATGCATTTAATCATCCTAAAATGCCAAACTCATAAAATTTCATCATCAATAACCAAAACCCTCATCAAAAATCTGCATATACCTTATATAGGATTTTCAAGCCATAAATCCTATTCTCCAATTTTGTTACTTCACATAACATATTTAATTCATTTATTCATAACTAGTTCATTTTCACGAAAATTATCAAATCAGTACAAATAAATTTTCTTTTCTGGAATTTAGCATAATATAGTCCCATATTGAACATATATTTTTTCTCGAATTTTAAAATTCATTTACTATTTTTCATATGGCCAAACTATAGAATATTTAGACATTTATCATAAATTGTACTTTTGTCCAAAAATTCCAAAATTTACAGGTATCTTGATATTATATAGATGTACTTCCATATAAAATTTTATCAATTTTGGAGTTAACCACAAAGAGTTATAAGGGTTTACTTTTAAAATAGTCTTTTCTCATAAAATCCATAACTCCTAATCTATACATAAAAAAATCGCTATTTTTAGACACAATCAAGAAAACTTATCAAATTATCATTTTAAATTTTTCCAAAATTTTTGAAGGTCAGAAAAATTTTGAAACTGAAAAGCATAATAACCCTTAAAATCCCTTACACCTCGAAAAGAAATAGATCTTACATTTGGAATAACGCTTTTGAACAAACTTGCATCAGTATAGCAACACTCAAGATATCTAAATACTCACAAAAATACGCTCGATAATATATAGAGAAAACTTGAGTTTAAATGTGATTTTCAATTAACCCAAAGACACTATTTATAGGAAAATGCTTAGAAACACCAAAAGCAAAAAAATTTAATAAAATAATAATATTTATATTTAAATTTCCTACGACACCTTACAATCAATTCAGAAATTCACACATATTAGTGGGGTCCACCAACTCACCAAAAATGAAAAACATGTTTTAAACAATTTTTATAACAAAATTAATTCAGACCCAATATTCTAGAACTTCAATAATTTATAATAAATAATCCTCTTATCAGAAAAATTCAAATCTTATGTCCATTCCATAGGAAATTTAATTTTCTACAACTTTACAGAAGAAAATTTTTTCAAATTTCAAACAGAAATTGACCGAAATCCACATAGGGACGATTTTGCAGGCTATAATCAAATTTCAGTTAAAAAACTTGTCTACCAACATGTTCAACATGTGTTTAGCATTTATAGTAACAAAAATACTCTTCCTCCTCATTTATTCATATATCACACATTCATTGTAAAAATATCACCATTATTATATTATTAAAATATAATAATATATTTAAATAAATTATTTTATCGGAAAAAGATAAAATACCAATTTTTAACAATTGTCACATTAAAAATTTTCTCTATCTATATCCACATAAATAAAAAAGGATCGATAGAATACATGATGTTTTAGTTCTTTTTAGTTCACGTCTTCAAAACAATCTTTGATATATTTCTAATGATTTTTTTATATTTTCTTTTGGCATGCATGATAGCATATTTGATATATTTCTAATAATCTTTTGATAAATTTTTTGTATGAAGTTACAATGACAAATATGCTTAGTAGTATTGGTTTGTTATTTTTTATGGACAAATTTAGTTTCATGTTTTACTATTTTTATAAATTGTTTCATTACAATTAAATCGAACATATATAATTATTTAATTTGATGGGGAATATGTTTAGTTATTTAATATTTAAATCTTATAAATTTGAATTTGTTGCTCTTGATTTATATCGAAGCAAAATTATTTGTAATGGAATCTTGATCTTTGAGATTCATATAAAGGCAAAAGAACCTTGGAATACAATTATAGTTGACAATCATGCATCCTGCAGGATCATGCAAAATTAATAATTTTTATTAGATTTATCATCTCCATGAAAAATTAAAAGTTGAGTACATTACAGTAAAAGACTCACTTGTCTTATGAAATGATTTAAAGGAAAGATTTTAAAAGCTCATTATAATTGGTTGCACTGAAGTTGCAAGATTTTAAAAGTGTTGAGTGAAAAACACTTGATGAAGACATGTTAGAGAAAATATTTATTATATTTCATGCCTCAATATGCTCCTGCATTGAGCAATATCGAGGCGTAAGTTTACAAAATATTCCTGAAGCGATAAAGGAAACTATGTTTCCAAAAGTGAAATTATGTCTTCTAGTAGCTGTACAAAATAATGAGTTTTTGCTGAAAAACCAATAATCTCGCTCGACCGATTCTATTACATTCCACAGTGAATGGAAACCTCATTTGATAATCATAGAGGAAATTATGATTGTGATTGTGGTAATATCACGTGAAAAGAACAATCAATATAGAAAAGGAATCTACCATCGTACTCTAAACATTTGATATATAGATTTATACCAAGACTCCATAAAAGAAAAGAAAATGGAATTGAAATAAACTTTATTGTTCATAATGATCCTGAAGATCCCATGAATTATTTTGACTTTTCAAATGGAGTGGATATAACTAATTTTGATATCTATGATTTCCTTAATGATTCTTTATATTCTTCTGAGGCAAGCTGAATTTGCTCAGTTTTAAGGATATACGTTATAATGGTTATCATATTGAAACCAATATTGAAGGCAGTGAAGAAATTCTTTATATTACATCAATAGTATCGGGCCAGAAGCTCGTATTAGAAAAACTGTATATTTTCTCTTTTGGGTTATATTATACTAACATGAGAATAGTTGAAACAAATGTTGTAATACACCAGAAGTGTATAATACACTAAAAGTGTTCGAATCTAAATATTTTTAAGTTTTGACATGATCATCTAGGATCAATAATGATGAATTAAATTATTAAAAACTCCTATGAACATCCCTTAAAGAACCAAAAGATTTCTTTACCTGTTGATTATATATATCAAAGTAAATTAATTACCAAACCATCACATTTAATTATTGTTATTCAGTGTTCATATTTCTTAGAAAGAATTCAAGATGATCTATTTGAACCAATACACTCACCATGTGTGGTTCATTTAAGTATTTTATGGTTTTAATTGATACATGAACCAAATGATCACATGTATATTTACTTTTAACTAGAAATATTGTATTTCCTAAACTTCTTTTCAAATAATTAGGTTGAATACAATTTCCTTATTATATAATTAGGAAAATCTATTTATATAATCTTTGATAAAATTCACATCTCAAGTTTTTTGATGAATATTGCATGTTAATTGGAATTTATGTTAAACATCATGTCATATACACATACTCAAAATAGTATAGTTGAATCAATTTTAAGAGATTTTAAATTATTGCTCGACCTTTGATTTTGAAATTAAAATTACCAATATATGTTTGGGGTCATGCTATTTATAACCTCAATAAGTGATATTTTTAAGGTATATTTTGAGGATTGTTATTTCAATAAAACAGTCTTCCCACCATTAGGGGGAGAAAAGTCGTTGCCTGAAGCACGACGGAGAGATTAATTGGAATGTTTCGTTGCCTAAAAGCGCGACGTGAGATCGTTATGCACGCAAGCACGATGGGAGATTAATTGGAATATTTCAACGTTATTTAATCCTGATTATCATACAAATCAATATGAACTAGAAGTTCAAAGGATTATTCATTTGCAATGAATTGCAAATCAATTACTAGAATTATTCACTGATAATAAGAAAAGTGTGATATCTCACATTTTAGTCTGTATGGCGCCCCCAAAATAGGTCCATTCCACCCAACCCATTCTGAGTGCCAAATACATCGTAATACGAAATAACTACAAATTTATTATTACAACATATAAACCGTGAGTTTAAATACGAGGATATTGTCGCCTCAGACAATATCCACACGCAAATAAATCCTATCATAATTATTGATACATTATTTTACAAAATGGTAAGGACTACTAAATAACTCTCTAGAACCTTCATTCCATACCCCGACTAAGACTTCGCTTACATTCTCGCCTCTAAGAAGAAAATGGAACAACAAGGAAAAGGGTGAGCTCAACTAGCCCAAAGAAAGAATATTATAACTAAGATAATATACAACAAATTATCGTTAGTCTTCAAGGGGAAAAATCGATAAAATATAATAGAACAAGTTTTAGATCAACAAATGCGGTGAAATTGACAATCCATTAGAAGAGTCACGTAGAGAATGAATTCTACTTGTCTTCTAAGATTTAAAAGTCCATCATCAATATTTCATCCTCAGAATAACAATCAATATAAATCTTTAATCATCTTTGCTTTCTGCACCAAAGATATTCATTTTATATCACCAACATTGATCATGTTCATCTCAACACTGCTCATCTTTGCACTACGGGCCAAAGAGATTCATCGATTTAATCATTCATCTTTTTGCACTACGCCAAAGATATTCATTAAAATATCACCATTAAGGATCGAGAGGATGATGAAAACATTTTGAAGAACGAATCCAAAGTTACATGTAAGGACAAATATTAGGGATTAGTATTTCGGTTTATCCAAATTCAATAATACTCCATAATAACCAAGTGTGAAGTAGAATTCACAAATAAAGATCAAAACATGGATACAATCAAAGATAAGTAACCATAAAAGACATCTGGAAGAAAAGAGAAAATTTCATTTTTGAATTGAATAATCTGCGTATTTGTGAATAATGCCAGGTATCGTGAATAATGTAATAAATATATCGTGAATAATAACCCCGAACACAAAAAGATAGAAATTTCATAAAAAAACATCTTCACACTTCGTGAATAGTACTTTCGTGAATAATAAATTCATGAATAATAACTTCGTGAATAATAACTACATGAATAATAACTCTCAGAGCATGAAAAAGTTTCAAATTGATAAAAGTTCGTAACAATATTTGGCATAATGATATTAAAGAAGATAATATCATTTAAGAAGAAACAACATCCTTTACCTCAAAATAGCAAATCTTACCGATTGAATTTGGTATAGTCTTGTGAAAACTAATCTGCAGTATAACAACACTCAAAGTATACTCACAAAATACGTCCGATAATATAGAGAGAGAAGAGAGAAACTTTGTTTACGGTGTGATTTTCAATTCTAACTTAGCCTCTATTTATAGAAAAAATGCTTTAGAAGCATGAAAGAGACTAAAATAATAAAATATTATTTTCTTTTTTCTTATTCACACCAACCTTCACCAACCAATTTTGAAAGCCATCACCATCTTCAAACAAAAATAGCAGCCCACATGTGTATTCCACATCAACCAAAAAAGTGGGTCCCACCCATAAATTAATAAAATTATTTTTCTCCTAAAACTTCAACAATTCATAAAAAATAGCTCGGTTATCGAGAAAATTGAAACTCGCGACTTTCCATAGGAAATTCCATTATCTACAACTTTGCAAAAGGAAGTTTTCCCAAATTCCAAACAGAAATTGACCAAAATCCATAAGCGGCCGATTTTACGATTTATAATAAATTTTGATGGTCATGAATTGTGTCCACAAACACACAAAAACATGTATTAAACATTTAATCCAACAAAATACTCTTCCTCCTCATTTATTCATATATCCCACATTCATTATAAAAAATATCACCATTAATATATTATTAAAATAATATATTTAAATAAATTATTTTATCGAAAAAAATAAAATATTAATTTTCAACAATTGTCACATTAAAAATTTTCTTTATTTATATCCACATAAAATCAATATTTTTCTCATCATATAAATCAATAATTAATTATTCACAAATAATATTACGAGAATCACATTATTGACAACCGTGCGCTTCAGGAATGGAGGGGCTTTCGATAAGGGATTTCTCCTTCTTTGGCCTTGATTAGGTGACCAAACCTCTCCTTGATGTAACTTTCTAGACATTTCCAATAATGTTATCTAATAATATTATTCAAATAATATGAATTATTGATCTGATAATGGAGATATTGTGCAGTGACAATTATTGAACAACAATAATATAAAATATCAACGCAACAATTATTGAATCAATAAAATAAAATATTGAACAGTAACTACTGTGACAATTATTGAGTAATGCCTTTCTTACGTAAGGATCAATAATTCAACAATCTTTATGCAATACTGGTGTCTTCTTGTCAACCACGCGTATTCTCAGTATTTTAACACACCATATAACCCAACAGATGTTAATGGTAACAATTTCTGCCTGTTATTTATAAAACTCAATCTTTGTCGTTTTCTTTCATCCATTTGTTTTCCGTTATGGGGCCCACAAATGACTGCGCCGTCGTACGGAGATTCCCGACAAAAGAATATTCCACGACTAAACGAATATTCTCCGACAATAATGAATATTTTATAACCACTTGCTTATTTTGTAAACTTTGCACATTTCACCCATAACCAAAGCATTATATCAAATTACCACCTTATTAATCAAGAATAATAATTAAAGGAAATTCGATTTTATTTATAAAAAGTTGGAGTCTTACAAATACTCTAGAAAAGATTGAAGTTCCTATAGGACAATCACTTAATACAGCAACAAATTGAATCAAAATCACACTTGAAACATGGAAGAATGATCAGTGTTAAATATAAAATTTTCCGGAAGAAGAAAGTATAAGAAAAACAAGTTGCAGCCTATAAAAAGGCTATACCCATGAAACAGGCTATAAAAGTTATTGATCTATCCAAAACTTATGAACAAAAATCTCTTGTAAATAAAACTCTTTAAGAGTTATCTCCTGAAGAGGATGAGTTATCCCCTGAAGAGGACCAGGTACCTAAAAATAATGAGATCTCGATACATTATGTATATACAGGAGACAAATATATTGGATAGAAATAAAATTATTGTCGACAACATATTTTTATATAAAGTTGTTCTTGATATTACCAGAAGTAATGATCATGAATATGGACCACAAATTATTGACGAATGTAGAAATATTTTGTAAGATCCCAAATAATTAATAAATGAAATTTAATTTCCTCTAATTATTATTTTGAAATAGTAAGGGTTGATGTGATTAATGTGGATAATTACGGGTAAAATACGCAAATATTTCAAAATATGCAAGTGGTTATAAAATATTCATTGTTGTTAGGAGAATATTCGTTTGGTGGTGGAATATTAGATCTTGTCGGGGAATATTAAATAATGACAGTGCAAATAATGTGGGCCCCATAACTAAAAGCGATTGGAGGAAGAAAATGACAAATATAAGTTGTTTAAAAATAACTTGGTAGTAGTTATTCTGAATTCGCTTTGTTGGAATACCCGTTGGTTAAAAACACGATGTCTGGCGTTGTTGAACTAAGCAGTAGCCTACGATATTGCACCAATTATTGACTCTTACGTGAAGGCCTTTACTTCGATAATGGTTACGGTAATTACCGCATTGATGTTTTATTTTATTGATTCAATAATTGCTGCGTTGATATTTTATATTCTTTGTTGTTTTAATAATTGTCATTACACAAGATTTTTTTCGTTGTCGAAACAATAATTCATATTATCCGAATAATATTATTAGATAACATTATTGGCAATGTCTAGAAAGTTCTCTGTCTAAGAGAGGTTTGGTCACCTAATTGCGCTGCCAAGAAGGAGAAATTCTTATTGAAAGCCCCCGCTTCCTCACGAATCGCACGGTTGTCGATATTGTGATTCTCATAATATTATTTGTGAATAATTAATTATTGATTCATATGATGAGGAAAATATTGATTTTATGTGGATATAGATGGAGAAAATTTTAATGTGACAATTGTTAAAAATTGAAATTTTATCTTTTTCGATATAAAATAATTCATTTAAATATATATTATTATATTTTAATAATATAATAATGGTGATATTTTTTACAACTGAATGTGGGATATATGAGTATCTGAGGAGGAAGAGTATTTTTGTTGCAATAAATGTTTAAAACATGTTAAACATGTCAGTGGACCCCATTTATTGGTGAAATTTGATTATAAATTTCTAAAATCACCCGTTTATGGATTTCGGTCAATTTCTGTTGGGAATTTAGAAAAACTTTCTTCTGCAAAGTTGTGAGAATTGGATTTCCTATAAAACTCAAGAGATTCGAATTTTCTGATAAAAGGTCTATTTATTGTGAATTATTGAAGTTCAAAACTCAAAATAATTAATTTTGGAAGTTTAAATTATTTTAAATTAGAAAAACGTTTTTTTTTTTTCTTCTAGAAGGTTGGCATGTGTGAATTGCTGAGATTCAGATTTCAAAGAATACGTATAATATTTTTATAAATATTAATATTTTATTAAATTTTCTGCTTTTGGTTCTAAGCGATTTCTATAAATAGGTCTTTAGGTTAGAATTGAAAATCACACTGAAAACTGAAGTTTTCTCTCTATTATATTATCGGTATTCTTGTGAGTATTTTGAGTATACTTTGAGTATTGCTATACGGTGAAAATTCAAGATATAGTACATATCCAATTATTCCAGTTAAATCTTGATCTTTTCGAGGTAAGGGATATTATTTTTTTCGTAATGATATTATTTCTTCAATATCATTATCTTTGAAATATTGATCTGAAGTTTTTATCAAATTTGGAACGTTTGGTGTCGAGTTACTATTCACGATATCTGTTGACTATTCACGTATATCTGACTTTATTCATCGAAAAATAAAAATTTTCTTTTAGTCGTCAAAATATCTATTGTGGATACTAGCTTTGATTGTATCCATGTTTTGATCATTCTTGAATTTTACACCACTATGATTATTTTTGAGGTATTTTTGGACGTGGATAAAACAAAGTACGAATCCTTAATCCTTAATCCTTGTCATTTTGTTTCACTTTGATTCGTTTCTTTAAAAAAAATATTTTTCATCATCCTCGGATCTTAAATGATGATATTATTGAATATCTTTGGCACAGCAAAAAGATGAATGATTTATGATGAATATCTTTGGCCCGTAGTCTGAAAGATGAATGATTTCGATGAATATCTTTTGGCAGTAGTGCAAAGATGAATGATTTCGATGAATATCTTTGGCCCGTAGCGCAAAAGATGAGCAGTGTTTAGATGAACATGACCAATCGTGAATGTCCTTGGCACGTAGTGCAAGGATGAATATTTGATCTCGAGATATATATTGATTGATGTTACGGGGGATAAAAATAGACGATGAACTTTAAAATTCATACATAGAAGATAGTAGTTTGCATTCTCTTACTTAACTCTTCTAATGAATTATTATTTCATTGCGAATATTGATTTAAAACTT
The DNA here is from genome assembly GCA_020205605.1 of Panax ginseng. NCBI lineage: Eukaryota > Viridiplantae > Streptophyta > Magnoliopsida > Apiales > Araliaceae > Panax > Panax ginseng. The sequence continues at coordinate 129,567,374 of CM035144.1, forward strand.
GTTGTCTATTGTATTCTATTATATTTTTCCTGTTGAAGACTAACGATAATTTTGTTGTATATTATCTTAGTCATAATATTCTTTATTGGGCTTAGTCGAGCTCACCCTTTTCCTTTTTGTTCCATTTTTCTTCTCGGAGGCGAGAATATAAATGAAAGTACGATGTGGGAAATGGAATGAAAGTTCTAGGAGAGTTGTTTAGTAGTCCTCACCATTGTTGTAAAATAATGTACCAATAATTATGATGAGGATTTATTTGTATGTGGATATTGTCAGATGGCAATATCTCGTATTTAAACTCACAAAGCTTTACTATTGTAATAATAAAGTTGTAATTGTTTTTCATCATCAGTATCGACAACTCGTAATGGGGATGAGACCTATTTTGGGGTGTGTCACATATTTGGCCAATGTGAAAAAAAAAAGCGATTCAAGTATAACTAAATTCACAAAGTAAACGTGAAATTTTTGGACCTGTAGACTGAACACCTGAAGGTGTAATGCCTGTTAGATATAAATGGGTATTTGTACGAAATAAGAAAAATAAAATTATATGGTACAAAGCGCGACTTGTAACACAAGGTTTCTCGCAGAGACCTGGTATTAATTATGGAGAAACATATGCTCCTGTAATGGACGCAATTATATTCAAAATTTTAATTAGCTTGGTAGCAAAAGAAAATTTGGATATGCGATTAATGAATGTTGTTACAACATATCTGTATGGATCATTAGATAATGATCATATATACATGAAAATCCCTGAAGGATATAAAATGCCTAAAGCATATAATTCTACATCTCGAAGTATGTATTTTAAGTTACAAAGATCTTTATATGGGTTAAAGCAATCCAGGTGCATATTATAGAATAATCGCCTAAATAGATATCTTTTGAAAGAAGGATTTGAGAATAATTCAATTTGTGCATGCATTTTTATCAAAAGATCATAATATGGATTTGCTATTATTATCGTATTTATTGATGAAAGATCTTGCTCCAGAAGAGTTGACAAAAACAACAAATTTGAGATGGAAGATATTGGTAAGACAAATTTGTGTCTTGGCCTACAAATTGAACTATGGAATTCTTGTTCATCAATCAACATACACAGAAAAAGTCCTGAAGTAACTTTACATGGATAATGTTAATTAATCCTTTGAGTACTTCAATGATAGATTGTCACTTGATATCAAGAAAGATCAGTTTTGATCACAAGAAAATAATGAAGAAATTCTTGGTCCTGAAGTACCATATCTTTGTACAATTGGTGCTTTGATGTATATTGCAAAATTTTTCATGACCTGATATAGCATTTGCAGTTAACTTACAAGCAATATGGATCAAAACCACAGTTAGTTGGATCTGCTGATATAGCATTTGCAGTTAACTTACAAGCAATATGGATCAAAACCACAGTTAGTTGGATCTGCTGATGCAAAGATTATCATAATTTATGGAGTAAGTTGTGAATGTATTTAGTTGAGATCAGTAATTCAACATATTTGTGTGAACTATTAATTATCATCAATCATAAATAGTCCAACGATATTATATGAAGATAATGTCGCTTGTATCACTCAAATTAGAGGATGATATATCATGGGTGATAGAACCAAGCATATTGCACCAAAATTATTTTGAGCCCTAGAAGAATGGCGATATTGATATCAAGCATATATGATCATGTGATAATTTGGTTGATAGATTCATTAAGTCATTACCAACTATGATTTTAAAGAAGATGGTGCACAATATTGGCATGTTTCGACTTAATGATATTTTTACCATGAACAATGGAAATTCTATGTTCTTATGAAGGGGAGTAAAAAGGATATGTACTGATTGTATTCTTTTTCCTTCGCTAAGGTTTTTTCCCACTGGGTTTTCCTTTGCAAGGTTTTAATGAGGCAATCTCAAGGCATTAGAAGTTATACAAGAATATTGTACTCTTTTCCTTAGCTAAAAAATTTTTCCCACTGAATTTTTATTTGGTAAGATTTTTAACGAGGCATATTCTTAGAAAATTGCTATAAAAGGACTCCAGTATGAAGATAATGCTGTATGTATAGCTCAATTAAAGGGAGGATACATCAAAGGAGATAGAAGAAAACATATCTCACCAAAATTCTTTTCCATACATGACCTTGATAAGTGTGGGGATATTGATGTTCAACAAATTTAATCAAGAGGTAATCTAGCAGATTTGTTCAGCAAAGCATTACCAACTACAATGTTTGAAGGATTGCGTCGCAATATTGGAATGCGACAGTTGGAGGACTTAATGATACATTCATGAGGGGGAGCTTATACATGCTGCCTTCTTTTTCCCTTAACAAAGATTTTTTTTCCATTGGGTTTTTTAGTAAGGTTTTTAATGAGGCGACTTTACATGCGTATGGATATATGATAGACATCGAGGGGGAGTGTTATAAAATTATAACATATATATTTGTGGATGTCTAAATTTAATTTTAATGATCTTTGGAATTTTGGAACCCCCATGTTCATTAAGTTTTAAACTCATGACTTTTGAGTTTTGAAACTTTCAAGTCCATGTATCTATAAATAAGAGCATTGTAATAGAGAATGGTGCATATATGATGGATATATGAATGATATATGAAAATATTATGAGACATGCCTCTTTTCTCTAATCATCATGTTCTTAATTTTTAGTAATCTTTTATAACAAATCCATGCATATACAGTTAAACCAAATAACACTGCACACTAATCTCCAAATTACCATTCCCATCACCGAGATAAAACCAATCAACCCTACCAAGGTCTCTCAATTTCTCCCCCACTTTAACAAAAACCTCTATATGATTCCTGCTCTGTCGCTTGTCCGTCGTGAGTAAGGGAGTATCTAATCGAATATGTATCAATCGATTATGTGTCGAATCACATTTGATAATTTAAGTAGTTTGAATCTTAAATGAGTCAAGTATAACATTGCTCAGATTCTACACATATTTTTATTCAAACTATTTTTTATGCTCTTATTTAAATCATATTATTAACGAATCCGAGTTTTGCTCGTATTTTTTCGAGTCAAACCGAATCGAGCCCGAACTGTTTGGATCATTTACAGCCTTACTAAGCTCATTATTCCTATTCAGTTTTAATTCGGAGATTTGTTTATGTATCTTCTATTGACTGATTGGGTGCCTCCCTAACTATTTTTAATACGAGTTGTGTGGTTGGAACCATATAGTTATGGTTTAAATAAAGATAGATTCATATTTTAAATTTCAAACTTACATTTATTATGATTCAATAAAATAAATTATTATTAGATATATAATGTGTATACATAATCACCAAGTATTTTATTTTTATTTTGGGTTTGGGTTTGGGTTTGGGGGTGAGGGTGAGGGTGAGGGTGAGGGTGAGGGTGAGGGTGTGGCGGTGAAAAATGTATACATAATCACTACATATTTTTTTTTTTGAGTGAGTGTGGGTATGGGTGGGGGCGGGGTTGTATACATAATCACTGATTATTATTTTTTTGGGGAATGAGGGTGGGAGTGGGGGATGGAGATGGAGTTGTATACATAATTACTTAATATTAATTTTTTTGGGGGTGAGGGTATAATAATCACTAAATATTATATTTTTTTAGATGTGATGGGGGTATATATATAATCAGTAAAAAAAAAATTTAAGGGGTAGAGCGGGATGGCGTGAGGGTGTATACATAATCAATAAATATATTTTTTTTAGGGGTGAGTTGAGGATAGGAGTGGGGGTGGGCGGTATGAATCTAGGGTGGAAATAACTTTTAATTTGGATTTGAAATGAAATATTGGTCGAAAAATAATTAACCGTTTGGACCTATATTTTTTTATAAAAAAAATGGTTCGAAATTTTAACTAACTTAAATAAATAAAATTAGTTAACTAATTAATTTGTTTCAGTTAATATAAGTTGACCCAATAGTTAATCAACTATATTGTCAGGTCTAATTTCTCGTATAAAGATGAGACTCATTCACAATTCATGTGAAAATATCAAAAAAAAATTATGTAGAAATAAGAGTTCTGTTGAAATAGTAATTCTTAAGAGTATGGGCCAGATTAAGAAATACTAGTAGACAAATTCCGTCCGTCCGTCCGTTCGTATTAATTTAAATTCAGGATAATTGTGGGCTATCGCTTTTGGGATTTCAATTCCCACGCCAGTCGCCATGTGCCGATTCGAAAGGGTGTGTGCGTGTCCCGTAAGTAAGTACTATTATTAGTATTAGTAGTAGTAGTCATTTGAATTTGGTTTTGTATTTCGATGTCGTTGTTACTTGTTAGGGTTGATGGTCCAACCCCAACCAGATAGTGTTAAAAATACAGGTTTGTTGGGCCTATAGCATTAGCTGCTCCATTGGTATAAGTGACATTACCCAGTACGGACAATGACACTGTCTCTTACCATTTGCGAACGAGATTGGTACTTGCAGTCGGCTGGCTGCACATGGAGAAGAGAGAACTCAGAAGTCAGAACATGGCCCGCCCCCCCCCCCCACCCCCACCCCCGAACTCCTTTCCACCAGTTGTCGACTATGACTAGTGGATGGGCTAGCCATCCTCTCGGTATAAAATTAATTATTATTGACTTTTTTATTTAAAAATAAAAATAAAAAATATACATACATATTATCAATACAAGTATACATCTTTTATCCATAAGGTTTACTTTCTCAGAATCTCAATAATTTTATTTTAATGAGAACAGTCCAATAACTGCTGTGCTTCTGTTCTGTGTATACTTAATTTTATGTTGTGTCAGTATTTCTGTCTGTTACTTTTTAATGACAATAAAAACAAGGGGAAGAAGATGATGAGGAAAGGAGATGGAAAAAGGAAATAAAAGCTTCCTTTCCCTCTAAAACTAGAAAGGGTTGGGGGTGCGTCCGGTACGTAATAATCACCGGTACCGTATAATTTTTTTTTTTGTATGGTTTTTTTTTAATCACAATTATAAAAATAATAAATAAAAAATAATAGAATAAATTTGAATAAAAAACTATAAAATAATAGAGCAAGTTTATAGTGTTTTTGTAATAAAAAATATATATTATTTTATAATTTTTTGTTCAAACTTATTCTATTATTTTTTATTTATTATTCTTATAATTATGGTTAAAAAAAATAGTGCCCCGCGCCCCGCCCAAATTAAACTAGAAAGTAGTATATTACTTATGAAAGATAAAATTAATAAAGCACAATAAAAAAAACATATAATGTTTTAAGAAGAGGGTTGCTACGTTAATTATCAGAATATATTAAAATAATAAGTGTCGTTTAAAATATTATATTTTATTTGAATAATTATAAAAATATTGTTAAAACATATATTAAATTTTAACAATATCATTTTTATTTTAAAAATATCAATCACCTTTTAAAAAACAAATAAATATCTGTCCCACAAAAATATATTGGATTGAAAAACAGGTACACTCTAGGGGGAAATTCGGAGATAATTTTAAAATTAAAAATCTCACAAAATGACATTAACGATTTAACCTTGATCTGTCCTACTATTTCATTTGGCCATTGAATTTTTCTACGAAATAAAATAAAATAAAGTATCATATTCCTTTTGTAATAATAGTAGCATTATAAGTTTAGGGTTTTATTTTTCACGTGTGATTTTAAATCGGGAAACCGTTCAAAACTGGAACAATTACAAAAAAATTGTTGAAACTTAATATGTAGAATATTTGTTACTTGCAAAATATAAAATAAATTTATATAAGTATCACATTTGTTATTTTCGAAACTTAAATAAAATTATAGTAATTTTAAATTTTAAAATTTGAAAAAATTAAAATGCAGCTCTAATTTAAGAATCAACTTAATAAATATCAAAAAAATTATAACACGTTATTTAGAGTCTCAATTTTAAAACTACTATAATTACTCTCGTGGGATCAAAATAAAATATCGAATAACGTGTCAATGGTTAGTTAATACATATTGACCATTTAATTAAAAATATTAACATTCATTTGGGGATGTTTGATAAAATTTGAATCTGAATAAAAAAAATAATTTGATAATTGACATGTCTGAAACATCTAAATAATATATTTTTATTATTTTATCCCTGTGAAAAAAATTCAAAATTATTGTAAATTTATTTAACATTACTTAATATAATAGTTAATATTATAAAAATAAAAAATAAAAATTCTTCAACTCATTCAGCCAAAAAATGGAGCTTAACCATTCAACCAAAATCGTCTAAATAACTGACCGATTCAGCCATTAAGACTATTTCTTTTTTAAACAAATGCACTGAATAATTGAATCTATCAGTCATTCACTCATTCAATATTAATCAAACACCCTCTTTAATTAGCTAAATTTTTTTCGCTAACAATATTATTTTTAATTTAGTACGATTTTCAAAATTTAAATTAACATAACAGTTTTGGGAAGTAAACAATTTGCCAAAATTAACAAACAAATAGTATTTTTATTTCTTCCCCAAACTGAACCCCAATTTTCCACAAATATACAACGAAAATTGTATGAAAATCAACTTAAAACTCTCAAAATCCATCAATTTTGAGCTACCAAATCATTGGGCATTGATCATTGTGAAATTTCGAGCACAATAAAGTTAAATTCACGATTAAATAGTGTCTCCCCTAAAATAGATTCACGCAATTCATTTTGAGTCGTCAAATACATGATACATAATTCAAATACAAACTTCATTAATACAACTGTCGTGCAAAATACGACAACACATACGCTGAGAGTTTTAATACAAATATTGTCTTGTAGACAATATTCAAACTCAAATAAAATCTTCATTATAATTATTGTTACACTATTTTACAAAATAGTGATGACTGCTATAATAACCAACTTGGATCATTACTTCACTCGCCGACTAATCTCAACTTGGATTGCGATGTTACACAATATATCATAATTATTGATTCAATAATTGTTATAGTAGCAATTGCTTATTATTTTAACTCAATAATTTTTATAGTAGCAACTGCATAGTATTTTATATTATTAAATCAATAATTGTCACGACACAGTAATTCATATTATTTAATATGATATTATTAGTCCAATTAACATTATTGACAATGTCTATAGAATTATATCGAGGAAAGGAATTATTTGCTTGCGAGCCGTTTATACGGAAAAACCCATATTTTCTGGTAACGATCTGATTGTCAATATTGTGAGTCTATAATATTTATATTCATAAAGATTTAGTGAGTACCAGTCTACCGTAGTAAGTACATGGATTTGGGGATGTCTCAATAATTATCACAGTATCTCATATTATTGAACCAATATTTGTCATCGTAGCAAGTATGGTAATGAAAAGTTGCATAAATGATAGTCATGAGTATTAACTAGTTAGACATACTCATTATTTGAAGAAAAATAATACCCGCAATATTATTACATCAAGTCAATAATGTAAAAGACGAATAATATAATAAAAATGATGAATGATATAAATTAAAAATAAAGATAATAATTGATTAATATGTGTAAATTATTATGAATAAATAGTGATGATAGATTAATATATATATAAATCATTATGAATAAATAAATTAAATATAATGATAATAGATGAATAATATAATGATAAAATGCGGTAAATATTTGAATATAAATAGCGGGCTTGACATAAGGAGTTTCATATCTTCTTGCTTATTACTCCTTCCATCCTTTGGAAACTTCTTAGTGTAAGTATCTCTTGGAGTGTACTAAGACTACCTCAGGTTTAGTTAAAGTGTAAGAATTGTTCAGGTTGATCAACTTCATAAAAATCAATATCTAATCACGTGCTAAGGTAAGTGATATTATTTTTTTTCATAATGGTAAGTGGTATCATTTTTTTCATACTTGGAAGGGATATCATTTTATTTCATATTCCTAAATTTATTAATTTAGTGGTAAGATATTATTATTCGTTTCTACAACATTATCATTAAATGGTGAAAATTCTTAAAATAATTAAAATTTCATTAACAGTTGGTACTTCATCGAATATCATTTCGCCTGAATATTCCTATTGAATCTTAAATCGTTATATTTTAACGGCGAACCTTATATATTATTCTTGAACTTTAGTTGATTTTCTGGATATCGTGTTAATGATTTGAAGCTTATTAAACTATGGATAAATTAAATTGTAAATCTCTAATATTTATTATTCATCTTATTATTCTGACTATTTTTGTCCATTCATCATATCAATGATTTGTATTAATCATTAAGACAATATGATTGTTGAGTAACTTTAGCCTGTGTGACAAAGACACGTGATAAAAATTCTCTTTGGCCTTAGTGCAAAGATGAATTATTAATTGACATGATCACGACCATTAATGCTACAATTGAATATGTTTGGCCTGAATGCAAAGATTAATTAATTGGAATAATTATGACCAGGAATTGTTGATTGACATGAGTATAAATAGAAACTGTGAATTGGTACAATTCTGATCTTTTTTGTTACAAGTAAACCAGGCGGTGAAAGTTCTATCTGGTCTGGGTGCAAAAAAGGACGGTTGATTAGTGTTACTTGGATAAAATATCGATGGTAATTTTTTCAATTGAAGATGATAGTAGACATTATGATTTATTTGACTTTTTTAATGGTTTGTTTATTCCGCCGCAGTTGTTTGTTGAAAACTTATATCATATACCATATGTTCTAAATATATGATTTATTACTGTTGAAGGCTATTGATAATTTATTTATTTTAGTTATGATATTATTTATTTGGGCTATTTGTGCTCACACTTTTGCTTCACAATTTCTTTTAAGAAATAAAAGTATAGCAAGGGCTAAGAGCGAGAACCGAGGTATGTAGTGATGTTTCGAGTTAGTTGATGTCCTTATCAAATTATAAAATAGTGTGATAATGATTGTATTGATGACTTAATTTGAATGTCAATATTGTAGTACTATATACGACACAATAATTATACTAAGAATATGTGTGTTATTATATGTTCACGATGTTGTACAAATAAAGTGATACATACCTAAATTTGAGGACGTCACAATAAGAATCCGCAAGTGATAAGTAATATTATATTTACTTTGAATTTTAGATTCAATAGTTCGGCATCATCTGTAGACGTAGTTCGAAATCGCGACATTACTCCTATATACGAAATCTCAACCATCGTGGTTGGTTAAATTTTCTTTTTAAATTTTTTTAAAAAACCTAAATGATGATAGATGAAAAATATGAAAATTAGGTAATATTATTTTATAATAAAATTATGTTATAATAAAATATTGAAGCTTCAAACAATTTAAGGTAGTATTCTTTTATAATAAAAATTACATTATAATAAAATTAAAAAAATATTATCTTGCTAATTTTTAATTACATTTTATCTTATAATTTCTTTTTATTTTTACTCAAGCGTTGTCCTCATTATGTATATACCAGAGTTTCATGTCAACCCTTTTTTTTTTTTATATATGGAATCACGTGTGGTAAATCGTCTAATATTAAAATGATTTAATAAATTTTATAACGTTTTGTCAAAAAATAAAAGTCGATTTAATTGACTTTTAAGAAAAAAGAAAGAAAGTATACTTGCGTGTTTGTTAAAAATAAAAGGTGTTTGTAAGTTGACCAAGAAAATATTTAACCCCCGTTACCCTTTATACTCAGGAAAATAAGAACAAAAAAAGAGGAGAAAGCTTGTTGCCTTCGTACTAATATATGCAATAGTTGGGAAGAACCAGTTTGAAGCACTATTGATTTCAGCTATGTTTCATTGATTGAAAGAATCAAATGGATTCTATGCTTATTGGGTCATTTCCCAAGCCTTCATACTTTATTTCTTTTCCAGTTTCTACTGGTATGATTTCTTTGTCCGAGTTGTTTACTCCTTGCATTTCCATTTCCATTTCCATTTCCGTTGGTTTGAATTATTTTGTGCTTCTTAATCTTATCTTCTGGGTTTTAAGTTCTGTCACTCTTCACAGTTTAAATTTTTGTAAAAAAAAATGTGCATAGAATAATTTAATCAGTTGTTGTTATTAACCGATGTCCTGTCTGCTTATTGCGATTTTCACTTTGCTGTTTAGATGGATTAGTGATTTAGTGTATTTCTGCTTTTTTCTTTCTCCAGCATATACTATTTGAGTTTGCTTCTTGTTTTCTTTTATTTAGATACTTCTTTGAACTTTCTTTTTATTTGGCATTCTGTTCTGGGCATTGGATATTTTTGCATGATAATGTTTTACTTCAATTTTTAATATTCCTTCTGTTCCACTTTTTGAGGTCAATTTGTTATATTTTTAAATTCTAAATTGATATGAATTAATTTAGTTATAGACATTACAATTATGAAATTTATAACTATCTAACTAGTACTATTAATTATTTTCAAAAGTTTTCAGTTTTGAATTTAAAAATCTATTATTTGACTTTGAAAATCAAACTTGATATATATTTTGTAACGGATGGAGTATATAATCTATTCAGTGATTATATGTTGTTGGATGATCCGATATTTTTTAAAGCTTTAAACTTAAAAGGGTGTTTTCAAGACGGTCCTTTCTAAATATATTTGGTCCTTTACACAGTAAAGTATTTGTTTTCTTTGCGGTTAGGTTATGCCATGGATAAGTTTTTATTAGTTGGATGGTTAGTAGGGAGTTAAGTAAGCATAGATGTAATGTAAATTTTTAGTGTTTCCACCTTAAATGCATTGAAGCTCTTGCTGCAAGTTATTTAATCCTGTTATAAAACTAGTCCACTTGTAGTGTTTGCTTGTCCATGGCTGCATGTTCTTATCATTTGTAATATATAATTGATAGGCTGTCAAACAGATCTACGAAATCCAAGGTGCCAAGCATGGAGCACCCGAGAAAAATACACTGTCAGGAAATTTCAGCGGCATATTATTATGCATCATGCTGGAAGAAGCTTTGATGGAAAATCGCTACTTTATTGGAGATGCAACACAAAGTATCTGGTGAATGCGGCCTCTGAAAGCCCCCTTGAATCTGAGACTGCAGCTTATCGTCCCAAGAGCCTTTGGGAATCTCTGCAAGATGCATTAAATGCTTTCTACAAGTTTTCCAGACCTCACACAGTGATAGGAACAGTTAGGTTCCATTTAATACATTATAAATATATTAATGAACTCAAATTATTTGGATTGTTTTCTTTCTCCCTCTAATGTGTTGAAGATGAAGAGAGACTTACATTGTTTTTCTCTGAACAGGCATTGAGCATAATTTCAGTTTCTCTCCTTGCAGTTGAGAAGCTTTCAGATTTTACTCCATTATTTTTCACTGGGGTGTTGGAGGTGCTTCAAGTTTGATTATTTGAATTATTTTGTTATTCACTTGATAAATAGATTTCCTTATCATTTAAAACTTTATTTCAGGCTATTGTCGCTGCCCTTTTGATGAATATTTATATTGTTGGTTTGAATCAGTTGTCCGACATAGAAATAGACAAGGTAGCTCATCCATTAATTTTAATTTTTGGCATTATAGTAATTATGTGTGCCTTGTTATATACTGTATGGGCTCTCTCCTTCGCCTACTATGAGGGGTACAATATTTGTCCAGGAGAGGAGTATCAATAATGATAGCAGTCTCGTGGTATCATTCTAGACCTGAACTCTTTCAGAGTAAAGGGCTTAGCCGCTTAGGTTCCCTGAATCCATTATCCTTTCACTTGTGAAGGCACTAGTATGATTGCGGAGTCCGGGAGTCATTATTGAAATCCCTCTGATCTTTTTCCCATTGGCTAGGGCTATTAGGCGTTATTGATCTCAAACATATTTGGGTCACTTTTTCTACCATGTTTTGTTTTGATTGAGAAAGGCAACAGTTTTTTTTTTGACTTTTCCTTATTTATCTAATGTTCTTCAACTTGCCAAGTCCTGTTGAACATTTCCCCACTCTCTCTCTCTCTCTCTATATATATATATATATATATATACACACACACACACATATATTGTATAAGATGTTTTCACTTATGTGTGGCACGTCTAATTGTAAGCATATGGCGGTGTTATATTTCAGGTTAATAAGCCATACCTTCCGTTGGCATCAGGGGAATATTCTGTCAGAACCGGGGTCACAATTGTTTCATCTTTTGCTATTATGGTATCAAATTTAAAAATTTTCAGCAATGCAGTTTATATAATTGAATTAAATATTCTCCTTGGTTATCATGATATGTGGTATAACTCTCATGCGTCATGTTACAAAGAAGGGAAAGTACTTTTAGTTATTAGTTTAACTCCTTAATTTTCTAGAATTTGATGATATAGAAATGATAACTTTAGACATACCTAATTATTTTGGTGAAACATAAAAACCATGATGAGGTCTAATGAGGATGAAGTGCTGAATATATATGGCAGCTCTTCTAGGTTTCCTCATAGCTCTGTGTAGGAAGGATACAATGTCTGAGTCAAGTTTTCACTCTGTGTAGGAAGGATACAGTGTCTGAGTCAAGTTTTCATTTTTGATATGTATGTAAAGAATGCTTATTGTTTAGCACAAGATCTTTGACACATCAATAAACTTTGACCCTCTTCATTTTTTGTCTGTCTAGTTATCTAAATTTTCTCATTCACAAATTTTGCACTTATTATGCTAACTGAAGTGCACCTCTATTTCATACAGCTTGATTGATGAATAACATGTACTTCATCGTTAAAAGCTAGTTTTCATAATTATAAATATCTATCTATATATCTAGGATGTTCTTCTTCATTCAACTACTACTGAGGATTGCAGTTGTATTATTGACTAACCAGGAAATTATCTTTATGATCTACAGAGTTTTTTGGTTGGATGGACTGTTGGTTCATGGCCGTTATTTTGGGCTCTTTTCATCAGTTTTGTACTTGGAACTGCATATTCAATCAATGTGAGTTGTTTACATAATTACAGGAATGGACTTAATATTGCTGAAAGGAATTTATTCTGTAAAAGAGAACATATATACATGGCTGTAGCTCTGGTCTTCAACCCTAAAGCTGACAAGTTGCCTCCATATATATCTTGAAAGAAATGTTTGGATGAATTATATTTTTTGTCAAAACTTTATATCTTAAAAGTGGCTGATAATGATTATGGTGGTGAGGAAGTTGTTGATATGAAGACACTTGGTGCAAGATTTGCAATTATAAGTGATAGGGAGAACAATAGTGATTGCTGGATGTGATTTTTGGTGAGGGTATATTATATTAAGCGATTTTGTAGTTTTTGTTGTCTGAAGTTCCAGTAAACATATGTCTCCATTATGTTTCATGTCGGTCCAAAATTGCAAGATAGTCTTGATTGAATACAAAAGGGTTGATATTCCATATCAAATGATCTTGTCTGCTTTCATTTTACTGTTTTTTTGGATGGATGCTGTTAGAAGATTATTATAGAATCATTAGAGTTTATTATTATTAGAACTTGGTGACAAAGTATTCCACACATACTTGGCCACTACTCAACTAGTAGCCTATATATAAGGCTTTAGTACTCTTTGTAATAACTCAACAACAATATTCTATACATCTATTTTATGTCTAACAGATGCTAACTGTCTTTCTTCTGGTAATATCATCTAGAATGGCTGTAGGACACCCTCATTTCAGTTTTCCAGCTCTTCTTTTATGAGAGAGAGGACTTCTGGGCACTTTTATGAATTGTTTTATTAAAGGGCATATGCACACTTGCTTCCTTACATCCTTTCAGTAGAAGAGAGGAATCCCAGTTGACAAGAAGCAAATGATATGTTAGAAGAAATATGTGGCATGAACATCTTGTTACATTCTTAGGATAACAAACATGAGGTTAGCTCTTGAGTCTAGAGTGTTGTGGTCTTTAGATTTTAAGTACATTCGCCAAAACTTTATGTTCTTTTGACACAGAAGAAAAAATTCTAGTGATTCTTCAAAAACAGCCATGTCATTTTCTTCCATCAATACAAAACTGATAATAATCTAGTTTGTTTCCCTTTTATGCATGTTTGATGGCAGACAATTCTTGCTACAGATGAAAGGAGTTAATATAGTATGCATACATATCTTCCAAGTTATACTGTGGTGTTCTGTTCATATTATGCATGAGATTAAACATGATATTGAGTTAATAGTTGTTTGTGGTGGAAAATATCCATTTTGGCTATGGGATAATGAATTTATATGAATATAAGAGAGTTGGTTTTCATTACATGATGCATTTAATATATTCTATCGACTCAGATACCGCTTTTGAGATGGAAGAGATATGCTTTCGTTGCAGCAATGTGCATCCTGGCTGTACGAGCTGTGATCGTTCAAATTGCATTTTATCTGCATGTGCAGGTTTTCCCTTTTCCTATTAAACTTGTATATCTGGAGTGTTTTGTTTCTTGATGATATATGCTTCACATATATCTATAATCTAAAATATATTTTTATTTTCACGAGGCATGGTAACTATGCTTCTCTAACTAGGAGACAGGTCTGATGACTACAGCAAAATAATTAATTCCTTAATCAGTGTTGAAGTACTTATATTTAGCTGTCACTATCTTTGGGTCATGGATTATTTGATTGTAGTTTTGAACTGCAACATATAGAAGGAGAAAAATTACAAGGAGAAAAGGAAACCAACAACTTTTTATGTTATATTGCTTTAAAGTATTGTTCCTTTAAAATGCAGCATCAGTCTTTGATTACTAATGTACTTGTCAATTTCCAGACCTATGTGTATGGAAGACAGGCTATCTTTACCAAGCCTGTGATCTTCGCAACTGGATTCATGAGCTTCTTCTCCGTTGTCATAGCATTGTTCAAGGTAAAAGCTATTCTTGTGAAACTCTAAAGAATGCGTCAAGTAGAATTTACTTCACAGAGAGAAGTTAAAAAAAAATTGTTTTCAACACCCAGAAATATGTTGAAATGGAGTAATTTTTTTTGCATAATTACAGCTCCTTAGTAACATACCTCAAAAATGTATATTCCAACAAAAATGATCAGTATCCTCTTTTTGTTCTGATAATAGGCATTAAATATTTTGCTGATTTTCTTTTGTTTGGAGCTCTTCTATTAACTTTTCTTTGATGAATTACAAAGGTATATGACACATAGATGCAAGCTTTGAAGAATCTCAGACTACAAATATCATCGTTTGTTTATTGTTGGTTGACTAGATGGACCATAATGTTATTATCAGATAAGAAGTGCTGAAAACCTAATGTTAATTTTGTTTTGATATAGATTTTGAAATTTGATACAGGGATATGAAAATAGATGAAACCAATTTTACTTGTGGCTAGTGTTCATATTGCTTGGTTTGAGTTACATGTAATACTTTTAAAGTACATGAATTCTTTTCATTTACAGATTTGAATTGGATTTCTTGTAGGACATACCTGACATCGTAGGGGACCAGATATATGGCATTCGATCCTTTACCGTCCGGTTGGGTCAAAAGCGGGTAAGCTATCAATTCTGTATTCAACGCCGATCCCCAACAAGCAGTAGGTGCGAAGTGTATATTAATTCATTATGCCCAATCTAACTTTTGCAGGTGTTTTGGATTTGTATTTCACTACTTCAAATGGCTTATGCTGCTGCTATATTTGTCGGGGCATCATCCTCCTGCCTTTGGAGCAAATTAATTACGGTAATGCAAAATTATTTGTTCTTAACTATTGTAGTGGGTATTTCTTTGGGTTTGGTTTTGTTTAATTTAGCAGATTTTCTTGAAGTTTTATGCAATGTGCAAACCTTTATCCCATATTAGTTGTCCACTTTTCCTTAGCTGGGGAGGCCTCAAATTAGGGCCATTTTAAAACTTTTGGAATAATTTTTTGTTTTTAAATGTTATGAAGAATAGATTTGCCATACTTTCTATTACATTAAATGAAGAATAGAATGGTGTTCTTTACCTGTAAGTAGATACATATCTCTGCTTCAGCCCAGTTTCTAAAAGCTACTGAAGTTTAAAATAGCAAATTCTCTCTCTCTTTGCATTGATATAGGTTTTGGGTCATGCCATGTTGGCATCTATACTTTGGAGCCGTGCCAAATCAGTTGATCTGGAAAGCAAAGCTGCAATAACAACATTTTACATGTTTATATGGAAGGTAACCTGTTATTTAAGCTTATTAAATGCAAATGCTTCAACAAGATTTGTTTAAATCCAATTCTATTAGGGAGCTGTTAAATAAACATGTTAGAAAAGTTGATGAACATGTTAGGAAGCCCATTCCAGGAAGTCGTCCTCATTAACTAACATACAGCCATTATTCCACTTGCATGAGGTTGGAATGCCTGCTGTACTGTGTGATGGGGGCTCACCAAGCTAACATATCCCAATGATAAATCCTTAAAGAACCAATTTAGTTGCATATTTTACTCGACCTTCTTCTAATGCCCATCAACAAACATGGCTATTGCTTGAAGAAACGATTAATTTGTATCCTAACATACTGAGAGCCCATTTGAATTTCTCATCCTATAAGGACATGCTGTTAATTGATATCACTTCGTCTTCAATTTGCTTTATATTTTTGACATTGTTAGAAAGTCAAGCTCTGTTTGATTAGCCTTTCAAGTTAGAGATGGGAGTCCCTTGCAAGGCCTTTACCAAAAGTTTACTTGGAGCCTCCATGATCATAATCGCGTGGAGGCCTGCCTTCTTATCCAAAAGCCAAAGATCATTTCATATTCAGCCTTCTTGGATTGGATACAGCACCACTATAAGCAATTTATATCATAAATTAGAAGGAATCCATTTTTTCTCCAAAGTCCAAATGCATTGGCCTTTAATGGACTTGATTGATGTCTCAAAAGGGTGATTGATTTTGATTATGGACCAACAGTTTCCATTTAATCCCCGTTTAATATATTTTAGTAATCTTTTGAATTTTAAATAACTTGGATGCACGTTTGGAATTATATTATTGACCAGCCATTTATGCCTAATCAAAGTCCTCATTAAATCGAAAAGCCTAGTGCTTTGTTTATACCCGGAACCTTAATATTTCATTTCCATTCAAACTTTGATGTTGAAACCTCCTCATTCATTCATCTCTTACGAGTTAACAAATTGCCTTCTTCTCTTGCAGCTCTTCTATGCAGAGTACTTGCTCATTCCACTTGTGAGATGAATGTAAAGAACTCTCTCTAATTGGGGAATTTGAACATTTTGTTAGCTATTTATTGCATGAAAACTGTTTCTGTATTAAGAGCTCCATTATTGGATTGTAATGCTTGTTTTGTTTTGAAATTTGATAGATTGATGGCAAATTGGCAGATAATTTGATTTCGCCACCACTCTCGTCTCGAAAAGCAGTTAATTTTTTTTCCCGGACTTGTGTTACTACGTCTTTCTTTGGATTGAATGAATGAAATAAGGAAGAGAATAGAATTATTCAATCCACCCGAGCTGAAATTAATCATTTCATACTCTCCCTAATGAATAAAATTAACAAATTTGACAGGAATTGAAATGGGTTATTCCATAACCAAACACAATTTTTTTCAGCTTAGCATTAAAGGTGATTTATCATGGAATTTTTTCCCCATAATGAAGCTTGAAGTTTGGTCCCTCAAGGAATAGGAATGGCCCTGGGACTAGAATTGTAAAGGCTCCATACTGCAGTACGGCCATGGCATGGCTTAATGCTTATGGTTGAGTTGAACAGGTGGGTGTGGGTCTCCCTATTTTGTAGTAACATCAATTGTATAGGAGTAATGCTAATGTGCACAAATAGTTGTCCACAAATAAAATTAGAAAATGGAGTAGTTGAATCATACCGTAATTGTTAAGGGGTCTAAAACCTTATTATTAACTTCAACAACCATTTTTGACATTAACTCACTACTCTATTTTGACTCCTCTGGTTTTTCACAAACAGATTTTTTTTATCTCTTTCTTAAAATTTTCATTATTCTATTTGTCTCTCATTTTTAAAACTCACAAACACTATTTAGAGCAAATGTTAATTACCCCCTAAACTAAATAAAAGAGGGAAAGGGAAAATGAAGTTGGTCAGTAGAAATTTCGTTTAGTTTTTAAAACTAAATCCTTAATAGTATAATATATTATAATAATGTTTCCTAACAAAAAGACATAATACATAAAATATAGGGTCCTTTACACTAATATACAACATTTAGAAAGTAATTACAAAAATAAAACATACACAACATAATTACAAAAATAAAATATAAGCAATATAACGCCCCTAAAATCACGTGTCATTATCCAGTCAGTCATCCAATTTCATATTTGAAATTAACCATCCCTAAAATCATGCAACTTTGAAATCGAACAATGATCAACGACGGAGAAGACAAAATCTGAAACCAAGCCTCCCTCATCATGACTAAACTCGTAATCTCTAAGATCAACGACGCGCATCTAAGATCAACAGCGGAGAAGATGAAGCCAAATCTTCGCAGATCAACGACGGAGAAGACGCGAAATAGGTTGTCGCGACGCATCTCTAAGATCGAAAATAGCATACAAAATCAACAACGCCTTCAGATCGAAAACCAAATCTGCGGTGATTGTTGAATACAAATCAACATCAATTTCGATCAAAAAATCTTGAGGTATGTGAGTTTAAAATTTATAATCATATAGTTACTACAAATTACTATATTGGTTACCTTTCTTAAGTTTTTTGCACTTAAAATGGTCACACGGTAAGAATAATGAATGTTTTGATTGCAATATGAATGTTTTGATTGCAATTGCATGTAAAAATGCACTTGTTCTTCGCTAACATTACATTAGTTCTTTCCCCAACTATGTATACATGTTCTTTGTTTAATCTTTGGATTGGTTAATGCATAATGGTACTAACTAATGTTGCATTGGTTCTTTGACTAATAATGATTTGATTCTCGTGTCCATTACATTGGTTCTTGACTAATAATGAATTGGATATTGTGTCTCTGTTGCTTTGATTCTTGTTAATAATGACTTTGTTAGTGTGTAACATTATAATGGTTCTTGATTATTACTTGATTCTTGTTAATCTTGACTTGGTTATTACTTAACATTACATTTAGTTCTTTAACGTTAGCGTTACATTAGTTCTTGTCGACTATGTACTATTCTTTGTTTAATCTTTGGATTGGTTAATGCGTAATGGTACTAACTAATGTTGCATTGGTTCTTGACTAATAATGATTTGGTTCTTGTGTACCATTACATTGATTATTGACTAATAATGATTTGGTTCTTGACTAATAATGACTTTGTTAATGTGTAACATTATAATGGTTACTAATGAAGACTTGGTTCTTGTTAATGTTGACTTAATTACTACTTAACATTACATTGCTTAATGTCGACTATATACATATTCTTGACTAATCTTGATTTGGTTCTTGTGTACCCTTTGTATTGTTCTTGACTAATAATGACTTTATTCTTTGTGTAACATTATAATGTTCTTGATGAAGACTTGGTTCTTGTTAATGATGACTTGATTCTTTGTTTAACATTATATTGGTTACAATTTAACATAGGTTATTGACTAATAATTAATTGACTCGTGTGTACCATTGCATTGAGTTCTTGACTAATAATGACTTTATTCTTGTGTAACATTATAATGGTTACTTAATGAAGACTTGGTTATTGACTAATCTTGACTTAATTCTTGCTTAACATTACATTGGTTCTTGTCGACTATGTATATATTCTTTGTGTTCCATTGCATTGGTTCTTAACTAAAATTACTTTATTCTTGTGTAACATTATAATGGTTCTTGATGAAGACTTGTTTCTTAACTAATCTTTGACTTGGTTCTTGTTTAACATTATATTGGTTAACATATGATATATGTCCCGATACAATCTTGTAACTCACAGTTCTTATCAAATCATTATCTGATTACCCCTTTATACATGATTGGTTACCAATCAGTATATTTCAAAAAATTCAACAAACACAACTTAAAAAGAAACAAAATACCAACCAACAAACAATATCTCTTTCATTAATGCTAATATAATCAAATATATAATCCCATCTACATAAGATCCAAGTGAACATCAAAAAAATCATAAACCATACACAAATGTTGTATAACACCAAAACTTAAAAAAAATACACAAAAAATTAATAAAAAACAAAACAATAAAATCCGAACTAATCAAAATCTGGAACAAATCTTCCCGGAAATTCTCTATCGATGTCATAGCCCTCCAACCGCTTGTTCTAGCATGCATAAATAGGTTTGTGCATAACTTTTTCCGATACTTATGATGGGAAAGGAATAGAATCGATCAAACTTCGATGAATGACATGCTCAAAGAAAACAAATTGTGAACATCCCACAATCAACGTAACAACAAACAACATATAACAAAAATCAAAATAAAATCAACCTATATGTAATAATTAAAAAAATGTACACAATTTAACCCTTACCCCTCTACTTTGTTCGGAACTGCCTCTCAAAGCAAATTCCAACTCAATTATATCGTCTTCGTCGCTTGTTGCGTGCGATATGGTCATTTCTTTGAAGTCGATGTCGACCTATCCTTCCAAAAACCGGACTTGCTTGCGATAGTATGGGAAGAATGAAGATGTACGGCTCCACAAAACATCGGATATTTTAGTTTGCATGGATTTCCTTTTTGGTTGTAGAAAATTGTAAATGAGCTTAGACACCTACGATGCACATCAAAAGACAACAACAACCAATGGTCCGGTGATGACATATGAATTGGGAACAACACATAGTCAACGTTCCTCCATGGTGTGTTGACATCCATAAACAGCCCATGTATGTATTCAGCAACATCACCCTCCCCAGACAGAACAATTTTGTCACAATTTTTTTTTGTATACTCCTCGAAAAGAGCGGTGATCTTGCTGTGAAACCAACAATCCGTGGTCGTTACCCTTATAGAACACTTTGAATGTCTTGCCAATTTACTAAATAATACGAGGCAATATTGATGTGCTGAGCCAAAAAAAAATTAATAGGATATTAACAGTTGTTGGAAAATGCAAGTATGTGATTAATGTAACTAAATAATGTAAACATAACTATAAAAACATAATTTTAAAACAAATACTCACATCGTCGCTCAAACCATTTGCCTTGGAGGCGTCTTTAATTTATAGAACCACATCTTCGATGATATTGCAATGGATCCAAATACAAAAGAAGG
Organism: Panax ginseng; assembly: GCA_020205605.1. Classification (NCBI taxonomy): domain Eukaryota; kingdom Viridiplantae; phylum Streptophyta; class Magnoliopsida; order Apiales; family Araliaceae; genus Panax; species Panax ginseng. The sequence continues at coordinate 129,588,548 of CM035144.1, forward strand.
CATGATAATATCGTTCTTTCCAGGAAATTTATCCGTCCTTCAATATAAAAACATAATATTAGTATCTACACACTAACATTAACAATTACTGTATTAATATACACACTACTACAAATCAAACTTGCACGTTCTATAATTAACATACTAATTAACCAACTTAATTTTAAACAGTACCCTGCTAACCAACAAATATTAAAATCATAACCATAATCAAATAGTAATTAATACATAACTAATAGGTAACCAAAAACATAAACTAATATTAACCGTAATATAAAGTAATAAGAACCATAACATTTATTTAATAAGAACCACACCATTTATTTAATATTAATATTTATTAAATATTTAATATTATCAAAGAAACAAAAAACAAGACATTAATCAAGAATTAATTAAGTATTATACGATAACCAATGTAATGTTACACATTAACCAATACAACATTCGACAAGAGAACAATACATCATTAGACGAAGAATAAAAAACAAAGATACAAAAATCAAGAAACTAATCAACAACTTAATTTTAAACATTAATCTCAGTAACCAAACCATAATCACATAAGAATCAAAACATAATTACTAGGTAACCAAAACATGATCTAATAGTAACGAAATATAAAATAATAAGAACTATAACATTTATTTAATATTAACCATATATTACTACAATAATACAAACTTATTTGTTTTATAAAAACTATAGCATTGTTAACAACAAAAACAAACCTTTTCTCATTGTTTATTCCAATTTTGAACCATTCTTCAAACAATGCCTCTTCAAAATTTGAGGGCATCTCCATGCATGATTTGGGAATGCACTTAAACGTGCAAATGTTTGACTAGCGGAACCCCACTTCTGATGAGATGATGAACCCACGATCCAAAAACTGTTGTATATGGAGACTAGTAAATGGCACTTTCTTTGCGGTTCACGATAGGTCTACCACCGCTTTGTGGACACTCTTCTCCAAATCATCACACTTTAGCTATGTCTGTGTGGTGAGAACCATAAAATCAAGAGTATACCTGTCATTTTCACCTTTCTTTCCCTTTTTTAGGTTGACATAAAAAGGTAATATATACGATTAGTAACTTTGAATAAAATAAACTAATAACCAACCGATGTGTATAATGACCAACAAACTAAAATGAACATGTTATATTAAGAATCAATAACATAAACTAAGAACCAAATCATAATATAATAAGTAGCTAAAACACAATATTATGGTAACCAAAACACAATATCATAGTAACCAATTCACTATATAATGGTAACCAAAACATAAATAACATTTAAATAAATGATGGCCCATAATTATAACACTAACCTTATCAGCATCATACACAACAATCTCTTTCCCAAAGATATTGGCTTAATATGTCAAAAAAGGCATGTCATTATTATTGTCAATCTACACAAAATAAAGAACCATTTAATAATTAAAACAAAAGACATATATCACATATAAAAAAAAAACAAATATATACAACCTTGAAATCTTCTTCATCATCATTATTTTTTTACATCGGGTTCTTCAACCATAACAAAGACGCGTTGACTTCATAAGCAATCTCAATTACATTCACATCATTCTTCTCCACGAATATTGACACATCATCACCAACTTCATTAACCAATTCAATTTCATTCCCACCCTTCTTCTCAACTTCATACAACACATCATCACCATCATTATTCTTATTCACTTTTGAACCATGATCAACATCCTCATCAACATGGACCTCCTCCACCATGACATCAGCATTCTCATCAACAACGTCATCAACAGCATCACCATCACCTTCACCACCTTCACCGCCTTCATAACCTTCATCATCTTCATCATCTTCATCATCATCATCATCATCATCACCAGCATTGTCATAATCGTCATCATCAGAATCACCATCAAGCTTTTTGTCCCCCACGTCTTTGATAAAGACGTAACTCATCTCTAATAATGGACCTAAGGTCCTGCGTGATAATCGGACATGTAAAAGTCGCATTTCATCTTTAATATCGGTTCCAGAACTTTCCAAATTCTTTCTTTAATTAAGAAACTTCTTTCTTCAATCCAGACACTTTCTTCTCCAACGGCTTAGATCAGTACATCAATTGCCTCTTTCACAACAGATACATCAACACCAATGTTGTTTTACCTTCACTTTTTGTCTACTTTCTTGTCACCATCCTTCCCATTAAAAAAGTGAAAACTGCTTCCAAATCAAGCCAGATCCTTCTCTCATTGGTAGGAATCAAACTGTTTATCCTCAAATTTGAAAAATAATAAGTATACTTTAGTATATCATCTAACAAACAATGTACAATTACATTGAAATAAATGAGAAAATAAGAATCATAAAACATAATCAAGAACCAAAATACATATATACAGTAACCAAATGTATAATAAGTAGTAACCAACTAAATGTATAAATGTAACCAAATGTGTATATGATTGGTAACCAACAACAATGTCATTAGTAACCTGAATGTAATCTAATCAGTAACCGTATTTGAATATTCAAGTAACCAAAAACATTGTTATTATTAATATGCATATAAAATAATCAGTAACCAAACGTGTATATAAAGGTAACTAACTACTTTGTTGATAATAAACTTCACATAATATTTTCATTAATCAAGTATATAACTAAAGGTAGAACAACATACCTGTCCGGAACAAAAAACTAATTTATTCAACTTGTCATTAGAAAGCGGCTTCATTAACTCCTTCCATCTCGAATAAACGGACATCCGAGCGGATGCTTTCGTCATTATCAGACATACCTTGACTTTTGAATGTCGGAATAGTTTTCAAACATAAAAACTTGAATACATACGGAAGCCCATTCAACTTATGCAGGTTTGGTGTAATGATCCATGTAAAAAATTGTATGTTGAAACACCATTCTTTCCTTTCTATAACGCCCTTCAAAGCATTAGACAAAGAGTACTTTGTCATCTCAAAAGCAACTTTCCCCAAGGAAAACTACTAACATCGCCAGTAACACAAAAAAATTAACCATTGCACCATCAACGTAATTTTCGGAAAATGTGCACATAATGAAATTAAAGACCAAAAATATCATAGACATCTTAATAGCCTCGTCCATCATCATCAAAAAGCGCTTTCCTATATATCCTACCTATACTACTACGTGTCACGGCTTCGTCACCAAAAAACTTACTAATAAGAATATTCTCCATACCTTTATATGGAGTTATATCATCCTCATCTTTCCATCTCAACCCGGATATCATACAAAACTCGAAAAACCAAGACACGACCCTTTTCTCTCCGAACAAAAACCACATTTCACCATCATCCTCTCGTGAACCTCCCTCACAAGAAGCGTGGTGAATAATCTGGGAATACATTTGGTGCTCGCCAAACTCAAGAAAATTCCCAAAACATGTTGCCTTTAAATTTATCCAAATGACTATTATTCAATTTTTTTGCAATGATCTTTGGGGACTTCCATATCGCAATCAAATATATCACTTTTCCTATGAATTTTACATTCCATTCCTCGTAATAAAGATCCCATAAGCTGCAAGTAAACAAAATCAGATTTACAAAGTTAACCAACCAATCATATGATAAGAACTAAAACAAAATAGACAAGTAACTAATATAACTTTAGTCATTAAACAAAACATCGTTAATCAATAACCAATCCAAATTAGACAAGCGACCAAGACAAAGATTACACAATATAATAGTTAGACAAAGAACCAATAAATCATTAGACAAGAACCAAGAGCGGATTATACGAAGAAACAACATGTTGCGAAAGGTAACTAATGATGAATGGGTTCTTCGACTAATCTTCGTCTTGGTTGCCTTCATGCAACATCTTTGATTCTTTTCAATACATTGGTTACCAACCATGTCTTTACCAATCATTAGTCGAAATATTATGGTGATAACCAAAACAAAGATTAGTCGAAGACCCATTCAAAGATTATACGATAACCCAATACAATGTTGCCCGATGAACTAATATAGCTTTAGACAATATATTGGTTAGACAGTAACCAAGGCATCATTAGACGGTAACCAAGACACACATAATACAGTAACCAAGACAGCATTACATAATATAATAGTTAGACAACAACCAATAAATCATTAGACAGTAACCAATACAACATTATACAGTAAACAACATGTTGCAAGAAGGTAACCAATGTAAATACAATAACCAAGACATCATTAGACAGTAACCAAGACACACATAATATAGTAACCAAGACATCATTAGACAGTAACCAAAATATCATAAGACAATAAACAAGACATCATAAGACAGTAACTAAGACATCATTGAGACAAAGAATGCTTAAGACATCATAAAGACAAAGAACAAAATATCATAAAAGCGATAACGAAGACATAATTAGAGCGATGAACTAAGACACTTTCATAAGAGAAAGACCAAGCAAGTCGGTTTTGGTTACCTTCATGCAACATGGTGGTTATTGTCTAATGCATTGGTTACCAATCATGTGGTTACCAAGCATTAATCATTAATATTATGCAGTAACCAATTAATCATTATACAGTAACCAATTAAGCATTATACAGTAAACAATAACAATATTTAAATTAACACACCTTTAAAATTCGTTGAGTTGGAATTATCTTCTCGATAAAGACTTGAGCTTCATTCTCGACAGGGACATCAAAATCGAAATCTAATTGCACTTCTAATGTTTGATATCACTATGTATCACCAAACCGCTCTCATTCTTACTCAATTATTACCTACATCCTTCCCTTCCCTTCCCTTGTTATCCACAACAAACTTCTTCAAGTTCTTAACAGAATCACCCTCCACGATCCTTTTCCTCTTTCCACCCTTCTTCCTCAGATCAACCATTCTATACAAAACATAAAAACAACACAAACCAAAACAATGAATACTCCATTCTATTAGTAAACTACTTTAATATATAATACATTAAACTATTAAGAAAATACTCACTTGAGTAATAATAAACACCACCAATCAAATGGAGAAGAAACCATATCGTACTATGACAATGACAACAAGGGTTAAATCACTAATCGAACTGATCGCAGCAATGAGTAACAACAACAATGACGAACAACTAACAAATATGGCGAATAACTAACGAAGACGATAACGAGATCAATAACGAACAAATGAGATGAAAGAACGAACAAATTAAATCACCGAAACAATCGATAGAGATGAAGAGCGAACAAACGAGGAGAGAGAAAACAATGGTTTCAGATGCGCGAATGGTTTCATGATGCGAGAATGGTTTGGTAAATCAAGAGTCCGATACAAATGATAAAAGCGGTTATCACGCATTGATTCAAAAAAAAGTTTTTGCCATGTCGGCCAAATAATATTAACTCCTTAAATTAAGGACTCTAATATAATTAGTATTGTAAATATATATGGTAAATTGTCATATTTTTATAATTATTTTATAACTGTATAATTTTTGTAATTACTTTTATAAATGTACTATAATATGTAATTGTTCCTAAAATATAATTATAAAGAGGTCTGACTTGCATTTGTCTATCTTGGACTAAGCCCAGTCATCAGGCCCAAAGAAATATGCGTATCTCCCACGCATTACGCGTATCTCCCACCCATTACCCTTCTTTTTATTTTACTCCTATCATTTTGAAAAACCCTTAACCCCCATTGGTCCACGCACTGCCTCACACCTCAACACCCGTACCCCTTATTCATCTTCTCCAGTCAGCCGCACCTGGCATCACCGTAGCAATCAGTGAAGAGATAGAGAGATTACGAACGTCGACGTAAAGGGGTACCTTTCCCTCCCCTTCCCTTCACACTCGCACTTTTTCATCCAATATTCTACTTACTGTATGTATATCTGCTCCTCTCTCCCTGATTGTGTATACATTTATGTTTTTATTGGATGACCCGTTCAAATCTTTTGTTTTGAGTTTAGAATTTTCATGTTTCTCTTTTAATTCTAATTATTATTTTCTGCATTTCATTGAAACATTTGTTCAAACAACATAATTTCTTAGTATGATTTTTTCAATTGTTCTCGTGCAATGGTTCAGGCTATGATTTTTGTTAATTAAGTTAGTTTTTGGATCCTTTTTGTTTAATTGCTCTCCCGAAGCCACTTAGAAGAAGATTAATGATAAAACATGCTAGCACTCAGGCTTACTGCAGTCCAGAGGGTACTAGGAAGGGTAGATTGTATTAAAATTTTTGCATATTTGCAGAACATGATTACATGAATGCGGTCTTGAATCTGTATTCTCATGCTTGACAACACTACCACTTTACCATTATTCCAGTAAACCAAGTAGTGGCCCTTTATCTTTATTAAGCAATGAAACCTAATTTATTAAATCTGTAATGATAGTTATTTCTTTAAATGTTATCCTGGTGGGCATATCACTGTGTTGTGATGGCTAAGCTGTCACATAATATAAGTGGGTTTATTTTTATTGATACCTTCTATTGTGGAATATGAAAGTCACATAATATAAGTTGCTAACTTGTTTAATTATAATTTTAAACCTTTGATCTTAATGGATGTGACCAAATTGAACAATTTTAATTTGGTTGATGATTTGTTTGTTATTCTGATCATCCATCTAAGATTATTGTTATAGCTTTCAAGTATTATGCAATTCTGTTGAAAAGAAATTAATGTGGCAACCATGTATAGAAATTCCCAACGCTTTTCTTATGAAATGGTTTTGTCGATAATATAAGAAATAAAACAATAAACTGTTTCTGACTTTCTGTATTTGTTATTTTGATAGCAAGAAATTGGAACTTAGGAATCTGCAAATTTTGTTCTAGCTCCACTGCGTCTCATTTGTATCATATACAGAATGGAGGGAACAATTGAAGAAACATCTAAAGCAGTTGCTGATCTATCTGTTAACAACAGTACTCTTACTCAATCAGAACCAGAAGTCCTCAGCAAGAAGTAAGTTTGCATACTCACGCAATAACTTAATGCTCTCTCTCTCTATATATATTTATACACATACGCATACACATACATACATATATGTATATATGTATACATATATATGTGTGTGTACATATATTTATGTGTATATATACTCACAAACCTGTATCTATCATATAGTTTCTGTGATGTTAGAATCTTATTTCTTTTTCTTTAATTTAACAAATCGGCTACAGTGCTCGCAAGAAAGAATTGAAGAATAAGCAGAAAGAGGAGGAACGACAACGTAAGGAGGCGGAGAAGGAGAAAAAGGTACACTCAGCTCTTGTATTTCCATTACCTGGGAGAGACAGTAATCGCTCTAGTATCTCTGTCAGCGGCTGCCTTGGGGCTATTTCGGATTGGCTATTTCTGATATTTAGTGATTTTCAGGTCAATCATTGAGGGCTTTGCTCCCAATGTTCTAAAAGGCGGGAGGCGGCCGGCCGAAGGGGATCTAGCGCCTAGGGGGGCGGGGCCTAGGCGAGATTTTTTTTATTTTAAGTCAATTTTAATATTTTATCTTACATATATCCAAACAAAACAATAATATAAAGCAAAATAATCTATAATAAAGGCGGGAGGCGGCTGGCCGAAGGGGGCCTAGCGTCTAAGGGGGCGGGGCCTAGGCGAGATTTTTTTTATTTTAAGCCAATTTTAATATTTTATCTTACATTTATCTAAACAAAACAATAATATAAAACAAAATAATCTATAATAAATGTATTTGCTTAAAGTTCAAACACATATCTATTTTGCTAATGTCAAAGGTCAAACACAAACATGCAATTGTTCAAAGTTCAAACATATTTTTAACGTATTAGTTTTATTTATAAACAAGATTGCTATTAAATAATAAAATTTAAAATTTCAAGAATTTAATTCAATATTAAAATTAAGAAACTAAACATAAATTTAAGAATTGTATTGAATTAAACTAAATATTACAAAGGTATCATCATTTATATAATTTGAAGTTGGTACAAGTTCAAAAAATTATAACTATAATAAAATTATTCATTTTGACTTTATATTGTTCACTTCTTGTTGTGATTTGATACACTACAACCTGTATTATGAATATGGTATTAGAAAAATAAATATATCAATATCTGGTTTGGGTAGTTATTAAAATAAAAAAACTCTCTGCCTAAGCCCCGCCTAATTTCCTGAAAGGATTTTTTTGCCGTCTTAGACCTAGGTGAGGCGCCAGGAGGGGCCTAGCGCCTAGGCGGACCTAAGCGGGGATTTTTAAAACACCGTTTGCTCTTTTTTCCGAATTGTATAACTTTTGGCCCTTTCAACATCTCTGCCTTTTCTACTAAAATTTTTAAGCAAAAATCATGGACATGTCACAAAAAAATACATTCATTTATGCATAGAATATTGATGTATTTATTTATGGATACTTGATTATTCATGCTGCGGTTGTGTGTGTGATTGGTTTGGACAAGTTTAGACCAAGTTTCAGCTTCTACATTGACGAGTTCATTACTTATGCATCTTTTTTCTTTCCTTTTTGTTCTCTTCATCTTTTAGTTTTACATTTTCAAAGAGGAGTCTTTGAAACTATTTGAGATAAAGTAGCAACTCATCCTTTAAAGTAAATTCTACATTTCGCTTCTGCGATTAGATGCTAGGATTTGCATAATATCTTCTTGGGTTTTCTTATTTCATTAAGGACTCTTACTTTTGCAGGGTGCTGCAGTGCCAAGTTCACAGGTTCAGAAGTCCTTAGCAACAGATGATGATGACATTGATCCAACGGTATGAATCTCCATTGCAGTATTTCTTAAATCTCCGTTGCAGTATTGCTTATATATTCCTACATCTAGAGAAGATAGTTGCTTGTTTTTTGGGTGTTTTGGTATAGATCTAAGATGTGCCATAAACACATTTATACATTAATTTTAATATTATCAATGTATTTATTTTATTATTTTCAACTAAATTAAGTTATTTAATAAAAATACTTATAAAAAAAGTTGATTAAAATATAATATATAGTTTTTTTTTTGCACATCTAAAATCCATTCCGAAAACACCTATAAGTGATTATCTCTTTCAATGGGAGGCAGTAATTCTATTCATAGTGGTTTTGAATGGACGTCTCTGCTCCTAGGATATGATGGATGACTTCTACTTTATAACTTTTTTTTTTTTAATTTATACTTTTAATTTTCCCTTGCAGCAATACTTTGAAAATAGGCAGAAAGCACTTGCAGCTCATAAAGCAGCTGGAAATAATCCGTATCCTCACAAATTCCTTGTGTCCATGTCTGTTCCAGAATACATAGAGAAGTTTGAAGGCCTAGATAGTGGGGAACATCTTGAGAACGTCGAAGTATCTTTGGCTGGTATAAAAAATTGAAACTTTATTTTATATTAAATATTAACTTATAATACCTTTAATTAATAATTATACTGTTTCGCCAAATGCTAGGACGAATTATGAACAAACGATCGTCATCTTCAAAGCTGTTCTTTTATGATTTGCATGGTGGCGGTGCCAAAGTCCAAGTAATGACTGATGCAAGGTACTTCACTAATATTTACTTCTCCACACATTATCTTATTAAATGTGCATGGTGTCTAGGCCGAATAACTTTTGTTTTTGCCCCAGGTACCTTGCTTCGTCTTATTCTTCTTATACTATAAATGAACAACTAAAAAAATTTCGATCAAGAAAATTGTTTTTAGCTCTTGTAAATGTCAATAATTCACTTAATACTGCTGTTGTCATTATGTGAGGTGAGTGAGTATACATGTGAACCCTAAAAACTTGAGTGAGAATGACCTTGTACGAACTTTCATATTGCTTAAGCATACTATACAATGGAAGTAATTGAGAAATGCTTAATATTACCAGCTAAGAATATGATTGATCTTGGTGAACCTATAAGAGTGGCCTTGAATTAGGTGACCTTGAATGAGGTGACCTCGAGCAAGCTCGATTAACTGGGTTAAATTAGCCACCTCTATTAGGGATAACTTATGACAAGAAATATTATAATTTATGCCTTACCTTTTCTCCTTCCTGTAAAACATAAGCTTAAATATATTTTGGTTTTGGAACAATGACTGTTAACTGTATGCATAATTCTTTTGGTAAGAGCATTAGTTGGAATTTGCTGAATAATAATACTGAAGAATATCGAAATTCGTCTTGAATGTAAAGTTAGAAGCATTATCTTCACATATTTTATAGGTATTTTTCTAATCCATGTTGGTCCTAGGAAGCTTCAAGTTCTTCGATGCTTTTGATGCTTCCAAACTTGGTAAAAATAAGTTTTATTGATTTGCACTTCCCAAAGAGAAAAGCAAAATAAAATAAGAAGACACAGTCATTCACTCGTGCCTCTGTCAAAAATATTAAGTGATTACTTACATGTTCCTTTTTTTCGAAGAAGAAAATAAAGGAGTCTTGATTTTTAAATTGATCTTCAGCCTTATATTTCAAAATAAAATAAAGTGATTGTTTCCTAATCCCTTGGTTAAAGTGGCTGAAAGAAGCAGTCCTATTGCAATCTTGCAGGTCTTATTATCTGTAACTTTATCATTTTGCAATTGTTTTTGTGGTTATTACTTTATAAGCATCAGAACGTAGCACATTACTAAAGTTTCTTTTTTGGGTGTCATCGCAGGAGATCTGATTTGGATGAAGCTGAATTTTCAAAGCTACATGCTGGTGTGAAGCGTGGAGATATTGTTGGTATTATTGGAATTCCAGGTCCGGGATGTTTTGATGTTATTATTAACGAAGTTATTCCTTCTTGTTACTGAATTCAAATTATTTAATGCATGGTGTTTGTGAGTAAATTGGAGGATGGTAATGATTGAGTTCACCCAAGTCTTTTTTGCATATATTCACAATCAGCATGATACCTCGCCCATCATTAAAATGATCATAATTTCAGGAAAGAGCAAAAGGGGGGAGCTGAGTATTTTTCCAAAATCATTCATAGTGTTATCCCATTGCCTCCATATGATGCCAAGGCAGAAAGTTTCGTCTGGTTCTGATAACGCCAATGTGAAGGTGAGCTCTACCTTGATTGCTAAAATGCTTTCGGGATTTTAATTGACTGGATAACTTATATTCTGTACAGAAAACTGATGTATGGGTCCCAGGAAGTGGCAGGAACCCTGAAACTTATATATTAAAGGATCAGGTATCAATTATTGTGTCTCTTTTCTCCCGCCTCTTTCTTTTTCCCTTGACTTGATGAAGCTATTTTCTATCATGGTAGGAAACTCGATACCGTCAACGATATCTAGATTTGATGCTTAACATAGAGGTTCGACATATATTCAAGACCCGCGCAAAGATCATTTCTTATATTAGACGTTTTCTTGACAATCTAGATTTTCTGGAGGTATGTTTTATGTGCACTTTATATTGTTTTCCTTTCTTTGATGGTCAGTTCTTTGATAGGTCTGCCATTTTCTATCTGTGTTTGATCATGTGATTTTGTTGCTCTAAGGTTGAAACACCCATGATGAACATGATTGCTGGAGGAGCAGCAGCTCGTCCATTTGTGACCCATCACAATGACCTGAACATGAAGCTGTTTATGCGCATTGCACCAGAACTTTATCTCAAGGAGCTTGTTGTTGGTGGACTCGACCGTGTCTATGAAATAGGGAAACAATTCAGGAATGAGGGAATTGACTTGACTCATAATCCTGAATTCACTACATGTGAGTTTTATATGGCTTTTGCAGACTACAACGACCTGATGGAGCTAACTGAAAGAATGTTGAGTGGTAAGTATTGAAGTTAAATACAAAAATATGTTGCTTATGTCTGGTAGTTTAAAATTTTGAAAATTTAATTTGTACTCCTGGAATTCTTCTTGACAAAATTAAATTGGAGCAGGGATGGTCAAGGAACTTACAGGTGGTTATAAAGTTAAATATCATGCGAATGGGTTAGACAATGGCTCAATTGAAATCGACTTCACTCCCCCTTTCAGGTCTCCGGACTTTGTTATTATTCATGTCACGTTAGGTTGCTATATTTATGTAAAAATTATTGAAAAAACTTACTACTTTAACTTATGCAGAAGGATTGATATGATAGAAGATTTGGAGAAGATGGCTGATCTTAACATACCCAAGGACCTTTCTAGCAATGAAGCAAACAAATACTTAGCTGATGCATGCACGAACTTTGAGATCAAATGCCCCCCACCTCAAACAACTGCTCGATTGTTGGATAAAGTAAATACTTCATATCTAAACTGTAGTAGAATAAGAACCATTGCACTGCTAACAGGTAGATAGTTTTTTTTTCATTGGTTGGGTGAGTTGGAACATGCAACTCTTCCCTGGACGCTGGTAGCAAACAGCTGAATGGCTGATAGCTGAAGTATTATTAATATTAGCTCTTGATTATGGATTAGCAGTTGTGCATTTTAATGACCTGTAGCACTACAAGTAGTGGTTTGTTAATTGTCTCACCGTAATATGCTAGAGTTTCACCACTTCTCTTCTCGGAGAGGGTTAGTTTCGTTGTTCAAAGAAGAGAATCATTGGTTGATGAGGTGGCAGAGAAGTGGGATGGATATTAGCTTATTTGATTCTAAGTTTAAACTTAATCAACCTTCACTGGTATACTATTGTGACCTAAGGTCTATTACATTGTATGTTTAGTAGTAACTCTTTCTTTTTTAAAGTATAACCTGCTTGATAGTATACTGCTCTCAAACTCAATTTTATGTTCTTTTTGCAGCTTGTGGGGCACTTTCTGGAGGAGACATGTGTAAATCCTACTTTCATCACTAACCACCCAGAGATAATGAGTCCATTGGCGAAGTGGCACAGGTCCAAGCCAAGCCTGACTGAACGATTTGAATTGTTTATCAACAAACACGAAGTATGTGATAATTTTATTTGATCTCTAGATTTATGTACCTATGTTTCTCCCCCCGGACCCCCAACCCCCACCCTCATTCTTTTCCTCGGAAATAAAAGAAGATAAATAAATAGAAGTTTTCTAATCCATCCTCTTTAAACTTTTGTTCAATAACTGCTCAGCTTTGCAATGCATACACTGAACTGAATGATCCGGTGGTACAGCGCCAACGGTTTGCGGACCAACTTAAGGTATAAAACATCATACAAGAGTGTCATTTAATATACTTGTAATTTTGATTGCACATTCTGTGTATTTTAGGATCGGCAATCAGGCGATGATGAAGCGATGGCTTTGGATGAAACATTCTGTACAGCTCTTGAATATGGGCTACCTCCAACTGGTGGGTGGGGATTGGGAATTGATAGACTTGCGATGATTTTGACAGATTCACAGAACATCAAGGTATGTGAATTATACTTTCTATTTGTGTCCAAGTTTTTCCTTTCTTAATCACCCTTCCTTTATATATATATTGTTGGGGGCAAACAGGAAGTTCTACTCTTTCCAGCCATGAAACCACAGGATGAACCTCCAACTAAAGGTACACATTATTATATATAGAGCCAACTCTCTCTCATGCTTCTAATATTCTTATGGCTAGTGGTACTTTTATTATAACCTGAGCCTGTCTTGAATAAAATTGTGAAATCTAATCGTATTCTCCACAATTATTTGTCCGCTGAAGCAGCTGCTGCATAGATAATTAAGAAGGGTGAAACTATACCAGATTTGTTTTTTGTGAAGTTCAGTGGTAGGACTCTCCTCAACTAAGAGAACTACTGACAGTCAAAATCTTTTTTATCTTCTTTATCCGGACTCACATATTTGGTTATATAAATACACAACTCAGCATGTAATGAAATGTTGTTCACTGTTCTTACTCCTTTCAAATGACGAGTGCAAAACCACTGAAGTGAATGCTATCTGAGATTGATCTATTTATTACTTATGAAAGGCATGATTTGATCTATTATTATCCAAGGTTAGGTTGGCTTGGCTTGGCTTGGCTAAATAATTGTAGTACAGTATTCATACGTGAAGATCAAGTACATATCTGAAGAATAAAATCCTTGGCGCTCAATCAATGGAAGAAATTATGGAAAGCAAACTTCCAGATTCCCATTGACAACCTTGGACCAGGACCAGTAGACATAGAGGAGAAAGATAAACTAACTTCCTAAGGGGTTTATAAAGAAGTCTAATTTTTGTCCTTTGGTGAGAGATAGTCGAACAGAATCACGCAACAATGGTATTAATGGATGCTCCCAATAGATAATAGTGTCTGTTAATTTGTCTTGTCTTCTCCAAAAAGGGTTAATTAAGCAATCAAATCCCCCCACCCCCACCCCCACCCCCACCCCCCACCCCCTTCCCTTCCCTTCCTTCCCCTTCCCCTTCCCCTATCCCCTTGGTTTCAATTCAAGAATCGCCATTATTATTATTAGTGTAAGTAGCTAAGTGGCCGGGTGGGGGTGGGGGGGACCAAGGAAAAGTTGGATGAGCATGAATTATATTAATGGAGTAAAGTTGTCTAAGTGGAGGTATGAATTAAAGGGAAAGTAGGTTCCCGACACGTACACCACAAGAAAGAAGACGCGGTACTACATATAGCAATTATATATATATATATATATATAGAGAGAGAGAGAGAGAGAGAGAGACCAAATGCATGCATGCATGCTTGCCTATGTAGGTCTTTGCCTCTCAAATTCATGCACGCACAATTTGTGTGTTACTAGTACTTCTTCCGTCCTTAATTATTTGATTTTTTAGAATTTTTTATTTATTCTTAATTATTTAACGCTTGTTTAATTTTAAAAAAATTAATGATAATTTTTTTAAAATTATCCCTCATTATTTTGCCTATTTTTTCGATACATTAAACTTTCTATCTCAACAAAATTCTCATTATCTCAATAAAAGATTTAAGGGTATTATAAACAATTGAGTATTATATTTAATGCCTTCCAATTATTATCTTAATTTTTGTGTCTACCTCCCTCCGTCCCTAATTATTTGACGTTTTAGAGTTTTTTATTTGTCTCTAATTATTTGACGTTTATTCAAATCTAGGAAAATTAATGACAATTTTTCCAAAATTACCTTTCATTACTCTACTTATTTTTTTGATACTTTAAACTCTTTCTCTCCTTATCTTAACAAAATTCTCCTTATCTCAACAAAAGATTTAAGGGCATTATAGATAATTGAGTATTATATTTAATATTTTTTAATTATTTTTTTAATTATTATGTCCACTTTTAAAACGTCAAATAATTAGAAACGAAGGTAATAGTATTTTAGGAGTGAAAGAAAGAACGAGATCTTAATTAATTAATTACATGGAACTAAGTGCTGTCTTATCATTACTCCATTATTTACTTTCTTTTTCAAGTCAAAAAATAATTATTCATTTTTCATGGTCCGGATGCAAGAATAAAAAAATTAATCCGACTCACTTTCTTTGGATACCATTTCAAGTTTTGATATCGTGTCACTTGTTGAATAACGGGACCAAATTGACAATTTAGCTAAAACGTGAGCACTAAACTTGTAGTTTACACTGTTTTTTCATCACTTCTATAATCTTTACCCTTCCATTTCTCATCCTTTTTATCCAGAGAAAATTAGTATTGGGAATAATTAAACTATATATATATATATATATAATCTAACTGTTTCTAAATATATGATCAAGTTTAATTTTTTAAAGTTGAGATTAATTTATTGGCTTAATTTTACGTAATAATATTATGAAAATAGTAATTGAACTATCTAAAATATATTATTAATTACAAGATTTATTATTTTTAAAAATTAAATAAATCACATTAATTTTGATTTTGATATTATTATTATAATATGTTGTTTATCTTTATGTGGTTATTAATTCATGAATAGCTTTGCTTGCTTTCAGGTACTAGTCGTTGTCCGAATTAACCACCATCAAACGTGATTTACCAAGCACTAAATAAAGTGAAGATACGATGCAAAGAAGAAGGGATATATATATATATATATATATTTTAATGAATGAAAATTCTTTTAAATTTTTAACGGTGAAAATATTTTTTATGATTCTAATTTTTGGTAAGATTGATCTTAATATTATCAACTATATTTTATTAACATATTTTGATCATCATTACTAATAAAATTATTAATATCAAATAATTAGATGAAATTTCTTATGAGGGAGATGGTTTATTTTATTTCAAAGAAAGATAGGACTGGCTTTTCACATAATTAGTTACAAAGATTGAAAGGTATTCAAATCAATAAAGAGTTGGACTAAAGTGTAAAAATTGAAAAGTAGGGATGCGTTTGTTAAAACGTTCACATACTACAAGTCAGATGTGAGACCGGTCTATCAACTACTCCATGCACATTATTCCGCATCTTTGAAATTGCCCTATTAGAAACCAAACTATGTAATATATACTTTCTACTTCTTCTTCCCCATCTTATTATTAAAAAATTGATATTTTCACGAGAATTTTTAATAAAAAAATTCGTTATAAATGTATAGCGATAATTTTTATAAAAAATATTAAAAAAATCATATGAAAACATCAATTTTCTATTATTATTATTATTGACAAATTAGGAAAAGTAAAATTAACTAACTAACTAACTAACTAGTACGTAAAAAATAGTAGTAGTATTTGGTATGACCTGAGTTGTTAAAATCTAATTTTGTTGTTAAATGTACTTACTTTCTTGATCATGGCAATACTTATTTGAACACTATTATTACTACATTTAACTACGTACCAAGACTTGACTAAGAAAACATGCATGCATGTATATGTATATGTTTTCCTTTCACATTATATATATATATATATATATATATATATATGTCCTTTATTTGACTATCTATTTTCTACCTTTCAATAATGTTCTTTTTCTTCTAGTCAAAATTATAATTTTAATCCCAAACGTAAAGGAAAGGGCGGGGGAGTGAAATTGTTGTACGTCCACGTACAATTATCATGTGGTTATTGCGTTAAAGTTGTTACGTACACTTTACCAAAATTAGCACGTATATGTATACGTATATGCATATATATTATTCAACCCCTACCCCTACCCCGCATGTCTACCTTCTTCACAAAAGTCATATTTACATTACTGAATACATGCTTCTAGTGATTTTGCGTGTTGTTACTGTTCTTTTTAACCATGAATACAAACTTGTCGTTTATTTGTACAGTAAAAATAAAATATAATTACTTCCCTTAATGAGCTGTTTTGTATTTGCATTGAATATATATATGTAGGAATATTTGTATACATGCTTGTAAACATATATAGGAGAACCATTTATAATTTTTGGTGTCTCCGAACTACGGTACGGTACGAGAACAACTAAGGTTTGATCTAGGTTAGCAGTATATATTATTTCTATGTTTGGATTTTGGTCAAGATTGATTGCGATGAATTAAGGAGACCTAGGTAAAAAAGTCAAGTAGTTGAACCACTCCCCTCCCCTCCAACAAATTCATTAATAAACTAAATGGGTCTGTCCATTTAAATACTCAAAATCCAACAATATATAATTGCAAAAATAGGTTTAAGTTTCGCTATCAAAACAAAACTTACGAATGCATTCGTTGAAAATATTGAAGAAGGTAAATATCGACCGCGCCAACATATTTAAGTTATTGTCAACGTCACCAACTGTTATTTTCAACTTCCAATTCAATTCCGTACCGTGAACTCTATACACGTACGGCTGTGAAAATAAATTATAAAATGTATATACTAAATTAGTTTGAATTTAAAATTAATAAGTACAGCCTGATAACTAGTATTATTATAAGATTATTAATTTCAATCTCTTCATCATTAGGTGAAAACTGAAACTCGCGCGGTAGTTGTAGAGTATTTCAAAATTTTAACACCAGTATAGAAAGGGATCAAAATTAGGGTCACATTAAGCCAAATGTAGAATGTTGTTTTGTAGTATTCCAGGCTCCGCCAAGGGCCGTGACCCTTTGAGAACTTTTATGAGTTAACGTGATTTAAAAAATAAATAAATCTCACGCTTAATTACTTGTTTTTTTTTTATATTATATATATATATATATATTTATAAGAAAAGATATAATATATATTTAAAATATAAACAGGTTGTATAAAATTTTCAAGATTCATGTAAAAAGGAGAAGAAATGATATTCTTTTTTCTTTTTAAGCATTACATAAATAGAGAAATAAGGTCATATAAAAATGAAAATCGAGTCCGATACTTATTAATATTCCTACGTACTCTATTATTCTATTCCATGACAAGTAACATATTAATTTTTCTCTTTTCTTCATACATTTTTTATATCGCCATTGTTATTTAAGTTATTCTGTCAGTTTGAAAAATACAAAAATTTAATATTATTAACATAATATGTGCATTTAAAATTATCATATGTAATCAGATTGGACAAGAGCACGTTTAGCTAAGGCGATATATGCAGATTGCAGACTATTATTAAAATTTCTTAAAGATTATTTAAAATAAAGTTATATTATAGATTATTTTATATATATATATATATATATATATATATATATAACAATTATTTATTCTGAAATTTTTATGTAATGACGTATATTTTTGAAATTTAGGACGACCGTTCACCTATACCTGACAATATAAGATTTAATAAGTATTAGGGGATCTAATCCAACGGTGGGGAAGAATGGAGGTGCATGGAGCAAGTGGGTTTATCTATCAGTCTATCTACGTCTATGTGACAGAAGTGGAATCTCCATTAATGGAATGGGAATGGGAATGGGAATGGGGATGGGGATGGGGATGGAGTGGTGGTAAAAATGAAAACAATGATCGACTCACAATGTTTGGTTAAAGTGCAGAGGACGACCCACCCACCCACCACTTTCTTTTTCTTTGGGCACTACTTCTACTTAATTAAAAGGATAATCAAAAATTCATTAATTTTGAATGTCGTCCTAGTAAATTACCCAAGAATATTCATTAATTTTGAATGTCATCCTACTAACTTAAAAACATTAATAAATCATTTAATACTACTATAGCTAACAAGTAGGAGTACACATGATCAAAATGATGTATTATTTCATTTTAATTTTGAGCGAGGACGTAATTAAAAAAGGATCAACTTATTATTATGATTTATATAATTTTATTTTAGTCGCAATTTATATATTGGACATAGAATTAATTTGCATATAAATTATTATTTTCAATTTTATAAGAATCTTAGAACACGTTTAATACTATATTTCATTTATATATTTTCATAATTCATAAATAAAAATATTATCCATAAATATACTAAAAATATATCACAAATGTGTTTAATTTTGACGTACGTGTAAAGTAATATGATTACATCAATTTGGAAGAAGTAGTTTATTCGAGGAGATAATTACGCCATTAATATAACAATCAATAAAATGCTTATTAACTAAAATAAAAACGCTGATTTTTTTATTTAATTAATGTTTTAGGGAGGGGAGAGGTATATAAAGAGGCTCAGAGGCCTAGTCCTGGGCACCTCAAACCCGTTGTTTTGGTTTCATAACCCTTACGTTTCTCGGGTTTGAGAAAAATTTGTTTAATGAATCAATAGAGACTTGTCTCTTTCTCTCTCCCGATCGATGCTGGCGGTGGCGGTGGCGGTGGTACTCCATTAATTAATTTGTTTTCTTCTTCTCGATCGGAGGTGTCTGTAAGTAGCTGCTAAGCAAGAATGGGTATCATCAGTCTTGAAGAGATCAAAAATGAGACCGTTGATCTGGTAAATTTCTTTTTATAAATAAAATTTTGTTTGTTTAATTTGTTCTGGTGAGAATTAATCTCGAGAGTACTACTCTACTGCAACAGTATTAAGTATTATTAATTGAAAAGGATGAGTATTTATGAGGAATTGTTTTTACAAATACGACTCTTGAAAGAGAAAGTAGCACGGAAATACCATATCTTTGCCGATATCTTATTATTTATATCTCTCCAGTTTTCAACTTGCCTTATACATCTATACATATTAATCATCTTTATTCAATATTATATTAATATAAGTCTAATATTAATTGTTTTAGGTATTCAAATTATATTTCGCGAGTGATCCAGATGTAGGCGTCTTTGCTTTACGCATTTTGTTGTGGTACCCTAATTTTTATAGTATAACTTTTGTAAAGGTTCTGACTAGTGGGTTTATTATATAGGATTATAAAATTCATCGGTGTAATTTTAAATTGTATGTCTGAATTGCCCCTTGAGTTACCTAAAAATTTTGAAGATAAAGGCGCGTTAAGTACAAGCTTGGGTGGGCCCACCAATAGAGAACCCTTTCTTATGGTGATTGGCTGGCGCTTTGTGGCCGTTCTGCCTAAGATTTCAACTTATTCTTTTATGGGACCCACTTTGTTAATGGGAAGTCAACTTGGATGACCACTAATCCAGTATTAGTCTAACTTCTTGTTCAAATCAATGGAGATAAAAAAAAGTTCAACAATAACCGTAACAAAAAAAATGACAAAAAGATATCATTTCAATTGATCAAAATTAATTTCGTGCTAATCATTTTTCAAAACGGTGTATTTTAATAATATTTTATGATATAGTTAATTAAAAGAAATATACTTAACAAATGTGATTGTGACATTGAAAACGTGAGATATTTAGCATTATCCTATCTTTTTTGTTAACACAATAATGAATATTTTAAATTACCTAAAGAATATTACACTATAACGTTTGAATTTTTTGTCAAATTGACTTTTAAATAGTAAATACTGTTTTTATATTTGGAACAAGGGGTGGGGAGTAAAGATAATGTCACCAGTTTAGAATGAATAATTAGAGGAGGGAAAAAATACAAATAAAATATCTAGTAAAGATTAACCAAAGTTACCCACAAATATTTTCTTCTTAAGGAGCTTGAATAATGTAACTCCATTACATTATTGGGTTATTTTCTTCTTTTGGAGCTTGAATAATGCAACTCCATTACATTGTTGAGTGATGCTCAAACTCGTCTTTTCTGCTACGGGTCTTTGCCCAATTGACTACAACACATGATTTCTCCTTGTGTGTTGGTTACACTTAAAATCAAGTAGATCTGATTAGTTTAATTAAATGATGTGTGATATGGCTTAATAGATTTAAAAGAGTCTGTCCTGGAATATATATATTAAAAGCTACTAAATTTGTGTGAGGTTGATCTGTTGGTACCATAAGATTTATCTTATATCTAGTATCTGCATCTTGTTCCAGTGCCAGTGGTAGTGATGATGGAGCTGCACTGAAGTAAATAAACTTTTAAACTAAAATAATTGTAATGAATAACAAAATGTTCATTATATGATGTTACTGAAATAGCTTATGAAGTAATCATGGTTCAGCCAAGTTGGTTTAGAGTTCGTCAACTATAGCTTTCAGCTCATCGATCAACTGCTTTTATTTCAAATCACAGGAAAAGATTCCAATTGAGGAAGTGTTTGAGCAGTTGAAATGCAGTCGAGAAGGGCTAACTTCAGACGAAGGAGCCAACAGGCTTCAGATCTTTGGACCCAACAAATTGGAAGAGAAAAAGGTATTCATGTTTGTGATAAATTGCTTTGTATCAAAATTTTATTCACAATTAGTTATACACTTGTACTAAGATTGTAATGGTTAAATATATATATTTTTTTGGAAACATAGGAAAGCAAAGTACTCAAGTTTCTTGGGTTTATGTGGAATCCACTCTCATGGGTCATGGAAGCTGCAGCTATAATGGCAATTGCGCTGGCTAATGGTGATGGGAGGCCTCCGGATTGGCAAGATTTTGTTGGAATCATTTGCTTGCTTGTAATCAACTCGACTATTAGTTTCATTGAAGAAAACAATGCCGGGAATGCTGCTGCAGCACTCATGGCTGGTCTGGCTCCCAAAACTAAGGTATATAAACTAAGCATCAAATTTGAAAGAAGAAAAATGAAATATGAAAGGACCCGTGGTAAAGTGTTGTTTACTATTGAATAGGGAACATATATTGTACTTTCCTCATGTTTCATGGTGATGTCGATGTTGTAGGTTCTTAGAGATGGTCGATGGAGTGAGCAGGATGCTGCAATTTTGGTACCTGGAGACATAATCAGTATTAAACTGGGAGACATTGTTCCTGCTGATGCGCGTCTTCTTGAGGGTGATCCTTTAAAGATTGATCAATCTGCCCTCACAGGGGAATCACTTCCAGTAACCAGGAATCCTTATGATGAAGTTTTCTCTGGTTCAACTTGTAAACAAGGTGAAATTGAAGCTGTTGTCATTGCTACCGGAGTTCATACCTTCTTTGGTAAGGCTGCACATCTTGTGGACAGCACCAACCAAGTTGGGCACTTCCAGAAGGTGCTTACTGCGATTGGAAACTTTTGTATCTGTTCCATTGCTATTGGAATGCTGGTCGAGATTATCGTCATGTACCCAATTCAGCACAGGAAGTATAGGCATGGAATTGACAATCTCCTGGTTCTCTTAATTGGAGGCATTCCGATTGCTATGCCCACAGTTCTGTCAGTTACAATGGCTATTGGATCACACAGGCTGTCGCAACAGGAGCCATCACCAAGAGAATGACTGCCATAGAGGAGATGGCCGGAATGGATGTACTTTGTAGTGATAAGACGGGGACTCTGACCCTTAACAAGCTGACCGTCGATAAGAACTTGATTGAGGTGTTTGCCAAAGGTGTGGATAAGGAACATGTGTTGCTTTGTGCTGCAAGAGCTTCTAGGACTGAGAACCAGGATGCCATTGATGCAGCTATTGTTGGAACGCTTGCTGATCCCAAGGAGGTCTATTTTTTTCTTTTCTAACCCACTTTTTGCATCTTTATTCATTCAGTTTGAAGAAGAAAAAGAAAAAAAGAAAATGAATTAGGGCTCATTTTAGACATTTATTCCCTTTCAGGCTCGAGCTGGTATTAGAGAAGTGCACTTCTTTCCATTCAATCCTGTGGACAAAAGGACAGCCTTGACTTACATTGATTCCGATGACAACTGGCATAGAGCTAGCAAGGGTGCCCCTGAACAGGTTCCTTGATATTCTTATTTTTCCTAGACTACCTGCTTCATGTGTCAATAGAATAAATTGAGTTATCATTGATCACTAAGCTCATTTTTTTCTTATATGAAATCAGATTTTGACCCTATGCAATTGCAAGGAAGACCTTAAGAAGAAGGTTCATGCCATTATTGACAATTTTGCTGAACGTGGCTTAAGATCGTTGGGTGTTGCTAGACAGGTTCGAAATGCTATTTTCTTGCATTATAGATTTTTATTCCCATGTATTTGTGCATCTGTTTATTTATTGTCAGTCTTCTCTTTCGTTCTGCCAATTAACTACACACCCTCTCTTACTGAGACTACTCTAAAATGTTTGCAGGAAGTGCCTCAGAAATCAAAAGATAGTCCCGGTGGCCCATGGCAATTTGTTGGATTGCTATCCCTATTTGATCCTCCCAGGCATGATAGTGCAGAGACTATTCGCAGGGCTCTCAATCTTGGTGTAAATGTCAAGATGATTACTGGTAATTTAGTTCTTCATCCGTCTTGTCAATGCCACAATCATATTTTTTTATTTGTTCTTAACTGGTTGTTATATAATGTCTAGGCGATCAACTTGCCATTGCAAAGGAGACTGGCCGAAGACTTGGAATGGGAACAAATATGTATCCATCTGCTACTTTACTTGGTCAAGACAAGGATGTATCAATAGCTACAATTCCTGTAGAAGAGTTAATTGAGAAGGCAGATGGGTTTGCAGGAGTATTTCCTGGTGAGTTCTTTGGTTTACACTTGCTTGACATAGTACTAATGAATTTAATACATCATTTGTTTTTATATAAATTGTCTAAAGTATTCTATTACTAAATTCCTTAAATTTTTCAGAGCACAAATACGAAATAGTGAAGAAGTTGCAGGAGAGGAAGCATATTTGTGGTATGACTGGAGATGGTGTCAATGATGCTCCTGCTTTGAAGAAGGCAGACATAGGAATTGCAGTTGCAGATGCGACAGATGCCGCACGAAGTGCTTCTGATATTGTGCTTACAGAACCTGGGCTTAGTGTTATTATTAGTGCAGTCCTGACCAGTAGAGCTATTTTCCAAAGGATGAAGAATTACACAGTTGGTGCCTCTCTTCTTCTTTTCCAAATTAAGACCATACTTTTTGTGTTTAACTGCTTATGATTCTTGTCCTTCTGGTTTGACAGATATATGCAGTCTCCATCACAATCCGTATTGTGGTAAGTTGGTGATGGCAGTTTGAACAATGTAAAACAAGGATTATTGATGTGTCTATAGAGTGATTTGACCTTTCTGTTCACTTCTTGTTTTGTAGTTTGGATTCATGTTTATTGCTTTGATATGGAAGTTCGACTTTTCTCCATTCATGGTTTTGATCATCGCCATCCTAAATGACGGTGAGATGTTATACTCAAAACTTTTTGGATAATTTACGGAATATTCTTCCCATTTGTCCTTTTGTATATTGCAATACTTTGATGATTTTGTACTGACACATTCCTTATTATGTCTATAAGGAACAATTATGACAATCTCAAAGGATCGAGTAAAGCCTTCCCCATTGCCTGATAGCTGGAAACTGAAAGAGATATTTGCTACAGGAATTGTGCTCGGAGGTTACTTGGCGCTATTGACTGTTATATTCTTCTGGTTAATGAAGGATACTGATTTTTTCCCGGTAGGAAAAAAATGTTTTTTATTATACAAATTAAAAAATAAAAGTTCTCTTTCCCTATAAATATTGGGTTTACCATTTTTACGATGATTTATTTATTTAGTTTCTCTTGTTGATACTGCAGGACACATTTGGTGTAAGACCCATCAGAGATAGTCCCGACGAAATGATGGCGGCTCTTTACCTGCAAGTGAGTATTGTGAGCCAGGCTCTCATTTTTGTCACCAGATCTCGCAGCTGGTCTTTTCTTGAACGCCCTGGATTATTACTACTTGGAGCCTTCCTAATTGCACAACTGGTAAGATTTGTTTGCCTTCCAAACAACAAGATTGTTCTCCCGGCTCTCTTGTGAAGTTGTGTTCTAAAGAAATAGCCATGTTGATTTCAGGTGGCATCTTTAATAGCTGTATACGCAAACTGGGGTTTCGCAAGGATACACGGGTGTGGATGGGGATGGGCTGGTGTCATATGGATTTACAGTATCGTCTTCTATATCCCTCTTGACATTCTGAAATTTGCTACTCGTTATATCTTAAGTGGCAAGGCTTGGCTCAACTTACTGGAGAACAAGGTAATGAAAAAGCCTTCATGTTTCTTTTCTGTTATTTGTGTTAACTTCCGTCTCTAAACTTAAAAACATTTCATTGTTTTCTTTTTTTTACACAGACTGCTTTCACCACCAAGAAAGACTACGGAAAAGAGGAGAGAGAAGCTCAGTGGGCCCTTGCTCAGAGGACTTTACATGGGCTTCAACCACCAGAAGCCTCTAACATCTTCAATGAGAAGAGCAGTTACAGAGAACTATCTGAAATCGCTGAACAAGCCAAGAGGCGAGCTGAAGT
The DNA here is from genome assembly GCA_020205605.1 of Panax ginseng. Taxonomy (NCBI): domain Eukaryota; kingdom Viridiplantae; phylum Streptophyta; class Magnoliopsida; order Apiales; family Araliaceae; genus Panax; species Panax ginseng. The sequence continues at coordinate 129,614,045 of CM035144.1, forward strand.
TGCAAGGTATATATATATATATATATATATATATATATATATATATATATATCCTGCCTGCTACCACCGAAAATTTACTCAAAAGTCTCAATAATCTTGCCCTTTGAGAATTGCCGGTATGATATTTGGTCTAGAACTAGTTAGGACTGAAATAATGTAAACTGTAATTCTGTTTTGTAGGCTTCGAGAGCTGCACACCCTGAAGGGACATGTTGAATCAGTGGTGAAGCTAAAAGGCTTGGATATTGACACAATTCAACAGCACTATACAGTGTAAGAGAATTAAAATAAGTGTGACCTGAGAGGAGAAGGGGCACCAAACTTATTCAGCAGCGAAGATGAAGATAGAGAGAGAGAGAGATAGAGGCAGAAAGAGAGGAGGCCTTACTAGTTAAAAGAGTGTCTAGATATACGGTGGGAACACTTTGTGTTGCAATTCCTACAGTAGTTAACCTATCTGTTTAAAGTTTCTTATGATGCATTTCAAGTTCCCTTAAAAATGGTTTAGTTTGGTTTCCTTATTGCTGCAATGCCAATTTAATTAAAATCTCACGCAACTGTACAGTTCCGTCTTGCTCATACTTGCATGCCTTTTAACTTTGTCTTCCTTTGCTTTGTTATTGCCACACCAGAATTCGTGTCAATATTGATTGCACTTCTCTTGTTATCGTCCAAGAATTTGAATTTCAGTTTTATCCAAATTAATCACTATACTCGGTGACATAACGATATCAATTTGATTTTAAGACAACATATATTTTCTTTTTTGTAACTCATTACATTGCAGTTACTGAGAGTATGGGAATTTGATTCAAGAGTAAAAGTAAGACAACCGTTTCCTGGGAAGGTATCATCGCCCAGGGTAATCTCTTTCGAGATAAACAGCAGGAGAGGGCCATTAATGGGCCAATACCAAGAAAGTTGAATTTATGTTTTAGTGTGGTTCAGCTAATAGTAACATGTGAGCAGTTAGTTCATTGTGAAAGATTATATGAAAAGCACAGATCAAACTCGACTTATTTTATCAGACTACAAGAATAACTAAAACTACTTTGCCAGACTTCAACAATTGAACATCTTAATTACAACTCAAGTAGAAAATGTATAAATTAGAAGAGAAAAAATTGTGGAATTTTTCTATTTGTCACTTTACAATAAAAAATATGTTGCTCTTTACATTGTATTTCATTACTCAATCAACTGCACAGCTGCAATGGAAGGTATTTTTTCTCTCAGCTTCTGTGTAAGAGCAACACGCACGGTCATTACGCTTGCTGCAGGACCACTGAGCCGCACTATGACAACATGGTCATCAATCTGCACAAACTCCAGTACCCCACCGCCCGTGCCAGTTAGGTATGGTCTAATCTCTCCAAGAATCTGAACAATATGCAAATTACAGCCTTAGTGATGAGGGAATCACTTTCTATTATCCATCACTGATGCAACAAATTATCCAATATAAACTTGTAATTTTAATAGTCGGATTTATTAGTTAATGGATTATGGAATGAAATCTTCACTCCTTCCCCCCCCCCTCCTCCCCCTCCCCCCCAAAAAAAAAAAAAAAAAAATAATAATAATAATAATAATAATAAAAACAGGAATCTTTATGGAAATAATTGTTTTTAAGCAACATAGAGGAGGCGGTTTAGCATAAAGATATTCACTTATAAAATATAATAGACACTAGCAAACAGGCAAGACTTAGTATTATCAACAAATCCAGTATGTATAGATGCCAATATTTTTAGAGTTGTAAATTCTACATCAAATTCCTCTTTTGGTCCTTTTTTCTAACAATGCTAGCTTTGTTGGAAATTCATGTAGTTGGTCTACAGGGTTGACACGTGGTTTTGCAACAGTAAGTTACATGTTGCAAGTCAATGAATACACTTCTGTATATTCAAAGATTAAACTTTAAAAGCATATTTGTATAGCATAAAAAGTTTGACATGTATACAAGAATGAATATGCATGTGTAACAAATATGTAGTTTTACATATTTATATCATATTTGAATATATAGATCTATATTTATTTATTATATGAAGATCTAGTTCCAAACCTTTTCAACATTCTCTTCGTTTAACTCAAGGCCAGTCTCGTTGTCTAGGATTTGCTCGACTTCTAGTATTTCTGGAATCTTATCCCGGAGCCGTGTTTCAATTCCCATCTTTAGTGTCATGGTTGAACTTGGACAAGACCCACATGCACCTTGTAGCTTTAGTACCACAACAAGGCCATCAATTTCGTGTAGAGCAACATTCCCTCCATCAGCCATCAGGCCAGGTCGCACTTCATCCAGCACCTTCTCAACATTATCCTCAGTTAATGGGAGAACACATCTTGGTGAACTTACAATTCCTTCACAACAAAATATTACTCAAAAATCAAAACTTCAGTAGAAAAATAACCAATTTTGCTGCTGAGAGGAGGATATATAGTGGAAACACTAAATGAACTATAAATTTCAAAGTGGGGTTATCTAGAAGGAACTAACAAAGGGAGGTCGAGGGTGATACATCACTGCTGCGATTTGTTTTGGAAATTTTAAAAACTTAATTTGGATGAGATAAATTGCAAAAAGAAAGGAAATAAACCCTGTAAAGTTTGCACACCCTTTTGACCTAGGATGTGCTGGGAGTGAGTTTGCTCGTCTCGTTATGCTATGCGATGATCTTCTTACACAGCTTGATACAAAAGTTTATATGGGGAAAAAGATGAACAGAACTCAATTATACCGAATTTCCTCCTGAATTTATTTGTGTTCTATCCACAAGTTCACTCTTAGGACTTGTCCTTTTAGCTTCACATTATTAGAAAACATACAGATCACTTGTATATATAATTAACTCCAAATAATCAATTGATTTGCTTTCATTTTAATTTTCTTAAACCATACCTATTTTGTCTACAGATGGGAACCAATCCAACAATGTCTTCTTTTATCTCTTTTTTTTGGTACACGTAATATTTGAATTAACCAAATTTTTTAGTTGTCTTTTTCCCATTAGTTTTTTATCCTCCAACTTGGACCTAAGCTCCCCCTCCAGAACAGAAAAAAGAGGAAGCTTAATTTCTACATTGTCCATATCTGACGTTAATCAAACCAAACTGGAATTTATATAAGATTTATCTTGCTTGTTTTTGCTTTACCTACACATTGTCAGTTGCCGAAATAGAAGTTGATAAATCAAACGAAAAAGAAAACCCAGAAAATCATACCATCCAAACTTGTGTTAATTCTTTAGTTTTCTGATGACCAACAAAATAAAATTATATGTCAAAAAAAATAAAAAAATAAAATTAGGGCTTGAGTTTCAACTTGAATGGAATAACAAACATATATAGATAAAAGAAGATTAGAAGATACACGTAGCTACCTGCATGTTTTTTAATTCGGCGGGTCGAATGGAATCCATGCAAATGCCTCCTAGTGTGGAATTCACCTCTGAGAAATGACTTCTGTTTGAATAAAAAAAGAAGCACGCACAAACAGAAATAATTAAAAAAAAAAGTAATGAAATTGAGTCATCTGTGTGAGCTAGGTAGATAAGATTTTTATTGTACCTTGAGAAGGGAGATATAGGAAGGAGGAGAATTAGAGGATGTAATTTGAGATGAATAATTAATAATTTTTGAGGAGGATGGTGATTGTTTGAGACCTTGAGCTTGCTTTGAGATTGGGAGGCCACTCATATTTTCAATCAAATGAAATACTAACAATTTCTTTAATCATCTTCTTCATCAAGACATGAGAGGGGAGGAGAAGAGATGAGAGTTTGTTTGATTTTTTGATTGGCTGATGATTAAAAGAGGGTCTGCTCTGGTCTGAATTTGCAGATATTCAAGTTTGTGGAGGGAGAGGATGCCACGTCATTTACTCTAATTAGTAGTATTTTCTTGTTACTAGTCCTAATATTTAAATTTGATTTGGTTTTCTTTAGGTAAATAGATGTTTATTCATTTAGAATTTTCTGCACGCGCGAGAAATCATTCCGTGTTTTGTCAGAGAAGAAAGAACACTTGAATTAAGCCTTTTAGTATGGATGCAGGATGCAGGATGCAGGATGCAGGATGCAGGTGCAGCAACTGGGGAAAAAAAAAAAACTAATTTGTGGACTCTTCCTTCCATCATTAACAGTAGAATGAAAAATTCATACTAGTGGAGTAGTATTAATTATTGATCAAACTTACATACATGCCTTGATGATTCATCAAGAAACAGAATACTAGTAGAACCAACCCATGCTAGTACTTATTAACCATGAAATTAATAGCACAAAGAATTACTAATTACTTCTCTCTCTCTCTTTGTCTTTCTCTCTCTATCTCTCTCTCTTTCTTTCTTTTATATATATACACACACACACACATACATAAAAATATGTATGTATTCCGTATGTATTGTTGTTAGTTAATTGCAGTGCAATCTCGCCGAATTTCACCCTGATTCCCAGTCAAAACTCCAATTCTCCCAAGTTTGGTAATAGCAGTGACAAAAGCCTGTTTAAAAGCATCATTACTGGATGCAAAAAGGTTAACGGTGCTCCTCGATCGGCTATCCGTAAACAATATCTGATCAGAACTGAACAATCCCTTTCCTTGTTTAAGGTTTTGGTAATAGGCATTGTCGAATGTTTGGGGCGTTGTGGGGTCCATGTTAATGGCGATTCTTGGGTCGACATTTGCCGGACACATCTGCCTAAGCTGCGAAGCATATACTGAATTCAGGGTCGGATCAACTCGGCTTTTGGGACTGAAATTGTATATTCTTTTCGAGAATTGGCCACAATGTGAGAAACCGAGTGTATGTCCACCTGATAGCGCAATCATATCGGTCTGGCTCAGGCCATTGGCTGAAAACATTGAATTTAGCTGATCCAGGTTAAAACTCGCATGTGGAAGCCTGCGTTGAACGCTGGCCTTTGTTGATATCCTCCCATCTCGTCTTCCCAGTTCAACACTATACGGCGGTCCTCCTGTCTGCATTGCGCATAATTAAATAAAAGTCACAAAGTTAAATAACTAACTAACTACTAGTATATAAACATAAATTTGGAAACTAGTTTTATATAATGTATGTATGTGTATGTATATACCAAGGCTACAACGTCTCTGGTAGCCAAAGCTAATATATCTGCACATGAAACTTTATTCCTGCACTTGGGATCACTATCAACAGCCGCCTTGGCTTTGATAACCGTGTCAAATCCATCTCCAGCCAGTGAAAGATCATCCGGATGATCCTTCTCAGCGTTACCATTTGGCGATGCCAGCAACACAGAAGCATCACAACCCTGAAAATTAAGTTTACCAAAACCCATTAAAACTAAATCAAAATCAAATAATAATAATAACACTACAAACTAACCCGAACAAAGCAATCGTGGAAAAAGAGACGAAGGGTTGCCGGGGCAGTCACGAAGGTCTGCTGAAATTTCTTTGTGACCGCAGCTGTGACGAGAGATTCGACGTTGGGGCATGTGCTTTTGTAAAAAGTCTGGCTTAGCTGAGCATTAATGGAAGTTATTAGGAGGAGGGACAATATTAGTAACATTATTCTTTGATTCCCCATTACTACAAATTAAGGTTTTTTTTGTAAAGTAGTTTGAATCTATATTTATACATGGTTTGAAAAGTTTAGAAATAATAAAAAATAAATGTGTTTGTTGGATTGAAGAATATGCTCGGCCAGTTACAGTCTGGCCACTGATTGACAATGATAAGTTGCATTGGATTGATTGAGTTAATTTGAGGGAGGGACTATGATGGATGGATGGAATAACATTATTTTATATACTCCATATAACTGCTACTAACTAGTTAAAATATTAGAGTTGGTATTGTCACAACCTGGAACCTAATTAATTAATTAGTTAGCTTGCGCAGCCCTCCAAAAGCATAGTAACTCATACTAGTATATGACAAAATTACATAGGTAGTTATTGGGGGAACTATAATAATAACTTTTACATTTGTTTTTTTGTAACCATCTCTGTACTGTACAAGGTTAGGTTAGGTTAGGTCTTCTCCCCCTCCCTTGTCCCACTTCCGCCCAGTTAATTATAAAGTAGTAGTAGTAGTAGTAAATAATAATTTGCTGCATTTTTAGGAACTTCAAGCGATAAAGATCACATACGCATGATAACTAATACTACTTTGGTCCTGCAAAAATGAGTTGCATTTACACTTGTAGTAATTAAACATAAATAAATAAAATGTTTTCTTTTTTATAAAAATAAATAGGAATACTTCTTCTGGCTGATATGCCTGCAGGCAACCAGAGGTAGAGAATTGGATCAGGACGACTGATCATAATATAATTCGAAAGTCAACTAACTTCTAAAATAATTTTTTTTAAAAATAAAATAAAACAATAGAACTATTTATCTTCTATATTTACGCTAAACTTGAGTGTCAGAATAGAAATATTAATAAACAAATAGAACAGCATGTTGTATTGGTTTCATCGCTTCAAATGGAGAATGTGGTGGTTTCATCGACGCTGGTGGCGTGACGCTTTGCAACTCCTCTACCCACCAATAAAATCCGTAAACAACAAAAATGAGAAGCCTAGACTAGTCCATGCCTCAAAGTCTAAACGGTAATTATTTTTAGTACTACTACTACTACTACTACTTTGCGTACGTAGGGAGGTGATCGATCGGTAGGTTTGTCTCTAATTTCTTAATTAAGAAGCCCACTTGGTTGATGCCATACTACTACTACTACTACTACTACTACTACTATGTAGTAGATTTTAAACATCAATTCAATTGTTGATAGATTAGTGATGCTGCTTCTTTAATTAACAATTAAATAAAACCTATATACAACTATATGACTTTGTTTTGTGTGTGTATATATATAGTTTATACCCCTCTCCTCCCCATGTCTTTGTCCACCTTCCTTTTCTATTTTTTATTTGGGGGTTATATAATTCAATGTAAAATCTCAAAGTACTCGTCCATTCTCTAATCTCCAGTGTATCATAATCTTTTTACTCCTTTGTCATGAGAATATATTTTCATTTGAAACCATATCTTAACTCATCTAAATAAAAAATTATAATATCCTTTTATTCAATTGTTAAAAAGATTATATTATGCCTTTAACTAGGGGAGGAGGTTCTAGCGCTGGAGCCATGAGGGACCCAATAAGATTAAATATTATTATGTCTCTTGAACATTCCTTAAAATAAGTGGCATATGTAATTTTTACATTATCCCTATGCCCAAAAATAAAAGTACCATTTCATCTATAAACTCAAAACAGACCAAAATACAAGTGAGAGGGTTATATTAGTAAAAGAAAGATTAAAAGACAAAGCAATGCACTAATCTTAAAGCCTCTATATGGACCATCAATTCGAGACGAAGGGAGTATGTAACAAACATTATTATTTTCACAAGTCTTACTTATATTTTCATAATTCCCCTTTCACAGTGTAAGGCACAATTATTATTATTTATGATTTATGATAGGACCAGTAAAATAAACCAATTATAAAGAGACATATAAAAATTAACAAATAATATATATATAAATCATTTCCCAAATGTCTGAAAAGAAAGACGCACGATTTTTTTTCTGTCAAGATAAAAAGCCCATTATAACTATTATATAAATGGATTCTATTCCTCTCCAGTTCGCTGGATATATATATAACTACGATCCCGATCCCAAGTGCAACAGCTACATGGGGACTGATCATAATAGATTCTTTCTAAATAAGATCCCAAGTACAAGCAGCTACAATACAAATGCAGAATATGCCAAAGAAGAAAAACAAAAGAGAAATAAACGAAAAATTCACGTGTAAAGAAAAAAGTGAAAACCACCACCCATGAACAACAAATGTATTGTACTTGCCAGCTCGAAATGATGGCTTTGAACTTAGTTAGGTTAGGTGGGTTCAATAAAGGAGGTTGCTTTTTAAGTGATGAACTTAATAAAAGTAAAAATAAAAATAAAAACTCCTTTATTTATCTTTTACATTTGTTGTTGACAAGTGAATCAAGGTTTCGTTTACCTTGGTTACGATAACCTGTTAGCAATTGCACTCTCTGGCCTGAATAGGTGTCATCAAAGCCCAATGCAACCAAAAACAAATGAGATTGGGACATGAAACTGAAAAAAGAAAGAAAATAATAATATTCTAGAAGCATAAATTTTATTACAGAAACTATTAAGTAAAAGACGTGCAAGCAAAAAGCAGAAACTTTGGCAATCAATGCTTTCTTGCGGGCACTTCTCTCCAGTCTTCAGCCACTTGAACAAAAACTACTGTGTCTTAAGGTCTACAAATTGATACTAGCAAGGAAATCGTGCAATACACAAACTATTTGGGGATAGAAAAATGGAATATTACACAAGTAAATTCCAAACAATAAACATAAACAACCCTTTGATCATGAAATACAGTAGCCACATTCCCAGCCAGACTTTAATGTAATTCATACCCAGCAGATTATTTCACTTGTAAAAATTTCAACAATCAATAAACAACTTGGTATTACACTAATCTTGCAAGTTTAGAACAACACTAGCCTAAGACTTGAACTTTAGAACTTTACGTCTGTGTAAACATCAAAACCAAACCCCAAGGGTTGGAAGAAATGGCAGAGGCTTTGACGAATAACCTCAAGGTCGTTGGTTCCAATCCCCATACATGGGGCCAAAATTACCTATCAAAAACAAACATCATAACCATCAATCAACAAGGGAATATAAGATTTTCTTCTATAAAACAATGAACCTACTAACATATTGCAGCTTGGGATCGATGATAGGCAGTCTAACGATCCAAACCCGAACTCTCAAATCAAATCAACACTCAATCCACTATTCCAAGAATCCATGGGTCATCTTGGCCCACCACAACTTCAACCAAAAGCCACAACAAGTTATCGGTATTCTTGGTAGTAGAGTTGAGAGACCTTATGTACAGGTAAGTACATCACATATGTTTCAATGTTGAACTGGAATATTACAGACATCCATGATTGTATGGATCTTAGAACACCAAGTCGGAGCCATATAGCAAAAAGAACGATTGGGTTTGAGGCCAGGTATGAATAATTGTATTTTTATGCAAGAATTACTCGGAAGGAAAGGATACACTACTCTAGTCAAATTAATAAAGCCTCGAACGTTCCTAATCCCAATCACTGGGGTAAAAGCAAAACACGCCCATGCGCGCGCGCACAGATCCCAAATACATGCAAAAATATGAACACTATAACAAATATAATTGATAACCTTCAATAACTATACTAACTAATGTGCCTTCACATACGTGCACACATAGTGAAAAAGAGGTTCATGTCTGAGGTTTAGAAATGGAAAGGGAACAACAAGATAATGGAAATTTATAGCAAACGCAACCAGAATACATTTGCTATAAAAAGGAATAAAAATAAGGTAACATGCTATCTCCTAAATATAAATTTATATATGGCATCCACTGTTATTATATAAGCATTCATCCATCCAATTTTTTTAAGCGAAGCCTACTGCAGATAAAATGGCACATTTGATTAAGCAAAAGTACCTGTACACCACATGGATCCGCATGATGGATATTTAGCTTCCCAGGACTCTCCGAGGATCAAGCTGCCCACTGCAGTAACTTGAAGGAACAGTAGAGAGTTCCTGCCTTCCTCTCCACTCCTCACCAGGCTTCAGTGTAATAGGTTTTTCCACTGCTGCAGCCTCAACACAAAGCATATGTTTGTACTCGTCGTCTCCAAAATCGGCCATAGTCTTTGCCTTCTTATCCCAAGGATTCCACACAACTGATGTTGGAAGAAAAAGAACAACGTTGTAACAACCAGTTTTTACCTTCAGTTATCAAACTTGAAAAGCTACTACGAAGGTCCTGTGACTGAAATCGAGGGAACATCCCAGAAACTAAATGAAGATAAGATAATTCTTTAACATAGAAGCAAACAGTAATACTACAATAGTCAGAACCTTCATTTCAAAGTTAACTTCTGCTTCCCAGGGTAATATACTAATAAATTTCTTATAACAACTCGAAAGAAGCTAATATAGTGGAGATCTCTTAAGTTCATGAATTTAGCTGTTTACTGAACGAAACTATGTACTGCAAAATTTGTAGTGCTGATGTCTAGGGATAAGCATTCCAACTCAAAATTTGAATGAAGCTTCACATTAGTCAGATTCCTGACTTCTAATTTCAGACCCTTCCAGTTATGGTAGTTCATTATCTGCTACCAGGCATGCCTAAAGTAGTACTTCAGTGAGTACATTTATAATGGAAACTATACAAGCCATTAGTCAAAAAGACTAAAAGCACATATATAACAAGAGAAGAAAAGATAGTATTGCCACTGTTAGTTTTTGATTTTATGATGTTTTGAATGATGACTAATTTAAGTATATTAGACGTGTGCATGGTTCATGGTTTGTTATAATATTATTAAATATGCATGGATTATGGTTTATAAATGGTTTATAATATTATAATTAATATGCATGGGTTATGGTTATTACATGAATACTTGTTGCTGAGAGATGGAATGGTTTAAAATCATTTCAAATTTGAATTGGAGTTTATTAAGGAAGATTTGAATTGGAGCTTATTAAGGAAGATTTGAATTGGAGTTTATTAAAGAAGATTTGAATTGGAGTTTATTAAGGAAGGTTGATATTCTAAGAAATCTGTTTTGATTTTAAAATGTCCATCTATTAAGGAAACAGGTATTAATAAATCTTTAACAAATCATATCAATCTCTTTTAATTAATTTTGGATATAAATTTACATTTATGGCTCCTGATATCGTATTTCCAACTGGACTAATCATTTGTACTATTGAATATATTATTCCCGTTATATATATATAGATCTTGGATAAATCAATGTGTTAGAATTAAGTGATCCAACTGGACTAATCTTGTATGGCAACTTATTTTATTTCCATTGGACTCTTACTATATTCTTGATTTACCAAATCTGTTGGTCTCTTTAATTGCTAAAATCATGGGGTATACCAACTATGATATATTGTTCCTATTCTATCTTCTGTTTATATCCGCCGGTCAATATTAGTAGCTTTAATTATGGGATTTAAATCATCTGATTTCTTGCTAACAATTATAGCCGTTGGCGTTCATCTTATATAAAACTTCATCATGCTCGGTTATGAAGACCCAACAATTGGAAAGCAGCAATTCATTCTTCTTAATTCTTTTCTTAATTCTTATAGCTTTCTAATAGTCTTTCTAGCATTCAATGTACTGTTATTCTTAGGCTAGAAAATTGATACTCCATTGGAATCACCATCATTGTAATCTGAGAAACAAGCAACTGTTAGCTTTGGTGATCTAGAGTTTCTAGAGTTTAGTGGGTCTGTTCAAAGGAAGCTTCAAAGGTCTCAGAGGTGAGAACAGGTGCAGAGGTGTACAAGATGCAGAGGTGCAAAGGGGCATTGGTGTCCAACATCAGAATTGAAGCGTCTTTGTAACAGGGAGTTATTTTTTGTATTGAGGTTTAAATAATAATAAAAAGAGTCTCCAATCCTAATTGGGATTGAACGTGGATTAGGCCACTGATTAGAGGATAGAATTTGAACCAATGAAAAATCTTAGTGTGATTTTTTTACATTTATCTCTTTAATCGCCATTCACGCTCGCACATTTTTGTTCATCACGTTGCTTGAAATTATACTATTCAGACACTAAAAGCGCATGTGTCTAAATGTATCCGATAATAAGAAACAAAGAACATAAGCTAAAGCGGACATTTCAAAGTGTATTGCGCTAATAGGTCAGTACGTTTTCAAAAAAGATTTCACCGCTTATCGCTTTTAGCTTAAAACACTTATTCACCCCCCTAAGTGTGCACATACATACATAATTACAACCACGTTGCCTCGTAATAGTTTAGGTACTCTGTAAATATAAAAACAATATCATGACTAGTTTTTATTAAATACAAGGCATATTGTCAAACTAAGCACTTCAAAAAGCTACACCAATATCAGAATATACTAAGAATTGGATATTTCTAGGTATAGTACATAAAATATATTTCTTTAGCAAAAAAGTTGGATATGGTCATCTCACCGGCATCTGGAAGTCCATCTTTGCGAATCACAAACGTCCGTTTCTTTTCATGATCCAGAATTGAGATCTTTGTTGGTGTGTTGAGATATATTTTGTCCACCTAATTAAGATTGGTTAAATCATGTAAGAATTAACCATGTGTGTGGAACAAGAACAAGGGAGAGCAGGGGGGAGGGAGGAGGGAGGGAGGAGGAGGGAGGGAGGGAGGGGGGGACAAGAAATGAACTACCAATCTTACTTCTGATTCAAAAGTAATTGCATCCCCTTGTTCAGTGAATCTCTCCTTATTCTGCATATTGTCAAGATAGTCCAGCGTCTCCAATCCTTCAACCCGAACTTCACTGAATAAGAGTAAATTAATTGAAAGACAATCGAAGGTGAGGGTTGTATTTTCACCCAAGTTATCCAACATTATAATATATAAACATTTCAGCAAGAAAGACCAAACTATTTAAACTAATTTTTTCAGATATAAATTATTAATTTACAGAGTAGACCAATATTGATGCTAAGGGTAATTTATGTTGCAGGACATACTTATATTTCCCTCCCACCTATTTACAACCTAGAACAGGTTAAAAACCAATGAGGAAAGTCATTGAACTGCAAAAGTAAAAGAATTTCACCAAGAGTTATTTATGAATTCCATATTTTTAAAAGAAGTATTTGTGTTTATTCTGTTAATTTTTTTATTTAATTGTGTTTTTTTTTATTTGGAAGGTAAATTAACTCCAAATATGGGGTTCGGAACCAATGACCTTGAGGTTATTCGTCAAGGCCTCTGCCTTTCTCCCACCCCTTGAGGTTACGTCTCCATTGTTTAATCTAACAAGATTTTTCAAAAAAAAAATTGAGCTTCTGGTTGGGTTTACTTTTAATCAAAATTAGGACTGTTATCTTGAAACAACAATTAACACTTCATTATGAGAAGGCTACCAAACATCCAAAAAGATAGCTTCTATATCCTCTTTCAAAAAGGAGAAATTAAAAATTATGAGAAAGGTTGCACTTAACATTAAGGTTAAAAAATATATCAATAGACAACTAAAAATAACAGAATGATCAAATTTCAAATCACATCAAAGTGAAATAAATAAAACCATCTTAGTAAGTACCTGATATCCGAAACAGAGAAATAGGTATGATATGCAAATGTAAATGTAAATGGCTTTCCGTCAGTGTTGGTATTTCTGATACGAGAGGTCAACATCAAATCTCCTCCAGGTCCAAGAGTAACCCTCAATCGGAACTCAAAACTATGAAAAATATATTAAAATGTAAAAAACATCTATGGAAGTTGCTAATTACCAGTATTCAATTATACAACCTTCATATGCAAGAATTCAAGGAAATCCTAAAATTTATACCTGTGTGGAAAGATCTTTAGATCTTCTTCAGAGGGCTTAAGGATCAAATCAACAAAAGCCTTACTTGAGGAGTTCATCAGGAAAGGAGGGTCAGTGTCAATGCTCCAAACCCTGTTTCTAGCAAACCCGTGCTGCTCAAGAGAGCCATGGTTCGAGAACTGCAAATAGAGAGAAAGTTTTCTTCAACAAGGTGAACGCGATCAATACAAAGCACGAAGATAAAGGGTTGAGAATCACGTACTTGAGGGAAGCATATAGGAATACCTCCACGTATTGCCTTTGGAGGCTTGAAAATTGCCTGCATAAAGATAGATAACAGAACTAGATATGTAGACAGTAATAGTAAATATCAGTTTTAAAATAATAACTAATACACCAAGAAATGGGGTGCGGAGAAAAGACAAAGGATTTATTCATTCTACTACATAAGAAATGAAAACCGCACTCAAAAACAAGACTAGTGTACCTATAAAGAACATTAGGAAGGATTAGATAGAGAAACTCCATATCCTATTGGAGTTTTTCTAATATTTCAGGCTCAATTGGTGAATTGCCTACGATGTTTGAGCAATGAACGCTACGACGGCTGATGATATTGCCAAAGCTAATATTGTCATTCCAACAACAAGAGAGTCTTTTATCTTGTGTTTAAAGAATGGTACTTTTCTGTAACATTAACAAAAAATTCTTTGACAATAACTTTCCTACCATTTTAAACAATAATTTCAAACCTGATCTCTGAAATTGAAATTTAGAACAATAGTCTTGTCCCGATCTATTTGTGAGCATACCTTTTAGGGGTCCCAACATACAACAGATGTTTTCCTAAAACAATGGTAGTGAAAACAATCCATTCACTACAATGGTTGATTATATTGCCAAAGCTAATATTTGTTATCCCACGCAAGAGCTTAGTGTTGCATCTTGTGCTTAAAGAGTGGTACCTTTCTGTGACATTAACAAATATTTCTCTGTCAATAACTTTTACCTGCCCTGTTTTTGTATCTCCGTGTTTGTACATGTGTGACACCCCCTTGATGCCTCTTTTAGTATATTCTTACTTATTAAAAACGATTTGGTCATTTTTCAAAATTATGTACATTCCTATTCTTTAACAAGGACCAGAAGCTTGGCACAACTAAATTTTATTTGAAACTTGAAGATTGGAGAGCACGTTAAATTGAACAAATAATCATCCCACAATCACAAAGATGTCAAAATTTGAGATGTAAGATTAAAATCTTTTCACTCGTTCAATTAGCTTTGTATAAAAGTTGGCAGTCGCATGTTGAGCCGGTTTGTATTGGCTTTTTTAAAATTAGATTATTGCTTTTTTAGAAACAAAAGGCAATACTTCATATGTTTGGATTGGCTTATTTGGTCCAAAAATTCAGATATTGCCAAAATCTAAAAAAAAAAAAAAAGGAATCTATGAGCCTTTATTTTAAGGGTAAAAGGTATCTTAGATTGAACTAAGATAAGGTATCTTAGGTCACTTCTAATACAACATCATTTAATCGTCAATTTAATTATCTAACCGTATAGATGTAAAGAGCATGTTAAAATATGAAATTATGTAAAATTTTGTTTGCTTTGAGGTTATGCATTAGTAACTTTATAACAATAGAAGTTACTAAAATCTAAGCTGTCAAAATATATACTTATATACATAATATTTACACTATTTTAAAACTGATATTCTAATACCTTAAATCAAACGAAAATTTACATAATCTCATATTTTTGCATGTTTATTACAACTGTGCAGTTAGATTATGAAGTTGACGATCAAATGATATTATATTGGAAGTAACTTAAAATAACTTATCTTAGGTCAATTTTACTCTTATTTTAAACCATCTCCTCTATTTTAGGAGAGTAATGCATCTAATATTCTAATTCATACTAAAGCAAACTTTCTCGGCATTTGCAACCCCTCTTTAACTTCCAATCTCAATTTCCAAAATTCTCGTGTCACAAGTCATTATAGAAGAATTAGTTTTAAACATTTTTCAGCACCCACTCTAATCTCCTAAAATACCCATTTTAGATTTTAGCCTACTATCAGCTAAATACCTTAAAAAGAGGATAAGTCATAAAATATAACTGTCTGCTTCATGCAATAAAATTCAACTACTTTGTAAGAGATACAAACGCAAGTGGATGCTAAATCTACTAAAAGCGTTAAACACAGAGTAAACATATTTATTGTTGTGCTTGTCTTTGTCCGAGGGAATTCAACAAATAGAGCAATCAAGTAAAACAGCAAGGAAGTGACTGGTACCTTACTACTGACAAACAGTAACTCCTCCCCATAATCATTCTTCCAAGACGTCACATGGCCCCCATACAAATATACCTGTACAAAAGGACAACATAAACTAATAAACTCTTCAATCTGCAAGGACGATGAGTCATTGCGATTGTGGGGTTTTTTAAACTTATTTATCGAAAGGCTTTGATGATATAAATTGTTGAAGATCAAACTTCTTTAAGCCAAAAAAAAAATTAATAATAAATAAATTGGTGAAGACTCTTCAAATTTTGAATAATATCTTTATATGGAGGTCAGCACTACTAAAGGCCAATCTGCATGCTAGTTTATATCTATGTGCACATGATTATAAAATATAAATATATAGATACAATATCTAATATCTACCCTGCGTTTTCTTATCCCAATATTCTAAAATACGTCATTTTGACCATATCAACATATATATAACTTATTTTCTCTGTGTCTCACATCCTTATCCTATAGCCATACCCACGTTCTTAGTATTGGAGTTTCCACTGACTTAAACATTTAGCCTTAAACAGTCTCCAGAACAATTGACAGAGTCATATCATAACCCGAGCTGAACAAAATCAATATATTTATAAATGCAAATATTCTTTTGACAAAATTCTTGCCTTCTTGGATGTGGTATCAGTTTTTTTAAAAATCGTTTCACTATTGTATGTTAAATCTTTACAATGGTGATGCACCATCCTTGCTATTACGTACGTTGACCTTGCCTTGACAGATTCATCCAATTGAAGTCACACTCAAAGGAAGACCACAAGCTCGGGGTATAGAAATAATACGATTTTGATTTTATAACTAGTCAGTACCAAGATCTAATTATCTAAGATCGTCAAAAACCTTATAGTATCTTAACAAACACATTTTAAAGCCAAATAAGGATTTAAACAATGCCTTAAGGAAATAGGTATCAAAAATCTAAATTAATATGCCTGTGAACTTTTTGGATAGCTTAACATATGCTAAAGTGCAAATGAAGTACTTTCCTTGATCAAATTTTTCTGGCGAGAATAGATAAATTTCTCACCGGGATAACTGCTATTAGTACTAAAACTTCTAATTTAGTTTGATGCTTTAGAAAGCCAAGTTGTTATCCCTTTTTTCCTTATCTCTGGTTCTCTCTTTTGTCTTTGTGCAGCCACTATATTGTACAACTGATAGTTTATATTAGAAGTTAAAGTACAACTGTTACTTGTTAGGAAGAAAGAGAAAAAGGAAAAACACTAGCCATTTTTGTTAATCCTGAGAGTTGATATTTAAATTTAACAAAAAATTAATATAAGTTAAAAAATTGTTTATTCATAACATAATGATTACTCACAATATCAAGTGTCAAGTCCGAAATATCAGCAAATCTACCAAAACTCAAAAACCAGAGAAATCATATTTCACGAAGAGGATCACATCACAATCGCAACTTAAGCATAAACAGAAAGAGACTATGTCTAATAATCACGAATCCAAATAATGATTCTCAACAAAATCAGGAGAGAGGAAGGAATTAGTACCTCAGCAGAACTGCCACGGAATTCACGGAGGACGACTTTGTCGAGGCCATTGATGCCCTTACATAGCTCAACATGAATCCTTTCGCTCGACATCTCTCTCACTAATCTAGTCCCATAACCTACCTCTCTGTGTGTTTTCTTTTCTCCGACTCACCACTCCTCGCACCAGAACTCTCTCCTCTCTCCTCTCTCCTCTCTACCTGCAGCATTCAGAAATCAGAATGTATAATACGGAGTAATTTAATAATATGGTAACTGAATCTTGTACTGTACTTGAATCTTCAATAAGTGATTAATAGTGTTATCTTTATAGTATAGTCTACGAACTAAATAATTTTAACTAGCTTAAATGTCGTACTTGTAAGAAACATAATTACAAATAAATAAATAAAATGGATACTACACTAGACAATTTACTATTTATGTAAACGAAAAAAAATGTCATGTTATTAGTCTATTTACTTTACAAAATAGTTATTTACAAAAATTTAAATATTAAAGATAAACTTTTGTTGCATAATTATACCTAAAATTAATAAATTACTAGTTTGACAATTTAATAAATATATATATATATATATATATATATATATATATATCATTTTATATTTAATATTCTAACAATTTATATTTTTTGAGGAATCAATTTCGTTCTAAAGTTTATAAATACAATTATCTTATCCATATTTTTCTATTTTTTTAAAAGTAAAACAAATATAAAAGTCGTTCATGATTTTTTATTTTTATTTTATTTTTATATTTGACAAAAAATTAGATGGAAGATAAATAGGACTTGAAGACTTCATAGAGCAATGCTTCATGAATAAATTATGTTGTTACCTGTTATTCTTTATTTAAAACATCCCAGTTATAGTTAAGAAGAACAAATTTTTTGTTGTTAATTTAATTTGAATGAAAGTAGTACTAATTAATATTTTTAATTTGTGTAATATATATTTTCTATTTATCTTAGTATAATTTTACATTCGCAACAAAAGCTCAAGCACATGGATAGACCCGACAATATAGTTAGTTAACTGTTGGGTCAAACTATATTAACTGAAATCAAATAAGTTAGTTAACCATTTTTATTTATTCAGGTTAGTTAAAGTTTGAACCCATATTTTTTAAAACATGAACCGATTAACCAAATTTCAACCCATATACTAGTACTACTATTACACATGATTTCTTTGAATTACGCTCATGTCCTAATGACTTGAATGACAAAACTGCCTTGGTTCATTTACATTTTGTTTTTCGTATTTATTTATTTACATTTATATGTAATGTTGTTTTTATTAGATATATGAAACGCCCTCAAAATAAAGGCAATATTAAATTTATTTTTTTATCTATTTTATTAGTAATGATTAAAATTTTATACAGGTGTCACATCAAACTTTTTTATTTCTTACATTTTATCTCTACAATATTTCATATATTTTCTTAGACATATTTATAGTTTTAATTTATAATATATTTATTAATAATTTTTATATCACATTATTATTTAATTAATTTAATTGTGACGGCCACAGTTTTATTTTTCAAAAATTATATTTAAAAGTCAAAACATTTTAAAATGGTTAATATGATTTTTAACCATAACCATAGGACAAGTTTCAAATCAGACCACACTCCTCCATCAATCACCACTCTCCTTTCTCCTTTCTAGCTTTAAAAAAAAAGAGTATTAGTACGATAACAAAAGATTCTTACAAAAAATATCATCATAATAATCGATTACAATAAATCAATCTATTCTTTAATCACCAAAATATTATTGAAAAAATTAATTATAATCAACAAACATTATTTTATATCAATTTTATTTATTGCTCTTTATCGATACTTATATATATATATATATATATATATATATATATATATATATATATTCAACAAACATAAAAACCAACATATATATAAAGTTACATAAATATATATATATATATATATATATCATTAAAAACAAATATGACATAAACAATTAATTAAAAGTAAAAAAGAAATACAAAAAATAAGATACATAAGAAAAAAGATGTAAAATTATTCGGAATAAAATGCTTGTATCTCCAATAGAGTTTAATTGGTTTTTACACTGCTATAGCCTATACACATTTTCATCCTCACAGTACAAGACTGCCTAAAATGTCTGTATCTGCTGCAACCCTGATCGCTCTGGTGGAACCAATGATAATAATAAGAAGAAGAATAAATGAATAAATAAATAAATAAATAAATAAATAAATAAACAAATAAACAAATAAAATAAATATTGCAAGCCTGCAACAATCTTGTGGCCATAAAAAATACTACCAAGCAACTCAAAAATAAAAACAAAAATTGAAATCCGGATTTTTCCTTCAATCAGAAAAGAAGCAAGAACTATCTTATTTTTTCCTTCAATCATAAAGCAAGCTACTGATGCAAGCCTCTCACATTGGGAGAAGAAGCAGCCTCAAATGCAGGAACTGCTGCATTGGATGAGTCAAATGATTTCCTTTACCCACCTGCAAGAAGCTAACATAAAGCAAACGATCAACCTAGAAGAAACTCAGAACAACTGAAGTGACATTTTTAGCTTGTTCTGTTTCCATTGGGGTAACTTATAGAAAGCATTCTTTGCCATCCCAAATTTCTCTCTGAACTCTTCCGAGGACAGATAAGCCTGTGCACAATTGATTTTCAACTCTCAGTAACCGTAAAAAAGATGTAGACTCATTAAGATGTTGGTGGAGAAGCATACCTCTCGCTTAGTCACGTCAATTTCTGTAACAGGATCCATAGAGAGTATTTTAAGGCGTTCGTAAGGGTATACCGGGAGTCCTTCCTCATCATTATCTTCACCCTCTTTCACATCTTCCTGTATTGTTAGGGATTCTATTCTGCTGCTCATCAAGTTTTTGTCTGATTCTGGGGTGGTTGCCTCGGGCTCAGGGCTCACTACACCACGAGAGAAGAAAGCTTCAAATTTCAGTTGTCAAAATACCAACTTGATCTAGTTTTAAGAATCTCAAGCAATGCGTACCTTTAACAGAACGGGGCAATAGAGTTTGTCGCACTGGTTTCTCAAAACTTGAGGTTAATGCTGCTATAGCTGCCGATCTAGAAGCCAATTTTGCTGAATCGGGGGTCGCAGATTTTGGATAAACCTTATTTACAACTGGGGGAGGAGTTGACAGGTTTCTTGCATTTGGGCTCTCAAAATTAGCAGCTAGTGCATTTAAGGCTGGAGATCTACCCCTTACACGGACTCGGTCAGGGCTGGATGACACACTTCTGGAACGCTGTGATTTTTCTGGCACAACAGCGGACCTTGCTATCGGCGTTCTCCTTTTGGGCTTCTGATCATGGAACATATATCAGACCAGAAGACCGAAATTAAGCATAACTATTGCCAGAAGAACAGTAGTATAAACAACTCAGATATGTGCACAAACTTTAATGGTAACATGTTAGTTGTTGTATACAAAATCATGTTAGTTGTTGTATACACCTGTGACAAAATCATGTCAAGGCAATCCTATTAGGAAATGAAAACAACATCTAGAGTTGAAAGATATGATCGTTTGTTGCTGCATTCATCTTTCGAAATATCTTAACAGGATTTGGTGTGCCCACCCCAATAAGGCAACATGCCTTACAAGCCCAAGGTAGTTCTTGTAATCATAGACAATAGAGTATCTAACTTCTGTTTCCTAAAGGAACCACATAGGTCAGCAGGTATATCACAAATCTTTGGTTGTTCATAATCAATTCTCAGTTTTAGGTCTTTAGAATTATGGAATTTTTCTGAAAACTGAAAGTCATCCTGATAAGACAAATACGAGTGTTCCGGCAAGCAACAAATACGCGTATACATCATAGATAAATTTAACACAAAGTAAAAACAAAGGTAAAATTGTACATTTACTATCATTGAGAAAGCATCAAGGCTATGTTTGTTTGCAAGGATTATATTTTGGATAGGACTATTAATCCCAAGTGTCTTGTTTGTTTTCAAATTTAGACTTGGAACTATTAGTCTAAAGATTATAAAATGACTTAATAGTCTTGAGATTATAATTATTATCTCGGGTTTATAATCTTAGGATTAATAGTCTTGGGATTATAATCACATGGATTATAATCCCGTAAACAAACATAGCCCAAGAGAAAATTGCATATCTGAAGATGCATGATGACACAAATTTGGAGTGTGGTACATATACAATATACTACATAAAAAGTGCGCCAAATATGTGTGCTGTATTGCACATGCACTTGTGTCAAGGATGAGATAAAAACCTTGTATATTGAAATATTTAGGAGCAGGTTGCTTCTAAATTATATGCATCATTCTTTGACAATTAGTAGACCTCTTCATACAATAAACAAAGATCCTTCTACACAAAAAAATAGGGGAAATTTAGAATTTAGAACTACATCACCTTAAAATGTTATCACTCATTATATTTGCATATCTTCCAGGAAAATCCTAGACATTAGAACACTTCTGCCATAAAACCTGAATCCCGCCTAGGGAATGACTTGTAAACTTTAAATTTATATTAGACAACTGGAAAATCACAAGCTTTCTCCAAAATGATATTATCCTCTTCGTATCATCTAATTATCCATAAAAAGGTAGCAGTTTCACTTCTTTTTGGGGTCTTGTAAGCAACAGCTCATTGCTAATCTAGCTCACAACAAATCAAGGGTGACATTATATTATATTATCCTATTGGCATAACATTAGAAGAAATTAAAGCTTTTAGTTCATTTTCCCGTGACTACACTTGATAAGTAATTGGCTTTATACAGACACTATTTATATTCAGGAATTTCATTATCGTACATCGCACTTCTGTTTCCAATTGGCTTGTACAACTGTGTTATACATCATCATATTGTAGTATAGTCCCTTTTTCTTTTCACCGTTTTTGGAAATGAATACAACTGGAACAAACTTCTTGCCATAGAGAAGAAAATATATTCTTCTAAAATGGACATACCAAAAACAACTGACATCACACGATATATGCTATCAAATAGAATAATATAGACCAAAGTGCGCGCAAGGACAGAGCTGGATATATTGATAACTAGCATCGCACCACAAGTGAAGGAAAGAACAAGATAAAATGTCTTTACAAATGACTCCACAACACAAAAAAAAATGGGGGAGGGAGAGAAAAACCATTCATTGATACTAGCAGGTCGGGAACAAGATATAAAATAAACCAAAGACTTACATCCAAAATTGGAATACCTCCATTTTTAACTATAGCAAGTTTCCTCTGGAACGAGTTTCCATGCATCTGAAACCATATGATAACATCAATCTCGTTAAAATCTAGTGCATTTTCTGCAACACTTCCTGAATTTAGAATTATTATCACATCACTTACTGCAGATTTTGTGGAGTCCCATGTAAAGAAATGTGTGAAGAACTTTGGTTCACTCCCTTCCATAACGATATATATTGGAGCTTTACGAGATAACTTCTCAAGAAGAAAATCGCGTTCAAGAAATTTCTAGTTGTAATTAAGAAAAAAGTTGAGAATGTGTATACATAACATACCAAGCATCAAATTCTAAAACTGGCTGCTAGCTGTTACATAGCAGCTGTTACATGTTTATCTATCATGATTTGAAATTTCAAGGGTTTAATTCTCATACACTGGTATTTTAGAGACCAAGAGGCAGCTGCATTCCAGCAACTGAACTTATTCAAAGTTTTTGTTAATACTTTAAACAGAAAATAAAGACAAGGTGCGACAACTGCATATCACTGCGTCAGGACATATTTAAACAAAATTGGATACACTGGGGCTCAAGTTCTACAATTTTCCCATTAGGATTATAACTAACCAATATGATTGTAGTTTCTATAGCAATTTAACCATTAGATGTGATGTATGAATCTTTCTTCAGAAAAAGTCTGGTTGAACTTACCTCTCCAATAGTTAAAGCATCCTTTCTATTTTTGGAGTTGACTTGTTCTCCTACCCAGACAAAAATATCTGAATGACAATCCAGGATGAGCATATCTTCAGTCATCAGATCGTCCTGGTTGAAGTTGTATATCTCTGTCACCTGGAAAAAGTAAACCTACTTCAAACTCATGGAGCAAAGATTCTAACACTATAAAGTCATAACATAAAGCTTTATGAAAGATTATTAGCATTATTTTCCCATCGACTATGCAATGAAGATATTAATTTATGATCCAATTTATACACTACCTCCCAACTCCCAAAGATTGCAACTTTTTTTGGAGTGCGTTTAGCATTAATTTAAGACGTACCAAAAACACATTTGTAAATAATATTGTTGAAAATACAATATACAATTATAAAGAATACAAAGATATATCAAAATTATAATGTATAACAATGTTTATTCCTCAGACTTAAAACCCATGCTGCATTCAGACAATGCTGAGACAAATCAGGGCATTCACGAGCATTTGGCATATACTAAACAAATCCATGCTAATAAATGAGACATGGGAAATGGTGACTAGGAATTAGGAAGCTGAGATAAGCATCCATGTCAGATACTTATAACTTTATACTTATCCAACTTTAAGGAACATATCAACTTGCGAGAGCACATAATTTGTAATGAATGAATGATTTACTTTGTGACCATGTAAATATAACATACGGTTGGTTAGCTATTTTGAGTTATTATGATTATGAAATACAAGCCCATTACCCCTGTGCCACATAATCTTGCTGTACAATTGTTATATTGTTTATGCTTTTATGGTTAATATACTTTATTAGATAGAGTAGTTAAATTTTATTTTGGACTTAATAATTGAATCATATGGTTGGTAATTGTAGTATATTTTTCCTTATATGTAAATAAGAGTAATAGATCAACATTGAGTAAGATAATCTGCATAAGGAAATTGGTTCCTTTTAAAACTATATTATCTGACTAATAATTAATTACAATTAATGACAAAATTTTAAACATATTCAAAATATTTATTAGTATAATTAATTAAAAGTTACATATAAATATATTAAATTCTATATATATTAATACATATACTTATACATATATTAAATTCTATATTATTAGATATATTAATATACTAATATTGTTTTATTTAACACTGTATTGTTTATGTAATAATAGAATCTTTATTAAACTCTAAAATTTATATTTCTAATAATAGTAACACTATATTAATTTATAGTAAAATAAATAGTAATCACTAAAAATCAAAAAACATATTAAAATATAAAATGATGAGAAGGAGAAAATTATAATACTAAGAATATGGAAGAAAAAAAGAGTTGGAAAGTCAAGTGAATGATGAAGAACTAGACGAGAGAATCTTTCTCCAACATTTTTGGGTGGAATGGCCAAAACAGATCATTTTCGTGCTTTTTATTATATGACAGATAGATGTTAATGGTAAAATAACCCAAGGAGTAAGCTTAAGAGTAGTGAGCATTATGATGAGTGTGTTAAATGGCATGGGTCATGAGTTTAATATTCCACAGCGACAATGATCTCCTTGGGCACTCGCACATAATTTACTGTGAGATTACCCGATGTGCCCGGCTGGTGAGGTATTGCCAGGACACGCTGGCTTATCCTGGACACACCCGGAGCTACTTTTCTGTGCTACTTAGCTTTTTGGACACTAATTGAAACACACTGACAATCCTTTCATGTTAAGATATGACTGTTTAGTGTAAAAATCATTGTAAGAGAAGATATCATATTAAAATTTAAACAAAAGTAAGACAGGGAGAGACATTGTTTAAAGGGATGCGAGTAAAATGAGAGTAATCATCATAAAAAAATGTGTAAACAGATATTGGAGGGCCATGCTCCATAACAACTGTTATGTCTTTTCCACATGTAATGATTTTCATTTTTTGTTGGGTAGTATCTTATCCTCTACATCGTATTTTACCTTCTCTTAATTCTAGTAGTCCTTTTCTTTTAGCTATATGGTATAATGTATGTATCCAAACGAATGAAAATATGTTGAATTGATATATCCGTCTCGGATCATGTCGTATCCCATATTGATACATCTGTGCTTCTTAGATTAGGGGAAACAGGCATATTAAGCGTAAGGGTCAGATAAAATATGCGATCCTAAAATAGATGGGAAAAGGAACAGATCTAAGCAAAAGACTCACCTTCAAATCTGAAGACCAGCAAGCATTTCAGCAGTAACCAATATAAAATGGGAACAACCGAACAACAAAAGAATCAATTACTACAATTTAGAGTGTGTAGAAGAATCTGAAGAGTAGAATATTATCGTAATAGTTCTCATAACCTGTTGAGAAGGAGCACGAGAATAAATGAGGATCACTTTCAACATCACTTCCAACCTTTTGGCTTGGGTATTCTGATTTTCCACCTAACAAATCCCAAAATTGTTCAGATTCTGAGCCTTCCTTTTGTGGTTTGGACTGCATATCTGGCTGCAAGTACAGAAAATGATAAATATAATAAGAAAACCTTCTTTAGACCAAGATAAACTGTCTTCTAAAAACATGTCAGTGACTTAAATGAAATGCCAGAGAAAGGGTGAGTGCATTTCTTGTAGTGAACCTTATTACCCATTGCTTGTCCCTATCTATTAAGAATGGACTGGGTATCAACTAATTTTTGCATTATTTGCTGAAGGTGGGTGCTGCCCTTTGGGTCAAACCTGCATTCTTATTCTTAGTATATCCCAGACAATAATATATTCATACACTAAGCAATGGCCTCTTCTGTAGTAAATGAGGGTTCAGATGACGTGTTCAGCCTATCACAATTTAGTGGTTCATGAACCAGCAAAATATTAAACATGCATAGACAGTGAATAATCAGTCTGTAGCACTTCTAACCATGAAAAAACAGTTGTATGGAAACACAACTCCTGTTCAATGAAACTTTATGGAGCTATAGCTTTTACAAAGGGACGGAAAAAATCTAAAAATTTATCAGACCTTTATCATATCCATCTGCCTCTCAACAAGGTCCTGGTCCTCTGAGGTTGTAAGATTTCCCAACCACGTAAAGACAGAGGGGCCGTTATGTAATATGTAACAGTAGGAGGAATTTAAAGATGATGCCACCTGATTGAAATAATGAAGAAAAATTAAAAAAAATCAGATAGATGCAAGATATATTACTTAACAAAAGAACCGGCAACAAGAAATTTATTAACTTTAGACAAAGCCACAATAGTAAGCAAGTGGATTATCTTCTTTTTTCACTAATCATGCCAGTGTCAAAAGGATTTGTGATAGTAACCCATCACCAGGTTTAACCAGGAAGAGAGAATCAAGGTTCTTCGAACCTTATGAAAATTTAGACCCTAAGGTTTTTCTATTTTTTTTTTCTATAGAAATTCCTGGTGAATGTTTACTAAACAACCAAACAGCCAAACAAGCATATTAGATCTTGGTTCCATTACTGCACCCTTTAAAAAGTTATCACTAGAGGTAACTGCATTTAATATCACTTAGGTTTGATGAAGAAAACTGAATCCTGTATTCTCCAATATAAAAAATGAAACAGGAATATAATATTCAAGGAAAACAGTTTAAAATATTAAATTGAGTACCTAAAATCCCAAATGCATCACACTTACTCAAGGTAGTCCAATGATAGAGCATTAGCAAATTACATTTTTAGTATGTCAGAAGAGTGGCTGCTCTTCGACTCGACTCAAAACCACTTATATGCATTGGCAGTGTGTTGGATCAGTTTTAACTAATGGTTGAGTATGCAATCCCGTCTAACTTGAGAATGACATACTTTAAACTTCATTATTTACATTCTTCATTAGTCACAATACCAATGAATCATTTGGACGTATCATATGACATATAAACCACGGTTCCCCCCCCCACTTACTCCCTCCATTTTCTCCTTTTAGGGAGATAGTATAAGATATGATATTATTAGTGAAAGTAATGAAGTAAAGAAAAAAATTGAAGGGGAGTGATAAACAGAGAACCCAACTAGGTTTCAAACAATATCAAAACAGGATGAAAATCCCTCACAACTCAAAAGAAATTATGCAGAACCAGTGTTTGGCATAAACTCTGCTGCTCTCTTTCACGATCTAAATGATTGATCTAATCTTGCTTCTGCTTCTAAAGACGCAAAACAATTTACCCTCTCCTCTTATCTTAGATAATTATATGGCCGCGATTCATGATATTGTAGTTTAACCCTTCAACCCTTCCGCTTCCGCCACAAAATCAGAATTGCTATCAATGAAACAAGAAGAAACCAGTTAAAAGCAAATGTATATATATATATTTTCCTTTTTGGTCTAAAACTAGCATGAGACTTGAGATCTTCTGTATGGTTTGAGGTTCAGCCTATATCCCATAGACTACTTCCAGAGGATAAAAACAATATTTTCCAAAAAAAATAATAATCATGAAATGAATTGGTCAAGATTACTACGCATCAGAGCTGAGTGTCATTCTCCCTATCAAGCATGTGCTTAGCATTTTCCAACTGAAATGGAATATAACTACCGAAATTGCATTGTACATCCAGAATAGTCCTAAGAAGACATGATCCCAAGCCGATACTTGACACGTTCCCCCTCTTCCAGGTCCAAGAGCTCGGATCGAACCTAATTATGGGTCAATTCTGCACTTTTACACATTGTTCGGATGATGACCACTTATATGAAAAAAGCTGATACCTTATGTCATTCGTGCACATGATCAAGCAATTTCTAGATAAGAAAAAGGGGAGTTGAAACCACTCACTTGTTTATATCCATTTATAATCATGATACAAATTAACAGAAATGAGAACCTACACCGTTAAAATAAAAATACTACTATAATTGTTAGAGACCGAGTGGAAGGGGATTCTATCAATAGGAAATGATTTCCAAAGAAATGCAGAAGGGAAAGTGCAACAATTTTTTACTTGCTAAGAAAAGAAGAGATGCAAAGGGAATTAAAAGCAAGGACTTACCGCTTCAACTTGAATTGCTTGCATGTTTTCTGGTCCAGTTCCCTGAACTCGAAACAATGCAAGGCCATCCTCTGAATAAGTAACATCCGGAAGTTCCTTCTCTTCTATATATTTCTTGTATCCATCACTAACACCACCCTGACAAATTTACACAAATTTGTGTTTCCAGTTGAGGAAAAAACTAAACATTAACTCTAAATGAAAAGGAACTTCAATCCTTGAATTAATGGTCTCTTATAGTTTCTCCCAGACCTTAAAAACAATAAAGCTCTGGAAGATTGAAAAGAACTGGATAGATTCGTTTCCTTCATAAATGCGCGCCTGGATTTCCAATAATAACACACCTATTAGAATAAACATACACATAGAAACTCATTGGTTAACAACACACTAGAAATCCAACAGTACATGAACATAAAATTACCTGAGTGGGCAAGAAATTCAGTGACTCGACCATTTTGCTTGCTTGTTTAGTTGCTGAACTTCTATCTTCCTATAATGCATCATTAGTTCAAGGGAAATAATTAGATTTATAGATTTTGATGGCTACTATCAACCAAACTCCTGAAGTAGCTGGATTCTATCTTCTTTTAATACATCACTAGTTCAAGGTAAATAATAAGATTTATAGTTTTGAGATGGCTACTTTCAAGAAGACTCTAGGACACATGTAACTATGAGTTTGAAAGTATGATACCTGGTCTGAAAATTGTGAATGGAAGTTTGTCAATAATACAATAATTATCAAAAATATTAATTGTAAAATCATCATAATATTAAATAGTGATTCTATTTCTAAGTTGGAACAGTCATTTTCAGCAAGTAAAATGAACATATACATCTTTCATGATGTAAAATTATATGGAGAGGAATGTAGAAGAATTCAATCTCATGAGGTATTCAGAGTTTTTTTAAGTTGAAATTCTGTAAGATTTCAATCCCACACATCATAATTATGGTGGAATTGTAACTGTTTTTGTAAGCTATTGGATTCACTACAAAGCAGCTTCTTGCCATGATTTTGAGAGCAACATACCACCTACTTGGCTAGTCTTTTTGAATGACCGCTACTTTAGTGTTTCGGAATGGAAGTTTGCAGTGATATCGAACCACAAAGCCTTTCAATGTCAAGTTCCTAAGGTGAAAATTCTTTCTGTACTGAAGTCTTTCCGATAGTAAAACTACATAATATAGTAATCAAAATGAAAGAAAGTCCATACTAGCCAACTCACTATAATGTAATGTTAGATCTATATGTTTTTTTTTTCTGGTTCTACAAAAGGGATCTATTGACTAGTCACAGACTCACAGGCAGGAACCCATCTAGTGCTTGGCCAGTTAACAGAGTGGTTGTATTCTTGAGCAACTGGCTGGCTACATGGGTTCATAATTGTTGTTTTGTCATTTAGTTATTTGAGGTTAAAGTATTAAAATATATTGTTTGAATCACCAATTTCCACATCAGTGTATTGTATTACACTAGATAATGATGAACAATTAACTAATATTGCAGGACCATTAAAATGAGTTTGGTACTGAAGATGTGTGCACCTTCTGTTCTTTCTTCTTCTTCTTGCTTTTTATTGGTAATGTATTTCTGCTTGTATAAGCAAATTTAGACTAGCAGTCTTCTTTTCTCATATCTCAACTTTAGAATGAAACTTAAGTTTAAAGGTACTAATTCATGCATAATATATACCTGGAAATTCCAAAAAGAAAAACAAGGATATTACTAAAAGCAGTAATCACCTCGACACTTTGATCTCCAAACCATGTCCCAACAAGGTACTCCTCTCCCGTTTCTCCAGGATATGAGTACTGGAAGATATAGCAATCTCCACTGTAAAATTTGGACTCATCAGAACCTGTAAGAAGAGTCTTTCCTTCACCATCCACGCGCCAAACCTGTCCAACAATGGTGGAAAATACAAATAACAAAGAACCACAAAAGTATAATCTGTGTAGACTTTTTTGTGGTTTGCTTACTGTTCCTATGCACATAATTTCTAGGAAGTGACAACGGGAAGAATGTGTTACCAGGTTGGTACTTTCTTGGAAGAGTAAAGTAAAAAAGAATGGTAGGATTAAGATATGCTTTAGTTGCGAAGGTACGTTGCAACATGCAAGTTTGATAGATGACACTACATCATGAAAAGACATTTCTAAAAAAGTAAATTCCCTTTATATGGGGTCTGTAGCATTTCCTAAAAATAGTACAAATTTCTAATACCTTAGTCTTTCCAACTCTAAAGATTCGTTTTGGTATCCATACAATTTTAATGGTCTTCTTTTTTTCCTGCAAATTTCCCATTTTTAATTCCAACTTCAATTTCCCATTCATTATCCTACTTTTACTTCCCATTCGATCAACCATAGATAGGGAAAAGGAGGCTCTGACTCGAGAGTAATATTATAATATAATAAAAGGTATAAACTTGATTCCATCCACCCCCCCAAAAAAAAAAAATAAAAAAAATAAAATAAAATAAAAGATTTTTTTTTAAGATGGAGAAATTACAAACAGGTGGAGGAAAATTCCTCTCAAAGTAAATACAAAAGAAAGCAAGAGATAGTGGGGAAAAAAACATCCTGGCGTTATGAACCCACCAATCAGTTAATCCCTATTCCCAATGTAAATCTGGGGATGGAACTACTCAGAAAGCTCCCACTGAGCAAGCCCAAAGAGATGCAAAGAAAGAGACTATGTCCCAAAGTAGACCAGCACTTGTCTGCCGATCACAAAAACCCTAGCATTCGTCCCCATCGAAAGCCCCCACAAATTGAAAATTCCAAAGAATCCCCCTTCCCCCAACCAAACCCCCTATATATGCAGATAAGATCTTTCACCACATGGGAAAACACACAAAAGGTTTTCTTTCTAAAACAAGACCTCAAATTCTACCATCTAATCATTCCTTGAAGCATCCTTATTCCTCATCCTATGCATTGCCCTTCCTTTTAATGAATTTTATCATATAATTGGGGAATGTAATAAAAACAATGTGAAAAATAATGAGGGTCCTCTGACACGCATATTTAATATTATACCCACTTTTGGGATTGACATTTTACTCAATACCTGCAAGTCTCCTGTGCAGTCAATATGTGGTTGAGGCTCTTCCCTTGCAGGAGTAGAAGATTTCAGAAGACCCTTCACATTCACCCCTTGGCGTTTTAAAAGTGCTACAAAACAACCAACAAAGAACTGAGCATTGACAATAATAATTATAAGCAGAATGAATTAATAATCAAACAATAGGACATATGAAATCCGTCATAATATTGAATTTCTGGAAAGGAGCACCAAAACTTAAATATACAACTCACCAGCAACCTTGCCTTTACCATCCTCAGATACTGCTACATCTGTTGACTGAGGCCACGAATCAAATTGTGATCGGAACATAACTGTCTCAAATCCCTCCATTACACGTATTATATGACTTTTTTGATCGATCAGCGCTTCTGAAGTAAGTCCTTTACAATGAGATTAACAACAATAAATGAAGCAATTAGAATATACTTCCAAATTAAGAAGCTTAACTAAACAAACAGAATAAAGCAACACCTCTGCAGCATCACTTGCACTTTTTCGTTCATCTAGAGAAGTATTTCTCCCAATCCACACATAGACTTCCAACCCACAATCCAAAATATAGCATTTATTAGTGTCTAGTAAGTCCTTTGTCAAGGGATCAGCATCAACAGGTTCAGCCTGCCCCTTCGCAACACTTAAAGAGCAAACACATTTATTTTTCAGAACGGGAAGTAAAGATCAACAGTAAACCAGCTTAACATTTATTTTACCAAAAGATAGTAATTATTATAAACCTTGTCTTATGAATATCTTCCCAAAGAAATAAGATCTAGCTTTCCTATGCTCTTTTTCTTCTTTACTTTCTTCACTCATATATCGAAGAGACCCAGAAGATGTATATATGACCTTTACTGTATTTGATTATACAGTAAAACTAATTCCATATTATTTCTATCTACAATAACAATAATCACCTTCCCTAGTTCCCTTTTAGATAGATTATTGACCAAGCATAAATTACACAGGATAACAAAGGGGAAAGAAATGAACTAATATAAGAGAACTACGCATAACGCATAAATCTATGAACAAATTGGATATCCGATTCATTTACAATACCCTAAACATAAGATTGAGGCAAAAGTCAATAGCAATATTGTATTACCCAAGAAGCCTAGTAGGAAGATTTTCGATACTTTTAGCATCATCAGCAGCGGTTTTCCTTGGCAATGGAGCAAAACCACCAAATAAACCCCAGAATTCTCCACTTTCAGCATCAGCCATCAATTTTCCATCCTCTACTTGGAAAAAATCACAAAAAATACTTAGAATGCTGATGATCATTCTGGTATCATCTCTTAATATCCAAGTAATTATCTACTTACCAATGGCAGCTATTTCACATTTTCCATCGTGATAACCATCTTTAATGTACTGCACAGCTTCCAGCGCTTTAGCCCTCTCTTGAATAGATGAGTTAGAACCGTTAAATTGGAAAATCTTAGACTCTGTATCAACGATAAAGATGTCGTCATGATTGAGTGAGGATCGAGCAAAAGCAATCTGGAACCGAAAATATGAAGGTTCAGAATTAGCAATGAGTATGTCATTATCAATAAAGCAGTAACATAGACTTACCTCTTTCACATGAACAACATGTCTCCCTTTACAAACATATAAACGGGCCTTGTACTCTTGACTTCAAAGTGTTTGAATCCAGATGCAACTCCACCTTCTTGAGGTATGATACATGGTTTGAAATAAGAAAGGAAATTCTCAGTTTCATGGCCTTGCACCTCACGGTATTGAACAGCCCGCCCCCCAAGAACTGCATCCAGTTCAACAGTCTTCATAGCTGCAGTACCAGCTTCATCCTATTTAAAACAATGTTTTAGGCATCGAAAATAATTATTCTGGATATTCAATAGGTTAAACTACGGAAATAAGGACTTACTTGACTAGTATCTTTACCAAGCCAATAATGAATATCATGACGTAAAGCGCCCACTTTTTTTAAGCAGTTGTCTGCAACAAGTAAGCCAAAAGATTTTTTTAACTTACAATCAAAATGTAATTTCCATGGCATGCAACTGCCGTCATAGATTTTAGATGCCCGTAAAGGGTGTTTAATTAGAAGAGCCTTGTCTGGACACCAGATTGCGAGACAATTAAGAAAGCTTCTAGCCAATGAGATTAGTATTCAACAGTAGTTACTGAAAACAGACAATACAATCAGTTTCATTCTTCTGAACACATTTACATACTAACTTAATAATCTATAATTATATAACAATACAGAAATAACAAAAAAATGTAGTGGATTATTATTACACCACTTGCCTTCAAAATCACATAGGAATCCCCAGTAAAGAACTTTCCGTGAGAAGACGTTGGCACAGGTACCGGATGAAAATTCTCAATACGCCATATCTCTAACCCACTATACATTGTCAAGGAAAGCAGAAAAGATGAACCTTCATAGATTAAAATTAACTTAAAACCCGAATAAAATAAACTCATACACTGATTTGAAAAATAGCTGCAGATATAATTATAATAACAACAATAACAATCACAGATTTTCAATGCTCTCCCATCTATTCTTCTTTCGTAACTCAGCCATTAAACATTTGATTTTCATCAGGGAAGATTGATAGACAAATGAAACAAATTGGAGATACTGAATTTACAATAAGTAAAAAAAACAATATATTAAGACAAAGGATACGCCTTTTGTCCAACTCCTTGAAAAGCTGGATCCAAATCTTTCAGTGAAACAGCCATATCTGTTTTATGGTTTTGTCAGTTCAGATTTCAGAACTTTCTCCTGAAGATTAAAGTTTACAACCTGAAACCCATGAAATGAGTATGCAAAGAATAATAAAGGTTAGAACTAACTCTCAGAAGTAATAATCAAATAAATCTTTCGTTATAGGAGGCAATATTAAAAACAATATATTTGGAAGGATGTTCATCAACTAAACATAAACATTAAATTAGGAGGAAAAGGATATGTCAATATTCAGGCAACCAATTATACACGGTCAAGCATCCTACTGCCATCGTGACAGATTGCCCTAGATTTCAATCCCTTGGGATCTAAATTATACCACTAGACCTTAGCCACTTATTGAACACTGGTTAAAATGCAACACCATATGCAAGATCCAATGTTGTCATTATATCTAGCATTAAAAATATTTGATTACCTAGGTCACTAGGGCATCCTACTTCATTCCATATTGTTATACATGCACACTGTAACACCCCAGTCCTAGATCGAAAGATATGAGACACAAGAAGATACTATTGGGTCAGTGATTTAAGGCCTTATTTGGATAGATTTGATTCGATTCGGACTTGGGATTTGACCCAAGATTTGTTTCGGACTCGGGATTTGACCCGGGTTATGTCATATGGTATCAGAGCCGACTCTCGAAAGCTTGGATCGGGTCATCCGATTGGATTGCCAGAGGTGGGGACACGAAGGCTGGTGGTATATTATCCCACAATGAATAGAGGGAGGTCCGGAGGTAAGGACACGAAGCTAACCGGAATTATCTCACAATGGCTAAAAAGACAAAGATCTGTGGACCGTGTGTGTGATCGGTTTTGATGGGGACGTCAAAAATTTAAGTGGGAGAGTTTGTAACACCCCAGTCCCACATTGAAAAATATGAAAAAATTTTATCTGTCTATAAGAAATTAAATTACTACCAATAGTACCTTCAATCATGACCTTTTGGGTGAGCCTGTGGTGGGCTAAGATGACCCAAGAAGATACTATCGGGCCAGTGGTTTAAGGTCTTATTTGAATGGATTTGATTCGATTCGGACTTGGGATTTGACCCAAAATTTGTTCCAGACATGTTTCCAGGTAACTCCTTCACCAAAACTAATCGATATTTTGTGTGACTGAAAAGAGAAACCTGTTTCCAGTGAGGATTGTCACATAATCGGAAACACATGTGCTTTCCTCATATGAAATGCTTATCAAATATATATATAAATCACATTTTAGTTTCTTTTATAAGATCAAAATCTTCTATAAATAAGTTCAAATGCTTGGTACCATCCATTTTGAAATAGCTAACGAAAGGGGCTGTTCTAAATTGAAGTTTTGGAATACTATTTCTATTTCCACTCTCATGGTTCTTATTGTTCTAGGTTATGCTTCTTGCTTTTGTTCCCATATGAAGCATATACTTTGATTGCATACAGATATTCATTCCTTGCAAACATTTGAAAGGCAAGACTCTTTATGGTTGCCATTACATTTCTTTTACTTTTATTTTTTCCTCTGCCAATACCAGTTGCACCTATACTTACACTGTAAGCTCAAACTGAGATTCTGCCCGTGAGCATAATGGATAAGTCTGCCTGATTGTGGGACCGGCTGGTCGAACATGACGAAATTCGACCATAGTGATCCAGGACTCCCGTGTGGAAGGGCTCTCGCTCAACGGATCAAAGGTACATCGGATAACAAACTTATGACTCCCAAGGGCTCTTATCAACGGAGTCGTTTGGCACCTCGATGTCGACTCATTACATCTTGGGGTTGAGGAAGGCCCCAAGGGTTCAATTGTTCACCGATTCAAGCCAAACGCTATGCCTAGGTTGGGGACGGAGAAATAAACGACTCCAAAATTGGGGTTCCAATGCTTCTCCATGTTCAAGCTCAACTAGATGCTAACCTCCACATGTTAATCCTCATGATAGTATCAATGAATCCCTAGTTACTGCCCAAAGGAGAATAATAGGCGGGGATTACAGGATTGAAACCCGTGATTTTTTTTAAGCTATGATCAATTTATGCCATTGAATAAATAAATGGGAAATGAAACAGAGTTTACAAGAAAGAAATAAAGCAAAGTTTCATGGGGGGAAATTGGAAAGAATAATTTTCTGAACTATTAGTTTTGTCAACATGGCATCAAAGATTTGTGAATTATAACAGTAACAATATTTTTCATCCAAACTAGTGTTTTGTGTATGTTGGAATTCACGCATAAAAGTCGAACTGCAAGAAGAAAAAACTAAAAGGATTAAACAAATTAAATTTAAAAAAAAATAATAAAATAAAATAAAAGAACAGAACAGAACAGAAACGAATGTAAGCAATAAAGGGAACCTGGAGTGGTTTGTTTGACTTTTGAATAGTAAGAGAGAGAATGAGAGAGAGAGCTTTAGAATAGATAAATTACCATAAATTTTAATTAGTTGGAGACACAAAGCACCTAGAAAGACGATAAATAATATTTTTCTTTCACCAATTGGATATTTTTCCTAACTGCATAAACAAACACTCATACATAGGCACTAAATCAATGCAGATCATGAGACCACAAATACATAGTATATAGCACTTAAACTGATCTAGAAAATCCACCATTGACCAAACCAGAATGCAGATTCCACATTCAAAAAATGCAGATTCAACAATTCACAATGCATTGCCATTCCAAAGCATTTATGTTGATAAGATTAATCTTTGTTAATTGGAATGAAAACTAACTTTTCCCAATCCATTATAATTTAAAAATACTACAGCTCGAACCGGGTAACTATTTTTTTTAATAAAAGAAGAAATTTTATTAATAGAAAAGAAAAGATACAATAAATGAAAGACAAGAAGTCCACCCTCAGCAAACTAAAAAATTAAAAACAGAAAAGCAATTAAAAATGTGCAAGCCCTCCGATCTCTACATAAATCAGTAATAGAGATATCTCTAAAAGCCCCATAGTCGAGCAGAGTAGTTCGATACTCGACTCGAGATCGGTTCGTAAATATGATCCAAAGCTCGAATTCGAAGTTGATTCGAGTCGAATATGATACATACTCGTTTTCTGTTTAATGATACACGAGTCGAATTCGAGTATACCAGTATTCGCTCAGATTAGGGTTTGAGTATTTCATTTTTTTCTCGAACCATACTCGATACCTGCTCGATGGATCATATTTGAATACTGGTCTGATCCATACTAATAAGCTAAATATGTGATATTGTATCAATCTTTAGAATTTATAAAGTGTAATATTAAATTGCGTAAGCTTGTACTTGAATAAATCAGTTAATTGATTGTCAATTCGTATTACATTCTTTTTAATTTCTTTACATAAATAAAAGTAAAAGACTTATATATAAACATTAGTTCAATAATCAATTTAGTATGTAGTGATTCAGTATTAAGCGAAATGGTTCATATTCAAAACTCGATTTGAAGGCTCGTGAGTAACTCATTTTGTAAACGAGTCGAGTACTTATGAGCCGAGTAGGTTCGAGTAATAATCTGAGTCGAATCTGACGCAAAATTAGAAATTCTTTATCGAACGAGTCGAATTCGAGCTCAATTTTTTCGAGTCGAGCCGAATCTGAGCATTAGAGTGTTCGCTGCAGTCCCATAGAAGAAGCCCACCATCCAATAGGATAAGTAACTTTGTCTAAACAATCTCGCATTCCAAATTCCTCACAAGACAGCACTTTTGGGGAAAAACATATCACACATCCAACAGCACTTTGGGGAAAAAACAATTCTATTCATTGTTTGAAAGAAAAAAGCCCACAAAGTCATATCTAATTAAAATGGTAAAACAAGCCCAAAAAAACAAAGCCAAAAAATTGACATAATTGATTACCTCGGAATGGAAAATATGAATAAATAGATCCAAACTGGCGCAATTATCGACCAAAATTGAGCTCAACAAGAGCTGGAGTTGTAGAGTGAGAAACAGAGGAAGGCAAAGAGAAACAATGAAGAAGAAATGGGAGGATTTCTAGATAGGGAAAAGCAAGGAGGGGAGGTTGGAGGAATGATGAGTTGCCAGGCGTGCTCATCACTAACGGCAGCAAAAGAAGGACTAATGGAAAATTATAAATATTTAACAAGAAATTCACATAACCGGAAAGGAATTAAGGGCCATAATTACAACTTTTCTGACTTTGATCTAGAAATTGATGAAAAGTAGTAAAAAGAAGGAGATTAAAATAGTGAAACGAAAAGAATCAGTGCTTTTGCAGGTAAAATTTGTTGGAGTTTTCTTTGGATACTAAATTTTCGTATTAAAATTAAAAAATTAAAAAATCGAAAAAAATAAAAGAAAGAAAAGGGTGATATGTAGATACAAAACCATGTACGTAAAATTCTCCGAGAAAAGCTTTATGGTTGGTGATGGTGCTGACTTTCCGCTTTGAGAGGAAGAAAGAGTCACGGGCATCATTCATTCATACATTCCAGTTACGATTAGGGCTGCTCAAAAAGCAGATGCAATTGCAATCCATCAGCGATGATTGATGAACCATGTACGTAAAATTCCTCCTCCTCCTCCTCCATTGGGATCAACGGGGAGTATATATATATACGTACTTGAGTACTTGAGTAATTGAGTTGAGTACTTCTATGTTCTATCCCCTTTACTCTGAAATTTACAGTGTCAAATTCTATCCGTTAGAATGTACTAACTTAGGGGTCTTTTCGGCGGTGTTATGGAGTAAAAAAATAACTTTTAAAATAAAATTTGGCCTTACGGGAAATACTTTGACTATATAAGTTATCAATAATATGGGCGGTCCGGTGCACTTTGTGACCGGTACTGTCCGATGCATCATTTTTATTTTTTTTTATCACAATTATAAAAATAATAAATAAAAAATAATATAAGAAATTTGAATAAAAAATTATAAAAGTAAGTATATTTTTATTAAAAAAATACTATAAAAACAATTTATAGTGTTTTTATAGAGTATATTTTTATAGTATTTTTTTAATAAAAATATACTTTCTTTTATAATTTTTTATTCAAATCAGTATATTATTTTTTATTTATTATTCTCATAATTGTGATAAAAAAAAAAAAAAAAAATGACCTGACGGTCTGCACAGTCCACAAAGCTGCACTCCAATCATAATTCCTAACCCATCTATAAGTGTCCCATCTTAGTTTCACGTCATCAGCTCTTTCTCTCTCTCCTTATTCAAATTTAAGCTTCACTTCATTTGAGCTTCCTCCTTATTCAAATTTCAAACCTTTTATCTCTCTCTCTTCTTACACTCACAGAGAGCTCTTATCTCTCATACCCAGCCAACTCGATCCCCCCAAACAACTCCATCCCTCTCAACTCCCCTAATCTCTTATCTCTCATACCCAGCCCTAATTGGGTTCACAGCAGAAGAAGAAATCGAAGATCTAAGACCTTCTCATCTTGGCTCTCCTCTTCCTCGACACCTTAG
Organism: Panax ginseng; assembly: GCA_020205605.1. Taxonomy (NCBI): domain Eukaryota; kingdom Viridiplantae; phylum Streptophyta; class Magnoliopsida; order Apiales; family Araliaceae; genus Panax; species Panax ginseng. The sequence continues at coordinate 129,653,559 of CM035144.1, forward strand.
GTCGTGCTGATCGAGATTTCGATATCCACCCACTACCCCACTGGTCCAAGAATCCTTATCTTGGTATTTCTTCTTCGGCATCTTGGTTACTGCTTCGCTGTCCTTCGTTACTGCTCTTCTTCTTTTGCCGGTAAATCTTCTCTCCCTTCTTCATCTATTGTTTGTTATTACTTGATTTGTTCTTATTAATCTTTATAAATCGATTGTTCATTATTGCTTTGTTGGTATTTCTTTTTCAAATCCCTTTTTTGTTTGATTAGTGTGAATTTTTGGTGATTTCGAAATATTAAACCCCTTTTGGTGGTTACTGAGAATTCTTGGTGATTTCATCTATTGGTGATTATTGTGAATTCTTGGTGATTTCAAACCCCCTTTTTCAAATCTCCTTCACTGCTTTTGGTGATTTTTTGTTGGCATCCCAAAATATGTTGTTATTAGACTTGGGGAAAATGCTATTTAACAAAATTTCGCAGCTTTGAAGGTTTGTTATATAATGATTTTGGGGTTTGTACAGTTTGCCTTTCGGTAGGTGAGAGTCCATATGCGTTGTTTATTCCGAATGTTGTATATGGCATTGTAAGTAAATTTGGTTGTGCCTTTGCGTTGAATGAAGATAAATCTCTTTTATTTCTTGTTTCTGTTATACTTTCCCCCCTGTTAATTATGAGGTTCTTAGTTAACTGCCTTGATCGAAAGTCTAGGATGATATTAAGCGTTTTGTTCACTTGAAGCCATACTATTGTTGCCCAAAGAAATCCTGAAGGCACAAGGATTATTCCCAGATCAGAGAATTGGATGAAAAAAGGAGTGCCAAGTGTGTCGAAAAACTTTTCTTACCCTTTTTCTAAGTAGTTCTCATAGTCTTCTGGTGCTTGATGTTTCATAGATATGGAACAAATTGCTTCCTATTTTCTTGTTGTTACAGTTAGAGATATGTTTCATAGATTAATAACATTATATAGTTTATAAACAGTCTTTAAAAATATAATCTTAGGAATAAAACACTAAAAAATCAAAACAAAACAACATTCATTAAATTGGTTATCCAATTTGTTAAACAATTTGTACATAACAAAAATTGTTTACAATAGTAAACAAGATGAATATTGAATGTAAATTTTAATTGTCTATAAGAGTATGCAAGTAAAAATATCATTCAACACTACTTCTTACTCATTCAATCATAAATTTGTACTGAATCGTTCACACCCATTCAGAGTTTAAAAAGTGTTAAACAAACGGATCGAATAACTTATTCGGTCAGATTTATACTCATTCAAAGCTTGAAATATCAAAGGCCTTGCATTTTGACACCTCTTTTTACATGTAATGTGTATAACCTCAGGTTTTGGCTGCGGCAGCCAATGCGGCTTCATTTCGAGCAAGGCGTCTTGGAAACATTTGGCAAGAAGTTGAGGGTCAGGGATTATATCTTTAGCCACCAGGATTTGCATGTCTGCCCTTCCTGCGTAACTCACCATGTGCATTGTAATTGCCTGCAATTCCATCCAATGTCAAAAGAAAAAGTATATAATTAATTACATAAGAAAAAGTATTAAAATAAAAATATATATATAGACACCAAATTGGGTTTAGAAGTTTTACATGGGGGATGCTTGTGGAAGTCACTCTAATGTATTCTACTGGATTGCCTGCAATAGTTACCTCCTCCTTGGGACCAACCACATTTGAGAAAGTGAAAGTTGTATTACAGCAAATTCTGTAGTTTAGCAACCCTGGAAACTAGAATGAATTATCAATAACAAATGCAAACCAAAACAAGAAAAACCCGAATGTAACACTTAGTATTTGGTAGGTAGGGGTTAAATATATATGCTAGACTCCGGTTTACAAATGCATCACTGAACTGAATTTTTTTACGGTCAATTCATGGAACTATACATTATTTACAAAAAATGATTTTGTCGTCGTCTATGTCTGTTAACCATTTAACAGAAAATGGACGTGGCAATACTGACAAGGAGAGAGAAACTGAGTTGGATAACTAACTAAATTATATTATACTCAATTCTCTAACAAATTGTTAAACAAAATATAAATCAAATTAATATACATAACAAATAATTAAATTAAATAAATAAATTAATAATAAAATAAATTAATGAATAATTTTTACAAATGTATTTATATAAATTAATGAATTCATATTTTTTTAATTTTATTTTAAAAATATGAAATTATCTAATATTTTGAAATGAAGGGATTATTATTATTATTATTGTGCGTCTTCTTCTTCTTCTTCTTCATCACCGTCTGAGCCACCGAACTACAACCACCGAAATCACGGCTTGACCACTGAATCACCAAAATCAGTGCTCAACACCGTCGTCACATATGCAAAGCTACCGCCTCACCACCACCACAACCCCACGTTCTATCTCACTCATCTCTCCCATCTCTCTCTAAATCAAATCAGGAAGAATGGAAATGAAAAATTTGTGAGAAGAAATGGCCTAAATCGAGTCAACTCAAAAAATAAAAAGAAATTGAGCCACCTCAATGGCCTAAATCAGACCTGTGAAAAGGAAACTAATAGAATTTTTGAACTCTGGCCTTGAGAACTATTGCCATGGCTTCAGGAAAAATGGAAATGAAAGAAGATGTGGAGAGTCCTCCTCTGTATTCTCTGCCTCCTTCAATGGAGGAATCTGAATTAGGAATATAAAATCCTCCACCATTTTCCAATCAATTTTCTCTTTCTTCAAAACCATATCTGCTTTCACAAATCTAGAGAGAGAAATGAAATGGGATTTGAATTTGGAGAGAGAAATTTAGGTATTGATCTGATTTGGTTTTCTTAATCTTTTGATTTGTTTTAATTTCTTTTTTAACTTTTCTTTTAATTTGTAATTTAATTTTCAATGTGGCAACAGTTAGGATGATAGCACTATTGGTGATTTCGAAATATTAAACCCCTTTTGGTGGTTACTGTGAATTCTTGGTGATTTCATCTATTGTTGATTATTGTGAATTTTTTGTGATTTCAAACCTCATTTTTCAAATCTCCTTCACTGCATTTTGGTGATTTTTTGTTGGCATCCCAAAATATGTTGTTATTAGACTTGGGGAAAATGCAGTGTCTTCTACTGAATATAGTTGCATAAGTTATTTTGGAAAGAAGTACTATGTTATTTTTGTGTTCTATTGCTCTTGTGTTTGGAATGTCTCGAGTTGCAACTTTTTCCAGTTATATGTATGCTAATTATTGTGAATTTTTTTTGGGTTTCCAGTTTATATAATTGTTTAAGTACTTTAGTTTACTTAGATTAAAGTTAAGAGTTTGATGGAATTTGAGTGTATTAGTTGGAAAATTAGGGATTTACTATAACCAGGTCACTCATTCATTCAACTTTTTTTTTTTAAATTGTTTTGATTCATCTATTTCTTTTTTCTCATCTGAACTAATGTTAGATACTTTAATCAAGGTTTATATACTCTGTCATCATATTTTCTTTGTTTATATTCTTATTTAAATGATTATGGAGGGTTGTTTTGTGTATTTAATATTTTAATTTATTATAGTTCTATATTAGTTTGGGAAAAAATTGTTTGAATTGATGTGTGTTTGCAGTTTTTGCTCAACACAAATTTTTATTACTGTACGTAATTATTACCTTGGTTCATGCTGAAGAGAAATATGTTGCAAATTAGAATGTTTGATTACTTTCAGTTTGGTTTCTTACAAAATGTATGAAATTCTAGAAGAAATAAGAACCCATTGTCTGAGGGTTTAGCTTTATTGGGTTTATGGGGTTCTTGATTTGGTTTTTCTTTTTTTAGGGTTCTTTTTGATTGGTTTGATGTTTACAATTATGTTTCTTGGTTAAATTGATCAGCATTTCGTCTTGGGCTTCCCTTTGTGCAGAGTTATCTTGGGCAGACTAGCTCTGTTGATTACACTTCCGCGGTTCAATATATATATCAGTCATAATTTGTAATAGTTTATTTTCAAGTAAAATGAGTGAATGGATTTGGTTCGCAGACCATTTTCTGCTTATAATTTCAAAAACTTGTTCAAAAATTGTATTATGAGCCCAAATAGTGACACTTAGTAAATGGATGGAAGCTAACCTGAATATCAAAATAGATTATTCTCAATAATACGGGTGTTCTATTTATTATTTGCTTGCTACTGTTCAAATATGTTACCTTGATAAGATCATCTATTAAACATCTAGACATTTGACATAATAATAAACCGTAACAGTAGTAGCCAAGGATATTATCCAAAAAGCTATGACACAAGTGAGTATGTCGCTTTTCAAATTACATATTACGACAAAGAAGAAAGGAGAATTCATGGGTGCATGGGTGCATTCATAGCAGTAGCAACAAGCTCCCCTTTGCCACTCCTTCCTGCACGGCATAATCAAACAATAATTCTTGACATCATGAACGATACTACAATATATATTAAGAATGAAAAGTGATGGGTCATCACAAACCTGAGCTTCCATGGTATCGCACCAAGATGTGGTGTTACAGCTTACATTTTCATGTTGTACTAACTTAACGTCGCTTCTTCTGCGGTGGCTCTAGTGTGAAAACATCAAGTTAATAAGCTTCAAAGCCCTGCCAATTTTAGTGCAATATAAACTTAATCAGTGTTTCAAAATTCAACTAAATACAGTTACTATGCCTACCTTATCAAGCTACTCTTTTCAACCCTAACAAAGCCACTTTACAGTATCAACCTTCCTTCCAACAACAGTATGTCCTTACAATCCAAAACAAAAAACATAAAAGACATGTCAAGTTATTTTTAATGGGTTACTTTTACCAATATCAGAGTTCAGAACAACCACTTTAATCAAACAATAAGCAAGTGCTTTTTTTTCTATTTAAGTTTTCAATACCTTACCCAACCAATCCCAAATAAAAGTATTACCTATATGCGTTGAAATTAGTCCCTAACAGTTGTATGTTGTTTTCCATTTCACATACTGCTTTGCCTGCCTTTAGTGATTTCAAATTTTATCACCTATGGTTTGTCTAGAATTTTTTGTGGAAAGAGTGCTACAGTTTTGATATAGGTTGTTAATGGAGTTTGGGTTCAAAAGAATAAAAAGATAGAACGCAAAGAGGATTCATTGAAAAACACAAAGAAAAATACAAAGATTTCTAAAATTAGGGTCAAGGAACAAAAGCTCAAGACCATTGATTGAGTTAAAAAAAATAAAAAGAAAGAAGTAAAGAATGGAAAATGAGCGGTTGGAAGAAAAAATATTTCTATTTCATTGTAATCCATTGACTGCTGATTGCCAAAGGGTCCTTATACCTAGCAGTAGTAAATTAATATTCTATTTAATTACACTTGCTTAAGAAATGCTTTGAACTTTGAATTAAGTCTATTACTTGACAACTATTTATGTGGAGAAACTTTTAAATTTATTTTTTATTGTTTCTTTCCTTTCTGATGTATCGAATTGAATTCATCTGAATACTGAATTCCACACTTTCATGTGCCTCCTAATGAGTAATGACTATGATCTATTAGCTTGACTTATTAAACTGGGAATCACATTATCCGTTATGTTATGTTAGGTTGATTGGAGTGAGCTATATATTTGGCTATTCTTTTTGTTTTCTTCCAGAAAATCAAATTCGTTGAAATCCTTTTCATGGACATTATTCTTAATAAAAAATGACACCAATTAAAGAAGTTAAACATAAGATGTTAATAAAATAAACTCAATCTTTTATTCTGATTCAACTTCCAACAGTTTGAAACCTCAACTATCATCAAAATTGAGGGAATTCCTCTCTTACAGAACAATATATAGTAAAACAAAAAAAAAAAAAAAAAAAAAGAGCTAGGCTCGGAAGATTTGGAACAATAGTATTGAATGTATTTTTGAAACAAAGCATAGTTTTGATCAAATGTTAAGTTTTTGTCATGATATTCAAGATACGTAAATCATGCCTTTTTGCGACCTTCATTTGCTCATGTTTAACTCATGTTTAATTTATTAAGTTTGCTCTTACAGTGTTGATCTAAGTGATAAGTAACAACATACCGTCAATGTTTTTGTCTGAATGTATGCTTAATCAATTACATATGGAGAAGGTAACACTACTGGTATTGTTAAAAAAAATTATTTTGATATTAGTTTGTATTTTTTTGACTAATGTCTTATTTTGTACTTCCTAGGAGAATTCACATGTAAATCACTTGAATAACCCAAGTGTTATTCCATCTTCAACGAAGGGGAAAGAAAAAATTGGTTGTTCTATTGGAAAAGAAAATTGGTTTAATCAACTGGTGTGTTGTACTAATCATTGCTTATCTTTTGATAAAAATTGTCGGTGATATTTTTGAGTTCCTCACCCCTCAATCTCAGTCTCACTCTCATTCTCACTCTCACACTTCTCTCTCACGCACACACGACTCCATACCATCATCGAATAGAATTGTCTAGGTGTGAAAGTCTATCTGACTAAGACTATATTTCTCGACTTCTCATGTAAACACACAACACACAATACATGCAAAAACACACACACATAATTGTAACCAATTAAACACTCGTAAATCAAACTTACACACCATTATACTGCCACCAATACAGATTTATGAGTTAAATCATCAATCAAATGAACCGTTTGTTGAAATGGTACTAAGAATACTTTAGTTGATTGTAAGTCTACATTCTTACTTATATCAATCTCTCTAAATTCTTACTTATATCAATCTAAATCATTCCTTCCATTACATACAAATGTGTGTGCTCATTTGTTTTTTAGATAATTCAGGGTAAAAGAAGGGTTCTTATGTTTTGAATTTACAGTTGTTTTATTTTGACTCACATATTTCAATAATTTTATATTTCAAATATTTTCAGGTATATTGAAGGATACTTGGTGTAAGTTGTAAAGTAATGGGTCTTATATAACATGTTGTTTCTCTATTTTCTGCCCATTTGTATTTTTTGTGTTCCGTCTTTTGTAAAGTTAATTAATTATACATGGTTATGATGATTTTTGGGTATGGAATGATGGTTTTTTTGGTGGTTTGGATATGTATTAATGATTGTAAGTTTTGTAGACAAGTTTAGAATTTTTCGAATATCTATTTTTAAAGGAAACTCTGCCGAAATTTCGTGAAATTAGTACCAACTAGCTCGATGTTTTGGTGGTTGGATATGTATTAATGATTGAGTATGTATGTCTTTAGATAATGTGATATTTTTTGAATTTAATTTTAATTTTAATGTTTTGCAATTTACGTCAGGTAATTGGTTAATGACTTTTGTTACGTTCCAAGTAATCAGCAAACTTCTTTCTTGGTAGAAAAATTGTTTTGTCAGATTTATGATTTGAAATGCTCTTCATTTGTTAGTTTTAAATGGTCAATCAAAGATCAGACTTCTCTTTTGCGCTGTTTAAAGATGGAGTATTAAATGTATGTGTAGAGATGCTTTAATTACTTTGGTTATACACATTTTCCTTAAGAGTTTTACAAAGCAGGAAAACTAAAAGCGTTTTCCCCAAGGAAAAGTAGGTTCTCAATCCAAATTGCAAGCCACCAATGTGTCTGAAAGTTGGAGAGCATGCATGTTTCCCCCAAACAGTGAGACAGAGCTTCAAAGATGGTTTCTGGATGCCTACCTTGACCCAAAACAGAAGATATACATACCCAAGGTAAGCATGACTGATCCTATTGCCAGTCCCCATAACATATTCTTTTGCACTGATACTGTCATTTCATGTTTCACCAGTGGTTGAACAAGTTGAATTCTTCGCTCGCTCGAGCTATATTGTTTCTAGCAGAAGGCTTCTGCAACCAAGGTAAGGTTCCCATGGCTCAATCAAACTGCTTAGCTCTCCAAAATCCACTACTCTTTGAAATTTGTTCTTTTCATCAGCAAACAAATCATCAAAACTGATTTGAACTCCTGTAGAGAAAAGTAGACAATAAAATCGGATCAGATTGAAGCAATACAACCAAATAAAATAAAATTAGGCAAACACATGATTTAAGGGTGAAACAAGATTTAGTGGGCAAAATTTAATAATGAAAGAGACAAAGGCAACGTCGCCAATACCAGACATAATCTTTTGAATAGTCTCCTCTAATAAAGTTGAATCTGAGAAATTTGTACTTTGTTTTCATGAACCATTTATTATTTATTTTACCTGCCATTTATAATTCAGGGTAAAGTAAGGGTTCTTATGTTTCAAATTTACAGTTGTTTTATTTTGACTCACATATTTCGATAATTTTTATATTTCAAATATTTTCAGGTATACATTGAAGGATACTTGGTGTAAGCCATAAAGTAATGGGTCTTATGCAACATGTTTATCTATTTTTTGTGTTTCGTCTTTTGTAAAGTTAATTAATTATAGATGGTTATGATGATTTTTGGGTATGAAATGATTGTTTTTTTGCTGGTTTGGATATGTATTGATGATTGTAAGTTTTGTAGACAGGTTTAAAATTTTCTGAATATCTATTTTTAAAAGGAAATTATGTCGGAATTTCTTGAAATTAGTACCGACTAACTCGATGTTTTGGTGGTTGGATATGTATTTTGATGATTGAATATGTATGTCTTTAGATAATGTAATATTTTTTGATTTTTAATTTAATTTTTCGTTACGCCGTGCCTTCAGGCACGGGTTATAGCTAGTAAATATATAATGGTGAATAAAAAATTATTACAAAAAAAATATATAAAAAATAATACGTATGATTTTGGTTGATTATAATTATTAAATTCATTTATATATAGTAAAATATCTACTAATTATAATTTGACACGCCATTTTTAAAATTAATTTTTGTAAAAATTCTTTCTAAATGTAGAATAACTCACAAGTTATATTCCTTAATTTTATAAAATAATTTTATCTCAAGTATTTTATTAAAATTTAACCTTCCGGATGGGAATATAATGCAAAAATATGAATAAACATAAATTTTATTTAATTTAAAATTGCGTAGCACTATTATTATAATATTATAAAATAAGTATATATTTTTTATGACTAGTTTTTATTAGAAGGTCATAGATATGAAAATCTATATGTTTAAATATATTTATATGTTTTATTAAATTCGTGTTTTATCTGAATTTTTTTTAAAATATACATATTAACCCTACTAGTTAGATACTTTTAGGGTATATCCCTTTTCATATAAAATTTAATTCTTTAAGTATATAATTAATATTTAAAATTACTTTTACGGATAAAAATTTTGACTATTAGAATATTGTGTTGTTTTTTTATTAAATATTAAAATAAAGATCATCTCTCATATTAATGTGTTATTCACGTACTGAACCTTAAAAAAATCTCATTTTCTATTTGTAAATTATTATTTTTGTATAAAATATGTAATTATTTATTTATTATAATTTTTTTAAATGAATAAGTATTACATGTCATCCATACACTGAAATGTAACGCTGAATGAGACATCAAAAAAGAAACATCATATTTGAGTTTTCCTTGACCCATCTCTTTTATGAGTATAAATTTGATACAAATCTTAATTTCAAATTGAATTAAATTTATTCAAACAAGATTTAAATTATTAGTTCAATAATATCTTCTATACATTTGATACGAGACTGCGGTGTAACTATTAATTCCGTATATGCACTTGATCAGGAGTAATATATAGTAGTAGTAGTAGTAATTGAAATGAAATTTCGATCACCTAGCTAGCTGGCTATTTGGCTGGATCGTTGCTAGTTAGGTTGGGCTAAAAGCTGCTTATGAATAAAATTTTTTATGACCTTAGGTTGGGCGGCTAGCAATTGAGCTGCACATCTTGTGAGGATAAAGCAAGCAGCCTGAGACACGGACAGGCCAAATTCAGGCCGGACTCAGACCACATGCCGATCCAAACTAGACCTTTTGGTCAGGTCAATTCAGGTCAAGTTCTTATATTAAACTAGTAACCTGTTAAAAGTCTTCGGCCAGGCCTTTGTTCAGATCTTGACCAGACCTAGTACAGACCAAGATCAGACAGATCTTGATCTCGGACTTTTTATGTATTACACGAACTCTACCATTTGTACATAATTTTTTATGTATGCATTATATGAGTCTTACCATTTATATATAATTTTTGTGTACAATTTATTCACATAAAATTATTCTAAATAAAGTGAAAGAAAAATAGAAGTTTATATTAAAGAGAAAAAAAATAAAAAACATTATTAGTCCAAAAAATAAAAAGCTTCATTGGGTTCATCTTTAAACTGGTATTTCGTATGGGCCGAAATATATCATCATTTGAAACCCGAGACCCGAAACGGTCCTTTTCCTCAGTTTTACGAGGGTAAAGGGTTTAACCCAAAACTGGATGACCAGATAAGGGTTTAACCCAGAACTGGATGACCAGATAACCCGTTTTCATCGGCTTCCATTTTTAATCGCCAATTAATATAAGAACTAGGGTTTGTATTTCTTCCTTCGACCACAATCAAACCTAGGGCTCGAAAATGGAGAAACCCGAAGGCCTAATCTTAGCTTTCCCAGCTCCGATCTTGATAAAGCACTTGGCCTCCTGCAACAAATCCACAAGAGACAGAGCTCTCCGACTCCTCATAACCTGGCTTCCTACCCAGAAAGAAATCCCAGATGAAGACCTCAAAAAGATCTGGAAAGGCCTCTTCTACTGCGTTTGGCACGCCGATAAAACCCCAGTTCAGGCTGACCTCATTAATTCTCTCTCATCTCTCGTCCTCACCCTCCACCTCCCTCTGTCTCTCCATTACTTCTCCGTTTTCATGCTCACTATGAGGCGTGAGTGGTCCGGGATTGATGCCCACAGGTTAGACAAGTTTTATCTCTTGATTCGCCGTTTTCTCTATTACTTTTTTCAACTGATTAAAAAGAATAACTGGGATTTGGATTTCACTCGTAAAATGATTGGTATTTTGGAAGAGACGACTTTTTTTGCGAGTGATAAATTTCTGGGGAATGGTGTTAATTATCATATTGCCTCTATTTTCCTTGAGGAATTTAAGCGGTTTCTTCCTGTTCGAGTTGAAATACTTGATATTTTGTTCAAATGCTTTTGCAATGTGTTGGGTAAGTGTCAAGATAAGGTTTTGATTGCTAAGATTGAGCGTTATGTGTTTGGTGTGTTGCTGAGAATGGGGAAGGGTTTGTTAATGAAGAAGAAATTGGGGGATACTGTTGATGATGATGATGAGATGTTAGGTTGTGGTACAATAGCTTTGACTATGGGGTTTTCGGCCTGGTTTTATGAATCGGGTTCTTCTCCTGATTGTTTTCAGGGAAACAGGAAGGTTTTGTTTGGTTTGCATCAGGAGTTTTTGAAATTGGAGAAGGACTTGGAAATGTCCGGGATTGAAATTTCACTTCCTGTGGTTGAGGTTGACAAAGATGAAGATGTTCCAAAGTTGATTCCAATTGTTTCAAGTAAGGCCGAAGTAAACGTTTCTACTAGTGAGTTGATCCCCATTACTTCTGATGAGACAGAAGTCGGTGCTTCCATAAGTAAGTCTTCAAAGAAGAAAAAGAAGGTGAAAAAGGGGTTGGATGGAAGTATCAAAAAGACTAAGATGAAGAAGAATAGAGGTTCCGTAGAGGATGAGGATGCAGTTATTGTCAATGGCTCTGATTCAGTCAATGAACGAACAAATGAAGTGAATGTTATAGATTTTAACGAGTCTGTTATATCAAATCTTCAGATGCAGTTTGAAAAGGTTGCTGCAGAAGTCGGCTTAGACAAAGATGGTTCAAATTCGTTTGATTCTCCTACAATTTCCGTTAAACGTACCATCCCAAAGAAGAGAAAGAGAGCAAGAAGTGTGGATGGACAGAAATCTCAAAACACAGATCTTAGTGGTCTAGAGGTTGTTGAAGGGGATGTTGCTGCTGCAAAGACTAACGAGAAGAGTGCAAAGAAGGTTAGATTTTCAATCAAGAATAACTTGGTCTGGAAACCGCACAACCCAATGCCTCCCCAAGATTTGAGACTACCTCCCTCTGTTACTCCTAGAGGTAGTGCCCTTAAGAAAGGGTTATCTCCAGGTCCAATAAAAGAGATGCCTCCTGCTACAAAGAAGGTGAAGCGAAAGAATAAGGGTCTGAAGGGAATTAAACCCATTGCCCCAGCCATCAAAAGACTTCGGAAATTGAAAGCTCTATCCATTTAACAAATTTCAGGTTGGGAAGAGCAATCTCATGCGTTGATTTAGTTTACTCTTTTTTCCTATTTAGTCTGCTAAATTCATGAAACCCTTGAAGAGTTTCAAAGGATGGTGCTTATATTTGCTAGTTTATTCTGGATTGTTCAGCAGATCTTTCTATTTTATTTTTAGTTCTAAAGTTGAGCAACAAATGATCAGATGTATTACGCCCATGTTTTATAGACATTAATTTAAATGATTCTGTCATACTTTTTATGTACTCCCTCTGTTCCTAATTATTTGACGTTTTAGAGGTATACACAAGAATCAAGATAATGATTGGAAAGTATTAAATATAATACTTAATTGTCTATAATATCCTTAAATCATCATTTATAATAATTATTCATACGAACATTTACTCATTGGTACTCATTGGTCTCTTTATTCATCTCCATCCATTCCCATAAAACACGTATCCAATTCTTTAGAAATTATCCCCAATCTCCCTCACTTTCTCCCCCATCAGAAAAAGTTTAGTTGAGAAATTATCCCCTCTCCCTCACTTTCTCCATCAGAAAAAGTTTTGTTGGGAGGAGAGAAAGAATTAAAAGTATAAAAAAAAAAGGCAAAGTAATAGGTAATAGGGATAATTTTGAAAAAATTATCATTAATTCTTCAAGATTTGAACAAACGTCAAATAATTAAAGATAAATAAAAAACTCTAAAACGTCTAATAATTAGGGACGGGGGAGTATTAATTTAAGAAATTGATATTTTTACGTGACTTTTAGATATTTTTACACGGAAACCGTCGCTATAATCTATGGATCTTATAGTGACGGTTTTTAACATCTAACCATCGTTATACATCACACTTTTCATGTGAAAATATTAAAAAATCATGTATAAATATTAATTTCCTTAATTTATTCCTTCCGTCTTTGTGCATGTGTTTGTATTGTCAATTTGGAAACTATCAGTAAGACTGTAAACGAGCCAACACAGTTCGGGCTCGATTCAGGCTCGACTCAAAAAAATACGAGCAAAACTCGTATTCGTTAATAATATGATCCAAATCTGAGCATTAAAAATAGTTCGAATAAAAATATGAGTAGAATCTGAGTAAGGTTATACTCGACTCGTTTAAGATTCAAACTACTCGAATTTTTTTATTGTGATTCGATACATACTCGGTTAATACATATTCGATTAGATGTTCGATACATTCTCTTATAATATATACAAATTTAAATTAAATTAGGATAATTAGTTATTGTTTTGTTTTGTTTTTAATTTTAATTGTGATTTTATATTTGTAAAGTGTAATAATAAATATATTTTCTCATTTTTAAGTAAAATAACAAATTTAATTTATAATTATATTTATTATAAAACTAGTTATTATGTGTATATTAGAATTCAAGCTTGAATTTGAAGCTCATGAAAGTAGTTTGAATAAATATTCTAGTTTAAATCGGATTGAATTCGAGTAATTAATATTCGAAATGTAGTCAATCGAGTAAGAATTTTATAATATAATTCAATTTCTAATTCGAATTGAGCAATGGATTTATCATTTTTCGAATTTAATCAATAGTGCTCTATTTGCTCCGATTCGACTTGTTTACACCTTTAACTATCAGTTGCTATTTGAAGTTTTGAACCATGTTATCTATTCTTAATTCTTTTCATGAATAATAATATTGATATTAAGAAGTTATGGATCTGCATACTGGAGGAGGTGTGTCCTCATAAAAACGTCAGCATTTCGTATGCTACTAAGGAACATATATCAAGTAGAAAAATTAGTTTCGGTCAGGATTTTGTTTTCATCCAAGAAATAGATATCGACACAATCTGTTCATCCGAAAATACTAATGAAATTGAAATAAACTGCAACCTGCTGAGTGCCTGAGCCCATAAATTGAAAGTGACGTTTGTTTTAAATTCTACCATTTTCTTTTTCTTTTTTAAATAATGATAATAATCCATCACATACCCTGAAAACAAACGGCAATTATTAAGATGAAGAAGAGAAAAAGTCAAGGTCAAAATAGGGCGAGATATGTGTTTATGTATAATAGTATATAAGTACTACATTTACAGCCCACGCCTAATTAGATATGATTAGTGTTGATCGTGTAGTAGTAGTAGTAGTAGTAGTAGTAGTAGTAGGTTGTTAGAGAAACATAACCTGGGCTATGCTGGTCGAATGATGGAAGTTAAAATTAACCTAAATTGCAAGTTATTCAAGAGATGTAGAAACAGTAAATATAGTTTGTTAGACAGTATCCATCTTTTATCCTTTTGGCGTGGTTACACACCCATCATCACCGTCCTAAAATTGCAAGATTTTAGCCAATATGGAACCATAACCATATGAAAGAAAATTGAAGTGAAGAAGATAAGGTTAATAAACTTTTCCACAAGGTTGCCACGATGACCATTCAAAAATTTACAAAATAAAAGCACTGATGAACGAACGAATGAACATACATAAACCGATGCAAGTTGAAAGTGTGCAACAAATTTCACTTAGACGGTTGATAGTTGTATGTATCTGGAACTAGAATTGAAAATGAGTGCAGCGTTACCAGTTGAAAACTAGGATAGGATAGGAGAGAAATGGATAATGACCGCAGTCGGTCAAAAACTTGGCAGTTGACAGTTGTAGTAATTGTTAGGTCCAGTACCAAATTTCGTTTGCAAAAACTTGAATGCATCATTAGATCTGTTGCCATGAAAAACTTTTCTGAGCAAATATCATGTTTCTTCATGCAGCACAACAGGTATTGAAAAAAATAAACAAATTGTATGCTTCTTACCACTGTAATTAATTTGGTTGAGCTTTCAGAGGAGGCAACTTGGACAATGCCCAAGATGGTGAGTCAACAAGCCATAGTGCTTTACCTGAATCTTTGTGTTTAAAATCTGGAGATTTTTTGTTGATCTACACAAAAAATATGGCATGGAGTTGGAATAAAAGATACCTGAGCAAAGGAATGAATATAATGGCAAATAACCATAACATATGATAGTGATTGTTACCACATCACCCAGAACCCCCAACCCGGCAAGACTTGAAGAAAAGGAAAAGAAGATGAAGAAGAAAGGATCAAGCGTTAACCTTATGTGATCTGTTGTCCCACCATTTTTTGGGGTTTTCCACCAAGTCCTTCCAAGAATCATCATCTGAATTCAGGCAAAGAAACATTACATAAGTTATATTCGAACACAATACACAAACAGAATCTTGAGTAATAATTTCCAAAATTTAAATTAAACAGGTTAAGAAGCAAGTAAGCAACAAAAAATTGCATCTAGTCTAGAATGGAAAAGAGTCATTGAACTAAAAAATATTCTCCAGACCTCCCTAAGAGATTTTTCAAAAAAGAAGAGAAATTGAAAGGGGTGGAATTATCTCTATATGGAATTTTGTTTCCTGAAAGCCAATCAAAGTGACAGATTCCAAGGCTAAAATTTCTCAGGAAAAAGAAAAATAATATATTGGGAGATGGTATTTCTCTTATATTTTTTAATATATAATCATAAAAAAAAGAAAAAATACCTCCAAGAATTTGTTTGTTATTTTTTTTTACTAAATTCCAAGAATTTGTTTTTTTTTCCTCTCTAAATCCATGCAGCATACTTATTATATCGAATTCTTAGACCCTTTTAGCTATGTCTCACAGCCTATGTATATTGAAAACTGAGAAATCCAACTTCTAACATACACATACACCTGATTCCTGTACTGGAACATATGTAACATATATTTTTTAGGAATAAACAGGTTTGTGTTAACTAGTTTGGCGAGAACATTTGTGCTAGAATACACAAAATATTTTCTGTGCACAAAGACGTAACGTTTTGGATATGCAACGTGTTTTGTACTAGGATATGCAGCACGTAACAACTCCAAATTAACAGCTAAACAATTTTACAAATAAAGTGAATCTACAGAGTAATCAAAATTCATGTTCACACACCGGCTTTTTTCATTTTTTGAAATGGAACATCAAACTCTAACCCTTCAAGTTCTGGCAATACAAACTTCGGAGCGCGATCTAACCAGATCCCGGTACCACTATCCTTGTTTTTAAAATCTGGGTGTTTAGGACTCACCTAGAGATTAGAACAAGAGGAGAAGTGTAAATTTTATCGGCAGAAAACATCAATACAAACAAAATTTGGAAGAGAGGTGATCACCAATCCTTTAAGTTTATTTTCACGATGATCACGCCATTGCTTGGGATTTTCTAGAAGGTCCCTCCAAGAGTTCAATATGAGGTCTCCATCCTTTGTTGCGGTAACTGGCAAGAGAGAAATGAAGTTCATCATCAAAATTGAAAAGAGCAAACATAATAGTCACGCAATAAAGGGTCCTATATAGACTTGAAATTCTGAGTAACCCTAGAAAATTAACCACCTTTCAAGCTTTTTGTATCGACTTTATGTCAAATTGCAAGCACTCTAGTTTCTTTGTGATCCAATCTGGAGTAGACTCATTAATCCAGACTAACTTCCCATCAACCTTGTGTTCAAATGCTGAAGATGTAGAATTGCCCTAGTCAATTTTTCAAAAGAAGTGTTAACATAGTCATAATTTTCCACAAGTAGATTATTTTATTGTGTCTAATGTAAGAACATAATAAACATTCCAAAGAAACTGATGGAAGTGAGATGATAAAGATTTACTCCCTCCGTCCAGCTTTTTCTGTCCCAATTGACTTTTTATGGTCAAATTAACCATATTTAGAATCAAAATTTATTTTTAAGTTTATTAGATATAGACACAAAATTATTATCATAAGAAACTACATCGAATATATTATTAAAGTCAACTTATTTAATTTCAAAATTTCTAATACA
The DNA here is from genome assembly GCA_020205605.1 of Panax ginseng. Classification (NCBI taxonomy): domain Eukaryota; kingdom Viridiplantae; phylum Streptophyta; class Magnoliopsida; order Apiales; family Araliaceae; genus Panax; species Panax ginseng. The sequence goes on from CM035144.1 coordinate 129,670,571, forward strand.
TTTGTTTAATTATTCATCTTAAAATTGGTCAATTTTACCATAAAAAGTCAATTAGGACAAGTAAAGTCGAACGGAGGGAGTGTACTATTTAGTACCTTTTTCAACCTGGTGTCCCACCACTCATTAGGCTTCGTAATAAGATCTATCAGTGACTGGTCTACAGATATATCCTCCTCCACACTTTCTTTCTTTAGGAAAGTATCATCCTTTACACTTTCTTTACTTTGGTAGTCATCATACTGACTTTCTTTCTGTAGGCAAGTATTGTTCTTCACATTTTCTACAATTAAAAGAAGAAATTTCATGAGAATAAAATTAATGATGACAAGATATTACAAAATTTCGAAGGAATAAAAAGAACATGTAAAGTAAATAAAGGGATGGTATGCGCTATGCCGAGTTGATTCAGGTAGTTTCTGATGATGATGAATAAGAGAACTTCACTAATCACAAACACATCACATATTAATTTGATGAACATAGATGGATAGATCACACACACACACACACACACATATATATATAAGGGTTGTGCTAATGAACTCCAAGATAGGAGGTGACTTTGTGTACCAAGAAAAATTTACAAAAATTCCCAAACGCCTTTACCAAATCATTTTAGACGAGGATAAAATAGTAATTTGAAAGCGGAAAAAAAGTTTGCACGTGTATGTGTGTGTATATATATGCATGTGTACATATTTTTATACTACTACATCTTTAACAATATTCGTATGTAGCAATATGTCGTAATCTGTACCAATTGTTATATAGGATGAATCAAAGAAACTGTATATAAGCTTTGATGAAAACTGCAAATTACATAAAAACATACACACACACACACACACACAAACATATATATCCATAGCAAACGGTTGCTATGAACACTATTCCAACAAACAGATCTAACACCGTTAATCCAGAGATCCAACGGCCCAAATAGGAAATATTTTGTTTACTGGCCGCTACTCTTAGTAGCGGCTAGAGAATTTTTTTTGCTGACCACTACTAAGAATAGAGGCCAGGAGAAATGTTATAAACACCCCCACTTGATTTAAATAGTTTCAATGATAAAATATTAGGCCGCTACTCTGGATTAACAATGCAATATCTATTTGCTGGAATAGTGTTCATAGCAACCGTTTGCTATGGATCACTACCCTATATATATAGAGAGAGAGTCGTTGCAATTGATATTTTGTTGCAGTATTGTATATAACAAGCATAAGAAAATCAAAATCAGTAGAAAAGACAGAGAGAAGAAGCAGATCAATATAGTGTAAATGAAAAAGAGACTGCCAAGTCTCTAGTAGGTATCATCCCACCCACCATTAACAGTTGGTGGAAAATATTTTTGGCTCCCATCCATCATTATTTGTTCTTGAAATTAGAATCTCTTGAAAAATATGGGAAGTTGTTTTTCAAGAATTATCTACTTATTCAGATTTTATTTTAATTTTTAAGGAACTCTAAATCAACCAAACAACTGAGAATCTGTTTGAATTTATTCCCCATCCCAAGTTTTCTCTTGAAATAAACAAAGGAATTGGAAAATTCCATATCTTGGCTGGGTCATGGGTTATGGGCATACACAACACAGATTTTTCATAAACCAAAATGATTTGATCTGAAACTTTACACAAGTATTAGATTTACCTAAACGAACTGAGATTTTGTGATTGCTAAAGCTTTTCTTCGGTAGAGAAAAACCTTCAACAAAGTTGATATTATGCACCAAAACCTACAAAGCAAACCCACGTGCAATTTATATTAATAACAATACATAAAGATAGGGAATCGAAGAACATGGAAAATGACATTACCTGCTTCATTTTGTTTAGGTTAATACATAGAACGGTTATAGAATTACTCTCTCCGTCACTTCTAATTTTCTTTGTCCACAAAAGGATGAGCTAAGGTACATAAAGTGAAAGATAAATATGTCATTTAGTGGAGTCCACTAATATAAAAAATAAAAGTACTCATCACTAGGATGAACCTAGTTCATCGATAATTTACCGGACTATACCATTCTGAACCGGCCTTGAGTAACGGTCTCACCCAAAAACGTACCGTAATCACTTCGATACCGAGAATAAGCAGTTTATCGAACCGATTAGGCGGTTCTGTACCAGTCTTGATACTGGTACATGCCAAGTTTATACTTTATTTCCTTTTTTTACTCTAATCCCATCAACATGCAACTCCAATATTAAGAAATGGCCAAATGTTAATAAAAGCCCAAATTTCAAGCCTTGAAACCCAACTAACATTTCTTCTTCTCCACAAACCCTAATCGATTTTCCTTTGTTACTCCTTACTAAGCGCCGCTGTTCACAAGGTCTGCCCAAATGCTAGAAAAGAAAGGTAAAAGAAAGGAAGAAGAAACAGAAGAGAACCCATTAAATATATTCGCATCAATCTGAAAGCTTTTAAAATTTTTGTTATTGGTATCATAGGAGAGCAATCTCATCAGTCTCTTTCATGAACTCTTTTTTTTGCCAGGAAACATACACTCACCATGTAATCAATTACAGTGTAACAGTAACAAATAGGAACAAAATAATGGCAATAATGGAAGGATGATTGATGGTAGTGATGGTGAAGAAGAGATCGACAGAAAATACATAACGAAGGAGAGATTCTAGGATCGAGTGAAACTGGAGAATGCAGGAGATTATGCAATATTTAAAATAATATATATATATATACTATATTAATGGGTAAACCGGTACTGGTTCGGTAAATACCAAACCCAACAAATACAATACTATTACCGTCCCGTCAAAACCGGTATATACTGTTACCATGCCGCTGCTAAAAATGCCGAACTGACTGGTTTCGGTCAAATTGGTTTCGGTAAAAAACCGTTTATACCGGTTGATTTGCACAGCCCTACTTATCACTTTATGAAATCTTGTGGAAGGATAAATTTGTAATTTTTTTACTCTCTTTCCTCTACTTTACTCTTTCCTTAATATGTGTGAAAAATATATTTTGCTTGATGGAGGATGGAGGGAGTAGAATTTAGCATGAGATGGAATATATGAACAACTTATAGAAGGGAAACAGGTTGGAACGTGATTGATCTTGAAGATTACTCAGGAAGTAGAATTTAGCATGAGATAGAATACCTGAACAACTTATAGAAGGGAAACAGGTTGGAAAGTGATTTTATTGAAGATTACCCTTTTGCAGGATAGCAGTCGGCAAAGGTCGCTGGAAATTTCTGGCAGCTTTGATTGAGGCTGTTAATATAGAGACCCAAAGGTCACCAAAAATCTAAATTTTCAGATTAAGGGTCACAAAAATTCTTAAGATTAAGGGTACACTTGGTAAGGTAAGGTAAGGTAAATGAGGGATTTATGGTTTTTTCACACTTGTGTTACTCATGTGATGTGAACAGTAACTTACAACAGCGGTGTTTTCAAGGGGTTTTATGAAGGTAAGGGTCAGCTTTTGAGCAAGGCAATTACAGGGTGTATTCAATATGGTTTCCACAGTTGAAAGAACTGCATACAAAGTCTTCTTGCCATATGAAGTCCAATAAATGAAGAATAAATATCTGACTGGCAGTACCTTAACTTTTATTCAACATCAAGTAGAGTCGCCGTAATTGTGTTGAAATTTGGATGCACAACGATTTCCATGGATTTGAGATCAATAATTAATCCTTACAATTAATACAAGTGATCTTGTGTCAAATTACCAATTGCTCCAAAGTTAAGATGTTCCTACATGATCCAGCAATGTATATCATGCTTTAACATTCCCCCACGGCCACTCGCACGTGGAGAGACAAGCCATGGTGCATAAAAGTACACAACAAACTGTGAGGTGAAAGAATCGGATGCAAGTGTGAAGACTTGAACCAATCCTTGTGAAACCATAGCTGTAATAATACCATGTCCACTCACCAGTTCTTTGAAAATCCTAAAGTTGCAAGAGGGTGGATTCAGTAATGTTATCATGCTTTTACAATGAAAAAACTTTAGGGTCTATATTTGTAAAATACTCCCATTGATAACTAGCTATCCCTAATACATTTGGTAGGTTCTACTGATTTCCACGGGCAAAGTTAAGAAATCTTGCTATGCTACATTACCTGGAAACTTGACTGCCCACAATTTAAAGTGAATGGTGGGGGATCCGCACTTAGTTGTCCATCTATATAAACACAATCTTTTTCCTTCAGATGACAAGCGGCAATATGTGCTAGATCACCTTCAAATATTAACGGAATCCTGATATTCAAAAGAAACAAGTTAGCTCAAGATTAGAAAAACCATATCATTTTAAATTATGGGCAATCACGTTTACAGTGAGGTTAACATTCATTCCTAATTTCATATTACTAAGAAACAGAATATATTTGGTGTTTGTATATGGAATATTTAATAAACAAATCCAAATCCCATTCAAGGAGGAGAGAAAAAAATGAATGTAAAGGACCTTTCTACTTGGCTTTCTTTCACTGTATAATTCCACCAACAAATCCATGAACCCAAAAAAAATACAAGCAAATACATAATCATTTAACAACTGCATAATCATAATTATTATCTTTAATATTTGTGCAACAAGTTGGAACAAGTAAATGAGCCAAAAACAAGAAAAAAGAAACCCACAAAACTACTGGGATCACATAGCAATATCTTGTATATGTATGAAGATTAGATTAGGATGTTGCACCGGAGAGAAATAGAGTGCTGCTGGGCGATGATGGTGGCAGCCCAATACTTGCCATCAGGGGAAGCTTGAAATTGAACGGGCATTTCGAGGTGGCCAATGAGATTGACCGAATTGGAAACCTTAGCCTGCCATGGAATTTCGCTCGGCCTCGGCCAATTCACTGATACAGATGAAGTTTTCTTTTGAATTTCTTGGTGGAATGAAGAAGGAGGTGGTGATTGTTCTACCGGGTCTTGAGTTTTTAGTTGCTTGGGGTTGGACTTTTGCAGCTGGTGGTTCTTTTTCTTCCCCCCAGTTATTGGAGTAGTAGAGTAGAGCGAATACTGCTGCAGAATAGCTTTGGAATATAGAGGAATTAGGCACTTTGGTGAAGAAATAGAAGAGGATAAAATCTGTGCGGCGATTGCTCTTCTACTACTACTTATAAGGAAATTCATGGATATCAGGGGGAGAGATTCACTGGAAGTCTTCGGTCTTCCACCGCCGGTGTAGGGCAGGACAAGCACAAGGCGGTTCTCAGAGGGGTTTATGAGAAGAGAAGAGAAGGGTTTTTTGGTTTGCGTAAAAGATATATTTTTTTTTTCTCCATCTAATTACGCTTTTCCTCTTTCAGTTTCAGCGGTAAATTAATTAATTTTTTTGTTAAGAAATTAATTTATAGTACTCCTATTTTAAAAGATTTTTTCAGTTCTTTATAATAATAAAAAAACGAACAAAAAACCTAGCAAGGAAACCATTAGTAGTTGCCTGAGAATTAGCACTATTTCAAAATAGACTCTTAATTTTATTTTATTTTTAAGTTTAGCATTTGCACAAGTCAGCGGACGTTTTTATCAACAAAAAAATAAATTTATTCCTCCTACTTTAAAATTATTTTTCTTTGAGATGAAAGAAATTTCAAATCCATTGTCCTTCCCCCAACCCAAAAAAAAATAAAATAAAATGACTGTGATTGCAATTTAATAATTTTGAAAAATCATTAATAAAATTTGGGGTTTGGAAATCTTACTTTGATAACTAATATTTTCAGATACGAGTTTACAATGGATCCTATTTTTATGTGAGAAAAAATTATATAAAAATATTAAAAATACACGTGAAAATAGTTTCCTAATTCAGAATATCAAAATCATAAAACACATATGGGATGTTTGGTTACAATATTAGAATGAGAATGGAATTGATATTTCTATTCATATACTAACTACTAAATAATAGCAGCTCTTACAGTAATCTGTTCTCAAAACCCAATATACATACAATGAAAATCTACATATGCTCTCCACATTGCAAATAACAAACAATTTACCATCCTACCATTGAAGCCAGGCCAAATACTGAAATTATATATAGATACTGACAAAATTAGAAAACAAAGGCACCCAATTATCTGGCCGTATACAAAATAATTCCTCCATTCCAAAATATAAGGACACAAAAGTATGCAAAATGCAAAAGAGAATGCTCTTATATTGTGGAATAGATGGAGCACATTAAAAATGCCACGGACTGCAAATTTTATTTCGAAATTTTGTATGATACAGCTTATTAGTTTGCGGGACGAGTTAAGGAAGGAGAATCACTCGGTTGTGGAGAAGGGAAAACCTCTGATATAGTGTCCCAGGAAAGCTTATCATCCTTTCTACGCCTTCGATCCAAAAAGGCTGGTCTCATAGGTGTAGCAAACATGTCGACCCTGCAAGTTAGCATTGCTACGATTTCTGACATTGGTGGTCTTAGGTTTGCATGAGGCTGAAGACATAGAAGAGCCACTTGGATTGTTTGCATAACATCCCTCTCTACAAATCCATTTTCTTGCATTCTCGGATCTACTAGATCGATCACCTTTGACCTTTCAAAGAGCTTCCATGCCTAACATTAAAATAAATATTTATTATCTAGCAGTTTTTCACAATTTCACTCCGTCCTCACAAGTGTAAAATGACCAAATTGTAAATGTTGCTGGGAATGTAAGGAAGACCTACATATTCAGGAAGGTATTGCATTTCTGATTGCAAAGTAAGATCTGTATTTTTCCTGCAGCTAATAATTTCAAGCACCAGAACTCCAAAACTGTATATATCAGCCTTTTCAGATAATTCTCCTCTAATGGCATATTCAGGGGCTGTATAACCTCTGCAGAAAAGGGAAAGCAGATGATTGTACAACATGTATTGAACCAAGAATAAATAATTTGACAGAAGCATATCGCGTGGTCATCCATTCTTTTGGAATGAGTTCATCACATGCGTTTGTGATTTGTGATATGGCAATGGAGTATTTCTTAGTTGGTGGGTGAGTGGGCTTATAGACTAAATGCAGACAGAATTTCTCATTTACATAATTTCTGAAAGAAAGAGAAATTCTTAATTTGTTTTGTTCAGGGAAATCTCACAAGTTTATCAACTAAACTTAAAAAATGTTCACTTGGATTTGAATCAAATGATAAATCTCCTTGGGATCCTTTCTAAAGTTTTGATTATCTTAGGGGTAGTTGCTGACTTGCATAACTAGCAAGAATATATTTTTCTTCTTTCTTTCTTTTTTGACAAATATTTAGGATATTCGGGAATGGAATATATACACAAGACTACAAGGATATGCACCAGGGATTAAAAAGCAAACAAAACAAGCAGGAGGAGAAGCCCTTAAGTCCAGCAACTACTGTTTCTGGGCCAGGTCGAAAAAGGGCAGCTTCAAGCAACAACATTTCAAGTATTTAAGCAACATTTTTATTAGATTTGTTATGTCGGGATTTATATCCTACTGAACCACCAAAGGAGTGTGATTGTGATGATGGCAATGGCACCAATGGCACTTCAGTGGCAGAGGTCATTGTGATGGTACCAGACATTAAAATCCTTTCCACTGAAGCTTTCAATCAGAAATTTTATAAAATACAGAACATTTGTATATCCTGCATGCTACTTATCATTTTCTTTAAAGACCAATAATGCACGCATTTGTTATCTAATAAAGGGGCCATTGCTCGATGCAATTGTAAAAAGCTAGTCTACCAAGTGTGAAGATGGGATGGGTGCAAGCCTAAGGGCAACCACTTAGCCACAGATTAGGTCCTTACCCAATTTATCCCTTCAAGCACACCACATTAGTGAAGCTAACACCAAATGATAGCTTTTTTGTTTTTCATAGCAAAGGAATTACCCTTTATATTTTATACTGTTTGCTGAAAAAGAACTACTACCCTAGTTTAGTCCCTGCTAACAGAAGTGCTAGGGACATAGGAGGGCTGGATGGCTATAGACCTATTGACATTATTTACAACAAATGTGACCCCAAAATCTGAACCTACAATGTCATAGTTGTGGACTTGAACTTTACGACCGCACCAGACAATGGCTCCTCCATTTGCTACTTCTCAAAAATTCTTTTACATTCAAATGCAACTCCAATAAGTTTTTAATGCACTTGAGGTAATTATATTAGGTTTTGTGAGGTGTGTATTAAGAACAGGAAAAGACTTACAATGTTCCTGCAAATGTAGTGCTGAGATAAGCTTGGTCCTCAGGGAAGAACCTGGCCAGGCCAAAATCACCTATTCTTGGTTGAAATTTATCATCTAGAAGAATGTTGCTAGCTTTGATATCTCTGTGAACAATTCTGAGGTGTGAATCCTCGTGTAGGTATTGCAATCCTCTAGCAATGCCGAGAATTATTTGGAACCGAATATTCCAGTTCAGGAACTGATCACTTTTTCCTGTGGATGAGACCATTAAAATAGTTATCATCCAAGGCACAAGAATGCTTATTAGAAATAAAGTCCATACTAAGTGCTGCTTTCATTTATAAAAGGGCCGAGTTAGGCCTCAATCAACAGTTTACATCAAAAAAAGAACCCAGTGGAACAGCTTTTGAATCACAAAGGAATTAATAAATTTCATAGAACTATAAACTAATAAACAAACGAATGCACAAGAATACGTCCACATAAATATGCACACAATGAGACACACACACACTGATACACAAACTAATAGAAGAAATGGTGTCCTTTATATTTAAGTGGTGGCTGCTTTTATAGAAATAGACTGGCTAAACTGCCTAAACATGCGTCGTCCATCCCACAGCATGGAACCGCATCCCACAAAAAATATTTCCCTGAATCACCAAGCCAAATGTGCTGAGAAGTTCCTTTCCCAGATTTCATTTTTAACTTTAAAAGAAGAGAGAGAGGAGGAGGACCGAGGTTATACTATTCCTGAGGAAGAGTCCTAATGGTCAACATAATCATATTTGTTTCACTATGCTGCGAACTGTGAAAGCTATTATTTAAATAAAGTAAACTGCAAAGATCTTAGTGCTTTGGGTAGGATAGAATTATTATAAGTATCATTATTATCATTAGGATAACCAAGTTTAGTATTGCCCTGAAACTTGATACTGAACTGCAAACCAGACAGAATTTTGTATAAACATTGTTAGAGATAATGCAAGTGATACCGTATACTATGAGGTCTAAACTCCTGTTCTTCATGTATTCGTACACAAGTAGCCGTTGAGCTCCATCTGAGCAGCAACCAATAAGGCGAACCAGGTTCTTGTGTTGTATGCTCGTGATCATCCTCACCTCTGCAAGAAATTCTGACTCTCCTTGCTGCGATTTATCGACAGATAGTTTCTTCACAGCAACTGGCCTCCCATCTTCTAACTTCCCCTGTCCAAGACGAATTACATCATGATATTATAGTGTACTGATTGGCATTATAAAAGGAAATGGTTTCTCAAGAATCCATACTCCAACTGAATAGTATAAGTAAGATTTGTAAAAGCTGATATAATGACATCGATCAACAGGCAGGTCATAGCTTATTCCAAACATGTAATTTGGAGAACTATGGTAAATAAACCCATTAATTGGTCGAATCCCTTTTTACAAAAAAATATAGAAGAAAATGTCCATCTCCTCAAAGAGTTGATACTGATATTTAGGGTTTTCCTGAGGTTAAGAACCAAACAAAATATAATTCTTTGAAGGCGTTTTCTGGAAGAATACCAGATAGACAGGCCCGAATCCACCTCTTCCTAGAAGATTACCCTGGTGAAAATTCTTAGTTGCCTTTCTTAATGTTTGGAAGTCGTAATAGCTTATTGTATGAAGATTTCCACTTAAATAATCATCTGTTGCTGCAAAAAAATAAAACAAAAATAAAAATGGTTTTTCAATAACGAAGTCTCATTAAAAATATTGCTTTCAACTTTTACAAATTATTAGATGTATAACCTTGGCACTTTCCACTTTGTGTTATCAACTTTCTCAGCTTTGCTGGTCTGAGAATTTTCCGGAAGACCAATACGAGAATCAGCAATATGACAAGCACAACTATCCCTCCGAGAAAAAAGAATAAGGTTGATGAACGATTCTTAGGTGTCGATTGTAAATTTTCTGAGGGTGACGGGGACATTGCTGCATTGAAAACAATGTAAAAATACTATTTCATCAAGCCTTGCTAAATTAAAGCCTACACCATTTTCTTTTCCTTTTTCAATTTTAAATCTTGGACAAGAGAGGGGAGAGGGATTTAGGATAAAACAGAAGATATGTTACCAACTAGCAAGAGAAAAGCTAACAGGGAATTCCATATCTTGTGAATACAAGACTTCTCCGTTCAATCAAAGGAATAATTGTATGAGGTGCTTTTTTTTTTACTTTGGCCGTAGAGAAGATGGCAAAAATCTTGTGCAATGAGAATAAGGAATTGATCCTCTACCGCCATTTATTACAATTGTTCTCATACTATTTAATTCGTCCATTCTAATTTGGCAATTTCTGATTAAGGAACTTTCAGTTCCCCTTAAGAAAAAGCAAAGCTATGTTAATTGAAAGGGATGATATACTTTGCAACTGTACCTCAAGAAGTTAATCCCGAGGGTTTCAAATATGTATTTTTGACTCCTATGCTTTCTTGTTCTTTTTCTTCTCTCATATTTTTCAAATATAACTATGGAATACATAAAACCTCAACCCATCAAGCTCTAAAATCAATTATTTCACCCTTCTTTTTAACCTTTAATTAATATCGAAACAATATAATCAATATATTCTATCCTCACTTTTCGAACTACAATGCCATCCTTACAATCACTAAAGCCTCACCTTTCTTCAGCTTTATACTTGAATGCTTATTTTAGGTTTACACGAACATAAGTTTTAGTGTAGCTAAATCATTTATTGGTAGCCAAAATGAGATTAAACTATCCCTTGATCTCTTTCCTAATCAAAGAACAATCATGTGGTATACATTATTCGTAACTAGGCACACACACAGGCCACTGAATTTAAACTATCCGTTGCTTCATTTTCCAGTTTGGTTATTACAGAAAGATGAGACCCGGTTGTAAGTTGTAACTTAACAAAGTCTTGTCCCTAATCCCAAGTCCCAACACCCAGTTACAGGGAGACACACAATACTTTAGAAAAAATTCAAAATCCCAATTATAATTGAATAACCAATTGCAATATTATCCTAGTGAAAAAATTAAGGAACAACTATAGGAGGTACCTTCAAGTACAGGGCGAGACATTTCTTCCTTTAATCTCTACGTTGAACACAATTCCCTCCTTGGCAGAAAGATAATTACTTTGGAATTGGGAAAGAATTCTAGTAGCTGGGTTTTTGCATTCTTTCTGTGTTGTTCCTTCTTTTCTTTACTTTTTCCCTTTCTCTCTACTTCTCTTTCTTTCTCGCTTTTCCTTGAGGTTTCCACCAGGACAGAAAGGGAAAGAGAGGGACAGGAAGAGAGAGAAATTGAATAACAACATGAAGATGATCGATTCGAGGATCTTTAGGTTCGGATAATTCAAATCCAGAGGAAAAGATAAATGAAGCGATGGAAACGAGGAGAATGATGCTACAACTGCTACCGTCTACTTACCATGGACGGCAATGGAATTCTTCCAGCAAACATAGCTTACACATGACTTAAAACAAGGGGTAAAATACTTCAGAGGTAAAGGTGCAAAAATTACCATGTGTTTTTACTCGAAATCTCAATTAGCCTATGAAATTTTTCCTTTTCCAAACGTACTGTCATATACAACTGTCTAAGTACGGCTCACATACAGTTACATAAAGTGGTTGGCATGAAAGTTTATTTTTGAGTAAGTTGATTAATCAATAGAGTGTTGACACGCAGGCGAAGTTTTATGTGTGTTAACATTTTATTGGCCAATCGACCAACTTACCAACAAATAAACTCCATGCTAACCGGATCCCAGTCACATATATTGATATTGATATGTTTACTTTACAAATGGGTCATGTTAATATATTTAGATGTGAATGTATATGAGCGATTATATATAATATTAGACTTATTACATTAATATTATCTTCGTTCCTAAAAGATTGTCGTTTAAAATTTTTGCACATAGATTAAGAAAGTATCATTTACCAAGTAAAATTTGTTTAAAATTTCATCACCCCTTTATGGGAAATTAAAAACTATTAATACAAGGGAGAGAATTTTTTGGGCCAATGAGAGAAGGTAAGGGTAATATAAGAAAGTAAATAATTTATTCTTCTCGAAAGTTGTAAACGACAAATTTTTTGGAACAAATTTTACCTTCTAAAATGACAATCTTTTAGGAACGAATGGAATAATAAACATGTCGACTGACATATGAACATATTTTAATAACTAGGTTCACATCTGGACAAATTTTTGTCGTTTTAAAAAAAAATATTTTAAAAAGTTTGTCGTTTATAATTTTCGAGGAGAATAAATTATTTGTTTTTCTATATTACCTCTACCTTCTTTCATTGTTCCAAGAAAATTTCTCCCTTGTATTAATAGTTTTAAACTTTTCATAAAGGGATAGTGATGAAATTTCAAACAAATTTTACTTAATATATGATACTTTTTTAATTCTATATCAAAATCTTAAACGATAATCTTTTAGGAACGGAGATAATAATAAATTAACAATTGGTTCTCAAAATCTCCTTAAATAATATCATTCATTCATTCGTAACCTCCTTAATTTATATTAATTATAAATTTAAAAATATAACATACTTTAAAAAAGATTAATAAATTAATAGCGATTTTATAATTAAAAATAAGATGTTGTAGTATATTACATTTATCATAAGTTCAAACGCATGAAGCCAATATAAAGGTCAAATAGTTATAACGGTCAAAACATGGTCAAAACATGTTTTGACTGTTGAAACTTTCAAACTTTAAATTTCATTATTTAAAAGTTGGGTACATAGTGAAAAAATTGAATCTCTGTCCTGCACAATGACTCAATGACACTATAAAGTAGGGATAGAGATGAAAAAATTATTATGAAGACTCTAATTAGTTTATTAAAAATTACATTCATTTCACAAAAAGAGTTACCTTTTAGTTTAATCAAAATTAATTTGCGAGATTTTAAATTTTAAATTATGTTGTGGTTTTATTTAAATTATAAAAAAACAATTTTTTGTACTTCATAATACTTCTCAAGTGATTTTCAATATTGATGGCATTAAATTAATCAAAATTAAGTAAATTTAATTTAATTTTAAAATTTACAAATTGATGAAAAGAAACAACAAATGAGATTATTATTTGTTTATTTATTGTAAAAAGAGGGAGCATTGTATTCTATTTTTACCACTATCTTAGATTTATATATAGGAACCCTTCCAGCAAATTAGTTCGTTAACGAATTGACTTTAGTGAAGGTTCAATTTGTGGTTATAACATAAAAAATTGACGTAACAATTATGATGACTGTTCGTATCGTCATTATGGCCAATTCGTCTTTAGTTCACTTTTTCGGATTCATTGGAATATATATTCTATGATATTATTAACAAGTATGAAATGTCAACATGCATATATACTTAAGTATCAAATCCCTTATAGCCTGTTTATGTGTTTGGGATGAGGAGCAAAAATTGTTTTTATGAAAAGAAAAAAATAATGACTTTTTCTTTAAATTCATTTTTTCCCAAATTAAAACCCATGAAGACGCCATTCGTGCCCATCACCATCTCGTATGTGATTAGTTTTTACATAATTTATGATTGACTTTACCAAAGGAAAATAGAAAGAATATTCCGATGTATTTGAATAATTTATTTATTTTTTCGGATAGTACGTTTTATTATTTTAAATTATCTGACATATTTTACTTTGGTGATTCACTTTTAAATTTTTTTAATTAGATAATTGAAGTATTAATTTTTTAAATTTAATTTAAAGGAGATTAACAATTACTGACATGACTATTTGGGTGGGGCATGAAACAGTTGATGTGTGAAAAATATATATTTTATTTTGAGATTAAATATTATTGATATATTGAAGGGCAAAGTAGTCACACCCCTTTCATTAATACATTAATTTAGACTAATTAAAAAATTCAAAACAATCAAAAAATCATAATTCATAAACTCTTTATATTAATTATAATTATATTGTGCTGATGTATTTTTAAAAATCTTTATTTAATTTATTTTTATCCTTCAAATATTTTAAAATGATAAAAACGTAATAAATCATAATAATAATAATTAATAAAATCAAACTAAATCAGTTTCTAACCATTTAGTATGGACCAAACAAAATTAATTAATTAATCAAAATAAAAAAACTCAATCTGATCAAGCTAATCAATTTAACTTAACTTAAAGTAAATACAATATTCAAATGGGAGAAGGAAAGGTCAGCATCATCGATCCACCAACTCCATCACTAACAAAACTCCACTATCCATCATATTGACAAACAGAATGCCATAAAAACCCAAAATATATCCTCCACCAGTGGACCGCCACCGATTAGAAACTCACCATCACCACCGATTAGAAAACTCCATTATGACCCCACTTGAAGTCCTATTACTCATAAATTCACATCTCTCATCCCTAATTAAAAGAAAGTGAAAGAAAAGAGGGAGAACAAACCCATCAACCCAAATATGTTTGTGCTCAATCACTGTTATCAAAAAATAAATCATCTCCGATTTGGGAAAAAATGGAAGAGAAGAAGAAGAAACGGCATACCCATATGCACATACTTCAAGTCTCTCGCCCTTCCCGGCGGCGTCGCACAATTCATTGTCAGATTCACAATCATCTCAGTTGTTTGTTTTCGTTAGGTGGGTTGAAATCTCCTTTTATTGTTCAACTTTTAGGTCTTAGGTCGATCTTTTCGCCACCGTTTGGGTTTGCTGGGTCGAAGGCTTTTGGAGGGATGAGTCGGATCTGCTGGCGATGGCGAGTGAGGCATCGATGAGCTGCGACGGCAGAGCCGTGGAGGAGGTAGGCGGTGGTGGATGAGGAGAGAGAAAGAACGAATTTACGATCAACGTGGAAAATTTTGATTTTATGAGACTTCAGTTTTTGAATGTATAAATGAAAGTGATGTTACTATTTTACCCTTTAATATATTACTCATGTTTAATTTCAAAATAAAAAATTAATTTTTTACAAATACATGTATTAGTTGTTTCATGCCTCGCTCAAATAATCAGGTTATTAATATCTGACGTGATAATCTCAATTGGATCAAATTAAAAAAAATAATAATTTAATTATTTAATTTAAAAAAATTTAAAGCTAAATAAAAAATATCAATTTAAGATAGTAAAACGTATTTAAACTATTTTTTAAAATACGAAAACAGACGTATTCTAATACGGTGAAATTGGAAGAATACAAGTAAAAGTTTAGGTGAAAGAGGCAAATATGTTACAAGCTTAGGCCTTAGGTGGTGTTTGATAAAACTGAGTGTTAAGACCTGAACAGTTTAGACGTCTGAATAATATAGAGTCTGAATGAAAAAATGTTGTTTGATAATTAATTTTTCCAAAATATCTGAATAACGCTATTTTATCATTTTAACCCTCTGAACAGTTTAAACAAAACATGTTTGATAATCAGAAGGTCTGAATAGTATTTTAAATACATATTTATAATATTTTGACCACAATATGATAAAATAAAAATAAAAAACGTACAAATTAAATTAACTTCAAACATAGTATCACGTCCCAAAAATATTAACATAGCATAATAATTCAACCATACAAATTAAATTAACTTCAAACAGTTGTTAAGAGTTGAAGTGCAATTTGTTCACGTAGATTAACCATAAATTCTACGCCTTGATCACCCCATTGTGGTTCATCTTGTCCCTTATCTTCGTTTCCTTCATTTTGCTCCGTTTCATCGTCAAACATGTTATCTCGATCATATTGAGCAAACAATTCATCCTCAATGTTATGCTTTCTTATGAAATTATGGACTGCGAAGCAAACGATAACTATATCCCTTTGTATTGTAAAAAGGTAAGGAGCCATTCGTTTCAAAATTGGAAATCTTGCTTTCAACACACCATAAGCACGCTCGATAACATTTCTGAGTTGTGCACGAGCATGGTTGATTTTTTTCTCTTTATTCAAAGCACGTCTGCGTCGAAAATCAACTAACCAATACCTTGTATTGCGATATGGAGATAAAAATCCTCGAGTGTTTATATATGCAGCATCACAAAGATAATATTTATCTGTAATTGAGACAAAAAATAACAATTATTATTAATAACATGAATGATGAAATTTTATGGCAAAAATAAATAATAATTGAAAATGGTAAAAGAAATTGTAATATATACCCGGGGGAGGAAATGGAAAACCAGAAGATGGATCAAATGCAACTTCTTTTAGCACTCGTGAGTCGTGTGCAATCCCTTCCCATCCGGCCCAAACAAATGTGAATATCATGTTAAAATCACATATTCCTAAAATATTTTGATAGCATTCACTTCTTCCTCTTCCTTTATAATGCGTTTGTTGACTAACAGGAACAACTGCATGTACAAGAGTATCATCTAATGAACCTACTGCACCCTGCATTAAAATATTAAAAGATCTCAAAGTATTTTATTGTGACGCCCCCAAAATAGGTATACATCACCCATTCTGAGTTGTCAATACATGGTACAGAAACAACTACAACTTTATTATTACAATAGTAAAACTGTGAGTTTGAATACAAATATTATCTTCTAGACAATATCTATACTCAAATAAATCCTCATCACATTTATTGATACATTATTTTACAAAAATGGTGAGGACTACTAAACAACTCTCTCTAGAACCTTCATTCCATACCCCAGACTACGTACTTTCGTTATATTCTCGCCTCACGAGAAGAAAAAATGGAACAAAAAGGAAAAAGGGTGAGCTCAACTAGCCCGATAAAGAATATTATGACTAAAATAATATACAACAAATTATCGTTAGTCTTCAACGGGGAAAAAATCTAATAGAATACAATAAATACAACAAGTTTTAAATCAATATTCGCAGTGAAATAATAATTCATTAGAAGAGTTAAGTAGAAATGCAAACTACTATCTTCATGTATGAATTTAAAAGTTCATCGTCTATCTTTTATCCTGTAACATCAATCAATATATATACGAAATCAAATATTCATCTTTTACCTTTACAGGCCAAAGATATTCATCGATTAATCGTGTTCATCTAAACACTGTTCATCTTTGCACTCTGGGCCAAAGATATTCATCGAAATCATTCATCTTTGCACTACGGGCCAAAGATATTCAATAATATCATCATTTAAGGTGAGGATGATGAAAATATTTTTTTAAAGAAAGCGAATCTAGTGAAACAAAATGATGAGGATTAAGGATTAAGGATTAGTACTTTGTTTTATCCATGTCCAAAAATACCTCAAAAATAATCATAGTGGTGTAAAATTCAAGAATGATCAAAACATGGATACAATCAAAGCTAGTATCCACAATAGATATTTTAGACGCGAAAGGAAAATTTTCATTTTTCGATGAATAGTCTTTGAATGATTCGTGAATAAGTGTCGTATATCGTGAATAGTCTTAAGTATCGTGAATAGTAACTCAGACACCAAAAGTTTCAAATTTGATAAAACTTCAGATCAATATTTGACATAATGATATTGAAGAAATAATATCATTCTGAAAAAAAAATAATATCCACTTACCTCGAAAGATCGATCTTACTAAATGAAACACAGGATATAAAGCTATGACTTGAACTTGCACCAGTATAGCAATACTCAAAATATACTCAAAATACTCACAAGAATACGCTCGATAATATAGAGAGAGAAAACTTCAGTTTCTGGTGTGATTTTCAATTCTAACCTAAGCACCCTATTTATAGGAAAATGCTTGAAACATCAAAGTAGAAAATTTAATAAATTAATATTATTTATTTTTTCACATCTTCCTACGCATCCAAGCATCTGAATTCAGTCTCTAGCACATGTTAAAGATGCCCACCAAACACAAAAAAACGTTTTTCTTATTTAAATTATTTTAAACTTCCAAAAATCAATTATTTCAGAGCTTCGGAACTTTAATAATTCATAATAAATAGCCCTTTTATTAGAAAATTCAAATCTCGCGAGTTTTTATAGGAAATTCAATTCTCTACAACTTTGCAGAAGAAAGTTTTTCTAAATTCCAAGCAGAAATTGACCGAAAATACACAAGCAGACGATTTTACAAGCTATAATCAAATTTCGGTCGAAAATGGGGTCCAATCAGACATATAAAACATGCTTTAAATATTTTGGTAACAAAATACTCCTCCACATATACTCATATATCCCACATTCATCGTAAAAATATCATCATTATTATATTATTAAAATATAATAATATATTTAAATAATTATTTTATCGAGAAAAAGATAAAATGTCAATTTTCAACAATTGTCACATTAAAAATTTTCTCCATCTATATCCACATAAATCAATATTTTCTCATCATATGAATCAATAATTAATTATTCACAAATAATATTACGAATCCACAATATTGACAACCAGCGGTTCCCAAGAAAGAGGGGGCTTTCGATAAGAATTTCTCTCTTCTTGGTAGCCTTGATTAGGTGACCAAACCTCTCCTTAGAAGCAGAACTTTCTAGACATTGCCAATAATGTTATCTAATAATATTATTCATTTAATATGAATTATTGCTTCGATAATGAAAAATCTTGTGTAATGACAATTATTGAAACAATGACAATATAAAATATCAACGCAATGAATTATTAAATCAATAAAATAAAATCTTTGAGCATTAATTCATGTAACCATTATTGAGTAGTGCCTTAACTACGTAAGAATCAATAATTGGTGCAATACTGGTGTCTTCTTGTGTGTTAACCACCGAGTATTTTAACGATGATAATTGATAACTACTTCTGTAGTTATTTTTAAACAACTTATATTTGTCATTTTCTTCATCCAATCGCTTTCCGTTATGGGGCCCACAAAAGCTACTTATTGTCGTGCGAATATTATCCGACGGTGAGAATATTCCACGACCAAACGAATATTCCCCGACAACAATGAATATTTTATAACCAACTTTGCTTATTTTGAAATATTTAAGTATTTTACCCATAACTATTCACATTAATCAAATCAACCCTTACTATTTCAAAATAATAAATAGAGAAAATTAAATTTCATTAATAATAAGTTGGGGTCTTACATTTATTGTATGGAATAAATGTAACAAGAAAAGAAAAGAATTTACATGCCACTTACCGAAAATATTTGTCATAAATTTTTATGGTTCCCTGGAATATCGGGATTTGGATCAAATGATGTCGGCACTATAATTTCTTTTGAAAACTCAATCATTCCGTTTAACACCTCATGAAAATATCTATGTATTGTTTGGGTAGAATGTTGAAATCTGCGTTTTACAACTCTAAAGCGTTCATTATGACCTATAATTGTTAAGAATATTGCCATCTTCTCCTCAACTGTTATGTATCTACTATTGTGTACCCATTGTTTTTCCTTGAAGTGTTCACATAGATGTACATATGCATCACGAGAGAGACGCATCAATTCTCGACATTGTGTATTTGATCCATGTAATAACTCTAATGTATAAGCATGTCCATTTCGATCTTAGAAGTATTATCCATAATCCTTAGTATTCTCTTTAAAGATCGTGTTTTCAAATACCAATATATAATCATCAAACATAAAATTTGATCCTCAATATCCATATTACCTATATAAAACATAACAATTTTAAAATACTATAACAATAGCATACAAAAGATAATGATACTATAGCAAATATCACATCCATAATTTAACTTAAGAAGTTCAAAGTCATCTACATCAAATATTACATCCATAATTAGTAATAGCAAATATCACATCCATATTAGCCCCAACATATACAAGATTTTATATCCCAAAAATATCAAATTAGCTAGCCCCAAAGATAAGAAGTTTTTACCCAAAAATATCAAATTAGCTAACCCCAAAGATAAGAAGTTTGTACCCAAAAATATCAAATTAGCTAGTCCGCTCATATACCCACCAACATAATACCAACAACTAAACAATATATCCTAACTTGCGTGAAACCATCATAACCCAATTTTCAACCTCATTTTCTTTTAAAATCATCCATGCTTCTCTATAGCTTGGTTTCTCTGAAAAATATTCCAAGAGCCATCTTGTGTAGTGGATTTTCTACTCCCCAACCAAGTTCTTCCAACTTATCTTTGCATTCTTGCACGGAAGGTCCACTATTCTTTTCAACAATGAGCTTTAAGGCCTTGGACATCTCTTCATCTAGGTTAGTGTTATAGGTTTGTTTAGATGAATGTAGCTTTTTTCTTTTGTCTTTCTCCTCAAAAAGCTAGGAGCGGAAGCATGATATTGCATACCGGGAGTTGATGCATTGGGAGAAGGAATAGAAGTCCCTTGACCTTGGGTGCTAAAAGGAATGTCCTCAAGACTAAAAAGTAAATCAATTTAACTGAACTTTACTCTTAATTAATCAAAATAAAAAAACCCAATCTGATCAAACTAATCAATTTAACTTAACTTAAAGTAAATACAATATTCAAATGGGAGAAGAAAAGGTCAGCATCATCGATCCACCAACTCCATCACTAACAAAACACCACTATCCATCATATTCACAAATAGTATGCCATTAAAACCCAAAATATCTCCCCCACCAGTGGACCGCCACCGATTAGAAACTCACCACCACCACCGATTAGAAAACTCCATTATGACCACCACTTGAAGTCCTATTACTCATAAATTCACATCTCTCATCCTTAATTAAAGGAAAGTGAAAGAAAAGAGGGAGAACAAACCCATCAACCCAAATATGTTTGTGCTCAATCACTGCTATCAGAAAATAAATCATCTCCGATTTGGGAAAAAAATGAAAGAGAAGAAGAAGAAATGGCATACCCATATGCATATACTTCAAGTCTCTCGCCCTTCCCGGAGGCTTCGCACAATTCATTGTTAGATTCACAATCATCTCAGTTGTTTGTTTTCGTTAGGTGGGTTGAAATCTCCTTTTATTGTTCAACTTTTAGGTCTTAGGTCGATCTTTTCGCCACTGTTTGGGTTTAATAGGTAGAAGGCTTTTGGAGGGATGAGTGGATCTGCTGGCGATGGCGAGTGAGGCATCGATGAAATTGCGACAATGAGAAAGCCGTGGAGGAGGTAAGCGGTGGTGGAAGAGGAGAGAAAAAGAGCAATTCTGATCAACGTGGAAAATTTTGATTTTATGAGACTTAAGTTTTGAATGTATAAATGAAAGTGGTGTTCTATTTTACCCTTTAATATATTACTCGTGTTTAGTCTCAAAATAAAAAATTATTTTTTTACACACATTAGTTGTTTCATGCCCCACCTAAATAATCATGACAGTTTCAATTGAATCAAATTAAAAAAAATTAATAATTCAATTATTTAATTAAAAAAAATTTAAAAATAAATCATCAAAGTAGAAAATGTCAATTTAAAATAATAAAACGTATTTAAACCATTTTTTAAAATATGAAAAAGACGTATTCTAACACGGTGAAATTGGAAGGATACAAGTAAAAGTTTAGGCGAAAGAGGAAATATCTTTTTTCTGAACTAGGCCTTAGCGGTGGCCGCTTCCTCGAGTAAATTTGGAAACATTAGCCACCCTCGACCCCGTGTTTACGCGATTATTGGTTCATATATATATATATATATATATATATATATATATAGAGAGAGAGAGAGAGAGAGATAGAAGAATGGTTTATAATAAAAAATTATGAATCAAAAATAGGCAATATGTTAATATTAGTAGTGAACGACGAGTTACATCTGTTATTAATAATTGTAAATAACGAACGTGTAATGAATGTCGCTAAAAATAGTACTGTCATCCGCTACTATTAATAGTAGTGAATATGATTTTTTCAATTTTAAGCTCAGATGTTGGTTCTGTTGGAAGACTTAGTCGTGGTTGTTTCTGTTTGTTGCTTGAAAGTAGGAGACTTAGTTATCTAGAGTCTCAATCAAATAATATTCCTACAAGTTAGGATGTAGTTGTTAGCTTTGAATTTCTTGATTCCTGTTAATTTACCACTATGTTAGTGGGCTGTAATTTCTCTTTTTTGTTATGTTGTATGGCTATAAAGCCAGAAGTTTGCATTCAATAAAGAAGTAAGTATTCCAACAATCTTTGTTCTCAGATATCTTGATACTAATTCTCAACAATTGGTATCAGAGCACACTAGGGGCCTGATTGTGAGTGAGTGCAAACACGAGTGAATAGTGAGAAATTAGAGAGTGCAGAAATGGCAGCAGAGAAGGATGCTATATTGGGAATTCCTAAGTTTAAAGGAGACTATGAGCACTGGGCGATGCTCATAGAGAAATTGAT
This sequence comes from Panax ginseng, assembly GCA_020205605.1. NCBI lineage: Eukaryota > Viridiplantae > Streptophyta > Magnoliopsida > Apiales > Araliaceae > Panax > Panax ginseng. The sequence goes on from CM035144.1 coordinate 129,693,004, forward strand.
ACGATCAAAGGAGTGGTGGCATTTGGTGGAGACAGGTTACACCGAACCAGTGAGAGGCGCGGTCCTGAATGGTGCCCAGAGAGCAGAGCTAGTAGACTTAAAGCTGAAGGATTTAAAGGTAAACAATTTCCTTTTCCAAGCCATTGACAAGACAACCTTGAAGACTATCACCCAAAAAAACACAGCTAAGCAACTTTGGGAGTCAATGAAGACAAGGTTCCAAGGAGATGAGAAGGTGCACAATGCACAATTGCAGACTCTACGAAGAGATTTTGAGGTACTTGAGATAAAAATTGGTGAGTCAATTACTAATTATTTTTCAAGAGTGGTGTTAGTCTGTAATAATATGAGCAATCTAGGAGAAGGCTTGGAAGATGCTAAGATTGTAGAAAAGATTCTGCGTACACTTCCTGAGAGTTGGAATTTTGTTGTATGTTCCATTGAGGAATTGAAAGATATCAAAAGTCTTTCGGTGAATCAACTTCGAAGTTCCCTGCTGGTCCATGAACAAAAGTTTCAGAAGAGAAAGAGTACTGATGAGGATCAAGCTCTGAAAGTTTCATATGAAGGTGGGAGAGGACAAGGAAATCGAGGAGTTTTTCGTGGAAGAGGTAGATGACGAGGCCGACAAACACTCAATGCTTTCGATGTCACAAGCTTGGGCACTTTCAATATGAGTGTCCAGGAGTAGAGAAAGAAGCAAACTATGCCAACATAGATGCAGGTGAGACTTTGCTACTTATGTCTCATGTTAAAGTCACCAAAAATTATGCAAGAGGATCAGCGGTGGAACTTAGTTATGAAGAAGAATTGACATTGATGGCACAAGTAGAGACAAATGGAGTTAGTAGAGCAGATGTTTGGTTCGTAGACTCAGGTTGTTCTAACCATATGTGTGGGGATAAGAAGATGTTTTCAGACTTTGACGGCGAGTTTAGACACTTGGTGAAGCTCGGGAACAACACCAAGATGAATGTAGAAGGAAAAGGCAGCGTGCAATTGTATATCAATGGAGTGAAACATGTAGTCACAGAAGTTTATTATGTACCAGAGCTCAAGAACAACCTATTGAGTGTAGGTCAATTACAAGAAAAGGGTTTAGCTTGATTACGATGCATGAAGGAAGTCTGAATTTACCATCCAAAAGAGGGTTGATCATTGAAACAACAATGGCTGCAAAACATGATGTTCATTATTATGGTAGGAAAGCGATTGCAAATCCTACCAACTGCTTTCTCACTTCAACACTTGACCCACCACAACTTTGGCATTGCAGTCTGGTCACTGAGCTTTCTGAAGTGTGACGCCCCCAAAATAGGTATACATCACCCATTATGAGTCGCCAAAAACATGGTACAGAAAATAACTACAACTTTATTATTACAATTGTCGTGCAAAAATACGACAACACATACTGTGAGTTTAAATACAAATATTGTCTTTTAGACAATATCCACACCCAGATAAAGTCCTCATTACAATTATTGACACATTATTTTATAAAATAGTGAGGACTACTAAACAACTGTCTAGAACCATAATTCCACACCCCGACTACTTCCCGCTATGTTCTCGCTTCCTGAGAAGAAAAATGGAACAAAAAGGAAAAGGGTGAGCTCAACTAGCCCAGTAAAGAATGTCAGAAATCATTCATCTTTGCACTATAGGCCAAAGATATTCAATAATATCATTATTTAAGACTGAGGATGATGAAAAATATTTTTTAAAGAATTGAATCCAGTGAAACAAAATGACAAGGATTAAGGATTAAGGATTCGTACTTTGTTTTATCCATGTCCAAAAATACCTCAAAAATAATCATAGGGGTGTAAAATTCAAGAATGATCAAAACATGGATACAATCAAAGCTAGTATCCACAATAGATATTTTAGACGAAAATGGAAAATTTTCATTTTTTGATGAATAGTGCCGTATTCGTGAATAATGCCGTATACGTGAATAGTAACTCCGACACCAAAAGTTTCAAATTTGATAAAAACTTCAGATCAATATTTCAGCATAATGATATTGAAGAAATAAAATCATTACGAAAAAATAATAATATCCCTTACCTCGAAAGATCGATGCTTAAATTTGACACAGGATATAAAGGCTATGACTTGAGTATAGCAATACTCAAAATACTCACAAGAATACGCTTCGATAATATAGAGAGAAAACTTGATTTACGGTGTGATTTTCTCAACCCAAGCACCTATTTATAGGAAAATGCTTAGAACACCAAAGTAGAAAATTTAATAAATTAATATTATTTATTTTTTCACATCTTCCTACGCATCCAAGCATCTCAATTCAGTCTCTAGCACATGTTAAAGATGCCCACCAAACACAAGAAAACGTTTTTCTTATTTAAATTATTTTAAACTTCCAAAAATCAATTATTTCGGAGCTTCGGAACTTCAATAATTCATAATAAATAGCCCTTTTATCAGAAAATTCAAATCTCCCGAGTTTTTATAGGAAATTCAATTCTCTACAACTTTACAGAAGAAAGTTTTTCCAAATTCCAGGCAGAAATTGGCTGAAATCCACAAACGGACAATTTTACAAGCTATAATCAAATTTCAGTCAAGAAATGGGGTCCACCGACACATAAAACATGCTTTAAATATTTTTGGTAACAAAAATACTCTTCCTCCACATATACTCATATATCCCACATTCATCGTAAAAATATCATCATTATTATATTATTAAAATATAATAATATATTTAAATGAATTATTTTATCGGAAAAAAGATAAAATGTCAATTTTCAACAATTGTCACATTAAAATTTTCTCCATCTATATCCACATAAAATCAATATTTTTCTCATCATATGAATCAATAATTAATTATTCACAAATAATATTACGAGAATCACAATATTGATGACCAGTGCGTTCCCAAGAAAGAGGGGCTTTCCAATAAGAATTTCTCCTTCTTGGCGCTTGATTAGGTGACCAAACCTCTCACTGAGCGAACTTTCTAGACATTGCCAATAATGTTATCTAATAATATTATTCGGATAATATGAATTATTGCTTCGATAATGAAAAATCTTGTGTAATGACAATTATTGAAACAACAAATGAATATAAAATATCAACGCAAAGAATTATTAAATTAATAAAATAAAATCTTTGAACTATAATTCATCAGAACCATTATTGAGTAGTGCCTTCTTTACGTAAGAATCAATAATTGGTGCAATCTGAGTAATCTTCTTGTGTGTTAACCACCGAGGTATTTTAACGATGATTACTTGGTAATAACTACTGCCAGATTATTTTTAAACAACTTATATTTGTCATTTTCTTCATCCAATCGCTTTTTCCGTTATGGGGCCCACAAAAGATCTATTTTTGTCGTATGCGAATATTCCCAAACGAAAGAATATTCCATGACTGACGAATATTCCCAAATAAACAATGAATATTTTATAACCACTTGCTTATTTTGAAATATTTGCGTATTTTACCCATAAACTATCCACATTAATCAAATCAACCCTTACTATTTCAAAATAATAAATAGATAAAATTAAATTTCAATAATAATAAGTTGAGGTCTTCTGACCTCCCTCCTTATGAAATTTAGTCCTCGAAATTGACGTCGTTACTGTATTTCGAAAAGGTGAGGATACCTCGCTTTTCGTTTACATTTCTAATTTCCAGGTCATTTCCTCTATAGCATGATTCATCCACAAAACTTTAACTTGTGGTATGACCTTTATGCGTAGGACATGCTCCTTCCTATCCAAGATCTTGACAGGTACCTCTTCGTACGTTAAGTCTTCGGCTATCTCGTCCGGTTCTAACTCTATAACGTGGTTCGGGTCTTTCACATATTTACGAAGTACAGATATGTGAAACACATTATGAACACGAGACATACTCGGAGGTAACACGAGTCTATAGGCTACATTTCCTACTTGGTCAAAATTTGAAATGGACCAATAAATCGTGGATTGAGCTTTCCTCTCTACTCAAATCTTGTAACTCCTTCCATGGAAGAACTCGCATGAATAATCATGATCCCTATACTAAATTCCACGTCCTTTCGATGAAGATCCGCATAACTCTTTTGTCGATCTTGTCTTTGTTTGTATCGTTGTCGAATCATTTGGATCTTTTCGGTGATAAATACGTCTTAACTTCGGGTCCCAATAATGTTGCTTCACCCATCTCATCCCAACATATTGGAGATCGACACTTCGTCCGTATAATGGTTCAAATGGAGCCACACCTATACTTGCACGATAAGCTGTTGTTGTAGGAGAATTCCACCATGGTAAATACTTATCCCAACTTCTCTTGAAGTCTAGGACCTGAGTCTTAATAGATCTTCAAGAGTTTGAATAATCCTCTACGATTGTCCGTCCGGTTTGAGGATGGTATGCTTAATCCCAGAATCGTAAAAATGCGTGGCCATAGCTTTTTGCAAGCTAACCCAAAATCTTGAAGTGAATCTTGGGTCACGATCCGGAACTATGGATCTTGGCATGCCATGCAACCTCACAATCTCATTTACATATATCTTAGCAAGAAGACGACTGAAGGAATAAGTCTCCGTGTCGGCAAGAAATGAAGCGGACTTGGTTAATCTATCAACAATAACCTAAATGGCATTGATGCCTTGAAAACCGTAGAAAGACCCATGTGAAATCCATGGTAATGTGTTCCCACTTCCATTTCGAATCTCAAGTGGTTGCAATGGACCATTAGGTACTTAGATGCTCCGCCTTTACACGTTGACAAGTTAAACACATCGAGATAAACTTTGCAATCTCTCTCTTCATATTGTTCCACCAAAATGTATATCGAAGATTACGATACATTTTAGTACTTCCAGGATGGATTGTAAATGGTGTATTGTGTGCCTCTATCATAATCTTGTACTTCAAATCAGAGTTATTAGGAACACAAAGTCTGGAGTGAACTCGAAGTATTCCTTCTTCATCAATTCTCGCTTTCGGAATAGCACCTTCTTGTACTTTCTTCTTCATACGCATCGACTCCGATTGGTGGCTTGAGCAACCTTAACTTTTCTATTAAAGTTGGCTCTGTCATTATACTTGACATCATCGCACTCATTCCTGCGTATGATTCTACTCAACGCATCGCCTACCACGTTAACTTTTCCGGGATGGTATTGAATAGTGTGGTCGTAGTCTTTCAATAGCTCTGTCACGTCGGCTGCTAGCGTGTTGAGTTCTTTTGAGTGAAGAAATATTTAAGGCTTTTATAGTGCGAATATATCTCCACTTTCTCCCCATATAGATAAGTGCCTCCATATATCTTTAGCGCGAAAAATCGATTCTTTTGACTCTAGATCATGAGTAGGATAATTCCTCTCATACTCTTTAAGTTGTCGCGAGGCATAAAGCTATGACTTTCCCACGTTGCATGAGAACACATCCTAACCCTTTGCACGAAGCATCGTTTCGTAGATAACAAATCCATCAAGTACGGATGGTATTGTTAGAAACAGTCTTAAAATGAGTCTCTCTTGAGCTCTTGGAAACTCTTCTCGCATTTCTCGCTCCATCATTGAATTTTATATCTTTCAAAGTCACCGAGTTAATGGAGTAGCGATTAGAGAAAATCTTTCCACGAATCTCCAGATAATAACCGGTAAGCCCGTAAAGCTACGTGCGTTTTGATCACCGACTTGGTTGCTCCCAACTTTGTCTTGCTTCAATCTTATTTGGTCCCACAGATACTCCATGTTTTCGACACCACGTGTGACACCCCCAAAATAGGTATACATCACCCATTCGAGTTGTCGATACACGATGCGAAATAACTACAACTTTATTATTACAACAATAAAATCTGTGAGTTTAAATCTGAGATATTGCCATCTAAACAATATCCACATACAAATAAATCCTCATCATAATTATTGATACATTATTTACAAAAATGGTGAGGACTACTAAACAACTCTCTAAAACCATCATTCCATACCCAGACTTGCAGACTTCATTACATTTTCGCCTCCACGAGAAGAAAAATGGAACAAAAAGGAAAAGGGTGAGCTCAATCAGCCCGATAAAAGAATATTATAACTAAGATAATATACAACAAATTATCGTTAGTCTTCAACGAAAAAAATTTAATAGAATACAATAGGCAACAAGTTTTAAATCAATACTACATGAATGAAAAATATTAATTCATGTAAGAGTTACGTAGAGGATGAAATCTCTAATATCTATGAATTTAACGGTCCATCATCAATATTTTTATCCTGTAACATCAATCAATATATATACGGAATCATATATTCATCCTTGCACTCTGAGGCAAGGACATTCACCATTAGTCATGTTCATCTAAACACTGCTCATCTTTGCACTACGGGCCAAAGATATTCATCGAAATCATTCATCTTTTTTGCACTACAGGCCAAAGATATTCATCAAATCAATCATCTTTGCACTACGGGCCAAAGATATTCAATAATATCATCATTTAAGATCGAGGATGATGAAAATATATATATATTTTAAAAAACGAATCGATTGAAACAAAATGACAAGGATTAAGGATTAAGGATTAAACTTTTATTTTATCCACGTCCAAAAATACCTCAAAAATAATCATAGTGGTGTAAAATTCAAGAATGATCAAAACATAGATACAATCAAAGCTAGTATCCACAATAGATATTTTGAACGAAAAGAAAAATTTTCATTTCTCGATGAATAGTCTTAGTATTAAATGAATAATCAGAGTATCGTGAATAATTATCGTATCGTGAATAGTAACTCAGACACCAAAAGTTCCAAATTTGATAAAAACTTTAGACCAATATTTGAAAGATAATGATATTGAAGAAATAATATCATTACGAAAAAAAAAATATCCACTTACCTCGGAAAGACAAGATTTAAGCTGGAATCTTCGGATATAAATTTATAACTTGAACTTTCATAGTATAGCAATACTCAAAGTATACTCAAAATACTCACAAGAATACGCTCGATAATATAGAGAGAGAAAACTTCAGTTTCTGGTGTGATTTTCAATTCTAACCTAAGCACATTTTTATAAGAAATTGCTTAGAACACCAAAGCAGAAAATTTAATATAATAATATATTTATAAAAAAATTTCTACGCCATCCTTTGGAAATCTGAAATCAGCCACCTAGCATGTGATTAATGAGGCTCACAACATATAAAAAACGTTTTTGTTATTTTAAACAATTAAAACTTCCAAAAATTAATTATTTCGGAACTCCGGAACTTCAATAATTCATAATAAATAGCCCTTTTGTCGAAAAATTCAATCTCGCAATTTTTATAGGAAATTCAATTCTTTACAACTTTGCGAAGAAAGTTTTTACAAATTCCAAGCGAAATTGGCCAAAATGTCAACAAACGGACGATTTTACAAGCTATAATCAAATTTCAATCAATAAATGGGGTCCAATCAGACATGTTTAACATGTTTTAAACATTTATTGCAACAAAATACTCTTCCTCTCTCGTCATACTCATATATCCCACATTCGTTGTAAAAATATCACCATTATTATATTATTAAAATATAATAATATATATATTTAAATGAATTATTTTATCGAAAAAGATAAAATTTCAATTTTCAACAATTGTCACATTAAAATTTTCTCCATCTATATCCACATAAAATTAATATTTTTCTCATCATATGAATCAATAATTAATTATTCACAAATAATATTACTGAATCACAATATTGTGACCAATGCGAGTTCCTGGAAGAGGGGTTTTCCAATAAAATTTCTCCTTCTTTGGGCGCGCGATTAGGTGACCAAACCTCTCCTTAGACGCGAACTTTCTAGACATTGCCAATAATGTTATCTAATAATATTATTCAGATAATATGAATTATTGCTTCGATAATGAAAAAATCTTGTGTAATGACAATTATTGAAACAACGACAATATAAAATATCAACACAACAATTATTGAACCAATAAAATCTCTTGAGCGATTAATTCGTAACCATTATTGAGTGGTTGGCTTTACGTAAGAGTCGATAATTGGTGCAATATCGTGTCTTCTTGTAACACGACAACCGTATTTTAATTTTAACCATAGGGTATTCCAACGATTAAAAGCAGTAACAATTCTGTGAATTATTTTTAAACAACTTATATTTGTCGTTTTCTTCCTCCAATCGCTTTTTCGTTATGGGGCCCACATGGTCTTGCATGTCGTCGTCGAATATTCCCAAACGATCTGAATATTCCACGACCAAACGAATATTCCCCGACAACAATGAATATTTTATAACCACTTGCTTATTTTAAAATATTTGCGTATTTTACCCATAACTATCCACATTAATCACATCAACCCTTACTATTTCAAAATAATTGGAGGAAATTAAATTTCATTTATTAATTATTTGGGGTCTTACACCACGTGCCCAAGGAATGCTACTTCCTCAAGCCAAAACTCGCATTTCTTCAATTTAGCATATAGTTTGTTTTCACGAAGCCTTTGGAGTACCAGCCTCAAATGGTGCTCATGATCTTCACGACTTTTGGAATATATGAGAATGTCATCAATAAGGACAACAACGAACTGATCCAAATATTCCTTGAATACTCGGTTCATCGTATCCATGAAAGCCGTGGGAGAATTAATCGTCAGAAAGACATGACTAAGAATTCATAATGCCGTCATAGAGTTATGAAAGGCGGTCTTTGGAATATCCTCGATTCTAATCTTGGTTGATGATATCCGAGCGAAGATCGATTTTAGAAAATAATTGTGCTCCTTTGCAATTGGTCAAACAAGTCATCAATATGAGGTGAGGATACACTATTCTTGATGTTGACATGGTTCAATTCCTAATAATCAATACAAAAGTCGCATCTACCGCCTTTTCTTCTTCTTCTGAATAAAGCAGGAGCACCCCAGGAGATGTCTTGGGGCCAGATGAAACCGATGTCCAACAACTCCTGTAGTTGGACCTTTAACTCCACGAAGTTCAAGGGTTTTAGAAATGGGCTTTATGCCGGGTTTCAAGATCGATAAAGAATTCAACTTCACGTTACGGGGTAGGCGGGAAGTTCTTGAAAATCGTCGGGAAAGTCAATAACAACGAAATATTATTCAAATTTGGCGTGTCTTTATTCAAATCCATAACATGGGCTAAGAAAGCTTGACATCCATTTTTCAATAAACGAATAGCTTTATGATTAGATATGACAGTGATTGGTTTTAATGGTTTAGTTGCTTGAATTAAATCTAACGAGTTATTTAGGAATATGAAAGCTAACAACCTTATGAAAACAATCAATTTTGGCATAATGAGTAGTTAACCAATCAATCCCTAAAATCACATCAAAAACAAGTATCTTTAAAGAGATAAGGTCAACAGGTAAGGTGATGGTGCCAAATTGAATCAAACAAGATTTATAAGCGATGGATGTGATGAAAGTTTTTCTAACGGAGTTTTCACGAGATAAATTCAAAGTTTAATTTCTCCTGAGTCAAGTTTAAGCGTTGAGCACAAGCATGAAGATAAATGAATGGGTATGACGATATCAAGTAAGGTATAAACTTCGCAAGAATTTATAAATAGCTTACCCGTGATCACCTCGTTTGGGTTCTTTGCATTTTGACCAGTCACAACAAACGCTCTTCCAGGAACCGTTGACTTTGACTTTTTCGGGACCGGTCTTTTGAGTCACCGTCCCCCATTGAACTAGGTTTCTTCTTCTGTCTGATCTCGGCGATATGTCCTTCCTTTCCACAATTATAGCATACCTTGGCTGTTGTGGGAAGTTTGGTGATATGTCCCTCTTTCCGCATTTATAACATATAATGGATGGTCGTTCTCCTCCCTTAGAACCGATTCTTCTGCCAAGCCTTTGTCGTCTTCACGTAATTAGTTGTTAAATCTCCTCTTTTTAAAATCTCCTCCGACTCGCTTTCTTATTTTCATGGCCATGATTACCACGAGTGGTTACCATTTTGTCCGTCTTTTTCTTTCTCCGCCGGTTATCGTTGTTTTTGTTGGCTTCTTTATCTCGGTATGATCCTGATTATGGTCCTCTCGGTTGACCGTACTTTTTATCTCGCTCTAATAATTGAGCCATGTTTACAACATCTCGAATAGAGAGAAAATTTATGAGAAATGAGATATTGTCGTATCTTGGGGTTTCAAACCTCTCGAAACATCCGAGTCATCGTTCCTCATTCTCCACCAAATGAGGTGCAAACTGGATAACTCTGCAAACTTTGCCTCGTCTTTGAGACAAATCATGTTGTTTTGTTCTAATCGATGAACTCCACTTCCTTCATATGATGAACACTTTCGAGAAAGTATTTGTCATTAAATGGTTTCAAACGTCTCCCAAGACATCTTTGAGTCTTGGTTTGGATGGAGTGCGCTTCCGGAGACTCCCACTTGGTGATCTTCGCCACTACGGAACATAAAGGTGGTGAATGGAACCTTCTTCTCCGTGCATCCCAAGACATCGAATATCTTGGCAATTTGCTTAACCCATGTTTCATGCCATGTGATCGGATCGGGCTTTCCTTAAATTCGGTGGTCCCGACTCTTTGAGCTAGCCATTTGACAACTGGTGAATTCTATCATTTCTCATGTATTTTGAACCACGAGTCTCCCTCGTGCGATTTTGCATGAGCTGCAAAAGCTTCTAAACATTCCTCGTTCATCATCTGCTTCGGTGGTATTGTTCCTGAGAGGAACATTGCCAAACAGACTGTTGCCTGCGTTCTCCTCGTTGGTGAGTACGAGCGTCTCCACGGTCTCATTTCCACTTTATTAATATTCTCGATTCGACATTCTCAAATACTATCATAAAACAAGGGTTAATTAAGGAAATCAATATATCACATAATATCCCTATATCTTGACCAACTAACAAATAAGCTTAGGTAGGACACCTTTAGCGAAGGATTTATTAAATCTCTCCCCTCCCAATTCTATTCCCCGATCTCCGCCAGAGATTATATCCCTAAGCTCGATACCAACTGTGGCGCCCCCAAAATAGGTATACATCACCCATTCTCGAGTTGTCAATACATTGTGCTGAAACAACTACAACTTTATTATTACAACAAGTAAAAGCTGTGAGTTTAAATACAAATATTATCTTCTGAACAATATCTATACTCAAATAAATCCTCATCACATTTATTTATATATTATTTTACAAAATGGTGAGGACTACTAAACAACTCTCTAGAACCTTCATTCCATTACCCCCTAGGCTCGTCTGCTAGTATTATATTCTCGCCTCACGAGAAGAAAAATGGAATAAAAAAAAAAAGGGTGAGCTCAACTAGCCCAAGTAAAGAATATTATGACTAAGATAATATACAACAAATTATCGTTAGTCTTCAACGAGGGGAAAAATATAATAGAATACAATAGACAACAAGTTTTAAATCAATATTCGCAATGAAAATAATAATTCATTAGAAGAGTTAAGTAGAAAATGCAAACTACTATCTTACATGTATGAATTTAAAAGTTCATCGTCTATCTTTTATCCTGTAACATCAATCAATATATATCTGAAATCAAATATTCATCTTTTCTTGCTACGGGCGAAGATATTCATCGATTAGTCATGTTCATCTAAACACTGCTCATCTTTGCACTTCGGGCCAAAGATATTCATCGAAAATCATTCATCTTTTCTACGGGCGAAAGATATTCAATAATATCATCATTTAAGGCGAGGATGATGAAAAATATTTTTTAAAAGCGAATCCAAAGTGAAACAAAATGACAAGGATTAAGGATTAAGGATTAGTACTTTGTTTTATCCATGTACAAAATACCTCAAAATAATCATAGTGGTATAAAATTCAAGAATGATCAAAACATGGATACAATCAAAGTTTAGTATCCACAATAGATATTTTAGGCGAAAAGGAATATTTTCATTTTTGATGAATAGTCGTAGTATTAATTCGTGAATAGTGTCGTATCGTGAATAGTCTTGAGTATCGTGAATAGTAACTCAGACACCAAAAGTTCCAAATTTGATAAAAACTTGGATCGATATTTGAAAGATAATGATATTGAAGAAATAATATCATTACTGAAAAAAAAAAATTCCTTACTTGAAAGATCGGTCTTTCTAAATTTGAAACAGGATATAGGCTATGACTTGAACTTGCACCGATAGCAATACTCAAAATATACTCAAAATACTCACAAGAATACGCCGATAATATAGAGAAAGAAAACTTGGTTTACGGGTGTGATTTTCAATTAATCTAAGCGCTTATTTATAGGAAAATGCTTTTCCACATCTTCCTACGCATCCAAGCATCTGAATTCAGTCTCTAGCACATGTTAAAGATGCCCACCAAATACAAAAAAACGTTTTTCTTATTTAAATTATTTTAAACTTCCAAAAATCAATTATTTGAGCTTGAACTTCATAATTCATAATAAATAGCCCTTTTATCAGAAAATTCAAATCTCGCGAGTTTTTATAGGAAATTCAATTCTCTACAACTTTGCAGAAGAAAGTTTTTTAAATTCCAAGCGAAATTGACCAAAATACACAAAGCAGACGATTTTACAAGTTATAATCAAATTTCAACGAAATGGGGTCCAAACATATAAAACATGCTTTAAATATTTTTGGTAACAAAATACTCCTCCACATATACTCATATATCCCACATTCATCGTAAAAATATCATCATTATTATATTATTAAAATATAATAATATATTTAAATGAATTATTTTATCGAGAAAAGATAAAATGTCAATTTTCAACAATTGTCACATTAAAATTTTCTCCATCTATATCCACATAAAATCAATATTTTTTCTCATCATATGAATCAATAATTAATTATTCACAAATAATATTACGAATCACAATATTAATGAACCGGCGGTTCCCAAGAAAGAGGGCTTTCCAATAAGAATTTCTCCTTCTTGGGTAGCCTTGATTAGGTGACCAAACCTCTCCTTAGACGAGAACTTTCTAGACATTGCCAATAATGTTATCTAATAATATTATTCACTAATATGAATTATTGCTTCGATAATGAAAAATCTTGTGTAATGACAATTATTGAAACAATGACAATATAAAATATCAACGCAAAGAAATTATTAAATCAATAAAATAAAATCTTGAGCGAGAATTACCGTAACCATTATTGAGTAGTAGTGCCTTCTTACGTAAGAATAAATAATTGGTGCAATACTGGTATCTTCTTGTGTGTTACCCAATCGAGTATTTTAACGAAGATTAATGATAATAACTTCTGTAGATTATTTTTAAACAACTTATATTTGTCGTTTTCTTCATCCAATCGCTTTTCAGTTATGGGGCCCACAAAAGATCGCTACCGTCGCATTTAATATTCCCCGAACAGCCAGCAAGAATATTCCACGACTGAAACGAATATTCCCGATAACAATGAATATTTTATAACCACTTGCTTATTTTGAAATATTTACGTATTTTACCCATAACTATCCACATTAATCAAATCAACCCTTACTATTTCAAAATAATAAATAGAGAAAATTAAATTTCATTAATAATAAGTTGGGGTCTTACATAAGGGGTATTTTTTTTTTCATGTTCATGAAGAGAACTTCTGTTATTCCATTCATATGATTATGAGTTATTCATATGATTGTGGACAAGAATTGTTGATTGATGTTACAGGGATAAAATATTATTGGTGGACTTTTAACATGGAGAAGATAATAGACCTGATGGTCTATTTGACTCTTTTAATGGATTGCTCGTTCCGCTGCAACTATGGTTGAAAAGTTTTATCATCTATCATATGTTCTAAACCTCTGATTTATTATTGACGAAAGCTATTGATAATTTAATTATCCTTAGTCATAATATTTCTTATTGGGCTAAAATTTGAGCTCACCCTTTCTTTCACTTTATTCTTTGAAATGAGAAGCGTAATTTGGACTAGTCGGGGAATGGAGTGACGGTCCAGATGATAGTATTAGTAAGCCTCACTATTCTGTTAAATAGTGTGATAATAAATGTAATAAGGACTCCTTTGAGTGTAGATATTGTCTAGATGACAATATTCTTATTAAAAATCTCAATTTATATTTTGTCGTATTTTACACGACAACTGTATTATTAAGTTATATTTTTATTCTGTACCATGTATCTGGCGACCCAAGATGGGTGATGTATACCTATTTTGGGGGCGTCACAGATGCCTTACAAGTGCAGTGAAAGGCATGACACCTCAGGAGGCCTAGAGCGGAGAGAAACCTTCTGTGGAATTATTTAGTCTTCAGCTGTATTGCTTTCGTTCATGTTCCAGAGGCTAGAAGAACCAAATTGGAGAATAGAAGTGTGCCTTGCGTCTTACTTGGAGTAAGTGAAGAGACAAAGGCCTACTGTAACGACCCCAAAATAGGTCCATTCCATCCGACCCATTCTGAGTCGCCAAATACATGGTACAGAAAACAACTACAACTTTATTACAACAATTGTCGTGCAAATACAACAACACATATCTTTGTGAATTTGGATACAAATATATATCAAGCTGTGACTCATGTCCCAACCGTGGATGACACCTCATAATGACACCTTACATAAAGGTATAATAAAAACCTGTTTTTAGAAATTAGAATTTTTGGGAAGTGCTCAAGAAAACCTTCTGGACATGGGAGGCCATGCTTAGGTTATGATAGATATCATATGGCCAGAAATTATCCTTGGTTGACCCAATAGACCCCAAAAGACAAATGAGAAGATTACTATCATATTCTTCCCAATGGTGAGTTTTTCTTTGACATATCATTATCTCTACTGCCTCTAATTGAGAGTTAAATTTCAAATAGACTCGAAGATCATATAGGTAGTCTTTGGTAGATATACTCAAAGAAGTGGATGAACACAACCACCCTGTTTATGATGACACAAGGTTGTATGTCATTAGACATCTTGTATGATAATGGCAAAACACCTTCCAAGTTAAATTCACCTCACCTCAACATCTATGTACCATCGTTCTATTCCCTTGTTATTCCCCGGTCCGTCCAAATTACACTTTTATTACACGAAAGGAATTGTGAAGCAAAAGGGTGAAACCTGACTAACTTAGTAAAAAAAAATATCATGACTAAAGATAATTAAATTATCAATAGCCTTCATCAATAATAAATCGGAGATTTAGAACATATAGGTAGATGATAAAAAAAATTCAACCATAGTTACGTTGAACGAATCTAGCACTCCATTAGAAGAGTCAAATAGACCATAAAGTCTATTATCTTCTCCATGTTAAAAGTCCACCAACAATGTTTTATCCCCTCAGAACATCAATCAACAATTCTCATCCACAATCACATGTATAACTTTCATAATCGTAATTGTTGTTCTAAATTCCTTTTCTCATTCGGACGAAGATAATTTTCATCACTTGTCTTTACCTCAAACATCAATGATCATGGTTATACCAAATCACAGTTCCTGTTCATAATCATACTAATAAATTTATCTTTTCACTACGGGCCAAAGATATTCATCAACAGTTCATCTTTGCACTATGGGCCAAAGATATTCATCAATGATTCATCTTTGCACTACAGCCAAAGATATTCAACAACAGTGTCATTTTTGCACTTTCGACCCAAAGATATTCATCCCCAATTCATCTTTTTACACTACAGGGCCAAAGATATTCCTCAACAGATTCATATTTGCATTACATGTGCCAAATATATTAATATCTCAAAGAAATATATAATCATTTCTGAATTTATATAAACAATAATTATAACCATGTTGATCGATTCACCTTTGCACTTAAGCTAAAGATATTCAATTATAAATTCAATTGTCATGATCATACCAAATACAATTCAACTTTTCACTTCTTGGCCAAAGAGAACCCTAGTCATGATCATACCAATAATCTACCCATCTTTACACTCGGTGAAAGAAATTTCAACATCGTAGTTATAAAATGTTATATATGATAATAAAATCAATATAATCAATATATCGTTTTAATCTCCGTAGTAATATTCATAAATCAACTATAATTTGGTTAGAAAAAAAAAATAATTTTGTCATGAATAGTAACTCATGAATAGTAACCGTGAATAGTAACTCATGAATAGTAACTCGTGAATAAGATCTCATGAATAGTAAACCCGACTCAAAAAAGGTAGAAATTCCACAATAAAATCCATACCAATATTTCTAAGATAATGATATTGAAAGAATAATATTTTTTAAGCTTATAAACAATTTATTTTAATTGTTTACACTTTATTAAATAATGCATTTAATCATTCTAAAATGCCAAACTCATAAGATTTCATCACCAATAACCAAAATCCTCATCAAAAATCAAGCATATACCTCATGTAGGATTCTCAAGCCATAAAATCATATTTTTAATTTTCTTACTTCACATAACATATTTAATTCATTTACTCATAACTAGTCTATTTTCATGAAAAATAACAAATCGGTTCCAAAAATATTTCTTTCTCCGAATTTAGCGAATATAGTCCTATATTGAACATATATTTTTCTCTTTAATTTTTAAAAGTCATTTACTATTTTTCACATGGCCAAAACTACCGAATATTTAAACATTTATCATAAATTGTACTTTTATCTAAAAATTCTGAAATTTACGATATATATAACGATATTATATAGATGTACTCCCAATAAAAATTCATCAATTTTGGAATTAACCACAAGGAGTTATAAGGGTTTTCTTTTAAAATAGTCTTTCCTCATAAAATTCATAACTCTTAATCTATACATCCAAAAATTGCCATTTTGGACACAATCAACAAAACTCATCAAATTATCATTTCAAATTTTTACGTAATTTTGAAGGTTCATAAGAATTTGAAATAATAACCCTTAAAATCCTTTATTATCCTTACCTCAAAAAGCGGTGCTTACGATTGGAATAACGTTGAATCGAACTTGCACCGTATAGCAATAGTCAAAGTATACTCAAAATACTCACAAGAATACGCCGATAATATAGAGAGAAAATTTGAGTTTACGTGTGATTTTCAATTATAACCTAAGACCTTATTTATAGGATATTCTTTAGAACACCAAAGCAGAAAATTTATTAAAATAATAATATTATATTTTTTTTTCCAAGACTTCATACGTATGCTCTCAACATCGAACTCAGCCCCTAACACATGTTAAATGAGGAAACAAAAAATGTAAAAAACATTTTGTTATTTAAATTATTTTAAACTTCCAAAATCAATTATTTGAGCTTCCTAACTTCAATAATTCATAATAAATAGCCTTTTGCCGGAAAATTCGAATCTCAGCGAGTTTTTATAGGAAACTCAATTTTCTACAACTTTGCAGAAGAAAGGTTTTCCAAATTCCAAACAAAATTGACCAAAAATCATAAACTAGACGATTTTATAAAGCTATAATCAAATTTCAATCGAAGAAACGGGGTCCACCGAACACATAAAACATACTTTAAATATTTTTGGTAACAAAATACTCCTCCTCCATATATACTCATATATCCCACATTCATCATAAAATATCATCATTAATATATTATTAAAATAATATATTTAATTGAATTATTTTATTAGAAAAGATAAAATATTAATTTTCAACAATTGTCACATTAAAAATTTTCTCCATCTATATCCTCATAAAATCAATATTTTCCTCATCATATAAATCAATAATTAATTATTCACAAATAATATTACAGTAACACATTATTGACAACGGTGCAGCTTCCTGGAAGAGGGGTTTTCCAATAAGAATTTCTCCTTCTTTGCCAAGCATTAGGTGACCAAACCTCTCCTTAGATGTAACTTTCTGACATTGCCAATAATGTTATCTAATAATATTATTCAAATAATATAAATTATTGATCGATAATTAATGAAAAAATACCGTAGTAAAGTAATGATTATAAAATATCAACGCAACAATTATTGAATCAAAAATAAAATATTGAATAATAATTATCGTAATAATTATTGAGTAGTGCCTTCTTACGTAAGAATCAATAATTGGTGCAATACCGTGTCTCTTTGTAACAACAACGCGTATTACTTTACTTTACCCACCGAGTATTCCAACAAGATTTGACGATAACAACTACGCCTGTTATTTATAAACAACTTATTCTTGTCGTTTTCTTCCTCCAATCGCTTTTTCATGGGGGGCCCCAAAAGCAAGGCTTGGCCGCATTTAAATATTCCCCGATAGTATGAATATTCCACGACCAAACGAATATTCTCCGACAATGACAATGAATATTTTATAACCACTCATGTATTTTTGAAAAAAATTCATATATCACCCTTAACTTTAATTTTTATCAATTTAACCATTTACTTGAATTGTAATTATAAGAAAAATTGAATACTTTTATTTGAGAAAATTCGGGGTCTTACACCTCTGATTCTACTGATCGATCACCAAAATATAGTGATTAGTAGAGGCGTAGTGTTCGAAGAAAGCAAAGAGTGGACCTGGAATGGAATGCCAAGTGAAATGAAATGTCAATGGAAATTTGGAGTGGGAGAAGATCAAAGTAACAAGACGAGATAGAAGATGAAGCATCGCGCGGTGATGATGAGAAAGAAAGATCAAGAAGCTAAAATTCGGAGAAGGTACTTGAACTCAAGAAAAGCGAGAAGAAAATGTGACAACTCACCCATGGGTTATGAGACACCAGAAGCAAGGGAGGCCAGAGAAAGAGGACCACCAGCTTGGATGAGTGATTATACACCAGGTTCGGGACTTTCGGACTTAGAATTGCAAGCTAATATGGCATTAGTGATGCCCAGATGATCTTCTGAAGTTTCGAGGATCACGATGAAAGTGAGAGTGGAGAAAGGCCATGGATCACGAATCGAGTCCATTGAGAAAGAACAAAACATGGAGGTGGTTAAGTCGCCTTGAGAGCTAAAAGGATAGGAGTAAAATGGGTTTTCAAAACTAAATACAATGAGACAGGGGAGATTGACAAGTACAAGGCTCGATTGGTAGCAAAGGCTACTCGCAGAGGCAAGGAGTGGATTTTACAAAGGTTTATGCTCCGGTGGCTCGAATGGATACAATTAGAGTAATGCTTGCTCTTGCTGCACAGAGAGGCTGGATTGTGTATCAACTCGATGTCAAATCAGCGTTTTTGCATGGTGAATTAATTGAAGATGTCTACGTCGAGCAACCTTTGGGGTATGAGAAGAAAGGAGAAGAGGATAAAGTTTACAAGTTGTAGAGAGCACTGTATGGGTTAAAGCAAGCACCTCATGCTTGGTTTAGTCGAATTGATACTTACTTCAACAAAGAAGGATTTCAGAAATATGGCAATGAGCAGACTCTATTCTCTAAAGTTAGTAGTGGAGGTAAAATCTTGATAGTAAGTGTTTATGTTGATGATCTTATCTATACAAGCAATGATGATGTGATGTTGAGAGAATTTAAGACTTCTATGATGAAGGAATTCGAAATGACAGACTTGGGGAAGATGAGGTTCTTTCTTGGTTTAGAAGTCTTGCAAAGAGATAATGGTATTTTTTGTGTCAAAGCGTGATTTGATGGAGGTGCTTAGGAGGTTTGGGATGGAGGAAAGCAAAGAAGTGAAAAGTCCAATAGTTCCAGGCTGCAAGTTAAGTAAGAATGAAGGAGGAGAGTTAGTGAATGAAACCTACTACAAACAAATTGTAGGGAGTTTGATGTACTTGACGGCCTCAAGACCAGATCTGATGTTTGCAGTGAGCTTACTGAGCAGATTCATGTGCCAGCTAATAGAAATGCATTTTCAAGCTGCCAAGAGGGTGATGCGATATCTTAAAGGTACCACAAGTTATGGTATATTCTATAAGAAGCAAGAATATGAAGAACTTGTTGCTTTTACGGATAGTGATTATCTTGGGAGACTTGGATGATCTAAAAGTACTTAGGTTATGTGTTCTTAATTGGGGGAAAGTCACGATTATCTTGGGCATTACTACAAAAGCAAAGAAATAGACAACGCCTTGAAAAAACGCGTTGTTGTTTCATCGAAAAAAAAATATGTAGTTAAGGGTGTCATCTATTTGACACCCTTTACACAACGCTTTTTAAAACGTTTGAAGTTAAGACATTACACAACGTTTTTTAAGAAAAAACGTTGTAGATTTATTTTTTAAAAATTAGCAAATGCTTAAAAATGTTGTAGAATGTATGATTCCACAACGTTTTTTGGATAAAAACGTTGTTGTTTAGTATATCAGACAACGTTTAGACACATTTACACAATGTTTTAAAAATGTTGTAGATTAAAAAAAAGGTTGTAGTTCACCTATATTACCAATGCACCTGCAATATACTAATGCCATGATATATAGCTAAAATTACAAAGAATATTAATACCATACAAAATGTTTACATCCCAATAATTATTTGTAATGCCAATTACAAAGAATATTAATACCATACAATACGTTTACATCTCAATAATACCAAACTATCCATACATCTCAAATTCATTTTTGAGATAAACAATAGTAATCCTGTTAATTTATAGCTGAAAAGTGGGGAAATACAATTGAACTTTGTCAACAACAAAAAAGGAAGCATTACAGTTTCATGCCCTAAGAGTCCACACACCTTTAGAGAGAGATTATCTTCAAATAAGGGGCATGTATTGTGACATAATAGCCATAAACTCCGAGTCCATGTAAGACTGCTGTAAAAAATAAATATCGTACATTAGTGAGTTATTGGCATCCCTGGAGAAAGATTAACGTATATACGCTGTTTGTAACATTATTAGAAAAAGTAATTAGTTCATTTCAGTTTTAACTTCTTACAAATGCAGAACTAGTTCTAGTATCAAAAAGTAGGCATCAATAAATATAATCAATAATTCAAAGCAAGTGTGCCTGTATTTTAGAAACACTCGAGCAAATTGGTGGTATGAAAATCTGTACAAAGTGAAAAAAAATTGAGATTGTATGCACAATTCGCATGTACAAATATCCTGAAAGACGGGTAGAACGCAAAACTTCATGATGTTCCAACCTGCGAGAAAGATGAATCTCAGACGAATACAAGAGGCAACAAAAAATTTGGAGTATAAATTGAATATTACAAGAGAACAAAACCTGAGAAACATAAAATACAAAATATTAATGCATGCTTATGTGCTTAGAACATTATTTGCACCAATTCTAAGAAAAAGAATAATAGAATTCTTGAACCTAAATATAATATTCTTTAAAACCAACTTCAAATTTCTAAGTTCTACCCATAGTTCTACTTCCTTAAAGAAGACATGCATTATGTTACCAGCTTGAAGAGACAGTACTTCCCACTCCCTTCCTGCACCCAAATTTTGGCAGATTGATGTGTAACATTATTATAGAAGTTAAAACTGAAATGAGTTATCATACCGATACATGTGTCTTGCTCCATTATATATAATTTGTTTCCCTTGCACTTGCAGCCATATCCGCCCTAAGTGTTCTTACAGGAGCAACCTTCGCACTGACAAGCAAGGCCTTCCTTACATTCATCAATATCTGGTACATGATCCAAAGCAGAAAATTCCTGCATTTGAAGCCGAAGCAGTGGGTTCCCTAGCTTGTTTAGCTGTACTTGTAGACCCATCATGAACTGCTTCAATACTCCCAATGTCACTGAAGTCAGGGAGGTATTTGTCTACATCAACAGGTTTGATCTGCAGGTGCTCCTGCAATAGAGATAATGCCCCATCCCCATCAAAATTTTCAATATTTCTTGATAGCAGTTCATAACTTCATTAATAAAAGAGTGTCTTGAGATAATAGCAGTTTATAACTTCAATATTGGTTTCTGCAATAGAGATAATGCCCCATCCCCACCAAAAGACCCTTCAAAGAAGGGAAATCTGCGGATTAAGTTCAACATCAAGTTCCCAATGAGATTAACGGCTGAACAGAAGTCTGGGATTAAGAGGCTACTTGCTCCATGAGTTGGGTGTTTCAGCTGAACATAAGTCCAGTATTCTGGTTATTGTATACATTTTTTGTTTCTTCTCTTTTCTTTTTTCTTCTTTAAAGGTGGCTACAATCTGCATTTGTTTAATGTGTGATAGATCAGTATGCTTGTAATTTAGTTGAATTATGTAACAAAATCAGTTTAGTTGAGAAATAATGTTAATGAATAAACCTCTTTTTTGATTACTAGATTTTTATGCTTATCAAGTATTTAACAAATGACTTGTCAGATATGTGGCATGTTCTACTTCTAAATCCTCCTCCAAAGATTTGTTCTATATTTAAAATAGGAAATGCTGTTGCTGCTGTATCACCCATTTTATAAACCTCACAAAACAGAATCAGAATAACAAGCTAGAAAGTGACCCATGTGAGAGGATACAAAAAGTAAATCAAAATTAAATGCTGCAAGGTAAAACCCCTCTCATACATATACATATAGTAAATTGCAGTCCTAAGATGCACATTCTTATCTATACTACCGATGCTGTGTCTATTACTAATTTACTATGAATGAAAATAAAATTCAAAAATATGTTACCCTTCGATTGTACACAGAAATCAGCTGCTTCCGACGCCTGAGGAGCCTATGTATCCTTCAAATTTTACCTTTCATTTTGGTTTACACCATTTATACCATATATCATTATCTGTGTCCTCTTCATTATCCTTGAAATTAGCGACCAAGAAGATAGTACTCTGGATTCTCAAATCACAATCTCACAGTTAGCAATCATAAAAGCAAAAATATATATTTATAGGGAACAATCAGTACAAATTACAGAAACAAAAAACAAAGGCTAAAAAGTCAGGAGAAGATATACAACTACATTTTGACAGCTGTTTTCAAAATATAGGACATTGAATCCACATTAGAGTTTAGACTGAATAATATATTCAGTTAGTTCTAACTGAGGGGTTCCCATAAACACCTTAATCATATCATTCATAGAAAACTAGACATAAAAACAGTAAAACAGCCTAGGATAACAAATAACAGGAAATAAATTCCACCCTGAATACCTTTCCAACAAGTACAACAGCACATAAACAGTCACTCATTAATATAGAGCCAGATCTTTATCTTGAGTAACAGACCATGCACACACCAGTGGCGTATGGCAATAAATACTATGCTATCCACCAACTAAAACACCATTAAAAGAAGTAACTTTTATTTTCTTGTAAAACACTAGCCCTGCTCAGTTCATAATGAGAATATTTTCATCTTTTTTGATTCCCTATTTTATTTTCATTATGCACATAAAAGAGGAGTCGTGTGAAAATCTCATGTACGGTTATGGAGCAGAGATTCTTTGAATTGAATGACAACCGTAATGGATGTCAGCTCAATCCGAAAGAAATTATGCGGAACTTTACAGAATTATTAATGAAGTTATGCGACTAGAAATATTAAGAAATATTTTATAATGATGTAATCTTGTCGCAATGTCTCTTGAGAGGATAAAAGAGTGTCATCATTTTCAGAAACCACTGATGAGTAATGATGCCTATAGCTAACTAACTTCCTGAAAAACAAGGCATCTAGTTTTACATCATACAATAAAGGTTAAACATAAAAGTAATAACCAGTAAACAAAGCAGATACTTATTAAAGAGGCTAATAAGAACCACTGATGATACCCCAAAATTCCTGGTCGATTTACGCAAGCAGGATTGGCAGATGTATTGTACTCATTCTTTTCAATCGTTTTACCACCTGTGTGTCTTTGCATTTCTTCTTTGGCATCTACAGACCAGTTCCAGACAAAGGGAAAAACAGTTGTAAACTATGATTGCAAAACAGGATTAACAAAAATTACATAACTAAATATACATTCAAGTTTTTCATAGGCAGAGAAGAACTCCACTGGGTCTTGCAGCTGATCAATATCCAAGATGGGTTCCAAACCGACAGAAGGCTGGCTGTCAAAGATATTATAGTAATCAATATAATTTTTTCAGATAATATATCTCAATTATAGAAATTGTAAGTTTTACCTTGTGTTTGGCTTCAAAGAAAACCGAGCACGCCATTTACCCAAAGCCGGTCTTCGCTCCTGGGGATTTCCACTCCCTTTAGCTGCAACAACTTCATTCTCAGATTCTCCAAGGCTTACAAGTTTGAAATTCAGAAATTCTGAACCACCATGTACAATTCCCTTTGCCACAACAACTTTTTATGAAGATACAAAAAGCAAAAGGACTAAACTTTTACCCTTATAACGCTGAAATCCAATATTACAATTCAATTTGTTCCATAGTTACTACAGTGTATCTGCCATCAGCACAGGCAAATGGCTAAATCAACATAACAGATAGTGTTATGGCCAATAATGGATGACACAAAAACATTAATAATTTTAGAATTGATCAAATTCATCAAAGATACAAACTTGAACAATAGAAAACAATTTCAGAAGGAAATGTTACACAATGGGTGGGTCAAGAAAATACTTACAGAGTTACAATTTGTCAACTGAATGTCGAATAATTGAGATAACAAAACACAAATAGATCTTCAAAAATACACAAACGAGCACAGGTAATCATCATTTAAGTATCAAATTTCTTCCAAGCAAAACCCTAGAGATAAGGTATCATACAAATGTTGTTAAAGAGATAAGATATCATACACTGAAGGCCAGTTATTAAATTTTGTATCAATTAAAACCATGTATCAATATTTTATTAAAAATATATGCTAAAAATGATGACCCCATTTGCTTACCCCCAACCCACTAGATCAAGGCTGCAGAGTCCCTTCAGAGTAGCCATTTTAGTGAGGTACAATCCATGGTGTCACAGTTTGCCAACTATCACACTATTGGCATCCAAGGCACTGGCCTAACTGTTGCTCAGGTCACGGCTTTAGCTCGTCGTACCCACTTGAAAGTGAGCCTAGATGAAGCTGTTGCTCGTGAACGCGTCACCAAAAGTGCCAACTGGGTAGCTGACAACATCTCCCGTGGCACAGACACGTATGGCGTGTTACTACTGGCTTTGGTGCAACCTCTCATAGGCGAACCACCAAGACGGTTGACCTACAAACGGAGCTTATTCGGCTTCTAGGGTTTAACCGGTCCCCAACCGTGGGGGTTGAAGGGGACGGCGCCGATTTCAAAGCCTGCCATGTTGTTTTCCGATCTGATTGAGGTGAGAGAGTGAAGATGAGTGAGAAAAGGGGAGGATGTAGAGATTGGGATTTGGGAGAGCAGAGAAGCTTCAGATGTTGGAAGCGATGTTGGAAGGCTAGGAGAGAAAAAGACTACGTCTTTTAATTTTAAGTGTTTAAGTTACGTGTTTTTTTAATAGACAACGTTTTTAAAAAAACGTTATCTAGTTAAAATTAAAAAAAATATTTTTTTAAATAAATAACGTTTTTACATATATATCTATAACATTTTTTTTAAAAACGTTGTGAATAAAAAATATTATGATTTAAGTTATTGTGCTTTTTATTTTTTGTAGTAGTGTTAGGATGTAGTTGTTAGCTTTGAATTTCTTGATTCCTGTTAATTTATCACTATGTTAGTGGGCTGCAATTTCTCTTTTCTGTTATGTTGTATGGCTATAAAACCAGAAGTTTGCATTCAATAAAGAAGTAAGTATTCCAGCAATCTTTGTTCTCAGATATCTTGATACTAATTCTCAACAGGTTCTAATATTAAACGATAGAGATGAGTATATCCATTTTTGATTCATAACAAATACATGTTATTGAACTCGTAGTCCGTTACTAATAATAGCGACGTGAATTAATTTCGATCATTATTCGTTAGTTACTATATTAAAAATAAATTAGCTATAGCGACGGTTTTATCAGTCGTTATAGCATAGAAAGCCGATTTGTTTTTAGTTCGCTTTCTATGGTTCGTTAGAGAGAATTAGCCTATATATATACGATTTGTTTCTCCAGCAAATTATAAAAAACGAATTAAAAACAAATCGACTATAGAAATAATCAAATAAAATTCCTTGCGCTAAAGCCAAATAGACAACCCAAACACTGAGTTAAAATTTGGTACCACTCGGAATCCCAAATTCTATACTCCATTCCATGTCAACAAGATGTTGCCTGTCGAAGAACTTTTAAGATAATAGTGGAACTAAATAATAATTAACAAGTGATATTTTTTTATAATTTATATTTTGTCTTGTTTAGTAAAAAAATCTTGTAAAATAACCACATAATATCCTTATTTGAGTTTACACTCATTGAGCTAATTCCTTCGATCGGTTACAATAATGTTATATATTTTTTTGCAAATTATGTCTTAATGATTTTATTTACAAATTAAGAGGGACGAATATATATATATATATATATATATATATATATATATTATGACGGTTTTTGAAATTAAATGATTTCGGTTTCACTTAAATCATATAACTATTCTAAACTATGGCGACAGTTTAACGTCGCTATAGCTTAAAATATCTGTCGTAATAGTCCTACTGTGTAATACATACCTGTGTATATATATATATATGTAGCAAGGAGTATTCCTCCTTAAATAGCACTCCTTTGTTAAAACTACGTCGTTTTGGAGTGACCGCGAGTGGTATTTTTGTAAATAAAAAGAAAAGAAGTGGGACCAATCTCTTTTAAATCACCCAAAACGATTTAGTTTTAATAAAGGAATGCTATTTAAGGAGAATGCTATTTAAGAGGAATGCTCTTGATCCTTTTCTATCTATATATATATATATATAGGTCGAGGATCGTAAGGATCCTTACTTTCTTAAAATGAGGACTTTTTTTTTTTTTTTTTTTTAAAAACAACTAAAAAAAAAGTTTAATATTTTATGGGCGAAATTTTTCATAATCTGATGTTTTGGAGTGACGTATAACAAAACATGTATGCATGATCTGCAATTGTACCACCACTTTTGGTATAGGTATTCAAAACACGCCCAAAAACATTGTATTATGGAAAAATTTGATTCCATAAAATATTAAACTTTTTTTTAGTTGTTTTAAAAAAAAAGCAAAAAAAACAAAAAAAAAGTCCCTCATTTTAAGAAAATAAAAGATCCCTTACTTGATCATTTCTATATATATATATATATATATATATGCATGTTCATGTAAAGTGAAACTCTTGAAATTAAACCTTCAAGAAGCTACCAACAATTTGCAAACTGTTTTTGAGTCGAAGCATTTAATTTTTCAATAGAATGGTCTAGTCTACTTTCATTTGTCTGTCGGGTTCTTGGGTATTACTTATGACCAATGACTTGGTCCAAAAAAAATTCCAAGTTAGGGAATTCAAAATTTTGTTCTCAAATCACATGGTTATGACATAAGTACCAATCACGTAAGATTTATTTAACTATATAATGTTACTAGAACACATAATTTAATAAAAAAAAAATTTAGAATAAAGATTTGAGATCTCTAACATAATAATCTTAATAATTTTCAATGTAATACAAATGAAAAATCGTGCACACTCCTTTTTTTTTATTATTAAATCACAATTTGCAAATATCAATGGTCATGTTCCCAGTTTTGTTTCAGATTTATATCTAAAAATATATAAGTTATTAATAATGGTGGTATAACCATACAATCAAGATAAAAAGCCTGAAAATCTCGTGTTATTTTCTAATACTATCAATAAAGATAATGCTATTAGGATTCTCAAATTTTTATTTTAAAAAATATTTTAAATAATGTGTCATCATTACATCTCCAGACTTTGATATAAAATATAATTATCTTTTTTTTAAAATCATTTTATTTGAGAGAAATACAATGACATTAAAAATTCAGTGTTATTCATAAAAATAATTCTTTTTTTTATATATAGAAAAATAGAAGAAAAAAAACACTTTATTTAGAACAGATGGAATATTATTACTTGGTGTATTTTTGTGATTCTGTCGTCTCTGTCACTTTTGACGATCTCCGGTTAAAGGAACAGTCGGCGTTGAACAATACTAGTATACTACAAACACGGACGTGAGGTTTCATCAAATATATATATATATATATATATATATATATATATATATACGGACTATTTGATAAAGTGAAAGGAGCCGAAAGAAATCTATTATATTATATATACTAAATCACAGTACATGACACAATACATTGATATCTGTCCTTTTACACTTTCAACACCTGTCTATTCTAATTAATGCTCCTAAATATCTTTTACAAAAATACTCTTCACAACCGTGACTCTGTAACAACTGGAATCCTATCCTATCTTCAACTTTGGCGTTCAAATTCGTTCAAATAACAACTGAAATCCTTATCTTCAACTTTGGTGTTCAAATGATGAATCTAAGAAACATACCACGTCAATAACATTTATCCTCCTCTCCCCTCATTTCTATCCCCACTTTCACAAATTTCAAATTATCTCAAAACCAAGCAATTCCAGATGGTCGCCTCCACTCGTGCCAATTTCACGCTGCGTCGTTGTCCAATCTTCTAACATAAGTGGAGTGAAATTGTTGTGTGTATTTAGGGCTTTGTTGAAGAAGATTAAAAGGAGAGTATCGGTTAGGAGATAACATGCTCGCTTTACCAATTTATTCTTGTCATCGTCTTTTTCTCCTTGACCAACCCAAAATGTGATTGTTTGATTTTATTCTATGCCTTGATTTTGTTAATTGTTGCACATACCTAAGTTGAATTTAATAAAAGGTGAAATTAAGGCTTGGATTCACTCTGATCTAATCTTTCTTTTCTTACCTCACTTTAATCATTTGTGGGGTATTTTCTTTGGTTTGTTATAATGTTTGCCTTTGAATTTCCGTTAAACTAACTGTGATTTTACACCTTTGAATCCTATATTCCTGCAGGTAGTTTACAATATTGAATAGCCTATTTCAAATAACAACTTCAGAAATTGGGGAAATCAACCATAAGCCATACATGTCAGAATACAAGAAAAAACATGAAGAATTTACTGTCAACCAATGCGACAAGACTCGGTCAAGAATGCGTAGAAGGATGATTATGCTGGAAAAATAAGAAAAAAAAACTGCAACGTATACTTTCTAATTATTTTTTTATTATTTAATTGTATAAAAATATTTTCCCCATCTGCTAAACTATCCTACGCATATTGATTGTGTTAGAATCCACCAAGAAAATGAGCACAAGTCTACATCTACGAGAAGCAAAGAAAACATCTAGAATGCATCTAAGTGACATTTCAAATGGTAATTATTTCATTCAATCTTTGTATTTATTTTACCTCAACTAATTATGACGCCCCCAAATAGGTATACAACACCCATTCCGAGTCGCCAAAATACATGGTATAGAAAAGCAAACTACAACTTTGACAATACAGAGATGTAAGTGTAGAATACTGACAATACAACTGTGAGTTTGAATACAAATGTTGTCTTTTAGACAATATATACACACCCAAATAAGTCCTCATTAATTATTCATACACTATTTTACGAAGTAGTGAGGATGACTAAAACATCTTCCTGAACCATCACTCCATACCCCTTTCTGATCCTCGCTATGTTTCTCACCTCCCGAGAAGAAAAAATGGAACAAAAAGGAAAAGGGTGAGCTCAACTAGCCCAAAGAAGAATATTATGACTAAGATAATATACAACAAATTATCGTTAGTCCTCAACAGGAAAAAATCTAATAGAATACAATAGATAACAAGTTTTAGATCAACAAATGCAATGAAATAAGAATCCATTAGAAAGAGTCACGTAGAAAGAATTCTACTATCTTCTAAGGTTTAAAAGTCCATCATCAATAGTTTATCCTCGTAATAACAATCAATATACATCTTTAATCATCTTTGCACTACTGTGCAAAGATATTCATTTAGATATCACCAAATAATCATTATTCATCTCAACATCCGCTCTCATTGCATTATGTGCCAAAGATATTCATCGATTAATCGCTCATCTTTTGCACTACAAAGCCAAAGATATTCATTTATATCACCATTTAGGACCGAGGATGATAAAAATATTTTTTAAAAAACGAATCCAAAGGAAACAAAAATGACAAGAATTAAGGATTAAGGATTCGTACTTTGTTTTACCTATGTCCAAAAAATACCTCGAAAAAATAATCATCAGGGTGTAAAATTCAAGAATGATCAAAATATGGATACAATCAAAGCTAGTATCCGTAATAGATATTTTGGACAAAAGAAAAATTTTATTTTTCTAAGTGAATAAAGGTCAGATTCGTGAATAAGGTCGTATACGTGAATAAGACCAGTATACGTGAATAAGAACTCCAAACACAACAAGTTCCAAATTTGATAAAAAGTTCACCAATACTTGGCATAATGATATTGAAGAAAAAAATATCATTTAAGAAGAAAAATAATACCCACCACCTCAAAATAACCGTCTTTCCGATTGAATTTCTGTATAATAATGATGAAACTTCATGACCAGATAAAGAACACTCAAAGTATACTCACAAGAATACGCCGATAATTTAGAGAGAGAAAGAGAAAAACTTTGTTTCGTGTGATTTTCAATTCTAACTTAGCCTCTATTTATAGGAAAATGTTAAGCATGAAGGAGACTAAAATAATAAATTAATATTATTAATTTTTAAAATTCATACGATGCTTTAGACCATGACCAGCCACCACCTTGGAAAAAATCCCAGCAGACCCATGTGTTTGAAAAAAAAAAACAAAAGTGGGTCCCACCCATAATTTAATAAAAATCATTTTATTCTCCTAAACTTCAATAATTCACAATAAATAGCCTTTTATCGAAAAATTGAATCTCACGATTTTTTTATAGGAATTTCAATTCTCTACAACTTTACAGAAGAAAGTTTTTCCAAATTCCAAATGTAAATTGACCAAAATCCATAAACGGACGATTTTACGATACTATAATCAATTTTCAATAAGAATTGTGTCACCGACACACAAAAACATATGTTAAACATTTAATGCCACACAAATACTCTTCCTCCTCATATACTCATATACCTCGTTAATATATTATTAAAATAATATATTTAAATAAATTATTTATCGTAAAAAGATAAAATATTAATTTTCAACAATTGTCACCTTAAAAATTTTCTCCATCTATATCCACATAAAATAAATATTTTCTTTATCATAATAATCAATAATTAATTATTTAAAATAATATTATAGAATCACAAAAGATCGACAACCGTGCCGCTCCTGTGAGCAGGGGCTTTCCAATAAGGATTTCTCCTTACTCTGCTGGCAATGATTAGGTGACCAAACCTCTCCTGTATGTAACTTTCTAGACATTGCCAATAATGTTATCTCGATGATATTATTCAAATAATATGAATTATTGATCCGATAATGGAAAATACTCATGCGTGCTGACAATTATTGAAGCAATAATAATATAAACTAAAGAACGCAACAATTATCGAATCAATAAAATATCGAATAAGAATTCACCGTAATAATTATCGAAAAGGCCTTCTACGTAAGGATCAATAATTCAACAATATCATGTAATACCGCGTGCCATCACCGTGCAACCACGCGATATTATCGTATTTTAACCACCGTGTAACCCAACAAAGGTTAATTCGTGAATAATTTACGTCGTTATTTATAAAACTCAATCTTTGTCGTTTTCCTTCATCCAACCGTTTTTCGTTATGGGGCCCACCAATGACTGCGCCATCGTACGGAGATTCCAGACAAAAAGAATATTCCACGACCAAACGAATATTCCCCGACCATAACCACTTGCTTATTTTGTAAACTTTGCACATTTCACCCATAACCAAAGAATTATATCAAATTAACCCTTATTAATTTAGAATAATGAATAAAGGAAAATTCAATTTTATTTATAATAAGTTGGGGTCTTACACTAATTGCTTATCCTAATATAATATGAATATTTTATGTAGTTTGTACAAATCTCAATTCAGCTTTCGATGAAGTTGCTGTTAGTCGTATTTATCCAGCACCAAAACATTATCAGCGTATAAATCAGCGAGATTGTGTTCATCCAGTACCTAATGATGGTATTCACTCTGATTTTCTTTATTTTTGACCTTTAAAATTCAAATTAAATTCATGAAATCTAATTTTTTAAAATCATGACACACAAGTTATTAAAGAAAAGGAAAACACTCCGGTTAGCAGAGAAAACTTTGTTCATCTTTCGCATAATGGTATTTGATTTTCTCATTTTAATTTTCTTTGATTTAATAAATTGAAAATGTTATAAAAATTCAACAAATTTTATGTCAGAAATTATAAATGTTCATGTATTTGTTATTATATTCTAGGTATCTATCCAATGAACTTTTCTACTATTTCTAATTCATTGCTCAAATCATCCAATACTCCCTCAAATCATCCAATACTCCCACTGAAAGAGATTTGCTTACAGGAAACACAACAAGCCAATAATGTCGCTGTTCGACATTTCAAACGGTAATAAACGTCTACTATTTTACCTTCTAGATGCGCTAAACTATGAATATTCATCATAAACATAAATTTAGTTATTTTATGCAGTTTGTACAGATCTCAGTACAACCTTTAATGAAGTAGATGCCAATCATCCTGAATCATGTTCTACTGAATCGATGCAAGCATCAAGGTTTAATCAACGATACACTCCGCATTCCAACATACATAATGTTACTCATAGTATGAAGAGTAAAGCATCTCAACCAGGATCGGTACATATTGCGGATCATGATAATGCAAATCGCCATCTCGTAATCAATATCAACAAATCATGGCGACCCAGATTAGCAAAAAGAATAAGGTTAGTTCGTACAATCCCCATTTCCCCTCAATTTTGGATGCTCTAAATAAATTTTAAAAACCCTAAATACAATCCCCTAATAGCTACGGTTTATATTCACACTCAATTGCTACGGGTTTTGACAAACTGCCAAAGTGCTCCCAAATCGTCATCTCGCAATCAATATCAACAAAACATGGCGACCCAGATTAGCAAAAAGAAAAAGGTTAATTTTCCCCACAATTTTGGATTTCATTTTTCATTTGTTAATTTTCTCAGTCTGGTACTCATATGGTGGTGATTGTTTATTTGCTATTGCATAAAAAATAATTTGTTGCTGACGGGGTATTCAGAGCTGAGCTAAACGAAGTTCTTATGAGATAGTTGGCGGAGGATGGATTAATCAAGCGATGAATCGCTTAGTTATTGAGTCTTGATTCATCCGCTTGATATAATTACATTTTACTGTTATATTTAAGTGTTTTGTTTTTGGGTCAGAATCGCTAGTCCGATTAAGTAATCGAGTTAGTTATTGAAATATGTTCACTACACTTTAGATTTATATCAACTATTTTAATATTATCCTTTCTAATTTAATTATGATATTATCCTTTATAATTTCATATTATATATTATCCTTTGTAATTTAATTATGATATTATCCTTAGTAATTTAATTGTTATCTCTTAATTTATTTATTATAATCCAGTAAATCACTACTATAAATCTAAACAGATTTTAGATTTATATCAACTATTTTGATATTATCTTTTGTAATTTAATTAGGATATTATCCTTGATCATTTTATGTACGTGAAGCTGTTGAAAAGCTTAAAGCTTCCGAGCTTTCAGATCTGGTTTTTCATCTTCTAGATGTAAAAGATCCTGCAAGCATCGCTTCCTTGGCGAAATGAGTCGTAACCAACTAAAAGAAACTTGATATTCTGCTGAGAAATTCATTTTGATGCCAATTAACTACTTGAAAATGAGGCAAGGGAATACCAATAACCATTTCATATGCTTAATTTTTATACAGGTTAATAATGCAGGAGATGATGAAAATATTGTAAATTTTGAAAGACTTGGAAGTATTATGGATGGATC
The DNA here is from genome assembly GCA_020205605.1 of Panax ginseng. Lineage (NCBI taxonomy): Eukaryota > Viridiplantae > Streptophyta > Magnoliopsida > Apiales > Araliaceae > Panax > Panax ginseng. Next base: position 129,726,855 of record CM035144.1, read on the forward strand.
AGGGAAGTATTATGGATTGAGCACGGATTATGCGTCGATTCTTTTACATGCAATTTATGTAAGCAAGAACCAATGGTATATTTGTGTGTTCATATTCAAAGCCACTAATTAACGAAAATAACAGGTGAGATACTATGGATGTTACACCTTTTACTATCTTTTATATATACTAAATTCCAAGCAAGATAAAGAAGATGATCCGAAACATAAAAGCGGATCGCGAGCATCCACAAAGGATGAGAAGATATATATAATGCTCAAGGAATGTAATATGGATCCCAACAAGACCACCCGTAAGCTCCTTCTCCGGACTTTGTTCTTTATTTCCATTTATATGTTTGTTTGTTTTTATCTTGATTTCCACATGTTATGTTGATCTATGTTTTTATTTGAGGATTTGGTTTTGAGTGTTTTGGATGTGTTTCTATTGTTATTTATATTTTGCTTATAGTAAGTTGGGTTGGAGTTTTCATAGCTTCACTGTTGTTATTTTCTGAAAGCTGACCTTTTTTCACAGTTATATCAGGAAAATCGCTTTTGATTTTATTATAAGAAGTGGGTTTCAAGGCCATAAAAGTGTGAATTATTTGGGCTTTTTCTTTGATAATGAATAGCAATATTAAGATCTTGTTGATTTTACATTGATGCTCATGATATTTTTTCTCGATAGTCTATATGTGGAGTATTGTTACTAATTCCTGCATTCCAGTGTAGTGGCTGTATATTTTGGGCAAAATTTTTCCTTTTTGTTATAAAATAACAACTGATTGATTCTATGCTCGCAGATAAATTTCATGAAGGTAAATGGAAACATGATCGAAAAAAAAAGGTAAGATTTTTCTATGAGTCATAAGAAAAGAATCTATACTGATTTATGCACCAAGTTATACTACAACTGTGTACCTATAAAAAGAAAAGTTCTTTGACCAATGTGTATCAAACAACATGAGAAGTAATTGATGAAGATGGATGGTTTCATACTGGAGACATAGGGTTATGGCTGCCTGGAGACCGCTTAATGATCATTGATAGGTGATAGCACAATAAAGTTAGCAATAGACCTTGAAGGAATCGATGATGACTATGATTGCTTGTGAGTTATTAACTGTTAATAAGAATCATCATTTGAACGTAGTTCTGTTACACTGTGACAGGAAGAAGAATATTTTCAAGTTGTCACAGGGAGAATATGTAGCTCTTGAGAAAATTAAAAATGTATATGCTAAGTAGATCCAAATGTGTTTAAAGATTGGGCTGCTGCTAAATGCCTTGAGGTAAACTCAGCTTAAACCTCACAAACTTAAAGTTGTTAACTTCACAAACTTAAAGTTGTTAAAGCACATCGACTCTTTTAACTATTTTGACATAATTTTTGTCTAATCTGCGGATGTAGTCTGAAAATTTAGAACAACTATGCAATGACCCCAGAGAAAAGTCTTGGTTGATATGGACGCAGTTGGAAGAGAAGCTCAGGTACTCTTATTTCTCTGATAGATTTTTTTGCAATTATGCTTTGAAATCATTGTTTTACCCCAACAAATGACATAATACACTGCAGCTGAGAGCCTTTGAATTTGCTAAAGTTGTGACTTTGGCGCTTGAACCTTTTACTTTGGAGAATGGTCTGCTCACACCAACATTTAAGGTGAGTGTCAGAGTTTTGTAAGACCTAAGAGCCATATAATATGTTTCGGTTTAATAAAAAATAACAAGTTTTCACTTTCGTGTGCCTTTTCATCTAGATCAAGAGACCTCAAGCGAAGGTGTACTAAGCCAAAGCAATAGCAGACATGTATGCATAGGTTGTGACCTCTGATCCTCTACCCGTAAAACTGTTGTAATATATGAGAGGACAAAAGAGAATACTAAATTGAGGCCAGAGATTTTATTTCCCATAACTCAAGCCCGATCTTTTACTTAAAATGCAATTTGGTAATGTGAACTTGACAGGTTCTAGCAATCCCTAGGCCTTTGTGGTAAAAAACCAATAAATTCATGTTAAATCTCCGGTACTTTTAATTGGTTCGTTGTATACAAATTGTTATCTTTGTATGTTGTTAAGAAATTATCATTGATATTTAGGAGGAGTATTAACAAAATAAAGCACTTCACTTTAGAGAAGTCTCACGTATCCTAATCAACAATGTTGATAAGTCTCAGTATTTTGTATTTATGTTTAATGGGTACATAAGCATTGTGAAATTTGAATCAGATCATTCTCGTGAGATATCAACCATCTACTATTTAAACTCTTATAAATTTTATTTTATAGTTGGTTGTTGTTTTGGTCCTAAATGTCAAAAAGCTGTGTAGCATTAACTTTTCATGCATAGATATGTTATAACATTGTTCTGTTTGACTAAGTCTTAAGTGGTATCTTGGTGACGGAGGAATTTTTTAAGGGTTTAGATCCAATTATGAGCTCAAAGCATGGTTGACGAGTTATTATTCCGCTTACGTAATAATCACCTCTTCTCTTTGATGGAAGAAATCGTTTTTTCTTGGTTTTCCGGAAGAAAGCACAATTGGTCTCCTCAGTAAATATATTTTAGTTGTCTTTGCAAAGATGTTGAAGCATTGGAGATTCTTCTTCAAGGTCTTAGTGGTGTTTATAGAGAATGGTTAAGGATCCATGAATTCTCAACTTTTTGTAATTTCTTTTAGTTGATTCAGTTAGGAGTTAATGAAGGTGTTGTACATCTGGAATAGTTAAATATTCTTTTATGTAGAAGGTATAGATTTATTTAAGATGTCTTGTGTGTTTTTGTCTACTTGGTTAAAATATGTTAGCTAGGCGTGGGAGAATTAGTGAGTTTCCAGTATATTGCATCCCCTTGCTTACACATCATTGTTTATTGAAACAGTTGTCCTGAATACTGGGAGGAGCGTCTTAAGTCTGAAAGAGTAGAAGCGAATTCGAGAATTAAAGGAAGACTGGGAATCCCAATCTTAGGTTGTTCATGGGTTGAATATAAAATTTTCTTTCAAGTGCTTGTATAGTGTTAGTTTGAAAACCCTTTGATGTCTTTGTTATTTCGTAGGGATTGCACATGCTGCGAACTAGCAATAAATTTGTACATAATATTGTCTGTATGTTCCTTTGTTGTTCTATGTTGGAAGTTTCAACAAATATGAATTTGTCAGAAAGGTGTTACCCTCTTGGTGATTTATTACATAGTCTTTTATTTTTATTTTTTTAATTGTTGTTATTACAAAGATTTATTTGTCATGCTTAGGATTCAGCAGCCATTGTTATGATTAGCCTTCATTATGTGTTTCTTGATTGAAAGTATTATCATTTGAATTTTTTTACTGTTAATTTTTTTCATATTTTCTGCACCTATTGACTTCATGATTTGAATCGGAAAGCTCGGCAAAAGCTGTATAAAAATAAAAAAATTAACTTGAATATAAATATATATGTCAAAATTTATAGATATTGTTGACATCAAATTAGAGGAAGAAAGCAAACAAATAACTTAGCAGTGATTTGCAACTACACTTTGGTCAAGAAAAAATGATTTGTCCACAAGTTGAGGTCACTTATTTTGTCACTAGCTTAAAAGCAATAGTCACATACTTAGAGTGTAATGCATAAACCGATAAACTCTCATCACTACCCCCTATAATGTATATTTATTTGTTTTTCTGTGTAAAATTTGATTATCGCACAATAATATACTATCTTCTCATTATATTTTAATTTATTAATTGTACGTACACATTTATTATTAAAAATTTGAATAATCTCGCCGCAACGCGCGGGTTTGTATCTAGTATTTACTGTTGGGATATTTCACATGAGTCTCACATTGGATAAATTTAAGAGTGTAGATGGGTTAATAAGTATGGTACAGACTCAACCTAATAGGTTTAACCTTTTATGTAAGAAGGTGGTCCAACATACTTATTGTGTTAGTCTACACAGGTGTGCATTGCATGGTGATATGGGATGGATCGTACAATTCCGCTACACTTACTCTATCTGTTCCTAAAAAACTATCGTTTTAAAAAAAAAATTATTTTAATTTATTTATCATTTATAACTTTCTATGAGAATAAATTATTTATCTCTTATATCATCCCTATATTCTCTCATTGTCCCAATAAAGTATTAATAGTTTTCAACGTGATTAAATTTCAAACAAATTTTAATTGTTAGTACTCTCTCCGTTTCTAAAAGATTGTCGTTTTAGAATAAAAAATTTATTTTAAAATATTTGTGGTTTATAATTTTCTAGGAGAAGAAATTATCTCCTTTGTATTAATAGTTTTTAATTTCTCATAAAGAGGTAGCGAATTTTTTTTTAAATGATAATATTAATTGATTTTTTTAATTAATATGTCAAAATTTTAAACGATAATTTTTTAAAAATAGAGGTAGTAGTAAATAATAATATTAAATGACTTTATTAGTATATGTATAAAAATTTTAAACGGTAATTTTTTAAGATAGGATATAATAACAGTGTAGTGAGTACTCAAGTAGGTACAATGATAACAGCATTATTTTGTATGCGATTAATTCTTCTGGGCGCGTGATTCTGTGGCCATAGTAAATTCTACAACGTCAAACCCTAGAAAATACATATTAATTGATTAGCAGAAGTTGCGTACGTACGTTATATACTTTTTCAATTTATTATTATTAATTGTTTAATATAAATCTAAAATATTTTAATTAACATAATAATAAATTACTTAAAAAGTAGTATAATTTGAAATAAAATTATTTTTCATACTTTTTAGTGAATTATTTTAATTTTAAATTTAATAAAAAATATCTTAAATAGAATTTTTAAAAATTTAAATTAGTAGTATATAGTTTGAAAAGTATACAGTATAATATACTCCTATGTATCATGTACTAGTAATAGTATCTAGCTGTTAAAAAAAGGACGTTGGAGATATAAAATAGAGTATTTGGGGTGACCAACGAAAAGCAAAATGACTTTTATATGGAGTACGTGGGAAAAGTAGGTATCCTATTCCTGGCGGTTAGCTAGCTTTTGAATTGAATGCTAGCCCTGGCCCTGGCCAGACAGGTGTGGGTAATAAAGGTGTAGATCATTTAAGTCAATTCTGATCAAAATTTGATTCAATTCAATCCAATTCAATGCTATTAACCAAAGAATAACTCTCGGATGAAAGTTGTACAGGTTTATTGGACATTTTATAATTTTTTAAATTTTTTTTTTGTTAGTGATTTTTAAAAAATGTATAGTATTTATTTTAACAGAAATTTTTATAAAATATAGTGTTTTATGTATAATTTGGATACATATACAAATACAGGGTTATACAGTCTAAAACACTATATTTTGTAAAAATTCCTGTTAGAATAAATACTATACATTTTTTAAGGGTCCTTAGCAAAAAAAAAAAAAAAAATTTGCAAAATGTCCAATAAACCTGTCCAGCTTTTTTGTCTGCGTAGCATTGTTCTTAACCAAATCAGGAAACAAATCCTTTCACACTGTCAAATGGATCATATATATATATATATACAATCCGGATTTTAAATTCACCCCTTATCTAGTTCACCTTATTCACTCTTCTTTAACGACGGATCGGATGACAATTCGGTTCGTCACTATATGTAGAACCGTCGTCTTAACTTTTAGCGACGGACAACACATAACGACGGACAATATATAACGATGGACCAAACATATAGCGACTAACCGAATCGTAGTCCGGTCCGTCACTAAAGGGAGGTGAGCAAAGTGAGTTAGATAAGGGGTGAGCTTAAGATCCGGACCGTATATATATATATATCCCATATGGCCAATAATTCTATATCAAGGTATAAAAGTATATATATATACTCCATTCCTCTCCAAAATTAAGAATTAATTAAAATGATAAAAAAAATTATTCTCAAAAGTACGACAAAAATTTTACATAAACTAATTTATCTTACTTATTTAAATAGTCTTTCTATTCAATACCCAATTAAATATATTAACACATAAAAATATATATCAACTAATCACAATGCTGGAGGACAATACATATTTTTTATTTCTTGGTTAGAGATAAATTAGAGTTAAATGATATAACACTACTATTATTATATGGAGATCATGTACAAGGGTAAATTGAAATATGTATATATATTTTCTTTTATTTTTTTTTTATTATTTTAATTTGTGTAAAAATTATATTTCAATTATCTTTTGGAGATGAAGGGAATATATTTTTAGCACTATTGTTGGTATAACAAATTAATATATATTTTACGACACTTTAATAATTGTTCTAAGTACACTTTACGACTTGCACAATATTTATTGTCTTGACAACACTATTATTTTTATTTTAATAATATCAACAGCCTATTTTTATCTAGCCTTCCCTTAATGCATGGTTGACTGCATGGGTGCTCATTAATTTTACCGTCATGATCCATTGAATGAGCTTTTTATTCTTCTTATTTGGAATTCCATCCCTCCCAAAAGATAAAAATGTACAATTAATGCATGGTTGACTGCTAGAAGTATTTTATAATTAAAATGTACAATTAATTATAAGGATAAAAAGAATGTCTTAAACATTAATTCTCAACAATGCACATATAATTTAACAAATAAACTACTCCTAAACTCTATATTTATTTAACCCTCGCTAGCTTGTTGACTGAAACCATTGGTTGATGGTTTTTTTACCTTCTCAGCATGCATTCATAGGATCAAAATGTTGCATGCATTAGTTTTTGATATAGATATATAGCACTTGACATATATAGAGGATCAGATTGGAAACTGTACGTAGAAATGCATATATGATCAGTACGTAGCAAGCAAGCTAGCTAGTTCCATGCATATTTTTAATTTGAATCTTGATCTGAAATGGAGTATATATTAACTGGAATTCAGTGGTGGCAATGATCAGGAATTCTCAGTTGGGAGCCTCAAATCAAAAACCATACATGCATTAATTAATTCATGATCATTAATTACATGGAATATATAAAATTTAAAAAGAAAAGAAGAAGAAGAAGAAGAAAGTCTGTTTATTGAAATGCGCTTTGATACTAGCTAGCTAGCCTGTATGAAAGAGCATTTCAATAAACCTTAATTTTGTTTTGCTGTGTATTTTTCAATAAACAGCCGCAAGCAAATTAAGATCTCTAGTACTGGCTAGCTAGATCGTTTGTTCGTACATGTTGATGATAACTAAAATATATTTAAAATAAAGCTACCTATTATGTAAGGGATTTGATCCAGTAGGAACAAGTCGTTTATTGTCAGCCGTCGTACTAGTAATGTTGTTGTTCTTGTTGTTTTGATTATGAGATGATGAGTTGGAGCTCAAGTAAACATCGGAGACGACGACGACTGGAGAGAAGGAGGTTTTCACTGCAGCAGCACCGACGACAGATGATGAATCCTTCTGCTTCTGGTGGTGGTTATAATTGATTTCATGCCGATCATCTGCAACTGGAAAGAAGAAGATTTCTCTTGCCGCCGCCATTACCACCACCGGATGATTGGATCCTCCTGTAAGAATCTGATGAACAAACAGAACCAAAACCACCACCATTCTCATTGCAACACCACTCACCACTAGCTAGCAGCTACAATAATTATTTTAGAAACTAACTTAGATTTATACTAGTACAATAAAACTTCCAGCTGTATACGGTGACAAATAATCAGGGCCGGTCCTGAGTTTTTCAGGGCCTAAAACGACAAAAAAAAAAATTTGGACCCTTTGTGAATTGCTATTAAGATAAGTATAAAAAAAATACTATGAATTTTTTCTGAATAAAAGAACATAAATACAAAAGAATACCAAATATAATAACTGACTTTTTCAATATTTTCAAAACATCATTCAAAGCACTAAAAAATGGAGAAAAAGGGGGTCTAAAAAATTTTGGGCCTAAAGCCCGGGCATCTTAGGCTTTAGCCCAGGCGGGTACCGCAAATAATTAACAAGAATTAAGGGGCATGCACCATATATAAAAAAAATACGTACTAGTACTAGTATAAACTTGGAAACTCAACAACAGATATGATCAGAGAGATGTGAGAGCCAGAAAGACAAAGGGTACGCACGGGTTTTCTTATAATATAATTCATTTATTGTATCTTGCTAGCTATAAGCCTATATATATAAGAGATGCATGGGACGATCGAGAGATAGAGGGAGAGAGAATGTGTGCAGAGTGTGGAGATAAAGACTGGACTTGTTACTAGAAAAACTAGTATGAAAATTAAGTCTTCCTCGGATATACATACACAAGAGTCGAGGCATACTAGCTAGCTATGTGCATGACACATCCACATCAACATATATATATATATATATATATATATATATATATATATATATATATATCAGAAGAACTTCCACAAACTCCATTAATTGCATGCCCCATACCCTCCCTTCAAATTGTATTAGATCGATGTAATATACTTCTTGTGTTCTAGTAGTTTCTTTACTAAAATATTATCGTTTAAGATTTTGACACATGAATTAAGAAAGTATCGTTTATTACGTAAAATTTATTTGAAATTCTAACACTACCCCTTTATGGGAAGTTGAAAACTATTAATACAAGGGAGAGAATTTTTTGGAACAATGAGATAAGGTAGGGGTAATATAGGAAAGTAAATAGTTTATTCTCCTAGAAAGTTGTAAATGACAAATATTTTGGAACAAATTTTTTCTTCTAAAACGACAATCTTTTAGGAACGAAAGGAGTGTAAAGAGAGTTGTACTTATTTTTTTTTTAGTCAATTTGTGAAACCTTATTGTTATTATAATTTGTGTAAATTTCTTTAATTTTAATTAATGTAGTAGTTAATAATAAAAATTACTTATAAAGTATTATTTAATAGTGATATATTGAAGTAAAAAATAATAATTATACATACACAGTAAGAAAGTTGGAATGAGAAAATTGGCATGGCAGTGACTCATATCAGAAGAATGGTTTCGGGTTATTCTTTCTTTTACTTTTGTAGAAAATTAAAGACGAATTGGGTATATTATTGATATTTTATGTTTCAAATTAAAAGTGTACCTCTAATTTTATAAAAAAAAATACAGTAGTATTAGTAACTCATTTTCAACTATTTTGACTTCAGTGATTTTCTTTCTAAATTTAACAAGTTGAATACTCAATAATTGTTAAAGCAAATTTCTGAGGATTTTCATGCAAAAAAAAAAAACTTATTATAACAAAATTCTTGTAGCTTCAAATAAGACTCCTACACAAAACAACAGTAACAAACAGAACACCGAGAACAAATCAAGAAACAGAACAGAACATGCTAATCCACAAAAATCCTTCCCACAAGAACCGCTACAAAGTTTCAACCGTCTCCCTTCTGGTTTTATTTGTTCTGACCCTATTTTACTTCAGCAAACGAGCTCTTGAACCTAAACTCTCTCTTTACAGAGATCTATATTCTGGTCTCTCTTCCCCTCTTCTCTCTCCTCCAAGATCTGATCATTCCTTTCATTTCCTTTCTCCCCAATCTTCCTCCACCATTTCCAAGATACCCATTTTCCCAGATGGAGATGATTCAACAAATACCACAGAGTCGTTTGATGATGGGGAGGTTAAGTTTCAAAAAAAGAAATACCCACTCCTTGATAATGGTTCAACTGTTGACACATTGGTTAAGAGCAGTGAGAATGCTTTGATAGAGAAGATGAAAAGTTGCAACTTTTATGTTGGGAGTTGGGTTAAAGATGAAGAAAATTACCCAATTTATAAACCAGGGAGTTGCCCTTTTGTTGATGAGGCTTATGATTGCCAAAGTAATGGAAGAAAAGATTCTCAGTATACGAATTGGCGATGGAAGCCGGATGGATGTGATATTCCTAGGTTAGTGCTCTTGGATCCCATATTTAAATAACTCGATAAAGATTTTCTTTCTTTATATTTATTTCCCTATTGAATGTTATGAGAGTACACTAATGGTATGGAATTATCTGGATGGTTTTCTCCATATTGAGTTTTCCCATTGTGTTTTTGTATGTTAGTTGGTGCTAATTATATATCATAAACGGTATAATGATGCTCGTGTATAAATTTTCAGATTGCTATTTAAATGTGCTGGACTTTGGTCAAGTCTGGAGTCTGTTGTGATTATTTAAAAATTTGTTTCTGATCCTATATTTTGTTTATATTTGATTTCAAATAATGGAATTTGGTAATGATGATGCAAAACCTGAAAGAAAATAGTGACAAGTGGATGAAGTCGGTCTACACCAAAATTCTGTAATTGAGTAAAATTTATTTCTATCTACACTCCTAAGTTGGAAAATCCCGGGGAACTTTTATAAAATAAGAGCCGCAGTATTGACTATCATTACTTGTCTTGGTAGTGACTTCAACATAATGTAGTCTTAATTCACCTTGACATCTGATGATTCACTGCTTTAGATGAATTTGCATTACAAAAGGAAACACAAAGAAATAAATAAAGAATACTAATTATGGGTATACATTAATTAGTGAATAAAAGGTATAAACCATGTATTTTTTGCTTAAAGGGTCATGTAGGTACCACAATGGTCAACCACTAGGATATCTGGTTTCCAAAAATACAGCACCTGCCTATTTTGCACCATGAATCTTACTTATATCAGATTAGTTGGAATATATAAATGTTCCAAATCCTTTTAAAGGAGTTGTAGTATTTAACTACAATAATTCTATTACTGGAAAAATTACTTGAACGGAAGAAACACTTGCTGAAACTCTTGTTTTAGCAGGTGGTCTGGACCTTTTGGTTCAAGTTAAGGATAAGAAAAGGCCATATGGTCACTTTAGTCTCATCATTTTGGTATCTCTAATGAAATCTTGAGATTGTAATTGTTTCTACATTGTCTCTCTTGTATTAACACATCCATCATAACATCTGTACGTATTTGTAGAAGTACTATGGGTACACACTTTTAGTTATCTAACATCTTCTTAATATAGCATCACCTTTACTAGATCTTCTCTCCATCAGTTGTATGTAAAGTGGTCCAAAGGGTTGCAACTCCTCAGAGGAATTTCCTCAGAAACTTCCTTGGGCCAGTAGTCCCTTCAGGGTCCCAGGCTCCCAGTTATTGATGCTTACTGTGCAGGTGGTTATGCACTGTGCATTTGTTTCATGTAATTTGTAATGCTTTGGTTTAAAATGGATGCTCGGATTGGGTAGTATGTTAGTATTTGATCCAAGTAAATAGAAAAAATTTCAGTATTTGCTCAGTCTGAATGGAAAAAAAGTTAAAGCTTAAGGGACGTCATTATCATTTTCACTGTCCAATTCTAGAATCTAGATACTTTCGTTCCATGATTATATTTAAAACTAGTTCTATAAATTTGACTTATTTATTATTATTTCTTGGGTAGGTTCAATGCAACAGACTTTTTGGCAAGAATCAGAGGCAAAAGGTTGATGCTGGTAGGAGACTCCATGAACCGAAATCAGTTTGAGTCACTTCTGTGCCTTCTTTATGAAGGCCTATCGAATAAGAGCAAAATGTATGAAACCCGTGGATACAAAATAACCAAGGGAAGAGGCTACTTCATCTTCAAATTTGAGGTAATAATAGAAGTCGAATTCCTTGTATTGCCTTTTGTGGTTAATACCATGTCTTTTTTTTAACATATAGGGAGAGAGTGTGTCCGTGGACATGGGCCTAAGTATTAGATCACCCTAGATCACCGAGCTAGGTCTGCCTCACCCCACTGCTCTATTGGCTAGCAGAATGATCCCTCAATCCTACGAATTCAAAAAGGGCATATCTGAATTTCTTTTTTTTTGTCTTTGGTAGATGAGCACAATCATTAAAAAATTATCTTTTGCTCGTCTCTGCATAACGTGTTTCTTTCCTTTGTATAGTTAGTTGATTATCAGAAAAATGGTAACAGGTTGCTTACTCTGTGACTACTGAACTTTATCAACAAGAGATGCCATATTCTTCACTTCCAAGTTTTGACTATTGAAGCAGTAGTTTTTAGGTTGTCTGAATTAACACAAGTGAGTATGAGCTTGTTCTAGAAAAGACCGGCAGCATTTTTCTGTCCCAACTTTGAACAGAATAAGTACATTAAAAATGCCACAAGGGAGGGGAAAACAAAGTATTGATTTGTTGTCAAACTTTAAAACTGCTTGTGCAGGACTATGACTGCACAGTGGAATTTGTGCGATCCCATTTCCTTGTCAAGGAAGGACTCCGCATCAATGGACAAGGAAACTCAAATCCAACTCTTTCAATAGACAAGATTGACAAGTCAGCTGGACGTTGGAAGCGGGCTGACATTCTTATCTTCAATACTGGGCATTGGTGGACTCATGGAAAGACGGCTAGGGGGTATGTCAATTCTCAGCTTGTCTTCTCTGTGAAATATTTCACCATTAATGTTGTTCTCTCTTCCTCTTTATATATATGCTTTCATTTCTTCAGCACAAATATCCAGTATTCAGGCTTCATATATTCTCTGGGAAGTGTTCTGAGAATGGTAGTATAAACTTATGCTTTCAGAAAAATATAGAGTTGCTCTGTTGATTATGAATTTATTCTTTCCTATAAAGGAGATGGAATGACTTTATTAGATATTTTGGTCTGTTGATTATGATATACTGTATGCTGCTAGCTTGATCCAGCATTACAGTCTCTTTTAGTGATTATGGTTCTGATCCAAGTAAATAGAAGGATAAAAAGTGATGAAGTGTTTTTTTTCTTTTGGGGGTTAAAATGATGCGTTGTTGTTATAAGAAAAATTACTATAAAGAAGGTGATTATATCTATCCCAAGTTTGATGCAGTGGAAGCTTATAGAAAAGCAATAGGAACCTGGGCAAAGTGGATTGATAAAAACGTGGATCCAGGAAAGCTGGTCTTCTATCGTGGTTACTCATCTGCCCATTTCAGGTACTGTTTGTTTCCACTGTTCCCTAAGCATTGTCTCGGTTGATTTTATAGAAAAAGAAACAGGAAGCAAGACTGTTTGATACTCCAACTGTCCGGAAATGAGAGGACAAACTTATGTTTAAATGTGTTATATTAAGTCTTAATACGAGTATAGTATGAAATAAAAAGGTCAAATAAGACTATTATTTCCGGAAGGAATACTATTATTCATTATCGGGGTAATCGAGTTTCAATGAATTTAACAGTTAAAATGCCAGGTAATTAAGCCTTAAAAAATTGGTTCAAGGTGTATATAAATCGGTGTTCTCTTTAGGCTCTTCTGGAGCCACTCATTGAGGGACACCATATATAAAAGAGTACCGAAACAGAATAGTGTTTTATCTGAAGTTGCAACAGCACAAATAGGGGATATAGGAATAAGAAAAGATGTGTCATTAGTGAAACAGAGCATCTGCTTAAAGATTTTTCGGAGTATTTAAAGTCTTTTACTCTTGTAATAAGCCGCCTTCTTTTTTCTTTTCTTTTTTAACGAGTAAGATTGTAGAATAATTATCTTGTGTTTATATCCCTTGAAAAAAAATTAGAGGTGGAGACTGGGATTCAGGGGGGACTTGTATTGGAGAGACTGAACCAATCAAAACTGGGGCCATTCTCGACAACTATCCTTTGAAGATGAAGATAGTGGAGGAGGTAATTCGGGAAATGCAGTTTCCGGTGGTGCTACTGAACGTGACCAAGTTGACCAATTTTCGCAAGGATGGCCATCCATCAGTTTATGGCAAGAACATGACTATGAATGGTGGAAAGAAAGTCTCTACCAAGCGCCAAGACTGCAGCCATTGGTGTCTTCCTGGGGTCCCGGACGCATGGAATGAGCTAATTTATGCCACGTTGGTTCTTCAGACAAGTTAGTTACCACCATCATCATCATTTGTAATGTACTTATTGCTTTTGTACATGCTTATATTCGTATTGGGAAAGCTTCCAACTACATATATAGAGACGGTAGGATCCACGGACGGCATCACAGAAATAGAGTCTTGTTCACTCGACATCCACTCATATTAGATATCACCTATATTCGATTCAAAATAACTTCTGTTTTTTTTGTTTTTTCTTTTTCTTTTTATAATATTATTTGTCCTTATGATTGATATTTGAAAATTCAAGCTCTAAATCATTCACTAATTGCATCTTATTTAAATTAAATATATGATACATGTTTGTTTGTCAAGTCTCCAATCCTATGAATCAAGTCAGCTATATATCTGGATATCATCATCAACACATATATAGGTAACCAAAAAATACCATTAAAAATTATAAAAGCCGGTCTAGCTAGCTAGCCTGAGGTCGGGTTTTATTTATGGAGGAGCACATCCCTCCATAACGGCTGCAACAATTTTATGGCACGAGGGACACATTGTTACGGTGGGAGGCAGCCTTTGGGAGTTGGATGTATAGATAATGGTGCAGGCTGGGCTGGGTGTTCCAGCTTTAATAACATCACTAGTTCTTGTATTTCTCTCTTCAATCTTTGGTTCTCCTCACTAAGATTTTCACAACATTTCTTCAAGAACCCACAGTCTACCTCAGTTTGCTTTAATTTACTCCTGCATGTATAAATAGTATCATTCATTCATTCGTAACCTCCTTAATTTCTTGTTAGTATATAAGAATTAAATAACATAAATGAATATATATATATATATATATATATTAATTTATTTTTTTACGAAAAATTAAACCATAGCTAGCTAGGGAGAAATTAATTAAAGACGCGGCTTTAGAGACAACCTCTGAGCCAGTGCTTGCTTTTGAACCTGCATGCCAAGTAATGCATTGTTCGTGAATAAATGAAATTAAAATTTAGTACGTAAATTTATACAATCATATATATATATATATATATATATATATATATATATATATGAGGTTCCATGCAATGATAATTAGGTTGAAATTTTTTATTTAAAGCAAAAAAAAAAAAAAAAATAAAATTAACGCCAAAAGCTATTTGAAACATGAGTTTGTTCTTTGTGGATGGAACCCCTATATATATATATGATTGTATAAATTAGTACTAGTGTTGGTGTTGGAGCTGAATATAATTCCTTCCGTCGTCTTATATAATCCAGATATATGATCCGTGGGCATGGCTATTTCTTCCTCATCTTTGGGGTAAAGTGGAAAGGACGGATCTAAGCAAGCAGCAACACGCTTGTGCTCTTCCTTTTTAGGCACATAATAATAATAATATTGATCTCCCAAACCAATAGAAAGACCCAGCCCCATGTCCCATACTTGTTCATCATCATCTTCTTCTTCCATTCCTCTGTGTATTTTCAATTTTGTGTGTGAGAGAGAAAATGACACACACAGAGAGAGAGAGAGAGAGAGAGAGAGGAATGAATAAAATGATAATCCGGAGATGGAAAAAGTTTAGGTGGGGAAAAACAGGAGGAGATTATACAGTTATAATTGAGAAATGTACTGCCTGAGTAGTTAATTAATTGGGTTACAAGTGATAGTATTATATCAGTTTTTTAATTATGTATTTATTATACAAGTCACTAAAATAATATAAAAGAGTTAAAGCATGCGTTAGACTTGGAAGAAATCAATAACTTAACTTAATTCCTCATTCACATCCCATGTATGCTGGACTTCCACGAGAATGAATATAAAATCAAGGCATTTGACTTCTACGTATGTACATTTTTCTCATTTTACTATATAAATCATGGTAATTAAATTCCTACCGGACTGTTGGTTCAACCTGTAAAAATCGGAATTGATCGGTTCTTCGATCCGGTTCAAACAAAAAAATTATTTTTGGTTAAAACCCGATAAAAACCGGTGACCTGGCAGTTAGACTAGTCAACCAAGTAACCCGATGAGTAACCGGGTCACCGATTTTACTAGTTCCCTACCTCATTTTTTTTTTTGCTAAGCCTTTGAATTTAATTGAATAAATATATTGAGTTTTGAGTTATGATCATGATTTAATATCTTTCTTTTCATATAGATTTAGTAATTATTTGAATTGTATAAAGTAATCCTTGTACAAATAGATTTAGGTTTTTTTTATCGAATTTGATTGAATGTATCTTAAAAATGTTTATTATTTATGTTTAATTTTATTACTCTTGAGTCTTGAATTATGATCATGATATAATATTTACCATCGCTATACAACACTTTAATAGTAATAGTCCTATGTGTTATTTCACTCGTCCACATAATTCTGTGTCCTCCTTGGTCTCAGTCAACAAAATAGAAAATACAAAGTAAAAGACGGAAAGATCAGTACCCAGTGCACGATTAATTATGAATGATAAGTGAAAATTGTTGTCATTTTTGCCCAACAACAAGATTTGACCGGTAACACTAATACTAATACTAATACTAATACATACTCCCCCAAATTTCACTTTAAAATTGAAAATTTAAGGTCTTAATTGTAAAATTTTAATACCATACAATATATAATTATTTTAAGCATGATTTTGAAGGGAATATCATCGTGAGTGCCCTCATGCTTATTTGACAAGTGAACAGAAATAATCATTTCATGTAGAAGAATCAAGGATGCCTTCATATTTGTTGATAATGAAGAAATTAGAGAATTATACCAACAATTATTCTCACTATTTATTATGCATTAAAGCCAAAATTAAACCGGCAAGAAGATATGATATCACAATCAACTTGATAGTTTCTATAGCTATTATAAACACTAGAGAGTATATATAGATGGATAAAAACACTAGTGTTTCTCGCTTAATAAGCCTTTTTGTGTGCAGTAGGCAATAGGGACATACTACAATATCTTTGGTCACCTGTGTTTAGAGCGTTTGCATTAATAATTAGTGTTTGTTTGTTTGCATTAAAATAAGTTGCTTGTAAACGTTTCTCTAGACAAACAAGCACTACATTCCTTCAGGGACTTTGGATTGTTGTTAGCCATCTCATTCGTATAAACCGGCAGCATCATTAGCATGGGCTGAGACACGTCTCTCCCACCCTAAAATCAATTATTGACTCTCTCTTTTTCTCTCATGCACTGATACACGTGATTGCACGGCATGAGCTTCCTCTATTTATTTGGTATTCTCCCACAAGGATAGAAAAAGATATACCTCCTTTTCGCTCTAATAATGAAAATGAGACCTTCATACATCATTTTCCTGTGTCTTCTCACCGCTGCTCCGTGTCTTCTTTCCACAAGTGTTATCAGCTCTTCTAATTCTCCAGTCCCAGTTTCTCTCCTAGGAAGGCGAACCATGAGAGATTTGAGCATGTCGTCCTCCAGCCAACAAGATGCACATCACAAGATCAAGGTGGGAATATATAATGGATCCATCCCCTTACTCTTATCATTTACCATAAAATTCTAGTTTGGGAATCTGAAGTCTAGTTCTATGTTGCAGGTTCATGAAGAAATGGAGAGATATTCAAACCAGCCTGGTTCGTTTTCAAATGAGTTTGCAAGTGTGTACAATGAACCAGAGCTTGTCTACCACATTGATTATCATGGGGTGACAACTCATCCAAATGGACCAAATCCAAGCCCCAAACATCCAAAACCATAGGCTATGTTTGGATATGCAAACTACAAAGACATGCTCTGGATAGGATAAAATATGCTAGCCCCTGTTGCCCTTTCCAGGGGAGGGATTATGCATCCAGATCATTTATTTAATCCCACAATAGAGAATAACAAAAGACTACCTAGGAAGTGGGGGTTATATCTCATTCATGAGTTGTAAATATATGTACATTTATGATCAATATTCTATCAATCAAACAATGTATCTTTCAATAGGGATTTGTTTAATTTTTGGTGGAGAAGTTTTAGGTTGATTTTCTCTAACCATTTTCCAGTTTAAAGTCCGCTTACTAACTTGATAATTTAATAATGAAAGAAGATAATGTAAATAATTCTAAATTCAAGTTGAGCTGACGCAAAACATACCTATCAGATTTACCAAATGGTTGGACAAAGATAACTCTCTCCGGAGATGAACTTTGAACCCAACAATGACAAGAGCTTAAAATATATTTAGCCTTATCCTATGATTGCTGACTGTCTTCCTGCACGTGATTAAGGAATATGTGTCTCCTCAACGATAACTGCAAACAAAGGCGTCATACCCACTTGGAAAGTAACTGACAAGATAATGGTCATTAATACAGCACAAGGTAGTTTCTATCAACTGTCAATCACAATGCAGTGAAAGCATCCCATTCATGTATTGGTTTCTAGCCATCCTGTACTTCTCAAGCAGCATTTTGTAGCTGTATTCTACATTCTCAAATATTACTTCACTACAAAATTTAGACTTGGCATGCATGAATGCAGCTTCTACCTTGTCCAAATGATGACCTACTAGGTGAAAAAAGGTTTCAGCCTCTATTGAAGGACTATTCCAATTCTGTCCTTCAATCATTTCTCCTTCCCTAATGAGATGCTGGAGCCATCTAATATCTTGCAAAGGATCTTCATGATTCTGCATAGCCACCTCTACATCCCTAAGCATATCCACAAACCTTGACTGGGTGTTGTCTGTGTTGAGCAAATGCCTGAAAACTGTCCTTTGATTTGCATCAAGCCACCCTTCAGTAACTGACGGTAACAATATTGCACCGACTAAGCATGCCTTTCGAAATGTAGCATCAGTATCACCACTTGTTTTGATTGCAATATGCATTAGGTTTACAGCCAGAACATTCAGATTCCAAGATAAATTATCAGCAGATGTACACTTGGTGAGATACTGGTTCTGACCCCAATGATGGAGTGCAACATGAATGAATCCTTCCCACCTGTGTATAAACAGATTATCATCAATGAACATGTTCGAAATTGATATCAGGAGGAAATCTTTTATTTAATTTTGACAAAAAATAATTGAAAGTATTAAGGTCGTTTTCGATTTGAGGAATTCATTTCAATCATCAGCTGGTTGAAATTCAATCCGAAACAAAATTTGAATATTGGGAAACAGTAGAAGGAATCTAGTCAATCTTCCTAATTCATTCTGTAATAACAATATTTTTCATGCATGGATAGTAACAAACCTGCTCGACTAAATACTAAACTTTCCTTTTTATTTATATTTATAATTATATAAAAACAAGGAAAACAACTTGAAATTTATGCAAATTGTAGGTTATAATAAAGCTGGTTCCGTTACTTGGCAAGTTTGAAGCACTTTGCCATCAATTAAAAGATTGTAGGCTACACTTTACAGTCACCATTTTGTTATTTTGAGACATGAACACGAGTAAGCTTTTTTCAGGGCATGATGGGACCAAAACTTTTGTATGTTTGCTTGATTGATCACATGTCCACATATTATTGGAACAAGTTCAAGCCCACATGCATTGTTCCAATGGTCCTCCGCACATGCATTGCTGATTTTGTGTGTTAAACAAAAAACTTCCAAGCAATTAAAAAATACTCTAAGCCTACACATTACTAACTCAAGAGATCATGGAAACATAGTAACTTAATTCGAAGTATAAATACAAAATGAATGTAAACATAAAAGGATATGCAGTTAACCAACAACAGCCTATCTATGAGAAAATTCCTTTTATTTTAATCTTAAAGATCAATGCAAAGAGGGTCAGCAAATTACAAAAGGAAATATAATGGGGAAACACAAAAAGAAGTTGAAGAATAATATAAATATATCAACAACACGCACAAATACAGAGAGAGTGCATAAGTGCTTGTACGTGTGTGTGACCTTGAAGAACAATTACGAGGTCGTTTGGTAAAATAGTAAAGCTTCCTATCAAATTGATTCTTGATATCACCCAGGTCCCAACATGGTTTTGAAGTTGACGAGTGAAAATAAAGCTCTTAACACCTTGATATTGTAATTTTCTAACCCTACTGAAGATCCACGATTCATATTATAATAGAACGAAACAGCTACAACATGACTAAGAGAGAGAGATTCTTGAGGTAATGTTGCTGTGTGTTCTCATATCATATAAGTGGATCCACAGAGGAAGCAGTAGACGACAATGTTATCCATTCAAACTGCAACCACTAGAATATTCCAAGGTTAACAAATTCCATTATCCCATTGACTGGATGATGACCCTTACTACTTTCAATAGACATATGGGTCGACACCCTTCCAAAGGAATGTATAGTCATAAGGACTTCGATCAAATTAATCAGCAGATCAAACCTGCTACCTGATTAAAATAATTTCAAAATTACAATAGTAAGGTTCCTGTAGGGTAAAAAAAATTTATTTTTGGCACCAATATAACCGATTCCACCGTTAAACATAACGTGACATAGTTAGAAAGAATCACTAAAGAGGTATAATCTTGCTAATACAAGGTTAGGTCATTACACGTGATGGTCACATCCTAACCATTGGCATACAAATTCAAATGTGAGTTTTAATTCTTCCAATTAGAAACCACTGGAAAGTACCAGTAAAAAATTAGAAACTAATGGAAGCAAGAACATACTCAAATGGAGGTTCAACTTCGATAGCAAGAGTTAGATGTAAGGAGAACCCAGCATTCCCATCAGGGCCATCAATATCAATAGCTGTACATGCCTCATGAGGGAACCCTCTAGGAATATACAAAACATCACCTTCTCTCAGCAAAACCTGAGTGGACCCATCCACCATCATGCTTCCACCCTCTGAATCATGCAAGCTATCAACAGGTTCATACAAGCGAGGTAGCTGAAGATTCGATGGAGGAAAACCATCCATTTTTTTACTCCAATAAGTTGGCACACAAGCACACAGTGGTCATCATAGTGACGAGCCAATCCCTGAGAATTTGGTGGCGTTAGATACATATTGACACCTGCTGATGGCTGACCAAAGAGAGATGCTAAACCGTCTGCAATAGAAGCAATACTTTCAAAACGGAACTCCATGCCTCGCAGAAATCAATTTGAATAACCCTTTTCAGTATGCTTCTTCACATTTCAAAATATCATCAATGTACAGAAAATGAGGATCCTGGGGGAAGCAAGAGTCTGAATGCTCTGGGAAGAAATGCAGCTCTCTATTTAAATATTGTGTTTTCAGGACCCTGATGTCTTGTTGGTAGATTAACGGACAGCCTAAATGATCTCTCTCTTCTTCCAGGAAATTAAGGACATCTAGCTCGTCTGAAAAAATAGGTAGAGAAGAAGTACATTTCTTAAGTATTGGAGACAGAAAAGAAGGAAATGCATCTCCAGGCCTTAGAATTTCTTCAAAAGAACTGAAAACATTAGTTACAGCTTTTGAAGGCCTCCTAATAAGCAAAGGTGATACCTCCCAGTGGTTCAACATAAAATATTCAAAACTAATCTCGCCTAAATCAAAAATGCTTCTCTTAACCTCCTTGTGATTGGAAGGTTTGGTCAATTGACCCGCATTAACGGAGAGCCTGAATATACTTTCCACCAGATTATTGGGTCTAATTTTGCTTAGATAATACTGTCTCCCCAGGCTGAATTCCAGAACATTGCCAAGTAACATCTGTTTATGTATTTCTGCCCATAGGCTTTTCAAGTAAATAAGTAAACTTTCAGATATATGCCTAGAGATCTTCTCCAGCTGCTCAATTGTGCAGGTATTAACGAGAGTAACTATAGCATGAAGAAGCAAAACCAGATACTCATCTTCCTTGAATCCTATTCCAATACAGGTGGCACTGCCCCTTTCCTCGGTGAATAGAGAAACCATTGCTCCATAACATTTAGGAACCTGATTGAACCGAGAACTAATAGATGTTATGTCAGAATTATATAATCACCACATTTATCTGATTAAGGTGCATTTGGTTCGCGTCAAATCAATGTAAAGGCTCCATAATGCAATAAGCTATTACATTGATATGATATTTATTATGTTTGGTTCACTTATTATATGTATTATCCCATTACGGGCGTAATGCTATTACATCAAATTTTAAGCTTTTCATTACATCCTCCAATTGATGTATTGGTCCATTATGTCCTTAATGCAATATGACATAAAAGACAACACAATAATGATTACAACTAATTTGACATTTTGACTTATAATTTACTTTATTCATTACATACAATCATATAATTTAGTGAACCAAACACAATTTTAAACATAATGTAATAACATTACAATTACTACACAAATACCAACAACCAACCAAACAAATATGTTGTAATAACTTATTACCATTACATTACAACTCTATTGCGTTACGTAGACTATTGCATTACCACAAATTTTTATTCGGTGAACCAAACCCCACTGAAATGTTACTTAGCAAATTCAAAATGAACTTACACGGGATTAAGGGGACTGCAAATTAAAATAACAATCATGAGGACAGTTAGCATGCAAAAAGGGAATTATTCAGCTTCAACCAAAACTTTGGGAATTTTCTAGAGTGTTCATCACTTTATTCCTCGTCAACCTACTGATCTTATTCCTTTAGCAATGATAACATTTTGAAGGAACAACCAAACCCTAAACACAAAAATAAATTTAGAAGAACACTGTATATGCAATCTACACTGAGATTCACTAAAAAAATCTGGAGGGAAGCAATTAAAAAGGAAGAAGAGTAAAAGAAGCTCACATGAGATTTTCAAGGGCAGAAAATAGGAGCAGCCGCTGTCGGCCAATGGACGTAGTGGACAAATCAAGAACAGCATTACAGGCAGCCAATGCTACAGTCTTCTTCTCGGAAATCCCCACCACAGTGATCAAACCCTTGACGATTTCATCATCTAAAGAAATTTGCTCATTCATCTCCAACGAATACAGAGAAGCTGCCCCCATAATCTCTAAGCTACTGGTTACAATTTCAGCATATCTGTGACCACATACCTTGAAACATTAGCTAAATTATACGTGTATATATATATATATATAGGGAGAGAGAATTACTTACTTGGAATGGAGTAGGAGTGGAAATAAGGAGAGGAAGGGATTGGGGGTTTTGGAAAGGAGAGAGAGGGAAAGTCGGCGTAAGGATTGGTTGAGTATTGGAGTTGATTCGGGATTATGATGATGTTTAGAAAGGGCTGCCAGCATCAGAGCGAAGAGGCTGCCCGCCTTTGCACTGGCGTGGCCGGAAATTGAAGACGACGATGATGACTTCTTCTTCCGTTTCCTTTTCATGCCTTCCTCCTGTTTGTTCATTTTCCCTCTCTCGAGTCGTTTACGCTAGAATTATGTATTATAAAGGAGTAATGGAGATTGGAGCGAATGCTCTATTGGAATTCATGTTAAGTAAATTAATTGTTATAAAAAATAGTAAAAGATAATTTTTACATTTATTACAAATGTCTACGTGAATGATCATTTAGGTGAATAAAAATTATATTTTTTTTTTTGAGAAAACGTGTAATAAGAGTGATTTTCTTATAATTTTTATTAATTTATAAATTTCATAATTATAATTTGATATAAATTTATGACAAATATAACATGACTCTAAATTTTATTGGTTGTTAGAATATGTCATTTTTATTTATTGCTAATATAATGACATCATGTTTTTGAATTCATGATTATAATTTTATTATCAAATTATTACGAATGAAGAGAGTTTTTGTAAATTTATAAATTAAAGGGTCTCATTTTGTAAATTTAAACATATTAAATATATTTTTAAAAGGGTTCAAAAAAGTCGCCGATGTTTTACGATGTAAAATTGCATTTCACACTAAAAAACTAATTTATTTTCAAAAAGTACCTTAACGTTACGTTTTTTGGTCTTTTGTACATTGTTGTTAACGAATCTAACGGTGTTAAAATCTGATGACGTGGCAGGCTTAATTATAAAATATATTTTAAATAAAACAATATATATCATTTAATCAAAACAAAAAATGCTAAAATTCAAAATAAAAAAAAAGCATAACATATTTACAAAAAAATTAAAACAGATTTGTTTAAAAAAAAGAAATTTTAAAAACAAACTTTTTAAAAAAAGAAAACTTTTTAAAAGCAATTTTTTAAAAAAATATAGAATTTTTTAAAAATAGCTTTTAAAAAAACAGAATTTTTTAAAAACAATTTTTTTTAAAAAAAAATAGATTTTTTTTAAAAACAAACTCTTTTAAAAAAATGAAAGCAGATTTTTTTTAAAAAAAATAGAATTTGCTTAAAAACAACCTTTTTTTAGAAAACGAAAACAGATTTTTTTAAAAAAAAATAGATTTTTTTTAAAACAAACTTTAAAAAAAAACAAAACTTTTTTAAAAACAGTTTTTTTTTTTAAAAAATAGAATTTTTAAAAACAGCTTTTTTAAAAAAAAACAGAATTTTTTTTAAAAAAAGATTTTTAAAAACAGATTTTTTTTTAAAATAGAATTTTTTAAAAACAAACTTTTTAAAAAAAACGTAACTTTTTTAAAAGCAGATTTTTTAAAAAATATATTTTTTTTTAAAAAGGAACTCTTTTTAAAACAGTTTTTTTTAAAAAAACAGAATTTTAGTATAATAGAATTTTTAAAAAACAGAATGTTAGTATTTTAGTATTTTTTAATTTGATTTTTTTAGTATTTTAGTATTTTTTTAATTAGTATTTTAGTACTAAAATACTAATTAAAAAATAATTCTAAAATACTACTTAAAAAATAATACTAAAAATACTAAAAAAATTCTGTTTTTTTAAAAAAGCTGTTTTTAAAAATTCTATTTTTTTTAAAAAAACTGCTTTTAAAAAAGTTCCGTTTTTTTAAAAGTTTGTTTTAAAAAAAAAACTATTTTTAAAAAAAAAAAATCTGTTTTCGTTTTCTAAAAACGGTTGTTTTTAAGCAAATTCTATTTTTTATAAAAAAATTTGCTTTCATTTTTTTAAAAAAGTTTGTTTTTAAAAAAATTCTATTTTTTTTAAAAAAAATTGTTTTTAAAAAATTCTGTTTTTTTTAAAAGCTATTTTTAAAAAATTCTATATTTTTTTTTAAAAAAAATGCTTTTAAAAAAGTTCGTTTTAAAAAAAATCTATTTTTTAAAAATTCTATTTTTTTAAACAAATCTGTTTTAAAATTTTTTTGTAAATATGTTATACTTTTTTTTATTTTGAATTTTAGCATTTTTTGTTTTGATTAAATGATATATATTGTTTTATTTAAAATATATTTTATAATTAAGTCTCACACGCATCATTTTTTAACACGTTATATTCTCGTTAATCTACGAGTAAGCATAATGTTTAATTCAAAAAATGTAACGTTAAGGGTACTTTTGAAAAAAAAATTAGTTTAAGTGCAAATGAACATCGAGATGAAACATCGAGGACTTTTTTCACCTTTTCCCATATGTATTTTTATATTATCATTTAGGCTTGTTTCAAAAAGTACAAATAAATAACCCAAAAATGATTATTATATTAAAAATAAACAAAAGGTGATGAAATATGCAATTTGATTGAAGGATACTGTCCACCCGATCTCCTATGATTTTATGATTATATATATATATATATATATATAATATAATATATTTCAATATTTATTTATGAATAATTGCTTCTGGTCAACTGCCTTATGATCGACTTTGTGTAGTGGTTGCTAAAAAGAGAGATACGACACCAACAAACAAATTTAATAAGACAGCTACTTGCTCACCCTATCAATATTTAAATTTTTACCCAATTTTTTTCTATCATCTACATGTGTATTCAAGACTTTGATTAAGGGTGATCATTCTTATAATTAAAGATAATTAAAAAAAATTACAGATAAAATAATAATAATAAATATAATTCAGTAAATATAAATTTCATCAAAAATTATTATAAATTATTTTTTGAAGCCTAATTTCTTGATTTTTTTTTACAATCGCCTCATTTTCCAGTTTATCAAATATATATTTTTAATGTAAGGCTGATTCTTGACTATAATCGGACGATTACATTTACTAATCTCAAGATTTGTACAAGTCATAGTACAGTACAAGTCAGGTCACCTTATTTTTTATCCTCGTGGTTAATTTATTTTTGAAAAAGTCTAGGGCGACCGTGGAGTAGCGACCGGAATAACAACCGGTCCAATTTTTTTTTTTTTTTTTTTTAAATGTCTTCCAAATAATTTATAAGAATTATTAGAACTAGAATTTTTACAGAATAAAATGATTTGGATGTCATTTGGATACATATAAAAAATATCATTGTAAAAGACCGAATTTTTTAAATAAAATAGAATTTTCTATTTATTATTTTGAAATAGTAAGGGTTGATTTGATTCATGTGGATAGTTATGGGTAAAATATGAAAATATTTGAATAAGCAATGGTTATAAAATATTCTTTATTGTCGGGAATATTCGTTTGGTAAGTGGAATATTAAATGCTTGTCGAGTAATATTAAATGACGATTTACTTGATCTTTTGTGGGCCCCATAACTTGAAAAGCTAATTGGATGAAGAAAAGCGACAAATATAAGTTGTTTATAAATAACAGCGTAGTTATTCTGAATTATCTTTGTTGAAATACCCTATTGGTTAAAACACACTAATCGTGTTGTTGAGCAAGAAGATTACCGATTATTGCACTAATTATTGATTCTTACGTGAAGAGGCCTTTACTCAATAATTTATTACGATAATTCTTTATTCGATTATTTTATTTTATTGATTCAATAATTCTTTGCATTGATATTTTATATTCATTGTTGTTTGATAATTGTCATTACACAATATTTTTCATTATCGAAGCAATAATTCATATTATCTGAATAATATTATTAGATAACATTATTGGCAATGTCTGAAAGTTCTCATACAAGGAGAGGTTTGGTCACCTAATTAAGGCTACCAAGTGAGGAGAAATTCTTATTGAAAGCCCCTTTCCTGAACCGTATGCAGTTGTCAATATTGTGATTCTGTAATATTATTTGTGAATAATTAATTATTGATTCATATGATGAGAAAAATATTAATTTTATGTGGATATAGATGGAGAAAATTTTTAATGTGACAATTGTTGAAAATTGAAATTTAATCATTTTCTGATAAAATAATTCATATATTTTAATAATATAATAATGGTGATATTTTTACAAATCGAATGTGGGATATATGAGTATCTGAGGAGGAAGAGTATTTTTGTTACAATAAATGTTTAAAAACATGTTAAACATGTCGGTTGGACCCCATTTATTGATCGAAATTTGATTATAACCTCTAAAATCACCCGTTTGTGGATTTGGTCAATTTACATTTGGAATTTGGAAAACTTTCTTCGCAAAAGTTGTAGAGAATTGAATTTTTATAAAAACACACGAGATTTGAATTTTAAACAAAAGGGCTATTTATTGTGAATTATTGAAATTTGAAGCTACGAAATAATTGATTTTGGAAGTTTAAATTATTTTAAATTAGAAAAAGCGTTTTTATTACTTTTTCTAGAAGGTGGCTTGTGGTTATTGAACTGAAATCAGATTTCAAGTGTAAGTAGAAGATTTATTATATATATTATTATTATATTAAATTTTCTAACTTTTGGTGTTCTAAGCAATTTCTATAAATAGGGTGTTTAGGTTAGAATTGAAGATTACACCGAAGCTGAAACTTTCTCTCTCTATATTATCGAAGCGTATTCTTGTGAGTATTTTGAGTATACTTTGAGTATTGCTATATACTGGTGAAAGTTCAAGTCATAAATTTATATCCTGTTTATTTAAATCTAAGACTGTCTTTCGAGGTAAGGGATATTATTTTTTTTCGTAATGATATTATTTCTTCAATATCATTATCTTTGAAATATTGATCTGAAGTTTTTATCAAATTTAGAACTTTTGGTGTCTGAATTCTTATTCACGTATACGGCCTTTATTCACGATATCACGACCTTTATTCACGAATACGACCTTTATTCATCTAAAAATGAAAATTTTCCTTTTCATCCAAAATATCTATCAGGATACTAGTTTTGATTGTATCCATGTTTTGATCATTCTTGAATTTTACACCACTATGATTATTTTTGAGGTATTTTTAGGCGTGGATAAAACAAAAGTACGAATCCTTAATCCTTAATCCTTGTCATTTTATTTCACTAGATTCGTTTTTTAAAAAAATATATATATATTTTCATCATCCTCGATCTTAAATGATGATATTATTGAATATCTCGTGGCTCAGTAGTGCAAAAGATGATTGATTTACGATGAATATCTTTGGCTGTGAGTGCAAAGATGAATGATTTCGATGAATATCTTTGGCCGTAGTCAAAGATGAGCAGTGTTTAGATGAACATGACCAATCAGTGAATGTCCTTGGCACAGTAGTGCGAGGATGAATATATGATTCGAGATATATATTGATTGATGTTACGAGGATAAAAATATTGATGATGGACCGTTAAATTCATAGATATTAGTAGATTTCATCCTCTACGTAACTCTTACTATGAATTAATATTTTCAACTTCTGAGTATTGATTTAAAACTTGTTGTCTATTGTATTACATTAAATTTTTCCTGTTGAAGACTAACGATAATTTGTTCTCGTATTATCTTAGTCATAATATTCTTCTTCGGGCTAGTTGAGCTCACCCTTTTCCTTTTGTTCCATTTTTCTTCTCGGGAGGCGAGAATGTAGCGAAGTACAGTGGGGGTATGGAATGATGGTTTTAGAGAGTTGTTTAGTAGTCCTCACCATTTTTATAAAATAATGTATCAATAATTATGATGAGGATTTATTTGTATGTGGATATTGTTTAGATGACAATATATGTATTTAAACTCATGCGTTTCTTGTTGTAATAATAATAAAGTTGTAGTTGTTTACATCGCAGTGTATTGACAACTCGAGAATGGGTGATGTATACCTATTTTGGGGGTGTCACGGTTGGTATCGAGTTTAGGGATATGATCTCCATGAGATCGGGGAATAGAACTAGGAGGGACGGGGCAGGTAAATCCTTGTTAGTGTGTCCTACCTAAAGCTTATTTGTTAGTTGGTCAAGATATAGGGATATTATGTGATATATTGATTTCCTTAATTAACCCTTGTTTTATGACAATATTTGAGAATGTCATTGAGAATATTAACAATGGAAATGAGGCCGTGGAGACGCCTTTATCTTCTCAACGAGGAGAAACGTCTGACAGATGGCGATGTTCCTCCTTTGAACACCACCACGGGCGGATGATGAGCGAGGGATGTTTAGAAGCTTTTTGCGATTCACGAAAAATCGATTTGAGGAGACTCGTGTTCAAAACATAGGAGGAAATGATAGCAATTCACGGGTTGTCACACAACAAGCGATTCAAAGAGTTGGGACCACCGAATTTAAGGAAAGCTTTGATCCGATCGTGGCGGAAACATGGGTCAAGCAAATTACCAAGATATTCGATGTCTTGGGATGCGAGAAATGAAGGTTCCATTCGCCACCTTTATGTTCCGTGGCGAAATATCACTTGGTGGGAGTCTATGAAGCGTACCCATCCAACCTTTTCGGCGTGTCTTGGGAGAGACGTTTCAAAAAGTATTTAATGACAAATACTTTCACGAAAGTGTTCGTCGTATGAAGGAAGTGGAGTTTATTAGATTGGAAGCGAGAATAACATGGCGGTTATCGCGATGACGAGGCGAAGTTCATGAGTTATCCGAGTTTACACCTCATTTGGTGGAGAATGTGGAGCGTGACGCGGATGTTTACGAGAGGTTTGAAACCCGTCGACGTCGATATCTCATTTCTCATAAATTTTCTCTCTATTCGGATGTTGTCAATAGGGCTCGAGTTGTTAGAAGCGAGATAACGAGTACGTTCAACCGAAAGTGACCATAACCGAGGATCATCTAGAAGATAGCGATCATCGAATAACGATAACCACAGAGAAAGAAGTATCTGAGATTAAAGCGGTAACCACTCGGTGGTAATCGTGGCCATGAAAATAGAAAAGAAGCGAGTGGGAGGAGATTTTAAAAGAGGAGATTCAACAACGACCATATGAAGAGCGTCGGCCGATGTAACCCGGTTCCAAGGAGAGAAAGACCACCGGTCGTATGTTACAAATCTGAGAAAGAGGACATATCATTGAAACCCGCCTACAACAGTTTAAGGTATCTTATAATTGTGGAAAAGAAGGACATATCGCTCGAGATTATACTGATATCGAAACCAGATCCAAATGAAATGGTGACTCAAAAGGATGTCCCAAAAAGTCAAAGTCAATCGGTTCTCGAAGAAGTTTGTCGTGGCCGGTCAAAATCACGAGGAACCCGAACGAATTTAGCACCCAGGTTAGTTAATTATAAATTCTTGCGAAGTTTATATCTTACTAGATACCGCTTTACCCATTCTTTTATCTCTCTTGTTTTTGCTTCAATGTTTGAACTTGACTATGGAAAAATTAGACTTTGACTTATCTATGGAGACTACATTAGGAGAAACTTTCATTACATCAGTTGTTTAGAAATCTAGCTTGATTCGGGTTGGCACTATCACATTACACATTAACCTTATTTCTATAGAGATACTTTGCTTTTGATGTGATTTTAAGGTTAACTACTCATTATATCTTAGAAATTGATTACTTTCGTAAGGTTGTTAGTTTTCATATTTCTAAGCAACTTTATTATTCAATTCAAGCAATCAAACCATTGTAGTCAAACATTTTCATATCAAGCCATGAAGTCATTCATTTATTACGGATGTCAAGTTTTCTTAGTCCATGTTATGGATTTGAATAAAGACACATCGATTTGAATAATATTCCTGTTGTTATTGATTTTTCCCGATGTATTTCTGAAGAATTTCTTGGCTTTACTCCCGAGGCGTGATATTGAATTTGTATCGACTTTAAATCCCAGACAAAACCCATTTCTAAAATTTCATATCGAATGGCTCTATTAAACTTGAGGAGTTAAAACCCAATGTAGAAGTTGATACACGAGCCTTTATCTGGTGACTTCACTTTTGTGGAATGCACCGAAGCCTGAATTCTCGTAGGAGACACCATATTCGTCATGATAGTAAAGCGATAGGTGTCATTGTAATGTCTTATCCAAGGTTGGGATATGAGTCGCGATTGAGAATAACCTAAATCGGTAATCGAAATATGTAGCTTTGAGGCTTAGTTGGTTATTATCGGAGATTCGTTGAAGGATATTCTCGAATCGCTATTCCATTAACGCAATGACTTATAGAGATACAAAATTCGAATGGAGCAAAGAATGTGGGAAGAGCTTGAAGAACTCAAGAGAAACTCATTTCAAAGACACGTATTACGACCGTACCATCCTGGAAAAGCGAGCGTGGTAGGCGACGTGTTGAGTAGAAGATCGTATACAAGATCTGAGTACGATATTGTTAAAAACTAACCGTATAATTTACAAATAATAGAGATGGAGATGAAAACTCTAGGTACCCACGTAATGATATACGGGGTATAATCGACTTTAATCGATAAAGTTAAAGTTGTTCAAGCCTACACAATCGAGTGATGAATTTGAAGAAGAAGGTCAAGAAGTTGTTATTTCAAAATCGGTGAGGTGAGAAAGCTCAAACCTTCGATTTATTAATCCATTTGAAATTCTCGATCGAATAGGAACTATGGCCTATAGACTTCGTTTTATCGCCAAGTATGACGCGTGTTCATAACGCTTTTCACGTATCGATGTTACGTAAATATGTGGACGACCAAACCACGTCGTTGAGTTAGAACCAGATCAAAGACCCCAACTTATTATAAATAAAATTGAATTTTCCTTTATTCATTATTCTAAATTAATAAGGTTAATTTGATATAATTCTTTGGTTATGGGTGAAATGTGCAAAGTTTACAAAATAAATGCAGTGGTTATAAAATATTCATTATTATTTGAAATATTAGTTTGGTGCGTGGAATATTCTTTTTGTCGGGAATCTCCGTCTGCGGCAAGCTTGATCATTAGTGGGCCCCATAACGGAAAAACGGTTGGATGAAGGAAAACGACAAAGATTGAGTTTTATAAATAACGACGTAAATTGTTACTGTTAACACTGTTGGGTTACCTGGTGGTTAAAATACAGTAATACGCGTGGTTGCACACAAGCACACGGTATTGCACAGTATTATTGAATTATTGATCCTTACGTAGCAAAGGCCTTTACTCAATAATTGTTACGAGAATTCTTTGTTCAATATTATATTTTATTGATTCAATAATTCTTTGCGTTGATATTTTGTATTGCTGTTGTTTCAATAATTGTCATTACACAGTATTTTCCATTATCAAATCAATAATTCATATTATTTGAATAATATTATTAGATAACATTATTGGCAATGTCTAGAAAGTTCTGTCTAAGGAGAGGTTTGGTCACCTAATTGTGCGCCAGTAAGGAGAAATCCTTATTGAAAAGCCCTCTTCCTGAGGAGCGGCACGGTTGTCGATCTTTGTGATTACGTAATATTATTTTTGAATAATTAATTATTGATTATTATGATAAAGAAAATATTCATTTTATGTGGATATAGATGGAGAAAATTTTAATGTGACAATTGTTGAAAATTAATATTTTATCTTTTTTTGATAAAATAATTCATTTAAATATATTATTTTAATAATATATTAACGATGATATTTTTATAATGAATGTGGGATATATGAGTATATGAGGAGGAAGAGTATTTTTATGGCATTAAATGTTTAACATATGTTTTGTGTGTCGGTGGACACAATTCTTGACCGAAAATTTATTATAGACTGTAAAATTGCCCGTTTGTGGATTTCGGTCAATTTCTGTTTGGAATTTGAAAAAAATTTCTTCTGTAAAGTTGTAGAGAATGGAATTTCCCATGAAAACGTGTGAGTTTTGAATTTTTCTGATAACCGAGCTATTTTCTACGAATTATTGAAGTTTCGGAAGATAAAATAATTTTTATTAAATTAATGGGTGGGACCCACTTTTTGGTAGGTGTTGAATGCACATGGGTCACATGAAAATTTTCAGAAATTGGTAGCTAGCTTGTTGCGTAGAAGTAAGAATAAGAATAATAATATTTTATTATTTAGTCTCCTTTTGGCGTTAAAGCATTTTCCTATAGATAGGCGCTTAGGTTAGAATTGAAAATCACACCGAAACAAGTTTTCTTTCTCTACTATATTGTCGAGCGTATTTTAGTGAGTATTTTGATACTTTGAGAGTTTCTATTCAAGATCAAGTTTCGTTTTACTTTATATCCAAAATATCAAAGTAAGGTTATTTTTCGGTAAGGGGTATTATTTTCTTCTTAAATGATATTTTTCTTCAATATCATTATAATCAAGTATTGGTGAATTTTTTATCAAATTTGGAACTTGTTGTGTTTGGGGTTCTTATTCACGTATACTGCCTTTATTCACGATATCGACCTTTATAAACGAATACTACTTATTCAATTTAAAATAAAAAATTTCTTTTTGTCCAAAATATCTATTCGGATACTAGCTTTGATTGTATCCATGTTTTGATCATTCTTGAATTTTACACCAATATGATTATTTTTGAAGTATTTTTGGACATTGATAAAAGCAAAGTCTGAATCCTTAATCTTTGTCATTTTGTTTCAATTTGGATTCGTTTTTTTAAAAATGTTTTTCATCATCCTTAGTCCTAAATGGTGATATAAATGAATATCTTTGGCACAGATGCAAAGATGAACGATTAATCGATGAATATCTTTGGCACATAGTCAAAGATGAGCAGTGTTGAGATGAATACATGACTAACTTGGTGATATGAATGAATATCTTTGGCACATAGTGCAAAGATGATTAAAGATGTATATTGATTGTTATTACTGAGGGATAAACTATTGATGATGGACTTTTAAACCTTAGAAGATGTGAGAATTCTTTCTCTACGTGACTCATCTAATGGATTCTTTGCTTACATTGCATTTGTTGATCTAAAACTTGTTGTCTATTGTATTCTATTAGATTTTTCCTGTTGAAGACTAATGATAATTTGTTGTATATTATCTTAGTCATAATATTCTTCTATGGGCTAGTTGAGCTCACCCTTTTCCTTTTTGTTCCATTTTTCTTCTCGTGGAGGTGAGAACATAAGCGAGGATCGAGTCGGGGTATGGAGTGATGGTTCTAGGAAGATGTTTTAATTACATCCTCACTACTTACGTAAAATAGTGTATGAATAATTAATGAGGACTTATTTGGGTGTGTATATTGTCTAGAAGACAATATTTGTATTCAAACTCACAGTTGTATTGTTGTCGTATTCTACACGACATCCAGTATTATCAAAGTTGTAATTTGTTTTCTATACCATGTATTTTGGCGACTCGTGAATGGGTGTTGTATACCTATTTTGGGGGGCGTCACACAGACGAGATAATAGAAGACTTAACGTCACGAGGAGGTACATGTCAAGATCTTGGATAGGAAAGAACATGTCCTATGTCTCGGGGTTATACCACAAGTTAAAGTTTTGTGGAGAAACCATCTTATTGAGGAAATGACCGGGAGTTGGAAACGGAAATGAAAGCGAGGTATTCTCATCTTTTGAAACACTAGTATACGTCGTCAATTTTGAGGACGAAATTTCATAAGGAGGGGAGGTTGTAAGACCCCGAATTTTTTTTTAAATAAAATGAAATTTCCTCTATTTATTATTTTGAAATAGTAAGGGTTGATTTGATTCATGTGGATAGTTATGGGTAAAATATGAAAATATTTGAATAAGCAAAGTGGTTATAAAATATTCTTTATTATTTGAGAATATTCGTTTGGTCGTGGAATATTCGTCTTCGTCGAGTAATATTAAATGACGACATGACTGATGCAGTCTTTTGTGGGCCCCATAACTGAAAGCGATTGGATGAAAAAAAAGCGACAAATATAAGTTGTTTATAAATAACTAGCGTAGTTATTCACAATTAATAATGTTGAAATACCCGTGGTTAAAACACACTAATACGTGTTGTTGAACAAGAAGCACTTCAGTATTGCACCATTATTGATTCTTACGTAAAAGCCTTCTTTCAATAATTGTTACAAAGAATTCTTGTCAATTATTTTATTTTATTGATTCAATAATTCTTTGCATTGATATTTTATATTCATTGTTGTTTCAATAATTGTCATTACACAATATTTTTCATTATCGAAGCAATAATTCATATTATCTGAATAATATTATTAGATAACATTATTGGCAATGTCTAGAAAGTTACATCTCAGGAGAGGTTTGGTCACCTAATTGCGTAGGTAGTGGAGAAATTCTTATTGAAAGCCCTTCTTTCCTGAACCGCACGGTTGTCAATATTGTGATTACGTAATATTATTTGTGAATAATTAATTATTGATTCATATGATGAGAAAAATATTAATTTTATGTGGATATAGATGGAGAAAATTTTTAATGTGACAATTGTTGAAAATTGAAATTTTATCATTTTCTCATAAAATAATTCATATATTTTAATAATATAATAATGGTGATATTTTTACAACGAATGTGGGATATATGAGTATACGAGGAGGAAGAGTATTTTTGTTGCAATAAATGTTTAAAACATGTTAAACATGTCGGTGGACCCCATTTATTGATCAAATTTGATTATAACCTCTAAAATCACCCGTTTGTGGATTTCGGTCAATTTCATTTGGAATTTGGAAAAACTTTCTTACGCAAAGTTGTAGAGAATTGAATTTCCTATAAAAACTCGCGAGATTCAAATTTTTCTGACAAAAGGGCTATTTATTTTGAATTATTGAAGTTAAAGCTACGAAATAATTGATTTTGGAAGTTTAAATTATTTTAAATTAGAAAAACGTTTTTATTACTTTTTCTAGAAGGTGGCATGTGGTTATTGAACTGAAATCAGATTTCAAATTAATGCGTAGAAGATTTATTATATATATTATTATTATATTAAATTTTACTGCTTTTTGGTGTTTCTAAGCAATTTCCTATAAATAGGGTCTTGGGTTAGAATTGAAGATTACACCGAGAAACTCAAGTTTTCTCTCTATATTATCGGTATTCTTGTGAGTATTTTGAGTATACTTTGAGTATTGCTATACGGTGAAAGTTCAAGTCATAGCCTTTATATCAAGGTGTTTCAACTAGATGTCTTTGTCTTTTCGAGGTAAGGGATATTTTTTTTTTAGAATGATATTATTTCTTCAATATCATTATCTTTGAAATATTGATTTGAAATTTTATCAAATTTAGAACTTTTGGTGTCAGAGTTACTTATTCACGTATACGACACTTTATTCACGAATACTAACCTTTATTCATCGAAAAATGAAAATTTTCCTTTTCGTCAAAAATATATATTATGGATACTAGTTTTGATTGTATCCATGTTTTGATCATTCTTGAATTTTACACCACTATGATTATTTTTGAGGTATTTTTGGACGTGGATAAAACAAAGTACGAATCCTTAATCCTTAATCCTTGTCATTTTGTTTCACTTGGATTCGTTTCTTTTAAAAAATATATATATTTTCATCATCCTCGATCTTAAATGATGATATTATTGAATATCTTTGGCTTTAGTGCAAAGATGATTGATTTCGATGAATATCTTTGGCACGTAGTGTCAAAGATGAATGATTTCGATGAATATCTTTGGCGTAGTGCAAAGATGAGCAGTGTTTAGATGAACATGACCAATGGTGAATGTCCTCGCCTTTTGTAGTCTTGAGGATGAATATATGATTCGGATATATATTGATTGATGTTACGAGGATAAAAATATTGATGATGGATCGTTAAATTCATAGATATTAGTAGATTTCATCCTCTACGTAACTCTTCTATGAATTAATATTTTCATTATGCAGTATTGATTTAAAACTTGTTTATCTATTGTATTACTATTAAATTTTTTCCTGTTGAAGACTAACGATAATTTGTTACGTATTATATTAGTCATAATATTCTTTCTTTGGGCTAGTTGAGCTCACCCTTTTCCTTTTTGTTCCATTTTTCTTCTCGGGAGGCGAGAATGTAATGCGCATGCAGTCGGGTATATGGAATGATGATTTTAGAGAGTTGTTTAGTAGTCCTCACCATTTTTATAAAATAATGTATCAATAATTATGATGATGATTTATTTGTATGTGGATATTGTTTAGATGGAAATATCTGTATTTAAACTCACAGTTTTACTGTTGTAATAATAAAGTTGTAGTTGTTTCTGTACCATGTATTGACAACTCAGAATGGGTGATGTATACCTATTTTGGGGGTGTCACACCTGTAAAGTCTGCACAGACATATTTTTTACATGTATCCAAATGACATCCAAATCACTTTATTCTGTAAAAATTTCAGTTCTAATAAATCTTATAAATTATTTGGGAGACATTTTTAAAAAAAATAAAATTGGACCGGTCGCTACCCCACGATCGCCCCAGAATTACTCTTTATTTTTCTCTTATTTCTCATTCTAACATCTGTGTAATTTTATTTTTATTTTTTGTCATCCGCAATTTTATTTGTTACATTTTTTGTAATTTTATTTTAAAAGTAACATATAAATTTTATTAAATATTATAATTGAGTTGATTAATTATTGTGGTAGTTAAGATTGAATCAATAAAACTATCAGGTCTATATATAGTCAAATTGTTGTCAAAGACGTTATTTTTTGAGTGGTGATATTTATTTATTTATAGTTTTTTGTGAAATTTTTATTCTAATTCATAATATATATATATATATATATATATATATATATATATATATATATATGCAGATTACTGGTATTATAATTGAGTTGATTAATATCACACTCAAAAGATTGCTTATACATTGAAAGGGTATTAGTTAGGAAACTACTTTTTTACCAAGGTTTCTAATATCACTTTTTTTCCTTTATTTTTATCTTTTTTTGCAAATTTAATATACTCGTACAATCCACCTTAATATGTCAAGACTCGAACTCCAATTTCATGATTACCAATGAGTTAACCAAAAGACTTTGATTCTATCTAGACTCGAAAAATGGGCCGGATTAATTTAAACAGACCGAGCCAAAACGACTCAAGTTTTGGTGGGCTATAAAAGTGAATCTCAAAATCCGCTTTTTAATTGGCGGGTCTAAACTGATTAATGATCAAATTTTGACACATTTTTGAATTGTTCTAGTTCAAATGATCCATACTATTTACGAATCGGATCAAAACGGCTCAAGTTTTAATGGACTGAACACAATGAAACTCAAGGCTTGCTTTTTGAGGAGCAGATCGAATTAACGCGTAGACTTAAGCCAATTTTACTAGGTTTAATTCAATTGCTCTTTATCTTTTCTTTCCTTTGTTTTGTATGCGTAAATCATTAAATAACATTATTTATATCTTCAAATATTTTGTAACGTTGACTATTATTAGGAATAAAATAAAATTTATTTGTAACATTCATACAAATGGAAAACATATTAATAACATGAAAAAATGAGTCAAGTCCTACTTGCCTATCTACTAGTTTGATTGAACATTGTGTCTATAATACCGACTCCTTACAACCGAGTTTTCAGCAAAGTCAACGACCACTAATTACTAGTATCATCAAACAACTCACACCCATTATTCGAAAGTCAAATTTAATTATGAGATTCAAAGTTCTATTTTCACACAACTCACACCCATTAAAATGATGATACTAACACAATTCCACCTCTCTATTAATACTAATTTAAAATTAGTATGAGAATTGTTATTAGAAAATATTACTACTACCTACCTATTATTTTGTACCTTTTGCATAAATACAATTATATATAACATACCATTAATTTCATATTATGATTTTTAGGTTCACATAATACTATCATTTAATTATTACTATGTACATTTAAAGTCAATTCTTTAAATATGTTCGATTTTTTTTTTTATAAAAAAATATGTCATGTTAAAAATGTATTTTTTTTAATTTTAAAACTTAAGGAACAAAAAAAGTTCCTTGAAAAAATATTAAAACCATTTAAAAAAATAATTTTAAATTATTTGGTTGAACATTAATTTGTTAGACAAAGTTGAATAAATTTAGATATTTAAAAGAGGATAATAAAACGTGCAATTTATAATGTAGACTTAATTTAAAAATATTTAAGTTGCCATAATCAAGAATGGGAGTAATAATAAAT
This sequence comes from Panax ginseng, assembly GCA_020205605.1. Lineage (NCBI taxonomy): Eukaryota > Viridiplantae > Streptophyta > Magnoliopsida > Apiales > Araliaceae > Panax > Panax ginseng. The sequence continues at coordinate 129,765,819 of CM035144.1, forward strand.
GATAAATCAAATAAATCTTTAAAATAATAAAAAGAAAAAAGAAAAAGTCATAGCAATAAGGCAATGTGGAATCCAGCTGGACCCCACACGTCCAACCTTTTGACTTTTTCAGGAGCGTCTATTTGTTATTTATCGGAGACTCGAATATTGAGAAAGTTTAAATCAATCTCAACCGTTGGATAAAAGTAAACAAGTTTGACTTTACAGTTCGCATCTTCCTTTTCTCTTCTCTCTCTACTTTCTTCTTCTCCAAACGCCTTATAATAAGTAACTTCCCCATGTTTAATTCTTCCCATACCTCTCTCTATATCCCTATCAGAGCTCTAATGGCGGTTGACCTTGTAAGCTTTCAGAAGATGGAAAGGCATATTGGGATTCATGAATCAGCAGGCTCACCTGAAATGAAGACCATAGAAGAACAGCTTCTTCGCATATTACAATCTCATCAACAAATTCAATTCGATTGCAAAGACTTGACTGTTCCCGATTCTAAACAAGCAGTGAATCGGACTGGTCACGCTCGGTTCCGCCGTGGTCCATCGGATCCGTCTTCTTCTACTTCGCAATCGGAGCTAGTTAAACCGGTTCAGGTGAAAGCAAACCCTAGCGAGTCAAAATCTCTCTCTGAAGAATGCAAAAGTACTAATACTCCGATGTCATCCGGTAGCTCATCGATCACCGGAGAAGGAACCGTTTCGAATGGTAAGCAAGGATTATTAACTACCGTAGTGACTCCGGCGCCGCGGACTTTTTCGTCTGGCAAACCGCCTCTTCCGTCATCTCACCGGAAAAGATTCCGTGATCTAGAACTCTCCCACGGAATTTCCGGCAAACAGTCCATCTCACGCGGTTGCCACTGTTGCAAGAGAAGGTACTAGATTTGCTTATCGTTTAGTTAAATTCTTGTTGAGATCTAGCGGGAGTATATATTTATTAACTATTCGTACAAAGATGATCAATATTTTATTTTTTTAGATCTAGTATTATTGCTATAATAATCGTATTTCTGTAATTAACAAGGTTAAAAATATTAGTCGTTTGACACTAAATTTTCTAAAACTATCAAAATTTATTATCAGATTCTTAAGCAGCAAGCAGTTTAATTATCAGAATATCAATTGATGAACTTGTGATATAATTGATGAATTGGTGCTTGATAAAGCAATCAAATTGAATTGCTGAATTAAATCTCTTATATTTTTCGTTATACCGCAGGAAAATAGTTAAAAGGGAGATTCAAAGGGTAACAACAAAAGAGTCATCATCTTCATCCAAAGTAGGTGCAGATGATATACCAGCGGATGAGTACTCATGGAAAAAGTATGATCAAAAGTTAATCCCGGGCACTCTTTTCCCACGGTAATTATTCTATTTTATCATTACAAATGCAATAAAAGTCAATTTTAGTAGTAATTTTTTTTCAGCGCTAATTTATGGCGGGTTGCACTTGCAGGGGATATTACAAATGCAATAGCATAAAGGGGTGCCCGGCGAGGAAGAAGGTGGAGAGGGCTCGCAATGATCCGACGGCGTTAATCGTGACATATGAAGGAGATCACCGTCACCATCATTCTCACCGTTGGATGAAGCCGGAGATGACTTTAACTAGATTTAATGGCGTTGGTATGCTAGTGGAGTCAAAGTAGGGGAGAGATGGAGATGGGATCAGATACTTCGCCAAAACGTATCTCTCCGAGGGCCAGATTAAAAAGTCAGACTTTGAGTTGAATTGATTTAATGTTGCTGAAAGAGGAAGAAGGAGAATGCACTACGTGTAGAACCCACATGAGTGTGAAATAGACCATCTAATATAGGTTGGGCGATGGTCATGGGATTGGATGTATATTGATTTTTTGATTTAATTAATTAAAATAGTAAAAGTACTGTTACAGAAAAGAAAAAAAGAGCAAACAAATTTTATTTTGAAATATACATCGAGACATGGTAAAAAATGGTTTTGAATAGTGTTTAATTTTAATAATATGGTTATGGGTCAAATTAAAAACAAAAATCAGATACCAATTTTAAATATAGGTTATAACACTTGCAAAGTTCAAATCATGATATTGACTTTAATAGAGTTTGATAAAATTAAGTAATTAAAATTTGAATGATTATTATATATTATCATATGAGTGAAATAATATTTAAAAATATAAAATATTTGAATAATTTTTAAAATTAAAATTTTTAATTATAAATTAATTTTTTAAAAATAATTAATAATCTTAAAATTTAAAATTGAGGGATTAAATTTTTCATAACTTAAATAATTTAAATCCCCCTCCCGACCCCCGAACCCCGAACCCGTATACAAGTTATGAATATGTAAGTACGTAGATGAAGTGGGGTTACGGAATCAATATTTCATTGACTTTTTGACTTTTTAGATATTCTATGTAGTATAAATTAATTTAAGATGTGGTTGTGTTTGCAAAAAGTCAAATTGGTTGATGGATTGGTGGTGGTGGTGGTGGTACCGTACGTAATTATGGAGTATTAGGAGGAGCAGTGGACCACACAAACCCTGTTGATTACACTTCTTTACTTGATAGTTTTTTCTTGATGGTCAACAGTTACAGGCGAGTGGCGGAGTAGGGCTCAACTCCAGCTACTACGTCTGCTTTTGGTAGGTGGAGAAATTAATTAGTGAGTAGTAGTATTTTACTTATTATAATTACATGATGATGATGATCCAAACCACGTTGTTTACTATGAAGAATTTAATTTAATAGTAATAGTAATAAAAAAGTAAGTACATTCCAGAAAAACACATATGTTATGTTTGGGCTTTAATTACGAGTTTTGAGTTCAGGTCATTGAATACTGTTATGTTATATTATGTAACTTGTGCGTTTTAATTACTAACACCATGTTATTATGATTATGCTACTGAGTAGAGAGAGCGATATGTAGTTGGAGTAGCAAACATGATAAGATCGATCAGATGGTGGCCCGAGGGAGAAGGTTGGAATTGCAAATGGGACTCACACAGCACGTGTCTGCCTGCATATATATATATAGGTAGCACGGTTGATGGAGCAAATGAGAAAAAAGCTGCGTACGTGGTTGCACCCGCGCGCTACCTTTTAACACTAAGCCAGCCGGCCAGCCAGCCAGCGTTGGCATGTACTGTACGTACCCACCTTAACTTGGAGCCTAGCTAGCATTTCTCTACAGTAATTAATTTAATTAAAGATAGATAGATAGATAGATAATGTTAAGCGTTGTTTTCATTTTTTGTGTGGTTTTGTACGTACATCCCAGCAAGTGGATGAATTCCACTTCTTATAACTCAATTGTAAGAGATGCTTGGATTTTAATTCCACGAAAGTAATATATATATATATATATATATATATATATATTAAATAATCCTTCTTTTTTAAAATGAGGAACTTTTTTTTGTTTTTTTAAAACAACTAAAAAAAAAAGTTTAATATTTATGGGCCAAATTTTTCCATAATCTGATGTTTTTGAAGTGTTTTGAATACCTATACCAAAAGTGGTGAGTGCACTACCTGCATCGTACATACATCGTGTTTTGTTATACGTGCCAAATCACACCAAAAAACTATATTATGAAAAATTTCAGTTCCATAATATTAAACTTTTTTTAGTTGTTTTAAAAAAAAAAAAAAAAAAGTCCCTCATTTTAAAAAAGTAAGAGATCCCTTACCTGATCCTGACCCTATATATATATATATATAATTCAACCTTTTTAGGTCAAATTAATTAGAAAGTTCATATATACTTCATCCACGTATAATAAATGCAAGCTCAATCTTAACTAATTTTAGAAGGCATGTCAAAAAGGCACGGACGATTTTATAATTTTAATTTTAAATGCGGTTTATAAATTGATATAGGAGCTAGCAATATATGAGCGAAACATTTGATATTTGATTAGTACTAATTTTTTCGCTTCTTTTTCACATCTTTACGGCAAGCTCACCCCATATTGGCCCTGGCCCCTTAATTAATCTGTGATTTATTAAAATTTGAAATAATAATAAATTATAATTACTAATTTATATTTTAAAATAGTTTATAATTATATTATATTAATTAAAATTAAATAAACTAATATCAATTCTATATTAAACAAAATAACTTGGATTTTGAAAAAGAGTCGTATACAATCACGATGGAGTTAGTTTTTAATGAAAAACAAGAGGAGGTAATAGAGTTTTGTTTTGTTAGTATCTTGCATTAAAACAAGTTTTTGATCAGGGGGAAAAATATCTATTCAAAAATATACTAAATCATGTCAACTAAATTCACTCATAAATAAATCTACTTTATGCCAACTTTTAATTTATGCACCTTAGACAACTAACAAAATCACTACATTTCAAATCATTAAATTCCAATGCAACCTTAGATACCTCCATTAATTTTAGATTTTAAATACACGACTGCATCATACAAATGAGTTTAATGTTTATCGTTGTGACACCCCCAAAATAGGTATACATCATCCATTTTGAGTTGTCAATACACGATACAGAAACAACTACAACTTTATTATTACAACAGTAAAACTGTGAGTTTAAATACAGATATTGCCATCTAAACAATATCCACATACAAATAAATCCTCAGCATAATTATTGATACATTATTTTACAAAAATAGTGAGGACTACTAAACAACTCTCTAAAACCATCATTCCATACCCCCAGACTAAATCTTTCGCTACATTCTCGCCTCCCGAGAAGAAAAATGGAACAAAAGGAAAAGAGTGAGCTCAACTAGCCCGATAAAGAATATTATGACTAAGATAATATACAACAAATTATCGTTAGTCTTCAACAGGAAAAATTTAATATAATACAATGATAGACAACAAGTTTTAAATCAATACTGCAATGAAAAAATATTAATTCATAGAAGAGTTACGTAGAGGATGAAATCTACTAATATCTATGAATTTAACGATCCATCATCAATATTTTTATCCCTCATAATATCAATCAATATATATCCGAATCATATATTCATCCTTGCACTACAGGCCAAGGACATTCACCAGTTGGTCATGTTTATCTAAACACCTGTTCATCTTTGCACTACGGGCCAAAGATATTCAATAATATCATCATTTAAGACTGAGGATGATGAAAAATATTTTTTTTTTTTAAAAAAACGAATCCAAATGAAACAAAATGACAAGGATTAAGGATTAAGGATTCGTACTTTGTTTTATCCACGTCCAAAAATACCTCAAAAATAATCATAGTGGTGTAAAATTCAAGAATGATCAAAACATGGATACAATCAAAGCTAGTATCCACAATAGATATTTTGACGAAAAGAAAAATTTTTATTTTTCGATGAATAAAGGCCATATTCATGAATAATCTCAGTATCGTGAATAGTTACCCCGACACTAAAAGTTCCAAATTTGATTAAAAATTCAAATCAATACTTGACATAATGATATTAGAATAAATAATATCATTTTAAAAAAAAATATCCTTACCTCGGAAAGAATAAAGATTTAACTGGAATCTGGATATAAAGGCTATAACTTGAACTTTCACCGTATAGCAATACTCAAAGTATACTCAAAATACTCACAAGAATAATGGCTCGATAATATAGAGAGAAAACTTGATTTAAGTGTAATTTTCAATTCCAACTAAAGACCTATTTATAGAAAATTGCTTAGAACACCAAAGCAGAAAATTTAATATAATAATATATTTATAAAAAATTTTCTACGCCATCCTTTGGAAATCTGAAATCAACCACCTAGCATGTGATTAATGAGGCTCACAACATATAAAAAATGTTTTTGTTATTTTAAACAATTAAAACTTTCAAAAATCAATTATTTCAGAACTCCGGAACTTCAATAATTCACAATAAATAGTCCTTTTGTCAGAAAATTCGAATCACACGATTTTTTATGGGAAATTCAATTCTCTACAACTTTACGTAATAAAGTTTTTCAAATTCAAATGCAAATTGACCAAATCCACAAACTGGGAGATTTTACAGTTATATAATCAAATTTCAAATAATAAATGGGGTCTATCGATATGTTTAACATGTTTTAAACATTTATTGCAACAAAAATACTCTTCCTCCTCAGATACTCATATATCCCACATTCGTTGTAAAATATCACTATTATTATATTATTAAAATATAATAATATATATATATTTAAATAAATTATTTTATCGAGAAAAGATAAAATTTCAATTTTCAACAATTGTCACATTAAAATTTTTTCCATCTATATCCACATAAAATCAATATTTTCCTCATCATATGAATCAATAATTAATTATTCACAAATAATATTACGTAATCACAATATTGACAACCAGTGGTTTCAGAAAGAGGGGCTTTCCAATAAGAATTTCTCCTTCTTGTGACGCCAATTAGGTGACCAAACCTCTCCTTGAGATGTAACTTTCTAGACATTGCCAATAATGTTATCTAATAATATTATCGGATAATATGAATTATTGCTTCGATAATAAAAAATATGTGTAATGACAATTATTGAAACAATGAATATAAAATATCAACACAACAATTATTGAACCAATAAAATCTTGAACAATAATTATCAGTAACCATTATTGAGTAGTGCCTTCTTACGTAAAAGTCATAATAATCGGTGCAATACTGCATCTTCTTGTCTGAACAACGCCAGATTCGTGTTTTAACCAACGGGTATTCCAACGATTAAAAGCGGTAACAATTACGCCTGTTATTTTTAAACAACTTATATTTATCGCTTTCTTCCTCCAATCGCTTTTCAGTTATGGGGTCCACACACGGTGCTACTGCGTCATTTAAATTAATATTCTGACAAAGCGATTAATATTCCACGATCAAACGAATATTCCCCAAACAACAATGCATATTTTATAACCACTTCTTTATTTTGAAATATTTGCGTGATTTTACCCATAACTATCCACATTAATCACATCAACCTCACTATTTCAAAATAATTAGAGAAATTAAATTTCATTTATTAATTATTTGGGGTTTTACAACCTCCCTCCTTATGAAATTTCGTCCTCTAATTGACATATATCGCACTGTGTGTTTCAAAAGGTGAGGATACCTCGCTTTCATTTCCGCTTCCAATTCCTGTGTCATTTCTTCTATAGCATGGTTCTCCACAAGACTTTAACTTGTGGTATGACCTTCGTCAAGTAGGACATGCTCCTTCCTATTCAAGATCTTGACAGGTAACTCCTCATACGTTAAGTCTTCGGCTATTTCGTCCGGTTCTAACTCAATAACGTGGTTCAGGTCTTTCACATATTTACGAAATACAGATATGTGAAACACATTATGAACACGAGACATACTTGGAGGTAACGCGAGTCTATAGGCTACATTTTCTACTCGGTCAAGAATTTGAAATGGACCAATAAATCGTGGATTGAGCTTTCCTCTTCCCAAATCTTGTAACTCCTTCCATGGAGCAACTTCATGACAATACATGATCCCCATACTAAATTTCCGTCCTTTCGATGAAGATTCGCATAACTCTTTTGTCGATCTTGTGCCGTTTTGTATCGTTGTCGAATTATTTGGATATTTTCGGTGATCATACGTCTTAACTCGGGTCCCAACAATGTTGCTTCACCCACCTCATCCCAACATATTGGAGAGGCGACACTTTCGTCCCATATAATGCTTCATATGGAGCCACACCTATACTTGCTCGATAACTGTTGTTGTAGGAGAATTCCACCAATGGTAAATACTTATCCCAACCGCCTTGAAGTCTGGGACACGAGTCTTAATAAATCTTCAAGAGTTTGAATAGTCCTCTCTGATTGTCCGCCTATTTGAGGATGGTATCTTGAATCGAATCATAAATCCGTGCCCATAGCTTTTTGCAAGCTAACCCAAAATCTTGAAGTGAATCTTGGGTCACGATCCGAAACTATAGATCTTGGCATGCCATGCAACCTCACAATCTCATTTACATACATACTAGCAAGACGCGTTCAAGAGAATAAGTCTCCGACGTCGGCAAGAAATGTGCGACTTGGTTAATCTATCAACAATAACCCAAATAGCATTTATGCCTTGAGAAACCGTGGGAAGACCGTGAATGAAATCCATGGTAATGTGTTCCCCTCTTCCATTTCGAATCTCAAGTGGTTGCAATGTTCTCTTAGGCACTTGATGCTCCGCCTTTACACGTTGACAAGTTAAACATGTTGAGATAAACTTTGCAATCTCTGTCTTCATATTGTTCCACCAAAATGTATGTCAAGATCACGATACATTTTAGTACTTCCGGGATGGATTGCAAATGGTGTATTGTGTGCTCCATCATAATCTTGTACTTCAAATCGTAGTCGTTAGAACACAAAGTCTAGAGTGGACTCAAGTATTCCTTCTTCATTGATTCTCACTTCCTAATAGCACATTCTTGTACTTTCTTCTTCATATGCATCGGCCCCATTTCAAATGGCTTGAAAGCAACCTTAACTTTTTCTATTAAAGTTGGCTCTGTCGTATACTTGACATCATCGCACTTGTTCCTCGCGATATGATCTTCTTCTCAACGCGCGTCACCACCACGTTCGCTTTTCCGGGATGGTATTGAATAGTGTGGTCGTAGTCTTTCAATAGCTCGAGCCAACATCATTGCTGCGTGTTAAGTTCTTTTTTGGTGAAGAAATATTTAAGGCTTTTATGGTCCGAATATATCTCCACTTTCTCCCCATAAAGATAGTGCCTCCAAATCTTTAATAAAACGATTGCTAACTCTAGATCATGAGTAGGATAATTCCTCTCATATTCTTTAAGTTGTCATGCAGGCATAAAGCTATGACTTTCCCATGTTGCATGAGAACACATCCTAACCCTTTGCTCAAGCATCATTGTGAGATAACAAATCCATCCAGAACGAAAAGTATTGTTAGAAACAGGTGCGAAATAAGTCTCCTCTTAAGCTCTTGGAAACTCTTCTCGCGTTCTTCACTCCAACGAATTTTGTATCCTTCCGAGTCAATCGAGTTAGCAGAGTAGCGATTCGAGAAAACCCTTCCACGAATCTCCGATAATAACCATTAGACCCGAAAGCTACGTCTTGATCCACCGTCTTGGTTGCTCCCAACTTTGTATTGCTTCAATCTTGGCACGGTCAACAGATACTCCATGTTTTGACACCACGTGCCCAAGAAATGCTACTTCCTCGAGCGAACTCGCATTTCTTTAACTTGGCATATAACTTATTTTCACGAAGCCTTTGTAGTACCGAATTTCAAATGGTGCTCATGATCTTCACAACTTTTGGGATATATGAGGATGTCATCAATAAAGACAACAAAGAACCGATCCAAATATTCCTTGAATACTCGGTTCATCATATCCATGAAAGCCAGCGAGGGCATTAGTCAATCCAAAAGACATGATAGGAATTCATAATGCCCGTGTCGAGTTCTAAAGCGGTCTTTTAGAATATCCTCGATTCTAATCTTCAAATTGATGATATCCGTAATCGAAGATCGATTTTGAAAAGAATTATGCTCCTTGCTGGTCGGTCAAACAAGTCATCAATACGAGGTGAGGATACCTATTCTTGATAGTGACATGGTTAAATTCCGATAGTCGATACAAAGTCGCGTACTCCCGCCTTTTTTTTTTACGAATAAAACAGGGAGCACCCCGAGGAGATGTACTAGGGCCGAATAAAACCGATGTCCAACAACTCTGTAGTTGGACCTTTAACTCCCTCGAAGTTCAATAGGAGCCATTCGATATGGGGTTTTAGAAATGGGCTTTGTACCAAGGTTCAAGGTCAATAAAGAATTCAACTTCACGTTAAGGGGTAGGCGGAAGTTCTTCAGAAATCGTCGGGAAAGTCAATAACAACAGAATATTATTCAAATTTGACGTGTCTTTATTCAAATCCATAACATGGGATAAGAAAGCTTGACATCCGCTTTTTAATAAACGAATAACTTTATGATTAGAGATGACAAAGGATTGATTTTAATGGTTTAGTTGCTTGAATTAAATATAATAGGTTGTTTAGGAATATGAAAGCTAACAACCTTACGAAAACAATCAATTTTGGCATGATGAGTAGTTAACCAATCAATCCCTAAAATCACATCAAAAGCAAGTATCTTTAAAGAGATAAGGTCAACGGTAAGGTGATGGTGCCAACTTGAATCAAACAAGATTTATAAGCGATTGGATGTGATGAAAGTTTCTCTAACGGAGTTTCCACGAGATAGTCAAAGTCTAATTTCTCCTGAGTCAGTTTAAACGTTGAGCACAAGCGGGAGAGATAAATGAATGGGTAAGACCAGATCTAGTAAAGTATAAACTTCACAAGAATTTATAAATAAACTTTTACCCGTGATCACCTCGTTTGGGTTCTCGCATTTTGACCGACCACAACAAACGCTTCTTCCAGAACCGTTGACTTTGACTTTTTACGATACTTTTGAGTCACCGTCCCCATTGAACTAGGTCTCGCTGGTGCAATCTCGAGCGATATGTCCTTCCTTTCCACAATTATAGCATACAGGCGAATGTTGTTGGCGGTTTGGTGATATGTCCTCTTCTTTCCGCATTTATATAGATATGACCGGTGGTCGTTCTCCTCCTTGAAACCGATTCTTCTTTGTCCTTTAATCGCTCTTTTCATACGGTCGTTGTTGAATCTCTTTTTAAAATCTCCTCGACTCGCTTCTTCTATTTTCATGGCCATGATTACCACCAGTGGTTACCATTTTTGTCCGCCTTTTTTCTTTCTCCATTGATTATTGTTGTTTTGTTGATCTTGCTCTCCTAGATGATCCTGATTGTGGTACCTCGGTTGGCCGTACTTTCGTTATCTCGCTTTCTAACAATTGAGCCACATTAACAACATCCTGAATAGAGAGAAAATTTATGAGAGATGAGATCTTGGACGTATCTTAGGGTTTCAAACCTCTCGAAACATCCGCGTCATCGTTCCTCATTCTCCACCAAATGAGGTGCAAACACGGATAACTCTGCAAACTTCGCCTCGTCTTGAGACACCGGTCATGTTGTTCTCGCTCCACCTAATAAACTCCACTTCCTTCATATAGCGAACACTTTCGAAAAGTATTTGTCATTAAATAGTTCTCAAACGCTCCCAAGACATCTTTGAATGCGGTTGGATGGGTACGCTTCACAGACTCCCACCAAGAATGGTCGACCTCGCCACGGAACATAAAGGTGGCGAATGGAACCTTCTGTTCTTCTGTGCATCCCAAGACATCGAATATCTTGGTAATTTGCTTGACCCATGTTTTTACGCATGATCGGATCTGGCTTTCCCTTAAATTCGTGGTCCCAACTCTTTGAGCTAACGTTGTTGTGACAACCCGTGAATTCTTATCATTTCCTCCTATGTTTTGAACACGAGTCTCCTCGTGCGATTTTGCATGAACCGCAAAAGCTTCTAAATATCCCCTCGTTCATCATCTCGCCAAAGGTGTTGTTCACACGAGGAACATTGCCACTGTTGTTGCGTTCTCCTCGTTGGTGAGTCTGAGCGCCTCCACGGTCTCATTTCCATTGTTAATATTCTCGATTCGACATTCTCAAATACCATCATAAAACAAGGGTTAATTAAGGAAATCAATATATCACATAATATCCCTATATCTTGACCAACTATCAAATAAGCTTAGGTAGGACACACTTGTGCGAAGGATTTACTCGCCTCTCCCTCCTAGTTCTATTCCCCGATCTCATGGAGATCATATCCCTAAGCTCGATACCAACCGTGACACCCCCAAAATAGGTATACATCACCCATTCTCGAGTTGTCAATACACCACTGCAGACAGTAAACAACTACAACTTTATTATTACAACAAGAAAGCGTGAGTTTAAATACGAGATATTGCCATCTAAACAATATCCACATACAAATAAATCCTCATCATAATTATTGATACATTATTTTACAAAATGGTGAGGACTACTAAACAACTCTCTAAAACCATCATTCCATACCCGACTAAATGCATTGCCATACATTCTCGCCTCACGAGAAGAAAAATGGAACAAAAAGGAAAAGGGTGAGCTTCAACTAGCCCAATAAAGAATATTATGACTAAGATAATATACAACAAATTATCGTTAGTTTTCAACAGAGAAAAATTTAATAGAATACAATAGACAACAAGTTTTAAATCAATACTCAATGGCGAAAAATATTAATTCATAGAAGAGTTACGTGAGGATGAAATCTACTAATATCTATGAATTTAATAATTCATCATCAATATTTTTATCCCTGTAACATCAATCAATATATATCCGAATCATATATTCATCCTTGCACTATGGGCCGAGACATTATTCACCATTAATTAATCATGTTCATCTAAACACTGCTCATTTTTTGCACTACTGGACCAAAGATATTCAATAATATCATCATTTAAGATGAGGATGATGAAAAATATTTTTTTTTAAAGAAACGAATCCATTGAAACAAAATGACAAGTATTAAGGATTAAGGATTCGTACTTTGTTCTATCCACGTCCAAAAATACCTCAAAAATAATCATAGTGGTGTAAAATTCAAGAATGATCAAAACATGGATACAATCAAAGTTTGGTATCCACAATAGATATTTTGACTGAAAAGAAAATTTTTTATTTTTCGATGAATAAAGTCTTTAGTATTCGTGAATAATCTTGAGATATCGTGAATAAGTAACTTGACACACTTAAAGTTCCAAATTTAATTAAAAAATTCAGATCAATACTTGACATAATGATATTAGAATAAATAATATCATTTAAAAAAAATAATATCCACTTACTCTTGGAAGACAATATTTTACCTAAATAATTGGATATAAAGCTATAACTTGAACTTTCACCGTATAGCAATATTCAAAGTATACTCAAAATACTCACAAGAATACGCTCGATAATATAGAGAGAAAACTTGATTTACAGGGTGATTTTCAATTCTAACCTAAAGACCTATTTATAGAAATTTGCTTAGAACACCAAGCGCGAAAATTTAATATAATAATATATTTATAAAAAATTTTCTACGCCATCCTTTGGAAATCTGAAATCAGCCACCTAGCATGTGATTAATGAGGCTCACAACATATAAAAAACGTTTTTGTTATTTTAAACAATTAAAACTTCCAAAAATTAATTATTTCGGAAATTCGAAACTTTAATAATTCACAATAAATAGCCTTTTTGTCGAAAAATTCGAATCTCACGAGTTTTTATAGGAAATTCAATTCTCTACAACTTTGCGAGAAGAAAGGTTTTCAAATTCCAAACGAAATTGGCCAAAAATCCACAAACGGGAGATTTTACAAAGTATAATCAAATTTCGATCGATAAATGGGGTCCAATGAGCATGTTTAACATGTTTTAAACATTTATTACAACAAAATACTCTTCCTCCTCAGATACTCATATATCCCACATTCGTTGTAAAAATATCACTATTATTATATTATTAAAATATAATAATATATATATATATATATATATATATATATTTTAAATGAATTATTTTATCGTAAAAGATAAAATTTCAATTTTCAACAATTGTCACATTAAAATTTTCTCCATCTATATCCACATAAAATCAATATTTTTCTCATCATATGAATCAATAATTAATTATTCACAAATAATATTATAGAATCACAATATCGACAACCAGCAGGGTCCTCAGGAAGAGGCTTTCCAATAAGAATTTCTTCTTCTTGCAAGCAATTAGGTGACCAAACCTCTCCTTGATGAACTTTCTAGACATTGCCAATAATGTTATCTAATAATATTATTCTATAATATGAATTATTGCTTCCATAAAAAAAAATACTTGTGTAATGACAATTATCAAACAATGAAATATAAAATATCAACACAACAATTATTGAACCAATAAAATACCGAATAAAGAATTCATCAGAACCATTATTGAGTAGTGCCTTCTTAACGTAAGAGTCAATAATTGGTGCAATACTGCAGTGTCTTCTTGTGCGAACAACGCCAGACATCTTGTATTTTAACCACCGGGTATTCCAATGAAGTGTAAATCTGTAATAATTACGCCGTTATTTTTAAACAACTTATATTTGTCGTTTTCTTCCTCCAATCGCTTTTTCCGTTATGGGGCCTCTACATTATTTGTTGTAATCGTCTTTTAATATTCCCTCGAAGCGGTCTTAATATTCCACGACCAAACGAATATTCCCCGACAATAATGAATATTTTATAACTACTTGCTTATTTTGAAATATTTGCGTATTTTACCCATAACTATCCACATTAATCACATCAAACCTTACTATTTCAAAATAATTAGAGGAAATTAAATTTCATTTATTAATTATTTGGGATCTTACAATCGTGATCTATCTATAATTCCATTTGGTAGCAACTAGTTTTAGAATTATTTGTTTAGAACTGAATACATCTGAATCGATCAGCCATTAAGTGTGTTTGTTTTAGAAAAAAATCGTCTGAATGGTTGAATCGGTCAGATGATTGAGCTGAATGACTAAGTCAGATTTTTTTTAACTGAATGAGCAGCTGAATAAAGAAAAAAAAAATTAAAAAATATATATATTAACTGTTATATTAAATAAATGTACAATAACTTTGAATTTTTTCAAAAAGATAAAATAATAAATTGATGTCATTCAGATGTTTCAAACATGTTAATTATTAAAAAAAAATTTATTCAAATTTTATTTTTATCAAACACCCCCTTAAATTAACTTTCTCTCTTTTTTTGTCTTGTATATGAAAAAAAGTGGAGTACTAGATAACCGACCGACTCATCCTCCCACTATCGCAATTGTAATTCGACGTCAAACTCTCATTACCCTTGGTAAAAAAAAGAAACTAAATGGTCAATATCAACTATCATAATTCCAACCTTTTCCAATTTGGAATAGTTTTCAGGTGAGCTAAGATTTTGAAAACCACTAGCTTCGGCCTGCTCAAACCCTCCTTCTCCAATCTAGAAGGGCCTAGCTTCGGCCTGCTCAAACGGTCATATCCTCCTTCTCCTAAGAGTGATTATTCGGTTATAATCGAACCGAATAAGTTATTCGGTTATAACCGAAAACCAAAGTAATATTAATTTTACTATCCGAACTAAAAACCGAAATTTCAAAATAACCGAATTATCAATACTGCAATAGATCAATTGTAATTTTATAATTCGGATAAAAAACCAAATTATCGTCCCAAAGAAATGTTACACACTTATCTTAGTTTAGCATCCAACTGTTACAAAATCACTTCTATAGTATCACTTTTAAAAAATTACAGCAGCAACAACTAAGTAACTAACAAACCCAAACACTTTCAGTATCACTTTTACAGTATCATGATTCATGTCATTACAGTAAGTCAGTAACCCAAAGTTCTTTAACAAGCTCCACCAGTCTGGCAGTCTCCCACAAGGCACAAGCAAAATTAGCATCAGTGAGACAGCGATTCAGCATCAACAAGTTCCAGACTCCAGTCTTGCAGTCTCCCAATAGCACTACAACAATAACAATAATAAAAAAACAAAAGTATACTGATAGCAGTAAGCACCTTACTATCTATTTAGCATGTTCTTAAATACCTAACATATGTTCTTATTATATATATGTTGAATACCTAACATATGTTCTTACCTAACTAAAAATCTAGAAAGCAATTAGTCTTGTTTAACTCAAAAAGTAAGTTTGTATATCAGGCGTTCAACTCATCATCATGCTCCATTTACAGTCAAATTTGTGTAATGGAGCTCTGTTATCCATTTGTGTAATTCATATTTTGACTGTAATCAAATTAATGAATCCATTAATTTGGCCCTTCTTACCCAAATTCATCAATTTATCATCATGCTCCATTTACAGTCAAAGAATCCATTAATTTGATTTACAGTCAAATGAAGCAACACATGTGTGTGTTAACAGAAGGATAAATCCTAGTTTTTGAAGCAATCAAATTTTGATCAGAATCAAATTAAGGGCGTCTCAGATTTCTTTGTCTTCTTTTGATGAGAAAAGAGAAAATTAAAGGGGGGAATAGAAGCTCAAACAAGTTACGAGAAAATGATTGCATCTCAAAAAATTGGTATCTGGCACGACCGCTTTATTCTAGGACTCGATAACATATCTTCTACTTTATCTATATCTCTATATATATGTCCACATGTATATGCCTCAAATAGACAAGATAGATGAAGAAAATAATGAGCAAACAAAATAGATTGAACAACTGCAATTGAACAACAAAAATCGATCAAAACCCTAAGTCCTAACTAACAAAAAATGGATCGAATAACCCGTAAAAGGGTTCAAATCAAACATAGATGTAAGTATGGAACAACTAAGAAAACAAACATACCTCCAATTTCTTTGATCAGTCGTAAGAGAGACAGAGAGTCAAGAGGCGTGGCCGCGTGGTTCAACTGAAGTCTGAAGGCGTGGTTCAACTGAAGTCGTAAGAGAGTCAAGAGTCTTTGATCAGTCGTAAGGGAGTAGTCGACTGTCGAGAGGCAAGCATGAAGCAACTGAAGTCTGAACTCTGAAGCAAGATGAAGATTCTCATATCTGAAATGTGAAATTAAGGGCTAGGGCAAAATGGACTTAGCTTAGAAGCCGACTCAGTCTGAAGCAAGATGGACTTTAGGATCTGGACTCTGGAGTTAGATAATAATAATATTATAAAATTTATATTTTTAAGAATTAAGGTTCGGTTATTCGGATACCTGAATAATCAGTTTTTTAAAAACGAAACTGTAACCGAATACTGAAATATAATTCGGATATAACCGAAATTGTCAAAAAACCAAAAAATCGAAATAATTCGATTAAAAAATTTCGATTTAATTCGGTGGTTCGATTTTATCCGTTTTTTGCTCACTCCTACCTTCTCCAATCTAGAAGGGTCCAACTAATACTTTTTCTTCCAAGGCCAAGGGTATGTGTTATTGTTAACACCAGGATTATATATACTCGTAAAGAAGATATTTTCCCCGTCATTATATTTTTATACGATATTTTTTATATAAAAATATTAATTTCCAACAAAATATTTAACATGATAAATTTATTTGACTTTTCCACAACATCAACATAATTGATAGTATTTGCGAGATGTGACGGTGTTATTAAATAATTAGCCGTAACTAACGTGGCTAATGGATTAGCCCAACAGCACCAAACCAAGATAACACACGCACAGGAATCAATCCGAGTCAGCAGCCATCCGCCAACCTTTTAATTAAACAATTAAACTCGTTACTTACTTTACCTTCTTTTTTCTTGTGAAATACTTGGTCAGTCCTTGTATTCTTCTTCTTCTTCTCCTCCAAGATTATCATCATCTGTACCCGCCACCCTCTAGTTCTTTCTTTCTTTCTTTCTTTCTTTTAAATCCATCCCATAATCAATCCAAAATCACAGATCCACTTTTATTACTTCTTCTTCTTCAATAGTAAAAAGTATTAATGGCGTATGTAGACCAGGCCTTCTCAATAACAGACGACGATTTAATGATGGATGATTTTTCTTACACAGTTCATAATCGCCCTCCCATCAAAGAGATCGCCCTCGCCGTCTCTCTCCTCGTCTTTGGAACCATTGTTATCGTCTCCGGAATCTTTATGTCCCTCTATAAGGTCGGCGGTGACCGAGCTCATGGTCGGTACTTCTCTCTTAATTTGCCCCTTCCCAACTCCTTTATTTGCAACTTTGCCATTTACTTTCCACTTCTTTGTTTTGTTTTTTATAATTACCAGGGGTGTTCTTTGCTATTCTGGGTTCGGTTCTTTTCATTCCGGGGTTCTACTATACGCGGATTGCCTATTACGCCTACAAGGGTTACAAAGGCTTCTCCTTCTCCAACATCCCCCCTGTTTAACTGTAATTTGTATTCCTCCCACTCCCAGATACTACAAAACATTACCCAGTGAGAACTTTCTTGTATATATCTATACGACTTTGTTTAGTAACCCAGTGTTATTATCTTGATCTTGCTTCAGTTTCTAGTTGCTGTATTCTTCTAGGATTTGTTGTTTAATATTAAATTCCTTGGTTTTTACTACTTCATGGAGCTGCTGCTATTTGCTATTAATCTGTAGTGATTGAGTTTCAAATATTGTGCATGCCTTTTAATTTTAATACATGTATGTTGAATGATCCAATCCTTCGTCCCGATCTCTAGTCCTTTAATTTATTTTTGTTCTTTCCCCCTTCAGCTGTACTTAGAATTAGGAACAATTGGGATGCTGTCATTGTTGTTGAAGATTACCTTATTGAGTTTACAACAAAGTTCTTGTATCAGTACTAAAACCTATACTCTTTAATGTACTTACATCCATCTTAATCAAAGCTGGTAATTGATTAATAAAATTGTTCAATATGGAAACTACAATGACTTGATTGTAAATTTCCTTTTCTTTTTTTTTTGTGTGTGTGTGGTTACTATTAGCATTACACCTTTAGGGAGGGAGGGAGGGAGGGAGGGAGGAGGGGAGGAGGGAAAAGAAGGTGGTGTAGACCCGGATGTTTGCCTGTCAACTACAATGTGCAGGATACAAGTCATTGATAATAGGGTCTAGGCTACCGCCAGAGTTTAAAATTTACGGTTTATGCCTTTGTAAAACAATTGGTTCTGTTAGAGGTAGGTTAAATGAGAGTATGCAAAAAGAATAGGTAACCAAAATGTTTATCCCTTGTAAGGTATCATTTTCAAGTGCTTAAGCAGCAAGGCATCACTCTGTAGTTACGAAATTCCTTTTTAACTTCCTGACTTTAGTTGACTGTTGAAGCAGATAGGGAAATTACAATAAATAAGACATTCCACTCCTACAATTATATCAGTTAAACCCTATCTAACAACTTTATCTACTTAATGAGTTCCCAAATGCAATCTATCTGAACTATCTTAGACATCAATTTTCTTGTTAGTAATTCCAACATCAATAAGTTTCCCATCTACTAAGTTGTTGAATATTGTTGCATTGACATGGATACTCCTTTCGATTCTTGGAAGAGATATTTTCACTTGAGCTTTATGGAAGAGATAATCTTTGTCCTTGCATGATTGGAATATTTGGGTAGAGGTTGCCGGGGCCCTAAGATATCTTTGATTGTGCTAAAGCTTTATAGGTTGGTTTAAGATATAGATGGTGACATGAGATATGGTGCTGGCATCTGTTTGAATTACTCTGAAGAGTGATTTGTTTTGCTTTTTTTACTGAATGATTGAATGTTTTTCTTAAGGACCAGAACTTGCAACATGGATTCTTTGGGCATTGTTGTCCTATGAACATATTATACCGGCATCTCCTTCGGTTCTTTGGTCATCCGGAGGTGTATATTCCCATTCTATCCAGGCATTATAAGTCATATCGTTTCGACTTTTTCGGGAAAACCAGTCTTATGAATGAAATATATGAGTGTATCTAGCGGTGTTGAATATTTTTAAGATCTAATGGAAAACACCTAAAAGGTCATAGAATTCAATTTTTAAAGCACCTGCGTAGACTTTCCGCACTTTAGGATGGTGTTGGTTTGTGTGGGTAGGAATTGGCTTCACATAGTCGAGTACTGCAAAATGGAAAAGATATGCTCCTTAACCTTTGTTAAATCAACACCTTCTCTCTTGTTTTCATTTATATTTCTTTTCCATTATTGTCAATATTTTGAGGCTAATATATAGAATTCTGTAAAAAGTAGTATATGCAGTGCTATATTTCATTTGATACATGGTGTCTGACGCGGAGCATTATTTCATGCTCAATAGTACTTCCTCCGTCCCATGATAAAAGTCCTTATTATTATTTTGGGTAGTCCCATGTTAAATGTTCATTTTCTTTTAATAACCAAACTTTTACACATATTTTTTTATTATACCCGTAGCATTAAATATCTCATACTTTTCTTATTCTAAGGTGGTGTTTGATAAAACTGAGTGTTAAGACCTGAACAGTTTAGACGTCTAAATAATATAGAGTATCTGAATAGAATTGTGTCTGAATGAAAAAATGTTGTTTGATAATTAATTTTTTCAAAATGTCTCTAATAACAAGATTTTATCATTTTAACCATCCTAATAGCTTTAAACAAAACCTGCTTTGATAATCGTAAGGTCCTAATAGTATTTTAAATACATATTTATAATATTTTGACCACAATATGATAAAAATAAAATGAAAACGTTCAAATTAAATTAACTTCAAACATAGTATTATGTCCCAAAAATATCAACATAGTATAATAATTCACCCATACAAATTAAATTAACTTCAAACAGTTTGTTAAGAGTCAAGTGCAATTTGTTCACGAGATTAACCATAAATTCTACGCCTTGATCACCCCATTGTGGTTCATCTTGTCCTTCTTCTTCGCTTCCTTCATTTTGCTCCGCTTTCATTGTCAAACATGTTATCTCGATCATATTGAGCAAACAATTCATCCTCAATGTTATGCTTCCTTATGAAATTATGAATCACAAGCAAAGTTTATAACTATATCCCTTTGTACTCGTAAAAGGGTAAGGAGCCATTCGTTTCAAAATTGGGAATCTTGCTTTCAACACGCCATAAAGACGCTTTCGATAACATTTCGAGTTGTGGTATGAGCATGGTTGAATTTTTCCTCTTTATTCAAAGCGCGTCTGCATCGAAAAATCAGCCTAACCAATACCTTGTATTGCGATATGGAGATAAAAATCCTCGAGTATTTATGTATGCAAAGATCACAAAGATAATATTTATCTCAGAATTGAGACAAAAAATAATGATTATTATTAATAACTTGAATGATGAAATTTTATATTACTATAATAAAAAATAATAGAAAATGGTAAAAGAAATTGTAATATATACCCGGGAAGAAATGGAAAACCGTAAGATGGATCAAATGCAACTTCTTTTAGAACTCGTGAGTCGTAGTAATGCCTTCCCATCCTAATTTCCAAACAAATGTGAATATCATGTTAAAATCACATATTCCTAAAACATTTTGATAACATTCACCCCTTCCTCTTCCTCTATAACGCTGCTTTGTTGATCAACAGAACAACTCGCATATACAAGAAAGTACCATCTAATGCACCTATCAGACCTGCATTAAAAAACTTAGAGTTCTCAAAGTATTTTATCAGATGGAATAAAAGTAAGAAAGAAAAAAAAATTGTATGTCACTTACATCAAAATATTTGTCGTAAGTTTTTATGGTTCCCTAATATCCGGATTTGGATCAAATGATGTAGGCATTATAATTTCTTTTGAAAACTCAATCATCTCATTTAACACCTCATGAAAATATCTATGTATTGTTTGGGTAGAATGTTGAAATCTGCGCTTTTATAACTCTAAAGCGCTCATTACGGCTTTATGATGGTTAAGAAGATTGCCATCTTCTCCTCAACTGTTATGTATCTACTATTGTGTACCCATTGTTTTTCCTTGAAGTATTCACATAGACGCACATATGCATCACGAGAAAGACGCATCAATTCTCGACATTGTGTATTTGATCCATTTAACAACTCTAATGTGTAAGCATGCCCGCTCAATGCCGAAGTATTATCCATAATCCTTGGTATTCTCCTTGAAGATTGTCTTTTCAAATACCAATATATAATCATCAAACATAAAATTTGATCCTCGATATCCATATTACCTATATTAAACATAACAATTTTAAAATACTAACATTTAATAAAAGAAAAGTCAAAACCAAAATATTCCTAATCAAGCAAAATCAAAATCATAATAAATGACATGTATTATAAATTTAACACATACACGTTCAAAAACATATGTAGCAAATATTACATCCATAATTAGTTATAGCAAATGTCACATCCATAGTTAGCAAATAAGTCCCAACATATTCAAGTTTGTATCCCAAAAATATAATATTAACTAGCCCCAAAGATAAGAAGTTTGTACCCAAAAATATCAAATTACCTAGGCCCAAATATATCCACCAACATAATACCAAGTTTGTAATTAACTAATATCCAACAAACTAAGCAATGTATCCCAACTCATGTGAGACCATCATAACCCAATTTTCAACCTCATTCTCTTTTTTAGAATCATCCATGCTTCTATAGCTTGGTTTCTCACAAAATATTCCAAGAGCCATCTTGTAAAGTGGATTTTCCGCCTCCCCACCCAAGTTCTTCCAACTTATCTTTGCATTCTTTCACGGAAGGTCCACTATTCTTTTCAACAATAAGTTTCAAGGCCTTGGACATCTCTTCATCTAGGTTAGTGTTGTAGGTTTGTTTTGATGAATGCCTAGCTTTTTTCTTTGGCCTTTCTCCCTCAAAACTAGGAGCGGAAGCATGAGATTGCGTACCGGGAGTTGATGACTTAGGAGATGGAATAAATGACCCTTGACCTTGTGTGCTAAAAGGAATGTCTTCAAGACTAACAACCTCCAAGTCCAAAGATGTATCTCTAGTCCTAACTCTTCCACAGCTAGGACACCAACTATCATGTCCCGTTGCCGCGGTTCCATCAAATAATGCAACACACAGATCGAGGAAGATTAGAGGTGAGGTCTTCAAAGTTTCTACTATTTTATTTGCACAAATTCAAATAGTAAGTTATAAGTTCAACATGTTATAATCAACTTAAAAGGTAACAAAATTAAAAGAACACCTTTATCTCTTGTATCCATTCTTCATCCGTAAGGTTGAACCTATTAGTTGACGGGTCATACACATTTCCTGTCTTACTTTTAAGTTTGCACCATGCACAATATTTTCCTCGCAAGTAGTCATAATGATTCTTCATTTGTTTTTGATCCACAATCAAGTTGTAGGTATATCTTTTAATATTTCTCCCACCCTTCTCCATGATTGTGGCTTGAGACTCAGACCTTCCCTACCATTTTCCACAACCTCACGAATACATGCTTCTAAAAAGTCTTCACTAATGTTTCATTCCTCCAACTCACTCTAGTCCTTTTTTGTTTTTTTGAGTTTCATCGGCTTGTTCCATACCTAAAGTACATAGATTATAAAAGATGTAAACAATAAAGAACAAACATTTAAATAGTTAACCTTTAACATATAACATACAATGAGTTAAATAGTTAACCTTTAACATTTAAATAGTTAAATAGTTAACCTTTAACATATAACTAGTCAAACATTTAAATAGTTAACCTTTAACATATAACATATGCCACTAGTCGCTACCAAATTTCATTTTTTTTCCCATACAAGGCTATCAAGTAACTAACTATACTATTTTGGTCTCAAAATAACAAAGAACCACCAAAACAAGTTACAAATTTAGACTTTTTTACCTCAAACCTAACTTCTTCAAAGTCCCCACAAAATGTTATTAATAGATTATGGGTTAGGTTTTTTTGTATCCGAGAACCCCAAACTAACAATACCCTTACAAATTCAAATAAATATACATGTACTATATGCACTATTGTCGTAATTCAATGATAACAAAATGGTGAACACTAATCTACAAATTGAGAATGCTAATGAAATAAATTATGTAAGATTAACCCTCCAAAAGGAAACCCACCTAAAATTGATTCAAGAATTTCAAAATGTAAGAGATATCAATCTAAAAATTCAGTGCAATGTCAACAAATATAGATTGCTGCTTTATAATTGAAGAGTGGAGAAATATAAAAAACAGTGGGATCGCAAAAGCGTAGAGAGAGAAAGGGGAAAAGAATTCGATGATATCTAGTGACATAATCAACACAACCCTTACTAATCATATTCTTGATCGCAAAAGCGTAGAGAGAGAAAGGGGAAAAGAAATCGCACCTGTAGTTTCCTCAAGAACAAAGATCTAGGATTTGAGCGAAGAAGAAGAGCAACAGACAAAAGCGGCAGATCAAAATGAGAGATAATAGGGTTCAGATTGTATTGTGGACAAAAGTGAAATTTTGTAATATAGTTGAGGTTATTTTTGTCCCAAAAAATTTTAAACTCGTTAAGAGGAGACTCTGAATGGTATAGAATTGATTTTAAATCTTAGAGATTAAGAGGCAATAAATTTTTTACCAAACAAGTTTTGCCTCTGACCGAATCAGAGGCAAACCTATTAAGAGGTATTAAGACCTAATCAAACACTACCTAATTCTCTCTCCATATTTAATGACATTATTATAGACAATTTTGTCATTTTATTCATATTCTTAATATGCGTGAAAAATTCACTAGGACTTTTATCCTGGGACGGAGGGAGTACTATACTACTATCTGGGTACGTATTATGTCCTGCACACTTTTGCATCTTCATGCACTCCTTCCTTAAAGATGGCCTTACCATTCAAGTGTGATACTAGTAGCATCCATTTTAATAATGTCTTTGTGTGCATCCCCAGTGCAGCGAGTATAGAGTACATGTTGGGTAATTTATCATCGACCATGCTTTAGTGAGCAATTGGCTACCATTTAATTATTTCAAAATTTGCGGCACAGGGTGTCCAGTATTATTCCAAAATATTTACGATTTGTCCTTGGAGATATTTATATGCACCTTTGGCATTTAGGATAAGCACAACAGTATTATTCCAAACTTCTTCTCCTTTTACAGAGAGACCAAGTGAAGATACGGGCTGGAGTTTGTTACCAATTTTGGATTGCACTATGTTCACATATCAATTTATTAGAGTAACATAACATGGTTAGGTTTTTACATAACTTGCTTTTTATACTAATTGATCACCACCACTTCTCTAGATATCTATCTCCCTGGTGTGGTGTCCTCACTCTCTCACAATATTCCATTCATATATATATATATATATATATATATATACACACACACACACACAACAAATAAAAACGTATAATATAAAGGATTCTTACCAGTACTCAGTGCATGCGCTTAAAAACGTACGTTGCTCAGATTATATCCTTATCGTAAATAAATAAATAAACGGATTAGGATTTAGGAAGGTGGCAACTTTTCACACACACACACACACACACACACACACACACACACACACACACATATATATATATATATATATATATATATATATATATATATATATATATATATACACACACATGTATGTATTACATAGTCAAGTTATAGCGATTTAATTTTTTCTTGACTATGGCTATGGCCATAGTGGATTAATATCAGATTACACATCTCACATGCATATACATTTTTCTCATATATATATATATATATTGTTTTGGATCAAAAAATGGTATATAGCATCTGTACCTTTCATTAGAAATATAAGTGACATATTACTAGCGGACGACGAATATCATTTTATAATCTGAGCCGTTTATATTTCTAATAGAAGTTATATTCCTAATAGAAGGTATAAATGTTATATGTCATTTTTTGATTTATAACAAATAGATGCTATGAATCATTATCCATATATATATATATATATATGTGGCATTTCACCAAACAAGGAGTACTGTACGTGTACGTACCAATACCATGCCAATTAAGCCCCAACAAGCTGCAAAACAAATTAAAGTATTTACTTTTATTAGCAACAAATTAAACATACTTTTGATGAAGGTAATGTCCGAAAATTGTAAGAGATGATACAAATTTTAATAAGAAAAACATTTCAACTAATTTTGAGTAAAGAAGGAATTTAGCTGATAAAATTACTTTTGCAGTAGTCATCATGTATTGTATCCCCCGGCCATGAGTATATTCTAAAATTTCAAATAGGAATGTGACTGACTACAAAACAAATTAAGTTCAGCAACCACCGAAATACATAGTGTTAGCAACAATAACAAATGAAGAACTGATCATGAGATAAATTAAAAGACCGGGAAGTGAGTCGATGATGCTGCTGCTGCTGCTTGCTGCTGCTGCTTATAATTTTGAAATCAAAATATATAAACTACGAATTACATATAAACAATTAATTATTATTGTCTGGACATGCATGTCCCCTCCTCCTTGCATTTCTCTCACGTGCATGAACGTGTGCTGTGGCGACAACTGAGGTGGAAGGTCTATCCGCCTACCTATTTCATTCATTCTATTATTATTATTATTATTATTATTATTATTATTATTATTATTATTATTATTATTATTATTATTATTATTATTATCACTCTCTCTCTCTCACACACACACACACACACACATATATATATATATATACACTTATTAATATTTCATAAATCTATCAGTTACCAGATCTACTAAATCTAATTAAACAAGAATATCTCCCCCTCGGATAAAACCCATTTTTTCTTGGAAAAGAAAATGAAAGGATTCTTCAAATTTTGTTTTGTCAACCTTACATTTCACATCTCTCTCTCTCTCCTATATATTATATATATATATATATATTAATTATAGTATAAATTACTTATGGTCATTTGGCAACTGTATATATAATATTATAAACCCTCGTTCACAAAAAGACATACGAAGACACAATTAACCTTTACCCACTGGCCACTGATTTCCTTATCAAGGACAAAAGTTGTTGCTCCTCCTCAAGTTACGTTCCTCTGCTCATTACTTAATTCTCTATTAAACCCTTTTTCTACCAGTTCACTTCTTTATATCTCTTTACTCCATTTTTTTTTCTCTTTCTTCGAACTCTCCTTAATTATACGTTTCATCTAGCTAGCTTGACCAAATTTGTCTCCCCATTAGCCATGATCACCGGAAAAGATATTTACGATGTTCTTGCGGCGATTGTACCTCTTTATGTAGCCATGTTTATGGCCTATGGCTCGGTCCGGTGGTGGAAAATCTTCACTCCCGACCAGTGCTCTGGCATTAACCGCTTTGTGGCAGTATTTGCTGTCCCATTACTCTCTTTCCATTTTATTTCCTCTAATGACCCTTATGCCATGAACTATCACTTCATTGCTGC
Source organism: Panax ginseng (assembly GCA_020205605.1). NCBI lineage: Eukaryota > Viridiplantae > Streptophyta > Magnoliopsida > Apiales > Araliaceae > Panax > Panax ginseng. The sequence continues at coordinate 129,792,689 of CM035144.1, forward strand.
TGATTGTCTACAAAAAATAGTCATTCTTGTGGCTCTTTTTGTATGGCACGCCTTTGGCAAAAACGGCAGCTTAGAGTGGATGATCACTCTCTTTTCTCTTTCCACCCTCCCAAATACTCTAGTCATGGGAATTCCCCTACTAAAAGCCATGTATGGAGATTTCTCCGGAAGCCTAATGGTCCAAATAGTGGTTTTACAAAGTGTTATTTGGTATACTAATGCTCTTCATGTTTGAATATAGAGGAGCAAAACTCCTAATATCCGAACAGTTCCCCGAGACTGCCGGTTCCATCACATCTTTCCGTGTCGAATCGGACGTTGTTTCGTTAAACGGACGCGAGCCTTTGGAGACGGATGCCGAGATCGGAGATGATGGGAAGCTGCATGTTGTGGTGAGAAGGTCTAATTACTCGTCCAGATCGGTAACTTCTTACAACAAGTCTCATGCAATGAATAATGAAATGACACCAAGAGCATCTAATTTAACCGGTGTAGAGATCTACTCAGTCCAATCTTCGCGAGAGCCGACACCTAGAGCCTCTAGTTTTAACCAAAATGAATTTTACGCCATGTGTTTGCCAGTAAGGCTGCGAGCCCTAAACATGGCTACACAAATAGTTATGGAGGAGGTGGAGTTGGAGTTGGAGGGGATGTTTTTTCGTTGCAATCCTCCAAAGGGCCGACGCCAAGGATATCAAATTTTGAAGAGGAGATGTTGAAGATGGCGAATAAGAAGAGCTGGGGAGCAAGGAGTATGAGTGGGGAATTGTTTAACAATGGGAGCTCAGATTCATCGTATCCTCCTCCGAATCCCATGTTTTCGGGGTCTACGAGTGTGCAAGTGCAACCTAAGAGGAAGGAAAGTTGGGGGAGTGGTAATTTGCCTAATAAGGACCTGCACATGTTTGTTTGGAGCTCAAGTGCGTCTCCTGCGTCTGAAGGGAATCTAAGACATGCCGTTAATAGAGCTGCTGCTACTGAATTTGGAGTTGTTGATTCTTCTAAGGCTGTTCTTCAACAAGAAATTGCTGCATCAAGAGGTATAATTTTGAATTATTACAAATTACAATCTGGTTGTTTAAATTTTACTAATTAACTAATCGATTATATATATATGCAGCCATGCATGATTCAATAGAAAATGCAACTCCTGCCGGAAAAGTGAATGGAGATCATAAGGAGATTGAAATGGAGGATGGTTCGCCTTTTACGTGCCAGAAGAAGGTGGAGATATTGGAAGGAGGAGATGGACAGAAAAATCAGCAGATGCCTCCAGCAAGTGTCATGACTAGGCTCATACTTATTATGGTTTGGAGGAAACTCATCAGAAATCCAAATACCTATTCCAGCCTTTTAGGCCTCGTTTGGTCTCTTGTATCATTTAGGTCCACTCTCTCTCTCTCACACACGCGCGCACTGAGATATGGTAACACACACACACACACACACACACACACACACACACAAAAAGATATGGCAAAACCTAATATGTTCTCCCATGGTACTTTCTTTTTTAGAAAATAATTTAAAGTATTGTTTTGGGGATATGTAATTTTTTTTGAATGTGGTTAATTTTAGAAAGTATTATTTGGAAAATTTTGTAAAAAAACATTTAGTCTAGTGCACCTGATTCTAATTTGTAGGGACAATTATCATCATTATTATTTTATATATATTTTGTGATTAATCTCACTAAATATGCTAATTTATTGACAGGTGGAATATTAAAATGCCAAGCATCGTGAGTGGATCCATATCAATATTATCAGATGCAGGTCTAGGAATGGCTATGTTCAGTCTAGGTATTAATTTTATTTTAACTCGTTAATTACTTTGAGAATCTAATGAAAGAACAATTTTTAATTGCTATATTAATTAATATTACCGGCAGTTAATTTAGTTATTTATTGCTGTACGTAACAGGATTATTCATGGCCTTGCAACCGAAAATCATAGCCTGTGGAAAAAGTGTTGCTACGTTTTCAATGGCGGTGAGGTTCTTAACGGGTCCTGCAGTGATTGCAGCAACCTCTATTGCTATCGGTCTCCGGGGAGTTCTTTTACACATAGCAATTGTTCAGGTGGATACTCCCTCAATTTCAAAATTAGATAGATATCCGATGCTCTTATATTTCTGTTCCTTCCAAAGTTTTTATATATATATATATATATATATATATATATATGTATGTATGTATGTATGTATGTATATTTTTAGACTACAAATGATTTGAATTACCTAACATATCATTATTTTTATTCTGAGTATTAACATGCCATTATTACTATATTTTTTGTGTAATTAATTCTTAAACAAGCACTACTACTACTTGAACAATTATTGATCCGCATGCAGGCTGCTCTTCCCCAAGGGATTGTTCCTTTTGTATTTGCAAAAGAATACAACGTCCATGCAGACATACTTAGCACTGCGTAAGTTAGTTTCTTCACCTATATATTATTCCAAAAGAATACACCATTTCTTTTTTCTTTTTTTAGCTTAGGTGCAAACGTAATTTCTTTTCCTATACAACTTTTCCCCTGGACTAGTATTTCAATCACTTACTTCCAAAAATTCAAAAAGAAAGTCTTTTCCATGGTTCACTTAACTTCTCTAACGTACATTGGAAAACTAATTAAATGATATTTCAAGGATCCCGTTAGGATCGATGAAGTTGACACCAACTACACTGTAGTAAGTTCATATAGTTTTTTATTGCATGAGTAATAAAAAATATTGCATTGATCAATACAATAAAAAGTTACGGTGAAGTTGGTAACAAATTCTTTATACGGGGTTATATTGCATTGTATGTATTAAGATTAATCTAACATTACAGTTGGATGAGTAAAATTAATTTACGCTAAAATATCAGCTCCCTTTATACGTACTCTCAACATCATTGTATTCATAAACATGCAACCCAAATTTGATTAATACTTTCCTTTTGGAATGTTTTCAGGGTTATTTTCGGAATGCTGATTGCGCTGCCCATAACAATACTTTACTACGTGCTTCTTGGGGTGTAACTTCTGGGAAACTAAACCAAGGGAAATTTACAAACGGGAAGTCCAAGGAATGAAGACTTCTGAAGATCAGAAGTGAAATATATATATATATATATATATATATATATGGTATTGGATTCAGTGCAAGACTAATCGGAAACTATATGCTCTCTCACTGCATGTGACTGTCGATCAATACTAGTAGTAGTATTTATACTGTTTGCTGCAATATTTTAGTTCAATTTCTTTCTTTTTCTTTCCTTTCCTGTTTTTTCCCTTTAATATGAGTTTTTACTGTCTTTACCCAATTAGTTAGGCAGAAAGTAGCGATAGATCTAGATCTTAATTAGAATTTAGGCACCGGACAAATGTAGAATTATTGACGTACGTACTGCTTAATATAATTATATTGTAGTTGCATGGCCTGTTAATTTCTACTGCTGCTGCCTAATTCATTGAAGAAACTTAAAGAAATATTATTTAATGCCGACTTCATGTGGGATTCTATCGACTAGTGCTGCATATGATATGTAATTTACATGCTTTTTCGAACACAATTCTTGTACCAATGAATTTAAAGTGAAAGATTCCGTTAAGATAATATATTGTTATTTTCTTTAAATAAAAATGTTGTTCGCTTGGCATTAGTGTTGATATATATATATATATATATATATATATATATGTATGTATGTATGTATATGTGTGTGTGAGATAGCTAGATCCTAAGCATTAATGTTATTTTTTTTATATAGAAGAAAAGTCAAATGAGAGGAACGTACGTAACTAATTGAGTTCTAAGCAACTAAAAATAGTTCTTTAAAATAACAATTCTTTAATCAGCCGATCTTGGGGATTTAACTGCATATATATATATATATATATATATATATATGCATGTGAAAGCTAGCTAGAGTTTAGAAATACTGGCAATATTGAACTCATGTGATTGGGAAGATAGAAGAAGAGTAGCTTCATTAATTAATTCATTGCATTGTTCCAAACCCCAACTTCTTTTAAAACGCATTTTTCTTTATATGTGCATCAACACACACACGTGTGTATATATATATATATATATGTGTGTGTGTGTGGGCAAGAAAATCGTGCCTTGCTAGGATTAGGATTTCGTGTTGGCTGAGGAGGAGAGAAATCCACGAAAAGCACAGAATTAGTTGATTAATTGAAGAGGGGAGAACGACAGGTGGGAGATTACTCCAATGACGCGTGGCAGAACTCCTAGAATCCGGGAACTGTGTTAGAGTTATTGGATTTCAAGAGCCTTCTTGAGTGTCCTTCGAGTTGAGAGAAATATCAAAACCCTTTTAGTGCTTTTAGGTGGAATCTCCAAGCCTTTAAGTCACCAAAAGGGTTCCTTTGATCTTCCAAGAGTCCAAGTCTTGAGTCTGAAGAAGAGTCCCCTTCCCAATGGAATGGAAGGGGTATTTATAGGATTCTGTGGAAAGTAGTCATGTGCAAGGCACATGCTTTCAAGGAATTTTCAGAAATACCCTTTAGCCATTAGAATAATGCCCATATTGCCCTGTCCTTCTAGCCACCAATCCAATCCCTCAATCAATTTTCAAAACGAGCTGCCTCCACGAATCTTCTGCCTCGGGACACGTAGAGGCTTCTCTCGGGTCTAATACATTTATTTTTGACCTCTCCGTCTTCATTTAATTAGGTTATGCGAATTTGCACATTTAATTCAATTAGGTCACGTGAACCCTAATTTTACACTTGGGCCCATATTTGCCCCCTGCGCGAGAGTCGCATTCCCAAATAGACGATCGTGAAAGAAAATTGCAAGCCTTTGAATGATTTTGCAGGACTTTACTTTATAGGTCTTGAAGACAATGGTTGTGACGCCCCCAAAATAGGTATACATCATCTATCCTGAGTCTCCAAATACATGGTACATAATACAAATACAATCTTTAATATACAACAAAAGAGCTGTGAGTTTTAATACTAACCCGTGCTAACTTCGTTAAGTTACTTTCGCTTTTTGAGAAGTCACGAAAAATGCTCTCCCTTGACTGGAATTTTGACTTTTCTCTCTGGACGGCCTTTGGTGCCTCCTTCCCACCGGACTTGTCTTCTATGAAAGACAAAATCGGGCAGGTGACCTTCTCTTCCACAATTGTAACACGCTTTGGATGGCATCGCTAGCTTTGATCGATATGTCCCTCCCCTCCACATTTGAAACATATGATAGGTGGTCGTTCTTCTTCCTTAACAACGGGTGCTGGTGCTGACGTCTTTTCATCATTGTTAAATTTCCTCTTCTTAAAATGTCCATTCTTATTATTTTGACCATGATTACCACCGAAGTGGTTACCATTTCTGGCATGTTGATTCCCTTCACGCTTATTGTCATCGTTTCGATGACTGCTATTACTGGTATTATTATTTTGGCGGCTGCTCTCTTTTGGTTGGGTTGACTCACTATCGCGCTCCAATAACTGAGTCCTATTAACAACATCTGAATACAAACAAAGTTTATAAGAAATGAGGTATTGACGTATCTCGGGTTTCAAACCTCTTAGAAACATCTCGCCATTCTTCTCTTCATTATCAACTAAATGGGATGTAAACCGACAACTCAATGAACTTGGCTTCGTCTTCGCTGACTTTTGGCCATGTTGTTTTGCTCCGGTTTAATGAACTCTACCTCCTTCATGTGACGAATACTTTTTGGGAAAGTACTTGTCGTTGAAACGGTCTTGAAACTTCTCCCAAGACATCTTCAAGTCATGGCAGGTTGAGTATGCTTTACTGATTCCCACCAAGAATGCCTTCCTGCACATGACATGAAGGTGGCAAGGAACCTTTTGCTCCTCGGAGAAACCCAAGACATCAAATATCTTGTTGATCTGTTTATCCACGTCTCGCTTTAAGTGGTTTTGGCTCTACAAAACTCCAGTGGTCCCAGCTCCTTGAATCGCTTAATGCGGTGACTGCTTCGAGAGTTGCCAGTGTTTCCACTTTGCATTTTGGGCAGGAGCCGCTCTTGCCTGATGTTGCATGAATTGCATGAAGCCTCGGAACATTCCATCGTTCATCATTTGATCAGTGTTGTTATTTGTATGAGGATTGTAACTTTCCGATGCACATTGTCCTGGGTTATTGATCCGTGGAGACTCAACGGTCTCTCATGCTCCATTGATGTTCTCAACATTCTCGGATGCCATTTTCAAATCTTGTCACAAAACAAGGGTTAATTAACATATCACATATTATCCATATCTCAACAGAAGCCAATTAAATACCAAATAAACTTAGGTAGGTCATACTAACGAAGGAATTCCCGTCTCTCCCTCCTAGTTCTTGTCTCACATCTTAGCCAGGATCATATCCTAAGCTTTGATACCAACCGTGGCGCCCCCAAAATAGGTATACATCACCTATCCTGAGTCGCCAAATACATGGTACATAATACAAATACAATCTTTAATATACAACAAAAGACCTGTGAGTTTTAATACAAATATTATCTTCTAGACAATATCCACTCTCGAAATAAGTTCTCATTACATTTATTGTCACACTATTTAATGTAATTGTGAGGACTACTAATCTTATCCTCTGGACCGTCACTCCGTTCCTCGACTAGTCCCATTCACGCTCTCATTTCTCAAGAGAACAATGAAAGTAAAAGGGTGAACTCAACTAGCCCAGTAAGAAATATTATGACTAAGATAATGCGTAATAAATTATCATTAGTCTTCAACAATGTTAAACTGATAAAATATAATAGGCATCAAGTTTAACTACAGCGGAACAAGCAATCCATTAAAAGAGTCAAGTAGAGAATAAAATCTACTATCTTTTATGATTTAAAAGTTTTTTCATCACTTTTATCATTTGGGACTCGCTTAATAAATAATCCGCATCATCGAATCACCCTCGTGACTACTAGCCAAGGATATTCTTTAGTATCACGACCACAATTATCCATGCACCACGGGCCAAGGACATTCGTGTATTCATCAATGGTCATGATCATGCCAACAATTGTCCATCAATGCACTACGGGCCAATGAGGACTTTTATCACATCATTTATAACATTACGGTCATGATTATACCGAATAATCCCTAGTCATAATCATACCAAGTCCATCTATGCACTACAGGCCACAGATGACTTTCAAAAAAATATAAACATGAGAATGATGACAATGATATAAGAATTCAATAAAATAAGTTCACGAATTAATTTATCAAGGAACTAATAACGTCCAAATTGTTAATATGAAATTTCTTTGTAGAATAAAATTCAAGAATGCTCAGAAGAATATTTCTATGAAAAGATACTGGATGAAGCGCAAATATCAAGGATATTCTACTAATTTCATGGAGTATAAAGTCAAAACTTTAACCAATCGAAGTATAATAAGGAATGGAATAACAAAAGAAATCACCAAGCATCGGTAGACGCATGCGCAAAAGTTATTCCAACAGAATAATAAAGATTTAAACCAGTTTGGCGTAAACGCATGCAGAATGAGATATTCCAATAGAATAATAAAGATTTTAACCAGTCCGGCAGAAAACGATGATGTGATATTCCAATGTAATAATAAAGATTTTAACCAGTCCGTCAGAAACGCATGAGCATGATGTTCCAATAGAATAATAAAGATTTTAACCAAGTCCCATGTAAAAACATGTATGTGATGTTTCAATGTAATAATAAAGAATGGAATAATGTGTTCTCTTCATGAAGACGCGAAAGAAAGAAATAATACCCTTTACCTTTGAAAGAAACTGGATATAGGAGTAGTGAGGTGGCAGAGCGCTTCTTCTTCTACGATTTTCTCTCTACAATTTCTCTCTATAATAATTACTCTATAGCTTTAGTGAATTGGTGAGAAATGAAGGAAGAATGAGCTTCTATTTATAGAAAATATAGTTTCAATAATTGCGACGCGTTTTGGGGCTCAAAAATTACAAAGACAATACCTCTAACTTTTTCTTTATTTTTAATTTAGTCATGCAAGTATTATCAAACTTGCACCACCTCCTCTAATAGTAAATAATGTGATTCAATAGTAAATCATGTGAATCAATAGTTTTAGACATGTGAAAATACGAATTACAGTATAGTACCTCCATCTATACCTCCATTTTTAACTTAATCATGCAAGTATTATCAATCTTACACCAACTCCCCTAATAGTAACAAGAATGTGAAACAATAGTATACACATGTGAACAAATAGTTATAATCATGTGAAATAATAGCAATCAATTGCTCATTTATCCTAAGTTAAATACCGATTGTCAATATAACCTCCAGACATCAATTATTATCGAAATAAATGTCGATTTTCACTAACACAAATAATTCCAACACAATGAAACTATTTTTATCAAAAATATAAATTTTAAAATTTTGAAGTTTGACTTTTCCCGAAAATGTCAACTGTTGACTTTTTGACCAAATAGTAAAATCCAGAAAATTTTGTGTTTATAGTCTATTTTTACTAATTTCATCGTTCCGGACTCAAATATCACATCTACGTCTCCAAATTCAACTCCGAGCATAACTTCAATTTTAATAACCTTCATCATTAATATTATAACTTACAATATTTATCAATCGTGTCGCTCCTTCCGGGAAAGAGGGGGCTTTCCAATAAGGATTTCTCCTATCAAGCGCTAATTAGGTGACCAAACCTCTCATTGACGTAACTTCTAGACATTGTAAATATTGCAATTTAATAATATGAATAACTTTGCCGTCTCAATTATTGATTTAATAAAATAACATATTATGTAGATGATACTTTGTGACAATAATCGAATCAATAATATGAGAGATATGATCGAAATTCTCAGTAGTAATAATTGAGTATAATCGAAAGTGACTTCTCACGTAAGCATCAATAATCAATACCGTGTGCTTACTATACAACCACGCCATTATTGTACTTTTACTCTTGAGTAGTTCAACAATTAATGATAAAACTTCCGCCATTATTTTCATAAATATATTTTTGTCGCTTTTCTCAATCCGATAATAATTACATTGTGGGGTCCACCCATGATTCTTGTAGTTGTGCAGAATATTCCTACTAAAATGAATATTCTTCGACCAATCGAATATAATATAACAACTTGCATACTTTGCAGAATTTATAAATACGACCCACAACTATAACATTATATCAAATCCACACCATAATATTAAAAAAAATTATTTCGAGAAAATTAAATATTTATTCATATAATCTGGGGTCTCACAATCTCCCCTCCTTATGAAATTTTGCCCTCGAAATTTACGTATGTACCTAGTATACTGAAGCGGTGAGGGTACCTTGACTTCATTTCAGATTCTAACTCTTGAGGTATAACCTTTGAGTGTCGAATATAATCCTTCTTATCCAAGATTTTAACACGTATCTCCTCAAACATTAAATCATCCGCTATCTCGTCCGGTTCTAAATTAATAATGTGGTTCGGGTAGTCCACATATTTACGTAACATCGATACGTTAAAAACATTATGAACACGCGACATACTTGGCGGTAAAACGAGTCTATAAGTCACAGTTACTACTCAATTGAGGATTTCAAAAAAATTGAGGGTTGAGATTTTCTCTCTTCATCGATTATTGCTTCTAGAATAACGCCCTCTTGAACCTTCTTCTTCACATTCATCAGATTCAGGTGTATAACTTGAGCGGCTTTAACTTTATCGATTAAAGTCGATTCTACTCGTACATTCGCTATCTTCACGTGGGTCCATAGAGTCTTTAACTCTATCTTCATCATTTGTAAGTTATACAAAATGGGTTTTTGTGTTAACAACATCGCACTCGTAAACACATACGATCTTCTTCTCAACGCGTCAGCTATCACGTTCTCTCTTCCACAATGATATTGAATGGTATGATTGTAATCTTCAATAGCTCGAGCCAACGTCTTTAAGCGCGATTATCGCCGTTTTGGTTGAAGAAATATTTAAGGGTTGAAGAAATGGGTTTTATCTTCAATTAAATACAAAATTCGATTTCACGCCTAGGGGTAGGCTAAGAAGTCTTCTAGAATCGTCAAGAAATTTATTAACAACAGAATATCATTTAAAAAGCTGTGACTCTCATCCAAGACTTGGATAGTACGTCACATTGATACCTATCAACTTGCCATCGTCATTCACTATCGGGAATTGAACCATGTCACCATCAAGAATAGGTATCCACTACCTCGTATTAATGACACTTTTTGACCGATTACAAGGAGCACAATTCTTTTCAAAGATCGATCTTAGCTTACGGATATCATCATCAAGAAGATTAGGCGAGAATATTCTAAAGACCCGCCTTTAGAACTTCGATGCGGGCATTATGAATTCTTAGTCATGTCTTTTGGATTGACTAATGCTCTGCTGGCTTTCATGGATATGATGAACCGAGTATTTGAGGAATATTTGGATCGATTAGTTGTTGTCTTTATTAATGACATCCTCATATATTCCAAAAGCCGAAGTGAAGATCATGAGCACCATTTGTTTGGTACTCCAAAGGTCATGCGAAAACAAGCTATATGCTAAGTTGAAGAAATGCGAGTTCGCTTGAGAAGTAGCATTTTTGGGCAAGTGGTGTCAAAACATGGAGTATCATTGACCCGGCCAAGATTGAAGCAATACAAAAGTTGGGAGCAACCAAGTTCGGTGATGAAAATACGTCACGTAGCTTTTTGGGCCTAGATGGTTATTATCGGAGATTCGTGGAAGGGTTTTCTCGAATCGCTACTCCATTAACTTAGCTAACTCGGAAGGATACACAATTCGTTTGGAGCGAGGAATGCGAGAAGAGTTTCCAAGAACTTAAGAGGAGACTTATTTCGGCACCTGTTCTAACAATACCATCTGGTTCGGATGGATTTGTTATCTACAGCGATGCTTCGGGCAAAGGGTAAGGATGTGTTCTCATGCAACGTGGAAAAGTCATAGCCTATGCCTCGCGGACCCCATTTCTTGACTGAAATTTGATTATAGCCTGTAAAATCGTCCGTTTATGGATTTCGGTTAATTTCTGTTTGGAATTTGAAAAAACTTTCTTCTGCAAAGTTGTAGAGAATTGAATTTCCTATAAAAACTCGCGAGATTCAAATTTTTTAACAAAATGGCTATTTATTATGAATTATTGAAGTTCTGAAGCTCCAAAATAATTAATTTTTGAAAGTTTTAAATATTTTTTTTAATAAAAACGTTTTTCTCACTTTTTCTAGAAGATGAGCATGTGGGATATGTTAGAAATCTGATTTTCCAAGGAGGCGTATGAAATTTATTATTAATAATATATTTTAATAAATTTTCGCTTTTTGGTGTTCTAAGCATTTTCCTATAAATAGGGTCTTAGGTTAGAATTGAAAATCACACCGTAAATCAAGTTTTCTCTCTCTATATTATCGAAGTATTCTTGTGAGTATTTTTAGTATTGCTATACTGGTGCAAGTTCAAGTTATAGCTTTATATCCTGTTTTCATTTAGAAGTATAAATCTTTCGAGGTAAGGGATATTATTTTTTTTCGTAATGATATTATTTCTTCAATATCATTATCTTTGAAATATTGATCCAAGTTTTTATCAAATTTGAAACTTTTAGTGTCGGAGTTCTTATTCACGATACTGACCTTTTCACACGAATCTGACCTATTCATTTAAAAATGAAAATTTTTCCTTTTAAGTCAAAAATATCTATTATGGATACTAGTTTTGATTGTATCCATGTTTTGATCATTCTTGAATTTTACACCACTATGATTATTTTTGAGGTATTTTTGGACATGGATAAAACAAAATACTAATCCTTAATCTTTGTCATTTTGTTTCACCGGATTCGTTTCTTTAAAATATTTTCATCATCCTCGGTCTTAAATGATGATATTATTGAATATCTTTGGCCCAGTAGTGCAAAGATGAATGATTTCGATGAATATCTTTGGCATGTAGTGCAAAGATGAGCAGTGTTTAGATGAACATGACCAATGATGAATATCTTTTTGGCACATAGTGCAAAGATGAATATTTGATTCGGATATATATTGATTGATGTTACTGGGGGTAAAAGATAGATTTATGAACTTTTAAATTCATACATGAAGATAGTAGTTTGCATTCTCTACTTAACTCTTCTAATGAATTATTATTTCAGCTGCGAATATTGATTTAAAACTTGTTGTCTATTGTATTCTATTAGATTTTTTCCTGTTGAAGACTAACGATAATTTTGTTGTATATTATCTTAGTCATAATATTCTTCTTGGGCTAGTTGAGCTCACCCTTTTCCTTTTTGTTCCATTTTTTTTTCTCGGGAGGCGAGAATGTAGCAAGTCAGCCTGGGGGTATGGAATGATGGTTATAGAGAGAGTTGTTTATTAGTCCTCACCATTTTTGTAAAATAATGTATCAATAAATGTGATGAAGATTTATTTGGGTATAGATATTGTCTAGAAGAAAATATTTGTATTCAAACTCACAGTTTTACTATTGTAATAATAAAGTTGTAGTTGTTTCTGTACCATGTATTGACAATTCAGAATGAGTGATGTATACCTATTTTGGGGGCGTCACAAAAGGCCTAGGAGAGGGAACCTCTAGGGGAGCAAACCCTAGAAGGGCGAGCCTTAGAGGAGCTCTCCTGGGATATTGTGAAAAATCTTCGATGTAATCCTTCTTACCCTCTCTTGAAATTTCTCTTTTCTTTAAAATCAAGAAGACGAAGACCAATTTTGATGAAGAGGATGATAATGTTCCCATTGGGCTCTTTGTGAGTATCGCAAATGAGGCAGCGGGTATCGAGTCTTCTTCGCCATATGACGCCTTTCTACAACTTCTCCACATGGCGCTTTTTGAGGATCTGGAAGTAGAGACTCATCGCTTCTTTGGTATGATCCTTCTCGAGACTATTGTATTGTTCATCCTCCCAAGGAGGATCTCACCGAGTTGGTGATTGCTCGGGAGGGTATTGTGGATAGCACTTTGGGAGGGTTGAATGACCTTCCGCATCCCGTGATATCTCCTAACCCTCTTTGGACATGTCTTCCTTCCATGTTAGGTTGGATCTCTCCCATCATCATGTTATAGTTGCACTTCGTTCGGAAGTCACTTCTCGTCACCATGGGAACGACTTACTTCATCATGTAAAACTTTAGAAGCTTCAAGATACCATAGATAAATTGAAGACCAGTCTTTTGGGAAATTGAGTCAGCTGCCCAAGACCTTGAATGCCTGACAGCCTTGAAGGCCTGATAGCATTGAAGGTCTGATGGCATTGGAGGCTTGATAGACTTGAAGGCATGATATTCTTGAAGGCCTGATAGCGTTGAAGGCCTGATAGCATTGAAGGCCAAACTTTAGTTATTCCCCTCTCTTCAATTCGATAGGTCATGGCCATTAGATCATGAACTTTCGTTGTTTTTTTTCATTTCCTGTATCAGAAAATTCATGTACATATATTTCATTCATCAAATTGTAGTTTCTTCTATCCTTATTGATTGCCTTTAATTTGAACGATTCCTTCAAACTCAATATTTATCATTGAATCTCAGGTTATTCAAATTAATACTCCAAGACAACAATAGGTATTATAAACAAGTAAGCATGAATTTTGTCAAAAAACATGTATATATATTTTCACAAACCAACACTTGAATTTATATATATTTTTTTATTTAAGAAATCAAGAAAACATTCAAGTATAAGTGAAAGTTTGTCAATTCATTGATAATCAGATTGCTTTTAACGAAAAGCATAACGTTTTATATAATAAATCTTGCTTTTATCAAAGAAAGCGTAACATTCGCCACTTTTAGAGATAAAGTGCAACTTTTGGGGTTGAATCACTTTTAAAGTTGAAAGTGTAACTTCCGAGGGCTGTTAGTCAGGTGCCTCGATTACTTTTGAAGATGAAAGTATAACTTACGAGGACTTATAGTCAGGTGCCTTAATCACTTTTGATGATAAAGTGTAACACTCGGGTGCCTCGTCACTTGGGTCATTCAATTTTTTGGCAAGTGCGGTCTACAAGAACTTGAAATCGGGTGCCTCGTCAGTTGGGTCGTCCAATTTCTTGGCAAGTGTAGTCTACGAGGACTTGGAATCAGGTGCCTCGTCACTTGGGTCGTCCAATTTCTTGGCAAGTCACGGTTTTGAGGACTTGACCACCATTTAGAGTGGACCACCATCTTGGGTGGATTTTTTTTTAATTCGTCATTCTTGTGCCTCCTCCTTGGTCATCCAATTACTTGGCAAGGATATTCTGAGAGGACTTAAGCCACCATTTTTTGGTGGACCACCATCTTGGGTGGATTTTTAATTCATCTCGTAGTTCGAGTTTTTTCGATGGCGAGCCCATGTTTGAGTTCTTGACTTAGGATCGCACTATGGGTGATAGCATTGCACGCTTTCTTCTCTGAGTTCAATCTCCCCCGCCGCTTTCTCATGGTATATCCTCCGCAGTACTATAACAATCGATAAGTGGAGTGTCCTGCATATTGGTGGTATACACGAGTCCGACCTTTTTTCATCTCTTACATTACGACGGCCAACCGGGGCTTGGAGGCTTCACAACTCTTTCTCAACCCATTGTTCATACAAGCCTCAATTCCTTCTCGCTGCATGTGATGGCCTCGAGAACTGGCATTCTGGTATACTTGTCCCCATGCTTTTCTCTGATTCGCTCAAATTTCTCATTCTTCTCCCTCTTGCCCCCTTGTGGTTTTAACTGAGAATCTACCAATGCCACGGCTGTTGTCCTCTTGCTCTTCCATGTAACCATCGCATGGTTGGTGGAAAATGTCATGATTCCTCCCAAGTCTTGTGCAAAAGATGAGAGGGACGCGAAGGAATCACAAGCCATTGTGATGAGGTGGGGATTGAAGGCATCTAAGGCACCATTGTTGCAAATGCTGACTAAGTTCTTTTCTTCAAATCTACTCAGCACTTCGCGTACTTGGGCCTGAACTGTCAACATAATCTAATAGCTCCTCATTCGACTTTTGCTTGAACCTCATGAGCTCTACCATGGTCTCCTATTTTTGCACATAAAAAAATTTCTTAAAAAATTATAATTTTAGGTCATCCCAATCATAGACTGACCCCTTCTCCAAATTGTAGTACCAACTGAAGGCATTATCCGTCAAAGTCTTGTTGAATTCCCGCATCAACAAGTTGTAGTAGTTCACTTCATCATATCTGAGCCATGGAGACATTGACTCTACGAACCTGACAATATGCTCCCTGGCATTTCCTTTCTCCCCGTTGTATTTTGGAAACTGCAGGGGATGTTTAATATACCCAGTCGGGTACGGTTGCCTCCGAATGTGCGCCGGGTAAGGTAGAGTAAAATCTAACTCCGAAGGTCAAGATGTCTGTCTGCGAAGTTGATTGATCACGTCTATCATATCATCCTTCGTCACGAACTGGCTCGTGGCGTGAATTCTCTGGGGTGTTATGATATACTGCTGTATTGGCGGTGTGTATGGTAGAGAGATTGGTTGATGCACACTCGCATCATGAAAAACCGGTACTGGTGGGGGTTGTTGGCTCACTCGCTGGACATTGCCTGGAATGGTTGGCATTTGTACCTGTGAAATTGATGGGAGAGCAGTTGGGATGATGTTTGTCTGAGGTTGGCTTACTTCCAACCTAGGTTGGGGCACGTCACCACTATTCTGGGCCTCCAAGTTGACTATTGGAATCAATTGACTTTCCGTCGATGTAGGTACAACCTAGTTCTCTTTGTTGTTGCTGCCATTGTTGTTGTCATCCACTCCTGCTTGTTCTCCCTGCGAATCGCACAGGAACATACGGCCTTGAAGGTAGGGGATCTACATCAATCTTTGCCGCGGAAGTTCCCATCTCCTCTTCTTCTCTCTCGCATCTCCAAATCATGGCCATCATCATCCCTTGTCCTTCCGTGCTTCCTTCAATGCCTTGAGCATCTCCAGTTGTACAACATTCATCTGGTCTCCACCTACATCCTCGCCTTGCCTTCCTGCATTGCTTTGTTGTTGATTGGCCATATGTGGTGATGTCGAACTCCCTTCTGAAGCGTCTTCAATAAGTGGTTAGTCAAAATCCAGGTTTGCGCCTTGGAATACTTGAGTTACTTGCCTTGGAACTGGCTCTTGTAAGGTAATGCTATTTATTGGTGAAGCAGCTTTTCTTGTAGTTCTCCCACTTCGAGTTGTGGGCATACCCTTCACGAATTCTATACCTCCCCAGCAGAGTCGCTAAAGAAATGTGGGCAAGGAAATCGTGCCTTGCTAGGGTTAGGGTTTCGTGTTGGCTGAGGAGGAGAGAAATCCACGAAGAACACGGAATTGGTTGATTGATTGAAGAGGGGAGAACGACAGGTGGGCGATTACTCCAATGACGCGTGGTAGAACTCCTAAAATCCGGGAACCGTGTTAGGGTTATTGGGATTCCAAGAGCATTCTTGAGTGTCCTTCGAGTTGAGAGAAATATCCAAACCCCTTTAGTGCTTGTAAGTGGAATCTCTAAGCCTTTAAGTCACCAAAAGGGTTCCTTTGATCTTCCAAGAGTCCAAGTCTTGAGTCTGAAGAGGAGTCCCCTTTCCAATAGAATGGAAGGGGTATTTATAGGATTCTCTGGAAAGTAGTCATGTGCAAGGCACATGCTTTCAAGGAATTTCTAGAAATACCCTTTAGCCATTAGAATAATGCCCATATTGCCTTGTCCTTCTAGCCACCAATCCAATCCCTCAATCAATTCCCAAAACGAGCTGCCTCCACGAGTCTTCTGCTTCGGGACACGTGGAGGCTTCTCTCGGATCTAATACATTTATTTTTGACCTCTCCGTTTTTATTTAATTAAGTTATGTAAACCCTAATTTACACATTTAATTTAATTAAATCATGTGAACCCTAATTTTATACTTCAACCCACATTATCAAATGGTTGAATCATATTGTGCACGTACATATATTGGAAACTAACTAGTTTTCTTTAGCCGTTTTGTACTTCCTATAAATAAAATTATTTTCAAAGACGAGACACATTTGCTGCAAGCATTATTAATTCCCCGTAGACAGAAGAGTGTTTTGTTTAATACTAAAATTTCTCAAAATTAATTTTATGCCTAGCTCGCTCATTAGTTTGAATTGAAGCATCTAACAGCAAAATGATCATCAATTGAACCCGGCCGGCCGGCCAATTAAGAACATGATTTATTAATTATTTAGGATCCGAGTAAATATAAAGTTATGTTTAATCGTATCCTCTCTGACACACATAATTCACACGTTGTGAGAAGAAATTATTATCGCTTAACGCTTGTGCTAGGGTGAAAGAGAGTACATATATAAAATTACCAAGGGTACTGCATGAAAGGGCCAAAATTAAAGGATATCTTACACTATAATTATATATATATGCATGCCTCCTAAGTATTTTATAAAATCATAATCAGAACATTGACGGACGCGGTTCAAACTACTGTTTTCTGTGATTAATTCGTTTGCACTCCATTAATTAATTTCATTTGTACTTTCTGAATTATTTTATACTCGTAATATTAAAAATTAAAATTAGTCAACTTAATTATGTGTTGTTCATTAAGTACTACTCTAATTCAAAGCTATATATAACGGCCCAGAGAATGTACTCCTACTCCATATAGTTATACAATCCCTCCCGGCTCATGACATCAAATCCCAAGTAGATATGGATCCATGAACGTAGTACTTGATAAATAATTCTGTGCATTAATTGTATATTTGTGAATTCAATATACTTAAAAAACGCGCTTTAATTTTATGAAGCGTACATTAGAATTTATGAGTTGCTCGGCCGGCCAAACGCAATGCATGCATGTGTTTATGTTCCTAGTTCACAATTTATTAATAGTAATAAATTAGTGTTTAGAATTTATTAATTAAGTTTTAGAATTTATTAATTCATTTAAACTCTGATTTATAAATTTTAAACACTAGTTAATTAATTGAAACTCTAATTAATAAAGTCAAATTTTTATTATGATTAGCGCCCGCTATTATTAATAGCGAATGTTATAGGTTTTTTTAACTATTCGCTACTAATAGTAGCGGAAGTCGATTTTTAGATTTTAATTATGATCGTTCTTTCTTGTTATCAATGGTATAAATATGAGTGTAAACGGATATACACGAATTTGAATACAGTCGTATCCGTATCCGTTTATTTATAGATACCTTTAAATCGAATACGGATAATATCTATTTTTTTCGAATATTAATAATATCCGTTTTTTCCGAATACGGATGCGGATGAATATGAATTTTTCGGTTACCATTTACAGTCCTAACTATAATTAGAATAAAAAAATAATAAAATTTAAAATATAATTTATTAATGAATCGAATGAATGTTAATTTATTTATTTTAATAACTATTTAAATACAATAATTAATGTTCTAAATTACAATTCAAATAAGTTTTTATCATTTTGAAATCCTAAATTTCAAAATGAAAGTTCTACTTATTAATGTTTAGATATCCATTTTATATGTGTGGAGTAATATTATAATGTGTATGAATATTTATAATTTATAATTAGATTCAAAAGTTTACATTGAATATTTAATTATTTTTTCTCGAGATACTTGATTAAAATTTTAATAATATGTTTATGGAAACTTTTATTTATAATTTATCCTCAATACATATATTACAATTTACATAGATATAAAAAATTTATTTTATTTTATTATATTTATGAAGAGTGCGAGTTATAATGTATACGTGACAACTAGTTAATCCAACTTGATCCAAAATTTACTTTGGACTTAATTTAAATATTTGAACTTCTAATTTTTAAATAATTGGACAAATAAAAGTGATAAATACTCCACCCACCCAAAAATTCATAAACGTGAATTAATTATTGATCAACCCCCTTCTACATTAATTCTAAATTAATGCAGACTTAACACATTTTAACAATAAAATTATATTGTTTATTGTTCCCGTCTTCAACATTGCAAGTAAGTTTTAAAAGTAAAAAATTTATAATAAGCTAATAACTATAGTTTTGTTCTTCTAATATATAATTTTCTTGGTAAATGATACATTTTAGATATTTTAACTTTATAATAGTAAAAATCTATTAACTATACTTCAATCAATTTATTTCAATTTATTAATATTAGAATAAAAGTGTTATTTCCTACATTTTAAAAGAGAAATGATATATTTTAAAATAATTTTCATGATGATCGATAGTGAAAACTAATTATTATATAAGGAATGTCACTTTAAAAAATTATTTTGCTTATTATACAATAATTAATATATATATATATATATATATATATATATATATAAAAGTTATTTGGATACTGAATTTAGGATCTGATTCAATTCAAAAATCCGTTGTCTGTCGAATATATTTACGGTCTAATGTTAAATGAATACGAATATATCTATATTCGTATTCGTATCCGCTTATTTGCGGATACCTTTTAAACCGAATCTGATATATCCGCTTTTTTTGAATACAAATAATATTCATTTTTTTACAGACCGAATCACGAATTTTTCAGGATTACTATTTATAGTCCTAACTATAAATATGACTAATGATTCATATATATATATATATATATATATATATATATATATATATATACATGTGGAAGCTGATTCATAATAAACAATAGCTATAATACCTTATATGGCAGTGTTAAGATAAATTAGTCTCCTATCACAATTGTGTTGCGATAGGGGGAGTGTTTTTTAAATCTCGACCATAAAATTTCAAAATGGAGGGTCTGGATGTGGTGGTTTCAAAATTGATCTATAACTAGTATTTACTGAATACGATCCTCTATAAGAATTTATCTGTGAGAATCTTGTGAAGATTTTATTGTGGGATTGACAACATATATTAAAAAGGAGATCCAACCGTTCATAAATTTTATTAAAAAATTTAAAAAAATTATATGTAAAAATAAACGCATTTGGTAGCTTCTAATTTTCTGTCAACTTGTAAAAAAAAATTCTTTTTAAAACGTTGTGAGTCATTAAATCTTCTTTTTAATGTGTTGTCAATCCCATAATAAAATCCTCACAAAATCAAAAAATTCTCATAAAGGATCCTGATTCGTATTTACCATGTATATGATCAATCCTACCAGACGACTACATATCAATATCTTCATAACATATTATTATAGCAAGCATATTAGCTAAGTGCAAAACACGGGTTGTTTTTTAAATAAAATTATTTTTAATTTTTAATTTATTTTATAGTGATTATAAAAATATATTTTTTGAATTTTAAATTGACTTAGTTATTATTAGCATGGACTACAAATTTTATTTAAAAACCGATGACTACGTACAGATCACATATAATTGTAGAATATTTGTAATTAAGTGTTACTAAAGTGATTTTTTTTATTATTTTTAATTTAATATTAAATTTTTATATAGTTTTAAAATTTAATATTTAATTTTAATAATCAATCTTTCGTATCTATGGATGCATTTTTAATTGGAGTTTAAAGTTGAATGAAAATCTAAAATCTTAATTAACATAGTGTAAGTCATACTCTATTATATAATTATTAACTAAATAAATTTTATAAAAAAAAAATTGTTGTAAAATAATAAGTTACGATCATAATTTTAGTTTTAAAAGGTAATTAAATTTTAATTAGTAATATATAAGTCAAGATTTTTTTTAAAAAAAATTAATCAACTCAAGGTCCCCTATATGAAATAAAGTGGTTTACAAAAATTTAATCGTTAATATATTTTGTAACATATATTACAATTTTTTATATTAATTATTATTTACTCATAATATTTTTTTTTATATTTTTAAGAATATAATTGTTGTAAATAATGAGTTGTCGTTATGATTTTAGTTTTAAAAAATTAGCTAACTAAATTTTAATAACTAATATATAAGTTAGAATTGTTTGATAACATTAATTAACTAAAGGTCTAATCTCTTATATGTAATAGAATTGATAACTAATTAAGTAATCATTAATATATTTATAATATAATTTTGATATTAATTATTATGCACTCATAATATTTTTAATATATAGTCATTTAGAGATTAAATTTGAGTAGAAATTAAACTTAAACTAAAATCTTAATATGATTTTTAAGTTAAAATTTATTATATGACTAAGTAACTAAAAGGCTTATATAAAAATAAAATTGTTGGAGAATAATAAGTTAATATTAAAGTTTAATTGTAGGACCACAAAGAAAGTTTTTAGTTCTATTTAAATTAATCCTAGCATTATATAAGAGCATAAAAAGTGTTTTTGTAACACTCCAGATCCACATCGAAATATAGGGAAAAAAATTATCTCCATATAAGGAAATAAGTTACTATCAATAGTACCTTCAAGTCATGACCTTTTGGGTGAATTTGTGGTGGGCTAAGATGACCCAAGAAATATTATTGTGCGAGTAATTTAAGGCCTTATTTGAATGAATTCAATTCGGACTTGGGATTTTATTCGAGATTTATTCTGGATTCAAAATTTGATCCAGGTTGTTTCAATTTTACTTCTAATTAAATTCTAAGCCTATACCAAATAGACAAAAATCAAAAAATTATATTTTATCTTATTATATATTTTATTATAGCATAAATACATATATGGTTTGAGAGGCCAAATATATAAACAGATAATGAACATACATTAATGTGGGTATAGCAGTGGATACGAAAGAAATGCATGCATGTAATTAATATATATTATATAATCTGTTTTTTCAATGAACTAAAAGTGAATCGATTATAGTTGTTTTTTGCATTTGCTATTTGTTATAAAATATTTTATAACAAATAAAGAATATAAAATATTTTATAAACAAATAAAGAATATAAAATATTTGCTATTTTTATTTGCTATTTGTTATAATAACATAAAAAAATTAATTTTTTATTTTATGTTACAAAATGACGGAAAAAACCGTCGCTATAAAGAGGTTGTGCCATTGGATTATATTTTTTATTTTTATTTTTTTGTACATTTCTTAATCGCTGCTTCTCCAAATAAAGAATATAAAATATTTTATAACAAATAAAGAATATAAAATATTTGCAGGTTAGTTATAACTAGACTATATATATATATAATATTAGTATTATTATTTCAATAATTAATATATAATACTCTCCCAGCCCGTCACGTGGACAGCCAAAGATTATACAGTATATTGTTCTGAAATAATTAGATGAGAGTTCACATGTAGATTTTAATCGCTGATTTCTTGTTTGTCATATCTCTTAGTCTCAGACAATACTAGCAGTAGTACATGAAATTAATTAATTAATTAAAATAAAATAAATAAATAAAAGGGGGAAGGAAAGGATGATTGAAATTGAATTTGTAAAGGGAATACTCTCTCTGTCCGTAAATATATGTAGTTTTGGAGTTGTATATAAAAATTAAGGAAATTAGTAGTATTGTATAACATTAAATATAATATTAATTATTTATAATACTCTAAAATTTTTATAATTATCATATTTATCTCATCCTCTCTCATCTAGAACATTTTTTCATGAGAATAATTTTTAAAAGATTATAATTAATTCTCTTAAATTATATAAAATGACAAATAATTAAAAAGGAAAAAAATTATCCAAAACGAGGGAGGGAGAGTAGCAGACAGTAGACACCATGCATCCAGTGACAGCTCCCAGCTCTTCACCATGTGGGGACATTCACATCTTCCCTGCCCTGTCCTACCCCCAACCCCCTCCTCTCACTCTCTCTTCTCCACAGACACAGTCGCTATCAAACATCTTCATTAAATACTAAAATAATGAGTTCTTCATGAGTTCCAACATGTAATATAATGAGTTCTCAAAATAAATAATAATAAAAAAATATTGATCCTATATATATATATATATATATATATATATATATATATATTGATCCTGGGAAATATATTTGATAGGCTAAGTAGGGGGTACTTGATCAAGGTTTATGAGTACAATTGATCCTAAACAGTTGCATATATAAAGAGGTAATTAGGTAGTATTGTTTTAGCACTAAAAGTCAATTTGCCTAGCTATCCAAAACTTGACATCACTTGTTCCATGTCCACAATCATACTACTACAATTCAAATAAATTAGACAAAGTTGAAACTGGAAACTGAGAATTAAACTCGAAACAAGTATGAAAAACAAAATGCGGAAACTGATTTAAATTGAAAATATATTCATGAGTTACACATTATTGGCAATTTACAATGTCGGACGCCCAGAGGAGTAAAAGCAAATACAGTGGCTCAATAAAGTACTCACGATGATCCTAGCTAGGTTATTAATAATCAGATTCCATGAAATCAAAAACAGATATCTTCCCACAAGTTCAAACAGCTAAAAGTTGTAAAAACCCCACCCCATAAATGATGATACAAAAAACAAATTAAGCAATACAAAGGTTAGTCAAATATCCTCCTCTTCACATACATGTAGCAGTAGTCAACTGTATTATTATTAGACACATTCATCTTGAAGAACTCGATCATGATTTTCCCCATTTTCTTTGCCAAGCTTAGATTTTGGTAAAGAGAATGACGCTGCTTGTCTGGAAGATGTTTTGATTGACTGCTGCTGTTTACGTAAGTTAAGATGAGTGTAGAAAGACATACCACCAAGAGCTGTGATTGCTCCACCGATGCTAGTTGTTCCTTGATTAGAACCAAAGAGAAGAAAACCTCCAAGAAGAATTACACAAGTTTTGAACTGCCCAAGAATAACATGGGTGATTGCAGAAGTCTCCCTGTGGAGAGAGAGAGAGAGATGTCATGTTAACAAATACCATTAAAACAAGCATCATGGACGAAATTGTTCACGCTAAGCACTTTGAAACTCAAAGTACAGATAGAATAAAGTGTATGATGAAACATTAATTTTCCTTGTACACATACAAAAAGAATACTGTTAGTAGAATCGTCCATGAAACTCAAATTTGTGAAACTTTTTTGAACCGATCCCCTACAATGTTAATCCACAAGGTTAAAAATTGAGATTAGAAGAAACACTAAACGTAGGCTTCACAAAACTCTAAAGAGTATTCACGATTTTGAAACTTTTAAGACTAATACTCCCTCCCTCCATTCCAAATTGGAAGTCAAGATTTCCCTTCAGGGATGCCCTAAAAGGAGAGACCATTCCAACATCAGTATACCAAATATCATGGCATTAGATTTTTATTTTTTAATCTTAGACAATAATTATGTAAAAAAGAAAACCGTTTCTTAAATTTTGACTTTGATAAGTAAATTCTCATTTTGGGACCAAGGTAATATAAATTTATTTGAAGGCATTATATTACCAAAGACTATTAGGTCAACATCTAAAAAGAACACTATCAGAAGTTTGATGAAGTAGAAATCTAATTTCTCTGTGCATTTTCATTCAAGCTATATATTAGACAATCTGATATTGGTAATTCCTTTATTTAGCACATTTTCGCATAGAGCAACATCCCGAGTCTCGTATCTTTGGCCATCAAGCTCAAAAAACCACATCTCTTCACAATCAAAATTTATGAATGACCCATGTTGAGAATGACTTCCCAAAGTTTTAAACTTGAAATTTTAAAGGATTTGATACAAGTTACAAAAGAATGACAGAAAATACTCACCCAAGTGCTAGAGCACCAGACCACTGAAGCAAGAAGCCAAGGACAGCAGAAGCGAAGATGATGGAGGAGTTATGGAAACTCCAATTGAAGGAGAGAACACCCGGAGGATCAAGATATGGCATCAAAATCAGCAGAAAAAATAAAGTAATTGGTGTGGTCTTCCACATTAACCTGTGCAAAATATAATACTTCATAGATTGCTTTGATATGAACTGTAAAAGGTATATATAATAACTCCATTCGAAAAGAGAGTCCTACTTAACTTTTTTCTTTTACAAATTTTGAGGTTTGCATAGGACACAATTAAACATATATTTTTCAATAATAAATTTTAGTCTTTATAGTTTAAGATTGAGAAGGGGGGTGGGGAACATGGGAAAAAAGTTGTGTAATATGCAAACCTTGATATTTCTAGGAAAAACTCAACAAGAAAATATTCATATATAGAACAGCAAAAAAGAAATAGATGTTTATGAGTGAACTTTGACATACGCTAGAGCATTCCAATTCTCTTGCTGTTGAAGAGTGGACCATAATATCTTATTGACTGCACTTGGTATAATCCATGCCACTGCTATACAAGCACCAAAGAAGTGGAATTGCAGATCCGTCACTGTAGCAACAGCAACCCCAATGGATACTATAGTAAGAGCAAGCACCTAAATAAGTCCCATACTACGGATTAGAGACAATGCCAAAGAAAAGTAATAGCTCTTTGATATTAGAATTCATAATATAGTGAAGTTTGACAAAAACGGCGAATATTTGTACTATACACATGAATTTCAGCGCTTGCTGTAAAATAGGTATACCACAGTTTCCACCATCAGGAAAAGAAAGAAACAGTTGAATACAACTACAAAAAACAGAATAATTTGCTAGAGAAATGAATCCCTATAATGATGACAGTGTTTTCATAACCCCTGCATTGTGCATGTCCCACCCCTAGTATTTATTAGGACAAAACCTTATCATTTGTATCTCTCTTTCAAGGCAAGTATACACAGATATCATGTTATGCAGGCTGGACTTAACATTAAAACTAGAGTCTACAAGCATATTTAACAGTCTTAAAAGCAACATAGGCAAGCTAAGAAAACCTAAATAATCATAAAACAACTGAGATATTTAAAGAAAACAAATTGAGAGAAAAGTACGTGCACTCGGGAAATGCTGTAATTAATGGATTTGCTGTATTAATTCTTAAAGAAAACTAATGTACAAACTTGAAAAGGGATTTCTGTGTCAAAGTTAGACTTTGACTTTGTTTCTCGTTATGAAGCAAAGATAAAAAAGACGGGCCAATGTTAATCTTAAGAAACAAAGATATAGATGTATATAAATTGAGGTGTAACTGAGTGCAATTCAAAAACGCTGTAATTTCAGGTATTCCAAATTAGTAAGTGAAAAGTTGAACAAGATAAGTTTTACGATCATCTTGAATTTATCTACTTAGATGTGTCGAGTAACAAATAGTTACCTTTTGGAAAGAAATTCTTTTCCGGAAGATAATGAATTCAGCTAAAACAATTGCTGGGGTTACCGCAATCTTAGCCATCTGATAAAATCCTACACTGAAAAGGCAATAATTTAGACGGCCTTGCGAAAAAGTTAATAGAGGAATAAAGGACTAAAAGGAATGCATGTCTTACCTATTAAACTTTAAGCTAACATTAGCAAGGCCAGTAGAGAGAGACATGACTACTCCAAGGGCCAACAACAAAGAGAATTTGGATGACTTCGCTGGAGGAGCCGGAAGAATGGATAGAGCTTTTAGCATGGCCATTAATAACCAGCTACAAACGTAGTGAATAAAAGTGAGGAAAATTGGATAATTGAATCCAACATTGACAAGCACCTGAAGTAGATTGAGAAGAGAGAAAATAAAAATTAATCAGGTTAGCATTAGTGTAGATAGATATATAGATATGCGTGTTTGTATGTGTCAAAGGAAATCGATGGCAGGCAAGTAAACTGACCAATTTGTTCATCAAGATAATACTAACGGAAACCACAAAATTGAATGTCAGAGCTACAGTGGGCCCCAACAAGACCTGCTGTTGACGCCGCAATTTGCTAAACAAAGAAGCCCGTAGTTCCTCCAAGGCTCTTCCTAAATCAGGAAAGAAGAGGTACAAAGATCATCAATATATAGAAAGAAGACAATGTCAAATTGTTAATGCAAAATATATCTCATTAGAATACACAATTCCTCAAAGAGAAATTCATTTGAGCCAAACATGGGCTTATTATGATTTCAAAGCAATCAAGACTCTCTAGCCATAAACACATTGGCCGACAAAAGTAGATATGCCAAGTATTCCTTAAAATATACCAACACTATAAGAAAGGGGTTTTCAGGATTATATGTATTAGTCTGGTGTGAACAGCATAGAGAAATTCTTTTGTTTACCACAAAGAATGCAACATTGTGGTTTGTTTTGTGATTTGCTAAACCAGAGAGAGAGAGAGGGAAAACAGAGAGAACTGTGATAAGCAGTTTACTTGGTGTCCTCATCTGATAATCAGTACAATTATTGCAGTTAATCTTTTAATTTAAAGTGCAGGGTGGGAATGGAAGGCATATACAGCATTCACACACAAGAGACCTCAGTCATGGGCAAGGACATAAAACAGTGAATGTGAATTAACAGCATGAAACAAGCGAGGTGTCATGAGGCCCTGGACTCTCTCCTTAATAGACAGGCTAGACATGACCCAGATTGCTATATACGCTCAAATTAAGCCTTTACCATTGGAGTTTGTACTTAACTCGTATAAGGCAAGTCAAGTATAGACTAACCTTTGACACAAGGATCAACATTTGTTTCTGAATTGTTGTGTAGATTAGACTGGTTTAACACTTCGGCTACATCATGGAAACATGAGCTAAACAGGAAAAGTTTTTGACATCAAGAAAACACTTTGAAACATAAAGTAAATTACATGAGTTATTAAAAGTCAAATGGATTAATTAATTTTATTTCAAGGCCATACATTCATCCGAATAAAAATATACTAGAATGCATGAAATAACAAAAGGCAAATTTGATTTAGTCATGACAGCATGTCATGTTGTAGTCAAACAAATAAACTTTTAGTACTAAAAAGATATACACAGATCAATTTTGTTTACGTAATATGGAAATATACAACATAAAACAATTTCCCTTCAAAGTAACAATGCATATTAAGTATTTCTCAGTTTTGTAATTTCTGCTCACATAGGAAATATGACGGTTTTGGTTGGCTTTCCAGCATCATAGCCCACAATTTTGGCAGAAATAACCCACTTTTGCTAAGACGTAGAACATGTGGAAGTTATAATTTTCAACCTAGATTCCGTTCTAGTTTATTAGTAATGGCACACATACTTATCAGAAAAAGGAATGATGCATTTCTGTTCTTTCAAACTGAAATAAGCACGA
Source organism: Panax ginseng (assembly GCA_020205605.1). Lineage (NCBI taxonomy): Eukaryota > Viridiplantae > Streptophyta > Magnoliopsida > Apiales > Araliaceae > Panax > Panax ginseng. The sequence goes on from CM035144.1 coordinate 129,820,777, forward strand.
GTCTTGGAACTTTCAAATCAGATGAATTTATGGGCTATTGGCTATATCACCGTGGTAAAATATTTAATCTCAAATACATCGGATAGACCAAAGTACCAATACTGACTACCAGACAGTCAAATGACCCCAGCACACGCTCATGTCAAACTGCTAGCTACCTTCAGCATACTCCTCAGACACACACAAGAACACTCTAAAACAATTAGCACTCAAGTCTATTCATTCAGATCAGATCAAACGAACTGCAGGGACAAAACCAAGCTTTGTTTCATTAACATAGCCATCTTGATAAAATTACATTCCTCTGCAGATTTTTTTCCCAATAAGTTACACCTCCCAATTTCCAATTAATACTTGAACAATTAAGTTTCCCTCAAAATTGAAGACCCAACACTAGATTACTCAGTCAGATCAAGTAAACCCATTACCATGTTGCAACTGCATTGCAATATAAGAGCATATATTGAGAAAACCCCAAACCCTACGCTACGAAAAAACAGGAAAATATGAGAAGAAACATGGGAAAGAGTGAATGTCGGGAAAAGGGTACCTCTTTCTCCAGCATCACTGTCTTTGCGCTTGAGAATTTTCCGGACATTTTTTCTGTTAAAGAAATTAAACATCTTCCCACTATACAACATTCCCTTCCACACCATAACAAAAACCAAAACCCCTTTTTGTATCAACGATTTAGAAGAAGAAGAAGGAATCAATCACAGTAATTAACAACAATGATTGGTGCATTGTTTCGGATTGGACTAATGTATAATCGTGACCCAACGAGAACCGAGTCGGACACAGGAAAAGGGTGTAAAGATTTAAGAGAGAGAAAGTGAGAGGGACAGGTAGGGCTGTAAGAGAACGGTGATTACGGAAATAGAAGAATTGTCGGAGGAGGAAAAAAAGAAAATCACGCGTACGCACAAAAACACACCGACAGAGAGTAAAGTTTGATTGATTTGAGGAGTGAAACTCACGGAAGTAGCAGCATACAGCAGAGCAGCAGTACGAGGACTACTAGGACTAGACTAGCATAGAAGTTGAAGTTATACTGATGAGATTTGACTTCAACCTCCAACTTCACTTTAATGCGCAGCGCATGATATATATGTGCTCTTTGCTGAATTAAATTATTTAGTGTATTTCATTACTCGTTTGTTTGTAATAATTATATTTATTTTAAGTATTTTAAGTATTTTTAAATTTAAATTTAGAATTAGTCTTAAAATTATAAAATGACGTAATAATTTTAATATTATAATTATAATATCGGAATTATAATCTTAAGATTAATAATTTCGAATTATAATTCTTGTAAATAAACATAACCTATAATATTACTTCATTACTTTAATTACAAATCTATCTCTAATAGTTACAAGTCTAAATTTAAAAATAAACAAGACACTTAGATTATGTTTGTTTGCAAGAATTATATTTGAGATAATACTATTAATCTCAAGTATCATGTTTGTTTTAAAATTTAGACGTGAGACTATTAGTCTCAAAATTATAAAATAATTTAATTGTAAGACCCCAACTTTTATGAATAAAGATGATTTTTCTATAATTATCATTTTTGAATATTATGGAATGAATTTGTTATAATGTTATAGTTGTGGGTAGTATTTATAAATTCTCGCAGTATGCAAGTTTGTTATATTATATTCGATTGGCCTTAGAATATTCGCTTTAGCAGGGAATATTCGTATAACACAAGAATCATTGGTGGACCCTATAATGTTATTATTGCCTGATCGAGAAAACGACAAAAATATATTTATGAAAATAACTACGAAAGTTTTACCGTAAATCACCGCCGAACTACCTTTCAGAAGTAAAAGTACAAAGAATACGCGTGGGTCAGATAAGAAGACACACCAGATTGATTATTGATGCTTACGTTGAGAAGTCACTCGCTTATACTCAATTATTGCTACAAGAATTGTCGATCATATCTCTCATATTATCGATTCGATTATTATCACAAAGATCATCTCGCATAATATGTTATTTTAAATCAATAATCGAGACGAGTTATTCATATTATTAAATTACAATATTTACAATGTCTAGAAGTTCACAAGAGAGGTTTGTCACCTAATTGCGCGCCAATAGGGAGAAATCCTTATCGAAAGCCCTCTTTCCTGGAACGACCTCGTTGATAAATATCATGAGTTATAATATTAATGATGAATGTTATTAAAATTGAAGTTGTACTCTTGAGTTGAATTTGGAGACGCTGACGTGATATTTGAGTCCTAAACGATGAAATTAGTAAAAATAGACTATAAACACAAAATTTTGGATTTTACTATTTGGTCAAAAAGTCAACAGCTTGACTTTTTCTTGATAAGTCAAACTTCAAAATTTCAAAATTTATATTTTTGATAAAATAGTTTCATTGTTAGAATTATTTGTATAAGTGAAAATCGACATTTATTTCGATAAAAATTGATGTCCGGAGGTTATATCGACTTAATTCCAGTATTTAACCTGATAAATGAGCAATTGATTGCTATTATTTCACATGATTATAACTATTTATTCACATGTGTATACTATTGATTCACATTCTTATTACTATTAGGGAGTTGGTGCAATATTGATAATACTTGCATTTACTAAGTTAAAAATGGAGGTATAGATGGAGGTACTATAATTGTAATTAATTTTTTCACATGTTTAGAACTATCGAGTCACATGATTTACTATTGATTCACATTATTTACTATTAGGGAGGTGGTGCAAGTTTGATAATACTTGGATGACTAAATTAAAAATGAAATAAAAGTTCGAGGTATCAGATCGTAATATTTCGAGCCCCAAAACGTGCAATTATCGAAACTATATTTTCCTATAAATAAGCTCATTCTTCCTTCATTTCTCACCAATTCACTAAAGATTTAGAGCCATTATTATAGAGAGAAATTTATAGAGAGAAAAGAAGAAGAGAAGTCTCGCTACCTCTACTACTCCAAAGATCCAAATTTTATTCTAAGGTAAGGGATATTATTTGTTGTACCTATTATTTCTTTCTTATTCATGAAGAGAACTTCTGTTATTCCATTCTTTATTATTCTGTTGGAATAACCTGTTATGCAAAGTACCACATATATGGTGAAATTCTTCTGTTATTCCATTCTTTATTATTATGTTGGAATAACTCATTTATGCATGGGCAACCGCATACATGGTGAAATTCTTTTATTATTCCGTATTTATTATTCTGTCGGAATATCTTGTCTATGTGTTTTACGCCGGACCTTGTTCCATTATTTATTATTCCGCATTTATTATTCTCGCTTAACATCCGTCAAGCGCTTTACGACGACCGGGTTCTCGCTTTTTTATTATTCTCGCTGAATATCCTGTCATGCGGCTTTTTACGCCGGACCGTTCCGCCTTTTATTATTCTGTTGAAATATCCTCGTCAGCGGCATTTTACGCCGGACCGGTTCCGCTTTTTATTATTCTGCTGAATAACTCGCTTACGCGGGTTCACCGTGACGCTTGTGATTTCTTTTGTTATTCCATTCCTTATTATACTCAAATTGGTTAAAGTTTTGACTTCTATACTCCATGAAATTAGTGGAATATCCTCGATATTTGCGCTTTCATCCAAAGATCTTTTCATGGAAATATTCTTTTCGAGCATTCTTGAATTTTACTCTACAAAGAAGTTTCATGTCGACAATTGGACGTTATTAGTTCCCTCGGATAAATTAATTTGTGAACTTGTTTTATTGAATTCTTATATCATTGTCATCATCCTCATGTTTATATTTTTTTTGAAAGTCATCTCGTGGCCTCAGAGGTATGTATGATGGATTTGGTATGATTATGACTGTGATTATTCTTAGATAATCATGACCGTAATGTTATAAATGATGTGATAAAAGTCCTCATCGCCCGTAGTGCATCGATGGACAAATTGTTGGCATGATCATGACCATCGATGAATACACGAATGTCCTCGGCCCGTAGCGGTATGGATAATTTGTGGTCGTGATACTAAAGAATATCCTCGGGTCGTCAGAAAAGTGTGTGATTCGATGATGTGGATTATTTATTGTCGAGTCCCAAATGATAAAAGTGATGAAAACCTTTAAATCATAAAAGATAGTAGATTTTATTCTCTACTCAACTTTTTTAATGGATCGCTTTGTTTCACCGCAGCTTAAACTTGATGTCTATCAGATTTTATCGCTTAACATTGTCAAGACTAATGATAATTTATTCTCGCATTATCTTAGTCATAATATTTCTTACCGGGCTAGTTGAGCTCACCCTTTTGCTTTCATGTTTCTTCGTGAAATGAGAACGTAGCCGGGACTAGCTTGGGAACTGAGTGACGGGTCCAGAGGATAAAGATTAGTAGTCCTCACTATTCTCATAAATAAGTGTGACAATAAATGTAATGAGGACTTATTCTCGAGAGTGGATATTGTCTGTAAGACAATATTTGTATTAAAACTCACAACTCTTTTGTCAGTATATTAAAGATTGTATTTGTATTATGTACCATGTATTTGGCGCACTCAGATAGGGATGTATACCTATTTTGGGGCCATGTATCAAAAGCTTAGGATACGATCCCTGCTAAGATGTGAGACAAGAACTAGAGGGAGAGAGACGGGAATTTCTTCGCTAGTATGACCTACCTAAGTTTATTTGGTATTTAATTGGTCTACGTAGTATAGGGATAATATGTGATATGTTAATTAACCCTTGTTTTGTGGCGATTTGAAAATGGCATCCGAGAATGTTGAGAACATCAATGGAGCACAGAGACCGCCTGAGTCTCCATGTATCAATAACCGTGACAATGTGCATCGTGAAGGCGACAATCCTCATGCAAACAACAACACCGACTAAATGATGAACGATGGAATGTTCCAGGCTTCATGCAATTCATGCAACATCAAAGTAGAGCGGATCTCGCCCAAAATGCAGGTGGAAACACTCGCAACTTCTTTGACCATCACCGCCAAACAGCTTCAAGGAGCTCGACCACCGGAGTTTTTGGAGAGCCAAAACCTCTTAAGGCAAAGACGTGATTAAAAACAGATCAACAAGATATTTGATGTCTTGGGTTGCTCCGAGGAGCAAAAGGTTCCTTTCGCCACCTTCATGTCATGCGCGCAGAGGCAGATTATCGGGTGGGAATCAGAAAGCGACTCCAACCCGCCGCACCAAGATGTCTCGGGAGAAGTTTTAAGAATCGCTTCAACGACAAGTACTTTCCCGAAAGTATTCATCATATGAAAGAGGTAGAGTTCATTAAACCGAGCAAAACAACATCACCGTGTCACAAAGACGGGGCCAAGTTTGCCGAGTCAGTCCCGGGCCATATCCCATTTAGTTGATAATGAGGAGAGAATGACGCTAATGTTTCTAAGAGGTTTGAAACCCGAGATACGCCAATATCTTATCTCTCATAAATTGTGTTTATATTCGATGTTGTTAATAGGCTCTCGCTTATTGAACGCGATAACGAGTCAACCCAACCAAAAGAGAGAGCAACCAAAAAAATGATAATACCAAAGAGAAAGCAACATCGGCTATGACAACAAGCGTGAGGAATCAAGATGCCATAAATGGTAACCACTTCTATGGTAATCATGGCAAAAATAATAAGAATGGACATTTCAAGAAGAGAGATTCAACAATGATGGAAAGACGCCAAAGACCAAAGACCAAGATGGAAGGGAAGGAGAACACCACCTATTATATGCTTCAAATGTGGAGGAGAGGGACACATCAGTCCAAACTCATGTATGTCATCCAAAGATGTTATAATTGTGGAAGAGAAGTCACCTAGCCCGATTTTTATCATCACCAAGACAAGTTCAACTAGGATGGAGGCACCAAAGGTCATCCCAAAAAAGTCAAAGCCTCAGAAGTGTAAGGGAGAGCGCTTGTCATTGTGACCTCCCAAAAGCAAGGAACCCGAACGAGGTCATCACGTAAGCTTATCATAAACTCTAAAAAGTCTATACCTTATTTGATACCGATTCTACCCATTCTTTTATTTCTCCTACTTATACCAACGCTTAAATTTGACTCCTGAGAAATTGACTTTGACTTATCTCGTTGAAACTCCATCGGGAGAAACCTTCATTACATCCACTCGCTTATAAGTCTTGTTTAGTTCAAATCGGACCTCACATTACCCGTCGATCTTATTTCATTGAAAATACTTGCATTTGACGTGATTTTAGGATTGATCGTTAACTACTCATCATGCAAAAATTGATTGTTTTCGTAAGTTGTTAGCTTTCATATTCCTAACCAACCTATTATGCTAATTCAAGCAACCAAACCATTAAAATCAATCACTATCATCTCAAGCCATAAAGCTATTCGCTTATCGAAAAACGGATGTCAAGCTTTCTTAGCTCATGTCACTGATCTAAATAAAATACGCCAGCTTTTGAATGATATTTCTATTGTTAATGAATTTCCGACGATTCTCAAGAACTTCCTAGCCTACCCCCCAGCGTGAAATTAAATTTTGTATCGAACTCTGAACCCGATATAAAACCTATTTCCAAAGCCCCATATCGAATGGCTCCTATTGAACTTCGTGAGTTAAAGACCCAACCGCAGGAATTATTAGACATCGGCTTTCATTCGGCCCTAAGACGCCTCCTTGGGGTGCTCCCTGCTCTTTTCGTGAAAAAAAAAGAGGGAGTATGCGACTTTGTATTGATTATCGGAGTTAAACCATGTCACCATCAAAATAAAGTACCCATCGCCACGATTGATGACCTGTTTCGACCAGCCATAAGGAGCCAAATTTTTTTCAAAGATCGATCTTCGCTCCTGCTATCACCAATTGAAGATTAGAACCATGACATTCCAAAGACGACTTTCGTAACTCCCCAGACGGCATTATGAATTCCTAGTCATGTCTTTTTTGATCGACTAAAGCCCCGCCGCCTTCATGGATACGATGAACCGAGTATTCAAGGAATATTTGATCACTTTGTGGTCGCTTTTTATCGATGACATCCTTATTTATTCCAAAAGCCGTGAAGATCATGAGCAACACTTCGAGGTCGATACTCTAAAAGCTTCGTGAATATAAGCTTTATGCCAAGTCAAGAAATGCGAGTTCGGCTTGAGAGAAGTAGCATTCCTTGGGCACGTAGGTGTCAAGTCATGGAATATCTGTCAACCCAAAGAAAGATCAAGCTATTCAAAGTCGGAGCAACCTAAATCAAGGATCAAGTACGAGCTTTCTCGACTTAATTGGGTTATTATCGAGATTCGTAGAAAGGATTTTCTAATCGCTACTCCCTTAACTCAAATAACTCCTAAAGATACAAAATTCGCTTGGAGCGAGGAATGTGAGAAGAGTTTTCAAGAACTCAAGAGAGACTCATTTCAAAGACTGCTCGACAATACCATCCGGATCGGAGGGATTTGTCATCTACAAAGTGATGCTTCTGCAAAGGGTTAGGTTGTGTTCTCATGCAATACATGGGAAAGTCATAGCCTATGCCTCACGACAACTCAAAGAATATGAGAGGAATTATCCTACTCATGATCTAGAGTCAAGCAAAGAAATTTTTTTGCACTAAAGATTTGGAGGCATTATTTGTATGGGGAGAAAGTGGAGATCTTTACTTGATCATAAAAGCCTCAAATATTTCTTCACTCAAAAGGAACTCAATATGCGACAAATGACGTTGGCTTGAATCGCTGAAAGATTATGATCATACCATCCAATACCATCCCGGAAAAGCGAACGTGGTAGTGATGATGCATTAAGTAGAAGATCATATGCGGTACGAAAGTGCGATATTGTCAACGTAAAGGCCCATTTTAGATGACTTGCAAAGGATGGAGATAGAGATAAAACCTCAGTGGACCCACGTGATGATGGCGAATATACGAAGAGAACCGACTTTAATCGATAAGGTTAAAGTTGCTCAAGCTACGCACTGGAGTTCGATATGCGTATGAGAAAGAAAGTGCAAGAAGGTGCTATGCCTAAGCAAGAATCGATGATGAAGGAATACTTCGAGTCAACTCCGCACTTTCAGGTTCCTAACGACCCCGAAAGTTAAAGTATAAAATCATGATGGAGGCGCACAACACACCGCTTGTAATCCATCTCGGGAGTACCAAATGTATCGTGATCTTCACATACATTTTGGTGGAGCAATATGAAGAGAGAGATAGCGGGTTTATCTCAAGGTGTCTAACTTGTCAACGAGTCAAGCAAGCGAGCATCAAGTGCCAAAAGGTCCATCAGAACCACTTAAAATTCCGTAATGGAAGTGGGAGCACATTACCATGGATTTCACATCGGTCTTCCCAAGGTTTCTTAAGGCATAGATGCGATTTGGGTCATTGTTGATAGATCGACCAAGTTTGCTCATTTCTTACCGATACGGTAAAACTTATACACTTGAACGCTTTTGCTAGTATGTATATAAACGAGATTATAAGATTGCATGGTATGCCAAGATCCATAGTTTCGATCGAGACCCAAGATTCACTTCAAGATTTTGGGTTAGTTTGCAAAAAGCTATGGGCACAGATTTACGATTTAGTTCGGCATATCATCCTCGCATTTGATTTGACAATCGGAGAGGACTATTCAAACTCTTGAAGATTTATTAAGACTCGTGGTCCTCGACTTCAAGGGAAGTTGGGACAAGTTCTTACCATCGGTGGAGTTTTCCTACAACAACAGCTTATCGCCAAGTATTGGCATGGCTCCATTCGAGGCGCTAGATGGAAAAAGTGTCGCTTCTCAAAGATGTTGGGATGAGGTGGGTGAAGCAACGTTGTTGGGACCGATTTTGATACGTATGACTACTTTAAAAGATTCAAACAATCCGACAACGATAAAAAACCTCACAAGATCGACAAAAGAGTTATGCCGATCTTCATCGAAAGGACGGAAATTCGATATCGAGATCATGTGTTGTTACGTGTTGCTTCCATGGAAAGGAGTTACGAGATTTGAAAGAGAGGAAAGCTCAATCCTCGATTCATCGGCCCATTTTTAATCCTCGATCGAGTAGAACGTTAAAGGCGATAGACTCGCCACCGCCAAGTATGTCTCGTGTTCATAACATTTTTCACATATCTATGTTACGTAAATACGTGGAAGACCCAACCACATTATCAATTAGAACCCGACGTGATAGAGGAAGATTTAACGTATGAAGAGTTACCTGTTAAAATCTTGGATAAGAAGGATCATATTCTATGCTCCAAGGTTATACCTCAAGTCAAAGTTTTGTGGAGAAACCATGACGTGGAAGAAATGACTTAGGAGTTAGAATCTAAGATGAAGTCAAGATATCCTAACCTGTTCAACATACCAGGTACGTACCCTAATTTTGAGGGCGAAATTTTATAAGAAGGGGAGGTTGTTAGACCCCAACTTTTATGAATAAAGATAATTTTTCTATAATTATCATTTTTAAATATTATGGAATGAATTTGTTATAATGTTATAGTTGTGGGTAGTATTTATAAATTCTGCAAAGTATTCAAGTTGTTATATTATATTCGATTGGTCTGAGAATATTCGCTTTTAGCAAAAAATATTCGCATAACCAAGTGCAATCATCAGGTGGACCCCACAATGTAATTATTATCATTTGATCGAGAAAACGATAAAAATATATTTATGAAAATAATCTATTAAGTTTTACCATTAATATTGTTGAATTACTTCCTAGTAGTAAAGTATAAGAATACGCGGGTCAGTATAAGAAGACACGATATTGATTATCGATGCTTACGTGAGAAGTCACTCGCTTATACTCAATTATCACTACAAGAATTGTTGTGATCATATCTCTCTTATATTATCGATTCGATTATTATCACAAAGATCATCCGTGCATAATATGTTATTTTATTGAGACGACAAAGTTATTCATATTATTAAATTACAATATTTATAATGTCTAAAGTTCTCACAAGAGAGGTTCGTCACCTAATCATAGGCCACCAATAGGAGAAATCCTTATCGAAAGCCTCCTTTTCCTCGGGAACGACACTCGTTGATAAATATCATGAGTTATATAATATTAATGATGAATGTTATTAAAATTAAAGTTGTGTTTTGAGTTGAATTTGAGACGCGATGTGATATTTGAGTCCTAAATGATAAAATTAGTAAAAATAGACTATAAACACAAAAATTTGATTTTACTATTTGGTCAAAAAGTCAACAGTTGACTTTTTGGGATAAGTCAAACTTTAAATTTCAAAATTTATATTTGATAAAAATAGTTTCATTGTGTTGGAATTATTTGTGTTAGTGAAAATCGACATTTATTTCGATAAAAATTGATGTCCTGAGGTTATATCAACCAATTCCAGTATTTAACCTGATAAATGAGCAATTGATTGCTATTATTTCACATGATTATAACTATTTGTTCACATGTGTGTACTATTGATGACGCCCCAAAATAGGTATACACCATCCATTCTCGAAATTGTCAATACATGGTATGTAAACAACTACAACTTTATTATTACAACAAGAAATCATGAGTTTAAATACGAATATTGCCATCTGCATAATATTCACATACAAATAAATCCTCATCATAATTATTGATACATTATTTTATAAAAATGGTGAGGACTACTAAACAACTCTCTCTAGAACCATCATTACATCCCCCGACTCGTACTCGCTACATTATCTCCTCCTGAGAAGAAAAATGGAACAAAAAGGAAAAGGGTGAGCTCAACTAGCCTAGTAAAGAATATTATGACTAAGATAATATACAACAAATTATCGTTAGTCTCCAACAGGGAAAAATCTAATAGAATACAATAAACAACAAATTTTAAATCAATATTCGCAATGAAAATAATAATTCATTGTAAGAAGAGTTAAGTAGAGAATGCAAACTACTATCTTCTATGTATGAATTTAAAAGTTCATCGCCTATCTTTTATCCCCGTGTAACATCAATCAATATATATCTCGAATCAAATATTCATCTTTGCACTACAGTGCCAAAGATATTCATCACCGGTCATGTTCATCTAAACACATGTTCATCTTTTGCACACAGCCAAAGATATTCATCGAAATCATTCATCTTTTGCACTACAAAGCCAAAGATATTCAATAATATCATCATTTAAGACCGAGGATGATGAAAATATTTTTAAAGAAACGAATCCAAAGGAAACAAAATGACAAGGATTAAGGATTAATTCAGATTTTGTTTTATCCACGCCCAAAAATACCTCAAAAATAATCATAGTGGTGTAAAATTCAAGAATGATCAAAACATGGATACAATCAAAGCTAGTATCCATAATAGATATTTTGACGAAAAGAAAAATTTTTATTTTTCATTGAATAAGGCCGATTCGTGAATAAGATCAGATACGTGAATAAGGTCAGTATACGTGAATAAGAACTCCGACACTAAAAGTTTCAAATTTGATAAAACTTCAGATCAATATTTCAAAGATAATGATATTGAAGAAATAATATCATTACTTAAAAAATAATATCCCTTACCTCGAAAGATTAAGACTTCCTGCTGTAATACCGTATATATAGGTCAAGGAACTTCAGACCGTATAACAATACTCAAAGTATCAAAATCGTCACAAGAATACGCCAATATATATAGAGAAAATATAGAGAAAACTTCAGCTTCACGTGTAATTTTCAATTCTAACCTAAGACCCTATTTATAGAAAATGCTTAACACCAAAGTTAAAAATTTATTAAAATAATATTATTATTTGTTAAAATTCCATACGCCCACTTTTGGAGATCTGATTTCAAAGAATCAATAACACATGCTAGACCCACTTAACTCACCAAAAACGCTTTTCCATAATTAAAATATTTTAAACTTCCAAAATTAATTATTTTGAGTTTTAACTTCAATAATTCACAATAAATAGCCCTTTTGTCGTAAAAAATTTGAATCTCGAGACTTTTTATAGGAAATTCAATTTCTACAACTTTGCGTAAGAAAGTTTTTCCAAATTCAAAACAAAATTGACCAAATCCATAAACTATTGATTTTACAAAGCTATAATCAAATTCCAAATAATAAATGGGGTCCAATTTACATGTTTAATATATTTTAAATATTTTTGGTAACAAAATACTCCTCCTCCACATATACTCATATATCCCACATTCATCGTAAAAATATCATCATTATTATATTATTAAAATATAATAATATATTAAAATAAATTATTTTATCGTAAAAGATAAAATTTCAATTTTCAACAATTGTCACATTAAAAATTTTCTTCATCTATATCCACATAAAATTAATATTTTCCTCATCATATGAATCAATAATTAATTATTCACAAATAATATTACGTAATCACAATATCGACAACAAGTGCAGCCTCCTGAGAAGGGGGCTTTCCAATAAGAATTTCTCCTTACATCAAGGCAATTAATTAGGTGACCAAACCTCTCCTTAGAGATGTAACTTTCAGACGCTGCCAATAATATTATCTAATAATATTATTCAGATAATATGAATTATTGCTTCGATAATGGAAAATATCGAGATAAAGGACAATTATCAAAAACAACAATAAAATATCAACGCAACAATTATCAATCAATAAAATAAAATATCGAATAAGAATTCATCGTAAATAATTATCGAAAAGGCCTTCTTACGTAAGAATCAATAATTGGTGCAATACCGCGGTGCCATCAGGCAAACAACGCCAGACATCGTGTTTTAACCACCGGTATTTTAACAAAGATAATCTGTGAATAACTACGCCGTTATTTTTAAACAACTTATATTTGTCATTTTTCTCATCCAATCGCTTTTCAAGCATGGGGCCCATAAAAGATCACAACTGTCAATGCATTTAATATTCCCCGACAAAGCAAGAAATATTCCACGACCAAACGAATATTCTCTACAACAATGAATATTTTATAACCACTTGCTTATTTTGAAATATTTATGTTTTTTACCCATAACTATCCACATTAATCAAATCAATCCTTACTATTTCAAAATAATAAATAGAGGAAAATAAATTTTATTTATTAATAATTTGGGGTCTTACAATTGATTCACATTTTTATTATTATTAGGGGAGTTGGTGCAAGATTGATAATACTTGCGTACTTAAGTTAAAATGGAGGTATGTATGGAGGTACTATACCAATTAATTTTTCCACATGTTTAGAACTATTGAGTCACATGATTTACTATTGATTCACATGATTTACTATTAGGGAGGTGGTGCAAGTTTGATAATACTGGATGACTAAATTAAAATGAAAGAAAAGTCGAGATATTGTCTTCGTAAATATTCGAGCCCTAAAACGCAGTAATTATCAAAACTATGTTATCCTATAAATAAGCTCATTCTTCCTTCATTTCTCACCAATTCACTAAAGCTTTAGAGCCATTATTATAGAGAGAAATCTATAGAGAGAAAGAAGAAGAGAAGTCTGCTACCTCTCTACTCCAGTATCCTACTTTATTCTAAGGTAAGGGATATTATTTGTTGTACCTGTAAGGGGTATTATTTCTTTCTTATTCATGAAGAGAACTTCTGTTATTCCATCCTTTATTATTCTGTTGGAATAACCTGTTATGCAAAGTACCGCATATATGGTGAAATTCTTCTGTTATTCTATTCTTTATTATTATGTTGGAATAACCTGTTTATGCGAAGTATTGCATACATGGTGAAATTCTTTTATTATTCCGCATTTATTATCTATCGGAATATCCTGTCTGTGCGTTTTACGCCGGACCTGGTTCTATTATTTATTATTCCGCATTTATTATTTTGTCGGAACATCCTGCTCGCATGCGCTTTTGGCCGACCGGTTCTGCCTCTTTATTATTTTGTTGAAATATCCTCGTTTATATGCTTTACGCCGGACTGGTTCGCGCTTTTATTATTCTCATTGGAATATCCTCATTCATGGCTTTTACGTTTTAATTCGGACTGTTCCGCTTTTTTATTTCATTAAAATATCCTGCTCACGTGCATTTTACGCTAAACCGGTTCCGCTCTTTTATTATTCTCATTGAATAACTCGCCAGGCGGCTCTCTTAGCGTCTTGGTGATTTCTTTTGTTATTCCATTCCTTATTATACTCAAATAAGGTTAAAGTTTTGACTTCTATACTCCGTGAAATTAGTAGAATATTCTTGATATTTGCGCTTCATCCAAAGATCTTTTCATGGAAATATTCTTCCGAGCATTCTTGAATTTTACTCTACAAAAGAAGTTTCATGTTGACAATTTGGGCGTTATTAGTTCCCTGGATAAATTAATTTGTGAACTTGTTTTATTGAATTCTTATATCATTGTCATCATCATCATGTTTATATTTTTTTGAAAGTCATCTACATGGCAGAAGTGCATAGATAGATTTGGTATGATTATGACCGTGATTATTCGGTATAATCACGACCGTAATGTTATAAATGATGTGATAAAAGTCCTCATCGTTGGCGTGAAGTGCATTGATGGACGATTGTTGGCATGATCATGACTATTGATGAATACACGAATGTCTTTGGCCAGTAGTCATGAATAATTGTGGTTGTGATACTAAAGAATATCCTCGGCCAGTAGTGCGGTGGGTGATTCGATGATGTGGATTATTTATTGTTTGAGTCCAAAATGATAAAAGTGATAAAAAACCTTTTAAATCATAAAAGATAGTAAATTTTATTCTCTACTTGACTCTTTTAATGGATTATTTATTCCGCTGCAGTTAAACTTGATGTCTATTGTATTTTATTAGTTTAACATTGTTGAAGACTAATGATAATTTATTTTGCATTATCTTAATCATAATATTTCTTACTGGGCTAGTTGAGCTCACCCTTTTGCTTTCATTGTTCTCTTTAGAAAATGAGAACGTAGCGGGGACTAGTCGAAGCGGATGACCATTCAGCAGGATAAGATTAGTAGTCCTCACTATTCTGTTAAATAGTGTGACAATAAATATAATGAGGACTTATTCTGAGAGTGAATATTGTCTAGAAGATAATATTTGTATTAAAACTCACAGCTCTTTTGTTGTATATTAAAGATTGCATTTGTATTATGTACCATGTATTTGGAGATTCAGGATAGGTGATGTATACATATTTTGGGGGCGTCACATTAATAATCTTGACATAATAATTATAATCCCGAAATTAATAGTCTTGAGATTATAATCCCAGAATTATAATTTTTACAAACAAACATAGCCTACTATGTTTGCGCATGTATCTATTATAGTAGTATGCAACAGCACAATGTTAACAGTTATTTAGAATAAAATAATAATTATAAAATTTAGTGTAAAATAAAAAAAATTATAAATTTTGAATAATTAAATAAAAATATCAAAAAGAAAATAATAAAATATACTAGTATTTGGTAGGATATAATAAACCAAAAGTATTTTGAACCATAACATTGAGAGGAAAATTGAGGAAAATTATTTAAAATTTATGAATAAAAATTAATATCATTATTGACTAGTTACGGTTTGAATGGTTGAGATGCAGAGCCGTGTACATCCCCTTACTTCAATAAGAGTATATATACTTCCCAAGAACCCTTATAAATAAAATCAAATTTAAATTATTATCATTTTTAAGATTTAATAATTGACTTATTAAGTTAAAATGTGTATCTAATTTTGTATGGAGGATCAAGACAATCTGATAAAAAAAATATGAATCAACAAATTAATAAATTTTTATATATTCTCTATATTTCAAAATATAAGATTAATATTCACTTGTCAATTTTATATATTAAAGTTTAAAATTGATAAGATTAATAAGTGATGGTCATGCTTGGATTTGTAAAAGTCAGACAAAAATTACTAGTTGATAGTGAGAATTACTGATCGTGTCCTAATTTGAAAGAGGCTAATGTGTGCAACCCAACAAAATGCAAAACCCACGGCACTATCACTTATCAATATCATTCAAGTCCATTTAAGAATTAAAGCTATGCTTATTTATAAAAATTATAATTTCAGAATTATAATTTATAGAATTATAATCTCAAGGTTATTACTTATAGAATTAAATACTCTTAATTACGTATTTGTTTTTATAAGATAAGATAACTTAAAATAATTTCATGTTATGTTTTTTTTTTCAGAATTAATTAAAGTATTAAATTAAAAAATATCATTTGAACTATTATACCCTTACTAATAATAACATATTTTAAACTTATTTATACACCAAAAAAATAATATTTACTTATTATATATACACCCGCTCTCACGCCCCCCACTCCCACCCCCACCCCCACCCCCGCCCACCAAAAAAGTAAAAATAATATTATACACTCTCACCCCGCCCATCCCCCATCCCCCATCCCCCATCCCCCATTTTCGACAAATAAAATATTTTAGATTAATAGTCTTATTCAAAATATAATTCCTGCAAACAAACATAGCCTAAGAGTATGATTTTACTATATTCTATGCTTCGGTCTGGCCTTTAGTAGATCCCATCAAAGTTAAGTTAATGTTGTAACGAATCAAAATGACATTTTGAGTTCGATTCGTACTCGTTTGATTAAAAGTTTGATTCGAGCTCGATTTAAAATATAAGTGATTCAAATATGAGCAAATTTA
Source organism: Panax ginseng (assembly GCA_020205605.1). Lineage (NCBI taxonomy): Eukaryota > Viridiplantae > Streptophyta > Magnoliopsida > Apiales > Araliaceae > Panax > Panax ginseng. The sequence continues at coordinate 129,837,404 of CM035144.1, forward strand.
AAGTTCGATAAATTAATCGAACCTCTTCAAATTATAATTTTTTATTGAAACTCGGATCATATTCGCTCGAAAAGTTCAAACTGTTCGGACTTAATTCAAGATCGTGCTCGACTCGGTAACTAAATGAGCTCTAATCAAATTTTATTTCATATTCAATAAATTTTGTGAATCAAATCTGAACAACTTAATACTCGACTCGACTCAACTCGATTTATTTAGACATCAACCTTTGATGAGCAGAAAAAAATTATACTTCAGCTTGTAAAATATACTATAGAAAATGCAGTAGAACGTACGATATTCAAACTTCGAAGTGTACAACTAATTACAAAGTCAGTTACACAACCTGAAATTTCCCGAAATGGATGTTTGATGAACAACTTTTCCTATATTTTTAATTTTAATGATAAATCATAAATGTTCCTTTTTTTAATACCTTTAAGGTATCTCATTTTTATATTTTTTGAAACCAATATAAGGAGGATTGTATTGCATATTATCACTCATAGCGGGTGATCTCATTTTTATATTGAGGGAGAGCAAATTCGGATAATTATTTTGGACTCTGAATTTCCATCCTCATTCTCCATATCCTAATTTCTCTCGCCAACAAATTTTGTTTATTTTTATTTTTTTTGCACACAATTATTGTCTGCACTGCAGTGCAGGTTAATAATAATTAGAATAATAAAATAAGCTAAAACCACAAATATGAGAAATTGATCACTCCCGTCGAAACATACTCCTCCGGAATTCCCCAAATCAGAAACCCTAACCTACCAACCCAAATCCTCCATGGATCCGATACTTCACGTACTCCAAATCCTCCCATACTGCTTCCTCCGCCCACCGCGTCTCCGGCTGAAGTTCCCATCTTTCTCTCTCCCCTCCGCCATGCCTGTTTACTCCCTCATCCTCCTCACCTACTTCATGGTCGTCTCCGGCATTGTCTACGACGTCATTGTCGAGCCACCCGGTATTGGATCTACTCAGGACCGAGCTACCGGTGCCGTCCGCCCCATCGTTTTCCTCCCCGGCCGAGTCAACGGGCAGTACATTATTGAAGGCCTTTCATCTGGGTTCATGTTTGTTCTTGGTGGCCTTGGCATTGTGCTTATGGATCTTGCACTTGATCGTAACAGGGCTAGGAGTGTCAAGATCTCGTTTGCATCAGCTGGAATTTCCTTCGTTGTTATCGGTTATGTAATGAGTATGCTTTTTATTCGCATCAAGATCCCTGCTTATCTTCATTGATTAACTACTCAGCCAGTTCTTGTACTTTTTCATATGACCTTTTAAGTTTTACTGTGAAATTGGTTTTTGTATGAAAGTATAAATCTTTAAAGGTTCTTAGTTTTTGATATTAAGTGTGTATGATGAAATGGGGAATCTTGGAATGGAAATAGAAATAATTTTTAAGCTTATGGCTTCTTCCATTTTCTCATTTAGCATATTCTTTTTTTGTTCTTTCTTTATTTCTTTTTTCTTCATGTTTATAAGTAAGTGGTTGCCACTTGCTGGCAATATGCAATATTATTTCTACTACATGTTCCTCTCGTTGGTTGCTGAGATTGTTTTGGAGTCTGCAAATATAATCGGAATGTGACATATTGACCTCAAACCTTAGCAAGTCTTGCTAACTCACAGAATTTGAGTATTGGTATTTCATACTCTGGAAAATAAAATTTTGAGTTCTGAATTAGAAAATGGGTGTGATAATTTGGGGAAGTTTTATATGGTTTGCGGTTTTGTGAGCTTTCTCAGTTGTACTTGTATCTGTCTTGAATGTGTTTTTTTTTTTCATACAAAGATCTTTGTTAGCACTGTAAGAATGATGAATTTCATATGAGTAGGTTGAAAATGAATGATTAAATGTTCGATTTTTTGTTTGAGTTTATGCTTTGTTTTTCTTAGCTTTTATATATGGCCACTTAGTACTATGATATATTTGGTTAGGGGTGGTGCAAAACAGTAGGTAAAAACAGTTTTTTACTGAAACCGGTAATGTTGAACAGGCCGGTCAGGTAATAAATATCTTCAATAAGTACCGGCTCAACGGGATTGGGACCGGTAGACACTTTCTTTGATTCGGCAAATATCGAACCAGACCGATTTTAGCGGTTTAGTATATATATATATATATATATATATATATATATATATATATATATATAAGGACTGATCCATAACTAATGTTGTTAAATTAAAAGGTTATCTTTACAATAAATTGTGAGCATTCATCCGATGATCGAACTATTAAATAGAGCCTTCGTCCGCAATTTATTTTCTAGTATTTCGCAGCTTTAATATCGCAGATTTTATGATGACGATCCAAAATACCCTTCCTTGTATAAGTGTCCGTCCGCATTATTAAACTTAGGACTGATCATTCAGTTATAACCGAAAACCGAAATATTCCTATTTTCAATATCCGAACTAATAACCGAATTTTGGTAATAACCGAATACCGAATTACCGAATTACCAAATTGTAAATTCGGCATTTCGGGTAATAACCGAACACTGCTATCAAAAATAACACCCAAAATTATGATTCCACAAAATGCCTAAATTGACTTTGATGTTATCCATTCCAAAATTGAAGAGTCACATGCAGTGAGATTGAAACAAATTTTCTATCTTATTGCAGTTAATGTTGGAAAAAGATCGGATTTTCTAGATCGGATGATGGCGAGAGTTGGAGCTGTACCCTTGGACCGGTGAGGTGTTTAATCTACCTAATCGACCACCATGATGTCATCGACGATCTAAGTCTTAGATTCTTTCACGGGCTTAACGTATACGGGTGTACCGCATAAGCTTTGAGGCCTTCTTTGGAGTTGTAGCGGTTGTGGTCCTGTGGAGCATGTGAGTGAAGGTGAGGGAAGAGAAATGGGTGCGGAGGAGCGGACCGGCGGTGAGGTCAGAGGTGGACTACTTGGTCGAGTGAAATCAGGCCGTTGAGTCAGTCGAACATGGCGGAGACTTTTTCCTGATAGGTATCGAGTTTGATTTTGTAGATGACTATGTGTTCAATTTGGAGATCTGAGACTTAGAGTCTGGGGCAGGTGGGTCTAGCCGGCTACTTTACTAAAAGCAGCTTTATGATGTAAAGTAGAGTAGTAGACCATAAGTAGAGCAACTTTATTTAGTAAAGTAGACAAGTAGTCCATAAGGCTTTGTTCGGTTATATATTATTTCAACTTTGCAAAGTTTTATTCGGTTATTCGGTTAAACCGAATAACCCAAAAATGAAACCCGTACAAACTAACCGAAAACCGTAAATAATTTCAGATATAACCGAAATGTTAAAAATAATCGAAATATCAGGAAATTTCGGTTAAATTATTTCGGTTTGGTTCGGTAATTCGGTTATACCCGTTTTTTTGCTCAGTCCTAATTAAACTGCAGAGACGCCAAGTATGTTTAGCTCTTAAATGAAGCCATTATAATCTTTAGTCTCGTCTGTAGTATTAAATTGTGGACACTAGGTCTATCCAAACGACGTCGTATGGCAATTGGGAAACTTAAAAGTCCCGTTCGTAGTTTAATACTTATTAAATTGAAAGATTGAAATGAAATGTTAGGCTCTCAAGTTTAAACAATACGTCAATACACATATGTATATGCGTGCTCATACCTTCATCATCTTAAACGCAATTACCACTTCAATATTCAATCTTTCAACTACCCATTACCAGATCTAACTGTAATTTCAACAACCCATTACCAAATCTAACTCTAATTTTGTTGGGTTTTTATGAGCTCTCATAAATGCTACTTGTAGCTCAGTGTGAATCTCTTTTGGTTTTATATCACTTGTTGGATTAGTTTTCATTTTGGTGGCCTTGCTTATGACGGTTGCAGTTGATTGAATTTTGGCAAAAAGTTTCAAGATCTCATCTGTAATGTCGTTAACATTATGCTGCCTCCCCATCTTCGAGGAACTATTTGTGTTTTTTTCTCTCTGATGTTTGGTATGAAGTTTACATTGTTAGAAATTATGGATGTGGATATGACGGAAATTATGGATGTTGATATGAAGTTAAAGAGAGAGATCATAGTTTAAGAATCTTTTCAGTATATATATATATATATATATATATATATATATATATATATATATATATATACTGAAAAGATTACACTGAAAACTGTCTTTCAGTGATCCTCTGTTTAATATTGAGAAATGAGAAAGGAATGATTTGTGGTGTTTTGGTAGCAGGAAAGTGAATGGTTTGTTACTGTTAGATTTGAAGAAACTAAAGGTTCTTTTATATATATTGTTATATTTAGCTCAATTGGCTTAAGAGTTTTGCTGAAGCGACTCAAAATCTCATTTCATTATATTGATGTGCTACTACTAATTTTATCTTCTTTCCATGTGCGAGTGGAATTCTGTGATTCTAATTGCTTAATGCTAGTAATATTTGGACAGTTATGGACTTTGATACCAAGAGCCAAGAGGTAGGTAATTGCATCTTTCCTTTTGTCTGTAATGTCTTGGAAAATTCGAACTGTATGGTGAATTGGTAGTAGCGACCCCCTTTATTTTATTGTCAGTCTAGATCATGGATTATGCATTTACTGATGTTCTAGTTCCACATGGTTAGCTAAGCTACCTTCTATATATATCATCGACCAAATTGATTCTTGGATTTTACAACATTTTATGCGTCACTGCTTTTTCTAGTTCTACATAGCCCATCTTCAATTTCATTGCCCAAATTGATTGTTGGACACCGTGAGGCTCAGCCACCAGAGGCCTAGGCCCCCATACTCATGTATGCCCAGCTCATATTTTAGCATGGGCTTTAGGCTGGCCTGCATAAGGATCAATACAAGAGATAGGTGTTACGTACTGTCATAAGTTCATAACGTAACAAACAAGACACTTGGGCATTTGTCGAAACTCAATTTAACACAACATGTCAAATGAACTGGGAAAACCAGATGTTCAGGTTTCGGTCCTGAAAGATTTAAATCCTTGAGATAATTCAACAGAAAATATTAAACTACTACATACAATATTTGTTAGATTATAACAAATCTTAAAAAGTGTGCACCAAAAAAGAAAATAGTCGAACCAAACTGTCATATATATATATATATATATATATATATATATATATATATATATATATATATATATATATATCCCACCAATACCAAACAAAAGCAAGAAAAATAAAAAGATTTGAGTACCTGACCATGATTGATTCACTCGATCTCATCTTGTGAAGTGAGATTTGGGAGAGAAAAGTCGTAGCGGAGAAAACATACCCGCATACCTAGGTGAAGCAAGGGTCTGAATTTGATTATAAGTACTACTGGGAATAATAATTAACCCTTCCCTCTCCTCACGATTTACGTTAATATTAACGTTTGCGCCGTTAAACGTACTATATTTCCTCAATTTCCTAATCCACGACTTCTTCTTGGGAGAGTTCTTGTGTCCACCATTCATCTTTTCACTCAAGTACTCTTTCACCTTGTACAATCCCTGCTCAACCACGTCCAATGGCGGCGAAACTAGCGGATTGCCTTCGACGCTGAGCTTCTCTAGCTTTTTCAGGCAACCAAGCGAGTCGGGTAAACTAGTGATCTTGTTGTAGCTCACGTCCAATTCGACCAGGGAGCTGAGGAGGCCTATGGAATAAGGTAGGGTTGCGAGGTACTGAAAGTTTTGGCTGACGTTGAGGCTTTCGAGGTGGATTAGGTTTTCGAGGTTGTCAGGGAGGGAGCGAAGGCAGTTAAGGCGGGCGTCGAGTATGCGGAGGTTGGTTAAGTGAGAGGTGGAAGAGGGAAGGAAAACAAGCTTGTTGGAGTTGACTGAGAGTTTCTTCAAGCTTACGAGCTCAAACCCTAACGTGTCTGGGAGTCGGGTTAACCTGTTGAAATTTGCATTCAGCTCTTCCAGCAATCTGCATGAAATACATGCCATATATACATATATATATATATATATATATATATATATATATATATATATATATATATATATATATCATGTCACATATGTTAGTAATTAAATGAGAATTAATTATTTGATTTGCAAACAAATCGTATTATTTTTACACTTAGTCTTGTTATTAATTTTAGAATTAATTAGTGTTAAGTGAGAGATTAGTTGTCAAAATTTAAGTTGAAGGACACAAAAAGACAAAGAAATTGAGGACAGAGGATCTGTTCTCCGTATTCAATACTCAATTACTCTTCAAACTAGTTGGTACAGTTTATATATATGCAAATAGTCTATGATTCATATATGGAGGTCCAGTAATTGCTTCGTGTACGTTCTGTACCTTCTTCTGTTCTTCATGCGTTATTATTAGAAAATAAAATTAAATATAATAAACGTAAGAAGTTCATGTGGTTTTAAAAATAAAATTTAGAAGAAAAAAAACAACGTATAAAATTAGAAATTAAAGAAAAAACAAAAAGAACAACATAGTTCATGTCATCACGTGGTTTAAAATTTTTAAAAAAACAACGTAGTTCATGTTTTCAAACATCATGTCAAATCGATTGAAAAGTAAAATAAAGGTTTAGATACGAAAAAAGAAGAAGAAAAGATAATTAAGTACAAGCCTTTTAATTAATCCATTGTCTCCTCACTCCACATGAATTGAATTGATGTGGTTGATTCTCAATTTCTGATACATGATCTTCTCTCTCTCATATATATATATATATATATATATATAGTTTTTTTTCAATGAATGACTAAATAAATAGCCATTAAAACGAATCGGCTATTCTGACGGTTTTTTTATCGCTATAACATACAAAGTCAACGATATAGTTATGGCATTTATTGACCGTCATTATAACTCAAAAAAAACCATCGTTATAATGCAGGTTCATTTTTGATACACATTTAGTTTCAATATAGTATATATATATATATATATATATATATATATATATATATATATATATATATATATATATATATATATATATATATATCTTTGACCATTGACTCGAAAAGAGAAAAGGAAGAACAAACAAGCAATTTATAACGATAGTTTTTCCGTCGTTAATAGAATATAAAGCCGATTTTTATGTTATAACAATGAGAAAAAAACCGTCGATGTATAGCTAGTGTTTGTGTGTGGCTATGAGAGTCATGTAGAATTCTACTAAATCGCATGCTTTTGAATTTTCTCACACAATTAGTATCTTCGATAGTGACTATGTAAAATTCAGATAAACACTTAGAAGGAGTTGAATAAGTGTGAGAACAAATGGTAACAAACTTTACAGCCTAAATTTTTATTAAAACTTTCTGTCTAAAAATACAATATGCTATATTATGAATCCAGCTTGCCAGATAAGCAAATTTTTCTAATGATTAGATTATTTCTTCAAGTCTTTATTATTTTCTAAAGCTTGAACAAATCTTTTATATATAACATCAGTAACCTAAAATTGTATGAATAAACTTTTAACATAATAAAAAAGTCATTATCAAAACGTAAGTATGAAATATAATCAAATTAACACAATGTACATAAAAGTCAGTCAAAAGTTGGACTTTAGAGGAGGAAGATGCAGGGGAGTGTATTCCGATAGTCTGTCTAGGATTGAGATTGAGATTGAGATTGAGAGTTTCATTTTATATAATATAATGATTTGTTAGGAAAATTTTCAAGTTCATATTATATTAGAGTTGCGTTTAAGTGAAGCAAACCTGAATATGCTTAAAAAGAGTTTTAAATTGAATTCTATGAAACTCTCATTTTGAACAAAAAAATATCATACATCAGGTACATCTCGCGACATAAAAGGAAAGGTTGAAATATATATATATAGTTGGGCTCATCTCTTTATTTTACATATCATGTTCATTTCCTTTAATGTGAATCGAGTGTGATTTCGGTCAAAATATTATATCGAAAACCGTCGTATTAGTTTTTTAGCGACGGACCGATCTATCGTTAAGGGGGTATACAAGTATATAGGATCAAGGTAAGCCTTTGATACTTGCTTTGTCTTGATTCGGATCTTAAGCTCACCCTATCTAACTCATTTGTTCACCCATTTAGCGACGGACCGGACGACGATTGATTCGGGTCCGTATATATTGTTCGTCGTTAAAAGCTAAAGGCGGCGATTCTATATATAACGACGGATCGAATAAATGCCCGATCGTCACGTCGCTAAAGGGGAATGAGCTAAATAAAGGGTGAGCTTAAGATCCGGACCGTATGTATATATATATGGCGGCAAGAAATACTACGTGGACAACCCAACAACACAAACTTTTAGAAGAAGACTAGAAATGTAACGCTTCTGTAGAAGAAAATGTAGATATGATTGAATAACTGTAACACTTCCGTAGTAGAAAATGTACATATGATTGAAAAACTGAACGCTTCTGTAGAAAATGCAACGTTTGGCGTTCTGACCATATCAACTTATGCAGCAAAAATAGACTCTTTTCCCATTGATAAATTACCCAGCAGATGTTCAAGTGAGAAAAAAAAAAAGAAGATCATTGCACATATAAATAGTCGTAACACTGATATTATCATTACTGACACACATATACAACCAACTCTCGAGGCATCTCATTTATTTGTATCGACACTTGGAGGGAGAACTTGATCAAAAGAGGGTAGTTTGGGGTAGTTTGGAGTTTCTTCACAATATATCTCAGCAGAAACATGAATACCCCAAGTGACTTTTCTGAGACATGTAAGGTGAAATATAATCCACGGCGACAGCTGAAGAAGTTTCTGCAGGAAAAAGAATCTGAGTCTTTCCTGCAGCAATTCTCTCCCCAACCACATTTTCATAGAATAAGCTGGACAGCGCAGGGACAAATACATCACTTTGTGAACATATATAGAAGTCAATGACCTTAGTGAATTCAGAGCTTTCCCAGGTCAACAACCTCGCTACCTTTTCTTCAGGTATCAAGCTTTCCTGTGCAGTTTAGATGCATACAGAAGATCATGTCAAGACTAAATCTGAGCTTTATCAGTTTATATAAAAAAATTGCATAAATCAAATGAATCATCTTTCTTATGGAACCAAACTTTGACATAGGCAACTAAGATCACATTACACTTTCATACTTTTCTTTTCCCTATATTGCATTTGTATTGATGAAGAGAGAGAGAGAACCAAAGTTACATTTAATACTTGGGGTAATATTGGAAACTAAGTTCCAGCAAAAACATTTCTCAAAACGACTTATATTAAGATATTGGAAGATGGAGCTACTGGAAGATGGGATGAATGGAACAAACATCTTATGATAATTTCATGAAAAGAAAATGTATATCAAACACAACTCAAAATTGTTTTGCATCTTCAATATACTTGAACTAACATCCCCACACTCCCCATTCAATAATGCCAAGAGAGCAAAATACTAGTAACAGAAGAAGAAAATGCTCAAGTAAAATATTAACTCCTAATGGTAGCAGCAATATGGATGCCCAAATTTTAGACGCCTAACGATAATAACCATTGGACATGATGACACTCAGACAATATCCCAGTATATCTGGATGGCAAAAGTTTGACAACCTGCATTCTTGACAACTTTGTTCAAGAAAAGCTTCGTCCGATATGGAAGTGGTGCGCACGGTGAAACTAAAAACCGTAAAACAACTAATTTGATGATATTTCAAAGAGAAACATAATATTAATTAGGACTATATAATTATGTATAAATGTTAGGAATAAAAAGCCCTTGCCTTTGTATATGTGTTAGGGTATATATCTGTCAATGCATCAAGACTATTGTGCCATCCGTTCTGAGTCAAATAAATTGTGGTGTCTCGTTGAAAACCAATCTTCTTCAGAAATTGACCAATCTCAGGGCACTGAAACAACTTTTTCTTCCATTTGCTCCAGTCTCCTGACACCCCTTTGTTCCCAACATCTCAACCCTCAAGTCCACTGCAATGAACTGACCATCTGATTTCCGGCTCAAAGTTCTTAGCGACTCAAGCATTGAGTCAACGACTTCCTGCAACCCAGCTTGCAACCGGAGAGCCTCAAACACAGCCAAACATGAAATGGAATTCATGTATTTCGGCCCTTCTATCTTTGTCATGGTTGAAGTGGGGAAGTAAGTTACGAGCTTCAAATTTCCCTTCCTCTTGAATAATGGTTCAACCTTTGCTGTAACATAGTCTTCAGAAACTCCGTAGGGAACCCTTGCAAGAGTAAACTTTTCACTTGACACTTCAGGAGGCTGATAATTTTCTATTTTGATTAAACCATCAAGACTTGTTACGAATTTATGGACATCATAGATTTCTCCAAACTTCCTGCAAGATCATCAAGTGTGTCAGGGCAGTTGTCGACAATTTTCAAGGCTAATACAGCAACTCTACATAACAAAATTTTACTAAGTTCCAAAGTTTGAGAGGTTTATAAAGAAATGGTCAATCATATTTTTTTAATACTAAAACGAATATGTATTAAGAACATTTCTATCAACCCTTTGCATTATAGCAAGGTTATGTAAAAATGAGAATTGGATCCTTTTGCCAGAGATAATATACTTCAAAATATAACAAGTCTATCAAACCTTTCATATCTCAAAAAAAGTGGTGAATGATTAACAAAATGGATCCTTCTACCTAAGAATGAACCACATTGAGCATGGAATAATTCCTCTACCAAAAAGAATGCAGATTATCTCAACAAATTTTGCTTACTACTAGGCTTTCAGTGAAACCTCAATGATACAATATCCACGTAACTAATAATCTCTTGCTAAGTGAGAAAATCATTAGGGCAGGGTGGAAGTGAGTAACATGTAACTCCTTGAGAACCATGCCCTACTCTTCTTTATATTACCTTACTCCAACTCACCTAGCAACACACAACTGATCTAAAAAGCTCATAACATATGAAGTTAGCATTAAAAAAGAAAAAAGCAAAAAAACACAGCCCAATGACGAGAGCGACTGTATAGAATTTGAGAAACATATTGCAGCAGTATGTTATCTGCACTAACCTCTTGTCTCCTGGTTTATTTCCAATGATATCAGGAAGCACGAGTGTAGCTCCAAGATGTCTGGCTATCAAAACTGCATTAGCAACCTGAGGAAACCAACCAGAAATATAATCATATACGAAAATTAAGGATGTGGCATAAAATTATAAACTGAAGATGAAGAACCTTCTTTTAGAAAAACAAAAACAATGGAGTTTTATGATTTTAGATTGTAGAAGTCAACTATGGTTTGTTTTAAACAATGTTTAGAATGCAGGTGAGACAAAAATGTAGGACTTCAATTTATATATCAATACTTTAGTGAATTAACTTCTTAGAGTTATATAGTAAATAATAATTTGAAAGGGACTATTTTATGATTCGCCGATAAGCTTCCATGAGAAAAGACTACTTTAAATGCAAAACCCTATAACTTGCATACAAAAGATAACATTGTATGAAATTTGTTTGCTAACATTCAAGCTAAACCATTGAATCTCAAACAATAAGGATAGTGCTAGAAATAACTTCGTTTATCATGTATATTAACTTCATAAAGCAAACTTAAAATAGTAAATATATCGCAAAGGTTTTTTTTCTGCATCCAAGCAAAGTCAGCTTCTCTTCGAACAGTAACTTGCTTCTAGGGCAGTAGTGTAAAGTAACTGGCACGACTTGCAAGTCGACTCAACTCGTGAGCTAAGCTAGCTGAGTTCGAGAACTTAGACTAGATTGATTTAACGAGCGAAACTCAGTTCTCATCTAAGCTCATATAAAGTTCACTTAGCGTAAATGGAAATACAAATTATATATTTAATCGTATAGGCTCAAGCTCAATATAATGACCTTAATGAGTTAAGTTCAATAATTCGTAACTTGACTCGATTGCTTCATTTAAAAATAAGTACCTTGGAATATTAATTAGCCTTGCACTATCAATTTCCTTATAAATGTCATTCCTCCTCAACCCCTCCCTCCTCCCCATCCCCATCCCCATCCCCATCCCATCCTCAAGTAAAACCCATCAAGAAAACTGATAAGCAACCAATAACTAGAACTGTAGGTAAGAGGCAGAGGAGATTCAAGAAGGCAAATGGAAGCCAGGTACTGAGGCACATGCTCGTATTCACACAACAACATTTTGTTATTGGCAAAGCCTAATCTACACTTTATTTCAGAGGTGATTGTAAAGCTATCCGCAATCATTTGATTGCCTCTACGAATAATTTAACTGGGTCCGGGGGCACCGACCCAAAGCTGGAGGGATAGTCTTATACTTTCGGGTGAATTAGGGTTATTTATATTGCGTTATATAAGGAGGCTATCCTACCATGTATTATGTACGAATTTTCTAAGATATAGTGAAACTGTCAGCCCGACCGTGGACTAGCCCAAATATTGGGTGAGCAACGTAAACTTTGTGTCTTGTGTGATTGTTTTTCTTTTGCTAATGTTTTCGCTGCATTGTTATTCTCTAACATGTTTCCCTTTGTCAAAAGAGGTTAATTAAAGGAAAGGAAAGTGATTTACCTGCAAAACATGATATTCTGGGCCTCCCAACAATGAAAATATTATAAAACCTTTGGGCTGCTCCCCCACTTCTGTCAGTGAAACATAAAAAAAGAGAAGACAGAAAAAATTAAACGCGTCTACAAGGTACCTAAAAACTAGGGTAGTTTATAAATCTCAATTTAAATTTAACTTCTAGTTACTTAAAGATGGCTTCTTCCAACAAGGTTTCAGTGCTTCATCATGACCCTTCCATGGCTCTGCACCAACACTTGCAACGTTTCCAAGTCTTTGCTTTGATACCTTTAAAACATCGTACTGAACTGATGCGACCCCCGGGAATTTCACCTCCAGAGAAAAACGAAACCATAAAATTAGATCTCCATTAATCATATTAATTGCTTTAAGTACGCATATGTCCAGTCACATAATAAAAGTACAAGATATCCTTCACAAATTTTTAGAGGCAAATCATAAAACTTAGAAATAACACATATATACTTTTAAGCTTTCGTCATATGTTAACTGATAAACTTCTTAAACAGCACGAATTTCATACAAGAGAATATAACAGAGAACTCATTATATTATCTTTACAAAACAAAAACTGTGGATTTGGCAATTGGCACCTAAATTTAGTCACCATCCATTTGCTTGTGTGTGTTTCAATGGGATTCTCGATTAAACAAGTGCATATAACTAACAGCATAAAGACACTACGAAAAGCCTTCTTCTTAATTTTGAGTAGCATTGCTAATTATAGAAGATAATGAGCGAAGATACAGATAATCTACTGAAAGCATCAGAATTAATCTGCTACTGTAAAGCAAAAATGGACAATTTTGGATTATGGCAAAAGCTCCAAAAGGGAAAATTAATTAACAAAGAGAAGACAGAAAAAACAAGAAAAGGGAAAACGTGGGGGGGGGGAACGAAATGTCAAAATAGTGACACATATGGCAGGGTACCTTTTGCTAATAATGTGCCACGGTATCCAACTGATCCCCTCCAATGCTTTCAAGAATTCATAAGTGAAAATTGGAAATTATATTTACTCATAATTGTATTAAAATCATTTTGCAAGGAAAAGGAAAAACAAAGACAGGCTAACTTTAACAAGATTTGAACACAGATGTGCAAAAACACTAAATAAATTTGAATGAAAAATAGTACTCCCTCATCTGGAACCAGAAGAGAGAGTACCATTTTCTTAGTAAATTATATTAAATTCTTCACAATTCCATGGTACTCTTTCTCCCAGCATAGGGGGAACCTATAAACATCGAAAAGCACAGGACAATTAAGACCCAAGCACATCAATTTGTAGAATTTCACATTAGCAAAACAGATATTGAAACTTTTGAATAAAAAGAAAGTTACAAAAAAAATTAATATAACATGTAACTATAAAGTCATTACCCTTACCATTTCTGTCTTCCCCTCATTTAAGTTCATGCAATTGGAAGCATCCAAAATAATCAGTGACGACAAAAATATTAGATAAATGCATTGTAAATATGAGTCAATCAAATAGATGATTTATTGAGATGATATCCTCTATATTTCTTTTGCACAATCCATTAAATTCAAAGCCCTCTAAAAGAAGGAATATATGATATAATAATTATTAATTTCAATCAACAAAGGAAAAAATAAAATAATCAAATAATTGCTTACAATAGTTGAATCAAAATGATCTCTTTTGATCATGTTCCCAAGCATTACAAACATCGAAAATGTTAGAAAGCCTGCCATCAACTGCTTAATGTCCATTCCTGCCATGCTTTGCCCTCTCTCTCTCTCTTTCTTTTTCTCTCTTTCTCTCTATCTCTCTCTTTCTTCCTCTCTGTATCTCCCTCTTTAGCTCTGTGTACAATGTATCGGTTCTCTCTTCCTTTTGGTATATATACACGTAAAATAAATTTCTATATATCTATATATGTACGTATATGTATGTACACGTATGTCTAAGTCTTTTATTTCTATTTAAACATCGCAGACAAAGACAGTAGAATGCCGACTGAAGTAGGAAATAAGGAAGAAAAAAACAAGTAGCTTAAATCTAGTTTGTGACAATAATGACAGCTTTCTCTTTCCAAGTAAATCCAAGAAACTCATTAAAACTTTCCCAGGAAAAAACTTGCTAGCTTTTTTTTTTTATAAAAAAAAACATAACTGTGAGAGGACAACTGGCTATAGGAAGAACTGTAGACTTGTAACGATAGAATCAGACAGATTCTTTAAGACTCCCCTCATCACACATCTTATATAGTGATAGATACCTCAGCCCAGCCCACTTGATACAACGGATTAAGTACTCATTTTTAACTTTATAAGCAAATTACACTAAATTGCTTCGATTTACCTTTGTTTCTTTGTTTATTAATCCCCTTGTTCTATCAAAACTGTTCTACAATTCCTATGTGGTAAGACTAATTTGTTTCTAGCCAACCCCATTATTTGTAATATCTAATCAAAATGACTAAAGAACCCTTAATTATATATATGTAAAGCAATTATGTACATGCAATTTACACTTCAATCCTTAGACTTCATAAGACAAATATTTAACATTTAGATAACAGTAAAATTAATCTATATTCGTGAGAAAATAGTGAAGCGCTCTTTTACTTATAACCAGATCTATACTTATATGTTACTGACTCATTATATTTGCTGATTTGCATATGTATGAATAAATGGATTAGAGATAATGCAAGATTAGGAAGAGATGAACGAGTAGTAGTCCCTTTGTTGCCTACGGGCATTAACATGGTGTCAGAGCCCAAGCAGTTTTACTTTTGATAGTCTGCAAACCCACCTTCATCTATGCTTACTTGTGAAGTTATACATTATATACTTATGAACTCTTTTTTAAGCTTTTAATTAGGGATATCTCATTAAAATCAATATTGATGTGAAGTCCTCCCTGGTATTTGATGCTTTTATTTCTTGAGTTAGACATATCAAATTAGTTATGGTCAAAGTCTTTTTAATTAAAAAAATAAAAATACACCTTGAATCCTAATTGACCCAAACTACAAACTACAATGAGAATGTAGAATGTAGTACGAGTCCATATCCCAATCTATCAATCACATAAGAACAATAGTGATGAGTGCATAATATTCTATGATTGTGATTCCTTTATGTCTAGTTTTATTACATGTTTTGTGTGTATATGGACTTAATAAGGCATTTATTGATTTCAGGAAAAATTGGAGCTAAAAGGAGACAAAGTGAAAAATCATTGTTAGCGCCGGAATTGCACCAGCGACAGTGCCATGTGGTTAGAACCCAATCTATGGACTTGTAATACGGCAGCGCCGTTACTCAGAAGCCTGGAAGGATGGCGCGGCAGCGCCGGTTGCAGTACAAATCCTGGCGCGGCAGCGCCAGTTCGACCGACCAGATGTTGACTTTTGCGATTTTTTGAAGAATTTTAATGGGATTTGAATTATTATTTCTTAGGGCCTTAGGATTTTTGTCTAGGAGTATAAATATATGTTCTTAGTCAAGCTTTAAGGATGCTAGCTACACAATTCAAAACTTTAGACTTTGAGGCAAGATTAAAGGCATGTCAAGCTAAGCTCTTTATTTTCAGTTCGAAGGAATGTTGAACCTTCTTTACAATTAATGGTTTTATTAAGTTTATATTATTTATTCATTTTTATATGAGATTTATTCTTGATAATCTATTTTAATTAATTGCATATTATATGATTGGATTGATTTGATGTGGCCAGTTAAATTAATCTGATTAATATCATCTGCTAGATTAAGATATAGTATTAAGCAAACGATATTATATCTGATCATAAATAGCAATTAGTGATACGTGATTGTAGACAAGCTTTTGAGTATTGCTAAAATTATCAGAAGACAAGTTAAATAATTTCTGATTGTGTGATTGTTGCTTGGAATAACCGAATTTTCTAATTCTTAATGTTGCTGTTATATTAAATCTAAACTAATAGATTTAGGTCGTATAATAGTTAGGGTCTAGTGGAGGCGATTGTCACATTAGATTTTAAAATCTTAGAAGGATTTCAGATAATTAGCGATTGCGATTATCTAGGGTTATTAATTTCATTGAAGGATAAATACTGTTAAGCTTGATTATTCTATTATTGTAAAAAGGCAATACTGAACTGAAGAACTGAAGTCTTTAATTTATTGGTTATTCTTATTAATTATTTTCAGTTACATTAGTTAATTAAACTCAACTCAAAAATCCTCCAATTTATATTTACTGTTATTTTGATTTAGGAAACAATAGAAAACTAAGACAACAACACTCTGTGGGATCGACCTTTGCTTGTCACTATACTAATTTTTGTGTTAGTAGAGTAAGAGTAAGGATTTAATTTTGGAGTGTTAACGACAGCTTCCAAATAGCCCAAATTGTTTTACAAGACAAAAAATTTCACTTTTTAACATAAGTAACACAACGTATGTTTAATTCTTTAGCACCTGGACACCAAGTAAACAATGTTTTGAAAATCGCTAGGCAAACCTAGGCAATGAAGGGGGTGCCTAGCGCCTACTCCTAGGCGGTCTTATTTTTTTTTATTGTATATGCTTCTTATACTATATATAGCATATAATAGGTGTAATTTTTAATATTTTACATGAAACTTACCATAAAAACACTTTGCAGACTTAACAAATTTATTTAAAGTATTGCACAGTTTCAAAACCTTCTTTTAATCAGTGCGGTAAATGTCTGATTCTGCTTACCATAAAAACACTTTTCAGGTTTAACAAATTTATTTAAAGTATTGTAGTTTCAAAACCTTCATTTAATCAACGCGATAAATGTCTTATTCCGCTTTGGCGCCCAACCAAATCGAGACAGTAAATGACCTGTCAAACACCTAGGCAGGGATTAAAAGGACCTAGACGAGAATTTTAGAACATTGCAGGTAGATTAATAGTAGCAAGACATGGGATAAGAACCATCACCTTGGATCAATATTTGTATTTTAGCCTAGCGGGTAAGAAGAATCTATAATTTAGATACACCTTAGAATAAAAAAAATTCTAGGATGTAAATTTATTCTTACAATTGTACTTCACTTTTTATTTCCTTATAATTATGTTCCAAAATTGTCTTTCGGTGGGAAAGTTATATTGCCTTCATCGTAATTGATGGGGTATTACTATTTATATAAAACTTCTATATAATATTCTCATTTAAAAAAGACAAAACTATAATAATGTTTACCAATAGGATTTATTTCTACCCCAGAAATAAATCCTATTAGGTATAACATACACTTTTTACATCTGTATATCTCAAGTACTTTATTTTGCAGAACATCCGACTTTCATGCTCCATAGACCATAGAATACAAATGGTATAAAACTATTATTTATTTATTTACTAATTTAAGTGTACAATTTAATTAATTATAATCATATCCACATTATTCAAAGTGGTGATAAGATTTGTATATTCCACTTCAATAAAGGTATGGTATCGACTACTTATCAACAACAAAAGAAAGGTATGGTATCCATTAATCATGTAACAATATCCATTACTTATCAAGGAAAAAAGAAAGGCATGGTATCCATTAATCATGTAACAAATTAATTCACCAGTCATTTGATAAATTTGTTAAGTGATTTATAAAAGTTACAAATCTTTCTATCCCTTTGTAAATACTGAATCATTCTTATATCCTTTAACTAGTAGTAAACCCATATAATGCACAAAAAAGCAAAACATGAAACAAAAAAATTATGGAAAACTTTAATAAATAAACAAAAAATTATGGAGGATAATAACAAATAGGAAAACTTTGAAATGAAAAATAAAAATACACTGCAAATGAACCTAATATGAACCTAATATGAACTATACTATACTAACTACTTCACAGCACTCAAAATAATTCAATTACAACCTTTGTCTCTAACATGTAAGATCTCAAATGGACAACTCAAGAACCGGAAAAAACATAGACAATTATTGTGAGTTTAAGGAGTACCTAGCATTTCACATTATAAAAAGAACAAAGTTAAGGAAATACATAAACACACAGATTAAGGATTAGCTTACCATGTGCAAACCTTGAAGAAAAGGATCATTAGGGTGCTGGAAAATGCATGAAACATTGTTCTGAATCAAAAAACAAAAATACATCAAGATGCCACCTGCAAACTTAAGGAATTAGAGAGGCTGAAACTTATGCCAGACATGGGACACGCTGAATATCATATACATATAACAATATATGTTCAACCCAAATTAAATTAATCCCCATATCATCATTCATTCATACTCAACTGTCCACCCTTAAATCTAAAATTAGCAGAAATTAAGTAGCATCTAGTTCACTATTTACTTTAAATGATTAAATTGTTTTAATTTATATAAAAAGTAAAAATATGTATGGAACATAATTTCCTTAAAGTAGATAGTATATATACTTAATGGAGTAATATATTATTAGGTTAATTAAATTCCATTTGAACCTCTGTAGTTTAAGGGATAACCAAACACTACCCATACGAACAAATTCCGGCATTAAACAGAAACTCACAAATGGTCATAGAAAGAGGAGGAAAAAAAAGCTCTAAACAAATCATCAATGTCGGAACTAGCAATAGCGTACATGAATGTATATATTTATATTCAGAATGTGGTTCAGAGAATCGTCAAAAATGATATTAGAAAGGGAAAAGAAATGATACAAATGGTTAGACCCAAGTTCCGATAGCAAGTCTTTGCCCAATTTCCTTCTCCTTCTTCTTCTTCTTCGTCGTCTTCGTCTTCGTCTTCCCCGTTTCTACGGCTTTACTGTGTCCTTGGGTACTAATTGAACATACTCGACAAACATGTGTTTTTGCTATTTATAGTCTTTTCTCGCATCAACATAAACCGGATTTTTCAAAAAAATATAGAGATAGTACTCCCTCCCCTATTATCATTTAATATGAAGGAGAGAATTAGTTGGACAAGTAAAGACTGTTTAAAGTTTTTTTCTAAAGAAATTTTTAGGGTTACTTTGGTAACTGAATTTGTTTTTTGGTAACTGTATTTGTATTTATATATTTTTTATGTTCTCAAAGTTAAATTCGTGGATCACAAATAAGCATTATATTCTTTTTATTATTATTAATTTTAATATTTTATGACAAAGTAAAAAAAAATTAACGATGGATACTAATAGAATTTGATGGTGAGCTTAGCCCTCATTAAAATTTAAATGATTCAACGCATTCCCAAAATTGAAGAGATTAGATTTTTGTTTTTTTTACTTTTTATTTTCTTTCAAAGTGGGTTTTGTTTCTACTTTTTCTGAAACAAAGATAATTTACCAAACACACTTTCTACTACTAGTTTAAAATATAAAAAAAAAAAAAAAAAAAAAAAATTGGAGCGAAGTAACGGTACAAATTTTCTATTCCCAAAAAAGAACCAAGTCATTTAGCAGAAAGTCATTAATATAAAAATAAATAAATAAATCATCACTTTTTATAATTTTGTAATATCACTGAATATAAATTTTAAAAATTTTACTCTCTTTCACCTATTTTTACTTTTCTTAATGTGTAGAAAATATATTTTGCTTATCCTTTTAGTACCTAACAAAATTGTGAAATTAGATGCACCACTCCAACTTGATTTTTGTGCATAGGAAAAATGAAATTTGTAGTTCTAAAGTACATTATATGAACTAATTAGAACTAGAGTCACGCACCCTGTATGTGATATTCAAACAAAAATAAAAAAATTATGGCGTGAAGAAAATTAATTCTGACACGGAGATATAGGCTAAAAAGAACTCTGCACAAGAGAACATGAAACGAAAAGGGATTAGAAAGAAATACGAATGAGAGATGAAAAGGGTTAGAAATGTAATGGTTAGAATTTAGAAATAATTTCAGTTTAGCAACTAGGGAATTCAACAAGCAATATATATATTGTTAAAAGAAGCTCATCCCATAACTCTGCGGTAATAATTAGACAATGTAGAATGCAGAATAAAATAAATCATACTCTTTTTGTGACTGAAAAGAATCTCAAAACAAAGGACCCATCACACATGCTTTGAAGAGGAACTGTACTTTTTTCCATTTCTTTTTTTACATTCTGGCAATCTAAAGTCAAACATTTTCTATGTTTGTTAATGCAAGGTTACTCTACTTTTCACTATGCTAGCATCAAAGTTGTATATGACATCCGTTTGTTTAGATCACACCATCAGCCTATACAAGTCGCCAGAGGATGGGAAAACATAACAAAAAGTAACCCAAACGCCAAACTCCATAACATTCAACCCGCAGAGCCTGAGGAACAATAATATTGAAATTAAAACAGTGTATCATATTATTTCTCAAGGCAGAAGAACAAATATTTGAATTTGCACCTCTGGAAGTTCTGCTTGACGATTTTCTGGTGAAGAACTCACTAAATGGTCTCTCTGGGACAGGTATCAATTTCCCAATAATAGCAAGAGGCCAACTGGTTCAGAAAAAATACAAATAAAAAATGTCAATGATAGTTGCAACTAAACGAAAAATCTTGAGCTAATACAGAAATCAGGAAACCAGGTCTCTAGAGATTATATCAAAATGCCCTACAAAGGCAAAGTCGTCCTTGTTCATAACACAAGGGGGGAAACAATATATCATGTAAAGGTGGGCCAAGTAACAACTCAAGAGCACGATTTTTAAACTCTCAACATAACTTCAATACCAAACATAGCCTGACCTGATAAAACCGATGGCTATGCAGACAAGCCATAACTTCCAGCTAAGCCTAACTGTCGTAGTAAATTTCCCAAGAAACATGATAATAATGATCTGGTAAACAAAAAGGAGGAACAAATAAATATTAATGCATGTGTGCCATTTGTCATAACTTCTCACTCCTGCCACAAACACAGCGAGAGAGGCGGATGTTCACCTGAAGAACTAAAGTTAATCCCACAATAAGCATGAAGAGACGATTCTTAGTGACACCTTTGAATACATTAATCTCGTCAGGCTTCCGTGCATTAAATTCATTAAATATCTGCAGTCAAATGGAACTCTTGTTTAAATACTTAAAACAAGAACAGCGAGGACAGCAATTACACCAACTGCATCTTTTCCCAATCTAAAGATTCATGTCTTCCATCGCATGAAAAGTTCACTAGTTGAGCACAACAATCAGCTCCCAAAAATATTTCATTATCAGACTTGGACAAGAGCTCAGCTCAATTTATGTTGCATAGATATTTACCTCCAGACCTAGCATTGTTTCCATCAAATAATTGCATATGCATATATTGTATTCGTATCAACATTTTTTAAACTAAAGTAGCAATACCTAACAATAAACATGGACTCATCACCATATGTCCATAACTAGTAATTTAACTCATGGAAAATAAGTGCAAATTGAAAAGAATATGAACTAGGTCACTGAAAAGAAGAATAGTTAGAATACTGATGTACCACACTGGCAAGATGTGTCATGTACTACATCAAGAAACAGCTCTGTTTTACTGTGGACCCTGATATTTTTAGCTCATTTCAAGCCTAATTGTACCCCTTCCATATTTGGGAAGAGAAATACTAATTGCAAAAAGAATGAAAATATTTGACTACACTCGAACCATTCTTAGAGAACAAATGCATTAAATCACCACATTCGTGACTTAGTTAGATCACATCTTGAGATATCTTATTTAAGTAGACTTACCTGACACAGAACAAAAGCATTGAAGATCAATGTATTCTTCACTTTAACAGCGTGCTCCTTTTCTTCATGCTCTAAATTCAAAATACTTTTTCCTCGAAAATTAAGGACAAGGAGAACAGAGACTTGGTACAGAGCCTAAAATTTTCAATCAACAACAATCATTTTTAACAAATAATTATTTAAGTATAGGTTTGATTTTAATTAAAATTATTAATTATGATGACAGATAATAGTTGCCATAATATAGATAGAACACCTGGATCAGCAAGTTTCTCCACATGATATTTGTTATGAGAGGTTCTCTGGCAAAAGAGACATAAGAAATTGTCAAAGCAATTCTTATTAATAAATGAGCATTTCTTACGTGATACTTATAGTAAAAGGAACAGGATTGCATAGAATAATGAGTTGAAATAGGATTCAATTCCTAAAACATTCTCAGTTTTTCTCATAAGAAGCAATGAATAAATTAATGTCTCCAATAATTAATTCAACAAAATCAGTGGTGACTCCATGAGAAATAACCATTTTGCAGTCATAATTAAAGGAAACAAATAATTAAATTTTGAATATTACAACTAAATCCACATTGCAAAATTATTATCATTACTTCCAATTTATACCACAGCAAGGAGGACATTATTGTAGCCGAGAGAAGAAAGTGGACAGAACTAAACAAATGGGGATGTTATACTTAATCTTTTGATTCACGGTTGAACTCCCCGCAGTCATCATTTATATTACTCCCTGTGCTCCATAAAAAGAGTCCCATTTGCTAATTTTTTATCAAACAAAAGTATACTTTTTTTTACGGTATTCCTCAAGTTTATCATCATAATACCATTCTCCATCACTACTAAGCTAAATACACAGACGCACAGTATGGAACAAAATACATCCTTAAAGTTTTAAGTTTACATATGGGCTTCTTTTTGTGGAAGGGAAGGGACTCCTTAAAGTCTGATTGTGAACAAAGCACACTGGTCATATGGTGAAAGAGCAGCTGTACAGGGAACATAGAATAGAGATTCCTTTAGATATCAAACAAACCGCTAGCAAACTAAATAAAGTTATTATAACCATTTAACAGGTGAATTAGAAATGGAGCACAAAGAGAGGGAAAAACCTACAGTTATAATCTCTTTTATTTTGTAGAATTGAAATTTATTTAATTCGCTTTAGTACATACAGAAATTAATTTCCGAATCTCTGAAATAGTAAAGCACAAAAATATAATTTCTGCATCCACAACCAAATCTGCAGCACCAGTAAGTAATTGTGTGTCAAGAAAATACTAACTGGCTAACCAAAAGACCAATATAGACAACAAGTAAGTTTGCATTGTTGTTTTAACTTGACAATTTAGATGAACAGATTACCTTAAAGGAAATACGGAGATGAGGTTTTTTAGTATGACCAATTTAGACATAATACAAACAGCAAAAGAAATTGTTGGTGCAAAAAAAGTAAGAATACATCCAAATGAGTGTAGGAGTAGCAGTTTGTCTAAGATTGGGAGAAAAAAGGTGTTATTGGACAAAAAACAAATACACTAATTATGGAATAGACAACTGATACATTAGAGTTAACAAGAGACGTACTCAAATTCCAATGCCGAGCCAACTTAACCACACAAACCTCAAAACCGATGTACTTTCTTGACTATAATATTATACCTTTAACAATCCACATCTAATATTACTCGTCACCTCAACTCAACTACACCTTGGTTAAATGAGTGAACAAAATCCCAAACCACTGCCGGATCAAAATTGCATAATTGGAATCCAAACAGAATAATAGAGAATTTATGTATCAGACGTACACAATGAGTGCACTTATCAAAATCTAAAGAAGTCAAACCTTCGACCAACTGGAGGCCTTTGCATGAGGTGATCTGTTGGTGGTTCGGTAGCCAGTGCAAGTGCTCCAAGAGTATCCATGATAAGATTCACCCAAAGAAGCTGGTAGATAAACATAATACAGTGATACACATTAACACGCTTGCACATCTATAAAGAGAGAGAAAAGAGGAGCGGGGACAAACCTGCACTGCATTTAGAGGAACATCTCCCCGAGGAAACTGCAGCCACAACGTTAATTACAAGAGCTGCAACATTTACAGTCAGCTGAAACTGGATGAATTTTTGAATATTAGCATAGACAGATCGGCCCCATCGAACAACCTGCATTTTTCAGACTGTATTTACCGACGGTCCAAAGCAGTAATTTTATGCGATCTGCGATTATTGTCCCAGAATTCGACATACTCTAATTGATCTAAAGAAACCATTATAAACAGATCACAAAATGGCCCACTCAAGTGACTTGTGCATCAAAAAAGAAGATAGACAGGAAGTGTAAAACTTAACTTGTATGGCTACAGAGGCCAAATAATACTTGAACAGAACTCATACAAGCTCAATATTTGATTACCTTCCCTCCCTAATCCAATGGCAAAACTAACTATATGTACATGTGTATTTTGAATTTCTAAAGAATGTAATACAGCAAAAGTATGTATGATTGTGGCCATACGTTCCTCAATTCATGCAAGTCCGCATTTGATTTGTGGTTGCCGATGACATCGTCACAGTTCACAAAAAAAACATCATACTCCCAAAAAAGGAGGAGCTACTGCAACATTCTTTGTAATACCTAGGGGTGCTCATCGGTAAAAAACCGAACCGGTATCGAAAAAACCGAACCGGTACCGATCCGAAATTACTGGAAAAACAAGAACCAGAACCGGTACCGATTACCGGTTTCGGTACCGGTTCGGTACAAAATCGATTCCGGTTTTTTCGGTTATACCGCGTGGTAATATATATAATTATTACTAATAATTAAATAATTTTTTTAATATATTAACAAAAAAATTTAAAACTAGAAATCATCTATATAAAACAATTAATACAGATTACAAAACAATTATAGCAAATGCAAAAACAAATAGAGAAATAATTTATGTTTTTGCTTTATAAATTATTTTAAAATACATGTTTATGGAAGCAAATAAAGAAACAATTTATGTTTCTGCTTTATAAACAAAAAACAAAAGCAAAAACAAAAATAATTTATAAAAGTGTATAGGCTGGAAAACAATTAAAACTTTATATCAACTCTCCGTCTTTCACCCAGCCAATCAAAACAATTAATAACTATGTATTTATTTGTTTATTTATTTATTTATTTGTTTCCATAAAAAATAATTTATTTATTTGTTTATGTGATTATTTTAAAAATACATGTTTATGGAAGCAAAAACAAAAAATACATGTTTATGGAAGCAAATATGCACTGAAGAGTAATACAGAGTAACAGATATGCACATGCACTGAAGAGGACCTAGAGGAGCACCTCCTTTAACTTTTAAATACCGCTCGATTTTTTGGTATTTCGGTTTTTTACCGAATGCATAAAGGTAAGTACCGCTACCGGTACCAAAAAGAATAAAAAACTGACCGGTACCGCCGGTTTCGGTATCAACCGGTTCGGTAAAAATCCGAAAAAACCGAATTTTTTGAACACCCCTAGTAATACCCAGTCCCACATCAGAACATGTGGGCTGGATTGATCGGTGTATAAGTACTTCACTCTACAACCAAAAGTTTTTTAAAACTTTTGTGTGGGCATATATGGTAAAGGATTGAACCTTATTTCAATTAGGGTTCAGACCCAGATTATTTGTGGTTGATCCTGAGGACTGTGGATGTGACTAGAGTTTGATGGGGTCATCAGGGATTCAGGACTGAAATTAACCTAGACCCACATCAAAGTATGTGGATGTGGATGTGGATGTGGATGTGGATGTGGATGGATTGGTTTATTATAAAGACTTAACACTACAACAAAGAGTACCAATAACTTGTCATGACTTTTGATTGGGGCTGTACCCAAGATAACTCAAATGTATATAAATAAGGCTCAATCGTCTTACTTCGGTTCGGCTTTAGACCCAAATTGTTACACGCTCATTTATATATCATTTCAAACAACATCAGAAAGCAGTAAAAGATTTCCACTGACAAAACATACAACAGTGGTTTTTCACACACGCAGACACACACACACACATATATATTCTGCAGCCTTCCTGAAACTCTTGTTCAAAAGGGGAAAACTAGGTGTTTTCTTCAATTGCTACAAAGACACTAATAAAGACTAACCTTTACAACTGAAGCAAAATTGTCATCTAATATAATGATGTCTGAGCTTTCTTTTGCAACCTCTGTTCCTTGGATGCCCATAGCAAGACCGATATCAGCCTACAGTTAACAAAAATTGAAAGCAAAATCTCAGCTTAGAAAAAGATACAATAATGTCAAAAAATACTATGATAAAAAAGACAAGCTACTATAAAGGAGACAAGGCAAAACAAATTGATGTAGAAGACTATCAAACAGATCATGGTTTATACCTCATGTAAAGCAGGAGCATCATTAGTGCCATCTCCAGTTACGGCAACAACATGTCCTCTCTTCCTCAATGCTTGCACAAGCAAGAGCTTATCATTAGGCGATGACCTTCCCATTACCTACATATCAAATGGCAATGATCAGTTTATAAAACTGACCAGCTTTCACATAGTAGATCAATCACAACTCCATGAACAGAAACAATATATTTAACAAGTAAATGGTTCAATCATACTGATATCTTCTCTGCAATATCCAGTCTTTCCGCTTCATTCAAAGCACGAAATGTCTTTCCTTCAATGAGATTTGGAACAGTAGCATCTGCCTCTGACCCTAGTATGCCACATTCTAAAGCTATTGCTCTTGCTGTTTGGAGATTGTCACCAGTGACCATTCTTACCTATATAGACCACCCCCCACCAAAACCCAAAGAAAAAAAAACATAACCGTCAGATCATACTGAAGTTGATAATTATAATGCATTGCAGATACCTCTACTTTTACAATAAAGAATACTTATCTTATATAATAATAATATATTGGAAAGATGTATCTTACAAAAAGTAGGTAGTTCCCACCCCAAACCCCTCAAGCAAGTAAGAAGCCTGTCTAGGAGAACTTCTTTTAAACAGGCATAAAAGTTACATTAAAACTGGTGCACAGAAGGGAAAGAACAATATCCAACCTACATCACTATGGTCCTCAGCAGGAAATTCATAATCTAACAAGAAAAGGAATATTTGTGGCAAAGATTGCCGGACAATTCCCATTTTAAAAAGGATTTATATGAGAACAAAGCAGAAGATCATTCAAATCCAACATGATACAAGTGGTAAATGATAAAAAACACTACAAAAACCTTAACACCGGCATTTATGCAAAGTTGAACCGCATCTTTAACACTTGGACGGCAAGGATCCTGCATTATTGAAAAAGCAATCAAGAAAGACCCACACTGGTTTTTTTCTTAGAATATTGTCAACCCAATTTGATAATGAAGATATCCAAATGGAAAATAAAAAATAAAGCTTGTAAGCAATGAAAGTAGTGGTGCATTTGTGAGCCTTGCCATATTGTAGTTTACACACAAAGGTCCAATAGCACAAATGCATCACAAACGCTCTCAGTATTTGCAAATATGAATGAAGTTTATAAGAAAGGAAATCATTAGTATATTTTAAAATTCAAATCAGGTTGCAGAAGAACTGGTTCAAGAAGTTATCAACCAGGATGATTTGTGATACCTTCAGGCCAACAATTGCTAGCAAGACAAGGTCGCCCTCAGGCAATTCCCAATGAGCCAGCTCCTCATCATTATCTGCTATGCTCGACGCATCACATGTTCTGTAGGCAACGGCAACACAACGCAAACTTCTTGTAGCCATATCTTCAATTGCATTCTTAAATAATGTTCTCTGCACACAATGTTTAACAACCAGCAATCTTGAGTTAAAAATACAAGAAGATTGCCCTATATCACATGCATGCCCAAGTAAAAATTAATCATTAACATGAGCATATTTCACATAATAGTCATCGGTTTCATAACACCTACCAAATAAGAACAGTCGTTACCATTGCCATAGATCACATGCATGCCCAAGTAAAAATTAATCATTAACATGAGCATATTTCACACAATATCACCGATTTAGTAACACCTACCTAATAAGAACAGTCGTTACCATCTATGAAGCACGGATGCTTCAAACAAGGTGGGAACCCATAACACATAACAGATACATCTATATTATAAAGCGGCCCTCTTGAGCCGCTAACGTGGCTTGGTGAATTTGTAACAGACTTTTTTTGTTCTTCTTTTATCCCTACAACTTAAATTATATTACTATTTTGTCATTTTTTATTTTACTTTTTGTATCTTTCTATTTAATCCTCCAAATTTTATAAAATTTCAATTTTATCCCACATAATTTACACACGCTGACCCAGGTGCCAGTATCTAATATTGCCATATGCTTTTAGCCTGTGTTACTCGGACTCGGATGGAGTGTCCGGTTGGACACGGTATCCGACACGGGTACTTCTCAATTTTGCCAATTTTTTACACTAAAGTGAAGTATCCAATTTTTGGACACGGTGTCGGACACGGGTACTTCAGGGCAAAGTGAAGAGTCTGAGTAACACAGCTTTTAGCAATTAAAAAATAAAACCATTTGGACTTTAGCCTTTAGGCCTCACACTTTCATAAAGAAAGGGCACATATGTTTGAAGACTTTATCTACTTGTTTCGTAAGAGTTCCTTATTAACTTAGAGTTGGATTATTTTAGGCCTACTTGTATCTCGCCTGACTTCACTTTAGGGCAAGTCTATAAAACCCCACCCCAGCAAATGTATTCTTTTGTTTATGATATAAGAAAATTCCTCATAGATCCAATTACCCAAAGAGAAAAAAAAAGATATTCCTGGCATATCTGTATATGGAAGGGGTAAAATAATAAGATTATATTCATTTTTAAAGGGCGAAACATGATCTCAAAAACGAGTGCAAGTATACATACAGTTGAGTAATACAGTTTGAGCCTAAAAAATAAGTTCTGGTCGTAAAACTAGGGCTATACTTTGGCAATATATTTTCCAAATTTACAATAATGCCTATTTTTATTATATTTTTGTACTATTGCTAGGGATTTCCACTTAAATTGTTACTGATATAATAATAAAGATTTGATGTTTAATACTCCCTCTGGTTCAAAATAAGAGAATCTTACAAATAAATTAAAAACTGGGGAGTTTTATCAACTTTGCATAAATCCCAACTTACTATCTAAAAGGATTAACTTTCTTTTATATTTTAAAAATCTCTAGAAACAAAATTTAGAGATAAATGACTCTTTTTTCTTTTCAAACTAACATATTGAAATTTATAGAAATAATATGTAGATTTAATATATAAATTAATTTACAAAACTTGCATTTGATTACCTTGGGTTAAGGGAATGTTTAGACTAAAGATTTTTGAAAAATCAAAGTTTATTCATTTTGGAACAAAAATTAAAACTCAATTTGCTTTTATAATTTTGGATCAGAGTGAATATATCATATGTATAATTAATGGATGTATCCTGCCGCATCTAAATCCTAATTTTCCAAAATTTCCTGTATCCTTGAACCATAATGTATGGTTCCCATATTCTGCATCTGTATCAATGCGTCCTAGGCTATCATACTCTGACTTTTAAGCAATATGTTAAAGTAAAACAATATAAATAATTATCTCCCAGGAAGGAAAAGGAAATTTTAAAAAATTGTGATTTCAAAATTAAGGGTATTTAAAATGCAGGACTTTCTCTTGCTAAGGAATGATTTATAAGTTGTGTAATTATGATGACAAATACAATCAACCTCATGAGGAAACTAAATTCTCAAACCTCAGCTTCCTCTATAGCCACCAAGCTCTCATTGACATCGATGTAGCTTGTACAGCAAGCTAAGACAATTTCGGCAGCACCTTTCCAATGTACGTGAACTTCAGAATTTGGCTGCAAGTGTAACCACAAAAAATGTAACCTTTCCAATGTACGTGAACTTCAAAGGAAAAAATGTTCTAAACTGATACGATACATTGAATATTTACTGTTTTGTAGTCCCGTAAGTATAACGAGGTCAGGGAGAGGGGGATAAAAAGAGATTATATGAATGTTTAGACACAAAAGAGTTCTACATTTAGGTGTATGTGAACTTCAGAATTCAGCTGCAAGTGTAACCACAAAAAAAAGGAAAAATTACAAGATTGCAGTAAAACTTCAAGGGTACAATTGAATACAGTATCAATGCTCTACACTGATGTGACACATTGAATATTTACTGTTTAGTAATCCCACAAGTATTACATGGTCGGCCAGGTGGGGGGAAGGGGGGGGAGAGGTTATTGAATGTTTAGACATCAAAGAGTCCTACATTTACGTGGCACTGAATAACCACCTACCATGTCACTAGACAAAACTAGCAAAGCCCAATTAAGAAAGCATTAATCCCTTGGAGTGGAAGCCAAAGGTCTTCACATCCAGTTCTAGGTAGTAAATATGAAACAGAAATTTCAGTAAACATTTATTCCTGGAAATAGGAATAAAAGAAAATTAATCGCTCAAATCTTCATTTTCAATCATTCCATTGTCTTTGAAAATTAAGATATGGACGGTACATGGAAGTTTCATACCAATGCATGACCCTGTTCTCCAAATAAAAGAATCAACAGATGATGAAATAAAAACTTCAAATTGATCCCAATTTCCTTCCACTAATCTTTTTCGCTTTCCTGAGCTAAGCCTCCTTTTGATTTTATTTTTCTCCAGCATCATTAGAATTTAGATTTTAGATAAACATTTTAGTCAACGGGAGACAATTCACCTAACATGGCTTCCTTGATTACTAATTTACTATTCAAACATCTACAACACGTCTTTCCACTAAATTCAGCTAGAAATAGTCATGAATAAGTAGTACAGATCTATATCACGTAGACCATTACCATCTGTACTGCGACACCCCCTCGTTTTTTCTCCGAGTTGAATGGGAAAGCATGGATAACTGAAGAATCTGATCTGACAGAATCAAAATTCATCCCTAGCTGCAAAAAGATATACCAAAACTATGATACTAAAAGGAGGGGAGGAGGAACATCAAAGTAACAAGAAGTTAGCAATTTACGTTGACCCCCCACTGTAGAATGGCCTTCTCAGTTGGTGATCCAGAAACCTCTACATCACCACCCTGTCAATAATGAGCCAAGGAAAAATACACAGGAAGCATAAATACTCAAGTTCCTAGTCAATAGAAAAAAAATACCCAAGCTCACAAATTACAACACATACAGAAAAGAGAAGAAAAGGAAGTCAATAATTCAAGGCACAAAATGTAGACAGAAATTCCAATTTCAAGAGATTACGAAGAAGTTAAGAAGCAAAACACACAAGAGGATACCAAAAAAGCATTCTACAACACACCGATCTATAAAAGGAGTCGGATACAGATACACTCGGGATAAATTAACATTTTTTGTATTAATTCCAATCAAATATAGAAATGCCATCATCTCCCTCACATGAAAATTACATTGATAAAGCCTTCTTCATAGGCTTTACCATACATTTGTGTGTGTTGACGTCTTCTTCATTAGAAAAAAGTTGTATATTAACATTAAATGTTTGTTGGTCACACTTGGAAAAAACACCTAAAAAGTTTAGAATTACATGTTGACAAGAACTTTATTCTTATCTTTTTTGAACATGGTACAAATATCAGGATGTATCCATGAGATATCATAACATAACCATTATGCATTTGATATATGTGGTAGAACCTCGCACCTCAAGTCCCTAAATCACTCAACTATTCAAGGCTTACAATCACGATTTATTTCCTTTTTATAATACAAGTACTTCAACTTTAAAAATATTTAGGTGTCAAAAGTATCGTTGTCAGAAACGCGATATGTATCATATCGTACAGAGACAATTCATTACGTATCGCACGTTAAATTGAAAATGGCACCGTATCATACAATTCAATTACGATTTGATACGATTCTTACGAAATGATACAATAAGCGATGCTTCTTAAAGTTAACAACCGACTTGAAAAAACTTTAAGTAAATCCAAAAGAATAAAAAAAGAACTTTTAACCCTTCTACCATTTCAAATGAAGAGGTTTTTAACACAAACATATTCTATATTGATTGATGAGCCTTTAATCACTTTTTAGAGTTCTATATCTTCTTCATAATGTCGCTCTATTTTTCTCACGTCACTTTCCATAAACAAATACATAAATCTCCACTTTTAATTTGAATTGCTCTCTTTTGTTTTATAGATTAAAGGGGAATCTAAATTTTTGTTTTCTCTTGTTACTCTATAAAGATTACTTAAATAATATCTAATAAATCAATTTAGAGTATTTTGACTACTATTTAACTTTAAAATTTATTTTTGATTTATAATAATATTTACTTGACTACTTTTATATATAGTCAAACAAATATGTTTGATTGTCCAATAGATTGTGTTTTATATGTTTAAATATATATTACCACATTTTCATTTTGCTTTCATATCGTACGATGTGATTATATATGAAACACGATATGGGATTTTCAATACACGATACACGATACAATTCACAATTTGACAACTATGATCATACCACATGGTGCAGAACTTCATTGACAAATCAAATTAACAAATAGAGTAATGTTAAGGGTCTCAAATTTTGTCTCAAAAAAGTCAAATGATGGGACATCATTACATTGGTTGAACAAATCTATTGTGATTGGCTATTTCAGAAACTACCTTTTGTCTTATTCATATCACATCATCTAAGACACATTTGAGACTATTTACATTACTCTAACTAATAAGTGCACTAAACGATGTCTAGACGTAGAAGTCCTACTTTAACAATAACTAGCCATTTGAGGAGAAAGGAGTTAAACCTCTATACAAGGTTATAAGAAGATATATAACATATTCAAAATTTCTAACAAATTGTATAGGTGATGCAATCTAAATGATGATAAATTCTCATGAACAAAAATTATGTCCTTTTCACCTACCTCAGACGTAAATACACTGCCAGTTGTATTTTGCGCAATACCTTCAATCAATAGAGACGTAACCTTGGGAGGTAATAGTAAACTATTGTTCGAGGGATCAATTTTCTTTCCACAAATATAGGCCTCGACCACAGTCATCTGTAAAAGTATGAAAGTTAACACAATAAAACAAAGCTAAAAATGATGCAATAAATTTTTACCACAAACTCTAATCATACCTCCATAAAAATTAAAAATAAAATAAAAAGAAGAATAGAATAGGAGGCACCCAAAAGAAAACATATTTACATCACCTTTTAATCCAAATCTAAAAGTAAAACATTTTTTTTTTTTTGCAAAAAGATCAAATTACCTTTTTGGGGGATGTGCTAAGGTAAGGGATGTGATGTGTAATATATTTTCATGAAAACTATTGTGTAAGTAAAACATATGACGTATCTCTAGCCAGTGTTCTAAAAGGCGACCCCATTAGGCGTTAGGCCCCCTCAAAAAGCCTAAGACAAGACAAAAAATCCTCTAGAAAATTAGGTAGGATCTAGGCGAAGAGTTTTTTAAAAGGGCCTATAACTACAAAAGGCGGGACATATCTTGATATATTTATTTTTCTAATGATTTACCATATTCATAATGTAGGTTGTATCATATCAAATCACAACAAAAAGTGAAACAAGATCAAGTCAAAATGGATAATTTTATTATAGTTGTAATTTTTTAAACTTGTACCAACTTCAAATTATATAAATGATGATACGTTTGTAATATTTAGTTTAATTCAATATAATTATTAAATTTATGTTTGGTTTCTTAAATTTTAATATTGAATTGAATTCTTGAAATTTTAAATTTTATTATTTAATAGCAATCTTGTTTATGAATAAAACTAATGCGTTTGAACTTTAAACAAAGACCTTTATTATCTTTATTATAGATTGTTTTGCTTTATATTATTGTTTTGTTTGGATAAATATAAGATAAAATATTAAAATTAGCTTTAAATCAAAATCTACTTTAGGCCCCTCACCTCCCACCTTTTAGAACATTGTCTCTAGCTATAGTGACTGAATTATAAATTAAAGTGTCGTCCAACAACAAAACTGTGTACTTACTCTTTATGAAATAACCACACAAAAAACAAGTCACACTTGGTGTGAAACAGTGGGAGTAGCTAGTTTCATATGAACCAATCAAACTCCAACTCAACAAAGTAAAAATTTAGTACATCAAGTTTCACATGATTAGAGGTGGCAATGGGTTGATATAAAAGGTAATGGATAAAATTTAATAAGTAATGGGTCATTAATGTTCAACTCAAAAATGGATAATTTTAAATAGGTCAATTATGGGTAAAATTTAAATGTATATGGGTTGAACCCATCAACCCGTATATAACCCAAGAATTTTAAGTTTTTTTATTTTTGCCCTCCATATAACAGAAAACTTTACTGACCTTGTTTCAGGTTAGATCTCTGTTTTGTTTGCCCTCACTCTCTTTGGTCACAATTTTCTTTATTTTTCTGGAATCTAGAAGAATTGTTTGGCTACTCTAATTTCTAAGATTATTACTAACCCTCGCCCTCTGGAAAATCAAGATCCTCAAATCACAACTAATTTATTACTAGAACTTGGAATTTTTTTCAAAACTAGTCCCATAATTCAAGAAAACACAATAATCATATTGTTGAAAAATTAGCAATTGAGTGACGTGTTGAAAAATTAGCAATTCAGTGATGTATTGCTTGTATATAAATTCTTGAATTGATACATACGCGTGATTTATAGGTCAAAAAAACTTAGATCTTGTCAAAATTAGGATTCAGTTGCTAAACTAGAACTTGGAACTAATGTTGGTGACAAACATATCAAAATCAGATGAAGGACGGTAGATGGAGAGAGTCAAGAAGACAGAAGATGGAGAGGAGTAGATAACCTATCTGCTGATATTTGTGATTTATGTGAGTTGGTGGGTAATTACCATTTAATCTATCAATACATCATCACTTATCAAAGTTATCAAAATCTATAGATGGAGATGGAGAGAGTCATGGAGAAGAGATAACCGGATGGATGATGATATTTGTGATTTATGATTGGTGGCTAACCATTTAATCATCTCTATTTAGGACGATGAAACTAATGATATTTGTGATTTATGTGGATTGGTGGCTAATAACCATTTAATCATCTCTATTTATGGACCCATAAAAATAAATGGATAATTTTATCCATTAAATCATGAGTTAAATGGACAGGTTGATAGGTTGGGTTTCAAAATTGCCAGCTCTACACATGATTATTATACCTGGAGATTCAAACAAATTATCATCCTATCAAGAGCCTTCATCTCCATGATAAATAACCAACTCAAATTCAAAGTACATAAAACTGAATGCCAGAAAATATCCTTGAGTGCACTCAAAAGATTTTACTAAACTGGTTCACCAAAAATATAATGAAAAAAAAGATAACAGGGAATGGAAAACCTAAAGAAATGAAGCAACATAATCCAAAAATAGCATAAGAGCCCACCAGATTCAAAGTCAAGGTTCCAGTTTTGTCACTGCAAATGGTGGTAGCAGAGCCCATCGTTTCACAAGCAGAAAGCCTCCTCACCTATCAAGAAATTGTCAACCAATATAACATAACACAAATTAGCGCAATATCAATCATGTCTACAATAGAATGTAAACACAAGCATCAATGTGTGAAGCACATTTCTTATACATACCAAGGCCTTGTCGGCCATCATTTTTCTCATCGAGTAAGCAAGCCTGCAATATTACATACAATGCAGAAAGTATGATAAGAAACATAATAAAGAGGCAAGGAAAAAATAAGTGTTGGCGATAAAAGAAAATATAAACAAAGTGTAAATTGACTATCATAGATTTTGGTAATCTGAGCGGATGACAACAAAAGCAGGATGAGAAAAAATGGAACATTCAGTCAAAATATTGATGGGTTCAGTGAGTTAACATGATTCAATTCGAGGATGGGTACTAGAACAGGAAACAAATCCAAAAGAAAGTATATGTTACTGGTCATGAAAAATAAAGTCTAATGAAGTTTCAAAGCAGTGCCACAACACTTCAACAGAGTGACATGAACTACAAAAAAATAAAAATGGTTAACTTACGTTAAGGTAACAGCTAAAGGAAGCCCTTCTGGCAC
The DNA here is from genome assembly GCA_020205605.1 of Panax ginseng. Lineage (NCBI taxonomy): Eukaryota > Viridiplantae > Streptophyta > Magnoliopsida > Apiales > Araliaceae > Panax > Panax ginseng. Next base: position 129,873,734 of record CM035144.1, read on the forward strand.
TGCTACAACGACAATTGTGACCTAGAGGTTCTGGTATTAGTTAGAAACTCAATATCAGGTACATGAATACTTGAAATTTTCATCTATACAAGAAATGCATACCGCAACAGTGAAAATTTTTATAGCTCCATCAACAGCATCTCTGACTTTGGTCTTGCCAGCTGTAAACTGCCTTGATCCATCTGTATTCTCGCTGTGCCCAGTAAAATATCTGTGAAATGCAAATACTATAAGTAACACAGGAAAAACAATGTCTACAGAGACAGAGGTCATCAACAAATTTAAATTTACCTTACTAGAAGGACAACTAATACGGCTAAAGCCACCGCTAGGCCAACTATACCAATAAACGTTGCAACTCCATTCAAGCGTACCTAGTATAAGTCATTACGTAACTGGTCCGGTGTAAAAGGAATTTATTAGGTAGTTAACATATATAAAGATATTTGGAAAACTAACCTGCAACGGGGTTTCTTCACCATTATCTTCTGAAATGCTGGCCATTAGCAATCCCCATTCAGTATTTTTCCCAACACTGGTAACCTGTAAAATTATGAACGTGTAACTTGGAGTCAGAGAACAAACAATCAAGAACCAACAACCATAATCTTTGCAAGTAAATCATTTAGATAAATAAATATCTATAAGAGATAGAGAGGGAAAAGAGAGTATAGCATGAGCATGAACTTATCTATAATTGAGTTTATGAATAACTTGTACAACAAGATAGACACATGATAAAACATATAATTTTAAAAGCTTCGCCACAACTTATGGCACACAGTGCCTTTTGAAGAACTATAAGTAGTATAGTTTCTCAGTTTTTATCTGTTTTGACACACAATAACTCTATTTTATTAGCTTTCGCATGAAACCACTTGAACAATCAAATATGAAAACAAAAATATTGCCCATTGAGTACATCAAAAAAATAAAGAAAACTATTATTTCCTGAATGAAATTTGACATTTTTGCACGTTCCAAGCAGATAGTAAAAACAACAATAACACTCCTTCAGTTCTAAATTAACTTGAGATGGCAGAAAATGCTCTCCACTATAGAGAGTAAATAAAACATCTACTACTAATTACAATAGTCTGATATCCAAATACAATCATTTATTAGATAGGTATAACCAGTGGCGAAGCCACATATACCTTTGTGGGGTCAATCGACCCCACTGGAAAAAAAATTGCTTTATAATGTAAGGTAAATTTTAAAAAATTTAAATATTATATATAAATTGACCCCACTAAAATTTTATAAATTTTCTATTATACAGGGTCAAATTGAAATTTTATAACTTTGTCAATCAAATTTTAACCACATATAACTCATATCCTCTCAAAATATGTATCTCTCTCTATAATATTTTAAACTAAATAATAATCTAATTTATATTATTTTTTAAAATAAATAATGAATTACTTACTTATGAACAGTTGTGATTAAAAAAGTCTATTATGAATCAATATAGTGTATATATACCATATATAACTCATTATATTTTTATTGTAATATAGTGTGTGTGTGTGTATATATATATATATTCGAAAGAATAAAGTATTAAAAAAATTGGCTCGGTGTGGCTCGGGGGCGCTGCCACCGAACTCCCGCCAAATTATTTATAACTCAGTAATAATTTCGACCCCACTGATAAAATTTTCTGGCTTCGCCACTGGGTATAACACTAAGTTATAGTGAAGTGACGCTGAGGCTTTTACTACTTTAGACCATGCCCTTACTCTGTCTTTAGACACTTGGCAAATGTGGCACTTGCATAATTACAAAAAGAATCAACCAAACATATATATAGTCAGTGACAAAATGGTATATCTTTCAAGAGACATCTTCATTGAAAATTTTAACAGCTATGAGTAAATGGATATAGAGGATGTAGCTTAAAAATTTCTACCAGCATAGTGCCATAACCATCAGCTACTTTGCAACCAGACATCAGAAACGGTGCTTTCAGATCCTTGTGTATCTGCCAAAAACCGATTAGGCTGTAAATAAGAAACTGAAATCGAATCAACAAGTAAATGAATAGCATGTGTTCGAAACTCACAATTTTGCTCTCCCCAGTCATACTGGACTCATCAATTGCAAGGGATTGCCCAGATATTAACACTCCATCAGCAGGGACCTGGGATAAGATACATCAATACATGTACCTAAAATCCAAGCACCCAGCAAAAAATAATAAATCTCAGTCATTAACCTGATCACCGATTTTGAGAGGTATGACATCACCGACAACAATATCAAATATTGAAATCTCTACTCTTCTACCACCTCTAATGACCTGCACATGATATCGCATTTTTTAATAATAAGAGAAACCTATAGAGAGTGACAACACTTACAAATTCTAAAAGCCAACCTCTAAATGTATATTCTGCTTTTCCTCATTTAAAGTTTGAAATTGAAGGGATTGTTTATAGTCACTGACAGCTGCAGCAATGAAATAAAGACAAAAAAAAAGTATGATATATGCAAATTTAAAAGAATTTATAACCAAACATCGAACATTTACGGTGGCATCAGTATTCCAGTACAACAAGAGACATTACTAAATGTAAATGAATGCCGTGGTTTCAGCATGTTGAGTTCTTGCAATGTTGCAATGGATTAAGATGATAGATCGAGCAGAATAAAAAACCATCAACCCCCTACGGACCTCTCTCCTCTCTAAGACACTTTCAACTCTGAATAAGCATGCAAGTAGTAAAAAACAAATGGAAATGGAAAGGAATGCCGTGTAAAACTTCCAACTTATACGCTCTAAATCAAGGTTAAAAGGGAACTCTTATTGCCCTGCATTCCGCATACTGAGTACTATCGTTCTGAATCGTGTTATGATAACTACATGTCTTGTGCATTCTACCAAGGTATCGTTCCTCATACCCAATTTCAAGATGCATACACAGTAAACAAGATGAAATTATAAAAAACTATGGAATCCAAAACAAAGCAAGAGAGAGTATGCGGCTCCTACACTTTATAAAAACTCTAGGCAAATAAAATTCCAACAAATATAATAAGCTAAAGCAAGAAAATATGGAGGGATGAAATCAAGCCATCTCCCAAAAATATAGCCATCCATGCTCCCTCATATCAATCCCATTCATTCAATCACAGAAGGGGAGCAGAACATGTGCAAACAGTGATGCAAGAAATTTCGCCAATGGGCATCATACCATTATTCAGATTTTATTGTCAAGAAAAATTACACTAAAATAAAATATATACTGATAATAAGTACTTCATGACAACAAAGCATCCACGAAAACAAGTCCAAAAATATACAAGAGAAAAAAGCATCAACTTAATTGAAAAAAATAGTGAACTTTTTATTAGTATCAACAAAAGAAAGAAAAGGAAGGTATAAACTCCATTCAAAGAAATGTGAACACTAAGCCACAAGGAGCGGAGCATGTTCCTACTCTGTTTAAAATCACCAAGCTATTAAGATCAACCAAGAGGACATCTGAACAAAGCCAAAAGAATTGACTAAACCCTATCATTAGAAGCCATTACTACAGCAAGACACGGCCAAACCTTTAAGTTGTTTATTTAGGTTTTTTGGAGTTATGGCAGGGGGCACAATTTGTGTTTTCTGGCTTGTGCTTAGCAATTCTAACAATGAACATAATGGATCTAGAAATATAATGATGAATGCACGAGAAACCTTATTTGGATTTGCAAATGGTCTTTTGTTTAATCTTACTTTTTGTTTTCTCCTATATAAATTAGTGTACTCTACTTATGGCATATCAAAGATTACAATATTTATCTTCTACGAATATTTGTCACACAATATATGGAGGGAAATTTTCAAGTATAATAAATGAAGAAAATAATCTCCGTTACTAGGTAGTCTCACTCGATGAACAGATTACAGGATCCACTAGCTATATATAGAAAGATGGGTATGCAAGTATATCTATATCAACTAAACTGCATAAACACCACATGCAACATACTAACTAGGGGCACAACAACTATCAGCAGTTAAAAAAATAACGCTCTCACAGAAGAGATTTTAGACAACTTAGTAACTTAACAAATAACAACGGTAAAACGATACCTGTAACAACTATAACAATAATTACAGCCAAGGCAATGCTTCCACCGTCATACCATCCTTCTTCGATACCCTAGAAGAGACAGGTAAATTAGCTTTCTATAATACCCAAGCAAGAATGAGAGAGAGAGAGAGAGAGTCAAGTGAGAAAAGTAAATGCATGATGATAAGAACAGGTCTTAATCATTCCTTCATTAACATTGTAATACCTCCTTTGTCCAAATTATCAAGGTCCCCTTACCTTTTATGGATGTCCCTAACCTGTTCCTATAGATTTTAACATGCTCAAAGGCTCCCACTTTACCATTATTCTGAAATTTACAAAAATCCTTCTATGGGATCGAGTAGTTTGGATTCCAAAAACTTTCTACACTATTTCCAATGTTTGCTTTAGATGCATGAAACTTTATATGGGAATGATTAAAGTTGAATAGAGGGAAAATCTGCATTTTATGAAAAATAAATTAACTCAACATATATAAATTTCTATTTAAGTATATAATCGTGATAATACTAAATTATACTTAAATTCACCTCTGTCTTTATGCCCAATGCCAAAGAAGCAGTTGCAGCTACCATCAAAATTATCAAGGTAGTGTCACGGCATGCATCCAAAAGAAACCTCTATGAAAATTAAAACACATTTAACAAGGTAGCACATTTGTGTGTTACAAAAATAAACATAAAATTTAACATTACAAACAAATTAGTTGCTGAAGGAGCACCCCAAAGTAAAAATGTATGCAGTATATACCCAAAAGCTTCGTCCTTTTTTCTTGGGATACGTGTTTGATCCATATACATTCTTTCGTTGTAATATATCAGCCTCATCCCCATGGATTCCCTTATCTGGACTTGTTTTCAATTTATCTGCCAATCCTTTCACCTGATGGTGAAGCCAAAATATTTTGAAACCAGAAAAGAGAAGTCCCAAAAGATAATGAATAAGACTGTTGAACAACATCGTGGCTAATTACACACACACAGAGAGAGAAAGAGAGAGAATATATAAATGAAGAGCAGTAATAAGACTTTACCCCGCCATAATTTTGCAAAGCAGAAAAATCATGATCCCTCGTCATTGAAGCAAGTTGATCAGGTAAGCTAACTTTAGGTGGAGGTGATATTGGGGCACCTGCTACTGAAAGGAAGAGGGTGAATTAACCCAAACATGTACACGAGAGCAGTGCACTTAAGAAGATAACAGTCCAATTAGTTTATTGATAACACCAAACTTGATTAGAACATGATATTGAAACTGCAACTGCATTACTCCTTCCTACATAAGAAAATCTACATCCCAATACTACCCTCAACACCTAGAATAAGACCAAGAGGACTACGACTGTAAACAAGAAATAGAAATACATACAGAAAGAACATGTATGTCAACTGTGAATCTGAAGATAATACACAAGTAACAGGCATATGGGAGGGACCATATTTGCCTGTTATGCATTTAATTTCCTTCTGTGCTCATAAATATACTAGCAGAACTTGTACATGAATTCTTCAATAGAATCTTAAATAGTTCTCAATCTCACTGGATAATTCACAATTCTCACTGCACGTCAGCTCTTTTGTATTCATAGACACTAACCACCACTGTAGCCAGGAAATAGAAATACAGACAGTGTGTACGTGAAATATGGATACTGAATCGTGTGACTAATAAGTCAATACTTACCGATATGTATAATTGCATGATAAAAAAACAAATTATATATCTGAATAAGGTGCTGATTACGAGTAATTAACACAACAATGTAAGCAAAGAGATGTACCATTCACTTGAGCCCCAGCTGCTTGGAAAAGGTATGCAGCCTAAAAAGCAAGTATTATGGATCATAAACAAAGAAAAAATGTCAATGTATAATGTAGCTGCAGACAAGTGAAATTATTTATTACTCGGATGACTTGTGCATGTTTTCTAATCGTTGCTATAATTTCCTTTTTCTCTTCTTCCTTTTTCAAGTCCAAGGTGTATCGAAATCGACGAGAAGCATTTAGCACAAGTGCAGCTTGCTGAAAATAATATAAATCAGTTAGTTCAAGCATTAAGGGGGGCCTCAAATACCTAAAAAAAGTGACATAAAAAGTTTTTCGTTATCGACTATAACTTGTACATAATAAACAGATGTTAATCATGCTTTAGCTGCATGATGGAGATAACTAAAAGTAAAAGAAAGTGCATATATAGAAATTTGGCCTTCTATCCACGTAGCTAATGTAGGACATTTAGATTTCTGATGTAATTTCTTTCCTTAATCAGTTTGAACGTTCAGGCTTAAGTTTAGCCTTCTTATTTACATACTTTCCCTTATTTAGCCTTAATTTTAGCACTGCATAATGTCATAATGTTAAGCTTAATTCTAGGACAGATTGTTGTCACCTAAGGTTTATTTTTAGCATTGCCTACTTTCATAACATTTCTTATTACTTTGTAAGCTTGATCCTACGAACCTTTAAAAAGATTAATCTGAACCTTGTTGGACGCACTTGATTTCTATATACAAATTTTTTTTAAGAATTTCCTCATAGTTTTCTTTCTAGATTCTAGGATTTAGTCATAATCCTAAGTTATTTTACCGAGTGGAATCTAAAATATTTAGCTTCAGAATGATATCTGACCCAACATAAAGTTTTCGTATGTGTCAAAAAGCTCTCTAGTATCCAGAAGACAAGAATACAGAGCAGAACACAGCATTATGCGGTGCAGGCCATTTCAGATGTAGTTAGTGCTCAAGATGGGTTTCAATAGTTAACCTAAGGATGAGAAGAAATCCTGCTCAGTGTTAGGAATGATCGTGGTTTGGGAACCAATGCCAACCTGCCAACGAGGAAGTTACAGAAGGCGAATTGATAGAGAATAGACATGTAGCAAGACATATCAGAAACATTATGGAGGCAGAATAGATACTTTGGCGCATAAAAATTGAGGGTTTCTTTCCAACTTTTACTGAAAACCTGGAAATGGAGACATTTCTTGGCTGGGTTAATGAGAATGAAAAAATTAGCGACATAGTAGAGATAGCATTAGAGAATAAGCTCAAGATTGTGAACTACAAGCTGAAAGGATGAGGTTTTTTTGTTTGGGGGGGGGGGGGAAAGACATGCAAAATTCTCTCCCTGGAAAACACTTATCAAGCACCTGCATGAGATAAAGCGAAAGTTAAAAGGCAGATTTTTCCCTCCGACTACCAGCCAGTTTTTTATAAATCCTTCTAAACGCCTGCTAGCCAAATAATTACATCAATTACTTTTACATTTAACATAATAAAACTTTCATAAATAAATAAATTTTTCTTCTTGGCTTTGGACTCGAAATCGGTCCTCTGCAACCTCAATTAGATCTTGACCCTTAAATTTTTAGGTTTATATTTTAAAAATTATAATGATCCAATGTTTTCTCTGATTTTGGTGATACATCATATTTTTGAATCTACAACTCTATCTAGACCACTTGTTAGTTTTTTCAAGTTATAAATACAAAATAATAGATTTAAAATTAGAGTCAATAGAATTGTCTAAAAAATGACAACAAATATAATGAAGGTGTTAAAGATCTACAAAGCTTGAACTGAATTTGTTATTACTTATTACTTGCAAGATCTTCTCTTTTTGGTAATTTTCATGTACGATTTAAAATTTCTAAATCTAGTATATGCTTCTAGCATATGCTTTATGTAGTATACACTAATATACAATAAATAAATAAATCAGACCGTCTACAAAAATGTGTGGCTGCCTAGGAAAATGTCCGAGAATTTTACATTACTTTTAAGGGTCCATAGAATTTGGGGGCTAACTTCATATTATGTACACAAGATGAGAGTTGTTGAAATGAAAATGTTGATGTGGATGTGTGATCATACAAGATTAAATAGGATCAAAAACAAGAATATCAGAAAGGGGACTGGGGTAGCACCGATTGAGGAGAAGATGAGATATTGAGATGGTTTAGTCATATCCAACTTCGCCTGGTAAATGCTCAAATGAGAAGAGACTCGTACAACGTGAAAGGTATACCTAAGATTACTTGGCGAAAGTAGTTCAAAATGACTTGAAGGAGTGCCCGATAACAAAAGACATGGCCTATGTAGGAACAAGTGGAGATATGCAATCTGCATGTGAGAGGTTGAGAAGGGTGTTGCACATTTTTGTTATATTTAATGTTTTTCCTTTTCTCCTATTATTCCTTGTGTTTTCAGTTTCATTTTTTGATATCTATGTAATATGTAGCAAATCAATGGCAACAACATTACATCTAATATATGTTCTATATTCTAATTCTTGCATCTAATATATGTTTTATATAGTATATATAATATAAATATATACAATAAAAAAGATAAACTATTAATTAGACTGACTAGACTGCACCCCCTCCCGGCTTCTTATTAGACCAGTTAACCTTAATATCTTTTTTACTCTAATACGACTCAAAGTTTATATATATATCTTTCCACAACTATCAATGTCAAACATCATCCCCAAATTTCAAATGACATTCAATACCTATTTATCTTTTACCAGAATAAAAACATAAACAAAGTTAAGAATGAAACAATTAACATTATCAGAAAAAATGAAACAGATCACTAGAATCAAAAATTAAATGCTACAAAAAAAAAATTACAAGTAATAGGGACATACTCTCCATCTTTTGAGGCGGTCTACTGAAGCACTCTTTGTCCTCACTATGTCAAACGGTCCGGAAACCTCATCATCGTCAATACCACTTCCGCCTACCTCCAGATCATCATCATCCTTCTGTCGCCGGTACGGCGAGCTCTTAAACTCTTCAGCCATTTTACTTGAAACTGTCGTCGCAGGAGAGATGACACCACTCAATTTCTTAATAACATACATACAACAACAAATCAGAAGCCACAGCCATTCTTTTCCTTCCAAGTTCTCTCTAAAACAATGTGGAACGGATTTAAAATTAATTAAACGATTTCGTATAAACTAGGGTTTATTTTCCTCGATTTAAGGTTCAATAAAAGACAATAAAAGACGAGAAGAACCGACTAAAACTCAATTATGGTTTTAATAATCCATTATAATATTGTATCCTCCATATACCATTACTGTACTACTGTAAACTTAAAAAGTCTGATAGGATTCGCACCTTCTCGTCTGGGATGGGGAGTGGAAGTTGGGAGGGAAGATGCAGAGAAACTTCCCAGAAAGTGTGTATGTATGTTAGTTAAATCAAATAGTAGGCGTTTTTGATTTTAGGCCTATATTAACTTAACCTTTAATATTTTTTTCACTTCTAACAAATTTCTTTTAATTAGTAGATTAAATTTTTAATTATTTTTCATTTTAGAAATTGTCTTATTAATTATTTTAAATTAGGAATTAAATTTTTAATTTTTTCATTTTAGAGATTGTCTTTTCAATTTTTAGTATATCGTTAAAAATTGATAATTGATGACAATAACAACGATAAATAAAAAAAAAATACGATATATATTATATTGAGTTTATTATAATATTTATTTAATTATTATTTTTACCAAAAAAAGTAAATATTGGACCATTATTAATTTTACTTTAAAAAATTAATAATTTTACTTTAATAAATTATTAATCTCTATTATTTATAAGGAATTTTTTTTGTGTGTTTTCTCTTAAATAAAAAAATATTGATAATAATAGAGATTGTTTTTACTTTTCTCGGGATTTTTGCTTTTAATTTTATTTTAAGAAAAGAAAAAACGCGGTTTGGGAAAAATATTTAAGGGACGCACGATAGTGAAGGTGGTGTCCGTGCCTTAAGTTTTAAGGACAGGTTGGGTCACATGCATAAGTGCAGAAAAAATGGAGAAGGCGTAACGCTGGCACTACATCACATACAAAATAATTATTCAAGAAAAAAAATTTATCCCTAGTATATTTAAAAAAATAAATATCCAAATTATTAAAAAGTATAAAAAAATATCTTACGTCTTTTAGGGTTTTAGTAAAGAAATTTATTCTTTTAATTTTAATTTTTAAATCATCAAACTGTTTTCCTATTTGTATGCTAGTCAATTAAAGTAAAAATTCGGTTTGAAAATATGCTGTATTTGTGTCTCTGAATACGAAATATTTAATGATTCAAAAAAAATGTTCCCGGATTTTTTGTTATAATATTGTTTTTTTTATAATTATAATTTAAGTTGTAATGTCACACAGTGATATTCTCAATCAGAGAAAAAATTGTTTAACCACTTAAAATTCGTAAACTTTGGTTTATCCTTTCCCTTTTTCAGAAAAATGATCCATAAATTACGTTAGTTATGAATACTATTCTAGCTAACTGTTATCCAGCTATTCAAAATTAGATCGAATGGCTAAGGTGTGGACCCAGCCGCTATTCTCTCTAGCGACTACAGAATTTTTTTTTAGTGGCCGCTACTCCCTCTAGCACCCAAGAGAAAAAAATTTTGCTGGCAGAGTAGAGGTAAGGAGAAATTTTTAAAATATTCACACCCTTAATTAGATTTAAATAATTTCAATGTACAAAATAGTTGTATAAATAATTTCTTAAGTAATAAAAACTAACATTATCAACTATATATAATGTATTTATTTTTATAAATAATTTTTATAAATATTAAAATTTAAAATTACTAATTATATTCAATGTATTTATATTTTAATAATTATACTTAAGAAGTTATTCATACAAATGAATACATTGAATATATATATATATATATATATAATTTTTTGAAAAAGTTTATCTTCAATATAATTCATTTTTAATTAAAAGTATCCGTAAGTGTATGTTATAGATTATAATCACTTTATATAAAGATTAACAAAAGCGGAATATTATTGAATAACATACAAACTTACATAGAGTTGGAAGCTTGAGAACTTCGAATTTGATAATTCACACCAGAAAATTTAAGAAATAAATTGAGTACAAATTTTTCGGATGCCTTCATAGAAGGGCAGACTTATTCTCTTATAGGAACGAGGAGAAACAAAATGATTATAAAAAACAAACAACTTTTAAAAGGAATCTACTTTTACAACAGCAAAAGCAAAAGCAAGAAAAGCATTCCATAAATATCACGACGCGTGTCTAGATAAGATGGAGTCGAGAGGACAATGAAGCCTAAAAAAAGAAGAAACGAAGGACCACAAAAGATAAGATGAGAATCTTATCACCAAAAGCCCTCAGATTATTAAGGCAAACGACAAACCCAACAAAATGCTTTAAGCATTAAAGACGCCTCCATTATTTAGCCGAGAGAACACGGGCCACCAAACGGGTATATATTTCACCATCATCGCTTCAAAGATAGTGGACCAGTGTCATCACGATTCTGAGAAAATCAAGGATTTCATTTTTGGAATTCCTTTGAGGATGGATTTTAACTTGGCGAGAGGCATCATATTTGCCCATATCACCATCGACAACACGAGGATGAATATTTTCAATTTTATCCTCATCAAATTCAGACCACCATTTAATGGCTAATTATCTGCAAAAGCCGATGAACCCCTCATACTGCGTGCCGAAAGTAATAGATATGACCATTTAAAGATCCAAGGAATTTCATTGGCACAACAGAAAGATAATAAGGCTTGATTCTCATAAAGGCCATTTGAGGTTTAAAAATATTTATCAAACATATCTTCAACCTTAGGGGAAAAAGCGTGGGATCGGTCCCCGATGAATAAAACCAAGATGAAACCACGCAGGAAAATCCGAACATTGATGGTTTTGGGAAACTTAATTGAAGAAACCAAATTATGGGTATAGTGCTCATTTTGATAATATAAAAACTTTCTCCATGCCAGGGTGTAATCAAAATAATTAAAGTATTTAGGAACCATAGATTTTGTTTCAAAATATTTATGAGTCCTTAGGTCACCCATCCAGTCACAAGGACGTAAGACCTTTAAGATCTTAACCGTTGAGAACGCCAGATTATAACGATCTCTAGGTTTATGAGAGACTTTAATTGAGCCTGTTTCAACCAGAATTTTTTCAAAAAACTCTCTAGTTTTAGGGAGAAAAACTGGTAGATCATGAGAGTAAGATAGATAGAGATCAGCTACTTGCTCTGGAGATCTAACTGCATCCACGTCTTCAATATCAACTACTTCTCTGATCATGGTGTCAAGGTAGTTAGAATCAATCTGAACTTTAAGCTCGATGAGTCTTGCCTTTGTTGCCTCTTTTGAGATCCTCAAGATTGTCCTTTAAGGAGTCATTAGAGGTCTCTCCATTGGCTTTGGTTTGGGCCGAAGGCTCTGGGAGACCTCGCAAGATTTAACACACAAATATTAGGGTATCCTGCAAAACTCTCTGATTAAGAAGTCCGACAAAGAGTTAGAGTCTCTTTTAATAAACTCAATGTCAAAATCAAAGGTCGATAAGAAGACTTGCCAATCGCAAAAATCTGTTTGAAGCAACGTTTTTAACGTCCTTCTCTAAGACTTCTTTGGCTGATTTACAATCAACTCTAAGAAGGAATCTCTGGTTTAAGAGATCTCCTTGGAATTTATCAATACACAGAACTATGGAATAAATTTCCTTTTCTATAGTAGAATAGTTTTTCTCATGCATCATTCCATTTTCGAGAAACAAAACAAACTAAAACTTCGTTTGAGTTTATAATTTGTTTTAGAATGCCCCCATATCCTTTATGCGAAGCATCGGTTTAACAATCTTTGAACATCGAGATTAGAGAAGTGTGTAGACACGGTAAGGATTTCACATGAGCCTTAATCCTTTTAATGGCTTGAGTACATTCTTTTGTCCAGGTGTAGGCTTCTTATTTAACCTTTTCTAAAGAGGAAGCTGACATCAATCAATGAGATCTTTATAAAAATCTCTAACATAATTAACACTTCCCATAAATCTCTAGAGTATTTTTTTGATCCAAGATTTTATCTGAAATTTATTAAGCGAATCTGATGGCTCTGTCATTGGGAAATATTTACCTTGAAATTTCAAATCCTGAAACTTTATCTTTGTTTGGAATAACAAACATTTTGCTAAATTGAAACCACAAGACCTTCTCTTTTAACAGCTTTTTTGAAAACGTTTAAATGTTTCTAATGTTGATCAATGTCTTTTGAGAAGACTAAGACATCATCAATATAAACAATCATAAAATCCATAAATGGATTAAAGATTTCGTTCATGATGTTCTGAAACTCAGATGGCGCATTTTTAAGACCAAAACCCAGAACATTCCATTCGTAATGCCCAAATGGCACTGTAAACGCTGTTTTATACTTATCTTCTTCTTTAATCTAGATTTGCCAGTATCCACTCTTCAAATCGAATTTGGAAAAGATATTTGCTTTAAGCAACCGATTTAGCAGATCTCTCTTGTTTGGAATTGGATATCTAATCCATCTCAAAACTTTATTTAGAGGTTTATAGTTAATCACCAGCCTTGGAACTCCCCTTTCTATTTCTGCAGCATTTTCTACGTAGAAAGCAGAACATGACCATGGTGAGTAACTTTTCTTTATTAATCCCTTTTTTAAGAGATCATTGATTTCTTCTTGGCAAAGCTTAAGAAACCTTTCATTCATTTGAATTGGTCTTGCTTTTGTAGGAATAGACTTCTCATTGAATCCTTCTATGTAGGGCAAAGAGATGACATGCTTTTTTCTATTCCAAAAAGCAGTAGGATCTGTAGAACATATTTCTTTACATAAATCCTCTTGGTAAGCTTTAACTTTGAGCTTAAACTTATCATCTTTAAGATGTTCTTCAATCTTCTTTATTTCTAACTCTTGTTTGAGAAAGAAAAGAAAATCTTCTTTACGTTTAAGCAAATGATTGACACCTTGATAGCGAGGTTCTGAAATAAAATCAAATCTGACCTCTAACCCCTCCTTATTAGTGCTTATTCCCTTATGGTCAATAGAAATGGGGAAAAGCAAACTAATAAAAGGTGTACCCAAAATAGCTGCCTGGGCCATATTCTTGACTAAGAGGAATAGAGTTTCAAAACAAACCCCATTATTGCATACCATGGCATCTGATAATTTGTAATCAATATGCAATTGGCTCCCATCAGCAGTACTCAGCATTTGAGCTATTTTTGAATAATATTTGGAAGGAACTAGACCTTCAGCCAGACAATTTAAGTCTGCTCCCGAATCAATCAAGGCTTCAGTAGTGACTGAGAACTCATCTTCAACAAGGATAGTAATTTTTACATACCACTTTTGAGTGATAATTCTACCAATCAAGTTGATTTTTAATCCTTTTGAACTAGATTCTCCTGGAATGATTCTCCTATCTTGAGTGGCAAAGTTAAGGACTTCATCCTCAAAATCATCACCCTCATCATCACCAATAATAGGTGAATATTATTCATCCATTTTGCCTTTGCCTTTATCATTTTTGCCTTTAAGCCAGCGGATTTCCTTTTTAATCTGCTTGATTTCTCTTTTAAATCCATGATATCAACTTCTCTAAAGGTCACTATTGTTGGGCTTGCAGATTAATGATCATTCCTTGTAGCTCTTTAAGAGTTGGCTCCTTATGCCGGTCGTTCACCTTATTAAAGATCTTTTGTAATGAATATTGGCCTGGGTCAAACCTTTCATTATCCTCATCAGAAGATTTTTTCTTGCTTTTAGCAAGCATAATATATTTCTCGATCATTTGTCTTTTTTGACCAGAGTCTTCCAATTGATCAATAATATCAAGGATAAAACTATCTTCTTTAGATAGAACATTAATGGAGAGTCCATTTAAGACACACAATCAGGCTTCTTCTTCATTACAGTGACAGTCATTTAACTCATCACATGATATCTCTTCTTCAATAGAATGAGAATCACTCGAGTTAGAACAACTACTTCTAGGACTCGAACCGGATGAAGAGAATTTTTCCTCATCAGAGTCAATAAAAACGGCTAAAAATTATTTTTTCAGCCCCTCATCCTTAACCAGTTGGTTAATTTTCTTCTTAGTAGTACACTAAGGGCTTTTGTGACCTATCTTGCCACATTTATTGCATGTTGAAGGTTTTGAACTGATCACCTTTCTTTTAGATGACTTTCTCCTTTTAGGTTGATCTTCTTTAAAAGCAGAAGAATTTTTTCCAGTTCTTCTTTTACGCTTATCCTTTGGGATTTCAGCAAGGCCATATTGCTCACAAAAATCTCCTAGGGCTCGCTTTCCTCTAGATCTTTCTTCTAAAATTTGCTTTTAGATCTTCAAAATATTGCACAGATCCGCACCTTCAGCAATGACTTCTGAAGCTAATTCTCCATAGGTATATTTATCACAGGGAATTACTCCATCATTTTTATTTTTTAACCTTGTTTTAACTCTTTGAGAGAACAAAACAGGTAAACCTTTAATGAAATTTTCTTTCCAGTAATCGCTATTGCAATATGTTCTGTTAAACACCTTAGAGAAAAACGTGTCACGATAGTACTTGAATTCAGAAGCGATTTGCACTTTAAGTTTGTAATTGCTCATACGTTCTTGATATTACCAAATTGATTGTTTCCTACAAAATGACGCATGATGGTATACATCAAAGTGTTAATCGCATCTCTACAAAAACGGGCCTGCTAATAGCATCAACGCCTTTTGAACTTGAAAATTAAAGATGCTTTCTCCTTTGTTTCGCATTGTTAGAGGTTATCCCACCAAAGTCCAAGTTGACTTCTGAAAACCGGATCTTTAAAGCTTGAGCAATCCTTTTTCGTAGTTCATTTTGATCCTACCCGCTTGGGCAAACATCGCCATTTGTTTTAGAAGAACTACTATTTGATAGTTTAAGACCATCAAGATTCCATTCACAAATATATTCACCACTAAATCTGAACTCCATCATTAAATGCTCTATTTTCAAACTGAGCATCAATAGGAGATGGACGATGATAATAGGGCTGGTTTTTAACCTTTCCCCATTTTAACCTATTTACTTGAGGATCTTCCTGTTCCTCTTGGATTTTATTTAAGATCTCATCAAGATCATCGTTATTGAGAACCGAAATAGAAGGACCTTGAGAAGTAGATCCGGTAGATGTCCGTTTTAAAGACAACTTTTCTAATCTATTCTTCATTCTTGAACATTTCGTAGGCGATCCCTAGTTAAAACTCTTTAGACATCTCAAAGGGTGGAGGCTTAAATAGATTGATCCCGCTTCTCCTCGCTCTAACAAGTTTTCCTTCCTTTGAGGAAATAGTAAGTATTTCTTTGGAGATGGATTAACAAATAAAGGTTTTACTTTTGAAGAATAACCTTTTCCATCTAAACGATTGTGTTCCAAGGGATTGTAGAAACAAATTTGTGCGCCCCAAAATAGGTATACATCACCCATTCCGAGTTAAGGTCAATACACTGCATGTAAAACAACTACAACTTTATTATTACAACAAGAAAACTGTGAGTTTAAATACGAGATATTGTCATCTAAACAATATCCACATACAAATAAATCCTCATCATAATTATTGATACATTATTTTACAAAATGGTGAGGACTACTAAACAACTCTCTAAAACCATCATTCCATACCCCACTCGTACTTCGCTTACATTCTCGCCTCCCGAGAAGAAAAATGGAACAAAAAGGAAAAGGGTGAGCTCAACTAGCCCAAGAAGAATATTATGACTAAGATAATATACAACAAATTATCGTTAGTCTTCAACAGGAAAAATTTAATAGAATACAATAGATAACAAGTTTTAAATCAATACTCAAGAATGAAAATATTAATTCATGAAAGAGTTACGTAGAGGATGAAATCTACTAATATCTATGAATTTAATATCCATCATCAATATTTTTATCCCTCAGTAACATCAATCAATATATATCTGGAATCATATATTCATCCTTGTGACTACGAGCCGAGGACATTCACCAATTAGTCATGTTCATCTAAACACTGCTCATCTTTGCACTACGGCCAAAGATATTCATCGAAAATCATTCATCTTTGCACCTACAAAGCCAAAGATATTCATCAAAATCATTCATCTTTGCACTACAGCCAAAGATATTCCATAATATCATCATTTAAGACCGAGGGATGATGAAAAATATTTTTTAAAAGAAACGAATCCAAAATCGAAAATGACAAGGATTAAGGATTAAGTTCGTATTTTGTTTTATCCACGCCCAAAAATACCTCAAAAATAATCATAGTGGTGTAAAATTCAAGAATGATCAAAATATGGATACAATCAAAGCTAGTATCCACAATAGATATTTTAGATTTAAAAGGAAAAATTTTCATTTTTCGATGAATAGTCTTAAATGATTCGTGAATAATCTTGTGTATCGTGAATAAGTAACTTCGACACCAAAAGTTTCAAATTTGATAAAAACTTCAGATCAATATTTCAAAGATAATGATATTGAAGAAATAATATCATTACTGAAAAAAATAATATCCCTTACCTCGGAAAAGACAAAGAATTTAAACTGGAATACTTGATATAAGGCTATAACTTGAACTTTCACCAGATAGCAATACTCAAAATACTCACAAGAATACGCTTGATAATATAGAGAGAAAACTTCGCTTTACGGTGTGATTTTCAATTCTAACCTAAGCACCCTATTTATAAGAAATTGCTTAGAACACCAAAGCAGAAAATTTAATAAATTAATAATATATTAATTAATATTCCTACACCAACATTTGAAGAACTGAAATCAGTCATTAACATCACATGCAAGACCCACCATTAATGCCAAAAACGTTTTTCTTATTTAAATTATTTTAAACTTCTAAAAATCAATTATTTCGGAGCTTCGGAACTTTAATAATTCACAATAAATAGCCCTTTTGTCATAAAATTCAAATCTCGCGTGTTTTTATAGGAAATTCAATTCTCTACAACTTTGCAGAAGGAAGTTTTTCCAAATTCCAAACAAAAATTGACTGAAATCCACAAACGGGCGATTTTACAAACTATAATCAAATTTCATCGAAGAAATGGGGTCCAATTATTACATGAAAAACATGTTTTAAATATTTTGGTAACAAAAATACTCCTCCACATATACTTTCATATATCCCACATTCGTTGTAAAAATATCACCATTAATAAAATATAATAATATATATATATATTTAAATGAATTATTTTATCGTAAAAAGATAAAATTTTAATTTTCAACAATTGTCACATTAAAAATTTTCTCCATCTATATCCACATAAAATCAATATTTTCCTCATCATATGAATTAATAATTAATTATTCACAAATAATATTACGTAATCACAATATTGACAACCGGCAAGCGGTTCCTGGAAGAGAGGGGCTTCCCAATAAGAATTTCTCCTTATCAAGCGCCGAATTAGGTGACCAAACCTCTCCTTAGACAAAACTTTCTAGACATTGCCAATAATGTTATCTAATAATATTATTCGATAATATGAATTATTTCATCGATAATGAAAATACTTTGTAATGACAATTATTCAAACAATGTTGAATATAAAATATCAACGCAATAATTATTGAACCAATAAAATACGAATAAGAATTCTCAGTAACCATTATTGAGTAGTGTCTTCTTACGTAAGAGTCAATAATTGGTGCAATATCATAACTCTTCATGCAATAACGTATTCATCGTGTTTTAACCAACCGTATTCAACAATGTAAATTGGTAATAACTACTGTGATTATTTTTAAACAACTTATATTTGTCGTTTTCTTCCTCCAATTGCTTTCCTCCGTTATGGGGCCCACACATGGTCATTGCGTCGTCATTTAATATTCTCAAGCGATTTAATATTCCACGACCAAACGAATATTTCCTGACAACAATGAATATTTTATAACCACTTGCTTATTTTGAAATATTTGCGTATTTTACCCATAACTATCCACATTAATCACATCAACCCTTACTATTTCAAAATAATAATTAGAGGAAATTAAATTTCATTTATTAATTATTTGGGGTCTTACAAAATTAGTATAATTATTTTGTTCTATAACTTGATTGATCCCCCTGAACTTCTTCAAACTTTCTTTCAGCCTCTTTATCTAGCACCTTCTTGTAAGGAACAACTCTAGTCTTTCCAGTTCCTACAAAAACTGGGGCTGGAGGAGGATGAATTGATGACAAAACTTCGTTGTAGTCTTTGTCATTGGTCAACCGGTAGGGTTTGTAAGAACTTTCTACCATGTTTATGGTGACAGAATTTTCCTTTTTATCCTTCGCCACCTTATCCCCCCCAAAAGGGAAAGTATAACCTTTGGCAAGGCTCCAATGTTTAAGAATAACAAAGAAATCAACATTTTTCCCGATTCTTTTAAGAAATCGTAATAAATGTCATGAATGAGATCTTGAATCTCAAGAGAATAAATGTGAAAGAACCATTCACGCTTATCTTTGTTTTTGTCGAATTAAACATTGTTTTTAGCAAGGATTGATCTGGACCCAAACTTTGATTGATAAGAGTATAAATACTCTCGGAGTAACCAAAATAAGATGTCGTAGGACTTTGAGCCCTTGGAACTTCTAGTTCAGAGGGAGTTTCAACCATATATGTTGGACGACTGATAGGATCATCCGGCCGATTAATAACTCCTCGAATGGAAGACGTAGATCTTCTCGTTTTCACCTATATTCCTTCAAAAATGTATTGACGTCTTATTTCTCCGGGTTCGTCTAAGTTAAGACGAATAGAGCTATTATTTCTGAATCTGATATTTACAGATCCATCTATATTTTCTATAACCTCTTCCAGGTTGATGATTTGCTCCCTCAGTACCTTTTTAGATCTCGCATCTTGTAAGTCCAATTTTTCCGAATTCTTTTATATCATCTCGCGACACCCCCAAAATAGGTCCATTCCATCCAACCCATTCTGAGTCGTCAAAATACATGATGCAAAAAATAACTACAACTTTATTACAACAATTGTCATATAAAATACAACAACACATATCTTTGTGAGTTTGATACAAATATATACCAACTGTAGATGTCACACAATGACACCTTACATAAAGGTATAGTCGAAAACTGCTTTTTAGAAATTAGAATCTTTGGGAAGTGCTCATGAAACCTTTCAGATACGGGAGGCCATGCGTATAGGTTATGATAGATATCATATGGCCACATAATTATCCTTGGTTGACCCAATAGACCCCCAAAAAAACGAGAAGGTTACTATCATATTCTTCCCAATGGTGAGTCTTCTCTTGACATATCATTATCTCCACTGTCTCTAATTGAGTATTGTACTCCAAACAAACACCAAGATTATATAGGTAGTCTTTGGTAGATATACTCAAAGTGAGTGGATGAGCACAATCGCGTCTTATGATGACTCGAGGTTGTATGTCATTAAACATCTTATATAATAGTGACAAAACACCCTTCCAAAGTTGAATTCACCTCACCAACATCTATGATAGACCACCGCTTCTATTCCCCTGTTATTCCCTCGTCATTCCAGCCTACACACTTTTTATTACACAGAAAGGAATTGTAAAGCAAAAGGGTGAAGACAACTAAATTCAAGAAAATATCATGACTAAAGATAATTAAATTATCAATAACCTTCATCAATAATAAATTAGAGATTTAGAACATATGGTAGATGATAAAACTTTTCAACTTTAGTTGCAGCAGAACGAGCAATCCATTAGAAGAGTCAAATAGACTATAAAGTCTATTATCTTCTCCATGTTAAAAGTCCACCAACAATGTTTTATCCCTATGACATCAATCAACAATTCATGTCCACAATCACATGTATAACTCGTAATCGTAATTGTAGTTCTAAATTCCTTTTTCTCATCCAGGACAAAGACAATTTTCATCACCAAAACATCAAAGATTATGGTTATACCAAATCACGCTTTATGTTCATAATCCTACTAATAAATTCATCTTTGCACTACTACCAAAGATATTCATCAACAAGTCATCTTTGCACTACTGTGCCAAAGATATTCATCAACAGCTTCATCTTTGCACTACAGCCAAAGATATTCAACTACAGTCATCTTTGCACTACGACCCAAAGATATTCATCAACAATTCATCTTTGCCTACAGCCAAAGATATTCATCAACAAGTCATCTTCAGCACTACTTTCGGACCAAAGATATTCATATCTTAAAGAAATACATAATCATTTCGAATTTATATAAACCATAATTATAACCATATATGTCGATCAATTCACCTTTGCACTTAAGCTTAAAGATATTCAATTATAAATTCAATGGTCATGATCATACCAACCAACAATTCAACTTTGCACCATCGCCAAAAGAGAACCTTTAGTCACGATCATACCAATAATCTATCCATCTTTACACTCAAGTCAAAGAGAAATATCATCATTAGGGTTATAAGAATGTTTTATAAAAATAATATAATCAACATATAGATTTAATCTCAAGAGTAAGATTCATAAATCAATGATTTCATAACAACTTAATCAAAAAGTTATAAATCACTTAATAATCTCATAATCTAATATTATTAATACTACCACAATATTTTAATCATTTCTTAAACTTATAAACAATTTCTTTTAATTGTTTACACTTTACTAATAAATGCATTTAATCATCTTAAAATGTCAACCTCATAAGATCTCATCACCAATAGCCAAAACCCTCATCAAAAATCTGCATATATCTCATATATAATTCTCAAGCCATAAAATCATATTTTCCAATTTTTTTAATTCACATAACATATTTAATTCATTTATTCATAACTAGAACATTTTCATGAAAAATACCAAATCAGTTTTAAAAATATTTCTTTTCTGGGATTTAGAAGAATATAGTCCCATATTAAATATATATTTTTCTCAAAATTTTTAAAATTCATTTACTATTTTTCACATGGCCAAAACCACAGAATATTCAGACATTTATCATAAATTGTACTTTTATCCAAAAATTCTAAAATTTACACGGTATATTGATATTATATAGATGTACTCACAATAAAAATTTCATCAATTTTGGAGTTAATCACAAGGAGTTATAAGGGTTTTCTTTTAAAATAGTCTTTCCTCATAAAATTCATAACTCTTAATCTATACATCCAAAAATCGCCATTTTTGGACACAATCAACAAAACTCATCAAATTATCATTTCAAATTTTTTTCAGAATTTTGAAGGTTCAGAAGAATTTCGAAAAATAACCCTTAAAATCCTTTATTATCCCTTTACCTCAAAAGAGAAAAGATTACGATTGGAATAACGCCGAACGAACTTGCACCGTATAGCAATACTCAAAGTATACTCAAAATACTTACAAGAATACGCCGATAATATAGAGAGAAAAAACTTGAGTTTACGTGTGATTTTCAATTATAACCTAAAGACCTTATTTATAGGAAATTCTTAACAACACCAAAGTAAAATTTATTAAAATATTAATATATATATATATATATATAATCTTCTATGCATGCCTAGAATCAAATTTTCAGCTATCAAACACATATTAAAGATGCCCCCAAACATGTCAAAAATGTTTTTCTTAATTAATTAATTAAAAACTCTAAAAAATGATAATTAATTAATCCGAAACTTCAATAATTCATAATAAATAGCCTTTTTATCAGAAAATTCGAATCTCGCGAGTTTTTATAGGAAATTCAATTCTCTACAACTTTGCAGAAGAAAGTTTTTCCAAATTCCAAACAAAAATTGACCGAAATCTACAAACGAGCGATTTTACAAGCTATAATCAAATTTCAGTCAAGAAATGGGGTCCACCGACATGTTTAACATGTTTTAAACATTTTTGGTAACAAAAATACTCCTCCTCCTTATATACTCATATATCCCACATTCACTGTAAAAATATCACAATTATTATATTATTAAAAATATAATAATATATTTAAATGAATTATTTTATCGTAAAAAGATAAAATATCAATTTTCAATAATTTTTACATTAAAATTTTCTCCATCTATATCCACATAAAATGAATATTTTTCTCATCATAAAATCAATAATTAATTATTCACAAATAATATTATATAATCACAATATAATGACAACTGCAAAGCTTCCTCGGAAAGGGGCTTTCTAATAAGAATTTCTCCTCATCGACGCCAAGAATTAGGTGACCAAACCTCTCCTTAGATGTAACTTTCTAGACATTGCCAATAATGTTATCCAATAATATTATTCAAATAATATGAATTATTGTCTCAGATAATGGAAAATACCGTATAATGATAATTTATCAAAACAACAAAGAATATAAAATATCAACGCAAAGAATTATTGAATCAATAAAATAAAATATTGAACAAGATATCGTAACAATTATTGAGTAGTGTCTTTTTACGTAAGAATCAATAATTGTGCAATACCGTAAATCATCTTGTGTTTTAACCAATTTAGTATTTTAACAAGATTAATCATAATAACTACGCCGTATCGTTTATAAACAACTTATATTTGTCGTTTTCTTCATCCAATCGCTTTTCCAGTTATGGGCCCACAAAAAGACCGCCTAAATGCATTTAATATTCCTCGACAAAGAAGAATATTCCACGCACCAAACGAATATTCCCAACAACAATGATGAATATTTTATAGCCACTCACAGTATTTTATAAAATTTGCATAATTCACCCATAACTTTAAACTTTTATCAATTTAACCATTTATTTAATAATAATTATAAGAAAAAATTGAATAATTTTATTTCATAAAATTCGGGTCTTACATCATCCCACTTTTTAAAGTCTTAGGAATTGAAATATTAGCCTTGAAAGGGTTGATTTGAAACATCAGTTTCCCTACAATCTTTAATAAAATTACTCTTAAGATTAATATCCGGAGTAATCGTATTCATGACCTTAATATATATTCTATATATAAGTGCCATGTTGAGGATAGAGGATCCATATCAAAACCTCGACGCTCAGAAAAGTCAATGTTAAGATTTTGAGAATCGTGGGATCAAGAAGAGATCGAAAAGTTTGGAAAAGCTGTTGAAGAACCGGTCCTTCCGGAGAGATGAGGTAATACATCCTAACAAAGAATCGTTAAACTTTAAATGTCTCTTATCCCTTAAACACAACAATAAAGAAGTGGGAAGGCCAATTACGTTAATCGGTTTAATATAACTTGGACTAACCCAATATGCAAATATTTATAGCCTCTTTCAACCGCTTTCTTCTAGCAATCTTTTGGGTAACATCTCAATACCATATGACCTGAGTTATCGAAAAGAGACTATTCAATGACTTAATAATATAATCGGACTTAAACAAAAAACTCGCCTTTATCAGACACTTGGGAAATAGGAGTTTTGGGATGTACCAATTCTCAGAAATGGGTTTCAATGTTCCTAATGGACACAACTTGTTTAAGTAGATGAATCCAAAGAGGAAGAAGAAGATGAAGAAGCTTTCGACTTAGAAAGATTCTGAATAGGTTTGCCATTAGGCGTATAAACCAAGTACCTAAAACTTAACAAGATAAGCGAGACAAGTTTTGATGAACTAGAAGTCTACTACAGATTTACGCCAACACCGGCTATACACACTACAGCCTTAAACGACAACCAACTTACCCATAGTAAAACTGTAAGCTTAATCTATAATAGTATTTAGATGATGTTTATAACAAAATGTGCATATTCAGGAAGAAAGAAGTCAAAATATCTTCAAACAAGATCAAACTCTATCTTGGCTCTGATACCAACTTGTCCAGGATAATATAGAGATTATGATATGAATATAAAGATTAACAAAAGCGAAATATTATTGAATAACATACAAACTTACATAGAGTTGGAAGCTTGAGAACTTCGAACTTGATAATTCACACCAGAAATCTTAAGAAATAAACTGAGTACAAATTTTTCGGATGCCTTCACAGAAGGGCAGACCTATCCTCTTATAGGAACGAGGAGAAACAAAATGATACAAAAAATAAAAAACTTTTAAAAGGAATCTACTTTTACAACAGCAAAAACAAAAACAAGAAAAACATTCCATAAATATCACGACAAGTGTCCTAGATAAGATGGAGTCGAGAGGATGAAAGCCTAAAAAAAGAATGAAGGACTACAAAAGATAAGATGAGAATCTTATCACTAAAAAGCCTCAGATTATTAAGGCAAACGACAAACCAACAAAATGCTTTAAGCATTAAGACGCCTCCATTATTTAGCCGAGAATTTGAAAGACGGGCCACCAAACAGTCAAATATATTTCTTATCATCACTTATCAGCATAAATGACTGTGTCATCATGATTCCCGAGAAAATCAAGGATTTCATTTTTGGAATTCCTTTGAGGATGGATTTAACTTCACCGAGAGGCATCATATTTTCCCATATCACCATTGACAACATGAGGATGAATATTTTCAATTTATCCTCATCAAATTTGGACCACCATTTAATGGCTAGTTATTCATAAAGTCGAAGAACC
This sequence comes from Panax ginseng, assembly GCA_020205605.1. Classification (NCBI taxonomy): domain Eukaryota; kingdom Viridiplantae; phylum Streptophyta; class Magnoliopsida; order Apiales; family Araliaceae; genus Panax; species Panax ginseng. The sequence goes on from CM035144.1 coordinate 129,899,230, forward strand.
CCTGCACTGCATCTTGGTAGTAATAAGATATGACCATTTAAAGATCCAAGGAATTTCATTGGAGCACAATAGAAAGATAATAAGGCTTGATTCTCATAAAGGCCATTTGAGGTTTGAAAATATTTATCAAATATATCTTCAACTTTAAGGGGAAAAAGCTGGATCGGTCCCCAATAATAGAACTAAGATCAAAACCACGCAGAAAATCCGAACATCATGGTTTTGGGAAACTTAGGGTGAAGAAACCAATATGGGTATAGTGCTCATTTTGATAATATAAAACTTTCTCCACGCCAGGTGTAATCAAAATAATTAAAGTATTTAGGAACCATAGATTTTGTTTCAAAATATTTATGAGTCCTTGTCACCCATTCACCACAAGGACGTAAGACCTTTAAGATCTTAACCGCTGAGAACGCCAGATTATAACGATCTCTGTGTTTACGAGAGACTTTAATTGAGCTGCTTCAACCAGATTTTTTCAAAAACTCTCTAGTTTTAGGGAGAAAGCCGGTAGATCATGAGAGTAAGATAGATGAGATCATTCTACTTGCTGCCGAGATCTAACGCATCCACATCTTCAATATCAACTACTTCTCCGATCATGGTGTCAAGGTAGTTAGAATCAATCTGAACTTTAAGCTCAGAGTCTTGCCTTTGTTGCCTCGCTTTTGAGATCCTCGAAGATTGTCCTTTGAGGAAGTCATTAGAGGGTCTCTCCATTGCTGGTTTGGCTGAGCGTCTAGGAGACCTGTCAAGATTTAAACAATCCCAAACATGTTTCATTGTTTCGCATTTGAAAAAATGCATGGAATCTTATGAATACCTACTAGTATTGAAATTTATAAAGGGATAAGGTCCAAAAATACCTCTGACATTTTCCTCATTGTCTACCGAGCATTCTATACTTTTTTTTGTCCAAAAATACTCTTAACGTTATAATTTTTGGGTCATTCGTTGTAAGACCCCAAATAATTAATAAATGAAATTTAATTTCCTCTAATTATTATTTTGAAATAGTAAGGGTTGATGTGATTAATGTGGATAGTTATGGGTAAAATACGCAAATATTTCAAAATAAGCAAGTGGTTATAAAATATTCATCATTGTTGTGGGAATATTCGTTTGGTCGTGGAATATTCAGATCGTCGGGGGAATATTCGTCGACGACGCAAGCCGTATGTGGGGCCCCATATAACGGAAAGCAATTGGAGGAAGAAAACGACAAATATAAGTTGTTTAAAAATAACTACAGTAGTTATTACTGCTTATAATCATTGGAATACCCTATGGTTAAAACACGAATGTCTGCGTTGTTGCAGAAGACACAAGATTGCACCAATTATTGACTCGTGACGTAAGAAGGCACTACTCAATAATGGTTACGAATTATCGCTCAAAGATTTTATCGGTTCAATAATTATCATATTGATATTTTATATTAACATTGTTTCAATAATCACATTACACAAGATTTTCATTATGGATACAATAATTCATATTATCTCGAATAATATTATTAGATAAATATTATCGGCAATGTCTAGAAAGTTTTGTCTAAGGAGAGGTTTGGTCACCTAATCAAGGCAACCAAGAAGTGGAGAAATTTTATCAAGCCCTCTTCCTTGAACTCTTCTGTCATTATATCATTATTGTGATTCTCAGAATATTATTTGTGAATAATTAATTATTAATTCATATGATGAGGAAAATATTGATTTTATGTGGATATAGATGGAGAAAATTTTAATGTGACAATTGTTGAAAATTAAAATTTTATCTTTTCCGATAAAATAATTCATTTAAATATATATATATATATATATATTATTATATTTATTAATGGTGATATTTTTACAAAGAAATGTGGGATATATGAAAGTATATGTGGAGGAGTATTTTTGTTACCAAAAATATTTAAAACATGTTTTTCATGTCGGCATGACCCCATTTCTCGATCGAAATTTGATTATAGTTTGAAATCGCCTGTCTTGTGGATTTCAAATCAATTTCTGCTTGAATTTGGAAAACTTCCTTCCGCAAAGTTGTAGAGAATTGAATTTCCTATAAAAACACGCGAGATTTGAATTTTATGACAAAAGGGCTATTTATTGTGAATTATTAAAGTTCCGAAGCTCCGAAATAATTGATTTTTAGAAGTTTAAAATAATTTAAATAAGAAAAACGTTTTTGGCATTAATGGTGGGTCTTGTATGTGATGTTAATGACCGATTTCAGTTCTTCAAATGTTGGTAGGAATATTAATTAATATATTATTAATTTATTAAATTTTCTGCTTTGGTGTTCTAAGCAATTTCTTATAAATAGGGTGCTTAGGTTAGAATTGAAAATCACACCGTAAAACGTTTTCTCTCTATATTATCAAGCGTATTCTTGTGAGTATTTTGAGTATTGCTATACTATGAAAGTTCAAGTTATAAATTTATATCAAGTATTCCAGCTAAAGTTAACGCCTTTTCCGAGGTAAGGATATTATTTTTTTCAGAATGATATTATTTCTTCAATATCATTATCTGAAATATTGATCTGAAGTTTTATCAAATTTGAAACTTTTGGTGTCGAGTTACTATTCACGATACTGATTATTCACTTAATACTAAGACTATTCATCGAAAAATGAAAATTTTCCTTTTCGCCTAAAAATATCTATCAGGATACTAGCTTTGATCAGATCCATATTTTGATCATTCTTGAATTTTACACCACTATGATTATTTTTGAGGTATTTTTGGACGTGGATAAAACAAAGTACGAATCCTTAATCCTTAATCCTTGTCATTTTGATTCACCGGATTCGCTTTCTTTAAAAAATATTTTTCATCATCCTCGCCTTAAATGATGATATTATGGAATATCTTTGGCCCGTGTAGCGCAAAAAGATGAATGATTTTGATGAATATCTTTGGCCCGTAGGTCAAAGATGAATGATTTCTCGATGAATATCTTTGGCCCAGAAAGTGCAAAGATGAACAGTGTTTAGATGAACACGACTAATCGGTGAATGTCCTCGGCCAGTAGTGCAAGGATGAATATATGATTCCGTATATATATTGATTGATGTTACAGGATAAAAATATTGATGATGGATCGTTAAATTCATAGATATTAGTAGATTTCATCCTCTACGTAACTCTTCTATGAATTAATATTTTTCATTTACAGTATTGATTTAAAACTTGTTGTTATTGTATTCTATTAAATTTTTCCCCGTCAAGACTAACGATAATTTGTTGTATATTATCTTAGTCATAATATTCTTTATCTGGCTAGTTGAGCTCACCCTTTTCCTTTTTTGTTCCATTTTTCTTCTCGGGGAGCGAGAATGTAAATGAGTACGAGTCCTGGGTAAATGGAATGATGGTTTTAGAGAGTTGTTTAATAGTCCTCACCATTTTGTGTGAAATAATGTATCAATAATTATGATGAGGATTTATTTGTATGTGGATATTGTTTAGATGACAATATCGATTTAAACTCACGCTTTTCTTTGTTGTAATAATAAAGTTGTAGTTGTTTTACATACGCATCGTATTGACAACCTCGAATGGGTGATGTATACCTATTTTGGGGGCGCCACATTCGCGTTCTCGCTATAGATTAATGATTGTGCTAATCTAGACTAACATCCGTCCAAATTGATTACGTGGCGACCATACGGACATACTAAAAAATACTAATTAAAAATACTAAATACTAATTAAAAATATACTAAAATACTAATAAAAAAATACTAAAATACTAATTAAAAAATACTAAAATACTAATTTACTCCCAAAACAAATAAGGAAAATTATTCAGGTAACAACTCTAAGACAGGTTCTAAATGTCACTTCTATAAGAAACAATGACATATTTTCAGAAAGAATGCCCTAAATTCAGAGATTGGCTTGAAAATAAATGTATACTTATGTGGACCATTCAGAGAATTCAAATGACAGAATGCAATGTCTTATAAAGGATGGAATTCTTTATTCACTAGATTTTTCTTATCTTGACTATTGTATTGAATGTATAAAGTTAAAGGTAATAAGAAAGGAGCCACTAGAATTGTAGTGCACTTCTTGAGGTCATTCACACTGATATATGTGGACCATTTTCTCCTAGGATTGGTGGACATAAATTTTTCATTACGTTCATTGATGATTATTCTCGTTATACTTATATCTACCTGATTAATGAAAATTTTGAATCACTAAATATGTTTAAAGTTTTCAAGTATGAAGTTGAAATCAACTTGACAGAAAAAACAAAGTAATGAGATCAGATATAGGCGGAGAGTATTATGGTAAACACTCTCACATAGGTCATAGTCCTGATCCATTTGCTTTATTTTGTCAAGAAAATGGAATTGTAATTCAGTATACAATGCCTGGTACACTGCAACAAAATGGTGTAGTTGAGAGGCGAAATCGTACCCTTATGAATATTGTACGTAGTATGTTATGCAATTCTAGCTTACATGTGTTTTTGTGGACTGAGACATTAAAGACATCTGCTCATATTTTAAGCCGGATTCTTAACAAATCCGTCCCTATCAGTCCTTATGAAATTTGGACAGGTACAAAACCTTGTTTAAAATATTTACGGGTGTGGGGCTGTTCAGTCGAGGCTAAGGTTTTTAATTCACAAATAAAGAAACTTAACCCTAAAACCATTAGTTGCCATTTCATTGAAAATATTGAAAGATCTAGGGGTTTTCGATTTTACTGTCCCTCACATACCACTAGAATTGTTGAGACCAAGCATACAAAGTTTTTAGAGAATGATGATTTAAGTGGGAGTGGTGAGCCTAGAAAAAATGATATTGAAGAAAATAGGTTTTACATTCCTAATCTTATAATTCAAGAGGGTAAGGCACAACAACCTCTTATTGAGGCAAATGATGCCACTGAAATAGATGAGCCACCACCTAATGTTGAACCCCACATTATTGAAAATTATATTCCTGAAATTATGCAGCCATTACGTAGGTCTGAAAGACCTAGAAAGCCTGTTAATTTTGTAACCTATCTTAATGAGATTGATTGTGATTCAAGTAAAATTAATGATCATATCTTCTATAAATAGGTCATTACGAGTGCTCAATCAACTCAGTGGCTTGAAGCCATGAATGATGAGTTAAAATCAATGGGGCTTAATAACATTTAAGATCTTGAAGAATTACCAAAAGGTGTTAAACTTGTTTGTTGCAAGTGGGTCTATAAGACCAAATTAGATCACAAAGGGAACGTTGAAAGGTATAAAGCTCGATTGGTTGCTAAGAGTTTTACTCAAAAGGAAGGTGTGGATTATAATGAAACTTTATCTCCAATATCTAGGAAAAATTCATTTAGAATAGTCATGACTTTAATAGCTCATTATGATTTAGAGTTACATCAGATGGATGTTAAAACTGCATTCCTTCATGGTAACTTGCATGAAAATGTATATATAGCACAACCAAAAAGTTTCTGGTTAAAGGCGAGGAACATATGGTATGTAGACTTAATAAGTCCATCTATGAGTTAAAATAGGCTTCTTGACAGTGGTATCTTAAGTTTCACGAGTTGATGGATAATTTTGATTGTAAGAAAATATAGTGGATCAATGCATATACTTAAAGGTCAATGGAAGTAAATTTATTATTCTTGTTTTGTATGTTGATTATATACTATTTGCAAGTAATAACTTAGACATGTTACATGAGACCAAACGTTTTCTTTCTGAAAATTTTGATATGAAGTTTCTTGGTGAAGCCTCTTACATCATAGGTATCGAAATTCATCGAGATAGGTATCGAAATTCATCGAGATAGGTCTCGCGGGATATTAAGATTGTCCCAAAGAGCTTATATTGACAAAATTTTTAACAAATACAACATGCAAAATTGCTTTCCTATTGTCTTCTCAGTTGTTAAGGGTGATAAATTTGGCTCATATTAATGTCTTAAGAATTAACTTGAACATGATCAAATAAATCTTATTCTCTATGCTTCTGTGGTTGGGAGTCTTATGTATGCTCAAGTTTATGCAGCGTCCAGATATAAGCGATATGGCCCCAGCGTGCTTAGGCGTTACTGGGGTCGAATCCGTGTTTGATAATTGAAAAACAGCTAAAAAGGTTTTACGCTACTTACAGGGTACTAATGATTTTATGTTTACATTCAGAAAAATAGATAACCTTGAATTTATTGGTTATTCTGATTTTGATTTTTTTAAGTGTGAAGACGAAAAGAAATCTACATCAGGGTGCATATTTATGCTTTCAGGTGACCCTATTTCGTGGAGAAGTCATAAGCAGGAGTTAACTACCACTTCCACGATGATGGCAGGATATGTGGCTTGTTATATCATGCTACTTCTCACGTCGTATTGTTGAGGAATTTTATTTTATGACTTAAGGTTGTATATTCCATTTCAAGGTCATTGAAAGTATTTTGTGATAATGATTTTGCTATTAGTTTTTTCAACAGCACCAGTTCGAGTGGTGCTGAACTGTACCTCGACACTAAGTACTTATTTGTCAAGGAAATAGTTGAACAACAAAGCGTTGTAATTGATTATATTAGTACGCATGATATGTTAACGGGTTCACTTACGAAAGGCTTGTCACCTAAGCTTTTTTTAGAGCATGTTGCTGACATGGGTTTAACTTGTAGTCTTAATTAGTTAGTTATTTTGATGTAAGACAATATTTTTGAGCCGTTGTTTTGAACTTTATATTATATTTATGGTTTGTTATTCTCTTTATTGTTCACACTTGGGAACTTGTAAGCAAACAATTATGTTTTGGACCATATGAATGAGTTTAATTTATTACCACTTATGTAAACTCTATTCATACCTGCTATGTTTAATGTTAATCTTTGTTCTAATAAAAGTACTAATTGTGTAACTAATATGGATCTTATGTTAATAGTGACACAAATATTGTATTAATTCACTTTGGTGTTTTTATTTGAACAAGATATAGACATTAAATTATTATTTGGTCAAATTAATGATTGGAAGTGTTATGTTTTGTATATAAATAGTATTTCGGCCAAGTGAGAGAATGTTAAAATATTTTATTCTTGATGTGACCTCTACATATGTAATTATTGAGCTTACATATTGTATTAATTTATTACTTTATTTATGAGTTTGATAATTAATTGTGTGGCCCATAAATAATATTAATAATAATATTTGGCATAATATATGGGCCTTAAGATTTCATAATCTTGATGGACGATTTTGACACTTAGATATTCAATAAATAAAATAGTTAGGGTTTGATCCTAGTTGTCGTTTCAAAAATTTTATACACACCTATACATTTATCAGAAGATTGAGAGAGACAATTGAATACATTCACCCTTAATTACGCTCAGCAAAGCAAAATGTGAAATATATAAAATGTCTTATCTTAATTCATATAAGTACTTAATTGATTTGATTCTATGTAAAAACACGTTCGGTTTAATTGATTAGGTAGGGTTTGGTTCCGATTTTATTCATGCATGGATGTCCTGCAGTGTGCTCATGTATTGAAAGAGTTGAAATTAGATTACGAAGAGAAATTAAATGAGAGGTAGATGTGTGTGTGTAACGAATTACAAAGAGAGAAGATGAAATGGGGTTAAATGAGCTTTGCTTTCTTTCTTCTTTTTTTCTTTGTTTCTACTTACCCTCAGTTCTTGGTGGGGAAAAAAGAAGAGAGAGAGAGACTTATTTCTTTATTTTTTTAATAAGGAAGGTATATTGCTTTACTTTGTTTGTTGCTGGGGTGGGGTGGGGTGGGGTGGGGTGGGGTGGGGTTGGGAGGGGGGGGGTCAATCAGAAAGGTATATTGCTTTGTTTTTCAAGTAATTTTTTTAAAACATTCCAAAATAATTTATTTATATATTGATTTTTCTATTTTGGACCAAAAAGCGTACATATATTATAGATTATAGTCACAAAGTTAAAGGAATGTTCATGCCTGCCTGCCTGCTTAGTTACTACAATTAATAAGGAAAAAAAATCAAATAAAATTCTTCCCTTCCACCTAGTTATTATATATAGGCTATAGCTAGCTACTTTAATTTTCCCCTTTTTATTGCTTTCCAACGTTACAGAATAAAATTAATTTATATGTATTTGTTAGCATTTATATGACTTAGTGTGGGTTCAATTCCTTTACAAAAATGTTGGTCACAACTCACAAGTAAGGTATATATATAAAGGGGACAAACTCAAAATGCTACTACTTCTTTCTTAATTAGCCCTTAAAAATAAATATAATATTGTATTTATTTTTTACATATCTTTAAAATCGTCAACATTTATAACGTGAAAACTAAACATAAAAGCAAAGCGTGTTTTTCCATAGTCAAAAGAATAATTAACACTAAAGCAATCAGTTTTATGACTTCAAAACAACACATATTCTTCAATTCCTTTTTCTTCTTTTTCTTTTTTTTTATATTTTTTTTAAAAATGCAAATATTCTTAAATTGTAGATATTGTTTACTTATTATTGAAAAAAAAATCTTATATCCCATATATTTGCAAAGCGACAATTTTTATGAAAAATAATATTTTGCTTCTACATAATTATTTTTAATATTGATGCAATAATGGTTTGTCAGTATTTAATAATAAAAATATTGGTATGTTAGAAATTTTTATGTTATTTGTATATTATTTAAAAAATATAAATTTGTCTTTAATCTTGAAATTAAAAAAGAATTGTATTTTAAAATATGGAGGGGGTATCATCTGGATCACATTGATTGAAGTGACAGATACTTATCTTGGTAGGAAAGTTCAGTTGTAACAATCGAAACAAATTATTTAACTCACTGATTACAAGCTTCCACTACACTCTTTCAATGGCCCAACACCAAACCAAACCCAACTCACTGATATTGATATACTCCTCTTTTAAGAGAGAAATTTCTAGGAAACTACTACACAAGTGACATACCTACCTAACTTTCACATATCAATTTTTAATTATTATACCACACGTCAAATTTAAGGGCTAATTATTTATTACTGAATACATTTGAATGACTGAATAACTGGATTGGTCAGCCATTAAGTACGTTTGTTATGAAAAAAAATCATCTGAATGACTGAATCGGTTAAATGATTGAGCTAAATGGGTAAGTCAATTTTTTTTGGCTAAATGAGGAGCTGAATAAAATTAAAAAATAGATGTTTCAGACATATTTATTATCAAACAATTTTTTTATTCAGATTCAGTTCATTTAGATTTAGATTCAGATTAATTCAATTTTTATCAAACACCTCCTTAGTGGCAATAATTTGGAGGCTACGGCTTAAAATATGAAAGACAATTTTGAATTACGACCGGTGTGAAACTCTAATAAATTAAAATGAAATCATTCTTAATTTTACATATCTCATATATGTATATAAGTCGGTATTTACTATAGACATAAAATTTGTCCACATATGTTGTAGCAATATTAAACTAGTAAATGCAATCCTCATTTAAACTAGTACCATCTCCGTGTGTGGAAATATGGATGTCATTTTTCTATTTTAAAGTGGTTATATATCAAAAGATTTATTTATATATTATATATTTATTTTATAAGTAATACTCTAAAATAATAAAGGAATTATGAGTATGTAAGTATGCTTTAACATAATATAAAAACAAATTTTTCTCTTGGTCCATACATTTTTGGACTCGGACTACGAGTCCCTTAACCGAGTAACCATCGTCATTCTACAAAACAAATATTATAAGTTCGAGGCCATATAAAAAGGCTTGTTGGGCCCAACCAAAATTTGGGACAAGCCCAGTCATCAGTACATGTTGTGGCGGTGGTGGTCAGGGGCGAAATCACGTTGGAGGGTGTGGGTCTATTGACCCAATTAAAAAAAAATTATTTTATAATATATGATAAATTTAAAAAAAAATTAAGTGTAATGAATAAAAATCCTAGCTTGGTGGTGGTGGTGGCCTCGTGGAAATAGACTTAAGCTTATCTAAAAATTGCTCCAAAATATCAAAGCAAGAAAGGCGTTGCTCAATAGAAAACTATGGATGTCTCCCCAGTCCGCAGTCATCATCTTCTGAAGGAATTGATTTCCAATTGTAACATGGAAGGTAATGTTAAATGTCTTAATTTTTTGTTGTTTCAAATGTTTTTCGAATAGTGTGACATTAAATAAGATAAATTATACTTTATGACATGAATATTGTTAGCAGTCTCAAATTTATTGTTTCAAATGAGTCTTAAATGACATGACATTAAATATTTTAACGATAATTTATGACATGTAATCACATGAGATCAACACATCCAATGTTATGATAACACATTATTTGAGACACTTTTTAAGACTAGAAATTTGAGACCAAACAAAATTTGAGATACCTTACCCTTTTTAACACAATTATATTAAGTCAAGTCCCAAAAATATCACTCCCTCAACTTCACATAATGCAAATAGTTATCCCTAAATATAATACAAGTTGTTAGTTAATAAGAATGACATCATAATAATTTTATGATGATAAAATTAAAAATATTATATCATTTTATATTATTTCTATTTAAAGAATGACAAAAAACACCTTTACTCGTGGACTTGTAAGCATTGAGCTACTGAACTTTAAAAAAAATACAATTTGCTTACTGTGTTTCTTAAAAATTGTTAATCAAGTTATTCCGTCCAATTTCTTGGACGATCATCAAATATTTTCAAACGTGATATTGAAAAAAAAACAAAAAATCATTATTTTCTTATGTGGCAACACAAAAAAAATTTAATAATTGTGAGCAAAGAAATCGTGTTTTGCCAATTAGGGTTTCGTGTTGGCTGAAGAGGAGAGAAATCCACGAAGAGCACGAAATCGATTGGTTGATTGAAGAGGGGAGAACGACAGGTGGGCGATTACTCCAACGACGCGTGGCAGAACTCCTAGAATCCGAAAACTGTGTTAGGGTAGCAGGGATTCCAAGAGCCTTCTTGAGTCCTTCGAGTTGAGAGGATGTCCGAACCCTTTTTAGTGCTTTTAGGTGGAATATCCAAACCTTAAGTCACCAAAAGAGTCCTTTGATCTTTCAAGAGTCCAAGTCCTGAGTCTGAAGAGAGGTACAAACCCTTTTAGTGCTTTTAGGTGGAATATCCAAGCCTTAAGTCACCAAAAGAGTCCTCCCCCTTCCTAGAACGGAATGAGTATTTATAGAGTTTCATGGAATTAAGTAGTCACATCTTAGGCACATGTTTTCAGGAAAATTCTAGAAATATCCTTTGGTCATTAGAATAATGCCCATATCGCCCTGTTCTTCTAGCCACCAATCCAATCCCTCAATCAATTCCCAAACAAGCCGCCTCCACGAGCCTTCTGCCTTGGGACACATGGAGGCTTCTCCTAGGTCTAGCACATTTATTTCTGCCTTTTCTGTCTTCATTCCATTATGTTATGCGAACCTTAATTTACACATTTAATGAAGTCGTGGAACCCTAATTGTGTATTTAATTCAATTAGGTAATGGGAACCCTAATTTTGCACTTGGGCCCACAATAATTATGTGACAAAAAATAATTAAAATAATAATAAAATTAAAATAAACATTTTAATTCATTTTTTTTATAATTTTTTCTTTTCCTTTATCTCTTTTCCTTTCTTTTAATTATTAATTTAATTTTAAAATTAATATTAATATTAATACAATAAAATTATTAAATTTAAGTTTAAACATAAAAGAAACATACTATTAAAAATATTAAAACGTATTAATAACTAAACATAAAAACAAAAAATAAAACAAAATAAAAAACAGAACCAAATTAAAATCAAAATAAGTCATACTTTTTCTTCCTCTTAAAATTTTCAAATCAAAAACCCTATTGCTAAGACTCCTCGATCGACTCCTTCCTCTCCAATCTCCCCTTTATCCCCAATTGGCCCAACTTTCACGATCTAAGCTCTTGGGTTTTGATTGGACCACGATGAGAAAGATGTCCCGTCGGCGGGTGGTGGCGGCGACGGGCTTGGCCACGATCGCTTGAGCTTTCGACAAGTCAGCGATCACTCATTAATCATTAAAGCCAATGAAGCTGCAGAATATACGATCCTTATTTGTCTTGAACCACTCAAAAAAACTAACCGCTAGCTCATCTAAACCCAACCTTTCTTCTTTCTCTTGAACCACCTCACTGTTCCCTGAAACATAAAATCACTCATTTACTCTTTCTGGTTGGAGTAGTCTTCAGCTTCACCTTGATCATCAGGATTTTGGTGGAAAATAGAAGATGGGTCCCAAATATCATTCCCATCAATCAGATCCATGTACCAGAAATCCTCCATCACACCCATGCAATCAGCATCCTCCATTATTTCACCATCCAACGGTTGAAAACCACCTTCTATCGAGTCAGTGGAAGATACCGCTGCCCTGACCCCCGCTGCTAGCCCATCACACGATTTATTTTGATGTTGTTGTGGTTGTTCTGCATCCGACTTAAACAAGGCACAAGAAGCTGCAGAAGAAGACGATGAGACCAATAAAGCTGAAGGCGTGGCAATGGGCTTTGTTAAAGCCGAAGTCGAGGACGAATATGAAGAAGATGACATGCACAAAACTTTCAACAAGCTGCTTTCGACAAGGGTAGCCTCGGGAAGTCGAAGACTTTGAAGTTTTACTCAAATGAGATCAATTTGTTTCCACTGAGTTTAGGAATTTGGGTGAAATTTGGAATCAAGGCAGTGAAGATTTAAATGCTTGCCTTTACCCCTTTTGTCACGTAGAAAATTTGGACAGTTTATTTAACGCCTGTGAGCAAAATTGGACAGAATAGCCTGATTAAGAATTTTTAAAAAACACAATGGGCTAATTGCATTTTTTCAAAGTTCAGTGACTCAATGCTTACAAGATGACGAACACAGGGGTTAAGGTGCTTTTTGCCTTTAAAGAATAAAAACTCTTTTCTGCACGAGAAAAAAGTTGACTACTAAAGAGATGGAGCAAGGGAGTATTAATTGGACTATTAAGGTTAATATATAATGCAACTATAGAAGATATTCATATAGTACATACGAATGACCAAAAATTTTCTTTAAAAAAAATAATTCACTTTGCATTTCAAATGATTTTAGATAAGTTATCTAAATTCAGTCAGACCTTGGTAATAATTTCCGAACTATCTATTTGTCGGTTACCTGAGTTAAGTGACATATAAGTTGGTAGGCCTGCAATGCACATTGATCATGTAAGGGTTGGTAATCTGCACGTATCTTCCTCTTGCCTTTAAATTTGTCCAAGAAAAATCAAAGAGTCAAATGGTTAACAGTTTATCCATATAGAATGACTCCAAAGGAAAACTGCCATGACAGGCCACTCGTCTTCTAAAAAGATCCTCCATAAACCAAATCAAATTATATAAAAAACAAATTGGACTGCACTCAAAACTTGAAGTAAGCTTTGAGGGCCAATACAATAATGAGCAAACTGATTACTTGAACCAGATGAAAGCAGAAGCCTCGAAATACAAAATAAGGAAAATACATTCAAAAGAATTGATCAATCATCTCGGAATAATTAAACTTTACCAAGTGAGATTGCATATCTATCAGACCTCCTCCGTAGCTACCAAGCTTCTTTTTTGTCTTTGCATGCCGAAAGTCCCTGTAATAAGGTATTAGACAATTAATTACACAGGCTTACGACCCAAGTGAGAACTAGTTTCTAAAATAGTTTTAGAAAGATTTTATTTGTACTATGTTCTATTAAATATCAAAATTTTAGATGTATTTTTGTTAATCTTATAAGCTATATATCAACTACATTTCTCAAAAATTAAACTCCAAGTATTAAAAAAAGAAGTGAATAATTTATATTTATTATCTTACACATGCAAAGTAGTGGTGCTAAACTACATCGCAATAACAAATTAATTTTACGAAAAAGAAAAGAATCAAGGAAAGTGAAAGAATACTTGTATCTTTTATCAATATAGATCAAAAATTGCCAAATATCATCTCTACTTCCATTACAATTATCAAGGGCTAGGATTAAAAAAACAAAACTCCTCATCCGCTAGAATAACTAGTGGACTGCATTAAAGAAATCTTACGACCATTATGCCCCCCATAAACCGAGTCAAGCCCAAAATTAACCATATAGCAGGTCAAAGATGGAAGAACAACCAAATCAGATGGGAGAAAGCTTCTCAAACCCAAGACAAGTGGGGAGCAACCACAACCCCAGAATCCGACCATTCAAAAATCAAACAGGAATCATAACTAAATTAAAGAAAATGAATTCTGATGAAGACCACTGACAAGATACCAAAAACAAAAAAGGTACTGGTAATGATGGAAAACCAAGAATCCAGATCTGAAAATGAAATATTAACAATAGAATAACTAGTGGACTGGTTATTGGCACAATTCTGCTCATTATACCCCCACATCATAAATGAAAACATCGAGTCCGTTCCGATCAGATTTCAAGAAATTGTTCCAATCAGATTTCAGATTTCAAGAACAAGCAGAAAGAAAATGGTGCAACTGTATATAATTGTGGCCTAAAGTAATGAATGTTAGACATGTAATATGGATTATACTATAATTTTCAGTGGATACATGTATTAACTATTAAGGAACTGGTTTTGAGAGTGAATGGTTGTCTAAGTGCTGAATCTCAGCAGAAGGGGTTTTGCACTTTTGCTAATATTGGAATAAACTTGGACATAACAACTGTTAGATATGTGCAACATAACCTCATCAGTGTATTCACACAAGTAATCCTTGCAGAAACCATTATAATCAAGCTAGCCACACTTTTTGATTAGTGCTACTCAGGTCTGTTCGTTCCAATACTCCTCAATAACAATAAATGAAATAATACATCCTCTTACTAAATAAAAAGAAACAACAAATGTGTACCATATGATATTCTATATCTATCCTAGTAAATTTGTAAACTAGACATTCTGTAGAAGATGATTGACCATTATTTCCACACACACACGAATGGGAAAAAGAAAAAAGAATTGTTTCAAATTTGCCGAGAAACAATAAAGTAAAATTAGAATATTTCCAAGTACTTTAAGTTTTTAAATATATTTTCAAATGTGTTTGTTCAAGCGGAATCTATCAGGTTTTAAGCTCCATTCTTTATTACCGGCGGTTATTGATCTCTTTATGTATCAAAATCCATAAGGCAACTCGCATTGTGCCATACAACAATATTTTTTTAAAATAATATAAACAATAATAAAATGTTACGCTTGAGTGACCGAGTGAAACTCAGTAATATCATGCGATGGACGGGCCAAAAGATAAGGGCTTAAGGAAGTTTTTGAATTTGTTCAGAAAGCAAGTGATTGACTTATTCGGTAAAAATGAAAATCGAGGATTATATTTTTTTAATTGGAGTTTTTATGGCTTAGGTTATCTGTTAGTTTTTCTGTTCCTCATCCCTCTGAAACCTTGTCTTATGATCTTACCCCGGCAATCTCTTCGACCTCTTTATATTAACTTAGTAACTTACCTAGTAAAAGAAAATTAAATAAGGTCACACTCATTTGAATCTACACCACGTGACATAGTAACGCATACTTTCCTCTAACCTGCCCTAAAACTTCTTGTGCTTTCGCACCATACCCAATCTCTGCGCCATCCTGCAGACAATTTGAGGAAAAAATATATTATAACATATCAACTATTAAAATATTAGACCTTGAAAAATAAAGAAAAGGAGCTTATCACACCTTAGCCCAGTAAGAATTATCTTGAAGCTTCTCATCAGCAAATTCCACTTCATCGATTTTAACCCTTTGAAATGCATTTACCGTCTTTGGCTGCAGAAACAGCATCAATTAAAACAAAACTTCAAAATAAATTGTTATATGTTCGTTGTTGTTAGCAACGTATCGCAAGAACAACATTGTTAACCTAATATGCGAACTATGTACATGTCATAACTAAGACAAGAAGAATTAGACACTACAAAGTTAACACCAAGTAATGGGATAATGGGAGTGAGGTAAATAAACAAATAGATAAATGTATATCACGAAAATGGAGATGATAAATATGAGAAATCATGGAAACGTCAATTTAGAACCAAACGTTCTACTGTAAACCGTCGCCCACATTTAAGCCATCAACATGGAGTAACTATGGGTCAAGAGTATCAAATGACTTGGGAAGATCTGGTCTGTCAAAATGCAACTTGCATGTACCAATTGTAGGATGTCAAATGGTGTCAAAAGAGTAGTTCTATTGTTAATTACAACCAACTGTAAGTTTGTTTGACAAGTAAATTGCGGTCAACAGATGGGTTTGAGCACACGTTAGGCAGTAACTAAATGCTCGCAGCATACCTCAGCTGAACCATTACGTTGCTTTCTCATGGATTTCTTAGAGACAGATTTATCTCCACTTTTCTCAAGATTTCCATTTGCATGCTCGAGCTGGATTTTATTTGTCTTCTTGCTTAAAATCTTTTCAAAGTCTTCATTTGCATTGCCAACTTGCTCATTTTCCTGTTTACTTTCTTTGACCGCATCAGTTATTAAATGTTTTGTCTTCTTTTTTTTATTCTTTCAACGCTGCACTCTTTCTTCGTTTGGATTCTTCAATTGCTTCAATATCATCAGGGTGATACTCTTCTCCATCAGATGCCAATCTTTTTCTCTTCAAAGAACTTTTCTTTTCTTTTTTTGCCATTGCATAATGCAGATGCTGAATCTTTAGATTGCTCTACAACTACCAATTGCAGTGACTACTTTTTCTTGGTCCACATTATTTCTTGTCCTTATCTTTGTCAGTCAACTCGTCCCTTCTTCACACACTGTATTGTCCACTTGCTTCTTCATCGTAAGTGACTGAACTTGTTTGCTTTGATCAGGACAGTCTGAACTCTTTTTGCTTTTTTTCTTCCCTTTAGATTTTGCCTTTGATTCAGAGGCCGTATTATTTTCTAACAACTCCTCAGAGTTCTTAGCAGGGTTGGCAATTTTTCCATTAGGAGCTTCAGATTGATCTGCTGCAACATTGCTGTCACTCTCTTCACTTCTCTTTTTTTTTTTCTTCTTTATAGGTTTCTCAGAGGCAACACAATTACTATTTTCAGCTTCTTTAGTAGTACGCTCTGTATGTAATTCTCTAATCAACAAATCAAGGCAAATAGTTCAAGTCTAAATGCTTATCATAAAGTATATATATTACTAACGGTTAACAAAAAGAAGATATATTCAAGATACAAATGTACAATTGATGTTGTAAGTGCATAATACCTTCCTTCTTGTAATTATTGTCATTTGCTTCAATGTGATTGCTACATATACAAGTTCTAGTTCATTAGGATGGTAATTAAAATAAAATTTTCAATTAACAAGAGAAAATCATTGAGAATCCAAGCATTGGAAATGATTATTAGGTTAGGGTTGACTATAGGCTATGGTCACCCAAAGATTCCACCCAAACAAACGATCAACTTCAATCTTATATATAATTATTCACCAATAGTTAAGAGCATCCTCCATATACGACTTGCTCATTCCATATAATCAGACATTTAAATGGTAAAATGTACAAAATGTGACTTGGTTTACCATCATGAAAACACCAGAAGAATGCAACATTGCGGACATTAATGGAAGAGAACTCCTGTTACCACCAGGTGTATAGAAGTATTCCTGAGGCTACAAGCATGACCCGATGTTGCAGATTTACCAGGGAATCCTACAGACTTCAAAGGATACCTTTATCCATTCAATTTAACATAAATAAACTAATGTCAACTTAACAAGTGGCTATCAGATATTTTTCACAATGTCCAGCATACAATTTAAGAACAAGAATTTATGCCAGCACAAAATAATGAGGTGCAAGCCACAAATTAAGGTCACATGGTGTTGTGTAAAATATACTGATTCAAAAGTCATGAATTTCTACTCCTACCATGTATCCAAATATTTGCAGTACATATCTTCTAAATCAAGTGATGAAGCATTCCAGTCTTCATTCTGCAAAGCAAGCAGAATTAACGTCATTCATAAAACAAAGCCAATTCTAGTTACATCGCTCTTTAATTTGCAAAGACGTTATTACCAACACTAAAAGTGTTATTTTGTTCTTTCAAATCATATAATATTGTGTATGTGCTTTTATTGCAGTCTATATTATTAAACAACGAAAAATCAATAAACAGTGCCGAAAAAGCATCCAGTTACGAGTATGCACATATAAAATTACAACCAAAATAAATGTAAAGAGCGACCTGACTTTGAGCTTCGGATAAGAAGCGTTTACAGGTTTTGGAGAAACCGTTTTTTTCGAGGTAACGAATCACGGAATGAAGAAGAAAACCCTTCCGTTGAGGATCTAGGCCTTGGGTTTGGCTCTGCTTCTTCTTCGTCATCGTTAACGTCTTTATACGATGCACAGCGAGCAGTATTTGCCGAGGCTTCAACGCTATTAGAGCAGCTAAGGTAGGGTTTGTGTTGATGCTCGTTTTCAGTATGTAGTATGTGAAAAAACCTCTACTATTGTCTGTCCAGTGTCTGTCGGGGAGTTTATCGAGTGGCTGAAACGTTCACGTGAGTTTTTACACACCCTCTTATTTTCGGAGATAGTAAAAATAAAAATAGGAATTCAAAAACAAACATTACTCCCCCGGTTTAACACTATTTCTGAGTTTTGAACAAAAAAAAAAAAAATACTTAAATTAGAACAGAAAAAAAAAAATAGAAAATTTGAAGTTTTTTTTGTGCTATTTCTGAATTTTTAATTTCTAATAGAAAATTTAAAATTGAGGACATGAGTTATAATTTAAAATTTATTATATTAAAAGTTGAGGATAATATGAGAATTATAAAAATATTACTTATTTTAATTTTTTTCCGTCCAAATCTGGTCAATTTTGGACGAAAAACTTTGACAGTAAAAGTGAATAAGTTTTTATCCATTTCTTTTCTTTTACTTTATTAAAAAACTCAGAAACATAAAAATTGAAAAGAAAACTTAAATTTTCCGTTCATTTCTTTTTTTTTTTCTGTCCATTTTAAAACTCAGAAACAGAGCGTAAAATTACAACATCATTAACTTTTGCTATTCAAATTTGAGTATTTTTTTTAATTTAAATTTGAGATTATGTTTTAAAATAATAAATTAAGAAAATTTATAATTAATAATACTTTTTAGATAACTATAATATTTAATTATAAAAACTAATTTAATTAATTTTGAATTTTAAAATATTTTAAAATTTACTTTAAAAAGTCAATAATAATTCTTTTAATTTAATTATTATTTATTTTTGAAAGTCAATTTAAAATATTTTAAAATTTAAAATTAATATAAATTCTTTTAATTTAATACAATGATCGACATTAGTATTACTTGTGCATACACGTGTCTTTTTGGTTAATGAACATGTGCTTTATTTTGTTTTGCAAACCCCTTACTTATATATAAAAAACACAATTAAGATGAGTATTACACAAATTACATTTATTTGTGTAGAAAATTACAAAAGTTCATATTAAATGTGATTATGATTAGGTGTATTCATTAAACTTAAAAAAACAAGTAAACACGGGTATCTTATAAATGCTAACATTTTTGCACCTACCATAAATATTTTTTAATAAATATAAAAAATTATTTTAACTAATTAATAATTATTGAGTCAACTCAATTATCATTATTAAATAAAACAGTTACTAGTATTGAGTGAACTCATTTGAATAATATAAATAACTATCAAGTTAACTCGGTTGACTTTTCAATTAATTAAAAATTAAACTCAAATCGATCTTTTAAATATAAATATTAATCATGACAAATTAAGAATAAACAAATTATTTAAGCATCCGTTCACATATATCTATTATTGACAAAATGAGATGAAATTTCTTAATTATATATTCTAAAGTATTAAACTAATATATTTACATTACATAGTAATTTATATAATATTCATTGTTTTAAATTTACTTTTTTATTATCTGCATTTTGCAAATTCCAAATGTTCGCTATTGGACCTCATAATTTAGATGGCTAACTATTTACTTAACTAGAACTACTTCAATTTTATTGGGTTGATGAAATAATTTTTATGTTATGAGTTGGTTTGATTTTAACCCATATTATAAATTAAAAATAAGGGCTTAAACTAGTTTAAATAATTTTGATCTATATTAATCAAAAACATATTAATCAACAATAAATAAGAGCAAAATGAGATTGGTGAATTTTAGAGAGAGAGAGAGAGATACGGAGCAGAATGAGGTGGGCCAATGCCATTGTACAGACTAGGAAGCTTTTGTAACACACAAAATTACTTCCTCAATTAACTGATTACACGTGGTTACAAGTAGGGTTGAACAAGTAGAACCGAAATTGCACCCAAAAAATCCCACAAATTAAAATTACATCAACATTTTCGGTATATGTAACAGTTTTAGATGGGTTAAAAAATTAAATTTACGATTTTGATTTGGTTATTAGTTAAAATTGCACGCATAAAATTGAAATCGCACCATATTTGTTGGGAAACTTATAATGTTTCTTGTAAGACCCCAACTTTTATGAATAAAAATGAATTTTCTATAAATATCATTTTTGAATATTATAGAATAAATTTGATATAATGTTATAGTTGTGGGTAATATTTATAAATTTTGCAAAGTCACGCAAGTTGTTATATAATATTTGATTGGTCGGGAATATTCGTATGCACCAAGACAATCATTGGTGGATCCCATAAATGTAATTATTATCGGATTGAAAAACGACAAAAATATTTTTATGAAAATAATTCATGGAAGTTTTACCGGTTGATCTTTCAACTACTTTAGTAGAAAGTAATGATAATACGCGTGGTTAAATAAGCGTACACGGTATTGATTATTAATGTTTATGTGATAAGTCCTCGGTTTGATTCAATTATTGTCGATATTTTATATGTTATTAAATCAATAATTGAGATGATTTGTTGTTAATATTATTATTTGCATTATTAACGATGTCTCGTAAGTTCTCGCCAATAAGAGGTTTGGTCACACTAATCGCTACCAATAGGGAGAAATCCTTATCGGAAAGCCCCCTTTTCTGCGGGAACGACACGGTCGATTAATAATGTGAATAATAATAATAATGATGACGCTTTTGTTTTATTCAGTATTATTAACGTAATAAAACAGAAAAATCTTTTATATATAAAATGAATACTTTTATAAAGTTATTCGTTTTATTAAAGCTAAAAAGTAAAATCTTTTATATAAAATGTAAAACTATTATAAAGTTATCTATTTTATTAGACAATAATTAGAATATATTATATTTTATTATGCATAGTATTTGTATAGTAAAATCTTTTTAAAAGTTATTCGTTTTATTATATTATAAATAGAATATATTATATTTTATTTAAAAGATTTTGCTTTAAATATGAATCGTCCATTAAAGTAAATCAATCTGGACCGTTTGTGACGCCCCCAAAATTAGATGTACATCACCCATCTTGAGTCGCCATATATATGGTACAAAATATAAATACAACTTAATTATACAACTGTCGTGTAAAATACGACAAAACATAAATCGAGAGTTTAAAAAGCAAATAATCGCTTTCTACATAAATATCCATTCTCAATGGAGTCCTCATCGACGATATACAAACTCAAATTCAAATCCTCGTTACATTTATTGTCACACTATTTAACGTAATATAGTGAGAACTACTAATCTTATCATCTCGACCGCCACACCGCTCCCCGACTCGCTCCCCCGGTATATTCTCATTTCCTGAAGAGAACAGGTGAAGAAAAGGGTGAGCTCAACTAGTCCAAGAATAAAAATATTATGACTAAGATAATACGAATAAATTATCATTAGTCTTCAACAATGTTAAACGATAATATACAATAGACATCAAGTTTAAGCTGCATAGCTGAATATCGAATCCATTAAAAGAGTCAAGTAGAGAATAAAGTCTACTATCTTTTAGGTTTTAAAAGGTTTTCATCAATTTTTATCGCTGAGACTCAACTTAATAAATAAACCACCACATCTAATCATCCCTGTACCACGGTCAAGGATTTTCATTAAATCATCAATGGTCATAACTATACCGAATAAACCCTGATCATAATCATACCAAAAACTATTCATCAACGCATTATAGGCCACTGAGGACTTTTATCACATTATTTATAATAGGTCATGATTATACCGAATGATCTCTAGTCATAATCATACTAAGTCCATCTATGCACGTAAGCCAAAGATGACTTTCAACATAATATAACATGAGGATGATGACAATGACATAATAATTCAATAAAATAAGTTCAAGAATTAATTTATCCAAGAACTAATAATGTCCAAATTGTCAACATGATACTTATTTGTAAAGTAAAATTTAAGAATGCTCAGAAGAATATTTCCATGAAAAGATACTACAACTCTTTTTCCAGTGATTCCACTTGGAGATGCTACAAAACTCATAGATCTAACTCTAGGACTTGACCATACTGAAAAATTCAAAATATATTAGAAGATATGGTCAATTGAATTTCATGTTCCGTTTTTCACCAAAAATTTGATTTTCAACTCCTTGTGATTTCTAAGAAACTTTCATGTTTTCACATACTAACCAACATAACTCATCATAACACTTACTAATACCACGTATACCTATGATTTTCATTAGTCCGATGCTTTTATTATGACTTTCATCATAATCCACGTAAACTGTTCATTTTAGTTGAAGAAATATTTGAGGGTTTAAGAAATGGGTTGGGGTCAATACAAAATTCGATTTCACGCTCTAAGTAGGCTAAGAAGTCTTTAAGAATACGTCAGGAAATTTATTAATAATAGAAATATCATTCAAAACTGTGACTCTCATCCAAGACTTGGATAGTACATCACATTGATACCAACTGTGACTTCTATCCCTTAACCTAGATAGCACCTCACAATGATACCTATCAACTTGCCATCTTCATTCACAATGTCGCCTACAGAAAGTCTGGCCTCGGTGCATTCCACACAAGGAAGTCAACAATGAAAGGTTCGGGGCTCTTTACTTATGGCTTGATTTGACAATGATTGACTTTAGTGGTTTGGTTACTTGAATTCGCACAACAGGTTGGTTATGAATATAAAAGCTAACAACCTTACGAAAAGCATGATGAGTAGTTAACCAATTGATTCCTAAAATCACATCAAAGGCATGTATTTTCAAAAAGATAAGATCGACAGGTAACGTGAAAGTGTATATTTGAATCAAATAAGATTTAAAAACAGTAGAGGTAACGAAGGCTCCTACTAACGAAGTTTCAACCAATAAGTCAAAGTCTAACTTCTCCTGAGTCAAATTTAAACGTTGAACGCAAAGCAAAGAGAGATAAAATAATGGGTAGAACACATATCTTATAAGGTATAGACTTCGTAATTTATAATTAACTAACACGCGTGCTAACTTCGTTCGATTCTTTTCGCTTTTTTGAGAAGTCACGAAAAACGCCTCCCTTACACTCTGGATTTTGACTTTTTCGGAACGGTCTTTGGTGCCTCCATCCTAGTTAACTTGTCTTCTATGAGCGATAAAATCGGGCTAAGTGACCTTCTTTTCCACAATTATAACATGCTTTGGACGACATCATGCAGTTTGGACTGATATGTCCCTCCCCTCCACATTTAAAACATATGATAGGTGGTCGTCCTCCTTCCTTAACAACGGGTGCTGGTGCTGACGTCTTTCCATCATTGTTGAATTTCCTCTTCTTGAAATTCCCATTCCTATTATCTTGGCCATGATTACCACCGAAATGGTTACCATTCTTGGCATGATAATTTCCCCCACGATGGTTATCATTGTTCCGATGACCGTTGCCACCGGTATGATTATTATCGTGTTGTTGGTCGTTGCCTTTTGGTTGTGCTGACTCATTATCGCGCTCCAATAACTGAGCCCTATTCACAATATCTGAATATAAACAAAGTTTGTGAGAAATGAGGTATTGACGTATATTGGGTTTCAAACCTCTTAGAAACATTCGCGTAATTCGCTCCTCATTATCGACCAAATGGGATGCAAACCGAGACAACTCGGCAAACTTAGCCTCGTACTGCGACACGGTCATATTATTTTGCTCCAGCTTGATGAACTCCACCTCCTTCATGTGACAAATACTTTCGGGAAAATACTTGTCGTTGAACAGCTCTTGGAAATTATCCCAAGACATCTTGAGTGCGTCAGGTTGGGTATGTTTTACAGATTCCCACCAGTAATCTGCCTCTTCAAGCAACATAAAGGTGGCAAAGGGAACCTTTTGCTCCTCGGAGCATCCCAAGACAACAAATATCTTAGTCATCTGCTTTAACCACGTTTCCGCCCTAAGTGGTTCTGGCTTTCCCAAAAACTCCGGTGGTCCTAGCTCCTTGAACTGTTTAGCGGTGACCCACCGTGGGTTGCCATTATTTTTACCTGCATTATGAACAGGAGCCGCCTTCGCCTGATGTTGCATGAATTCTAAAAAACTCCTAAACGTACCGTCGTTCGTCATTTTATCAGTGTTGTTGTTTACAGGAGGACTATCGCCATCCTGTCGCACATTATCCTGATTATTGATCTGTGGAGACTCAACGGTCTCCTGTGCTCCATTGCTTATCTCAACATTTTCGAATGCCATTTTCAAATACTGCCACAAAATAAGGATTAATTAACATGTCACATATTATCCCTATACACTGACCGACCAATTAAATATCAAATAAACTTAGGTAGGTCATACTAAAGAAAAAATTCCCATCTCTCCTCCTAGTTCTTATCTCACATCTTAGCCAGGGATCATATCCCTAAGCTTTGATACCAACTGTGACGCCCCGAAAATTAGGTATACATCGCCCATCTTGAGTCGCCATATATATGGTACAAAATACAAATACAACTTAATTATACAACTATCGTGTAAAATACGACAAAACATAAACCGAGAGTTTAAATGTTAGAATCTGCGCTTTCTGACAATATCCATTCTCAATGGAGTCCTCATCGACGATATACAAACTCAAATTCACCCTCGTTATATTTATTGTCATACTATTTAATGTAATAGTGAGGACTACTAATGCTATCATCCGGACCGTCACTCCTTTCCCCAGACTCATCCCAAATATATTCTCATTTCACAAGAGAAACAAAGAAGGAAAGGGTGAGCTCAACTAGCCCAAGAAGAAATATTATGACTAAGATAATACAGAATAAATTATCATTAGCCTTCAACAATGTTAAACTAATAATATACAATAGACATCAAGTTTAACTGCAGCGGAATATGCAATCCATTAAAAGAGTCAAGTAGAGAATAAAGTCTACAATCTTTTAGGTTTTAAAAGGTTTTCATCAATTTTTATCGCTGAGACTTAGCTTAATAAATAAACCACCACATCTAATCATCCCTGTACCACGGTCAAGGATTTTTGTGACGCCCCCAAAATAGGTCCATTCCATCCAACCCATTCTGAGTCGCCAAATATATGGTACAGAAATAACTACAACTTTATTATTACAACATATAAACTGTGAGTTTAAATACAGATATTGCCATCTAGACAATATCCATACGCAAATAAATCCCCATCATAATTATTGATACATTATTTTACAAAAATGGTGAGGACTACTAAACAACTCTCTCTAGAACTTTCATTCCATACCTCATTACTAAGAGACTCGCTACATTCTCGCCTTCCGATAAGAAAAAATGGAACAAAAAGGAAAAGGGTGAGCTCAACTAGCCCAAGAAAAGAATATTATGACTAAGATAATATACAACAAATTATCGTTAGTCTTCAACAGGAAAAATCTAATAGAATACAATAGACAAACCGCTTTTAAATCAACAATCTGCGATGGAAATAACAATTCATTAGAAGAGTTAAGTAGAGAATGCAAACTACTATCTTCTATATATGAATTTAAAGTTCATCGTCGATATTTTATCCTCAGTAACATCAATCAATATATATCTGAATCAAATATTCATCTTTTGCACTACAGTGCCAAAGATATTCATCATTAATCATGTTCATCTAAACACTTGTTCATCTTTGCACTACGGATCAAAGATATTAATCGATCGGTCATGTTCATCTCAACACTGCTCATCTTTGCACTACGGGGCAAAGATATTCATCAAGAAATCATTCATCTTTGCTTCTACAGCCAAAGATATTCAAGAATATCATCATTTAGGATGAGGAGGATGATGAAAAATATTTTAAAGGAAACGAATCCAAAAAACAAAAGAACAATATTAAGGATTCGTATTTTAAACAATCCAAGTTCAAAAATACTTCATAAGTAATCGAGTGGGGTGAAATTCAAGAATGATCAAAACATGGATACAATCAAAGCTAGTATCCGAATAGATATTTTTGGACGAAGAAGAAGAAATTTTATTTTTCTATTGAATAGTCTTAGTTCGTGATTAAATAAATAGTCGATATCGTGAATAGTAACCCGACACCAAAAGATAGAAATTTCACAAAAACATCATCACGCTTCTTGAATAATAGTACTCATAAATAAGAACTCGTGAATAAGAACTCGTGAATAAGAACTCTGACATGAAAAAGTTCCAAATTTGATAAAATTTCCAACCAATATTTCTAAGATAATGATATTGAAGAAATAATATCATTTTCGAATAAAATAAAGATCCCTTACCTCGAAAAGACAAGATTTAAGTTGAACACAGGATATAAAGCTATGACTTGAACTTGCACCAGATAAAGCAATACTCAAAGTATACTCAAAATACTCACAAGAATACGCTCGATAATATAGAGAGAAAACTTGATTTAAAGTGTGATTTTTAATTCTAACCTAAGCACCTATTTATAGGAAAATGCTTAGAACACCAAATGAGAAATTTATTAAAATATTAATATTTACAAAACACATTCCTACGCCCACTTTGAAATCTGATTTGACCACCAAGCACATGTTAAAGATGGCCACCAACATTTGAAAAAACGTTTTCTTAAAAACATAATTAAAACTTCCAAAAATCAATTATTTCAGAGCTTCTAACTTAAATAATTCATAATAAATAGCCCTTTTATCGGAAAATTCAATCTCGCAAATTTTTATAGGAAATTCAATTCTCTACAACTTTACGTAAGAAAGTTTCTCCAAATTCCAAGCGAAAATTGGACCGAAATCACATACTGGACGATTTTACGTGCTATAATCAAATTTCACCAAGAAATGGGGTCCACCGACACACAAAACATGTGTTCATCATTTAATGCAACAAAAATACTCTTCCTCCTCGTATACTCATATATCCCACATTCATTGTAAAAATATCATCATTAATATATTATTAAAATATAATAATATATTTAAATGAATTATTTTATCAGAAAAAGATAAAATATTAATTTTCAACAATTGTCACATTAAAAATTTTCTCCATCTATATCCACATAAAATTAATATTTTCCTCATCATATAAATCAATAATTAATTATTCACAAATAATATTACAGAATCACGATCTTTGGCAACCAGTAGCTCCTGGAAAGAGGGGGCTTTCCAATAAGAATTTCTCCTTCTTGGGCCTTGCAATTAGGTGACCAAACCTCTCCTTAGATGTAACTTTCTAGACATTGCCAATAATGTTTTCTAATAATATTATTCAGATAATATGAATTATTGCTTCGATAATAGAAAATACTGTGTAATGACAATTTATTGAAACAACAGTAATATAAAATATCAATGCAGCAATTATTGAATCAATAAAATAAAATACTGAACAGTAATTACTGTAACAATTATTGAGTAGTGCCTTCTTACGTAAGAATCAATAATTGGTGCAATACCGTGTCTTCTTGTCAACAACGCGATTAGTGTGTTTTAACCACCGGGTATTCAAACAGTATTGACGATAACAACTATGTCGTTATTTATAAACAACTTATATTTGTCGTTTTCTTCATCTAATCGCTTTCCGTTATGGGGCCCATAAAAGACTCATACTGTCGTATTTAATATTCCCCCTGATCTGAATATTCCACGACCAAACGAATATTCCCAAGCAATAATGAATATTTTATAACCACTTCCTTATTCGAAATATTTGCGTATTTTACCCATAACTATACACATTAATCAAATCAACCCTTACTATTTTAAAATAATAAATAGAGGAAAATAAATTTCATTTATTAATAATTTGGGGTCTTACAACCTCCCCTCCTTATGAAATTTCGTCCTCGAAATTGACGTACGTACCTGGTGTTTCAAAAAGATGAGAATACCTCGCTTTCATTTCCGTTTCTAACTTCCAGGTCATTTCCTTAATAGAATGGTTTCTCCACAAAACTTTAACTTGTGGTATAACCTCGGTACATAGGACATGTTCTTTCCTATCCAAGATCTTGACAGGTACCTCCTCGTACGTTAAGTCTTCTTATCTCGTCGTCGGTTTCTAACTCAATGACGTGGTTCGGTCGTCATAACATCGATACGTGAAAAACGCTATGAACACGCCACATACTTGGCGGTAAAAACGAGTCTATAGGCCACGGTTCTATTCGATCGAAAATTTCAAATGGATTAATAAATCGAAGGTTTGAGCTTTCCTCACATCACCGATTCTCGCTTTTGAAATAACAACTTCTTGCCTCCTTCTTCAAATTCATCACTCGGTGTGTATCTTGAACAACTTTAACTTTATCGATTAAAGTCGATTATACTCAGATATCATCGCTGGGGTACCTAGAGTTTTCATCTCCATCTCTATTATTTGTAAATTATACAAAATGAGTCTTTGACAATATCGTACTTTCGATTTGTATACGATCTTCTACTCAACACGTCACCTACCACATTCGCTTTTCGAGGATGGCATAGTCGAAACATGTCTTTGAAATGAGTCTCCTCTTGAGTTCTTCGCTCTTCCCACATTCCTTGCTCCCATTCAATTTTGTATCTCTACGAGTCACCGTTAATGGAATAGTGATTCGAGAATATCCTTCAACGAATCTCCGATAATAACCAACTAAGCCTAGAAAGCTACGATTTTAGATTCTGACTTAGGTTGTTCTCAACTATGACTCATATCCCAACCTTGGATAGCTTGTTAAAATGACACCTATCGGGTTCTACTCGCGCATCGAATATGGTGTCCCCACGAGATGCGGGCTTTGCATTCCACAAAGGAAGTCACCAGATAAAGGCTCGGTACCAAATTCTATAGTTGAATTTTTAACTCCTTGAAGTTCAATAGAGCCATTCGATATGAGATTTTAGAAATGAGTTTTGTCTTTGGGTTCAAAGTCGATACAAAATTTAATATCAGGCTTTGGGAGTAAGCCAAGAAATTCTTCAGGAAATACGTCAGGAAAAATCAATAACAACAGGAATATTATTCAAATCTGACGTGTCTTTATTCAAATCCATAACATGGACTAAGAAAACTTGACATCCATAATAAACGAATGACTTCATGGCTTGATATGAAAATTTTTGACTACAATGGTTTGATTGCTTGAATTCGAATAACAGGTTACTTAGGAATATGAAAACTAACAACCTTACGAAAGTAATCAATTTCGGCATGATGAGTAGTTAACCTTAAAATCACATCAAAAGCAAATATCTCTATAGAAATAAGGTTAACAAGTAATGTGATAGTGCCAACCTGAATCAAGCAAGATTTCTAAACAACGGATGTAATGAAAGTTTCTCCTAACGGAGTCTCCATAAATAGGTCAAAGTCTAATTTCTCCGTAATCAAGTTCAAACGTTGAATATGCAAAGCAAGAGAGATAAAAGATTGGGTAAAACCTAGATTCTAGTAGAAAGTATAAACTTCGCAAGAATTTATAATTAACTAACCTGCTAACTTCGTTCGGGTTCCTCGCATTTTGACCTTCCCATCACGACAAACGCTTCTTCCGGAACCGCTGACTTTGACTTTTCTCGGGACATCCTTTTTGAGTCACCATTCCTACTGGATCTGGTTTCGATACCGTATAATCTCGAGCGATATGTCCTTTTTCCACAATTATAGCATACCTTAAACCGTTGTGGGCGGTTTGGTGATATGTCCCTCTTTCCGCATTTGTAACATACGATGATGGTCTTTCTCCTCCCTTGGAACCAATTCTCTTGGGCTACCGACGTCTTCACACGGTCGTTGTTGAATCTCTTTTTAAAATCTCCTCCCGACTCGCTTCTTCTATTCTAATGGCCGTGATTACCACCAGAGTGGTTACCGCCTTTGTCCGTATTCTTCTTTCTCCGCTGGTTATCACTATTCTGATGACTGCTATCTTTGGTATGATCCTGGTTATGGTCCTCGGTTGACGTATCGTTATCTCGCCTAACAACTCGAGCCACGCTGACAACATCTGAATAGAGAAAAAATTTATAAGAAATGAGATCTTGATGTATGTCGGGTTTCAAACCTCTCGAAACATCCGCGTTGTAAGACCCGAATTTTATGAAATAAAATTATTCAATTTTTCTTATAATTATTATTCAATTAAATGGTTAAATTGATAAAAGTTTAAAGTTATGGGTGAATTATGCAAATTTTAGAAAATACATGATGGTATAAAATATTCATTGTTGTTTTGAGAATATTCGTTTGGTCGTAGAAAATTCTTTTTATCGGGAATATCCGTGCATGACACGAAGCTTGATTTGTGTGGGCCCCATAACTTGAAAGCGATTGGATGAAGAAAACGACAAATATAAGTTGTTTATAAATGACAGCCAGAATAGTTATTACTGCTAATAATCTTGTTAAAATACTTTCGGTGGTTAAAAACACATGGAAGACACTCAGTATTGCACCAATTATTGATTCTTACGTAAGAAGACACTACTTCAATAATTATTACAATGTAATTATCGCTCAAAGATTTTATTTTATTGATTTAATAATTCTTTGATTGATATTTTATATTATTTGTTGTTTCAATAATTGTCACTTCACAACGTTTTTTCCATTATCGAACAATAATTCAAATTATTTGAATAATATTATTAGATAGCATTATTGGCAATGTCTAGAAAGTTCACAAGTAGAGGTTTGGTCACCTAATTGCAAGGCTACGCAGGTAAGGAGAAATTCTTATTGGAAAGCCCTCTTCCAGGAACCGCTCTGTTGTCAATATTGTGATTATGTAATATTATTTGTGAATAATTAATTATTGATTTTTATGATGAGGAAAATATTCATTTTATGTGGATATAGATGGAGAAAATTTTTAATGTGAAAATTATTAAAATTAATATTTTATCTTTTTCCGATAAAATAATTCATTTAAATATATTATTATATTTTTAATAATATAATAATGGTGATATTTTTACAAATGAATGTGTGATATATGAGTATATGAGAAGGAGGAGTATTTTTATTACTAAAAATGTTTAAAACATGTTAAACATGTTCTGTGGACCCCATTTCTTGATGAAATTTGATTATAAACAGAAAATTGCTCGCTTTATTGATTTCTAATCCATTTTTGTTTGGAATTTGGAAAAACTTTCTTCCGCAAAGTTGTAGAGAATTGAATTTCCTATAAAAATTCCCGAGATTCAATTTTCTGATAAAAGGGCTATTTATTATGAATTATTGAAGTTTTGGATTAATTAATTATCATTTTTGGAGTTTTAATTAATTAATTAAGAAAACGCTTTTTGACATGTTTGGGGCATCTTTAACATGTGTTTGATGGCTGAAAATTTGATTCTAGGCATGCGTGAAAATTATATATATATATATATATTAATATTTTAATAAATTTTACTAACTTTGGTGTTCTAAGCAATTTCCTATAAATAGAGTCTTGGGGTTATAATTGAAAATCACACCAAACCCAAGTTTTCTCTCTATATTATCGAGCGTATTCTTGTGAGTATTTTGAGTATACTTTGAGTGTTGCTATACTCGATGCAAGTTTGTTCGATGTTATTCCAATCGAAATCTTGCTTTTCTTTTGAGGTAAGGGATAATAAGAGATTTTTAAGGGTGATTATGTTTTCAGTTTTGTATTTTTTTCCGGACCTTCAAAAATTCTGAAAAAATTTGAAATGATATTTTGATGAGTTTTTTTTATTGTGTCAAAAAATGGCGATTTTTGGATGTATAGATTAGGAGTTATGGATTTTATGAGAAAAGACTATTTTAAAAGTAATCGCTTATAACTCCTTGTGATTAACTCCAAAATTGATGAAATTTTTATTGTGAGTACATCTATATAATATCAGTATACCGTGTAAATTTTAGAATTTTTGGATAAAAGTACAATTTATGATAAATGTCTGAATATTCGGTGGTTTTGGCCATGTGAAAAATAGTAAATAAATTTTAAAAGTTTTGAGAAAAATATATATTCAATATGGGACTATATTCTTCTAAATCCCAGAAAAGAAATATTTTTAAAACTGATTTGGTATTTTTCATGAAAATGTTCTAGTTATGAGTAAATGAATTAAATATGTTATGTGAATTAAGAAAATTGGAAAATATGATTTTATGGCTTGAGAATTATATATGAGATATATGCAGATTTTTGATGAGGGTTTTGGCTATTGGTGATGAGATCTTATGAGGTTGGCATTTTAAGATGATTAAATGCATTTATTAGTAAAAGTGTAAACAATTAAAATAAATTGTTTATAAGTTTAAGAAATGATTAAAATATTGTGGTAGTATTAATAATATTAGATTATGAGATTATTAAGTGATTTATAACATTTTGATTAAGTTGTTATGAAATCATTGATTTATGAATCTTACTCTTGAGATTAAATCTATATGTTGATTATATTGTTTTTATATAACATTCTTATAACCCTAATGATGATATTTCTCTTTGACTTGAGTGTAAAGATGGATAGATTATTGGTATGATCGTGACTATAGGTTCTCTTTGGCCAGTAGTGCAAAGTTGAATTGTTGATTGGTATGATCATGACCATTGAATTTATAATTGAATATCTTTAGTTTAAGTGCAAAGGTGAATTGATCAACATATATGGTTATAATTATGGTTTATATAAATTATGAAATAATTATGTATTTCTTTGAGATATGAATATCTTTGGTCCGTAGTGCAAAGATGACTTGTTGATGAATATCTTTGGCTGTAGTGTAAAGATGAATTTGACTTTTCTGGGACATCCTTTTGAGTCACCATTCTCATTTGATCGGTTTTCGATAAGTATAATCTCGAGCGATATGTCCTTCTTTTCCACAATTATAAGATACCTTAAACTGTTGTGGGAAGTTTGGGTGATATGTCCCTTTTCCCATTTGTAACATACTGATCGATGGTCTTTCACCTCCTCGAATCATTTATTCTTTCGGCCGACGTCTTCATACGGTCGTTGTTGAATCTCCTTTTTAAAATCTCCTCCCGACTCGCTTCTTATATTCTCATGGCCATGATTACCACCGAGTGGTTACCGCTTTGTCCGTATTCTTCTTTCTCCGTTGGTTATCACTATTCGATGATCTTTATCTTCTAGTATGATCCTCGGTTATGGTCCCCGGTTGAACGTCTTTCGTTATCTCGCTTTCTAACAATCGAGCCCTCATTGACAACATCTGAATAGAGAGAAATTTATAAGAAATGAGATCTTGATGTATCTAGGGTTTTCAACCTCTCGAAAACATCCGCCGTCATCGTTCCTCATTCTCCACCAAATGAGGTCTGAAACTGGATAACTCCGCGAACTTCACCTCGACTTTGGGACACCGCCATGTTATTCTCGCTCAGATCTAATAAACTCCACTTCCTTCATATAGCGAATACTTTCGTAAAGTATTTGTCATAGAACATTTCTGAAACGTCTCCCATGACATCCGAAAGGCAAATGGATGGGTACGCTTCACGATTCCCACCAAGATGTCTGCCTCGTTCTGAACATAAAAGTAGCGAATGGAACATTTTGTTCTCCGCATCCCAAGACATCGAATATCTTGGTAATTTGTTTGACCCACGTCTCGCTTTTAATCGGATCCGCTTTCCCTGCACTGGTGGTCCCAACTCTTTGAATCTGCTGTTTGTGACCACCGTGAAATTCTTATCATTTCTCCTCAGTATTTTGAACACGAGTCTCCTAAATGCGATTTTGCATGAATCGGAAAAAGCTTCTAAACATCCCTCGCTCATCATCCGCCGGTGGTGTTGTTCACGGGAGGTACATTGTCGACTGTTGCCGTTCTCCTCGTTGGTAAAGACAGCATCTCCACGGTCTCATTTACTCCATTCATTAATATTCTCATTAGACATTCTCAAATCATCGCCATAAAACAAGGGTTAATTAAGGAAATCAATATATCACATAATATCCCTATATACTTAACCAACTAACAAATAAGCTTAGGTAGTGACACACTAAAGCGAAGGATTTACTCATCTCTCCTCCTAGTTCTATTCCCCGATCTCCGCCAGATCATATCCTAAGCTCGATACATTGTGGCCAGTGACGCCCCCAAAATAGGTCCATTCCATCCAACCCATTCTGAAATCGCCAAATATATAGTACGAAATAACTACAACTTTATTATTACAACATATAAACCGTGAGTTTAAATACGATATTTCCATCTGCATAATATCCACACGCAAATAAATTCCCATCATAATTATTGATACATTATTTTACAAAATGGTGAGGACTACTAAACAACTCTCTCTAGAACCTTCATTTCATACCCCGACTAAGTATTTCTCGCTACATTCTCGCCTCCCGAGAAGAAAAATGGAACAAAAAGGAAAAGGGTGAGCTCAACTAGCCCAAAGAAAAAATATTATGACTAAGATAATATACAACAAATTATCGTTAGCCTTCACGAGGAAAATCTAATAGAATACAATAGACAACCAGCTTTTAAATCAACAAATGCAATGAAACAATAATTCATTAGAAGAGTTAAGTAGAGAATACAAACTACTATCTTCTATATATGAATTTAAAAGTTCATCGTCGATATTTTATCCCCGTAACATCAATCAATATATATCTGAATCAAATATTCATCTTTGCACTACAGGCCCAAAGATATTCATCGGATTAGTCATGTTCATCTAAACACTGCTCATCTTTACTACGGCCAAAGATATTAATCGATCGTTCATGTTCATCTCAACACTGCTCATCTTCACTTTCTGAGCCAAAGATATTCATCAAGAAATCATTCATCTTTACTTACGGGCCAAAGATATTCATAATATCATCATTTAGGTCTGAGGATGATGAAAAATATTTTAAAGGAAACGAATCCAGTGAAACAAAAGAACAAATATTAAGGATTCGTATTTTAAACAATCCAAGTTCAAAAATACTTCATAAGTAATCAGAGTGGGGTAAAATTGAAGAATAATCAAAACATGGATACAATCAAAACTAGTATCCAGAATAGATATTTTGGACAAAAAGAAGAAATTTCATTTTTCGGAGAATAGTGTCGTATTCGTTAATAGTGTCGTATCGTGAATAGTCTTGGTATCACGTGAATAGTAACTCAGACACCAAAAGATAGAAATTTCACAAAAAAACATCATCACGACTTACGTGAATAAGACTTTACGTGAATAATAACTCATAAATAAGAACTCATGAATAGTAACTCGTAAATAGAACTCATGAATAAGAATCTCGATACATGAAAAGTTCTAAATTTGTTAAAATTTCCAACCAATATTTCTAAGCATAATGATATTGAAGAAATAATATCATTTTCGAATAAAATAACATCCCTTACCTCGAAAGACAAGATCTTCTAGTTGAAACAGGATATAAAGCTATGACTTGAACTTGCCACCGTATAGCAATACTCAAAGTATACTCAAAATACTCACAAGAATACGCTCGATAATA
The DNA here is from genome assembly GCA_020205605.1 of Panax ginseng. Classification (NCBI taxonomy): domain Eukaryota; kingdom Viridiplantae; phylum Streptophyta; class Magnoliopsida; order Apiales; family Araliaceae; genus Panax; species Panax ginseng. Next base: position 129,935,123 of record CM035144.1, read on the forward strand.
TAGAGAGAAAACTTCAGCTTAAATGTGATTTTCAATTCTAAAATAAGCACCCTATTTATAGAAAATCTGCTTAGAACACCAAAGTAAAAAATTTATTAAAATATTAATATTTACAAAACACATTCCTACGCCCACTTTGAAATCTGATTTGACCACCAAGCCACATGTTAAAGATGGACACCAACATTTGAAAAACGTTTTTCTTAAAAAATATAATTAAAACTTTCAAAAATCAATTATTTCGGAGCTTCGGAACTTAAATAATTTATAATAAATAGCCCTTTTATCAAAAAATTCGAATCTCGCAAATTTTTATAGGAAATTCAATTCTCTACAAATTTACAGAAGAAAGTTTCTCCAAATTCCAAATGAAATTGGCCAAAATCCACATACTGACGATTTTACAAAATATAATCAAATTTCGGTCCAAGAAATGGGGTCCACCGACACACACAAAATGTGTTAATCATTTAATGCAATAAAAATACTCTTCCTCCTCATATACTCATATATCCCACATTCATTGTAAAAATATCATCATTAATATATTATTAAAATATAATAATATATTTAAATGAATTATTTTATCAGAAAAAGATAAAATATTAATTTTCAACAATTGTCACATTAAAAATTTTCTCCATCTATATCTACATAAAATTAATATTTTCCTCATCATATAAATTAATAATTAATTATTCACAAATAATATTACAGAATCACAAGATCTTGTGACGGTAATTCCAAGGAAAGAGGGGCTTTCGAATAAGAATTTCTCCTACTTGCCTTGCGATTAGGTGACCAAACCTCTCCTTAGATGTAACTTTTAGACATTGTCAATAATATTTTTTAATAATATTATTCAGATAATATGAATTATTGCTTCGATAATGGAAAATATTGTGTAATGACAATTTATCAAAACAACAGTAATATAAAATATCAATGCAAAAGAATTATTGAATCAATAAAATAAAATCTTGAGCGATAATTCTCGTAACAATTATTGAGTAGTGCCTTCACGTAAGAATCAATAATTGGTGCAATACCGCAGTGCTTCTTCTTCAACAACGCCAGACAAGGTGTTTTTAACCACCGGGTATTCCAACAAGATTGATGGTAACAACTACGCTAGATTATATAAACAACTTATATTTGTCGCTTTCTTCATCCAATCGCTTTTAGTTATGGGGCCCACAAAAGATACAATTGCATTTAATATTCTCACAAACAGTCTAATATTCCACGACCAAACGAATATTCCCTAAACAATAATGAATATATTTATAACCACTTCCTTATTCAAATATTTGCGTATTTTACCCATAACTATACACATTAATCAAATCAACCCTTACTATTTCAAAATAATAAATAGAGAAAAATAAATTTCATTTATTAATAATTTGGGGTCTTACAATTTTCATTAAATCATCAATGATCATGACTATACCGAATAAACCCTGATCATAATCATACCAAAAACTATTCATCAACGACATTCACGAATAATGAGGGACTTTTATCACATTATTTATAATAGGTCATGATTATCTTAGAATGATCCTAGTTATAATCATACTAAGTCCATCTATGCACGTAAGCCAAAGATGACTTTCAACATAATATAACATGAGGATGATGACAATAACATAATAATTCAATAAAACAAGTTCAAGAATTAATTTATCTAGGAACTAATAATGTCCAAATTGTCAACATGATACTTCTTTGTAAAGTAAAATTCAAGAATGCTCAGAAGAATATTTGCATGAAAAGATACTGGATGAAGCGCAAATATCAATGATATTCCACTAATTTCATGGAGTATAGAAGTCAAAACTTTAACCAACTGAGTATAATAAAGAATATATGAAACTGCAAATGGATTTTCACTCGCCATGCGGTAATTCAGGTATACAAATCATTTCCACAATTTAATAAGGAATGAATACAAATGATCATTCATCATGCATGTGGCAATCCACATGAGCAGAGTTATTCAAATGAGAATAATAAATGCGAATAATAAATAATGGAACCAGTCGGGTGAAATTCACACCGACGCGAGGATATTCCGCGAGAATAATAAATGCGGAATAATAAATATGGAACCGTGTCGTGAAATTCACACGCAAGCGGGGATATTAAAAGAATAATAAAGAAACGGAATAATAAAGAATTTTACCAAATATGCGATTAGATTAGCATAAACAGTTATTCCAACATAATAATAAAGAATGGAATAACGAAAGAAGATCACCAAGTATTGGATAAACCACATATACGGTCATTCCACCAAGTATAGGTAAACCGCATCTGAGTTATTCCAACAAAATAATAAAGAATGGAATAACATAAGGATTTCACCAAGTATAGGGTATCTGCGTATCTGAGTTATTCCAACAATATAAATAAGAATGGAGATAATGAAGTTCTCTTCGAAGAAGAAAAAGATAACACCCTCACTAGTAAAAGAAACTGGATATAGAAGTAGTGAAGTAATAGAATACTCTTCTTCTTTCTCTATATAATTTTCTCTATAAACTCTCTCTATAATTTATCTCTGAGAGTTTGAATGAATTAAGTAAGAAATAATGAAGGAATGAGCTTCTATTTATAGAAAAACTAAGAGTGGCTCTTGGTCTTAACGAAGGGTCAAAATGACTCTTGGTAATATTGAAGAGGCAACTACTATTTGCGAATGGTAATTAACTCTTGGAACACCGAAGAGGCAAATAACTCTTGAAAAGCTGAAGGGTCAAATAACTCTTGGAAAACTGAAAGGACAAGTAACTCTTGGAAAACTGAAAGGACAAGTTACTATTAAAACTCATGAATAGTAACTCATGAATAGTAACTCGTGAATAGTAACCTCGACATGAAAAGTTCTCCAAATACCATTGAACAATATAACCTCCGGACATCAATTATTATCGAAATAAATGTCAATTTTCACTAACACAAATAATTTCAACACAATGGAACTATCAAATTCATCTTTAATCAACACGAACTTATCCATCATTAATATCATAACTCACAATATTTAACAACCAGGTCGTTTCTAGGAAAGAGGGGACTTTCCAATAAGGTTTTCTCCCTATTGACGCGCAATTAGGTGACCAAACCTCTCCTTGACAGAACTTCTAGACATTGTAAATATTGCAATTTAATAATATGAATAACTTTGTCGTCTCAATTATTGATTTAATAATATAACATATTATGCACATGATACTGTGACAATAATTGGATCAATAATATGAGAGATATGATGCAACAATTATTGTAGCAATAATGCAGTATAACTGAGTGACTTCTTGCGTAAGCATCAATAATCAATCTGGTGTCTTCTTATGCGACCACGCCAGTATTCTTTATCTTTTACTACCGGGATAGTTCAATGATGATAATGGTAAAACCTCCGTATTATTTACATAAAATATTTTTTTGTCGTTTTCTAACTACGACGATTATTACATTAATGGGGTCCACCAATGATTGTGTGCGTCGTCACGGATATTCCCGACAAAAAGAATATTCCCAATTAAACGAATATTTATAACAACTTGCATACTTTGCAAAATTTTCAAATACTACCCACAATCACTATCTCAAATCCACACCATAATATAAAAAAATATTTCGAGAAATTTAAATTTTTATTTATAAAATTCGGGGTCTCACAATCTCCCTCCTTATGGAATTTCAAGCCCTCGAAATTTACGTGCGATACTGGTATGATAAAGAGGTGAGGATACCTTGAATACCTTTTATCGTTGAAAATATTAAATTCATCTTTGCAATCCGGCGAAGATATTCATTAACAATTCATCTTTGCTTACTGGTCAACCAGTATAACTAATAATTAATAGCCATCTTTGCACTACGGGCCAAAGATATACAACTATAAAACCAATAATCTTTGAGACTCAACTTAATAGTATCACGACCACGAATTATTCATACACTTCACGGGCCAGGATATTCGTGTTTTTCAGTCTGATCATGATTATACCGAATAATCCCCGGTCATAATCATACCAAATCCATCTATGCATCTACTGACCAAATATGACTTTTACCACATCATTTGTAACATTACTAATATGATTATACCGAATAATCCTCGGTCATAATCATACAAAGTCCATCTATCTTGCGTAAGCCATGTATGACTTTCACCACAATATAAGCATGAGGATTATGACAATGATATAAATAATCAATCAAAGCGAGATAAAGGATAAATATTAAACATTTATAATATAATTTATTCAGGGTTTAAGAATATTCCAATGTTATCAATCACTTAATAATCTCATAATCTAATATCATTAATATTATAACAATATTTTAATCACTTCTTAAACTTATAAATAATTTATTTCAATTGTTTACGCTTTACCATATAATGCATTTAATCATTCAAAAATGTCATAATCATAAGATATCATCACCAATGATCAAATCCCTCATCAAAAAAATATGCATATACTCTATATAGGATTCCCTAACCATAAAATTCTATTTTTCAATTTTGTTATTTCACAAAACAAAATCCTAACCATGTATTTGGCGACTCAAGATAGGTGATGCATACCTATTTTGGGGTTTCTGACTTTTTGTATTATGATTGTAATATGATCTTTGTAAACAATATGTTGTAATATGATTGAACTATTCTTAATAACAATATGTTGTAATATGGTAGAGTAACCTGTAAATTATTACATCATATTATTATTAAGAATATTACATCATATTGTTACTAAGAGTAGAGTAGCAAAGATTGTATTTAGTTTTTGTTTACTCTACTATATTCTACTCTAATAATTTATATCATATTATTCTATTATATTTAATTTTTATTTAGATAAAACATTATAAGTAAAGTTGTGTGTGTTATCAAAGTGATATTTAATATTGCGTGAAGCTAAATTGTTAATTTAAATTGCATAAATTTTTGTTATTTGAATTAGTTTTGGAACCGAAACCGCACCAATCACAAATAGTTTTATGTGCGGTTTTAAATTTATCAAACCGTATATAAACGGTTTCGTGTATGATTTGAATTTCAAATCGCACCATATTCACCCCTAGTTAGAAGATAAATTTAATTTTTTTTTATAGGAGGACAAAAAAATGGATAAAAATTTTAGATTGAAGGATCAAAAATTTGAGAGAGAGAGAATGTAAGAAACTGAGTGTATAAAAAAAAGTTAAGAGTGAGAGAACGTATGACAGATAAGTTAAAGTAATATAAAAAATTAATATATATATATATATATATATATATATATACGGTTCGAATCTTAAACTCACCATTTATCTAACATACTTTGTTCACCCTTTTTAGCGACGGACCTTACGACGATTCGGTCCATCGCTATATGTTGTCTGTCGCTAAAAATTAAGACGACGGTTACATATATAGCGACCAGACGAATAAATCTTCCCATCAAAATCATTAAAAGAAAATGAGCAAAGTATGATATATAAAAGGGTGAGTTTAAGATTTAATCAGATATATATATATATATATATATATATATATATATATATATATATATATATATATATATTAAAGAATGTATTTGATTGGATCATAATAATAATAATAATAAGTTTAAAATTTAAAATATGGATTAAATTTAAACTCATATTTCTTCAGATAAAATAGGCTCAAACTGAATAACCATTTTCAACCCATTTTGTTCGTTACTTTGTTTTGTTGTATCATCTGCTTGCTTGAAAAGTTCCGCCGAATTCGTACTTTACGTGGCTGAATCTGTTTTCATATTTTTGAACTATTTTTACTTCTATCAACTATGTCATTCATTTTTAATACATTTTTCGTTCTAAACTATAAAATTATTAATAAATTTTAAAAGTCAAATTAAAACACGTCCAAACTTAAAAAAAAAATATATAATTCACTAAACATTACTAAATAATAAAATTTATAACTAATAGAAAATTTTAAGTAAATATTTATTATTATATTAATTATGAGTTTTAAATTATCTTAAATTAATTTTAAAAAATTAAAAATAATATTATATTTAGAATAAAGTGAATATTTTACTCTTTTTTTTTAATTTTATAAAAGGAGTTGATATTTCATAATTAGTAATATGTATTAGATCATTTATAATATTCATTACTGTTTAGTTTATTAAATATCAACTTTGAGATATTTAAAGCACATATGGGAGACGTTAATCAATTCAGTCCCGGCCGAAATCAATTCAAAGAATTTGTTGATTGGCATAGAAATTAAATATTATAAATAATTTATTTAATTGTACTATAATAATTATAAATTTAAAATATAAATAAAACTATATTTAATCCATAAATATATAATTCAAACTCACGTCAACTCATATTAAAATTTTAATTATATTTTGTCAGGCCAAATCCATATTTAAGTTGGTATAGCCAAATCGATATATTTGGATCAGATCTAACGGTAGATATAAAAAATTGAAGGTCCCTCCGTTCATCACCACCGTCCAATAAAAATTAGGGTTTACATCATATTCTTTCTCAATCGCCTTATAAAACCTCACAGAGAGGTAAAGAGAGCTTCTTTGATACTTTTACAGATCATTCCGGCCTTCAACCCAGTGTAATAAGGTGTGAATTCTTAAATCGAGGATTGATGTTCCGATAATGCGACTGTTTTCTTTTGTTATTTTCCTGATTATCGTGCGCATTTTGTACACAACTCTGTATTGTCTATTCTGTTTTAATTTTTTTAACCATATATATATATATATATATATGCATAAATGTTCATATATATTTATATACACTTTTTGTATGCTGTTTGATTGCTGAAAAAATGAATACTAGTTTCCTCTTTGGTGCCGATGTAATGAAATATTTTCCAGTTCACGTTCAGCATAAAAAGATGCTAGCATTAAGATTTAACCTTGCATTTGATTTTGTTTTTTTCCATCTTACTTTATTTGGCTCTTTTTTCTGTTGCAACTGATTTGTAATATTGTGAATGGTTGTGGAATATGTATTTTGTGATCAAATAAAAAGTGCTATCCTTTTTGAAGAAAAAAATGTATTGGTGTACTGGGAATTTCTTTATTTACACGGCTTATTGACCGTTGATTTGAGGTTGTCTCTAAGTTCTATTAAATTGCAGCATCGAACTTTTGTCACTCTGAAGCAAAATGGGTGAAGGTGCTGTTATCCCAGAGTCGGTCTTGAAAAAGCAGAAAAGGAATGAAGAGTGGGCTCTTGCAAAGAAGCAAGAGCTTGAAGCTACAAAGAAGAAGAACACAGAAAATAGAAAGCTGATCTTCAACCGCGCTAAGTTATATGCAAAAGAATACGAGGAGCAGGTATAAGACATTTAATTAGTGTTGTTTAGAAATGCTATAATATGACCTTCCAATTATTTAAATGGATCATGTGTATTTTTTTCAGCAAAGGGAGTTGATCCGCCTGAAGCGAGAGGCAAGATTAAAGGGTGGCTTTTATGTTAATCCAGAAGCTAAGCTCCTGTTCATCATTAGAATTCGTGGGTAAGAAAATTATGTTTGCGGGGCTTTAAAAGTTGGTAGGGATCATGTGTTTTAACATTTTATAAACTTCTAGGATTAACGCCATTGATCCAAAGACCAAGAAGATCTTGCAACTTCTGCGTTTGAGGCAGGTAATGTCACTATTACAATTTGATGTGTTATCTATTAATTCTTTCTCTTTTATCTGTAGTCTATGTTTTACTTGTTAAATTGAGGTTGAAGTATAATTATTATATTATATTGATGCAGAATAATTGTTATTTAGTAATGTTAAGTCATGACTTCATGTTTATTGGAAGTGGGTTGTGGATGCCTTTGTTTTAGACCAACTAATTAAACTATTACGAATTCCAGCATGTGTTACTATTTTGTGGTTCCAGTTGTAATTAATTCATTACTCAAATTGAACATTGGCAAGTCTTCTAGGCCCTGTTTTGAGTTCTATTATAAGGTCTGAAAAAAGATGGATGCATCTTTGCTCGAACCTGAAAAATCAAAAGAGGCGCGTAGATTAAATCCTTGAGCAACGAAGTGTGCTAACCACTATGTCACCTTGAGGGACCATTATTTTGTTTGTTTTTAAATAATAGTTGTCTAGATTTAGCAATTTGGTTTAATGGGTATATAGATAGAAAGTCTGTTTTGTCCTTTCATTGATAGAACTACACTTTGCAATATACTAATTCCTTTCCAAATTATAAGAGAACCATAAAGAGGGTCATAACTTAAATCCTAACAATTAAGTGTGCTAGATTTAGCAATTTGATTTGATGGGGTATATTGTTTGAAAGTCTTTGTTTTGTCCTGTCATAGGCAGAACTCCACTATGCATACCACCTCTGATCCAAATTATAAGATTAATAGTGAATTTTGAAAGTCATTTTGACATATCTTTAAATTCAAAATTGTGATGATTCATTAAAAATTATGACATATTTCAATGATCTTGTATTTTTGGTTGGAGGGAGTACTTGTTTTGATGTCCAATGCACACTTCATTAATCAGCATACTTCTGTCTCTATGTTGCTTGTGATCATCTTTGCGTTCAGCATCATATATCTAATCATATATATGCAGTCATCTAAGAGAGCTTTTTCGTATATATTAGCAATTGTAAATTTCATGGATGTAATTGTACGTGGCTAAACAAGTAAGTCACTTCTCACTGCGTCCCAAGTTGGAGTACTCCAACCCAATAAGCCATATGCCAAGTGAAAACTAGCTATTTCATTTGGACAGCTGCTAGGGGTTATCTTACCAACAGTGTAACAACTGGTGCAACATGTGTAAAGGGGGGCGAGAAGAAACAGTGTAAGAACTACTCGTGCTAGGGACTTGTGGAATACTTTTTTACTCTCTTTAGGATGAACTTTGTTATGCGGAATGCCTAAGGTGGTAAGGTATCTTTTGGCTTGTTGGAATGGGGTGTGTATGAGCCACGAGGAATAAATGGGACATAGCCCCTCAATGTGTCATATGCTAAATTAGTAGAGAGCAAAGCATATATGTTCTGAAGGGGTTGAGTTTTTGGCATTTGAATCGAGTACATTAATGTCTGTGTTTACTATTACTTTTTGGGTTAAGGAGGTATATCTAGGGAGGAGTGATTCCCAGATATACCATCCGGGAGGAGTGAATTCCTTTTATAATTGTTTTTTAGAAGCGTTGGCACTTATATAGTTATTTGTTTCTGAAGTTTCTTGTTTTGTAGTTTTTGTTTGGGCAGCATCTCTAGGTGGGGTATCTTTATGGGCTGTGTGCTGTGATCTGGGTTCCTTGCTTGTTAGGGTTGTGCCCCCTACGGTGGTTTCTTTTGAATACATCTGATTTATATGAAAAGAATTATTTTTTCCTTCCTATGGATATCAAAACTGAGATATCGTAAAAACTTGTCCATTTTTGAAAGATTTACTTTAAATGGGCATGATGAGGTCCTGATGGAGCAGGATGTAAGTTGTAACTTGCACATGACATGAGTTGCAGGCAAGAGTTTCCTTCGGTTGTATGCCTTCTTAAAAGCAAAGATCTGTTGGTTTGGAAGTTGTGTGTTTTACTTGTGTCTTTTGGTTTAGTGCAATTTACAGTAATTGCAGTTACTTGATTCTTTTGTTTGTTGCCATTACTACCCCTCATTTTCTAATCTAGTTTCGGTCATATATATAATTATGTATATATGATCATTTTGCATTCTTTTTGTGTTTCAGATATTTAACGGTGTGTTCTTGAAAGTGAACAAAGCCACAATGAACATGTTGCACAGGGTGGAGCCATATGTGACCTATGGGTAAGAAATTATGTCATATATCATAACATATATACTCATTCAATTTATTTTATCGTGCAATTTGCTTATTAGCCACATGTAAATGTGTTCAGATACCCAAACCTAAAAAGTGTCAAGGAATTGATTTACAAAAGGGGTCATGGGAAACTTAATGGACAGAGGATTGCATTGACTGACAATACCATTGTTGAGCAGGTTATTGGTCAAAATAATTTGAATTCTTATGTTTGTATTGTTTTTTAACCCTTTTTAAAAGACATCTTGCCAGTTTAAACTTGTTTCTGTGTTAAACAGGCTCTGGGGAAGTTTGGAATTATTTGTGTTGAAGACTTGATCCATGAAATCCTGACCGTTGGCCCTCACTTCAAGGAGGCAAACAACTTCCTCTGGCCGTTCCAGCTTAAGGCTCCGCTGGGTGGTTTGAAAAAGAAAAGGAACCATTATGTGGAAGGAGGTGATGCTGGTAATCGCGAGGATTACTTGAATGAACTCATTAGGAGGATGAACTAGCTTTGTCCTGGCCCTGTTGTCTGAAGTTTTGATGATGTCTTATTGTCTTTGCACCTGTTAATTGTGCTTTTTGACGTTATTTTTTGAGTTTTATTTTGGATACTTGGAAAATCTAGTTAATACCCTTGTGGTCGGTTTGATGTTGTTGTGTTATTAGTTGGGTTCTTTAGCAAAGAATGCTACATTTGATCGCCTTGCATCTCAACTTCATTTTAATATTAACTTAATTATTGATATTGTTACTCCCTCTGTTCTTAAATAACTGAGGTTTAAGGATGTTGCATACAGATTAAAAAAATATTTAATATTTCAAAATATTTCTAATATACCCTTGATTAATATCTTATTAAATTATTTATCTCCACCATTTACTCCATAACTTTTCAATTTTTTCAAATGTTACTCCATAAAAAATTATTTCTCACCAAAAATGTTAAATGGAGTATGGTTTAAAGAATATAAAACATCTTGAAAAAGAGAAAGACTGAAAATAATTAAGGTGAGTATTAATGAAGCATATAATGATAAGAGCAAAATTGGAAAAAGGTAATAAAAATATATTCGTCTTTTAAAACATCAAATATTTTGGAACAAAACCATTCTTCTAAAACATAACATCAGTTATATGTTTTATTTCATTTTGCTACTAGTGCAGATGGCATCCCATTGCTTGTTGTTATTGGGGTTGAAACTTGTGGTGGTTTGGATGAGTGAATAGAAGCTAGTATTATTATGCCTTTGAAATTTTAAACTTTCAAGATATAGAGGATACGAATTGAAACAAAACAACTTGCCTTTATTTAGAAGGCCTCTCCTTGTCTCTTGATATTGTATGATAATTCTGGATTGATATCCCAAGTAAAAGGTTGGAACTAGACTTATTAAGGATGGATACATTACCCTATTATGTTAAATTATCAGTATCGGTAGTAGACGACAACAATACACCATATTTTTATTGTTGTGGATATTGTAATTAAAATTGATACAAATCAACTAGTTTATTATATTAAGTAGTATAATTGTTTCAAAAACCATTTGATGAACACATAAATTTTTCTAGATGAAAATTCTGACTTTTATCGTTGAAAATATTTTTTATGATTTTAATTTTTTGTAAGAATATTGACTATATTTCGATCATTACTAACAAAATTATTAAGTTGAAATAATTGATGTATTTAAGGGAAATGGAGGAAATGTGTACGGAGGAGGGGAGTCAAAACCCAAAATTACATGTAAACTGGACAAGTTCTGGTTTGATGCATCTGTTTTTGTTAAGTTTGTCTTTCCCTGTGTTAGCTTGTATGCCTCTAGTAAGGGGACAGATATTTTAGGACAGAGGGAGTGCTGTTGTGGGCCTAAATTATCAGGTCAGCTAAAATACTAGTAATGATTCAATCCCAAGCCTTTTATGAAAGTGGGTAACCGCTGGTCCTGGAGAAAATACGGAGTAAAACATAAGCAAGGGTAAAAGGAGTGGTGTAGAATCAGTGCGGCCCATGCCGGACCTGATTAATTGGACAGGGTTATCAGAATATGGATGCAGGGCCACATGAGTTCCTTTTGTATTTATCCAATTTAGGAATCCTGAGTCAGTACAGTACGTACACGATAAAGATGGAAGTTTCATCACCGTCCCTTTTTACAAGGACAACAAACATACATACATGCTTGATTGAATGAATATCCTTGTTGATTTTTCAGTCACCTTGGAAAAATGCTCAACAAGTTACAAATATTTACAATGCCAACCGGATATTAAGTAGTAGGAAATTGATATTTTTATATTTATTTTTACCTGCGCCCGTCTTTTTCAAAACTAAATTATCCAGCAGCAGCAGCAGCAGCAACAGCAACATGAGAACAGGTTTGATTAATTTATTGGTTGTAAACGAATGATTTAAGTGGATGCATACACTAATAATACATTTCTCATTTCTCTTATTAACCCTTTTGCATCGAAAAGAACAAACATAAGCCTAACAAAGATTCCAATTATCACTATTAGGTTGTTAGGTGAGGCTTAGCCCGTCGTTTAGGCATCAATGGAGGGAGAGAGGAGAAAAAAAGAAGACTCACGAGAAAGAAGATATGCTCCTCTGTAATACATTTATTGCAAGCAAGCAGATAAGAAAGTAAAATTAGATGGGAAATTAATTAATTAAGAATACAATTCCAAACGTCTGGAACAAAGAGTACAAAGAAACTTGCGTTTGACAAGGGAGCAAAAGGGGAAGAAGCAAAAACTCCACTTGCTTTCAAGATCCACAACTTCCACTTTGCCTCCACAATAGGGACATGCCCCCGGTGCTTGCTGTCTCCCTAATTCTCTCTCCTCTTCCTCACATACATACGTCAGGCACATTCTCAATCGATACGTATTCCACCCTTTCAATTCTCTCCCTATCAACTATCAACTATCAACACACACACGTGTATATATATATATATATTACCTCTCTCTATCTATCTATATATATATAGATATGCTCTGCTTTGATTTTGGACGACGTTGAAATGAAAGTAAGGTGCTCTTATCTATCTATGTATCTAAATACAGGGGGTGTATAGTTATATAGTTATGAGAAGCAGTGCAAAATTTTACTTTGACCCGGCCTGTTTTTACTTTTTACCATAAAATAGTAGTAGTACTAGTGTTGGCAATTTGGCGCAGGCCAAACTCCAAATGCGTGTCCAGGAGGCTTCTGTTACCACATGGCTAGTTAATGCTCCCCCTTCACTCAGGACAACACACTTAACATCCGATTTGACCATGCATGTGTTCGACTCTCTAAATGTGCCTGAACACCCACTAAAATTATAATTTTTTAAGATAAATGTCCAAAATACGCTAAGCCCAATCTCACTATCTCTCACCTAATTAAGTCACCACCACCACCACCTTCTATAAAAAAAAACCTCCATAATTAACCACCGACATTTAATTGAATCTAAAAATATATATATTGAGAAGGATTACAAAATCTTATATGAGATTTTAGAATATTGTAAAGCAAAGATTTTCCTCTCTTCTACCATGTCTCTCAAGATAAAAATTAATGCTATAAACTAAAACTAGAGATTTCTTGGTGTAGAAAAAAATGAATTTCATAACATTCCACCCACTTACATTTCAGTTCCATTAATATTCTACCAAAAACACACACAAATGTTTGAATTTATTAAGTTTGATTCATTTTTTATTTCTCAGCTGATATTATTTTTTATCTTAATTATGATTCTAATTGTCCATCAAAATCTCAATTTTCTTTTGTTTTTTATCTTTTATGTTTTAACGAATATTATACATTAATTTTTGTGAATATTTCAAAGGCTCAATTTGATTTTTAAATTTGAGTATTTTTGGTTAGTTTGAAATTCAATCGTAAGGGTTTAAAATTCATTAAAAAAACTAGTGTAATGGTAATTGTGAGTGTATATATGAAAAGCATAATCAAGGAGAGGATGTAGGATTTTGCCAAAAAATAAAATAAAATTTAGGTTAGGATTTACTTGGAGTTTGGGTGTTTGAGGTTAGGGATAAGGTTTTGGGGGGAAAATGTATTAGAATACTTCAGTTAACAGAGTTAAGATGGAAAATAAGTTTTCACTTGGTACATCATGTGTTTAAATAGTCTTCATGCAAGTCTTTATCTTTTCATAAATAGTTCATAATTTATTTTGAGAGGGAGTTTAGAGCATTCTTTTAGTTCGTTGTGTATGTTATTTATAATGTTGCTATAACACACGTTATCATTGTATTCTGAAAGACAAGTGTTGCTAACTCTAAGCAACAATAAAGATCAAGAACATAATTGTCTTGAGGACATAATATAAAATATTAACATTTACAAATTTACTTTTATAGTTTAACTTACTTGAGATAATTAGTTCAAATATATATATATATATATATATATATATATATATATATAGTGAGAGAGAGAGAGAGATCTTGCAATTTGTTGTTTTTGGTATGGTGATGAGAGGGTGGATGAAATTATATACATGAAAAACTAACAGGCTAACGCATGCATCGATCAAATAAGTAAATTAATAATAATGGATCCAAATTTTGGGTAAAGGTAAAGGATTAGTGGGAAAGGTTTAGCCGTTTAGCTCAAGCTAGCCATGCATTTTGGAAAGCATATATACATACATACGTTGTATTCATTCCAATGCACATGTTGTTGATCGTCTGTCTTTCAAATCAAGCCATACCAAATTCTCCCAAATCGAAAGTGAATTTTGTTGTTGCTGATCCCAAATCCAAATTAATATTATATTATAATTTAAATTTTTTTATAAATTAAGCAAAATTTTGTTAAAAAAAATTATTTTTAAGTTTTAAAACAAAATGAGTATATACATCTGCTTAATGTTGCACGTGTGTGTGTGTGTAAGAACGTAGAACGTTTGTTAAACTAGGGTCTAGGAGGATAAGGTAGAATATTCCAGTTATCATCATTTTCTTGAATTAATTTTAAAAATTAACAATGATTAAATAATATAAAATAGATGGTGCATTATACATGAATGAATCAACATCCTATTTTCTTAAGCTTTTTAATATAATTAAGTTTCAAATACTATACATATATGTGTATATTGTATGTACACCATACGTTTTGGAAATAAAAATGATGAATATTAATTGTCTGTCCTTTTATATATATATAGGGATGTATGTATATACACAGTTGTGTATTACATAGTAGAACTATGGCGACGAGTTTTTTAGACTATAACGACGGTTCATCCGTCACCATAGACATAATAACTATAGAAATCCGTCGTCATAGCCCAAAAAACCGTCGCCATAGTCGATTGTATAATACACAATTGTATACATACATTTTTTTTATATATATATATATATATATATATATATATATATATATATATATATATATATCTGATGCGGATCAAGTGTATCACTTATCTTACTCACCAGTGTTCACTCCCTCTTTATTGACGGACTAAGATACGGTTTGAGGTTATATAACCGCCGT
The DNA here is from genome assembly GCA_020205605.1 of Panax ginseng. NCBI lineage: Eukaryota > Viridiplantae > Streptophyta > Magnoliopsida > Apiales > Araliaceae > Panax > Panax ginseng. The sequence goes on from CM035144.1 coordinate 129,950,483, forward strand.
AAATACTTTTTTAGCGACACTATATATTGTCCATCACTAAAGTATGACGACGGCGGTTGTATAACCGAAATCGTTGTCAATCAAAATCGTTAAAAATAAATGATGAGTAAAATAAAAGGTATGCATTTGATCCAAATCGTATATATATATATATATATATATATATATATATATATATCACCTAAACTGAGCCTGCTATATTAGACCAGCAAACATGGGGCCATTTGAGGGGAGGGAAGGGGAGGAGAGGGAAGGGGTCATTAATTCAATAATTTCACAAGAGCTTTTCAAACAACTTTCTCGTCTTAGTTGCATCACATCACTCATTTGAGTATCTTTTTCCAAGTTTGGATAGGCTTTTGTTCCATTTACCTACCTAGCCTATATCTATAGTAAAGAATATAAAATTTCACTAAATTTTGGTACCATTCTCATCCAAAATAAGAATTTAATGTTATTAAATTAATTTAAAAACTGATATTTCCACACTTTAAATTGATATTTTCACATGAATCTCATGAAAGCGAGATTCACTCATTAAAATCAGTTACCGATTAATTTTTATCCCAATTTATCATTTATTGTTATTAAACTAAAGAATATAAAGCCTCACTTAATTTTGGCAACCACATATTTTGGTACCATTTTCATCTCAAATAAGAATTTAATGCTACTAAATTAATTTTTATCCTAATTTATGTCATCGATCCCAATTTATCATTTATTATTATTAACCTATTATAATTTAGCATTTATTTTAGTAATAATGCCTTATGACTCGAAATAAATTCGAAGAGTTTAATCGATACTCTCCACTTGAACTTTTATGGGAAATGATTTATAATAAATATTTTTTATTGATCAAAAATGAACAAATACTATCTCTATCGTTCAATATAGGAACCAACGACCAAAATTATAATTGAAAAATTTACGTTTACTACTGTTAATTGACAAATTAAATATTTATAAATATTAATTAAAACAAACCGTTGCCTCGCACGAGTTAGAAAGCTGGTTATTTTCTCAATGCCATAAAACAACTCATAGATATATATCCATACTAGTATTATACTTTCACAATTTCAAAGTTTGGAAATATTTTTATTTTATATTACAATCCTGTATTTATAATTTAATTACACCGTCTCAATTTCCTAAGTATGTTACTGAGTAAGAATACGAGTCATGTAAAATTTCACGTGATTACTTATATATTTTGTCACAAAATACAGGTTCCATCAAATCGTCTGGACCTACAAAACAAAATCATGCTCCATCAATAGGATTGAGAGATGTTATCACCCTTTGATTTGTTTTTGAACATTTAATAGATGGACACGTATTACTGAGGAGTGAGGACAAGCACAGAATAAAGCTCAAGAAAACGACAAGTTATGTACTTGCTAAATTTATTTTTTTCTGAAATTAACTGCAGTAAAATTATTTAGGCGCTTTGCATTTCTCTGAATCCCTGACCCTGACCCTGACCCTGACCATGGCCATCATCACCACATGCTCCACAAACTGAACTGACAAAATATCCTTTTTTAGATTTAGGAAGTTTTGCATTATTACTACTTTCAAATTATCATATATTATAAAATTAATTTCATAATAAATTACACATGGAGAGAAACATTGATGCAGTAGAACGAGAGAGTAAAAGAAAACTAAATAAATTGACTAGCAACAAACATGTGATTGAATTCCAGTAAGCCTAGGTTGACCCAAACAATTCAAAGTTGAACAATTAATTAATTCCACAAGGACTAATTAGATTACCCAAATTTGAAACCGTCCGGTATGCATGTTGGCCGGCCGGCCGGGGTTAGACAATTCTCTGGGGGAAAAATAATGAAAAATTGAAGAAATAGTGGTAGTAGAAGTAGTAATAATCAACCGAAAAATTCTCTAATTTTGGATCTCCATCAGTTGATTAACATAAATATCATATCATAAACGAAGCTATTTCATGCATGATTTTGGTTTTGTTTTTGGGTTTAATTGAATTGGGAATGATATGAATACATACTATTGATTCAAAACCAAATGCTTGGAACAAAGAGTACACAGATACTTGCGCTTGATCCTGAAGCAAATGGGGATTAGAAAGCAGAACCTGGTTTGGGTCTCCACGTCCACCGCCTGCACCTTCCCTCCACAGTGAGGGCAATTTCCGGAAGCTTCTTTTCTCCCCAGTTCTCTCTCCTCCACTTCATCACACACCAAACACATTCTTATTTAATTCCCAAGTATTGATATATGCAGGTTAATTAATTGGATTTGTGGATTCCTCTTTTATACTACGTGAGTATTCAATTGAGAATATTTGAGACATTTCGGTCGGCAATCGGCATAGGCACCATCGTTTTCGCTTAAGTTTCTTTTTAAATCACGCGTGGTTAGTTTCTACCAAAGCAAGTCCCACGTGAGTTTTTCATTTATCGAAAGAACTATAGAAAATATATTAGAATTAAATATATAAAAAAATGATTCATAAATATAAATTTTTATAGGGTATATATCATTTATACTATTAAAGATAAAAAAAAAAACTTTCAACATTAAAAATTGAAAATCGACATCCGCTACTACTAATAATAACAGACGTTTAAAAAAAATAATTAATAAACCCTTAAATGTTAAGTCAAACCCTTATTCTGATTAGCGTCCACTGCTAATAATAGTGAATGATGTGTTTTTTTACTATTCGCTACTATTAGTAGTGTATGTTGATTTTTAATTTTTAATTCTGACCTTGTTTTCAATTATATAAATGGTATATTTCCTATAAGGATCCATAGCAAATACATATTATAGATCATTATATTTAATAGAGTTGACAAGAAATCTACCTTATTTATGAAACAAAATCGTTGATAAAATCTTAGTTTAGTGATTAAAATTAAGGTACTGTTGTTTTTAAGTATCAAGTTTGTGATTAAGGTTATGAAAAACTCAAAAACATGCCGATTTTTCATCTAATTTTGAATACAATAACAATCATCTACCACCCTTTACATGAAGAGAAATAAAGCTCCTAAAAGAAAAAAAACATGACTCAGCACAAGATTTGGAAGAAATTTTATTTTTACTCTAAATTACGTGAGAGTAATTTTAAAATTTTTTACAAATGGAAAGGACTTTAAAATTTTTCAACAATTATATATATATTTGAATTAAATATATAATAGAGTTTAAGGAATAACTATCTTATTTATGAAAGAAATTCATTATAAACTTTTGTCCTAAGTAGAAAAATTAAAAATATGAAAAAACTCGAAAATCTGTCTAATTCTCATCCAAAATATAAAATTACTATTTTTCCCATGTAATTTCCACTAGTGTTTGGAATAAGATTCTAAAAAACAAGTGAAATTAATTTTAGAAGAGGGTAAGTAAATGCTACATAAGCAGTATGAGATCTAATGATTTTTTTTTAATTACTTAAATTTTTATTTAAAAATAATATTTTTATTTAAATATGAAACAAGTTATATTCTTAAAATGTCTTATATGGAGTCCAGCTCACACATTTTCCTAGAAATTGATTATGAATTTGAGCAAGGATTATGATTGGACAATTTAACATGCATATAAGATCTTAACTTTACAATCAATAATAGTAAAGTAAAAAAAAATTGTCATCACTTTTTTGGTTAATTTGTGGTGGTCAATATGACCGAACTACCCATTCTCGAGAGGTGGACATCAGTTTGGATCGCATTGTTAAAATAATTAAAATGTAAAAAGCGAATAATGCAAGAAAAAGGAATAATATCATTCCGAGCCCAGGAAGATCTGGACTAAGTTTGGGCCTTACGTAATTCGTACGATAATGTCCTTATACCCAGAAAAGTAAAATGTAAAATTAATGCCCTACCAAGCCCGGAAGATCTGGACTAAGTTTGGGCCCCGACTGCATTACATTTCGTTAACGGGTGAAAATATATTTGAAACAATTACATATTATAGTACATTTATAAAAATAATTATAAAAATCATACAGTTATAAAATAATTATAAAAATATGACAATTTACCATATATATTTATAATACTAATTATATTAGAGTCCTTAATTTAAGGAGTTAATATTATTTGGTGACATGGCAAAAACTTTTTTTTTTGATTGCGTGATAACCGCCTATCATTTGTATGGACTTTCTTGATTCTACTCAAACCATTCGCATCTCAAACCATTGTTTCTCTCTCCTCCTGTTTGTTCGTTTCTTCATCTCTATCGATTGTTTACGGTGATTTAATTTGTTCGCTCTTCATCTCATTTGTTCGCTCGTGATCTCGTTATCGCCTTCGTTAGTTATTCGCCATATTTGTTAGTTGTTCGTCATTGTCGTTTGTTACTTTCATTTCATTGCGATCTGGTTCGATTAGTGATTTAACCTTATTCTTTGTTGCAGTATGGTTTTCTTACCCATTGATTGACCGGTGTTTATTATCGCTTCAAGTGAGTATTTTCTTAATAGTTTAATGTATTATATATTAAAGTTGTTTACTAATAGAATGGAGTATTCATTGTTTTGGTTTGTGTTGTTTTTATGTTTTGTATAGAATGGTTGATCTGAGGAAAAAGGATGGAAAGAGGAAAAGGATCGTGGAGGTGATTACGGCATAAGAACTTGAAGAAGTTTGTTGTGGAGAGAGCGAGGGGAAGGGAAGGGGAAGGATGTAGGTAATAATTTGAGTAAGAATGAGAAGCGGTTTGGTGATACATAGTGATATCAAACATTCCAAAGTCTGAATTAGATTCTCGATTTTGATGTCCCCTCACGAGAATGAAGCTCGAAGTCTTATCCGTAAGATAATTCCAACTCAACGAATTTTAAAGGTGTGTTAATTTAAATATTATTATTGTTTCATCGTATAATGCTTAATTGGTTATTTGATAATGATTAATTGGTTATCGTATAATATTAATGATTAATGTTTGGTAACTATACGATTGGTAACCAATCGTTGAAGATAATAACCACCGTGTTGTATGAAGGTAACCAAACCCACTTGGAGTCTTTGTCTTATAGGTGTCTTGTTCTTTGTCTAATTATGTCTTGATTCTTGCTTTTATGATGTTTTAGTTCTTTGTCTTATGATGTCTTGGCTCTTTGCTCAATGATGTCTTGGTTATCGCTTTATGATGTCTTGTTTATTTGTCTTATGATATTTTGGTTCTTGTCTAATGATGTCTTGGTTCTTCAGACATGTGTGTCTCTTGGTTCTTTGTCTAATGATGTCTTGGTTCTTTGTATTATGTGTGTCTTGGTTCTTGTCTAATGATGTCTTCGTTCTCAGTATTTACATTGGTTACCTTCGCAACATGTTGCTTTCTTCGTATAATGTTGTCTTCGTTATTGCTCTAATGATTTATCGGTTGTTGTCTAACTATTATATTGTGTAATCTTTGTCTTAGTTCTTTATCAGATATGTGTCTTTCGTTACCGCCTAATAATGATGCTTGGTTCTTTCGCCTTCAACCAATATATTGTCTAAAGCTATATTGGTTCTTGTCGCAACATTGTATTGGTTCTCGTATAATCTTGAATGGGTTATTGACTAATGTTGTTTTGTTTCTTTGCATAATATTTACGACTAATGATTGGTAAAGACATGGTTGGTAACCAATGTATTGTAAGCAATAATCAAAGATAAAGTTAGATGAAGGCAACGAAGATGACATTAGTCGAGAACCCATTCACATCGTTACCTTCGCAACATGTTTGTTTCTTGTATAATGTTGTTTTGCTTCTTCGCCTAATGATTTATTGGTTCTTTGCCTAACTATTATATTGTGTAATCTTTGTCTTGGTTACCGCCTCAATCTCGGATTGGTTATTGATTAACGATGTTTTGTTTAATGACTAAAACTATATTGTTCTTTCTATTTTGTTTTGTTACTATCATATGATTGGTTGGTTAACTTTGTAAATCTGATTTTGTTTACTTGCGCTTATGGGATCTTTATTACGAGGAATGGAAATGAAAAATTCACCTAAAAAAGTGATATATTGATGCGATACGGAAGTCCCCAAATATCATTGCAAAAAAATTGAATAATAGTCAATTTGGATAAATTTAAAGGCAACATGTTTTTTGAATTTTCTTGAGTTTGGTGAACACCAAATGTATTCCCAGATTATTCACCACGCTTTGTGAGGAGGTTCACCGGAGGATGATGGTGAAATGTGGTTTTTGTTCGGAGAAAAGGGTCAGTTCGATTCGGTTTTGAGTTTTGTATGATATCTCTGGGTTGAGATGGAAAGGTGAGGATGATATAACTCCATATAAAGGTATGGAGAATATGCTTTATTGTAAGTTTTTGGTGACGAAGGTATGCCATGACGTAGTAGTATAGGTAGGATATATAGGAAGCGCGCTTTTGATGATGATGGCGAAATTATTAAGATGTCTATGATATTTTTGGTCTTTAATTTCATTATGTGCACATTTTACGAAAATTACGTTGATGGTGCGATGGTTAATTTTTTGTGTTACTGGCGATGTTAGTAGTTTTCCTTGGGGAAAGTTGCTTTTGAGATGACAAAGTACTCTTTTGTCTAATGCTTTGAAGGGCGTTATAGGAAAGGAAAGAATGGTGTTTCAACATACAATTTTTATACATGGATCATTACACCAAACCATGTATGAAGTTGAATGGGCTTCCGTATGTATTCCAAGTTTTATGTTTGAAAACTATTCCGACATTCAAAAGTCGGGTATATCTGAATGATCAAAATCCGGATGTCCGCTTATTCTGATGGAAGGAGTTAATGAAGCCGCTTTCTAATGACAAGTTGAATGAATTAGTTTTTTGTTCCTATACGTATGTTGTTTTACCTTTAGTTATATACTTGATAAATAAAAATATTATGTGAAGTTTACTATCAACAAAGTAGTTAGTTACCTTTATATACACGTTTGTTTCTTGATTATTTTATATGCGTGTTAATAATAACAATGTTTTTGGTTACTTGAATATTCAAATACTGATTCTTGATTAGATTACATTCAAAGTTACTAATGACATTGTTGTTGGTTACCAATCATATACACATTTGGTTACATTTATACATTTAGTTGGTTACTACTTATTATACATTTGGTTACTCCGTATATATGTATTTGATTCTTGATTATGTTTTATGATTCCTTATTTTTGTTTATTTCGATGTAATTGTACATTGTTTGTTAGATGATATACTAAAGTATACTTATTATTTTTCAATTTGAGGATAAACAGTTTGATTCCACTCACGGTAGGGAGAGTAAGGATCTATTGATTTGGGCGGTTTTCACTTTTTTAATGGGAAGGATGGTGACAAGAAAGTAGACAAAAAAAGTGAAGGTCGACAACATTGGTGTTGATGTATATGTTGTGAAAGAGGCAATTGATGTACTTGGCCTGTCTGGCCGAGAAGAAAGTGTCCGAATCAAGAAAGAAGTTTCGAATTGAAAAAGAATTTGGAAAGTTCATGAATGATATTAAAGATGAAATGCAACTTTTACATGTCCAAGCTATGCAGGACCTTAGGTCCATTATTAGAGATGAGTTACGTCTTATCAAAGACGTGGGGGACAAAAAGCTTGATGGTGATTCTGATGATGACGATTCTGACAATGCTGGTGATGATGATGATGATGATGATGATGATAAAGATGAAGGTGATGAAGGTTATGAAGGAGGTGAAGGTGGTGAAGGTGGTGAAGGTGATGAAGGTGGTGAAGGTGATGCTGTTGATGACGTTGCTGATGAGAATGCTGATGTCATGGTGGAGGAGGTCCATGTTGATGAGGATGTTGATCATGGTTCAAAAGTGAATAAGAATAATGATGGTGATGATGTGTTGTATGAAGTTGAGAAGAAGGGTGGGAATGAAATTGAATTAGTTAATGAAGTTGGTGATGATGTGTCAATATTCGTGGAGAAGAAAGATGTGAATGTAATTGAGATTGCTAATGAAGTTGAACGTCTTTGTTATGGTTGAAGAACCCGATGAAAAAAAAAATAATGATGATGAAGAAGATGTCAAGGTTAGACATATTTGTTTGTTTTGTTATGTGATATATGTCTTTTGTTTTAATTATTAAATGGTTCTTTATTTTGTGTAGATTGACAATAATAATGACATGCGCCGCCTTTTGACATATTAAGCCAATGTACTGGGAAAGAGATTGTTGTGTATGATGCTGATAAGGTTAGTGTTATAATTATGGGCCATCATTTATTTAAATGTTATTTATGTTTTGGTTACCATTATATAGTGAATTGGTTACTATGATATTGTGTTTTGGTTACCATAATATTGTGTTTTTAGCTACTATTATATTATGATTTGGTTACTTTAGTTTATGTTATTCGGGATTACTAATATAACATGTTCATTTTAGTTTGTTGGGTCATTTATACAATTGGTTATTAGTTTATTTTATTCAAAGTTACTAATCGTATATATTACCTTTTTATGTCAACTAAAAAGGGAAAGAAAGGTGAGGCAACAGGCGTATGCTCTTGATTTTATGGTTCTCACCACACGTGACATAGCTAAGTAAGTGTGATGATTTGCGAAGAGAGTCCACAAAGACGGTGGTAGACTCTATACGTGAACCCGCAAAGAGTGCCATTTTACTTGGTCTCCATATCAAAGCAGCCTTTCGGACGGGCGGGTTCATCATCTACTCAGTGGTGCCGCTTAGTCAAACACTTGCACGCTTAAGTGCATTCCCCAAATCATGCATGGAGATGCCCTCAAATTTTGAAGAGGCATTGTTTGAAGAATGGTTCAAAATTGGAATAAACAACAGAAAAATGTTTGTTTTTTGTTGTTAACAATGCTATAGTTTTTTATGAAACAAATAAGTTTGTATTATTGTATTATGGTTACTATTATTTTATATTCTGGTTACTATTAGATCATGTTTTAGTTACCTAGTAGTTATGTTTCGATTACTATGTGATTATGGTTTGGTTACCAGATTAATGTTTAAAATTAAGTTGTTGATTAGTTTACTGATTTTTGTATGTTGTTTTTGTTACTGTCTAATGATGTATTGGTTACTGTCGAATGTTGTATTGGTTAATGTGTAACATTACATTGGTTATTGTATATATACTTAATTAGTTAACGACTAATCTTTGTTTTTGGTTATTTGATAATATTAAATATTTAATAAATATTAATATTAAATAAATGGTGTGTTACTTATTAAATAAATGTTATGGTTACTATTACTTTATATTCGGTTAATATTAGTTTATGTTTTGGTTACCTATTAGTTATGTATTAGTTACTTATTTGATTATGGTTATGATTTTAATATTTGTTGGTTAGCAGTCTTTGCTTAAAATTAAGTTGGTTAATTAGTATGTTAATTTTAGAACGTCAAAAGTTTGATTTGTAGTAGTGTGTATATTAATACTGGAATTGTTAATGTTAGTGTGTATACTAATATTATGTTTTTATATATTGAAGAAACGGATAAATTTCCGGAAAAACGATATTATCATGCCTTCTTTTGTATTTGGATCCATTGCAATATCATCGAAGATGTGGTTCTATAAATTAAAGACGTTTAAGGCGTTGGTTAGATCGCATTGATGAGTATTTGTTTTAAAATTATGTTTTTATAGTTATGTTTACATTATTTAGTTACATTAATCACATACTTGCATTTTCTAACAACAACTGTTAATATCCTATTAATTTTTTTTTTTCGCTCAAGACATCAATATTGCCTTGTATTATTTCCAGTAAATTGGCAAGACATTCCAAAAGTGTTCCTATAAGGGTAACGACCACGGATTGTTGGTTTCACGTGAAGATCACCGCTTTTTTCGAGGAGTATACAAAAAAATTGTGACAAAATTGTTCCGTACATTCGGGAGGGTGATGTTGTTGAATACATACACGGGTCAAGTTTATGGATGTCAACACACCATGGAGGAACGCTGACTATGTGTTGTTCCCAATTCATATGTCATCACCGGACCATTAGTTGTTGTTGTCTTTTGATGTGCATCGTAGGTGTCTAAACTATTTATAATTCTCTGAACCAAAAAGGAAATCCATACAAACTAAAATATCTCGATGTTTGTGAGTAAAATACATCTTCATTCTTCCCATACTATCTGCTTCTTGTCCGGTTTTTTGGAAGGATAGTCGACATCGACTTCAAAGAAGGACCATTGACGTGACATGCGACGAAGACAATATAATTGAGTTGGAATTTCTTTGAGACGGTTCTGAACAAGTAGAGGGGTAAGGGTTAAATTGTGTACATTTTTTAATTATTACATATAGGTTGATTTTATTTTGATTTTTGTTATATGTTGTTTGTTTGTTACGTTGATTGTGGGATGTTCATAAATTTGTTTTGTTGAAAGATGTCATTCATCGTGAAGTTTGATCGATTCTATTCCTTTCCCCATTCTGAAGTATCGGAAAAAGTTATGCACAAACCTATTTATGCATGCTAAACAAGCAGGTTGGAGGGCTATGAATCTTTGATAGAAATTTTCGTGAAGATTTGTTCCAGATTTTGATTAGTTCGGATTTTATTGTTTTATTTTTATTAATTTTGTTGTGTATTTTTTTATGTTTTGGTGTTATACACACATTTGTGTATGGTTTATGATTTTTTGATGTTCACTGGATCTTATGTAGATGGGATTATATATTTGATTATATTAGCATTAATGAAAGAGATATTGTTTGTTGGTTGGTATTTTGTTTCTTTTTAAGTTGTGTTTGTTGAATTTTTTTGAAATATACAAATTTAGTAACCAATCATGTATAAAGGGTAATCAGATAATGATTTGATAAGTAACTGAGTTACAAGATTGTATCGTGACATATATCATATGTTAAGTGTACACGTGTGTTATGTACACAAGGTTTCATAAACTTCAATACCCTTTTAATTACAGGTTGCTGAATATACAGGTTGTTTATATTGTGGTTACCATTATAAACTAGTTTGGTTATTGTTATGAAATTAGGTGGTTATTGTGATGGTTACTGTTATGTAATTATTTGGGTACCATTAAACATTGTTATAGTTATCAAGTATGTAATTATTTGGTTTACATTAAAAAGCGGCATAGTTATCATTATGGTTATTGTCATGTATAAAATGGTAACCAATTATAATTTTGTAATATACAGATTGGTAACCAATCGTATAAATAGTAAACCACGGATAATGATTTGATAAGAACTGCAGAGATTATTTCGGTACCATTAAACATTGTTATAGTTCTTTCATTATATAATTATTTGGTTTACATTAAAACCTGGCATAGTTATCTTTATATGGTTACTTCATATGTATAAAATGGTAACCAATTATAATTTTATAATATACAACAGTAACCAATCATGTATAAATAGGTAACGAGATAATGATTTGATAATAACTTGAGAGTTACAATATTGTATCGACGACATATGTCATATGTTAAGTGGACATGTGTGAGTATACATGGGTTTCATAAACTTCAATACCCTTTTAATTATATGTTCTTTGGATATACAAGTTGTTTATGTTGTGGTTACCATTATAAAATGGTATTATTATTTATTATGAAATTAGGTGGTTCTTGTGATGGTTATTGTTATGTAATTATTTGGAAATCATTAAACATTGTTTTGGTTATTTGTTATGTAATTATTTTGTTAAAAATCGTATAGTTCTTCATTATGTTATTAATTTGGTAAATCATTATAGTTATCAAGTATGTAAATATGTTATTACCATTAAAAAGCATTATGGTTCTTGTGATGTATTTATTTGATTATTGTATTGTCAATGTTTCATTGAAATCGTAAATCAATATATAAATGAATAACAATTTTGTTTACTATACACATCAAAATTTTACAAACCAATCGCTTAATGGTTACTCAAAGTAAACAATAATACATTCATGTATCTACACTCTTAATTTAATCGCACTTATATCGGACCTTTTTTTAGTGGTCTTAAAATCGGGGATTACTGCGTGTTTTTCTCATTTGTGTCCTTTTTCTTGCTTTTCTTTGCATTTGTTTTGAATTTTGATTTCGGATCCGTGTTTGTACCTCTCTTTTTTGGTCTTCCTCACGGCCTTCTTTGTGTTGGGTGGTTTTATACATATGTTTTTTACTTCTTCCGATACATCCCAGGTTTTCTTTGTCATCTAATGGCATGATGGAAGTTTTAATATGTCTTGACCAAAGTGGCTTTAGTGTAATTTCTTGAGCAAAAATCATAACAACTCAAATTTCTCTTGCTCATAACAAAGTTAGCGTGACGGCGTCAAGGTAAGGCATCTCATGGTACTGAAATTTACGGCATGTGCATGTCTTTTGTTCGATGTCCACAATATACTGTTTAGAGACATCGTAAACAGTGAAAATCATTAAGTTTGATGTCTCAACCTACAACACCCAATGTATACAATCATATTAACAATTCGATCCCAAATATACAAAGAACCAATTAACTAGTACACAATATTAGTCAATAAGTAACCACCAATATAAAAGAAACAATTATAAATCTCAAGAACATTATAATGTTATATAGTAACTAAGTCGAGATTGATCAAGAATCAATATAATGTTACACAAAGAACCAAATAAGCATTATATAGTAACGTTAAGATATAAATTACACCAGTGCACAATTCAAGAAGTAGTCGAACTAATATAATGTTGCACATTAAGTAAGTTAGCATTACTCAGTAACCAATAAAGATTATAATTTTATCCAAGAACCAAATTCTTTGTTAGTCGAAGATAATGTTACGCAAAGAACTAACCCAAAGAATAAATTAACAACCATTATATGGTTACACAAAGAACTAACTCAAAGAATAGTCAAGAACCAATTTAATGTTGCACAAAGAATTAAGTTAGCATTAGTAAGTAACCAAGTTAGTAATAATCGAGATTGCAAATGCAAATTAGGGATGCAATAATTTAAATCGAGTATTAATTACCTTAAGCATCTTTGATTTAAAGATATTAGATTGCAACTTTCTCTCAAACCGTTGTGGAAAGTATTGTGAATGTTGATATGGTCATTGTTTTTTGTGAAATACCATCTTTGAACCGCATAACGTAGACATTCAATCATTATCGTAACCGGAAGATCCCCGATAAACTTGATTGCATTGTTAATAGATTCGGCGGTGTTTAAAGTCATTGTTGAGTACACTGCTTACGATCCCATGGAGCTGGTGCACCTATCCAACTCGACCTCTTCCTCCGTGATATGTCCTTATTCGAGGATCAATGGCATCAAGTTCACCCATGTTTGTTGAATTGTTCAATGATTGTAAGCTCTACAAACCCCGTTGTAAGTTCTGCTTTAACTTCTTCTCTTTTTCTTTTGAATCTGCTTTTTATATTTTTTCAAGATATGATATGCAGGGAACCATGCATGATATCCGGAAACACACAATTCGGTCCTTGTATAATGGCTTCATGTCTATCTCGAAATAATACATCGACCTTCCCTAACTCCACAAGCATTTCTCAAATTTACGAAAAAAACCATTTCAAGACAATTCATTTTCGTTGTCAACAACCTGAAAAAGCAATCGAATAATGTTTCGGTTTGCATCTTGTGTCTTCTTATCGAATAATGTCCCCGTAAGTTGATTGTATGAATGTGTCATCGATTACAATGATTGGAAAACAATGGTGCCATGCTTGAATGGATGCTCCAATGGCAAAGAATAGATACTTGAAACGACCATTTGTTTCCAACTCGAGGTCGTGGATGGAACACGATATAAAACATCAAGACTATCATTAGAATTACAAGTAGTATCATCGTATCCAAATCACTAGTAATCGAACTCGCTCATGTGGTTAATGGTATACAAATTGTATATTACATTTAGTAACTAAACACGCGTATTAAGGTAACCAAACATATATAATAACCGCATCTGAATGGTCTAATACTAATAATAACTAAACATGCATCTTGTGTAAAGTGTATTAGTTCTTTGTGTAATAGTTTATTGTTTCTTCAGATAATGCTTAATTGGTTACCGACTAATGATATTTTGTTCTTGAATAATATTATTGACTAATGCTTGGTAACCACATGTTTGGTAACCAATGCATTATACATAACTTGAGATGTTGCATGAAGGTAACCAATACAATATTAATCAAGAACAATTTACATTGGTAAACAATCTATCGTGGTAATCATATCTTGGTTCTTGTGGAACATCATATTAAGTTATCGCATAATGATATAAAAGCGATAAATGTTTTTAAGGTGTTACTGGATTTGTTTTCTTGACGTGTGTAACCATGATGGGATGAGTGAGTAGTCGTGGTGGATTTCCTCTCACCTTTTCCAACGCTTTCTCCTTCGATCTCCATGCTTTTTGGTAAGAGATAAACACATTATATTACGACATCATGTCTTTCACAATATCGGTTGGTGTGTATATTTTCTTTAAATTTGTTATTTTTTTGCATTATGCATTCAACGACCAACTCACTATTTGCCCGTCTGGTCTCCCAACAATACATTCACCGAAACAGTGTGGATATCATTGAATTCTCTAACCTTGAACATACTTGGTTTTCTCAAACTTGATGCTCTCATCTTCCATTTGCAATCTTCATCGATATACATACACAAAGACAAAGTCTCTATAACTTGTTCGTTGGACTTTGTGTTATCTGCTTTTTTTTGATTGAATGCACCTTCATAGCTTGTGAGAGGATTTTTTTGTCATGTAGGTTTGATGTAATTTTACTTCACATTCATTCGGATCCGATATTACATCATCATATCGCTCTTCCTGCGTATGATTTGTCATTTTATCGTCTCGTTGTTGTTCAATAATTTTCATTGCAAGGTGATCAAAGATATTGCGCTCCAAATTGGCGTGATTGGCTTCTTTAGTGGAACTAGTGCTAAATTCCCTCAGGTGTTGATCGATTGGCATTACATCGTGAATTGTAGATTCTTCTACATTTGTCAAGTTATCTTGAAGATCGTTGTCGTCCCCATTCGTGGTTCAATATCCACAATCGGTGGAATTTACCTTGTTCATCGATTTTCTACTCATTCCCGTAAAGAATTGTAAGGTTCTTCATCCGATATAATTGATCGTGGGAATGTTGTTTAATCTAAAATTTGATTAACAATGTTGTTGCGTTTGTGTTCAGGCCAGTAATGCATCGCATATTTTGGTTAGCATTTCTTTGAACGAAATTGTTGATGGAACTAATATGCCAAGAATTTCAAATTTGGTGTCTTGTTACTATCGGCCCGACGTGTTTTTGAAATAAAGTACAACCTGAATCATCTCCATCATTCATCAATGAGAATAAGTAATGGTAAAGTAACAAAATCAATATTATCCCAGAACTAATATAATGTTAAACAAGAATCAAGTCAAGATTAGTCAAGAACTAAGTCTTCATCAATAACCATTATAATGTTACACAAGAATAAAGTAATTTTTAGTTAAGAACCAATGCGATGGAACACAAATAATATATACATAGTCGACACAAGAACTAATGTAATGTTAAGCGATAATTAAGTCAAGATTAGTCAATAACCAAGTCTTCATTAAGTAACCATTATAATGTTACACAAAGAATAAAGTCATTATTAATCAAGAACTAAATGCAATGGTACCTGATAGCCAATTAATTATTAGTCAATAACCTATGTTAATTTTAACCAATATAATAATGTTAAACAATAACTAAGTCATCATTAACAAGAACTAAGTCTTCATCAAGAAACATTATAATGTTACACAAAGAATAAAAGTCATTATTAATCAAGAAACAATGCGTTGGTACCGACAAGAACTAAATCAAGATTAGTCGATAGAATATGGCGTATAGTGGGACATTAAGAATGTAATGTCGAATTAAGTCGGCATTAATCAAGAACTAAGTCTTCATTAAGAACCATTATAATGTTACACATTAACAAAGTCATTATTAATCAAGAAACCAAATCATTATTAGTCGATAATCAATGTAATGGTACACAATAACCAAATCATTATTAGTGAAGTAACTAATGCAACATTAGTTAGTACCATTACGCATTAACGAATCCAAAGATTAAACAATGAATATAGACGTGGTCGGACAAAGAACTAAATGTAACGTTAAAGAACGAAATGTAATGTTAAGTAATAACCAAGTCGGCATTAACAAGAATCAAGTAATAATCGAGAACCATTATAATGTTACACAAGAATAAAGTCATTATTAATCAAGAACTGAAAGAATCGGACACAATATCCAATTCATTATTAATCAAGAACTAAATGTAATGGACACGAGAATCAAATCATTATTATCGACCCGATCCAATGAACATTAGTTAGTACCATTACGCATTAACGAATCCAAAGATTAAACAACAACATGTATATAGTTAAACAAAGAACTAATGTAATGTTAAGCGGAACAAGTGCATTTTACATACGATTCGCAATCAAAACATTCATATTGCAATCAAAACATTCATTATTCTTACCGTAAATAACCATTTTAAGTGCAAAAAACTTAAGAAAGGTAACCAATATAGTAATTAAAGTATAAATAATAAGTAACTATATGATTATAAATTTTAAACTCACATACCTCGATATTTTTTGATCGAAATTGATGTTGATTTGTATTCAACAATCACTGCAGATTTGATTTCCGATCTTGAAGGCGTTGTTGATTTTGTATCTTATTTTCGATCTTAGAGATCGTCCATGACAACCCGCTTTCGTCTTATAAAATCGTTGATATCAGATTTGGCTTCGTCTTCTCCGCCGCCGATCTTAGAGATCGTCGTTGATCTTAGAGATTACGAGTTTAATCGCGACGAGAGGCTTCGCTTTGTATTTTGTCTTCTCCGTCGTTGATCCGTTGTTCTGATTTCAAAGTTTCATGATTTTAGGGACGGTTAATTTCAAATATGAAATTGGATGACTGACTGGATAATGACACGTGATTTTAGGGGCGTTATATTGCTTATGTTTTATTTTTGTAATTATGTTGTGTATGTTTTATTTTTGTAATTATTTTCTAAATGTTGTATATTAGTGTAAAGGACCCAATATATTTTATCATATTTGGTTTTATGAACCCGAATTAAACCTGCCCGGATATCAAATGGTTTGCCAGCACCGATCGCAATTTCCATTAAGTTATTGCACATTCTCCTTTCTTGGCATTAGCCGGAGGCAAAACACCCCCGCCAGTTCTAATTTCCTTCACCCGATTTCTATATTTTTTTTCTTTTTTAACATACATAAATACCATCTATATAAATCTAAATCTGTGTTTGTAATAATATCCGTCACCCAGTATTTCATCTTCTTTGTTACAAATCTGTATCAACAAAAGTTCTGTATCCGTAGCCAGCCATGATCATTACATGGATTGAGCTTGAAGAACAGAATCTTAATTAAAGTAATATAGAATGCTTTTAAATTTTAAGAAGAAAAAGAACTAAGTTGTGATTTCGTACAATCATGTGGTTTTCTTTCTGGAGATCCAGAGATCGATTTTCTTTGGATGAACTCAGGTACTTCTTTCTTTTTCCCATTCAGTTTTCTTGTTTTATCTATACTTTTTTAGGGTTAAGAATTTCAGAAGTAGGGTGAATTTGACTTCAAAATTTGGAAAATTTAAACATGAAGCATGTGGAGTTAAATTATTTTGCTAGGGATAAATGCCTGTCGTAGTTGTTTGTAATTGAGTTCCCAATTATATGAAGATATTGCTTTGACACAATTGGTCTAGTTCTCTGTTTAGTTGCCTTATGCTTGATGCCATTTGTTTTATGTTTTTTGGAAAATGCTGTTGGGTTTTTGGATTATTTAATATGGTTGAACTAATAGGCTTTTTGGGCATAATTGTGGAATTGTGTCCCTCTGGATGAACTATCAATAAAAGGATGAATTATTGACTGAGAATTAGAAATGGCTCAGCTTTTTTGTTACTTATGCGATCAGGGACCAACTTGCTAGGGAAAAACCATGGTTGAAGGGATGAATAAATCAACGCGGGTAATTAGATTGATGTAGTTGTTAAGACTGAAGCTCAGTGACTTTGTAGAGACTAGTCTTGCGAGATATTTTTAACTGCAACTTCTATTGTTTGGGCCTTTTTGGACCAATGTTTAGAGGCAAGACGAGGTTTTAGGCTACATAAGAAGAAAAGTTTGTTGAACTCTAGTAGTACACAGGCGTGCTCACTTGACTCAGAATAAGAATCTCATTCTTATTAATATTTCTGTAAAATGACACTATGTCATTATCATGTTTTACTGCCACTAAACTAACAACTCATTCTTTTTAGGGATAAATATGAAGCGAAAATTGATTTTAAAATGTACAAATTTTATAAACGAGCCTATTATTTTGAAACCAAGGTAATATTTAAAAGGAGTCCGTATAAAGAACACACAGTTACATCGTTGAAGAATATCTTTAAGCTGAAATGTCAAAAAACTCTCCTGAAATTTATTTTTATGTTTACGTTAAACACTACTTTATTTGTTGAAGTACTAAATACAGGATGTTAAAAAAAACAATTTTGAGAATCTAGTTACGACAATTAACATATCTGGCTGGATCACCCTGGTGTTACCTTTGTCTGTTTGACCGTTTGTCCACTTCCAAGCTTACTGATACTTGTAATTGGGAAAATTATAGTATTTTAATGTTAAGGTGAGCTTTGGTGGTGTTTATGTGGTAGAGAGGTTGAAGAGTGGGGAGAGGGAGGGAGGGAGGGAGGGTTAGGGTTTAAATAAGGAGGTGAACTTTGTTTAATGAGATTAGTCGATTGCAGAAACCAGGGGCGTCAGAGCTCCGTGGAACAATGTTTAATGCCATTCCTTGGACTTTCCTAATTGTTTATACTAAAGTATGTATTTTGTTTCTAGATATCTAACTGATCAGCTGATGAAGGTTCAAATTGTTAATGAGGTGAACAAGGTAATTAATCTAATTTTTACACGCTTACTTCATATTTCTGTACATCTAAATGCTTTCAGTATCATTGTCTCATGATGTTTGAATTGTTGATTTTGTTTTATGTCCTAAAGGATTTTGTGATCGAGGCACTCAGATCTATTGCGGAGTTAATAACATATGGCGACCAACATGACGCTACCTTCTTTGAGTGAGGCTTCTCAATGCTCTTTGTTATCTTGATGTATATTTGCTTACATATGTTACATAAGTTTAGGCCATTCTGATTCTTTGACAGGTTTTTTATGGAGAAGCAAGTCATGGGGGAGTTTGTACGTGTACTAAAAATTTGTAAAACTGTGATTGTTTCACTTCAATTGTTGCAGACAGTGAGCATTATGATTGAAAACCTAAAAAGTGAACACTCCATATGTGAGTTTTTTATTTGGTCGTCCATATGTGAGTTGGTTAGAGACCTCTTTTTCAGCTACCTATTTATGTTGAGGTGGAGTTTATGTTTTTCTGTTGAAACACTTCTGCAGATTATATTTTCAGTAACGAACATATTAACTACCTCATAACTTATACCTTTGACTTTCGGAACGAAGAGCTACTGTCGTACTACATATCTTTTTTAAGGTTTGTTGTTTACAACCTCATTTATTTTTATCTACTTGTTACTCTTTGATTCCTCGGAATAATTCTTTATAGTTTCATTTTTTTTTTGCTAAATACAATTTTCTTTTCTGCACCATTATTTGGTTTCTTTATTTTTCTTTACTGATTGTGGTACTTGTATTAAATGTGTTGGCTTGTGAAAGAGCAATAAGTGGAAAGTTGAACAAGAATACAATTTCTCTGCTCGTTAAGACTCAAAATGTAAGCCCATTCTTCTTTATTTTTGTATGCACCGTGGCATTAATTTTTTTAGTTTCTCTTCCTATTAGTAAATTCTATAGCTTCGAGTTCTATAGGTGATCATTATATCAATACACTTGGCAAATGCGTGTGTTCTATTTCCAAATATAGGTTTAGTTAATTAAAGTTATAAATTATACTAATAGTCTATTAATTTATTTACGAATTTTGTTAGGTTAAGTTTCACTGTTTTAGATTATGAAAAAATGCATGTCTGAGACAAATAATTCTTCAAAACATGAAATTGATCAATGGATATATATTGATCATTATATATGTATGTATTTCTGTATCTCAGAACCCTTCCTCCATTTTGAACCTATTTTTATGTGTGCATTTAGGACGAAGTCGTTGCTTTTCCTCTTTATGTTGAAGCAATACGTTTTGCTTTCCATGAAGAGAGCATGGTTCGTACTGCTGTACGTGCTTTGACACTAAATGTTTATCATGGTGAGTTAGTTTGGCCTACTTTTACCTTTACTTTTTACTGTTTCTACAAGCGTCTTGCATCCACAGATTTTAATCTTGTTAAATCCTTGTGTGGCTTTCAGTTGGAGATGAATGCGTTAATAAATATGTTGCCAGCGCTCCACATGCTGATTATTTTTTGAATTTGGTTACATTTTTCCGAGAGCAGTGCATCAGTTTAAATAGATTGGTGTTGAACACTGCAAAGTAAGAATTGTAAATGTCTGTTTTCATATGATGATGGTATTATTTTCACTATTTGTCATTGTTCTTAACACTAATTGTCTGTTTTCTTAGGATGATGGTACTATTTTCACTATTTGACATTGTTCATTTGTTATATGAGACAGAAACAATGGTGCTGAATCAAACCCTAAAATTCTGTCAGCTGTTGACGAAATTGAAGATAATCTCTACTATTTTAGTGATGTTATATCTGCTGGGATTCCTGATGTCGGGAGGTTAATTACAGACAACTTACTGAAGCTTTTGATATTTCCGTTGCTCCTTCCTTCTCTGAGGATGGAAGCTGTCCATGTATATATATATCCACTCTCCTCTTACTTATCGTATTTGCAGATGTTCTGGTGTTGCCCTTTGTGTGTGTGTGTGTGGGTGGGGGACGGGGGTTGACTAATTTGTTGATTGTGTTCAAGAAAAACCTGCCTTTCTAATTTCATAACTATTCTAAACCCAGGAAACAAAGGTTGACGCTGTCACTTCTCTGTATTTACTTTGTTGCATTTTGCGCATTGTTAAAATCAAAGATCTGGCAAACACTGTTGCTGCTGCCCTTTTCTGTCATATAGAAGCCTTTACACCAAATTCTGAAGCTAAACTTAATGGCTGCACATCTGTTAATGGTTTTGCTCATGGAAGCCAAGAGCCATCCAATGATAACCTTGATTCAGAGTGGGATTCTGGAAGCTTACGATTTACAACTCCAAACTTATCTAGTCCTTTACAAATTCAAATAGAAGATGTCTTGCTACACGATTGTAAGGGCTCACATCTTGCTTTGAGGTAATGCCAACTTCGTTTATTTCTTTTGTTAGTTGTTTTTATACTATCTTCATACGACTTGTTTCTGTTCTTTGAGTATCTTTAGCACACCTTTTAAGGCATATGCCAAAAGCACATTTATATAATATATTTTATAAACGTTATCCATCCTTGGTATATTTCTGTTTTATATTTTCAACTACATTAATTTATCCTCCTCCGCCCCAAAATTATAAATGCCCGTTTTTGACTTTTATTGGTCAAATTGACTATTTTATAATTAAGTATATATAAATACATTTTTAAAATTATAAAATTGGGGTTAGTATTAAATTGAATATACTTTCTTTTGGTTTTAATCTCTTGACCAATATTTTGGCAAATATGGTACAAAAATTAGTTTTAAAAATGATCGATTTGACCCAAAAAAGTCAAAATTGGACATTTATTTTGGGACAGAAGAAGTATAAAAACTGTATATAAGCAAAGCATTTAGGGCACGCCAAATACATATTTATATAATACTCCTTGGATTCCAAATTAAATCCAAATTAGAACAGATTTAAGATATTTTCAAACTAAAAAATTGATATGATTTAATGAAAATTATGAAATAATCTTATAATTAGTAATACTTTTTAGATAGTTTACAATATTCATCATTGGATTGTCTAAAATTTAATTAATCCATGTCAAGTATCAGCAATGTCTCACCTTGTCTTTAAAAAGTCTAATGAATTAATGATCTTATATTTTGGAGTGGAGGAAGTATATTTTATAGACATTGTAAACCTTAATATATTTCTCTTTTATATTTTCAAGTATATTAAATTATATAAATAAACTATAGATATGTTTTCTTGACGTCTTCATATACATGCCACACTAAAAAAGAGGACTTGTAAAGTCGGACAGAGGGATTACAATATGTTAAGTGGGTTAATTTGTTTCGCAAGATGTGCTAGAGACCTGGGACTTTTTTTAGAGTACAAGTCACCATCTTACTCTTTTACTACTGTTGAAG
Source organism: Panax ginseng (assembly GCA_020205605.1). NCBI lineage: Eukaryota > Viridiplantae > Streptophyta > Magnoliopsida > Apiales > Araliaceae > Panax > Panax ginseng. Next base: position 129,972,867 of record CM035144.1, read on the forward strand.
AGTTCTAATCATGGTACTTGTTTTTTTTCCTAAAGGAATTGCCCTTTTGTTTGTAATTATTCATAAAATTAAGTTGGTGGAAGTTTCAATAACACGATCAGATATATCACAAGCACGGAGTTGAACTAAAAATATAACTTTATAGTTCAGACCATTTTGGAATGACCAGGGTAGAATGTGTTCTGTCCCATTGTGTTTCTTCATCATTTTCAATTTTCAATTTTTTATAATTCATTCTACTAATTTTAACTTGATACAAAATCATGCTTTACTTTCTACTGCTTAAATGTTGGAGGAGGTGTTGTCTTCCAACAATGGAAGTAATTCGTATGTGTTTGTGGGTGCCTATATGGCTATACTCATCAACCTTTTAGAAAGAATCTTCTTATCTACTGTGCGTTTCTCTTACTATTCTTAATTTTTGACTCGTGTATCTCTCCTTATTCAATATATATACACACACACAATAAAACTACTTGTGAAATTTTGTGTTCTATTTCCAAAGACAACTTTAGTTAATTGAAGTTATAATTGAATTGGTATGAAATTGTACTATAATATATTTATGAATTTTGTTAGGTTAAGTTTCACTGTTTCAGATTATGACAAAATGCATGCCTCAGACAAATAATTTTTCAAAACATGAAATTGATGTTCCATCAAAATAAAATAAAATGATACATCTTTGACAATCCCAACAATATATAAATGCAAACATGCATATTGCAATTTCTTCTTTTATCAAACAAAGTAGTTCATTTTTTAACATTTGTTGCCTTATAAACGGCAGTTTTTCATTTCTGTAACTGGCACGTTTGAGGTCTGTCCAACAGGACTTGGTTAGTCAGGATAGAACGGTATACTAGTCTGCTGCTAAAGAGATGGTAAACCATATACTCCCTCCATCCCCCAAAGGATGTAATAATTTCAAAAGAAGTTGTCCCCAAAAGATGTCTAAAAGTACTCAAGTTATATATAAAATATGGACAAAGACTAATTTACCCTCAAAAGTATATGTACTAACTTGTTCCCCAAGAAGGTGTCTTCTTTCACTTCTTGTATGTTAAAAAGTACAATTACTTCCTGTATTCTAAGTAAGAATTTAATTATTTTTATTCAAAAAGTCTATGAAAATTCATCATTATGATCTCTGTTTTGCGTAGGGATGTGTTGCTTTCTTATGTTACCACTGGGGATGATGTTCATGTTGTTGGTTCATTGAGTGTTTTGTCTACATTACTGCAAACAAAAGGTTGTAGTATTGACCTTATTCTTATTTCAATTTTCACGTCTACTTTGGTATTTTCTTACTATTTTTCTGACATACAGAACTTGATGAATCAATGCTAGATGCTCTTGGAATTCTTCCACAGCGCAAGAAACATAAGAAACTGTTGCTGGTATGCTGTAATTATTTTTTTTCCGCCTTTTCATTTAAAAAAAATAATTATTCTCGTTCTTGAGTAATGTTATGTGATCTTCATTATTCTGATGAGTAATCGAGTTTAATTTTTATATGAGAGTCAAAAGGCTTTCCACCTCAGTGTATGCTGAGTACACGTGGAGTATACAAAAAAAAAATGGACACCAGCCCCTTGTCATTAGGGATCGACTCCCAGACCTAAAAAACCATCACAAGCTACTAGCGGTTGAATGTCATTTAACCAGTCCAAAATCACGTGTTTGTGTGTTATTCCTATATTCTTATTGTTGCCCTAGTATGTAGTCTGTTAGTTACAAGTTCTTGACTATTACTAGGAGACTATAATTTTTCTGATGACTGTATTGTTAAATTTCCATCAACACTCAGATCTCTATTCCATGATAATCTGTTTTTTTACTGTATTTGTTGCATCATTGCAGCAAGCGTTGGTAGGTGAAGGCTCTGGAGAAGAGCAACTTTTTTCTACTGAAAGTAGTATAACAAAAGATGGAAGTGGAGATGACCTCAGTAGCTACATACAAAAGTTAAAGGTAGTCTACCGCCCTGCCCGCCCGCCCGCCCGCCTTTGCGCCCTCTCCTTTTTCCTTTTGTTACTAAATTGGATTTGTATTAAAAGGCAAACAATTACAGTGACAAGGGCCATTTCTCAGAACAAATAGCATAAACATCATATGGAGAGACCAAATGATGTGGCTGCTATAAACAAAAGAAATACAATATGGCACATCATGAGAGCCTAGATAAACCAATGGGAAAGGTCATGATACAGAGAGGCCTTGTGATAGAAGTTGGAACTGTTTAATTTTGCATTTAACAAGGTTGAGAACTCCATTAGCTAAAACTCTGGCTGGAATAACAGAGTGATCCGGATACATTTTTAAGTATTCCTTATAATCCAAATCTTATAGACTATAGTAGCAAATAGAAGTCTAAAAAAAGCCCACTTTGATAATGAAGGTAACAAATTTCACTCTTCTGTTAAGTTTTGTTTTGGCAGTGGATTATACTATTAAAGTCGTATTTTTCTTCAAAACTTTGACTTTTTTCAGCTTTATTGAAAGTCTGACTTTTAATGGGGATTTTTCTTCTTTCTTTTAGAGTCTAGACTGACAATGAACATTTAGTAGTATTAACACATGTTTCTTGATTAGAATAAATCTGTTAAAGTAGTGTGATGGATTTAAATGTATCACATCACAACATATAAAGAATGGACTTGGAAGTATGTTGTAGTATAAAAATATTTTTTCAACTTGATGGTTTTTCCTCCACAAATTGAACTTTCAGAATTTGGGATCAATTTATCCCTTAAATTGAACTTTTTCATTTTTTTTTTCAGGATCAGTATGGAGTATTGTGTACCTGCCCAGAAGTTGGAGAAAGCCCTCGGTTACATAGATATCAAGTACTCTTCTGCTCTATGATTTATTGTCTACTTGTCCTTTTCATTTTTCTTATATAAAGAATTTGCTCAGAGCAATGGTACTGCCAAGCAGAAAATGCTTTTACTATAGTAGTATATATAGATTTTTTAATTTATTTATGTAAATGGTAGATTATTGTTTCGGTCTTTTTTCATGGCCCTCAATCACGCTATATACATGTATGTGTGTTATTCCTTTTATGAAGACATTGTTAGTGAAGTCAAACAAATCTACTTTAATCTTAAATTTTTGTAAAGTTGTGGTGTTATTATTTGGTAGTGTGACATGTTTATGCAAAAAGTGAGTTCTATCGGAGAAAGCTTTGAATAAAAAAGTAAATTACAAAAAGGCTGCAATAGGAAAAATCTCAGAGCAAAAGAAGTATGTTTATTTTACCCGTATATAATAACAAAAGGCTGAGAATATATAAATCCAAGAGAAATGGATAAAGTGATGAAGTTGCTGAGAGGGCAACAGAATATTGAAATGTATCTCAATACAGGTGCATGGGATTTCTGGTGTCCTGCTCCTAGCGCAATGATCAGAGATTCATTTGACTGGAGGTGAGATGCCCCTTAGGCCGCTCTGGTGCGGGGTAATAAGGAAAGGGGAATAATCTTTGTTTTCTGTATTTATTCAATTTCCTTTCTGCTATTTCATTCTAAAAGTTAGAAACTTGCAAAAGGAAGTAATCAATCCCATTTGTGTCCTGATAATAACAATGTGGTGCCTGGACCAACATGTTTCGAAGCAGCAGCATTGAAGAAGCAACTTGGGGAGATGAAGACCTCCTTAAACTGAATTTTCCAAACTTTGCACTTAATCCATGAGGTCATGGAAAGTTTTAAAGGAGGGGAGAGTGTTAAGTAGAGTAATTAGCAGAATATTAGTTTTAGAAGGTCTTACAGGCCATGTGCTTCAGCTAAGGGGTACTCAAGTCTTTTGATCTTTTCCTTTAATTTACATTGATGCACTGTAATCTCTCTATATATATGTTGAGCTAGGGTAATATTGTTAGCATGCTTTTGATATGAAATGAATTGAGAGAACTCATTTGAGTCTCCTTTATCTTCTTCCCTAAGTTCTTCTGTTTTCTCAGTCCCCATTCTTTCTTTTCTCAGTCTCAGTCTCAGTCTCATACTCTTAATCTTTCTGTCTCCTCAGTCCCTATTCTCTGGTTATGGTTTGGTAGTTGAGTTGAGCTCCTTGGTGGCTTGACATATACACAGAAGTTTGCTTCTCATGCATTAGCCAGAAGAATTTGTACTTTGTAGAATACTCATTTTTCTTTGAGCTTCAAGCCTGAATATTCTATTCTCATGATAGATATTTGTTTTTGTAGGTGCTCGATGCATTGGTCAACCTTTTTTGTCGATCAAATATCTCTGCAGAAACATTGTGGGATGGTGGTTGGCTTCTGCGCCAACTGCTTCCTTATAGCAAGGCTGAGTTTAACAAAAACCATCTTAAATTACTAAAAGTAAGTTTTACTTGGAAGATTCTGAGAAAAATCAACTTGATAGGTATCCTTGTCTTTTTCTACTTACAAATGTTGCTTTTGCTTAAATGTTACGTTCTCCACTATTGCTGCTTAATTTTAATTTCAATACTTGCAAGTGCTTCATGACAAAAGAATAATTTAGTGGGTAAAAGTGGTGATTACCATATGTTGTAGAAGTATCCAATGTGCCAATGCCTTGGTGGTAATTTATGGTGGTTCCTGAACCATAGACATGTGTAAATGATTTCTGGAAGCTGATTTAAGGCAGCCCTTAATTCTTATAAGCCGGGGCTAAACTATGAATGAGGGTAATGGTTTTCAAGAGACCAAACAATAATAAGAGTTTTGGGATCTATATACAAAGGTTTAGATCTTTGTTTAGATATTTCTATATTTAGTGCTGTTGAAAATCTAGGGAAGCGATAATTCAAGAACTTAGATTAGAAAGACACGCACGGAGATAATAGAACCCTACTTTAAATAAGAAAACAATTTTTATAACTCCCATCTTGAGTTGCATGATTGAGAATAAACCTAATGATTAATTTTTTTTGCTCACAATTGGGTTTTAGGCATGTTGTAGGGCTTATCTTGTGTGTTTAGTGGCGTTGGCTCCCTTATCTCCCCCTAAAAAGTGGTATTTAGGTAGTCTTCTATTGTAAATACTTGTTATACTATACAAAACATATAATAGTGTAATTTTTTAGATTTCACATTAAAAAAAACCTTTTAAGGCTTAATAAAGTATTTTAGAGTTTCAAAATCTTTATTAAATCAATAAGGTAGATGTCTGATTCTGCCTAGGCGCACAACCAAATCGAAGCGGTAGAGGATCCGCTTATCGCCTAAGCGGGGATTAAGCGGACCTAAGCGAGGATTCTTAGAACTATCATTTGCATTTTGTTTTCCTATTATGCTAATGTAGTTTGCATTCTGTTTGGCTTGTGCTCCTTCTGCCCCATTGTTTCTTCACATGCAAGCTTTTTCTTTTTTTGTGGGGGGGTTGTGGTTTTTGGGGGGTTGTGGTTGTGAGCTTTTCTAGTATGAATTGTATTTGGTATGCTTATGTTTTTACCCCTCCTTCTTTCTCTAACTTTTTATATAAACTGATAATATGTGTGTTTGTAGTAACATGGTAGTTTCTCATGCATAGGGCTCATATAAGAACTGTAGCAGTCGTCTTCTTGAAGAATCAAGAGGATTCTGGCCTGATCTACTTATAACTGTCCTCTGTGATGAGTGGAGAAAGTGCAAAAGAGGTATATTTTTGTGCAAAAGTGAGTAGCAATTGTTGGTTTTCTATGATTTCATTGTGTTTTTGAGTAGTAAATTTTTACTTGTAGCAATAGAGGCTTCATCCCCTCGTAAAGAGCCCAAATGCATACTCTTTCCATTGCACAAGCCCTCTGCAGAAGGTATGGTAACTTTCAATTAATAAAATTTTCAAGGTAAATTCTATATATGTTAATACATATGGTTTTTTCCTCTGATAAAAACTGTTGTCCTGACAGATCAGAATGATTCATCTCTAGCTGCTGGTGAACAAATGTGCGAATTAGTGAAGGTTGACCTGAATTCAATTTTTATAATCTACTCCCTTTGTTCAATAAAAAGAGTCCTGCTTTCACAAAATTTGCAAATATAATGTATTTTTGTTCCATGTATACCAAAAATAATTAGTTGGTAGTTTAGTAGTGGTGTCATAATAATAAAATTATGATGGCAAACTCAAGGATATTGCATTATTTTATAGTATATAAATACTCTGTGGAATAGTGAGTACTATTTTCCAGAGCACGAGGAAACCTCTGCTTGATGTCATCATTGCATTTTGCACACTTTTTTATAGGTAATTTGAGATATGTATTAAAGCATTGGTACAGCTATAAATTTGGTTTAGTGCTCGTTATTTCTTCTTCTAACAATTTTTCTCCTTCCATTAGGTGTTTGTGCTTCTTCATCAACTCCTAATTTTTTCACTCAGTAGACCTTTGCCTGATCAACCTCCGATGCACCCTCCAATTGATGTCCCAGAGAAATCCCGAGCTCAAACTGCTGGTGTAGATATTATTGGTCCAAAACCAAGTACTGAGTTAAGTCTCGGTATGTTCTCAGTCTTGCACTTAATGTATCTTAACCTTTTATTATTGATTTTCGTAAAAGCCTCGAGTTTATATGCACATACAAACACATATTCAAACATATGCATACGTACATATACACATTCATGGAGGAGATGGTATATGCGATTATCTTTATGCTGGATATAGAAGTGTTATTATGAGTTGAGCAATCAAGTTTCAATATTTGATTTTGATCCGGTAGTTTCCATGTTCAGTTGATGCAGTGCCATGTAAAATTGCTTTCGAGAGGGGTAAAGAACGCCATCTTTGCTTTTTAGCAATCTCTTTGGGAAGCTCTGGGTGGGTGGTTCTTGCAGAAGAATTACCTTTAAAACCGCAATATGGAGTGGTTCGTGTTGCTGCGCCTTTGGCTGGATGTAATGTAAGTATGCTATGTTAGTTTGTTTATCCCTTGTACAATTGTAGTACTTCCTCCGTTCCTAATTTGGATGCCATAGTTACTGGAATATGTTTGGGGTGGATTTTAAGGTGCTTCAAAATATATTTATATATATCATTTTTAACATATTTGTATGTTATATTTACATTTTCCAACTATAATAAGATATGTAAAAAGATAATATGTAAAGGTGTTTATGGCACATCTTAAAATCTGACATCCTAGAAACTACAACGGAGGAGTAAGGCACTAGCTTTACTTCAACTGGGTAAAGAAGAAAAACTCCCTTGGTGCCAAAATATAATAGCAGTTTTGACTTTTCAGAGTCAATTTTTTCTCTCTATCGAAAAATTTTATGGGCTCCTATCGATTTTTTTAATAGAATTCAGCCAAGTCCTTTTTACTCCACTTCTTCCTTGTATTACAAATTTTTTATGCTTTATTATTTTTATTTTTAATATGTTTTTAGACTTTATTTTATTTCATTTTAGATATGGCAAATGGGCTGGACAGCCTGGACCGCGACGTGGTCACATGGGTACCTCTATTTCAACCCCAATAGAACTGAAAAAGTTCTTCACCCTGACCAGTCCTAAACTTGTGAGTGGTCACGGTTCTCCCCCCTCCTCCTCCTCCTCCTCCCCAGCGCAGTCAACAATCTCCTCCCTGACCTACTTTACCCTGACAAGTGAGATCTGATTTAATGAGTTCAAAATCAACTCTACTTGTAAAAATAATATATAAAAAAGGGTTCAAAATCAATTCTATAAAATTCATTCTCATGAATGTTGCAAGATTCAAAAGTTCCAATATTATATCAACTGTAATTACAAAATGAATAGAAAGAGAAGGGAAAACATAAAAAGCTACAGATTGGGACAATAGAAAAATGAGGGTGATGTAGATTGATGGAGAGAAATACGATAATGATATAGGTTTAGAGCCTTGAAATGGTAAAATCCTTAGAGAAGCTTATATAATCTGGGTACTAATTCATAGCAACTCTAAGAGCATTAAACTATAACTCACTCTGTTTGACAAAGAAAGCCCTGTTTTTGAGTACCGATTTTAGTACTTGACAAAAACATTTGTATGTATATATATGTTTTATGTTCAATATATTTATGCATTACTCCCTTCGTTCCTCATAAAGGTACCCACTTGTAAAATTTGCGAACTTTAAAGATTTATCCCTTAATATAAGGAGTATATAGTTTAGTTGTGGTGACATGGTAGTAAAATTGTGTTGTTATACTTGAGGCATTATGTCATACATCATCAATGTAAAGAGGATTTTTTTATTTATTTTTGCAAATGGGACTCTCTTGTGGAACGGAGGGAGTATAAGTTTCAACTATATTAAATATACTTAAAATATAATCTATAAATATATTTTTGACTTTTCATAATGTCCTTGCCAAAAGAACCCCAAAATAAAGTTATTCTTACATGTAAAATAATTATGTTTTAAACTATCTTTGCAGGACAGAGGTAGTACATACAATTATATATAAATGGCATGGGGCAACCTAAACCCACCTTGAACCCAACTCGGGTTGTACAATCTTCTTACACTTGTCAGCCCCTGTTTAGGATGTCCCCAAACTCATTCCATTAGGGGCAGACATGTAGATTGTGGACGGCCACGAATTAAATTTTTTATGGTTGTTGCTCGGTTTGAAGGTCTTAAATGTTATTTTGTAAGATAGTCTCAGATCACTCCTGTATAAAATAATGAAATATGCGAGTTTGACTGTATTTCTGAATAACCTTTATATCTGATATTTTTATGTTTTTTAATCTTCAGCCCAGAGTGGATGATAAACATTCAAGATGGTTACACCTTCGAATTCGTCCATCAACTTTCCCGTTGGTGGATACTGCTATATATGCTGCTCAAGGAAAGACTAAATCAAAAGCTTTAGTTGATGGGAGATGGACCCTGGCATTTAGGGACGAGGAATCTTGCAAGTCTGCATTATCAATGATTGTTGAAGAATTAAATTTACAGAGCAATGAGGTAGAGAGAAGACTAACACCTTTACTTGATCTTGAAAGAGTTGTAGATTATTCAAATCCTTCTCAGTTAGAAACTTCCTCTTCGAGAACACCACCTTCTAATTCTTTGCAAGTTTTCAAATAGTTTGTGTTTGCTCTCTTTTATTTGTTTTGGTATCCCAATAGTGTTTTGCTTTACACATGGGGTTGCGGGTATATAACAATGTCCGGCCGGCCCTTCTGTAAGTCTGTATATGTTCATAAAGGCAAACCCTAGGTACAACGATGTAGATTAGAACATGTGATTAGAGATTCTTTTGTATATTAGGCTGCCCTTCTTTCCCTATTCTATAAGATCGGCATTTACAGTTCATTCCTGTAAGCTGTATAACATTGATATATATATATATATATATATATATAGTCCAGGCAATTGCAAAGTAAAGTTTAGAAGAGTGATAACTTATGTGCATCTTATTTCAACTTAGACTCTCAATTCCCAACAGCTCTCAGAATATTAATTTCAGCTTCTGGAGGTGAAGAAAGAAAAAAGATGGAAAATCTTATCTTGGGATAGATAAATATACGGATGTGTAATCAATCAATCTGTAAATTAAAGTCTTTTTGCTTAATTGCTTCAGTTTAATCGGAGAGGAGAACTGGAAGGCTCTTTTTTTTTTTTAACTATTTTTACTTTCTTGAATTTTTCAACCGGGCCAGCCCAAATTGTCGAATATTTTTGAATTTTATACTCAACCGGTCTTATCCTTTCGGCCCAAATTATTGCCCATTTTGACTTTAACTGGGCCTATGATGCCATATTGATATTATAAGCCCAAGCTGTCGACTTTGAATTTCATACTGATAATAATCCGTAGAGGATTGCCAATCGAATCCATATGCAATGGACAGTTTAAAAGATGTTTTTGCACCAGAATATTATTGTCCAAAACATAGGAATCAAATTTTCATTAAAAGGAGTTTTTATTTTTTTGGAGGACAAGGACTTTGGTTGAGCTTTAGGGGGTTTAGTGGAAATGAATGGCATTTTGGCTTATTATTTATGAGGAAGACAGTGGCAGCGATGGCATCTCACCATCATTCTCCTATCATGGCTCATTATTTTAAATCCCGGACATTCATAATTTCATGTTGCTTTATATGTACTAGTTTCAACTGGCACACACCTCGGGTAATTTGAGAAAAAAAAATGATAATTATTTTGTATTGACTAAGCAAAATAAAAAAAATACTCTCCACCCTAGATTAATTAAGTGCCCAATTTTGACTTTTTTAAAACTATTTTTTATATAAAAATATAGGTGAAGAGATTATATCCAAAATAAAGTACATATAATTTACTGTTAACCCAAATTTTAATAATTTTAAAATTGTATTTATAATGCTTAATTATTAATTCTGAAATATTCAGTTTGACTAGAAAAATCAAAACTGGACTTTTAGTTTGACTAGAAAAAATTAAAACTGAACATGTAATTTAGGACGGAGGGAGTATATCAAAGAATTACATTAAAAAAAAGATAAAATAATAATAACTAGTAAATTTATAAAGGCAAAGTAATTAACATTTTTGTGACAAAAATTTACTAGACAGCCGCTTTATAAATAAAGATATATACACATAATAAAACAATTTATTTATTTTTTGTATAAAACCCTAAAGATTTATTTTCAAACTATAGAATTTGGGCTTGGGCTGGAGAGAGTGGTCTTGAGCATGGATTGACCATCAAATGCATCATTTTCACTACAATTATAGTCGTAGTCGACTATATGTATCTTTTTGAGCGTGATATAACCGAACAAGGAGAAAGAGAGGAGAGAGATCACAAAAATGGTAAAATCAATAGTTGGAGAAGAAATTCAGCTTAAATTAGCCGAAGATCGCCTCAGTCAATCCGGACTCTCCTCGCAGGTCTCTCTTTTCCTCTATTTCTCAATTTCTCAATTTCTTTCTCTCTATCTCTACATATGTACAAAATTATATAATTATATGTGTATATATAAATTGAGCCATCTGAATTTGAACAGGTAGGTCTTGTAATTGGGAAGCTAAGCTCGAAATTGGACAGAGGATTTGTTTTTGATTTGATTCAAACGCCGTCAAACGATGCTGGAGAGCCTGCTTGTTCATTCATAGAGACTAGTGGTACAAATAGTGCTAGTAAGAATAAGAAGGGATCATCTTCCTCCAAGTTCAAATCACAGTCTGATTCTTCTTCTTCGCTATTGTCCATCGATAAGGATTGGGTTGCTGAACACGCTCGTCAGGTCTTATTCTCATGTCATATATATTTCGTGTTTTTTAATTTGGAATTGAGTTGGAACCTTGTTCTAGAAAATTTTATATCTAATTGTGAATGTTGTTGATTATATGAAATCAGCTGCATGTAAGAAGTCTAAATTTATCAAAACTATGCTTTCCTTCAGTTTATCTTAAGTTACAAAAGACCAGCTTAATTTAAAATTAGAAAAGGTTGGCCCTCAAACGCCTGGATTTGGTCTAGGCAGGCAAAAAAAATATCCTATTCTTTTTAAAATAGTAAAAGGAGTTTTTGAGTTATAATATAATCCAAAGTCTAAATAGCATAAATTTTCGTGCATAAATTTACAATAGCATAAATTTTCATGTATAAATTTACAAATTTAGAATCTTTATTCTAATAAATTATATATTTTATTAGAGTAAATTATATGTTTTCGTAATGATTTGTGCAAATGTTAATCGTAATGGATGTGCATTAAAGGTTAACAATGCTTATTCCATAGGATTACATTCTGGTTTGCTACTAATTAAAAATTTATGAACCACGTAGCACTTTAAAAATGGGTATGCAGTTATGTCTATATAAAAGTTTAAGCTTTTGTGATTGAGTATGGTGAGTGCTGTGTGGTTTATTGCCCTAGAAATTGCAAAATTAGACATGTTTAACTGCACATTTGCACTGCATTGCTGTTCAGCTTGATCATAGCAAAGAGAAAATGATTTTGAGGAAGGTTTTACTTTTATAAGGTTTTACTTTTATAAGGCTGTCATGTGCTAAACTTTTGTTCTTAATGGAAGAGATTTTCCAGCTTACTTCCATTTCCCCTCTACTTTCCATTAATTGATGACATTTAATGAATACTGTATGCAACATCTTATGTTGACTTTTGACCTTAACCAATTTCCGAGGGTTGAAGGCATGACTTTTTAATTTGTCTTACAGGTCTCGAGAATGCTATTGGGTGGCGTGAAAGTGATCGGGATCTATATATGGGTCAGCGAAAGTTCATTCAAGAATTCAACTATAATCCTCTGCCAGGTGTTCTTGTCATTTAACTTTAATTAATTTTAATTTCATGTGTCACATGTTCTCAACTAGGTAAGAGAAAGAGGGAGAAATAATATATTCCAAGGTCTATGCCACTTCAGTTCTGAGAACTTCATTTAATTTGTTGTTAACTTTTCACATGCTCCCTTTACCTTACTAAGAAATGGAAACCCTATATTTATGTTGCGACCTCCTATTCATATTGGCCGTTGTGCAGGTGTTTGGATTTTTATTTTATTATAATTTTGTGTTCTGTTTATAAGTAAATGAGAGGTTATAGGATCAATAAAGGCTCTGATTTGGAAACCTCCAATATTCTTCATTAGTTACTGAAAACTTTAATCATTCATGGGAGGGTTCTTGCAGACTCTAAAAGGAGTTGCAGAAGCTGCACAATTTATGGATAATGATGAGAGTCTGCTCATTCACATTAGTTACAGTCCAAGGAGGTAGCTTCATTCATGTTCCATATCATTTTCTCCATATTTAACTATTCTTTATATTAATACAATTGGGTATTATTATGTTGCATAGATGGACATGTCGGAATTGCATGCTGACTTCAAACATCACATCAAGTAGCCTACGGCCCTGTGATTTTAAAATGGGAAGAGTTTTAGCTTCCCTTCAGACATTTAGGTGCAGATATAGCTTTGATATAAGGTAAATTTAGTTCGATTGTTTCTTGTTCATATATAGAATGATGAAATTGTTCTGTTTGTCTATTTTTTGTGATTACTCACCTTAAATCAGGCTTCTTATTGATTCTATTTTCTTCTCTTCCTTCTGACCTTTGTCCAGACGTGTCATTAGTTTTAGGTGTTTAAAAACCACGGATTAATCGACTTTGAAAATTCCAGGTACTAATTAATAAGAAATAAGCATGAATCCTTTAACAAATTATTGAATTCTGATATCATCCGTCTCCATCGTTGCGGATCTTGATAGGGAAACAACATTGTGTGTATTTTTGTGATTTTTAAATACACACATACACATAAATCATACATGTGAATAGAGGGGATTTTTGAAACTTCTCTCCTCGTCCAAACTGATGTATGCATTTACTGATAGAATCTTCCTATATTAGCTTTTCTCTCTCTCTATATATATATAGGACAATGATCCATAGCATGTATTTGCTATGAATCAAAAATGAACAAATAACATCCTAACCTTCCATTGCAATAATCAAGGGATGTGATTTAATTATTAAACCCGCTGTCCGCTAGTTGAACTAGTGGACTGAATAAATAATATTACATGTCGATTATGCCCCCCATTAAGGCTTTCGCAAACAAAATTAGAATTAGATTTGGATTGTCCTCTATGTTAACTAGCGGATGTAATGTGGCTTTATCACACAAGGGGAAAAAATGTATTCCACGCTAGAATTTTTATTGGATGTAATGTTTAATACAAGGAAAAGGAATGTATTCCAGGACTAAAAAAGATAGATCTCAAAGCCCAAAAATAAACCAGCCAGGGAAAAAAATAAAATATAATATTTAGGTCCAGGTTTAACTGAGGCATCCTCTTTTTCAACACATTTTGCAATTTTTCTATTTGATCTTGCAGAGCAGAATTCTCATCTTGTAGCTCATTCCTCTCGCTTGTCACCTGTTGATTGAAAAGTTCAATTATAGTATTAATAATATATAGGCTGATTGATAATCAGGTTACCATGAGAGGAAAATTTATAGAATGGAAGATTGATACGTAGGGATTTGTTAAAGAAATTACGTAAAATTTTATGGTGCTCAAGTGTGTCTTTTACCATTCGAATAGCTTCACCCAATATACAGGTTTTTCCATTGGTCTGCTCTGACACTTTTGGAAAAAGGATGCATGTATATATTATTGAGAGTCCTATTTGAAGTTGCCAGTGCATTTAATGGTGTCAGAGGGAACATTTAATTCTCTTGTTTTAACTCAAATATCAGAATCACAAAAATTTTAATTCTCTAAAATGTTTTAACTCAAAAGTTATATTCATAATCACAAAAAAAATACCAAAAAGTGTTGTGGATTTAACAATTCCCAAAAAAATACTGTCAATTCAATTACGCAAAATAGTGTTGTGGCTAGTGTTGATATCATTAGGATATTTTGGGCAAAATACCAAACATGATATAGTCAACAATCACCAAATCAACCAAGGGAACTAATGCTGGAGGAAATTTAGGATGCTCAATGCTTTAAGTTGGTCACCTGACATATAAACGAAAATTTGAAGAAGTTTCCCCACTTCCATAGTAAGCATTATCATATGCATTTGTGGTACCTTCATCATAAATGATTACTGCATGAATTGATGTCATGAGGTCAAGAAGAGTTGCAAAACTTCAATCTACATGCTAGAGAGCACAAAACTAATACGTGCATTTTTTAACATAAAGTCCTTTTCTTAGCGAGAGAGGAAGTGGGAAAATAAGCATTCGAAATTCGATTTATTAACAGTAAAATATCTGAAGATAACAAAGATTAATGAAACAACAAATGCAAATAAATTTAGACAACATTTAAAATTGCTCTACTGATATTTTTTTTCTTGTTCTTGCCCAACTTAGGGAAGTGATTTGAAAGGCACATGAATTGAGCACTACCCAAGTAAGGATACCAAAGTAATAAGCAACAATTTAAATACATAAATATGAATATTCAAATTTCAAAATCACAAAATGAAAATGTGAATAAGGGTTTCCTACTGAAGGAGCTATGCCCTAAAATAACTGTAAGAGAAAACAAGCTTATCAAGACTTCTCAGTTGTAGATTAAAGGGTTCTCAACTAAGAGGTCAGTAATAAATTTGTGTAGGGTTGTTGAAAATTCATATGACCCAAAACCAAATTAGGAATACCCAAATTGTTTCTACAGATAATGCCGCTAGTTCATATATGAATACTTACGAATAAAAAAAACACATTTACTGAATTTCTCAAATTACCTGTAGTTCTACTATTTATTTTACTGCAACAATAAAGCTACAATGAAGCCGAAATAGAAAATGTGTGATCTTTATGTTATACTCATAGTTCTAGCAACCATATGAGGAATTAGGAATCCAGTAATAGCTCAATAGTAGTATTAAATTATGTAGATTTTGAACAATACCTGGTCAGCTATTCCAAATTAGAACACTTCCGATGAATAATGAACTCTTTTCGTTGATGAAGAGACATTGGCGAAATCTCTCTATATTTCGATCGATGAACAGAGAGGAAGGAAACTGAATAAGAAAAAATAGTTTGGGTCAGGTCAGTTTGGCTCCTAACTAGAACGACTTACATTTTCTATCCCAGGTCTACAATGGTTCCGCCCAAAAATATACATGGGGAATAATTGACCGAGAATTATTTTTATTCAGTTTGCTAGTTGAACTAGCGAACAACGTGTTTAATAATTGAATCATAGCTCTTGATTATTGCAATAGTATCAATAGAAGGTTAAGATGTTATTTGCCCATTTTTGATCCATAACAAATACATAAACATGAATCATTGTCCATATATATATATATATATATTATTTGTATAATTTATTATTTTCTCCACATTTTACCAAATGTTTATCTTAGATGCGGTGTTGTGAAAGCTAAAGAGAATCTGCCACTAACGACGTCACTGCAAGGTCGTTATTGCTGAATGAAATAAAAGATGCAAATAAATGACATTTAGGTAAAAGCCATTATATATTAAAACTTGTCAAAAGCTCCAGATTAAGTTTCAAACAAATTTTCCATTGGTCCATAGTTTGAAATTTAATTTTGATTCTTCGTTGACACTTTTTATTAGCTTGCTACCAGCACTGTGTTCTGAATAACATAAAATAAAAGTATATCTGTTGCAAGCCAAAAATCTAATTCCACATCATTGCAGTCACTGGAAAGTTATATTGGAGATAAAATGTTGTCAGAAAAACGTTAGGAGATATTCCCTCTGTCCCAAAATAAATGCCCAGTTTTGACTTTTTTGGAAAAACTAATTTTTGTACCATTTAATAAAATTTAGGTGATGGGAATGGGGTTATAACCTTAAGAAACTAGATACATAAAAGTTTACTTTTCACGCATCAACTCAAATTATCCATAATAATATGTCATTAAATATGAAAAGAAAATTAGAATAAGAAAAGTATAAGATATTTAATGGGCATAATAGGAAAAATGTTAAAAGTTTGGTTATTAAAGGAAAGTGGACATTTAACATGGGACTACCCAAAATAGTAATAAGGATTTTTATCCTGGGACGGAGGAGTACAATTTACTATCAACTCCAATTTTTATAATTTTAAATCTTTATTTATGTTTTTTAATTATTAATTCTAAAAATAGCCAATTTGACCAAGAAAGCCAAAATTGGGCATTTAATTTGGGACGGAGAGAGTATTTTAAAATTTATGAATGAATTATTTATGGTAGAGGTAACTAGTAAGCACTCTCTTCCCTTGAAAATCATTCTAAAGGCAGAGGCTGCTTGCTGCATGCAAATTTCTCACTAATATATTCACTGTTTCAGATAGTACTTCTTTTAATTGGATCAGTTGATAGCTTCCTGAAGCCACCAGATGAATGGTCTGAACAAGAAGACATTATAAAGGAGCTTATCCTAACAAGAAATTGCATATTTTTTTTTTTACTTTTCTGTCATCTTTCTTCTATGGCCAAAAACCCTGGGAAGGTTTTTGAGGTTATGTCTAATTGCTCAAGCTATCTCTTCACAGACTGCCAATATGCCGCGAGAACAGATCAAATATCATAAGCTTGGCTGACATTCTTCGTCATGGAATTTCAAGTCATGCACAAGTTCTTAAAGGGGCAAAGGCTTTGATTGATGGAAAGTTGGTATGGAGCTCTTTGACAAGTTGCAGTCCAAACATTTTAATTTTACTTATGGAATACTTTGTCTGGATATTTCTATGAAGTTGTTTATTCATATCATTATCAACTATAATCTCTTCTATATTTAGAAGAAACCACTAATCTGTACACTAAAATAGAGGGGATTGGGTGATAGATGAGATTGCCAAGTAACCTATGTTTCAGGGATTCCGATGGAATATTCAGTTTGACACGGTATTTTGAAGAGTCTGACATGTATACTCCTCAATTTTGCCAATTTTTAACACTAAAATGATGTTTTCAATACCCATACCCTTGTCCGATTATCAAGTGCCCAACATGGGCACTTCATGGCAAAGTAAGGAGTCCGTGTAACATTGCAACTAACTATTGGTATTTTCATATGGGACATTCTTGACTTTACACCTTATTAGATTGCTAAATCTATTTCCTTAATTATCATATACAATACTTCATTTAGGTATTTCACACTAATTTACTAATGTTGCTAAAAATCTGCTTATGCATAGCGTAGCGATCTGTTTTTATTTGCTGAGAGCCTCACATCTTGGTTTGCTGTAATAGATTATTAAACACCTACGCGTGAGAAAGATAGGTAGATTAAGGATTCTCTGCGATCTCTTTTCCTATGAAATCTAGGCCTTAACTCAGTTAATATAGAATAAACCTCACATTATGATTGCTATATATAACTGAGATTTATGACAGAATGGTCCAACTTTATATTATACTGGAAACATGTGATATCATTGTTCCCTATGTCACGTGGAATGATGAGAATAGGACTAATATATCCCTTTGTTCCAAAATTAGAAATACATTTTGACTTTTTAAGTTAATTAATACAAATTTATTTGAGTTCAATACAAACAACTATAACTATTATAAACTAACCAAAAGGTACTACTAATTACCACTTTTGTCGCTTCAAAACTTAAATGAACTTGTATCAATTTTGAAAATAGGATTTTGCTAAGATTTAATAAGTTAAAATTTAAGCTATATAATTTTGGATCAGAGGGAGTACTAATAATTATTTTGCAAAGACTCTCAGCAGAATGCAGCTGTAGATGCAATGTAGTAACTAGTAATATGAATTGTGCTTTTCATTCAGTAGCACTGGTCTTTACTTGTCGGCGCTTGAAGAAACAAATGCTGAAAATACTCAAGGTACTACATCTCAGATATAAGTTTTGCCTGATGATATTTTCCATCTTCCTGGCATGTTTAGGTGACTGATGCCGAGCACTGTACATTAGATGGTTTGCATGAAGTTGAATTTCTTCTACCTTTCATGCAAGATACAGGTGTGGAAGGTATGTTGGGTCCTTTTCATTTCTAACTTATTTGTGAAGTGTGGATTAAATTATTACATCTCATACCAGTACGCACTCATGCTTATCAATCTTAACGTTATCATTTTGTCTATTCAAGCATGCAGCCAAAAAGAGGTTGTTGGCGTTCTTGTTTTAAGTGGCTCTGTATATTCTTTCACATACATAAATTCCAAAGAACCAATTTCACAAGCTTTGGCTGATTTAAAGGTATTAAACAACTGATAGTTTTAGCTATACCCTTGATATTTTATTGTACTCTTAATTCTTGCTTTTATATCTAGAAGTATTATACTTGCACAAACTTTGAAGTATGAAGATTAACAATGCAGATGTCCACTGAACGGTGCAGTTTCTGAATTAAAATCTGCATGGGATTATGGATCTCATTAACAGATAAACATTAGTATTTGCCAAAGATTATCGTGATGATTCTCAATTATAGAACCAACATTTATTCCCTACGGCTTATTACTTATCCTAAAAAAAAAATCCTAATAATAATATGTTTTGTCAATTTTAAGATCACCACATCTTAGAGCCTCTTCTTTCCCAGTCAATTTTTTTAAAAAAAGTATGTGTTGAATTGTGGATAAGTTATGGTTATTTCTTGTCTTCTGCAATAAAGGGTTTTGTGCATTTAGGGAGACATAATCACAAGCCTGCTAAGTAGGTTAGATATCATCTGCGATGAGGAAGACACAGAATCACATTCTATTGCTGATGGTGGTGCAGAATCAAACAATGAAATATCAACCCAGAAACTTGTTCCCCAACTTGACCTCCAAGTCTTGAGGTAGCTATATTGTTGTTTACTAATGTTTAACAGTTGTGGTTATTACAGATTTACATCTTTACAAATGATTTTATAATATTTGTGCCTGTGCAGTCTTATAATTAACAAAAATTAGCTTTTCACACGTCAAAATTTGAAGGTATTTCACATATTAATTGATTATATCCTTCCAAGGAATATAATATTTTATGAATGGTAGTCTGGTAGCAATCATCTTAGTATATTTACCCACTCTCTGGGATGTGCCAGTTGAATTCTGACTAAAGAATATCTATATTCATTTGCAAACAGAAAACAATGCAGCCTTGCATTTCCTAGAAGAGTATTCGTTCCATGGTTAGCGGGTACATATATCTGTGACTACATACATCCCTCTGAAACACTTGAGGTTTGTATTTGCAACTTTGATCAGCAATTATCTGGTTTCATAGGTATAGAACAAAATATGTGAAAAACTCACATGCGCTCTGTTCTTACGATACTACAGTAGATGTCACTTTTCTTTTAAGTGTTTTTGGCCTGGTTTCTAAGACGTGCCGAAAACATATCTATGCCTATACAAATATGTTAAGAATATTAAAATATGTAATATATGATTTCAGCATGTCTTAAAGCCCATGCAAAAAACACTATAAAGAAGTGGGGGAAATGGGCAATGTGAATTTGAAGGAGTACTAGATAACGAGACTGAGTAGTTTCTCATGCAATATGGCATGCTTGCTCTGTACATTCTATTTGCTCTAATGGACATAGCAGAAATTTATCAGGCACTTAAACTCATGAAAAGGACAGAATGATAACAAAATATCCTTAGATTATTACTTATTCTATTAGTCAGTGAAATGCATACTAAGATTTGAATACAGCTTTCCTTTTAGTTCTAACTTCTAACTTGTGCTCACCTCACCAGGTTCTTAAAGATCATTGTGTAGAGTTGATGTCAATGGAAGCTCCAACTGATGCATCCACGATCTTGGAGCCAGAAACAGAAGCACCCACTTTGGGTACTACGACCACCAAGTCTTTTTGGGATGTGGCAATTCCCTACACTTCAGAATCTCGGCCACCGCTGTCAGAGAAGAGCATAATTAACTCAAGCGCAGGATCTGAGAAGAAATCTAAAATGGCAGATAATTTTAACATCATGGCTGCTGTTTTGACTCTAATCGTCTCTATTTTTGTAGGACTTGCATTGCTCTTCTTCAGGGTATCATAGTTATGGGGTCATTTGTGGAGTTGGCTTCAGCAATATTATATTTTTGTCCTGTTTTTTTATTAGTTCAATTAAAATATTAAATCAACGTGGGATATATGGACTTTAGGGGCTGTGGTCCGGTCCCTCTTCATATCTTTGGTTTACTCAGCTTCTAATACATGAAATAGAATTTGTGGTCTCACCTGGAAAGAAAACAGAGCAGATGACAAATGTTGTATGAAATTACTACCTGTTTACTGGAAACATTTTGTATTTGCCTGGACAATCTCTTCTGTAGTGCCCGGACAATCTGCCCTATTAGTGTAAAATTATGAGTTGTTTTATGATAATAAATTGGTAGGGCAGCTTTTAAAGTTCTTATTGTACTGCAATTTACAAGTACTTCATGTGTATTTAATACAAAATCTGTTCCCAAGAAAGAGTTATATTTAAAAAAAAATTAGTATTAAGGATGTGGTTTTATTAATGTTAATCCACATAAATAATAACAGAAATCTTTTTGTGAAAAAGAGTACTCTCTTTGTGAATATATTTGTTCGGCAAATGAGACTTCTGGTAGAATAGAGATTATAAAAATTGGCAAGTAGCATGTTGTTGGTAGAATATGAATTGATGGGTAGCATGTTCCATTATACTACTTTCTAAACAACATAAAGTTCTGTTACCTGTTGCAGCTTTGGCACTTTAGTAGTATATATAATATCAAAAATTCTATGTGGATAAAAGTGTATTTAAATTTTATTTATTTGTATTTTGATCCTTAGTGGTATGTAAAAATACAAATATGTAAAATTCAAATACATTTGTGTTTAATTTTCATGTCCACTTAAAAT
The DNA here is from genome assembly GCA_020205605.1 of Panax ginseng. NCBI lineage: Eukaryota > Viridiplantae > Streptophyta > Magnoliopsida > Apiales > Araliaceae > Panax > Panax ginseng. Next base: position 129,994,132 of record CM035144.1, read on the forward strand.
AGCTCATATAATTTGACTCACTACAAAAGTACACACAAGTTACAGACGTGGATCAAGCAAATAAAACTACGTACTTTTAGTTGAGGGGCACCAGCATGATCTTTAGGAGGGAGAAAAATGTGCCAAAAAAAGACTCAAAAACGGGTATGTTTAATAAAACTAAATGAAATAGTTATGAATATTTAAATAATTTGAATAAGTTGGGAGAAAAAAAAAACCGAGTAAGGGGTTGTTTAATGTAAAAAATAAATTTGATAATTGACATAATTTAAAACATCTTAATAAAATATTTTTATTATTTTACCCCTCTACGAAAAAAATAATTTAAATTTGTTGTAAATTATTTAATATTACTTAATATAATAGTTAATATTGTAAAAAATTCAAATTGTTGTAAATTAGTTAAATTACTTAATTCAATAGTTAATATTGTAAAAAAAATAAATATAAATTACTTGGTCATTCAACCCATTCAAATCAAAAATTTGATTGATTTCAACCATTCAGATGATTTTTATTCAAAACAAGCGCATTGAATGACTGACCGAGTCAACCATTCAACTCTAAACAAACACCACCTAACAAATGGTAGATAATGTAGTTATAATTAAAATTTTAAATGTTTATTTAAATGCCTAATCTATGTCCAAGTGAGTTGAGCTCGGTCAAAATATATAAGAAACTAATATTTCCACAACGCTTTTTGTATCTACATGAAAAATATCATTATAGATGTATAGCGACAATTTCCACGTGAAAATATTATTTTCTGTTATAAATTTATCAATTTTCAATATAAATTGTCATCCAACTTTACCACAATATAGCACTGGTTTTTAATTTAATTTTTGTCCATCTAATTCAAGTTGTCAAGGGTTTTATTGCTTAAATTGAATCTAATAAAGAAATCCTACTTCAAAATTTATAGTCATCTAAACTTGTCCCAAAATATTAGTATTAGAGGAGTACTATTTCCACAAGTATTTTTTATATTTTCACACTTCTCACATGAAAGTGAAATCCACTAAGAAAAGACAATATAAAAATATCAAAAATATATTCCAATTTCAAAAAAAGTCAGATCAAAATCCATAGATGCACAACAAAAAAAAAAAAAATGATAATTTGATGATCCTAAACATCCAAAATGGCAAATTAGGTTTGGTCTATCCAATGAAAATAAAAGGCACCATATCCGATTAAAAACACACGAAAAAAATTCACTTAAAACTTTTATCTTGCGTCTTTTTATTTCTTCAATTCTATAACAACTTCTATGATTTAGGATAAAAGTTTCAACACATTCCGACAATTAGACTCTGGAATTAAGACTCGATCATTCTCACCTGGTCCATTATGCTTACAGGTCCATGCTATTCCTAATATTGGCAGTAACAAAATTCCTGAGACAGTTACGGTCCTTGTGGATATTGCCATGCAAATGTAACAAATTTTATAAAAGTTTCAGCTCTCTTTCAACACAGATAACTGTCTTTTAAGGACTTCATTCTCTTTCCTTAGTTTCATGATCTTTTGCTTCAGCGTTTCTACATTTCGGCTTGAAGTCGAATCTCTTTGGTGTTCAAGCAGCTTTGTTCTGCTAATCAGCACTGCAATATACCCACAAAAAGAAAAAACTTATTAAAATTTCTACTAAAATTTATGGCAACTCAAGTTGAGAAAAGTGGAGTCAGCAGCTTTCAGTAAAGAGGAAAAATATATGTTAAAGATCACGATGCTTTCTGTTTACACTTCTGGCTTATGCACTCACATTCCTTCTCGAAATCTTGAAGCTTCTTGTTTAACTCATTTTTCTCTTCCTGTTCAATCGAGAGACAATCCTTCAAATCCTGAATCTCATACTGATCTGTCAGAAAATCGTAAGTACTCTTATACACAAGCTCCAATAGAATGAAAAGTAGTCTGGAAATTCAAGAATTCAGTATAAGCTTCCTCGGATCTCACATTTTGATTCCACTTCAAAATGAACTCTTTCTAACCTTGTCGCTAGAGCTTCTATATGATTCCTGTGTGCAGCTAAATCTTGGTGGAGCTGAACTACTGTTGCTTCATTCGCTGCCTTTTGAGCTAGGTAGCCTCTGAGGCAGATCTCAAATTAGAATTACAATTTAACGAGCAGTACGTTTTCCATATCTTTTCTTGCTGTTAAATGAAAACTCACCTGATTTGCATCTCCAAGTCGTTAATAGTGGCCACATAATCTTGTTTAAGCATTTCTATAGTATTCATGTGTTCCTGCTTATGAGTTTTGACTATTACTGCTACATAAAATTTAGTAAAAATGACAACATTTTTTAGTATAAGGAACTTAACATGCTTTCATACCAACAATCTATAAAACCCAGCAATCAAGAAGTATGAGAAAGCTTTCCTTCTTTATATTAGTTATTCCCTATTCATTGCCTAAAGATCTCAATTGAATGAACAAAACTAGGCATATCTGCCAATTTACCAAAGTTCAAGCATATAACATACAACTTGCGCGAAATCCGGCCATCATATTTGGAAGAACTTCAACATTATATACAAGATAGATATAACTTACATGGTCTTTCCTGACACATTCATCACTCAATCTACTCAGTTCCTCTTTCAAGCTCTGGCAATTGCTATTACGTTCAAGCTGTGTCTCAAAAAAATTCAAGCAACTAAAATAATTCAGAATTAAATATACAATGTTAGGTAATCCTGTCATTACTTGAAAACTAAGTTGGACACATTCAAAAGAGGCTCATGCTTCAACCTTTTTTAGGATAAATGTGCACCTGATCTGCCATTTTATTAAGGGATCCTGTATAAAGCTTTGTCAGTCGCTCATTCTCTGCATAAACCAATAAGTTTAGTCTGGAGATATATAGTTGCAGGTTGCAGGTTGCAGGTTGCAGGTTGCAGATGTATGCCAAAAGAAGGGATTCCAACTTTAAAAGATTAGAAATTTGAATCTTATCGCCAAAAAGTGGGTTAAAAAGATGGTCTTATCATCATCAGATTGCTTGCTTGTCTTCAATATGACTTGGTAAAGGGGTAAAAAGAGATTCTAAATCCAAATAGGGATTGAGAATCAACCAAAAGGCCAGAAAGTAGAACAAGTAACTTTGTAGCAAGTTCAGATTTTGGTGCTCTAAGCTCAATATGTTCCTCCAGAACTCAAATTAGAGCTCACAAAATGTTTGATGGGCCCAAAGTACTTCCTCCATCCACAGAATGACAAATCAATAAAAAAGTTACTAGTTTTTCAAATTAATCCATCCATGAGTTAGGTCTAACCAATTCCTTGCATTTCAGCATCCTAGTTAATGGTTCAACATACATATCATAACCTCATAAAAGGGCATTAGGTTCCCAAAAAAGCTAAGAACCACAACCAAAACCAAAGAATCTGGCTGACTATACAGTAGTAATGCATTTTAGGAAGAGTGAAACACACCAACATGCTATGCTTTACCAGGAATAAATTTGCATATTATAGTTCTAGAATCCATACCAGAAACCAAGTTATTTTAGAATTGTGCATGCACACACTTGATATAGCATCTTTCATAATTTTAGGTTTTGTAAAAGTATATCAGCTAAATTCCTGTTTATTAACGGAATTTTTATCTAACTTTTGTTATCATAATTTTTTTTCTTTTCCACGCTCTTTTTGATTTCCAGTAAAAGATAAATTTTAAAATAATAACAAAATAAAAAATTTCCTTGACCAAATCTACAACCCAAAGTGTTGCTTAATATATCTCCCAATGAAAACATCTAGAGTTGGTGCAACTATATATTGGCAAATAGTATAGTTTGAATTATTAAGTTGGTTTCCAAATCGGTAATGATCTTTTCAGAGGTTTGTATACTTCATCTAGAATTAAGACTAATCATTATAGATCAAAGTGCCAGTGAAAGAATTTTGCTCTTTCAATTTCTTCTCGTTTCTAAATTCGTTGGATTCCTCCTCGGTAACCAGCAGTTGCAGAAAGAAACGAATCAGTAAAAAATACTACTACGTATGAGGTATTAAAATAGTGAAATCGACCTGATTTGAGGTTGTTGACACTGAATTGAAGAGCTTCTCGCTTCTTAATTTCGGCATTGCAGTTTGACTGGTGAGATTGGATCTGTGAAATTCCGTTCCTAAAATCCTGATTAGCAACCGACTGATTTAGTTTCAATTTGGCTAAGTGGAAATAGCAAACATATATAAATCTGTAGAGAAAATCATGAGCTAAAGCATGTATATGTACTTTATGTTTATGATTACACTTACGTCGTATATCTGATCAAAATTGGAAAGCAGTGATTCGAATTCTTCGTCGCTGGTTCCCGCCATTTTCTCTTCCTCCACGCTCTCCCTTTCTTTCACTCCACTACTCCAGTGGTTAAATCTTCGAGTGGGCTCGTGCCTAGTGGACCACCGAGAGATGCTCAACATTTAGGCCGGGTTGACGTCAGATTTGGTTTACCCCGTCTTCTTCTTCTTCTTTTTTTTTTTTTTTTTTTTTACGTTTAATTTGTATCCCCAAATAATACACGCACCCAAATATACACTTTCAAAATCAATCAATGTGTTCTCTCTTTATAACTTTTTAGTAATTTCACCAATCCTAAATTAAGAAAAGTGTATTTCTGGGAGATCATAATCTATTTTTTCTGAGAAGTCAATTTTTTATTTTTAATATTATAAAATAATTACTTTTTAAAATCAATCAATGATTTAGTTCTCTCTTTATAACTTTTATTTTGTTATATGTATCTTGATTAAAATAGTCAAAAGCAAAAAAAAAAATTAAAAAAATTCGACCGGTAGTGACCCCGATCAGAAAAGACGGATTCCTAGAAGGACTCAATTTATTATATTTTAGTTTTACACAAATATTAAAGAATGATAATATAACATTAAATATAATGTCAATTATATTAAAAAAGTGTTAATTAGGCGTAAAATAATGCGAGAGAGAACCAAATAATACTTAGGTAATAATAAATATTAAAAAATATTTTTCTAAAATAACTTATATTAAGAGATTAATACAATATAATCTTAATCAACTGAAATCATTATCTATTAAATATCAATAACCAAAACTCATAAAGATTACAGTAAACTCACTCACCTGAATTAAACATCAAAAACTTAGACATCATAGTACATCATCTACAACATCAAACGTTGCATCATCGAAATTTAACTTTCAAAATCATTTTATAGAATATTTGATTTGGGAAAATAATTGTACTACAAAATGTTAAAAAAATAATAATAATTGAAGAAAACAAATTGGTACCAATTGACAAGGGGAATTCTGAACAGGGCAGCATAGGCAACTATTACTGCTCAAAATTTCCTCTCAATTTTTTTAAAAAAATATAAGATAGAAATAAAATTAAAGGGGTAGATCTAAAGAAAGGATGTATTTAAAAGAGGGTAACAAGAAAATTATAACTTTTATGTACAGCGTGTCTTGATTTAAATAAATTTTTCTCGGCATTTGATAAGAAACGATTGATTCAATTTACAAAATTTTATTTGTTAAAATTTTTAAATGGAGGGTATTTGGGGATTTGATGATTAACTTAAAAATTATATTGTAGATATGAAGAATGATTCTGAATTTTATAGAAAAGTTGGTTAGTAAGATTAATAAAATTGATCATTTGTATCATCACGTTTATTTGTTGTTGAAACACCATAATTTTGTCAGTTGCAACTGTCGTTGAAATAATTTTTATTGTTAAAAGTAAAAGTACACTTCCTAATTAAACGGAAGATGAATGATGGAATAATTATTAGTTGCTTACATTGAAAACGATGCATGTTGAGCCATGCATTAATAATGAAGTTATCATGTATTTCCTCCGTTATATGATGTTTTAGAATTCTAAGTAAGTATTAATTGTTTAATTTTTAATATTATCTCAGGTATTAAAATTTTGGGTCGTTTATTATTTTTTGCTCAATAAATAACAAAATATTTTTCTAATATAAGGGCAATATAGATATTTGATACTACCTAATCTTTCCTTGTGCAAGACTCCTATTTACTCTCAACCTTTTTTTTTACAATACGTGTGTTCCCAATTTGTTCTCTTTCTCAGAATTCTAAACGTCCCTCAATATGGCTCCAATTTTTCATACATTCTCTTCATCTCTGTATTCTCCCATGGATTCTTTATATATGCTCTCTCTTCATCTATATTTTCTACAAAAAAATTTATAGAAAATCCTGTACAACTCTATGGTGTTGTTGAGAAAAATAAATTTTCTTTTGATTTAAATGAGGAACCAAACCATGAGTGTGAGAAGATTGTGCGAGATATTGATTTGAATTTGCTTATGGATCTTTGGAATAGATTTGAACACGGTACCGGATGATGAAGGAGAAATTTCTATTGAAGAACATCAACAACGGATTATTTTTGAGATGTTAAGAATTTATCTCCCAAAATTTTATTAACTTCTTCTACTTTTCATGTTCAACAATTTTTTGATGTAATTTTTTTTATTCTGAAATTTGTAGAATTATTTTGAAATTCTGTAAAAAAAAATTATTATGAAATTTGTAGAATCATTTTGGAGAAATTGTGAATGAAGTTGGATGAATTAATTTATTTTATTTTTTTGATATGGTTGTATATGATCTTAAAATTGACAGGTTATTTTATTTGATCTCTCTCTTCATTCTCTCATTCAATTGCATCAAAAGCCAAAGCTTTAGTGTTGACTGTGATAACCACAAAGTTTACATCATTGGTACCTCAAGTCAAAGGGAAGGAGAGAAAAGTAAGGACTGACAAAAGGCTATTCCAATAAGATTTTTGATAAATCCTGAACTGATGGCATATGCAACTTGTTCCAAAGACTAAATTCAATAAATAATTGAAAAACAAAGACATAGAGAGAGCAATGATAATTTTTGCAGGTTTAACTTAGAGATCAAGTAGAAGATAGGATGCCTAATCCACCTAACCTTGGTATCAATGGTGCGAGTTTGCGAATGAAAAATGTGAAAAACTAAAAGGACTACGAGACTCGCTACTGTATATGTAACTATGAGTCACGATCCTAATTGCATATGATCTTAAAATTGACAGAGGTTATGTATTGACATGACATAGGTTATTTTATTTGATCTCTTTCTTCATTCTCTCATTCAAATTTCTTGTTCATTCCAATTATATATATTTTCTACCATATATACAGATTTATACATTCCTTGGGTACTATCATGGCCATGCTGATAGGGAGAGAATTGGAAGGCAAAAGAAGCACATAGAGTATAAATACAAGGAATTACAAAATTTTACTAGATAAATAAAAGGTGATGCATTCATATCCAAAATAAGAACAACTGTTTCAAACAAAAGTTGAGGTTTGGATCACACTTGAGTACTTAATTGATCAAGCACATCTTGTATGAGTTTTGGATCACATTTCATTTGACGAGGAAGTCGACCTTCTCTTTCCAAAATGGCTTTCTTAATATGAGGAATTTTATATCTATTAGAACCTTGTGATTTCATAACCTCTATCATACATAGTTGTAACGTTAAAAATATACGATTCGACTTTATAGTCGAAAATGTGTCAAATGCTTTTTCAACGGCATTGATAAGCTCATCTATGGTTTTTGGAGATTCTCTGCGTTGTAATGACTGAATGGCACTAAAAAAACTCAGGTCCAAGACATTTAAGTCTGGAGAGTTTGCTGGTTGACACATTAAACGAATGTCAAAACCATCTTCTATCAGACTGACAGCGAAATTCAATATCATTGGGATCGACATGTGTTCTTGCATTATCTTGTTGAATAAAAATTGGATTTTGGAGTCTCTACTTGGCCATTTATGCCGAAATAAATCGGTAACACTTTTTCTATCAAAAATGACCTTGATATGTTTTTCCCAATTGAGTCGATCACTTTTGTTTCTAATGTTCCAAATGATCCGATTCGCACTACTTCTCTTAACTGCCTCCTTAGTGATGAAAGGAAATATACCAATTTTTCTGAAAAGATTTCATTTCTTACGCATCGAACCTCGGACCAGCTATATAGCGACTAGAAACATGACTTTTCAATAAAATTTTTGCTTTTACAGTGCATGAAAGGATCTTCTTCATCGTAAGAAGATAATAAGTCTCTAATTTTTTTGTCATGTAAAACCATTTGTCATCAATATGAACGACGTTATACATGTCAACAAATGTTGGATCATGTGGTAATGTATTTCTCTCAAGCATTGATATACAAAACTGCAATCTGGTTCTCTTGTTCTCTTTTTTCAAATATGGTTTGATAGTATTTGAGTGACGTCTAATGTTACCTAACTTGAGATTTCTGAACAACGTTGTTTTACCAACATTCAAAGCACATGATAGAGAATCAAGAGATGTACGGCGAGACAAAGGAATTTCTTGAATTCGTTGAAAATCAAGTTGAACTCTTTTGCGACCACAATTTTTTGTTCTTCTATGAGATACATCAATCACTCCATTGTTTGAATTATTCTTTGACTGCTTCCAAATGCGTTGAATAGTTCGAATCGATACTCCAAATATTGAAGCAACAATCTTTGTCGTATCTCGTTTCAATTTTCCATCAACACTTCTTTGTAGTAAAGCAATATAAATTGCTTGACGTTCATTGTTGGTTAAGTTCTTATTTTTTTTGGCTCCTTGTGAGATATCTACATTCTGATCACTTGTATCAAAACTTTCCTCGCCTATAAAAAAATATATATGTCATTAAAATAAATAATTGACTAATAATTTTAATTTTAAAAAATAGGCAACAAAGCATGTGCATAAAAATGCAGTAACAATATATGTATAATTTCTATCATGCATTATGTAATGGATTATTCATAATAAAAATTACACAAAGGAAGTTAAAAATTACACAGTGACTAATGTCAAAATTAATGCCAAAGACTTTATATGTGCTTGCGTAGCAGTTCTGTGAACATCATTAGTACAAATAATTTACGTACAGAATATTGGGTAAAAGCTACAGGAGTGGATTGAATTTCTAATGCATGTGACACCTTCATGCAAGGTACAGAATATCGGCTAAAGCTACAGGAGTGGATCAATGTATGTAACAACTTCATGCAAGGTTCATGTCATATTATATATCTACATACAAAATAAAATTGTTATTTTAATAAATATCACAAAAATATGATCTCAAAAACTAAAAAAAATTCCAAGTAAAAATGTGATTGTAAAATAAATAAACAACAACAAACCTATATTTGGATCAAACAATGGAGGATCATTTAAATCAATGTAGCCGATAGTGTGCGCCGAAATCTCCCCGTTACTTGCCGGAACATTCAAATCTATATTTAAGTTGATTTCATTCACTGGAAATTCTTCAATATTTACCGGAAAATTCAAATCGAATTCTCGTATAGTAACCATAATGTATTATTGCTAACTTAAGGCTATTTTTTTTCCATAAAATGTCATGAACAATATTACACTTTTATAAATGAAAAAATGGTGGGAAATGTAAAAATTAATCAATTCAAAAGTAGAGCCAAAATTTTAAAATTTTAAAAAAGTGTGAATTTAACTCAAATTTTTTGTTCAGAGAAGGGAGGTAAGAGGAGTACTGTTGAGGTATTGGCGGTAATGATAATGGTGGTGACTTGAAGAAAAAAAAAATTATAGAGAAAGTAAAAAGTTAAGATGAGTATTGATATCAATTACTCCTCATTAATTATAAAAAATAAAAATACATAATGAGACTTTTCCTTGACCCACCATTAATTATAAAAAAACAAAAACAAACAAAGGGTAATTTAAACTTTATCTTGACCCACCATTAATTTCCTTAAAAAAGTGGGCTTTGGCCTCAACAGCAACTTATATAGGAACCAGGAAGTAACAATTAAAATTTTGGAATTTCATCGAGGAGCTTTTTATGTGAAAGTTAAATTTAATATTTTAATACTTTGAAATTTTAGAGTTTATTATATTTAAGTTTTCTTTTTCTTTATAATTTTTTTTAATTAAAAATCTGCCCCTCCCCCTCCCCCTCTCCCCTAATGCCGCTGGAGTTCAGAGCGTTATCGTGCAGTGTTTATGATACTCTTTGGATGATGCTGAGAAATGTTTTAGGATTTCTTCCATATCTTGCAAATCCCATATTGTTACTACTTTACTAATTTCCTTTCACAATAAGAAATCGTTTCAAACTTAAAATTTAATAATTTGACAGAATAAGAAATTGTAATGACAAACTTAAAAGTTATTATGCTATTTTATACTTTCTATCAATAAAAATAAAACTAAACTATTTGTCCCCCAGAATCCATAGGTGGGTGGGGACCCTAAAAACATAAACTTAAAATTGTTTACTGTTACTCCATCTGCACAGAAGAATGTTTGTGATAGAATGTCCTCAAATTTTTGTATATCTTTGATGTGAGATATTTAAAACTTTAGTAATTAGTGAGTTTAAGGTGTGACTCTCCCATTGTTTATAACAAATTGCTATCCCCACCACACCCTCCCTTGTAATTTGAGAGTTCAAATTTTTGTAATGACAAAAAGTAATGTGCGAGTTTAATTTCTGTCTTAAATTAGAAACAAAAAAACTACAATCCGCCAGTTGACTAGTAGTAAAGTATGAACAACAACATGATGTTCAAACCAAGCTTATAACTATGCAAAGGTTGACTGCCTCTCAGAAAAGCCAAATCACTTACTTGAGTCTCAACCACATTTGGTATAATAAAGAGGGCGGAGGAAATTTATAGCTTACACATGATAAATCTGTGTATGAAATATCAAACACATTCATTATGTTCACTTGTTTTACAATTACAATTACAATTACAATTACAATTACATGGCAAGAGGTCTGCCCCAAACATACAACTGATAATGCAATGAATATTAAGAAAACACTAATTAAGCAAAATAAAATTTCAGTGTTACACACCTCCACGTATATCATCAAAGCAGAGAGGATGGTTCCTGAGTTCCAAAATTAATCCTACATAAAAATAAAAAAAAAACATTATACAACTCTATTAACAAATAAAAATCAAACAAATTGTTAATTTAACCTGATTTCTGAGATGCATGTAAGAAATAAATACGGTCGCATTCTTTCCACGAATACAAATGTCAAAAACGAAGAATGAGGGCGGCAAGGTTCTTAAAGCTAGGGAAGCCTCCAACTGGAAATTGTTTTTTTTAGAGAAAATTATGGCACTAGGTTTATTGTATTGCCTGAAGGACAATGTTCAAAACCTAGACCAGTAGGTCTAGGATCAATGAGAAAACAAAATTATGTTTTATCCATACAAGCCTCTCTATTCCATTTTTTTTTTTTATTAAGCTTTTATTTTAATTTTTTCATTTCTTGCTTTTATATAATAGCTGAAGAATGCAGTTCTCTTTCCCAATCAAGATGCTTTCACGAAGAACTTAAGTACGACTTCTAACAGTGAGAACAAAATTCTAGCACAAAATTAAGTAGTGTATATCTTATGAACGACAAGAAGTTGGAAGAACAGTAACAGAGAAATAACAGATTATAGGTCCTATAGGAAGTGGAATTAAATTATCATACCTGCAATTTGAGTTATCTTGAAGACCAAATGTCCCACAGGACCTGCTCATCAACCTTGCTCAGCTTCTCATCATCATAACGCTTCCATGTCTTGATCCTTTCCACTCCCATCCATGCCCTGTCCCCTTTTCCAAGTTCCGCCAATATAACCCTTGCTCTTCTTGGCTTTCCAGCCTTACCATAACCATGATATCCAAGCCTCCTCCATAACAGAACCATATACCATCTAGATTCCCACAGAAGTCGTTTGTGTGATCATGACCAATGAAAACAGCCTTCACATCACCCATGGAGACAAGAGTATGTAAGACTTGGATTTTACTGATGAACAAGCTGCAAATTCCCGATACTCACCAACAATATTTTTCAAAGGACCTTCATGATTTCTGGAATTGGAATATGGAAGAATGCAAGTGCTGGAGGCACGGCGGAAGCGAAGGAATGCCTGGTAAATGATGGCTATCCTGGTTTTGGTCCTGTTAGTGTGTGCCCTGTAAAATGTTAATGAACTCTAAATCTACAAAACCTCCCTGATGAGAGTTTGAAAGAAAACAGTTAAGATAAGCAAAAGAAGTCCTAGATATATAATGAAATGCCTCTCATCCCTTGATATAGTGATTGGTTTTTAGATTTATAAAATAATATGAGAGTCAGTAAGGCATCTAATATAATGGATTTAATTGTTCGCTATGAATCAACTAAACTTGTTTTATAGTATACCACCTTGGCCCTAAAACAAGAGGAACATTTTCATGTAACAAGAAAATGGTACTATTTCTTTTTTTAGTTCAGAGGGAGTATAACATTCAAGCCTATGTCAGAGTAATCTTCCACTTGTGCATATCTTCATGTTCCACAATAATGTGTATCTAGCAATTTGCAAAAGGTGCCACCCCACCCCCACCCTAAATAAACTAAAAAGTAAAAATTGTTCTGATTGTATTGCCATCCTGCATTATTATACCTTAATTGCTTTAGAAACACCACGCAGCCAAACTAGTTGAGATTCCTTAATCCATCCATAAGTTTGAATTCCATTAACTATAGCTCTGTCTCCGCTGTCAAGAAAGTAGATATTGAGGACACTGTTGTTGGCAAATGGGGAACCCGGTGCCCCCCAAACTCTCAGATTGTAATTCCCAAAGCCATCAATATGTGTGGCTGGGTGCTCTTTAGTATCATTGGAGGTATATTCAGCTGATGGGTTGGGTTGTGACACAGAATAATCCATAAGGGAGATGAAAGACATTAATTCCTCACGATTCATGGTGGACTCCTGGTCATGGTTCCCCAGAACTGCTGCCCAAGGAAGTCTAGATTCTATGGCGGGACCAAAAACTTCGAACAGAGATTCTGCAGCATCAGAAGCGCTTGTCCCAAATATATTATCTCCTAGTTTCCAGAACTAAACAAAGTGAGATGAAGATAGGCTTTAAACAAAATGCGAAAGTAAATAAACCAGAGGCTGTAAAGCAAGGTGGAAAAAAGAAGTTGCAATTCAACCCGTCCTAGCAAAAAATTTCTCTTGGTGTTTATGAGATGTATAAATAACATCAGTTGAGATTGCACAAGAAGCATTAAAATCCAGATCAATCCCCAGTTCGATCTGACTTTCCTAAGTTACCACCCTTTGAAAAGAAGTATATCTTGTCAGATGGCTCATATATCTGCTAGAAACTCGAATTGCAACCAATAATCATCACGTGTTAACCGAGTTACAAAGGAAAAAGGGTTGGGGGTTAAGGTTTAATTAGAAGTTTTAACTGGTGAGTTTAAGGGCTAAAATATAAATCATTTGGAACTAAAATATCATCTGGTGAACATTAAGTTGGTTCTTTTTACAACATTTGGGGTTACCTAGGGAGATTATGCTTCATAAATTAGGCTTTTTCTCACAGTTAAAGGAGTAGTTAACAAAGTAAAGTTGCAACACAAACTAACGTATAGCAATAAGATAAAATGAAAAAGATTAGGATGATGCCGAAGGTGAAAATCAAAAAATCATACATCAGCCAAGGTTTCATTACACATTCTAAATACTTCAAAAGTTCATACTTATAAGCCACTCAAGCTCTCTCTGTTTTCCTCTAATTCTACAAGGGTTAACGATAAAACTATACAAGTAGAATACTTTTCACATGACAATTTTTTGGATTAGTATATATGGACTCGAGTAGACCTATATAACCTGACATACCTCGGAATAATTGTCCCATCTTTGAAAAGAAAGAGATGAACTAAATACCATTGCTTCCAAAACCTAATTAGACTTGAGCATGATATAACAGTACCAGCATGCTAATTTTCAATCGGTATAAATTTAGACCTTGCTTACCATAGACAAATTCCTTTTAACTTTCCTAGTATGACATTTTGTACTATTTTGTCATTTAACATTTTCTCAGTTCTCACATGTTCTTGTAACCTTTTAAAACTTTGACTATATTTCAATTTTATCTACATCATTCCGGTTCCGCTAAATACAAAACATACATATTTTTGTCTTTTCCATTCATGGAGTCCAACTTCTGAAGTTCAATTTTACTTCATTGTTTTCAAAATGAAGAGTTATAAAGAGAGAGATGCCACTTGGACAGCCCTCTCAATGTATAAAATATGGATTAAGATACTTCCTAACTGCTCTCGAATAGATATTTCAGCAATGATTAGTCTTAAATGCCACTTGGAGAAAAGATAACATCCCATGACAGAGACAGAAGGTGATAAGAATTAAATCTGCTTAAGTAAGGACTTGTCCAGATCTGTATAATGCTCAACAATAATAACAGGCAAAATAACAACATTTCAAGCACACCACTTACCGTATACATCCAAAATCATTGAAGTAAATTATGGACGTATAATTGCCATATAGTACAAATTAAGAAATTCCTTAATTCTGTTTTTGATTGAAAAAGCTTAAAATCTATTACATTAAAATGCATGTTAGCTAACAGGTTATGTGTTAATCACAATATCCCACAACGACCAACCTAATATATGAGCACAGGCACTTAGGATATTGACTACACCAGGGCACTTCCTATTCAAACTAAACCAACACCAAAATTACCAACAATTTGGTTAATTTTCTTGATCACAAGGCATCTCTTAACTTAGTTAGGGATGGTTAATACAATATTTTTTAAGAGGAATGGTTTAAGGAACACTATCCATTCAGAGGCGGAAGGAGGGGGTCGGGGGTCATATGACCATGCCCCCCTGGAATCTTCCTTCCCTCTTTAATTGATCATAACAAGTTGGCACATAATGTTTTGAGGAACATATATCTTACATAAAGCTTAAAAGTCAACCGTTCAGTTTCAAATGATTTTTTAATTGTGGGGGTCAACAAATATTTGAATTATAGTAACAATGATGGTCAAATAAAACTCTTTAGGATAAATTTTAGAGTCCATAAAACTTTGAATAGGAATAAAAAATAAAAAGGAATTCAATAAAAGAGAGACGAAGGGAGTTCCTTTCATGCTTGGTCATTTTTATCTTTGTTTTCTTTTCTTTTTTCTTTTTTCCTACTTTAAAAACTTGAAAATACTTTTATATAGGTATGGTTTTGAACACAATTAAAATATTTAAAATGATAGTATGTCATAACATAACTATGCTACTCACACTAATCGAGCTTACATGCCTTCTTGAAAAGTAATAAACACTCTATACAAATCACCAACAATCCCAGTTATCTAATACACAGCAAGGTTATATATATATATATATATATATATATATATAAGTATTTATACTCTTCTGCATTACAAAATCTAACAAACAATAAAAGTTTTCTCATAATGTTTAGTGCAAGTTTGCTAATTAGGTTTACAGATTTACAGAAAATAACAAGAAAAAGTGAGTTTGTACAGAAGTTGCTTCAACCACCTATTATTAAAAACATCACTTTCCAAAGGATTTCAGTGAAAATCCTTAAGCAATAAATGTTACCAAATTTATAACTAATGCTAAAAATCAAAACTTCAAATATCCTTTTAAGAAGCAGCATTAAATATCCTTTTGAAATGAGTATATTGTTAAATTTAAACTTCAAATATTGTAATAAAATTCTTACCCAAAAAACACATACATAAGATACTCACATGTATTTATAGAAACAGTTGATCACAGAAGTACACCCAATCTACTAACCAACAAATATGCTTGATAAGTAATAAATTCGAACCTCCAAAATAAGAATCCCTTTTGTTATCACCTAGTAAAGTCAAACAGAGACATTGACACCCTCAGATGTGTAACAGCAATACCTGTAAAAGCAATAAAATCGGGTTTTTCTGCCTCAATCATCCTCCTCAGAAATTGAGTGGAGTTGATATCGGAGCAGTGATCGAACTCAGTAGCTAACACGTCTCTGCACCGAGTCATGATTCCGTTCCCATAGTGCATATCGGCCACCTAACCAGAAAAAAAATAATCAAAAATCAATATATATTCACAATTAAAATTAATTATTATTGTTATTGTTGATAATAATATATACCCTATGGCTAACCTGAAGGATTTTGAAAGTACCGTCGGAGCGGAAACGTAGAGGGAGGTGTGGTTGTTTTTTGATAGTGACATTTTGACGGCCTAGTAGTAATCTGTAAGAGATTAGGGTTTGAATAAAATATAAAGAAACAGCGATGAAGGTGACGTAGAGGAAGGAATGGATCCAAAGTTTTTCAGATTTCATGTTCCTCTCACCCCCTGGCCAGTTGTAGCGACTAGAGGATAGAGAGGGTAAAAGCAGGTAAAGAAGATGCCTTGTTTCCAATTTTAGGACTCATTTATTAGTCCCTTCCAAACAAGGGCGAAGCTAAGTGTTGAGTAGTGGGGTCAATTGACACCACTAATTTTTGTTTTGTTTTATTTTGTTTTATATATATATATATATATATATATATGTGATATAATAGATTTTTTTATAGGTGTAATTTAATAATTTAGTTCTATTGATTTATATATATATATATATATATATATATATATATATATATATGATGTAATAGATTTTTTGTAGATATAATTTAATAATTTGACCTCATTGAATTTTTTTATATATATATGATCTAATAGATCTAATAGATTTTTTGTGGGTGTAATTTAGTAATTTGATCTCACTGAAAAATTTTTCTGGCTTCGCTACTGCTTCCAAAATAAATGACGTTTTAGAAATTTTAAGATTTTTCAATATATTTAGGCTTAAATATGAATTATTATCCTAAATTATAACTCATATTCCATTTCAAGGATCAAAGTAACAATTTTTTCAATTAGGTGATTGAACTATCAATTTTTTTAATTTGTTCAATTGAAGCTGCCATGTCAGAAATTGTTGACACCCGCTTACCAGGCTAACTAATGCTTGTGTAAATAAAAAACCTTAATTTAAATATTTTTTTAGTTTTTTTTAAACATTTAAGGGTAAATATGTCAAATCGTTGTCTATAAATGTGAAAGAAAACACATATTTTTTCATAATATAAAAAAGAAAATAAGTAAATAATTTACATAATTAACATAGAAAATAGAAAATTTTACACAATTAGCAAAAATCAGTTAAATAAATAACATTAAAATTAAACTTAATTACACAATTAACTCAACTCAGACAAATTAAACAAATTATACAATTAGCATAAACTAAATAAAATACCCCCATCGAATATACCCATCTCTCTCTCCTTTGTCGCCTACGACACAACCAAATCAATCGAGCTTCGTAGCCTCTTCCTCTTCAATTTCGTCGACGAGGATGAGGAGAAAGAACGACGACTTGGAAGCTCTACTAAACCTCCTCAACGCCGCCGAGGAATATAGAAAACTTGACGAAAAGGGGTACGATACCTATGTTGACAAAGCAGAAGACTATCTTCACAAGTATTCCACCATCGGCCATAGCCCCGATCCCGGCCCCGGCCCCACGTGATTCTAAAGAAGAAAAGCCTGCAAGAATTGGTGGGGTTGGAGATGTTATGAAGATGGCGAGAGATTTCTTGAAGTAGAATTAAGTACTACTCGATCGATCGAATATATATAATTCATATATATATATATATATATATTCCTCCTTCATATATGTAGTAATTAATTTCTTGTGTATTGTTGTTGTATTGTCCTGTCCACTTCTTGATTTGGGTGCATGTTTTGTTGGTTTGGAGTAATGAGTGGTGTTTTAATTACTAGCAGTGGCTTATGGTGCAGCCTTATGTCGAGAGGCTTGTTCTGCTCTACCAAAACCTGGGCAATTGGTCTATGGTGTACGGCGGGGGACGACGGGGGTGGGTGAAGGAGAAGGGAAAGGGGAAGGGTCTGGGATGGAAGATTAGGAGAGAGAGGATGTGTTTAATTTGTTTATTATTTTATTTATTATTTTGTTTAATTATCATTTTACTGTTTTACCCTTCAATGTATCAATAATATTTAATCTTAAAATAAAAAAATAATTTTTTTGACATATCAGCTGTTTTATGCCTCCACTAAAATAATCACGCAATTTTTGACGTGGCAGCCTCAATTGAACAAATTGAAAAAAATTAATAGTTCAATCACCTGGTTGAAAAAATTGATATTTTGATCCCCGAAGTGGAATATGGCCTATAGTTTATGGTACTAATTCATATTTAAGCCATATATTTAATGTTACAAAGTTTTTAGAAAGTATTGATTATTATTTTTTCTCTGTTGCCCTCAAATATCTTTCTATCTCATTTATCTAAGTAATTATATGAAATATATATTTTCTTAATTAATATAAGGATAATTGTGGTAATACATATCAATTTTAATGATAGAATTGAAACAATAAATGACTTCCTTAATAAGTGTGAAAACCTTCAAAACTTCACTTATTTAAAAATGAAGGGAGTATTATTTTAGGGGTTGTTTGATAAAAATCGAATTACCAAATGAAATGATTATGAACTAGTTGATAGCCCGTGCAATGCACGGGCTAGTTTGTTTTTCGATTGTATAATTTTCTAAAATTGGAATGAGAAAAATTTTTCACCATTATATATTCATCATATATGTACTTTACTGTCTTTCCTTTTTTTTGTTTAGATTTCATTTTCCCCATTCATTGTAGGGATGAATTCAGATTAAGTATTATTTGTAATTTCAGAATTCACCAACAAAAAAGTTAAATTTCTTCAAAAACTAAAACTAAATTTCATTCAAAAAAAAAACCTCAAAAAAAAATCAATAAAACAAAGAAAATAATCAACAATTATCTGATTTGTTCTCGAAATCGAATAAATCGGATCGAAAAACCCTACAAATTACATCAAAAAATTTCAATAAAATAAAAAAAATAATCATCAATTACCTGATATGTTCTTGAAATCGAATAAATCGGATCGATCGAGCGATTTTGAGCCCACAAAACCAAAATCGAGTGTGGTTCAGGAAAGAGAAGGACAAAGCGATGTCAGATCTGTAACAAAAGAGTAAAATTTAACAGAATATAAAGTAAATAAATTCACATAAATATACGAATATATATATATATATATATATAAGTGGAAGAAGGAGAGGGGGAAGTGGAACTCTCTGGAAGTGGAAGAGGAAGAGGAAGAGGAGAAGGGGAAGAAACTGAAGTGAAGAGGAGAAGGAGAAGAGGAAGAGACAACTGAAATTAATATCAAGTAAAGTGAATTTGTATTTCATTTTATTGCAGGACCATTTTTCTCCTTTAGTTTTTTTTTTCATTTTTATTGTTAAGACTTTTTTTTCGTTCTTATTGTTTGATTTTCCATTATTATTTGATTTTTGCAATTGATTTGATTATGTGTAGTTCTTTTTTTCATTTTTATTGTTAAGACTTTTTTATTCGTTCTTATTGTTTGATTTTTCATTATTGTTTGATTTTTACAATTGATTTGATTATGTGTATTTTTATTTTATTGCAGGACTATTTTTCTCCTTTAGTTTTTTTTTCATTTTTATTGTTAAGACTTTGTTTTCGTTCTTATTGTTTGATTTTCTATTATTGTTTGATTTTTGTAATTGATTTGATTATGTGTATTTATATTGACTGAGTTTAGTTTTTTTTTTCATTTTTATTGTTAAGACTTTTTTTCGTTCTTATTGTTTGATTTTTCATTATTGTTTGATTTTTGCAATTGATTTGATTATGTGTATTTATATATTATTGTAAGACCCCAATTTTTTTTTTTAATAAAGATGATTTTTCTATAAATATCATTTTTGAATATTATGGAATGAATTTGATATAATGTTATAGTTGTGGGTAATATTTATAAATTTTGCTAAGTATGCAAGTTGTTATAAAATATTCGATTGGTCGGGAATATTTTTTTTGTCGGAATATTAAATATAACTTAGACAATCATTGGTGGACCCCACAATGGAATTATTGTCGAATTGAAAAAACGACAAAAATATACGGCGGAGGTGTTATTGTTAAACTGTTGAACTACCCGGTAGTAAAAGTACAGTAATACGTGTGGTTGCATAGTAGCACACGGTATTGATTATTGATGCTTACGTGAGAAGTCACTCATTTATACTCAATTATTGCTACAGTAATTGCTGCATCATATCTCTCATATTATTGACACAGTATCATCTGCATTATATATTATATTATTAAATCAATAATTGAGATGACAAAGTTATTCATATTATTAAATTGCAATATTTACATTGTCTAGAAGTTACGTCGAGGAGAGGTTTGGTCACACAATTGCTGCCCGAAGAGGAGAAATCCTTATTGGAAGCCTCACTCTTTCTGAGAACAACTTTGGTTGCTAAATATTGTGAGTTATAATATTAATGATGAATAAGTTCGTGTTAATTAAAGATGAATTTGATAGTTTCATTGTGTTGGAATTATTTGTGTTAGTAGAAATTGACATCTATTAGGCTGATAATTGATGTCCGGAGGTTATATTGTTCAATGAATATTCGGAGAACTTTTCGTGTCGGAATACTATTCACGAGTTCTTATTCACCGATTCTTATTCACTCTACTATTGTGTATTCGAATTATTTGGGTACAATATTATTCCAGTGAGGAGATGTGCTTTAATTTTTCGAATAGTTGGTTGAAGTTATAATAGTGAATCGATATGGATCATTTGGTTTAAAATTTTAATAATGTAAATCGGTATGTCTCTGTTGCTTTAAGTTTTAATAGTAAATCAATCTGAACAAATCTAGTTTAAAAGTAAATCAATCTGGACCAGATTAGAATTAGTTACTATTTAATCCATTCTTCATAAATAGAAGCTCATTCCTTCATTATTTCTTACTTAATTCACCAGAAACTCTAGAGAGAAAATTATAGAGAGAAAGAATAAGAAGTATTACTAACTACTTCACTACTTGATATCTAGTGTCTTTTACGGTGAGGGTGTTATTCTTTCTTTATTCATGAAGAACCTTACATTATTCCATTCTTTATTATTACGTTGGAATAACTTGTATACTAGCACTCTATACTTGGTGAAATCCTTATGTTATTCCATTCTTTATTATTACATTGGAATATCACATGCATGCGTTTTCTGGGACACTGGTTAAATCTTTATTATTACATTGGAATAACTTTTGTATCTGCTAACTCCCTATACTTGGTGAAATCTTATGTTATTCCATTCTTTATTATTACATTGGAATAATCTGTATCTGTGAACTCCCTATACTTGGTGAAATCCTTATGTTATTCCATTCTTTATTATTACATTAGAATATCTTGTCTTGTCGCTTTCATTTCTTGGACTGATTCCGTATTTATTATTCTATCGGAATATCACATGCATCGCGTTTCTGTGACCTGTTCCATATTTATTATTACATTGAAATAACTTTTGCCTCTTTATCTATCACATGCCCGGTGATTTCTTTTGTTTTCTATTCCTTATTATACTCGGTTGGTTAAAGTTTTGACTTATACTCCATGAAATTAGTGGAATATCATTGATATTTAGCTTCATCCATGTCTTTTCATGGAAATATTCTTTTGAGCATTCTTGAATTTTACTCTACAAAGAAGTATCATGTTGACAATTTGGACGTTATTAGTTCCTGGATAAACTAATTCTTGAACTTGTTTATTTAATTCTTATATCATTGTCATCATCCTCATGTTTATATTTTTTTTAAAGGCATATGTGGCCTGTAGTGCATAGATGGACTTGATATGATTATGACAAGGGATTATTCGGTATAATCATGACCGTAATGTTACAAATGATGTTGTAAAAGTCCTCATTGGCCCGTAGTACATTGATGGACAGTTGTTGGCATGATCATGACCATTGATGAATACACGAATATCCTTGGCCCGTAGTGCATGGATAATTTATGGTCGTGACCCTAATGAATATCCTTGGCCGTAGTGCAGGGATGATGTGGATTAATTATTAAGCTGAGTCTCGGCGATAAAAGTGATGAAAAAAACTTTTTAAATCATAAAAGATAGTAGATTTTATTCTCTACTTGACTCTTTTAATGGAGTGCTTATTCCGCTGCAGTTAAACTTGTTGTCTACTGTATTTTATCAGTTTAACATTGTGGAAGGCTAATGATAATTTATCCTGCATTATCTTAGTCATAATATTACTTACTGGGCTAGTTGAGCTCACCATTTCTTTCACTGTTCTCTTCAGGAAATGAGAACGTAGGAAGGACTAGTCGGGGAACGGAGTGATGGTCCAGATGATAGTATTAGTAGTCCTCACTATTCTGTTAAATAGTGTGACAATAAATATAATGAGGACTTATTCTGAGAGTGGATATTGTTTAGAAGATAATATTTGTATTAAAACTTACAGCTTTCTTGTTGTATATTAAAGATTGTATTTGTATTCTGCACCATGTATCTGGCGACCCAAGATGGGTGATGTATACCTATTTTGGAGGCGTCACAATTGTTATTGAAGAGAAAATAAAAAAAAAATATTTATGTGTATCATCATTTATGTGTATTTATATATAAGAATAGAAGAATAGATGAGTTATCAAATTAAGTGGATTAACTCACTTAATTAATTAAGAGTGGACTCAACGATTTTTCTAATTGATGATGTCATCATTTCAATTGATTTCAAATTAATTGGTTGTGATTTTCATTTTATTGAAGGACCATTTTTCTCCTTTAGTTTTTTTTTTATTTTTATTGTTAAGACTTTTTTTTCGTTCTTATTGTTTGGTTTTCCATTATTGTTTGATTTTTGCAATTGATTTGATTATGTGTATTTATATTGACTGAGTTTAGTTGTTTTTTTTTCAATTTTATTGTTAAGACTTTTTTGTCGTTCTTATTGTTTGATTTTCCATTATTGTTTGATTTTTGCAATTGATTTGATTATGTGTATTTATGTATTGTTATTGAAGAAAAATTAAAAATAAAAAAATTATTTATGTGTATTATCATTTATGTATATTTATATATAAGAATAGAAGAATAGATGAGATATCAAATTAAGTGAGTTAACTCACTTAATTAATTTAGAGTGGACTCAACGATTTTTCCAATTGATGATGTCATCATTTCAATTGATTTCAAATTAATTGGTTGTGATGCCTTTATATATAAGATATAAAGATATAATTTGAATGAGCTGATAGTGAATGAAAAAAATAATTTTATAATTGATATTTTTTTGAATAACATATTTTTATTATTTTATTTTTAAAAAATTCAAGATTATTGTAAATTTATTTAATATTACTTAATATAATAGTTAATATTATAAAAAAATACTTCAGCCCATTCTGACACTAAACCATTCCCTCCAAATCGTCTGAATGGCTAATTGATTTAGCCATTTAAATAATTTTTTTTCAAAATAAACGTACTAAACGCGATTGACTAATTCAATCATTTAATGTTAATCAAACAGCCCCTAAGTGTGACGTTCCCAAAAATAGGTATACATCACCCATCTTGGGTCGCCAGATACATGGTACATAATACAAATACAATCTTAATTATACAACAAGAGAGCTGTGAGTTTTAATACAAATACTGTCTTCTAAATAATATCCACTCTCAGAATAAGTCCTCATTACATTTATTGTCACACTATTTAACAGAATAGTGAGAAATACTAGCTAATACTATCATTCGGACCATCACCAGCTCCCCGACTAAATCCAAATTACGCTTCTCATTTCACAAGAAAACGGTGAAAGAAAGGGTGAGCTTAACTAGCCCAAAGAAGAAATATTATGACTAAGATAATGCAGTAATAAATTACCATTAGTCTTCAACAATGTTAAACCGATAAAATACAATAGACATCAAGTTTAATCATAGCTTTAACAAGCAATCCATTAAAAGAGTCAAGAGAAATAAAATCTACTATCTTTTATGATTTAAAAGGTTTTTTATCACTTTATCGCCGAGACTCAAATTTTAATAAATAATCCACATCATCGAATCACCCCCGCATCTACGGCAAAGATATTCTTTTTGTATCACGACCACTTAATTATCCATGCACTCACTTAGCCAAAAGACTTTCGTGTATTCTTTAATGGTCATGATCACGCCAACAATCGTCCATCAATGCACTACTGCCAACAATGAGGACTTTTATCACATCATAACATTACGATTACCATGATTATACCGAATAATCCACTCGGTCATAATCATACCAAGTCCATCTATGCACTTTCAGCCATGTAGATGACTTTCAAAAATATAAATACGAGGATGATGACAATGTTATAAGAATTCAATAAAACAAGTTCACTTAATTAATTTGTCCAGAACCAATAACATCCAAATTGTCAATATGATACTTCTTTGTAGAGTAAAATTCAAGAATGCTCGTAAGAATATTTTCACGAAAAGATATTTGGATGAAGCCTTAAGAATATCAAGGATATTCCACTTAATTTCATGGAATATAGAAGTGAAAACTTTAACCAACCTGAGTATAATATAGAATGGAATAACAAAAGAAATCACCATGCACGCGGTGCTTCAGATAGGCGAAAGTTATTCCAATGAATAATAAGTAACGAAACCAGTCGTCGGTGAAATTCGACCAAACGGGATGTTCCAATGAATAAGAAAGAATGTAATAACAACAGAAATCACCACACACGCGATACTTGGCGATGACGAGTTATTCCAATGAATAATAAATAACGGAATCAGTCCGACGTAAAATGCACAGACGGGATATTCCAATGAGAATAATAAAGATTTTACCAAGTCCGGCGTAAACGCGTAAACGTAATATTCCAACGAGAATAATAAAGAGCGGAACCAATCCGACATATAAAACGATGCATGTGATATTCCAAATGTAATAATAAAGAATGGAATAAAAGAAGTTCTCTTCATGAATACAAAAGAAATAATACCCCTTACTATAAAAGAAACTGGATATAAGAATACTGAAGTAGCAGAATACTTTTCTTCTTTCTCTCTTTAGTTTTCTCTCTCTAAAGTTTCAGTGAATTCGTAAGAAATAATGAAAGAATGAGCTTCTATTTATAGGAAAATGAAAAGATACTATTTAGAAAAATTTCATGGACGCACAGTTAAAAGAAGAAAAAAAATCGAACGAAGTTCACGGATTGGTGTACGTTTGTCAAATTAGGAAGGACATCACATGCTAATTTGACAGCCATGACCAATTAGAATGCAACCTAATTTTATAAGTTATCAATAAGTCTACATGATTGAAAAAGGTTGGCCAATTAGAAAAATTAAAAAAATTATCAAATGCCAACGAAAAGCATGAACCAATGAGGAAATAGCCTCATTCATATGTTATCAACAATGATGGCATTATAAAGTTTTTCAACCAATAAGCTTAAAGCTTTGAAAAATAATACATATCCTGCCAAACTTAATTTCATCCACTATCACCACCCACCAGTCACACACATACTTATATATATATATAATATGATACGTATATATATATATATATATATATATATATATATATATATATATATATATATAATGAATAACTTTCTACCGGTTTATTAAAAAATAGATAAATAGGGGGTCCACAAAATAAGCAAAACCTCATAAAAATCACTTTAATAATTTTAACAACACTTATCATCATTATTATAATTCACAATATTAATCGACCAGGTCGTTCCCAGGAAAGTGGGGACTTTCCAATAAGGATTTCTCCCTATTGGCGCGCAATTAGGTGACTAAACCTCTCATTGACAGAACTTCTAGATATCGTTAATATTGCGAATAATAATATTAATAACTTCGTCGTTTCAATTATTGATTTAATAATATATAAAATATTGACAATAATTGAATAAAACAGAATGACTTCTCACGTAAGCATCATTAATCAATACCGCAGGTAATGCAACTTTATGCGACAGACATCGTTGATTCTTACTACTCTGGAAGTAGTTCAACAATATTAACGTTAAAACTTCCGCCGTTATTTTTAATAAAATATTTTTATCGTTTTCTCAATCCGACAATAATTCTGTTGTGGGGTCCACCAATGATTTTGCCGTCGGACGAATATTATCTGTTAAAACGAATATTCCCCGACAATTCGAATATTATATAACAACTTGTATACTTTGCAAAATTTATAAATATTACCCACAACTATAACATTATATCAAATTTATTCCATAAAATTCAAAAATGATATTTATAGAAAATTTATTTTTATTTATAAAAGTTGGGGTCATACAATCTCCCCTTCTTATGAAATTTCGCCCTCGAAATTAGGGTACGTACCTGATATGTCAAAGAGGTAAGGATACCTTGATTTCATTTCAGATTCTAACTCCCAGGTCATTTCCTCAACATCGTGGTTCCTCCATAAAACTTTGACTTGAGGTCTAATCTTGGAGCGTAAAATATGTTCTTTCTTATCCAAGATTTGAACAGGAACCTCTTCATAAATTAAATCTTCCGCTATTTCGTCCGGTTCTAACTCAATAATGTGGTTCGGGTCTTCCACATATTTACGTAACATGGATATGTGAAAAACGTTATAAACACGAGACATACTTAGCGGTAAAGCGAATCTATAAAATAGTTCTACCGATCGAGGATTAAAAAATGGGCCAATGAATCGAGGATTGAGCTTTCTCTTTTTCCAAATCTCGTAACTCCTTTCCATAGGGCAACACATAACAACACATGATCTCCATATCGAATTTCACGTCCTTTCGATGAAGATCAACATAACTCTTTTTCGATCTTGTGAGGTTTTTATACGTTGTTTTGGATCGTTTGAATCTTTTCAGTAGTCATTCACGTACCACTCCGGAATCCCCAACAACGTTGCTTCACCCACCTCATCCCAAAGATCTTTGGAGAATGACACTTTCTTCCATACAACGCCTCGAATGGTGCCATGCCAATACTTGTTTGATAATTGTTGTTGTAGGAAAACTCCACCAATGGTAAGAACTTATCCCAACTTCCTTGAAGTCGAGGACACAGAGTCTTAATAAATCTTCAAGAGTTTGAATAGTCATCTCGATTGTCCATTCCATCCGAGGATGATATCTTGAACTAAATCGTAAATCCGTGTCCA
The DNA here is from genome assembly GCA_020205605.1 of Panax ginseng. Classification (NCBI taxonomy): domain Eukaryota; kingdom Viridiplantae; phylum Streptophyta; class Magnoliopsida; order Apiales; family Araliaceae; genus Panax; species Panax ginseng. The sequence goes on from CM035144.1 coordinate 130,021,265, forward strand.
TAGCTTTTTGCAAACTAACCCAAAATCGTGAAGTGAATCTTGGGTCTCGATCGAAACTATGGATCTTGGCGTACCATGCAGATCTTACAATCTCGTTTATGTATATCTGAGTAAAGACGCTCAAGTGTATAAGTTTCTCGTATTGGTAAGAAATGAGCAGACTTGGTCAATCTATCAACAATGACCCAAATTACATTTATGCCTTGAAAAACCTTGGGAAGACCAGTAACGAAATCCATGGTAATGTGCTCCCACTTCCATTCTGGAATTTGAAGTGGTTGCAATGGACCTTTTGGTACTTGATGCTCCACCAAAATGTATCACGAAGATCTCGATACATTTTGGTACTCCCAAGATGGATTGCAAACGGTGTGTTGTGCGCCTCCATCATGATTTTATACTTTAACTCAGGATCGTTAGGAACACAAAGTATGGAGTTGACTCGAAGTATTCCTTCATCATCGATTCTTGCTTCGGCATAAAGACCTTCTTGACTTTCTTTCATACATGCGCGCCGAACGGTCTGCAGTTTGAGCGACTTTAACTTTATCGATTAAAGTCGGTTATTATTCAGTATATTCTCCATCATCACATGGGTCCCTGAGTCTTTATCTCTATCTCCATCCTTTTGCAAGTCATACAAAATGGGCGCTGCGTTGACAATATCGTACTCGTGCTTGCATATAATCTTCTACTCGATGCGTCATTTACCACGTTTGCTTTTCGGGATGGTATTGGATGGTATGATCATAATCTTTCAGCGATTCAAGCCAGCGTCGTTGTCGCATGTTGAGTTCTTTTTGAGTGAAGAAATATTTGAGGCTTTTATGATCCGTAAAGATCTCCACTTTCTCCCATACAAGTAATGCCTCCAAAGCTTTAGTCGAAAAGCTAAACGACGCTTGACTCTAGATCGTGAGTAGGATAATTCCTCTCATATTCTATGAGTTTTCGTGAGGCATAAAGCTATGACTTTCCCATATTGCATGAGAACACATCCCAACCTTTTGCTTCAAGCATCACTTTGTAGATGACAAATCCTCCAAGAGCGAGGATGGTATTGTCGAGCAGTCTTTGAAATGAGTCTCTCTTGAGTTCTTGAAAACTCTTCTGCATTCCTCACTCCAACCGAATTTTGTATCTTTTGAGTCGGTGAGTTAATGGAGTAGCGATTCGAGAAAACCTTCTACGAATCTTCGATAATAACCAAATTAATGCCGAGAAAGCTACGTCTTTGGATCCTTTGATTTAGAGTTGCTCCTAAACTTTGAATAGCTTCAATCTTTCTTTGGGTCAACAAATATTCCATGACTTGATACTACGTGCCCAAGGAATGCTACTTCCACAGCGAACTCATATTTCTTTAACTTGGCATAAAGCTTATATTCACGAAGCTTTTGGAGTATTAGCCTCAAATGTCGCTCATGATCTTCACGCGGCTTTTGGAATAAATAAGGATGTCATCAATAAAGACCACCACAAAGTGATCGAATATTCTTGAATACTCGCTTCATCATATCCATGAAAGCGGCGGGGCATTAGTCGATCCAAAAGATACGACTAGTAATTCATAATGCCGTCTTAGGAGTTACGAAAGTCGTCTTTGGAATGTCATACATGTACTAATCTTCAATTTGTGATATCCTAATGAAGATCAATCTTTGAAAAGAATTTGGCGCCTTGCAATGGTCAAACGAGGTCATCAATACGTGGCGATGGGTACTATTTTTTGATGGTGACATGATTGACTCCAGATAATCAATACAAAGTCGCATACTCCCATTTTTCTTTTCACGAATAGAGCAGGAGCACCCGAGAAGTACTAGGGAATGAATAAAGCCAATGTCTAATAATTCCTGCTGGGTTGGTGTGGCGCCCCCAAAATAAGTCCATTCCATCCAACCCATTTTGAGTCGCCAAATACATGGTACAAAAATAACTACAACTTTATTAATACATTTGTCGTGCAAAATCGACAACATATATATCATGAGTTTAAATACAAATATTATCTTCAGACAATATCTATACTCAAATAAATCATCATCACATTTATTGATACATTATTTTATAAAATGGTGAGGACTCTTAAACAACTCTCTCTCTAGAACCTTCATTCCATTACCCAGACTAAAGTTTCATTACATTCTTGCCTCTCACGAGAAACAAAATGGAACAAAAAGGAAAAGGGTGAGCTCAGTAGCCCGATAAAGAATACTATGACTAAGATAATATACAACAAATTATCGTTAGTCTCCAATAGAGAAAAATCTAATAGAATACAATAGACAACCGGTTTTAAATCAATCTTCACAGTGAAATAATAATTCATTAGAAGAGTTAAGTAGAGAATCAAACTACTTATCTTACTATATATGAATTTAAAAGTTCATCGTCGATATTTATCCTATAACATCAATCAATATATATCTGGAATCAAATATTCATCTTTACACTACAGCCCAAAGATATTCATCAGGTTGGTCATGTTCATCTAAACACTGCTTCATCTTTTGTCTACGGGCCAAAGATATTAATCGATCGGTCATGTTTCATCTCAACACATTTCATCTTTGCATTACGGGCCAAAAGATATTAATTAGAAATCATTCATCTTTGCACTTTTCTGAACCAAAGATATTCAATAATATCATCATTTAAAGGCCGAGGATGATGAAAATATTTTAAAGAAAAAGAATCCGATTGAAATAAAAGAACAAATATTAAGGATTCGTATTTTAAACAATCCAAGTTCAAAAATATTTCATAAGTAATCAGAGTGGAGTAAAATTCAAGAATGATAAAAACATGGATATAATCAAAGCTAGTATCCATAATAGATATTTTGGACAAAAAGAAGAAATTTTATTTTTAAATTGAATAGTCTTGAGTATCGTGAATAAAGGTGTGACATCGTGAATAGTAACTTCGGACACCAAAAGATGTAAATTTCACAAAAAACATCTTCACGCTTACGTGAATAATACTTTCGTGAATAATCAACTAAGTGAATAGTAACTTGTGAATAATAACTCATGAATAAGTAACTCCAACATGAAAAATTCCAAATTTGATAAAAATTTCTAACTAATATTTGGCATAATGATATTGAAGAAATAATATCATTTTCGAATAAAATAACATCCCTTTACCTCGAAAAGACAAGATTTTAATTGAAACACCGGATATAAAGCTATGACTTTGAACTTGCAGTATAGCAATAATCAAAGTATACTCAAAATACTCATACGCTCGATAATATAGAGAGAAAACTTGAGTTTAAATTGTGATTTTTAATTACAACCCAAGCACCTATTTATAGGAAAATGCTTAGAAAGACTAAAGCGAAAAAATTTAATATAATAATAATATATATATTAAATTCTCTACACACCTTCTAAGATCTCGAACTCAAATGCATCTTGCACATGCTAATGATGCCAACTAAAGTATAAAAAACGTTTTTATTATTTAAAATAATTTAAACTTCCAAAAATCAATTATTTGAGCTTCAAAACTTCAATAATTCACAATAAATAGCCCTTTTTGTCGGGAAAATTCAAATCTTGCAAGTTTTTATATACGAATTAAATTCTCTACAACTTTGCGGAAGAAAGTTTTTCCAAATTCCAAATGTAAATTGGCCCAAAATCCACAAACAAGGCGATTTTACAATTTATAATCAAATTTCTGGTCAATAATTGTGTCCACCAACACACAAAATATGTGTTAAACATTTAATGCCACAAAATACTCTTCCTCCTCATATACTCATATATCCCACATTCATTATAAAATATCACCAAGTAATATATTATTAAAATAATATATTTAAATGAATTATTTTATCGTAAAAAGATAAAATATTAATTTTCAACAATTGTCACATTAAAAATTTTCTCCATCTATATCCACATAAAATCAATATTCCTCATCATATAAATCAATAATTAATTATTCACAAATAATATTACGAATCACAATCTTAAAGAACTGTGCCGTGCCTCAGGAAGAGGGGGCTTCGATAAGGATCTCTCCTCTTCTTGGCCTTGCAATTAGGTGACCAAACCTCTCCTTAGATGTAACTTTCTAGACATTTCCAATAATGTTATCCAATAATATTATTAGGATAATATGAATTATTGCTCGATAATGGAAAATATTGTGTAATGACAATTTATTGAAACAACAAGTAATATAAAATATCAATGCAAAGAATTATTGAATCAATAAAATAAAATATCTTGAATAATAATTCGTGAATAATTATTGAGTAAAGGCTTTCACGTAAGAATCAATAATTGGTGCAATCTGAGTGCCATCTTTCAACAACGCCGACATTAGTGTGTTTTAACCAATGGGTATTCCAACAAAAGATAATTACAGTAATAACTACGCTCTTTTTATAAACAACTTATATTTGTCGCTTTCTTCATCCAATCGCTTTAGTTATGGGGCCCACAAAAGATCATGGCCGTCGCATTAATATTCCCAAGCCGATCTGAATATTCCACGACCAAACGAATATTCCCGGACAATAATGAATATTTTATAACCACTTTATTATTCAAATATTTGCATATTTTACCCATAACTATCCACATTAATCAAATCAACCCTTACTATTTTAAAATAATAAATAGAGGAAAATAAATTTTATTTATTAATAATTTGGGGTCTTACATTGGGTCTTTAACTCACAAGTTCAATAGAACTATTCGATATGGGGCTTTGGAAATAGGTTTTGTCTTAGGGTTCAAGGTCGATACAAAATTCAATTTCACGCCTGGGGTAGGCAGGGAATCTCTTCAAGGAATACGTCGGAAATTCATTAACAATAGAAATATCATTCAAAATCGATTTTTTTTTTTAGATCAAGTGACATGAGCTAACAAAGCTTGACATCCATTTTTAATAAACGAATAGCTTTATTGCTTGAGATAGCGGTGATTGATTTTAATGGTTTGGTTGCTTGAAATCGCATAATAGGTTGGTTAGAATATGAAAGCTAACAACCTTACGAAACAATCAATTTTTTGCATGATGAGTAGTTAACCAATCAATCCTAGAATTACATAAAATGCAAGTATTTTCAATGAAATAAGATCGACAATTAATGTAATGTGCAAATTTGAACCAAAACAAGACTTATAAACAGCCGATGTAATGAAGGTTTCTCCCAATGGAGTTTCAACAGATAAGTCAAAGTCTAATTTCTCCTGAGCCAAATTTAAACATTGAAAGCAAGTAGGAGAAATAAAAGAATGGGTAGAATCGGTATCAAATAAGGTATATACTTATTTAGAGTTTATGATAAGCTTTACCCGTGATGACCTCGTTCGGGTTCCTTGCTTTTTAGGGAGGTCACAACAAACGCTTCTCCTTGCAGACCACAGGCTTTGACTTTTCAGATTGACCTTTGGTACCTCCATCCTAGCTGAACTTGTCTTCGGTGAACGATAAAATCGGGCTAGGTGACATTCTCTTCCACAATTATAACATACTTTGGACGACATTACACAGTTTGGACTGATGTGTCCCTCTCCTCCATATTTGAAGCATATAATAGGTGGTCGTTCTCCTTCCTTCACAACGGGTGCTGGTGCTGACGTCTTTCCATCATTGTTGAATCTCCTCTTCTTGAAATGTCCATTCGTATTGTTTTGGCCCTGATTACCACCGAAGTGGTTACCATTTCTGGCTTGTTGATTTCCTACACGCTTTATTGTCACCACTTCGATGATCGCTTCTTTCTCTAAGTATTATCATTTTGTCGTTTCTTATCTTTTGGTTGGGATGACTCATTATCACGCTCCAATAACTGAGCCCTATTAACAACATCTGAATACAAACACAGTTTATGAGAGATAAGATATTGATGTATCTCAGGTTTCAAACCTCTTAAAAACATTTGCGTCATTCTCTCCTCATTATTAACCAAATTGGACGCAAACCGGGACAACTCGGCAAACTTGGCTTCGTACTGCGATACGGTCATGTTGTTTTGTTCCAGCTTGATGAACTCAACCTCTTTCATGTGACGAATACTTTCGAGAAAGTACTTGTCGTTGAATAGTTCCTGAAACTTCTCTCAAGACATCTTCAGTGCGGCAGGTTGAGTACGTTTTACAGATTCCCACCAGTAATCTGCCTCTGCACGCAACATGAAGGTGGCAAAAGGAACCTTTTGCTCCTCGGAGCATCCCAAGACATCAAATATCTTGTTGATCTGCTTAATCCACGTCTCTGGCTTAAGTGCTTTTGGCTCTCCAAAAAACTCCGGTTGTCCCAGTTCCTTGAATCGCTAATGCAGATGGCCCAAGAGTTCTTAGTGTTTCCACTGCATTTTTGGGCGGGAGCCAGCCTTTCCTCGATGTTGCATGAATTGCATAAAGCCTCTAAACATTCCATCGTTCATCATCTGGTACGTGTTATTGTTTGCCTGAGGATTGTCACCTTCCTGATGCACATTATCCTGATTATTGATCTGTGGAGACTCAACGGTCTCCTGTGCTCCATTGCTAATCTCAACATTCTCGGATGCCATTTTCAAATACTGCCACAAAATAAGGATTAAATAACATATTATATATTATCCCTATACTCTGACCGACTAATTAAATATCAAATAAACTTAAGTAGGTCATACTAATGGCGAAAAATTCCCTGCCTCTCCCTCCTGGTTCTTATCTCACATCTCACCCGGGGATCATATCCCTAAGCTTTGATACTCAAATCGTAACGTCCCCAAAATAGGTATACATCACCCATCTTGGGTCGCCAGAGATACATAATCTGAATACAAATACAATCTTAATTATACAACAAGAGAAATGTGAGTTTTAATACAAATCATCTTTCAGACAATATCCACTCTCGAGAATAAGTCCTCATTACATTTATTGTCACACTATTTAACAGAATAGTGAGGACTACTAGCTAATACTATCATCCAGGACCATCACTCCGCTTCCTGACTCGTCTCAAATTCCACGTTACCGTTTCACGAGAAACGGTGAAAGAAAGTGTGAGCTCAACTATCCCAAAGAAGAAATATTACGACTAAGATAATGCGAATAAATTACCATTAGTCATCAACAATGTTAAATTGATAAAATACAATAGACATCAAGTTTAAGCTGCGGTATGAACAAGCAATCCATTAAAAGAGTGAAGTAGAGAATAAAATCTACTATCTTTTATGATTTAAAAGTTTTTATCACTTTTATCGCTAAGACTCGACAATAAATAATCCACATCATCGAATCACCCCAACTAGCACTACTACCAAGGATATTCTTTAAGTATCAAAACCACGAATTATCCATGCACCTACGGGCCAAAGACATTCGTGTATTCATCAATGGTCATGATCGTAACAACATTTGTCCATCAATGCACTACGGGCCAATGAGGACTTTTATCACATCATAACATTACTGATTAAGTGATTATACTTAGAATAATCCACGGTCATAATCATACCAAGTCCATCTATGCACTACTGAGCCCGTACGTAAGACTTTCAAAAAATATAAACATGAGAATGATGACAATGTTATAAAATTCAATAAAACAAGTTCACGAATTAATTTGTCCGGGAACCAATAACATCCAAATTGTCAACATGATACTTCTTTGTGAGTAAAATTCAAGAATGCTCGGAAGAATATTTTCACGAAAAGATCTTCGGATGAAGTCAAAAATATCGAAGATATTTCACTAATTTCATGGAGTATAGAAGTCAAAACTTTAACCAACCGAGTATAATATAGAATGGAATAACAAAAGAAATCACCGTGCATGCGGTGCTTGGCATGTATAAAAGTTATTCCAACAGAGAATAATAAATGTAATCCGGAGTCAAAGTAAATTAAAGCACCGCGGGATGTTCCAATGAGAATAATAAAGAATGTAATAACAACAGAAATCACCACGCATGCGTGCGATCTTGGCATAGGCAGTTATTCCAATGAATAATAAGTAGCGGAATCAGTCCGGTAAAAGCGCATGAGCGTGATATTCAAATGAATAATAAAGATGGAACCCGAAGTCCCGTCGTAAAAGCATTGCATGACGATATTGAACAAAGATAATAAAGATGCGGGACCCGGTCCGTGTAAAACGCATGCATGTGGATATTCCAATGAATAATAAAGAATGGAATAAAAGAAGTTCTCTTCATGAATACAAAAGAAATAATACCCACTTCTACCGTAAAAAGAAACTGGATATAAGAGTAGTGAAGTAGCGAATACTTTTTCTTTCTAGTTTTATAGTTTTCTCTCTAAAGTTTCAAAGTGAATTAAGTAAGAAATAGTGAAGGAATGAGCTTCTATTTATAGGAGAATGAAAAGATACTATTTAGAAAAATTTCACGGACGCACAGTTAAAAGAAGAAAGAAAATTGAACGAAGTTCACGGGTTGGTGTACGTTTGTCAAATTAGGAAGGACATCACATGCTAATTTGACAGCCATGACCAATTAGAATGCAACCTAATTTTACAAGTTATCAATAAGTCTACATGATTGAAAAAGGTTGGCCAATTAGAAAAATTATCAAATGCCAACGAAAAGCATGAACCAATGAGGAAATAGCCTCATTCATATGTTATCAACAATGATGGCATTATAAAGTTTTTCAACCAATAAGCTTAAAGCTTTGAAAAATAATACATATCCTGCCAAACTTAATTTATTCCACTATCACCACCCACCAGTCACACACATATATATATATATATATATATATATATATATATATATATATATATACACACACCATTATCATAAAAGTACCCCCCCCCCCTTAAAACAAACAAGTCACCCGTGTATATATATATATATAATGAATAACTTTCTACCGGTTTATTAAAAACTAGATAAATGGGGGGTCTATAAAATAAGCAAAACTTCATAAAAATCACATTATATCAAATTTATTCCATAAAATTTAAACAACTTGCGTACTTTGCAAAATTTATAAATATTATCCACAACTATAACATTATATCAAATTTATTCCATAACATTCAAAAATGATATTTATAGAAAATTCATTTTTATTTATAAAAGTTGGGGTCTTACAATCTCCCCTCCTTATGAAATTTCATCCCTCGAAATAAAGTGGTGCGACTGTATGTCAAAGAGGTAAGGATACCTTGATTTTATTTCAGATTCTAACTCCCAGGCCATTTCCTCAACATCGTGGTTCCTCTATAAAACTTTGACTTGAGGTCTAATCTTAGAGCGTAAAATATGTTCTTTTTTATCCAAGATTTGAACAGAAACCTCTTCATACGTTAAATCTTCCGCTTTTCATTCCTCAGGTTAACTTCAATAATGTGTTTGGGTCTTCCACATATTTACGTAACATGGATATGTGAAAAGCGTTATGAACACGAGACATACTTAGTGGTAAAAGCGAGTTAATAGGCCCACGCCTTCCTACTCGTTCGAGGGATTAAAATGGGTTCGATGAATCGAGGATTGAGCTTTCTCTCTTTTCCAAATCTCGTAACTCCTTTCCACGCAAGCAACACGTAACAACACTTGATCTCCACCATCGAATTCCACATCCTTTCGATGAAGATCAACATAACTCTTTTCGATCTTGTGAGATTTTTATACGTTGTCGAGGATCGTTTGAATCTTTTTCGTTATCATACGTACTAACTCGGTCCTAACAACGTTGCTTCACCCACCTTCATCCCAAAGATACCGGAGAACGACACTTTTCTTCCATACAACGCCTCAAATGGAGCCATTGCCAATACTTGCTTGATAAGCTGTTGTTGTAGAAAAACTCCACCAATGGTAAGAACTTATCCCAACTTCCCTTGAAGTCAAGGACACAGAGTCTTAATAAATCTTCAAGAGTTTGAATAGTCCTCTCTGATTGTCCGTCCATCTGAGGATGATATGCCGAACTAAATCGTAAATCTGTGCCCATAGCTTTTTGCAAACTAACCCAAAATCGTGAAGTGAATCTTGGGTCTCAATCAGAAACTATGGATACTGGCATACCATGCAGTCTTACAATCTCGTTTATGTACATACGAACAAGACGTTCAAGTGTATAAGTTTCTCGTATTGGTAAGAAATGAGCAGACTTGGTCATCTATCAACAATGACCCAAATTGCATCTATGCCTTGAGAAACCTTGGGAAGACCAATAACGAAATCCATGGTAATGTGCTCAAACTTCCATTCACGAAATTTTAAGTGGTTCTGATGGACCTTTTGGTACTTGATCTTCTACGCCTTATTTATTGACAAGTTAGACACCTTGAGATAAATGTAGCTATCTCTCTCTTCATATTGCTCCACCAAAATGTATGCGAAAGATCTCAATACATATTGCTCCACCAAAATGCAATGTGAACAAGCGATCCATTAGAAAAGTCGAGTAGAGAATAAAATCTACTATCTTCATGATTTAAAAAAATTTCATCAACTTAATCACTGAGACTCAAACAATAAATAAACCACATCATCGAATCATCCTCGCCTTTCACGAGCCAAGATATTCATTAAATCATCGATGGTCATGACTATATCTTAATAATCCTCGCCATAATCATACCAATTCCATCTCCTGCATCGTAAGCGAATATATAATTCATAAACAATAGTCCATCTTCGCATACGTAAGCCAAAAATAACTTTCATCACCAATGATCAAATCCTCATCAAAATATACGTATACCTTATATAGGATTTCCAAGCCATAAAATCCTATTTTTCAAATTGTTACTTCACATAACATATTTAACTCATATGTTCATAACTAAGCTATTTTCATAAAAAATAACAAATCAGTCCCAAAAATATTTCTTTTCTGGGATTTAGCAGTATATAGTCCCATAATGAACATACATTTTTCTCAGAATTTTAAAAATTCGTTTACTATTTTTCAAAAATCAATTTCTTATTAATTCCTTAAGAAATTAGCTACCTCAAGTTTAACTCCAAAAATTCTCAAATCTTGGCAGAATCTTACACATGTTAATGTGAACTTCCAGTTTAAATTTCATAGTCATCGGAGTTATAGAACTCCAGTTATAGCGTTTTTTGTCGGAAAAACCTAAATATTGAAATGGTCATAACTTGCTCATTTTAAGTCGGAATGAACTCATTTTTGGACAGGATGTTCTTTATACCATATACTTTTATGTCCCAAAAGGCCGATATTTTTCTCACAAATTAAGTGGCCGAAACTGCCCTTTTAAAAATATGGGCAATAGCATTTTTGGTATTTGCAGCTTTTGACTCTTTTGTTAAAATCAGTCCACACGAAAATCTACAACACCTTTTACAGTGATTCCACTTGGAGATGCTACAAAACTCATAGATCTAACTCTAGAACTTGACTACACTCAAAAATTCGAAATATAATAGCAGATATGGTCAATTGAATTTCATATTCCGTTTTCACCAAAATCTGATTTTTCAACCCTTTATGATTTCTAATAAACTTTCATGTTTTCACATAATAACCAACATAAATCATCATAACACTTACTAATACTTCATATAACCATGATTTTCATCAGTCCAAAGTTTTTATTATGACTCTCATTATAATCAACATAAACAGATCTTTTCCACAATTTAATAAGGAATGAATACAAAGGATCATTCACCATGCATGTGGTAATTCACATAGACAGGTTATTTCAACAGAATAATAAAGAATGGAATAACAGAAGGATTCACCATGCATGCGATAAAGACCGCATGCATGAGTTATTCCCAATGAATAATAAAGAATGGAACCAGTCAAAGGTGATACGCACCCAGGTGATATTCCAACAGAATAATAAAGAATCGGAACCGGTCGGGTGAAATTACGCGCAAATGCGAGGATGTTCAACAGAATAATAAATAATGGAACCAGTCCCATAAATGCACGAGCATGGATATTCCGGCGAATAATAAATAATAGAACCAGTGTCTCAGCGTAAAAAGCGCATGCATGTGGATATTCCGACGAGAATAGTAAAAAAATGGAATAATAGAATAATTTCACCATGTATACGAAAGATTTTTTGCATATCTGAGTTATCCAACATAATAATAAAGAATGGAATAATGAAGTTCTTTTCATGAATAAGAAAGAAATAATACCACTTACAGTGTACAACAAATAATATCCACTTACCTTAGAATAAAGTTTGGATCTTGAGAATAGAAATGTAGCAGACCTCTTTTTTTCTTTTCTACTATAGATTTTCTTTCATAAACCTCTCTCTATAATTTCTCTCTATAATAATTGCTTTCTATAGCTTTTGGTGAATTGGTGAGAAATGAAAGAAGAATGAGCTTCAATTATAAAAAATATAGTTTCGATAATTACGACGTTTTGGGGCTCGAAAAATTATAGTATAATACCTCCAACTTTTCTTTTATTTTTAATTTAGTCATGCAAGTATTATCAAACTTGCACCACCTCCCCTAATAGTAAATAATGTGATTCAATAGTAAATTATGTGAATCAATAGTTCTAAACATGTGAAAATACGAATTACAGTATAGTACCTCCATCTATACCTTCATTTTTAACTTAGTCATACAAGTATTATCAATCTTGCACCAATTCCCCTAATAGTAACAAGAATGTGAAATAATAGTATACACATGTGAACCAATAGTTATAATCATGTGAAATAATAGCAATCAATTGCTCATTTATCTGGTTAAATACCCGATTGGTCAATATAACCTCCAGACATCAATTATTATCGAAATAAATGTCGATTTTCACTAACACAAATAATTCCAACACAATGAAACTATTTTTATCAAAAATATAAATTTTAAATTTCCGAAGTTTGACTTTTTTTCGAAAAAGTCAACTGTTGACTTTTTGACAAAATAGTAAAACCCGGAAAATTTTGTGTTTATAGTCTATTTTACTAATTTCATCGTTCAGGACTCAAATATCACGTCCGGCTTCCAAATTCAACTCCGAACACAACTTTAATTTTAATAACATTCATCATTAATATTATAACTCACAATATTTATCAACCGAAGTCGTTCCCGGAAAAGAGGGGTTTTCGATAAGGATTTCTCCTGTTAGGCGCATGATTAGGTGACGAAACCTCTCCTTAATGCAATTTCTAGACATTGTAAATATTATAATTTAATAATATGAATAACTTTGTCGTCTTAATTATTGATTTAATAATATAACATATTATGCGATGATGATCTTTGTGACAATAATCAAATCAATAATATGAGAGATATGATGCAATACCATCAGAAGTAATAATTGGGTATAACTGAGTGACTTCTCACGTAAGCATCAATAACCAATATCGTAGTTCTTATACGAACCACGCCAGACATTCTTTTTCTTTTCCTACCTAGGTTAGTTCAAAGGCTTTAACGGTAAAACTTCCACCGTTATTTTCATAAAAAAATATTTTTGTCGTTTTCTCGATCCGATAATAATTACATTGTGGTTTCCACCAATGATTGTCTTGGTCGTCTGAATATTCCTGTTAAAACGAATATTTCCGGGCCAATCGAATATTATATAACAACTCGTACTTTTGTAAAATTTATAAATATTACCCACAACTATAACGTTATCTCAAATCCACACCAAAATTTTAAAAAAAAAATATTTTAAGAAAATTAAATCTTTATTCGTAAAATCTGGAGTCTCACTATATAATAATTAAAATTTTTAAAACTTACCTTACATTATAAAGTAACTATTTTTTTCAATAGGTCAATTGGCCCCACAATTAAGGCTGTTAATGAGCCAATATAGTTCGGATTCGATTCGGGCTCGACTCGAAAAAATACGAGCGAGACTCGAATTCGTTAATAATATGATCCAAATTTGAGCATTAAAAATAGTTCGAATAAAAATATGAGTAGAATCTGAGCAAGGTTATACTCGACTCATTTAAGATTCAAACTACTCGAATTTTTGATTGTGATTCGATACATACTCGGTTAATACACATTCGATTAGATGTTCGATACATTCTCTTATAATATATACAAATTTAAATCAAATTAGGATAATTAGTTATTATTTTATTTTGTTTTTAATTTTAATTGTAATTTTATATTTGTAAAGTGTAATAAGAAATATATTTTCTCATTTTTAAGTAAAATAACAAATTCAATTTATAATTATATTTATTATAAAACTAGTTATTATCTGGAGACTCGAATTCGAGCTTGAATTTGAAGCTCGCGAGTAGTTTGAATAAATATTCGAGTTGAGTCGGATCAAATTCGAATACTAAATATTCGAGTCGAGTCGAATCTGAGTAAAATTTTTTAAATATAATTTGAATTCGAGCCAAATTAAAGTCTTGAATTTATCATTTTTTAGTCAAATTCAAATAAATCTCTGTTCATTTCCCTTTCGAATTCGTTTACACCCTTATCCACAATAATGTATGTAGCTTCATCACCGGTAATGATTTGACTTATAAATTAAAATAAATTGTGAATGTATTTGATTGATAATGACTAATAAATTAAAATAAAATATAAAAATTATTAAAAAAGGCATTGATTCAAGGTATTGTCGAAACTAAATTTAAATAGATAATTTTTCTCAATTAACAACAATAAACACTTTAAATCAATACCTGTATTTAAAAGACCAACTGAATTAACTTGATAGTATTAAATGTTTAGTTGGATTAATTAATTTATTTTTTAGTTATTAATGAAAGGTGCATTAGAACACCTATTATACAACACCTCCACTATACATGGGTACTCATTTATGACAATCGGTAGCTACTGACATTATTACAAAACCGCCACATTTTATACTTTCTTCATCCTTAATTATTTGACGTTTTAGAATTTTTTATTTATTTTTAATTATTTGACGTTTGTTTAAATCTAGAAGACTTAATGACAATTTTTCCAAAATTATTCCTCATTAAACTATTTCTCTCCTTATCCCAACAAAAGATTTAAGGGTATTATAGACAATTGAGAACTATATTTAATGCTTTCCAATCATTATCTTAATTGTTGTGTCCACCTCTAAAACGTCAAATAATTAAGGATGGAGGGAATACCATCTATCACAAATTGACAATATCCAAATGTTAGGAATCAATTGGACTTAAATCCTATTGTTAGAAGGAGTAGTGACAGATATACTATTTATAATGGTTTGAGAAATTACTTAGATACCATTTCCTTAATTTGATTTCTGTCATTAGAAGGAGTAGCGACATGTTGATTAATTACATCTTTATAATATTTGCAATCATAGAATGCTGAATCTCTTATAATACATACCGAAAGTCATTATTTGTAGCACAATGGTAGTTACATGGATATTCATGTATCTTTGTTTTTCAAGTTTCGTGAATACAAATAATTTTTAAATTAATTAAATATTTTGTCTCCAATTATATAAATGAGAATATATTTTTCCTAATAATCAGTTTATGCATGATGGATGTCAAATTCTGTATCAAATCTATCGATTTAGATTATCGAGTGGGGAGAGACCGGAGATCGAGAACACAGAGAGATAAAGATCAAATGCAGAGCGAAGAGAGTACTCCATATAAATTGGGGGGTACTTAGGTCCGGTACTAATGATCGATACCTTTGTTTTTTGTTTTTTTTTATTTTAATTATAATTATGAAAAAAATAAATAAAAAATAATAGAATAAATTTGAATAAGAAATTATAAAAAAATATATATTTTTTATTAAAAAAATTACACCGGTATCATATCTGAACGTGGGAAATCAAAGTTTTTGCACGACATGGAATTAGGTCCATGAGACGAGGACAAAATAAAGATAAGAATTTGAGAATACGCACGTGAAGCACAATCATAATATGACAAAATTCCATTGCAGTAACGTTAATTAATAATTGCGACGGTCAACGTAGGTAAAGTCTCCTCAAATTAACAATTTTGTCGTCACACTACACTGCTCATTTGAAGGCTCCTGTCCTGTCCTGTCCTGGGCCCAGCTCAACGTAGCTTAATTCCCACTGGACATCTCCTCAGAAATTTCATACAACTTTCTTTTTCTTAACCGGACACAGCTACCAACCTTGATTTTTCCTAAATTTATCTCAACTTACTTGTTAGAGTATTTTTTTTAATTGGTCAAAATGATTTTCACTTGCGTGTTTAATTTTTTCTTTAATTTCTATGAAATGTATTTCTATTATTATTATTATTATTATTATGTAAAGTGTGTTTTTTTTTTTAATGTAAAATGTGTAATTTGTACTTCTCAAAATGATTTTTTTTTAATAAAAAATTATATTCAAGCCAATGAGTAGTATCCTTTATAGTAATTAAATTGATTTTCAATAAATTACTTTATTTTTATGCCTTGACATACGCAATGCGCAAGTCATCAGATTATTTTTTGGGAATCGGTCGATTACTTTAGTCAAAGATAAGAAGATGAATGAAGTCCTCTCTTTCTTTCGGAGCTGCTGATCCGCAACGAGACAGCGACGACAAAAAAATAAAATAAAAATTAAAGTAAGTTTGTGTTTTTTCATTCAACTTAATTAACTGTCTTAATTGCCCCCAAAAGAACACAAATAAGAATAATTATTTTGGGACATAGTATATATATATATATATATATTTAATTTTGAATTAAGTTATAACGTATATTTCGTAGTTCATTTGTTGACGATCTCAAATTGTGAATTTTTGATTTGGTAAGTCAAATTTAAAAATGAGAAACTAATTGGCAATTTCTACAAACGCATTACGCATGGCATGGGTAAAAATTAATGTTGAGTTTCTTGCGTCCACGAAACATGCTCCCTCCCTGCTCAGTTGCTGCTGCTGCTGGTCTTTTACAAACCGGTTTAAATTATGAGATGGAATACTACTCATTGAGATTCCGGGCCGGCTGCGTCATTAGGGGTGACGTAAGCATAATAGAGTCATGCTGACGTCACCACATTTATTTAACTAAAAGCAACATTTTGTGCATGGCAGGTGCACTACATTAGTAATCTTTTTCGTTCTTTAATATACATCGTTTTAGAGTTGTGCACAAGTATTAAGAAAATGATTGTAAAACATTAAATATAATATCAATTATCTATATTGCCCCTGTTTTGAAAAAAGAAAATGTTATTTATTGGGCAAAAAATAGTGAGAGAACCAAAGTTATATTTATTACTTGGGGTAATATTGGAAACTAAGCAATTAATGCTTATTTGAAATTTTTAAACGACTTATATTTAAGAACAAAAATATTTCTCTAAAACAACTTATATTAAGGAACAGAGGGAATATCAAATTTCACTTAAAACATGATTTCATCTTAATTAATGGATAAGATGATGAATAATTAAGCACTAATGTAGTAAGTGACATTTGTCTTAGTTGATGCATGATTAAATTATTCTTTGATTTCATGATTAACGACATGCCAGTTTTTACGAGGCACAAAGCAAAAACATCTCCAATAATACATCATCAATCAATAAAGTAAAATTCTAAAGCCACCTCCGATCCACTTACATATATATATATATATATATATATATAGTAAATTAAAGTACAAGCAATGACGAATCGCAAAAACATAATTGTATGTTTGATATAAAAAAAATTAATTAATCTTTTTTTTTACCTGTACCGACTACTTCGGTATGAGCAATTCTATAAAATTTAAAATTGGTCTTATAACTAAGGGTGTAAACGAGTTGAATCGAAACGAATATATAGATGTTCTAATTCGACTCGAAACATTAAATTCATACTCAAATTCAAATTGTATTTAAAAAATTATATTCAAATTCTACTCGACTCGAATATTTATTACTTGCATTCGATCCGACTCGGATCGAGTTATATTCAAACTACTCGCGAGTTTCAAATTCGAACTCGAATTCGAGATCCGGTTAATATGAAATGAACTTTACTTAAGTTTCACTTCATACTTCAATCTGATCTTGACACATGCGGGAGGTGATCTATCCGCCATGCGTGTCATCATCATATCTTGGGCATAAAGTGAACTTACCATAAAGTTCACTTTATGCTAACCACTCTCTCGAATTCGAGTCTCGATCCATATAATAAATAGATTTATAATAAATATAATTATAAATTGAATTTTTTATTTTAATTAGAAATGAGAAAATATATTTACTATTACATTTTACAAATATAAAATCACAATTAAAATTATAAATAAAATAAAATAATAATTAGTTATCCTAATTTAATTTAATTTTGTATATATTATAAGAGAATGTATAAAATATCTAATCGAATCTGTATCAATCGAGTATGTATTGAATCACAATCGAGAATTCGAGTAGTTTGAATCTTGAACGAGTCAAGTATAACATTGCTCAGAATTTACTTATATTTTTATTCGAACTATTTTTTATGCTCAGATTTGGATCACATTATTAACGAATCTGAATCTCACTCGTATTTTTTTGAATCAAACTCAAACTGTTTGCATGGTTCGTTTATAACCTTATTGATAATGGTTAAAATAGTTGTATCGAATTGAAGCTTTTCGAAGATATGGTGGCATACGTTATGGCGAAGAATATACAATAGCTGTAAAGCTTGGGGATTTAAACTTAACTAATTATGGCTTTTGTAGAATTAAGAAATCTTGAACTAGAAAAATAATGCCTTTACTTTAGATTAAATATATACTAGGTGTTAACGCCAAGATCTTCTGTCACGTCCCAATCACGTAAGGCATACGATCCTCTCCTTGCGATAAACACGATAAACACCACAAGCTTGGCCGGAACTTGTTAAAGTCGGGGGATAGCTTTCGAGCGTGAGAGTCGATATGTGTTCATGAGGTTAACAATGGAGAAAAGTAATGTCTAAAGTGTTCAGAGATAGATAATAATTCTCCGTTGTGTGTGCACGCGAGAGGATATGAATATGAAAAAATGTATAAGAACGTACTGTTGGTGAAGGCTTCTTCTTTGGGTTATCTTATCTCCTACGCGGATTCTTTGTGCCCCACTACTACCGACACCCCTCTCGATCGATGGGCTCTGCCGATGTATGTAGTCTATCCATCCAATTGCTTTAGCCATTTTTTTCTGGCCATGGTATGATGATCTCATCCACATTAATGCATGGCGAGGAGTTTTAGTCAACCGTCATGCTTTTTCATCATTCAAAAGTCAAAGTAATGTGATATATTAAAATATCTAATGGATTCGATCTAACGAAATGACCCGATCTTAAAGGTTAAAATGGAAATAATATAGTAACTTAGCCCCGATGACTTTCACGGGATTAATAATAAAGGCCCAATAGATTGATTAAATGAGTAGGCCCAATATACCCGGCCCAAAGAGAGAAAATATCACGACCCAACACTAGGCTTCAACAAGAATCTACCTAGCTACGCTATTTGTGGGAGGATTTATATTCTAAGTAATTGATGCAGACGTGTTGTGTGTGTAAATTATGTGTAGTAAAATAATAATTTTATAAAATTTATAGTAATAAATAAAAAAGGTGTAAAAATTTAATATTCAAAAGAACAAAATAGATTGAATAATGCTACAGACACAAACTATTTTATAAATATTTTATAAATTGCTGATGTGGCATACTCCACCTCAACATATTGATGAATAAATTGTTTCAATGTAGTTTTCGGCCCCACACAATATGTTGAGGTGGAGTATGCCACATCAGCAGTTTGTAAAATAGTTTGTGTCTCTAGCATTATTCAAATAGATTATATCTACAATTGTAAGGGTAAAAGAGTAAAAAAAGAAAAAGAAAAATGTGACCCAAATACACCAATGAGTAAAACAGATTCGGAGAAAGGAATCGAAAATCAACACATCAATGAGTAAAACAGTTCACATGGACGAAAGACACATGGAGGGTCAAGTCATTTTCTACGTACCCCTTCCTGCCCTGCCCGGCGGGCGCCCGCATAGACCTGGTTGGGTTTTCTAGTTAAAGCCTAAAGGTGTGGAAGGGTGCACCCAAGTCTTGCCGCTAAAATAAATAGAGATTTTTTATATGTACATGAAAATTAAATATAAATGTATTTAAATTTTATTTATTTATATTTTTATTCATTATTAAGAGTCAAAATATAAATTAGTAAATTTTTATGTTCAATTTTTACGGTCATGTAGAGTTTTTGAAATAGATAGTGAAAGAAAAAGTAAGGAGTATCACTACTAAAAAAATGGTCATTTGTGATGGCCAAAATTCATCACAAAAAGTAGGAAAACCATCACAAAAGGTTTACGTGATGGCTTTAACCATCACAACGGCCGTCTTGTATACGCCCATCATGAAAGATTTTACGTGATAGTTTTGGCAATCACGCAAACGCTTAGTATTTTTGTGATGATTGATATAATCACATTAACACGTAATCTATTGTGATTGTCAAAGTCATCACAAAAAAAGATTTTAGGAGTCAAATATAAGAACGTAAATATCTATTTACATGTAATTTATTTCACTGTATTAATTGCATCTATATTAATTGTATCAAATGATACTTGTAGGATTCGAACCCTCCCCCCATTTGCAAACTAAATAACGAGTATTACCACTACACTAAAGTCCAGATCATGATTATAATTTTAAAACAAATTATAAAAGGAAACATATGTGAGTTGACTTACTAAACAAAATTACTTCCACATAATATTTGGTGATTGCAATTGTGACACCCCCAAAATAGGTCTACATCCCCCATTCTGAGTTGTCAATACACGGTACAGAAACAACTACTTTATTATTACAATAGTAAAACTGTGAGTTTAAATACGAGATATTGCCATCTGACATAATATTCACATACAAATAAATCCTCATCATAATTATTGATACATTATTTTACAACAATGGTGAGAATTCTAAAACAACTCTCCTAGAACTTTCATTCCATACCCCCCGACTGTCATTTGCTATATTCTCGCCTCCCGAGAGAAGAAAATGGAACAAAAAGGAAAAGGGTGAGCTCCATTAATTTAAAGAAAGAATATTATGACTAAGATAATATACAACAAAATTATCGTTAGTCTTCAACAGGAAAAAATATAATAGAATACAATAGATAAATAAGTTTTAAATCAATATTCGCAGTGAAATAATAATTCATTAGAAGAGTTAAGTAGAGAATGCAAACTACTATCTTCTATGTATGAATTTTAAAGTTCATCGCCTATTTTTATCCCCAGTAACATCAATCAATATATATCTAGGATCAAATATTCATCCTCACACTACAAAAGCCGAGGACATTCACCAGTTAATTAATGTTCATCTAAACACCGCTCATCTTTGCACTACGGCCAAAGATATTCATCAAAATCATTCATCTTTTGCACTCATGGCCAAAGATATTCATCATAAATCATTCATCTTTGCTGCCTTCACAGCCAAAGATATTCAATAATATCATCATTTAAGACCGAGGATGATGAAAAATATTTTTAAAAAAAAACGCGAATCCAAAGAATCAAAATGACAAGGATTAAGGATTAAGGATTCAGACTTTGTTTTTTTATCCACGTCCAAAATACCTCAAAAATAATCATAGTGGCGTAAAATTCAAGAATGATCAAAACATGGATACAATCAAAGCTAGTATCCACAATAGATATTTTGACGAAAAGAAAAATTTTCATTTTTCGATGAATAGTCTTAGTGATTCGTGAATAAGGTCAGATATCGTGAATAATAACCCGACACCAAAAGTTCCAAATTTGATAAAAACTTCCAACCAATATTTCGATAATGATATTGAAGAAATAATATTATTTTTCGAATAAAATAACATCCCTTACCTCGAAAGATCAAGATTTAACCGGAATAATGGATATAGACTATATCTTGAACTTTCACCGTATAGCAATACTCAAAGTATACTCAAAATACTCACAAGAATACGCCGATAATATAGAGAGAAAAACTTGAGCTTCTTCGGTGTGATTTTCAATTCTAACCTAAAGACTTTTATTTATAGAAATTCTTAGAACACCAAAAGTTAGAAAATTTAATAAAATATTAATATTTATAAAAATATTATACGTATTCTTTGAAATCTGAATCTCAAAGAATTCACACATGCCAACCTTCTAGAAGAAAATAAAAAAACGTTTTTCTAATTTAAAATAATTTAAACTTCCAAAATTAATTATTTTGAGTTTGAACTTCAATAATTCACAATAAATAGCCCTTTTATCAGAAAATTCGAATCTCATGAGTTTTTATAGAAATCTAATTCTCTACAACTTTGCAGAAGAAAGTTTTCTAAATTCCCAAATGAAATTGACCAAAATCCATAAACGGGTGATTTTAGAAATTTATAATCAAATTTCAAATAATAAATGGGGTCCACCAGAGCATGTTTAACATGTTTTAAATATTTATTGCAACAAAAATACTCTTCCTCCTTGTATACTCATATATCCCACATTCGTTGTAAAAATATCACCATTATTATATTATTAAAATATAATAATATATATTTAAATGAATTATTTTATCGTAAAAGATAAAATTTCAATTTTAACAATTGTCACATTAAAAATTTTCTCCATCTATATCCACATAAAATCAATATTTTCCTCATCATATGAATCAATAATTAATTATTCACAAATAATATTACGAGAATCACAATATCGATGACCGGGCAGCTCCTCAGGAAAGAGGGCTTTCAATAAAGAATTTCTCTCTACTCTTGCCAAAGCAATTAGGTGACCAAACCTCTCCTTAGATGTAACTTTCTAGACATTGCCAATAATGTTATCTAATAATATTATTCAGATAATATGAATTATTGTTTCGATAATGAAAAAATCTTTGTGTAATGACAATTATTAAAACAACAAAGAATATAAAATATCAACGCAAAGAATTATTGAATCAATAAAATAAAACACCAATAATGATAAATTATCGAACCATTATTGAGTAGTGCCTTCTTACGTAAGAGTCAATAATTGGTGCAATACCGCAAGTGCTACTTCTCAACAACGTGAGACATCGTGTTTTTAACCACCGGTATTCCAACAATTAAAATCTGTAATAACTACGCCAATTATTTTTAAACAACTTATATTTGTCATTTTCTTCCTCCAATCGCTTTTCGTTATGGGGCTACACATGGTCATACCGTAAATGCATTTAATATTCCCCGACAAAGATGAATATATCCACGACCAAACGAATATTCCCCGACAACAATGAATATTTTATAACCACTTGCTTATTTTGAAATATTTGCGTGTATTTTACCCGTAAATTATCCACATTAATCACATCAACCCTTACTATTTCAAAATAATAATTAGAGGAAATTAAATTTCATTTATTAATTATTTGGGATCTTACTGACTCCCCTCCTTATGAAATTTCGTCCTCGAAATTGACGTGACGACACTGTGTTTCTAAAAGATGAGGATACCTCGCTTTCATTTCGCTTCCAACTCCCGTGTCATTTCCTCTATAGCATGGTTTCTCCACAAGACTTTAACTTGTGGTATGACCTTCGTCGTGGGACATGCTCCTTCCTATCCAAGATCTTGACAGTACCTCCTCATACGTTAAGTCTTCAAATTATCTCAAATCGGTTCTAACTCAATAATATGGTTCGGTCTTTCACATATTTACGAAGTACGGATATGTGAAACACATTATGAACACGAGACATACTTGGAGGTAACGCGAGTCTATAGGCTACATTTCCTACTTTCAATCAAGAATTTGAAATGGACCAATAAATCGTGGATTGAGCTTTCTCTCTTCCCAAATCTTGTAACTCTCTTCCATGGAAGCTCTCGCAACAATACATGATCCCTATACTAAATTCCACGTCCTTTCGATGAAGATCCGTGATAACTCTTTTGTCGATCTTGTCTTGCTTTGTATCACGTTGTTTAATCATTTGGATCTTTTCGGTAGTCATATCGTCTTAACTCGGGTCCCAACAATGTTGCTTCACCCACCTCATCCCAACATATTGGAGAGCGACACTTTCGTCCATATAATGCTTCAAATGGAGCCACACCTATACTTTCGCTCGATAAGCTTGTTGTTGTAGGAGAATTCCACCAATGGTAAATACTTATCCCAACTCCCTTTGAAATCTAGGACACGAGTCTTAATAGATCTTGAAGAGTTTGAATAGTCCTCTCGATTGCCCGTCCGGTTTGAGGATGGTATGCCGAATCGAATCTTAAATCCGTTACCCATAGCTTTTTGCAAGCTAACCCAAAATCTTGAAGTGAATCTTGGGTCACGATCCGAAACTATGGATACTGGCATGCCATGCAATCTCACAATCTCATTTACGTTTACATTTGAGCAAGACGCGTTCAAGGAATAAGTCTCCAGTATTGGCAAGAAATGAGCGGAGACTTGGTTAATCTATCAACAATAACCCAAATAGCATTTATGCCTTGAGAAACCGTGGGAAGTCCCGTGAATGAAATCCATGGTAATGTGTTCCTACTTCCATTTCGGATCTCAAGTGGTTGCAATGGTCCCTTAGGCACTTGATGCTCTTCCTTTACGTTGACAAGTTAAACATGTTGAGATAAACTTTGCAATCTCTCTTCATATTGTTCCACCAAAATGTATGTCAAGATCACGATACATTTTAGTACTTCCCGGATGGATTCTTAAATGGTGTATTGTGTGCCTCCATCATAATCTTGTACTTCAAATCGTAATCGTTAGAACACAAAGTCCGGAGTGGACTCAAGTATTCCTTCTTCATCAATTCTCGCTCCTAATAGCTCCTTCTTGTACTTTCTTCTTCATATGCATCAAATTCGATTCCTGTGGCTCGAAAGAACCTTAACTTTTTTCTATTAAAGTTGGCTCTGTCATTATATTTGACATCATCGCACTCATTCCTGCATATGATCTTCTACTCAACGCGTCATTTACCACGTTCGCTTTTCCAGATGGTATTGAATAGTGTGGTCGTAGTCTTTCAATAGCTCGAGCCAACGTCATTATAGCGTGTTAAGTTCTTTTTGAGTGAAGAAATATTTAAGGCTTTTATGGTCCGAATATATCTCCACTTTCTCCATATAGATAGTGGCTCCGGATCTTTAAGCGCGAACGATCACGCTAACTCTAGATCATGAGTAGGATAATTCCTCTCATATTCTTTAAGTTGTCGCGAGGCATGAAAGCTATGACTTTCCCACGTTGCATGAGAACACATCCTAACCCTTTGCACCAAGCATCATTGTAGATAACAAATCCATCCAACCAGATGGTATTGTTAGAAATGTGTCGAAATAAGTCTCCTTTTAAGCTCTTGAAACTCTTCTCGCACTCTTCGGCCTCCAAACGAATTTTGTATCCTTCCGAGTTAGATGAGTTAATCTGATAGCGATTCGAAAAAACCTTCCACGAATCTCCGATAATAACCAATAAGCCCAAAAAGCTACGTCTTGATCACCACCGCTTGGTTGCTCTTCAACTTTGTATTGCTTCAATCTTCACCGTCAATGATACTCCATGTTTTGACACCACATGCCCAAGAAATGCTACTTCCTCGCCGAACTCGCATTTCTTTAACTTGGCATAAAGCTTGTTTTCACGAAGCCTTTGGAGTACCACCTTCAAATGGTGCTCATGATCTTCACGACTTTTGGAATATATGAGGATGTCATCAATAAAGACAACAACGAATCGATCCAAATACTCTTTGAATACTCGGTTCATCATATCCATAAAGCCGCAGAGCATTAATCAATCCGAAAAGACATAACTAAGAATTCATAATGCCCGCATCGAAGTTCTAAAAAGCGATCTTTGGAATATCCTCGGTTCTAATCTTCAAATTTGATGATATCCGAATCGAAAATCGATTTTGAAAAGAATTGTGCTCCTTAATCGGGTCAAACAAGTCATCAATACGAGGTAGAGGATACCTATTCTCGATAGTGACATGGTTCAATTCCCGATAGTCGTCTGAAAATCGCATACTCCCGCTCTTTCTTTTTACAAATAAAACAGGAGCACCCCGAGGAGATGTCTTAGATTTAATGAAACCAATGTCCAACAACTCCTGTAGTTGGACCTTTAACTCCTGAAGTTCAATAGAAGCCATTCGATATGGGGTTTTAAAAATGGGCTTTGTACAGGTTCAAGGTCGATAAAGAATTCAACTTCACGTTACGGGGTAGGCAGGAAGTTCTTCGTGAAATACGTCCGGAAAGTTAATAACAACAGAATATTATTCAATTTTGACGTGTCTTTATTCAAATCCATAACATGGGCTAAGAAAGCTTGACATCCGCTTTTTAATAAACGAATAGCTTTATGATTAGATATGATAAAGTGATTGATTTTAATGGTTTAGTTGCTTGAATTCAACAATGAGTTGTTTAGGAATATGAAAGCTAACAACCTTACGAAAACAATCAATTTTGGCATGATGAGTAGTTAACCAATCAATCCCAAAATCACATCAAAAGCAAGTATCTTTAAAGAGATAAGGTCAACAGGGTAAGATAAAGGGTGCCAACATGGATTAGAAAAGATTTATAAACAGGTGGATGTGATGAAAGTTTCTCTAACGGAGTTTCCACAGATAGGTCAAAGTCTAATTTCTCCTGAGTCAAGTTTAAACGTTGAGCACAAGCGGAGAGATAAATGAATGGGTAAAGACCCAGGTATCTCAGTAAAGTATAAACTTCACAAGAATTTATAAATAGCTTACCGTGATCACCTCGTTTGGGTTCCTCGCATTTTGACGATCCACAACAAACGCCTTCCAGAACAGATTGACTTTGACTTTTACTCGACGATCTTTTGAGTCACCGTCCCCTCATTGAACTAGGTTTCGCTTCTGCAATCTGCAATCTCGGCGATATGTCCTTCCTTTCCACAATTATAGCATACCGGCTAACATGTGGCGATTTGGTGATATGTCCTCTTTTCCGCATTTATAGCATATGATGGGTGGTCGTTCTCCTCCTTGGAACCCGATTCTTTACAAGACTGCTCGTCTTCACATAGTCGTTGTTGAATCTCCTCTTTTAAAATCTCCTCCGACTTCGCTTCTTCTTTTTCATGGCCATGATTACCACCAGAGTGGTTACCATTTTTTTGTACTTTTTCTTTCTCCATTTGATTATTGTTGTTTTGTTGATCGCTATTCTCGGTATGATCCTGATTGTGGTACCTCGGTTGGCCGTACTTTCGTTATCTCGCTTCTAACAATTGAGCCTCATTAACAACATCTCCTAATAGAGAAAATTTATGAGAGATGAGATCTTGACGTATCTTGGGTTTCAAACCTCTCGAAACATCCGCGTCATACGTTCCTCATTCTCCACCAAATGAGGTCTGAAACTGGATAACTCTGCAAATATCGCCTCGCATCGAGACACCGTCCATGTTGTTCTCGCTCCACCTAATAAACTCCACTTCCTTCATATGACGAACACTTTCGTGAATGTATTTGTCATTAAATAGTTTCAAACGTCTCCCAAGACATGCTTGAAATACGGCGGATGGAGTGCTTTGCATTTCCCACCAAGAAGTCTGCCTCGCCACGGAACATAAAGGTGGCGAATGGAACCTTCTGTTCTCTCAGGCATCCCAAGACATCGAATATCTTGGTAATTTGCTTGACCCATGTTTCTCGCCATGATCGGATCTGGCTTTCCTTAAATTCTTGTGGTCCCAACTCTTTGAACTCGCTTGGTGTGACAACCCGTGAATTGCTATCATTTCTCCTATGTTTTGAACACGAGTCTCCTCGTCTCGATTTTGCATGAATCGCAAAAAGCTTCTAAATATCCCCTCGCTCATCAATCTCACCAAGTGGTAATTGTTTACGGGAGGAACATTGCCACTGCTGCACGTTTCTCCTCGTTGGTGAGTACAAAGCGCTCCACTCATCTCATTTCCATTGTTAATATTCTCAATCGACATTCTCAACATCGCCATAAAACAAGGGTTAATTAAGAAATCAATATATCACATAATATCCCTATATCTTGAACAACTATCAAATAAGCTTAGGTAGGACACACTAGCGAAGGATTTACTCGCTCCCTCCTAGGTTCTATTCCCCGATCTCCGCCAGAGATCATATCCCTAAGCTCGATACCAACTGCAGACACCTCCAAAATAGGTCTACATCCCCATTCGAGTTGTCAATACACGGTATAAAACAACTACAACTTTATTATTACAATAGTAAAGCGTGAGTTTAAATACGAGATATTGCCATCTGCACAATATCCACATACAAATAAATCCTCATCATAATTATTGATACATTATTTTACAACAATGGTGAGGACTACTAAACAACTCTCCCTAGAACTTTCATTCCATACCCAAGCTAAATATTTGCTATATTCTCGCCTCACGAGAAGAAAATGGAACAAAAAGGAAAAAAGGGTGAGCTCGACTAGCCCAAAGAAAAGAATATTATGACTAAGATAATATACAACAAAATTATCGTTAGTCTTCAACAGGAAAAATATAATAGAATACAATAGATAACAAGTTTTAAATCAATATTCATAATGAAATAATAATTCATTAGAAGAGTTAAGTAGAGAATGCAAACTACTATCTTCATGTATGAATTTTAAAGTTCATCGCCTATTTTATCCTGTAACATCAATCAATATATATCTAGGATCAAATATTCATCCTTGCACTACAAAGCCAAGGACATTCACCAAATTAGTCATGTTCATCTAAACACTGCTCATCTTTGCTACTACGGGCAAAGATATTCATCAAAAATCATTCATCTTTGCACTCTATCGGCCAAAGATATTCATCATAAATCATTCATCTTTGCACTACAGGGCCAAAGATATTCAATAATATCATCATTTAAGACCGAGGATGATGAAAATTATTTTTTAAAAAAACGAATCCAATTGAATCAAAATGACAAGGATTAAGGATTAAGGATTCGTACTTTGTTTTATCCACGTCCCAAAATACCTCAAAAATAATCATAGTGGCGTAAAATTCAAGAATGATCAAAACATGGATACAATCAAAGCTAGTATCCACAATAGATATTTTTGACTTAAAAGAAAAATTTTCATTTTCGATGAATAATAGTCAGATTCGTGAATAAAGGCTGTATATCGTGAATAATAACCGACACCAAAAGTTCCAAATTTGATAAAACTTCCAACCAATATTTCGGCATAATGATATTGAAGAAATAATATTATTTTTCAATAAAATAACATCCCTTACCTCGAAAGATCAAGATTTTAACCTAATCTTTGGATATAGACTATATCTTGAACTTTCAGTATAAAGAATACTCAAAGTATACTCAAAATACTCACAAGAATACGCCGATAATATAGAGAGAAAACTTGATTTACGGTGTGATTTTCAATTCTAACTAAAGCACTATTTATAGGAAATTCTTAGAACACCAAAGCGAAAAAATTTAATAAAATATTAATATTTATAAAAATATTATACGTATTCTTTGAAATCAATCTCAAAGAATTCACACATGCCAACCTTCTAGAAGAAAATAAAAAAACGTTTTTCTAATTTAAAATAATTTAAACTTCCAAAATTAATTATTTTGAGCTTGAACTTCAATAATTCACAATAAATAGCCC
Organism: Panax ginseng; assembly: GCA_020205605.1. Classification (NCBI taxonomy): domain Eukaryota; kingdom Viridiplantae; phylum Streptophyta; class Magnoliopsida; order Apiales; family Araliaceae; genus Panax; species Panax ginseng. The sequence continues at coordinate 130,050,877 of CM035144.1, forward strand.
TTTTATCGTAAAATTCAATCTCACGGGGTTTTATAGAAATCCAATTCTCTACAACTTTGCGTAAGAAAGTTTTTCTAAATTCCCAAATGAAATTGACCAAATCCATAAACGGGTGATTTTAGAGGCTATAATCAAATTTCAAATCGATAAATGGGGTCCACCGACATGTTTAACATGTTTTAAACATTTATTACAACAAAAATACTCTTCCTCCTCAGATACTCATATATCCCACATTCGTTGTAAAATATCACCATTATTATATTATTAAAATATAATAATATATATTTAAATAAATTATTTTATCGAAAAAGATAAAATTTCAATTTTTAACAATTGTCACATTAAAATTTTCTCCATCTATATCCACATAAAATCAATATTTTCCTCATCATATGAATCAATAATTAATTATTCACAAATAATATTACGTAATCACAATATTGACAACCAGGCGGTTCCTGCGAGGAAAGAGGGCTTTCCAATAAGAATTTCTCCTTCTTGGCGCATAATTAGGTGACCAAACCTCTCCTTAGACGAAACTTTCTAGACATTGCCAATAATGTTATCTAATAATATTATTCAGATAATATGAATTATTGTTTTGACATGAAAATCTATTGTGTAATAATGACAATTATTAAAACAACGACAATATAAAATATCAACGCAACAATTATTGAATCAATAAAATAAACAACGAATAAAGAATTATCGTAACCATTATTATCGTAGTGCCTTTCACGTAAGAGTCAATAATTGGTGCGATACCAAAGTATCTTCTGGATTCAACAACGCGTATTCGTGTGTTTTAACCACCGAATATCCAACAAAGGTAAATGGTAACAATTACGTGCCAGTTATTTTTAAACAACTTATATTTGTCATTTCTTCCTCCAATCGCTTTTCATTATGGGGCCCACACATGGTCGCTACTTAGTCAGTATTTAAATATTCCCAAGACGATCACGAATATTCCACGACCAAACGAATATTCCCTAACAACAATGAATATTTTATAACCACTTGCTTATTTTGAAATATTTGCGTATTTTACCCGTAACTATCCACATTAATCACATCAACCCTTACTATTTCAAAATAATAATTAGAGAAAATTAAATTTTATTTATTAATTATTTGGGATCTTACAGCAATGACGGTCACAAATACTCTATAATGATGGTAATATTAGTCATCACTGAGAGCCATCATATATTTTATTATTTTGTGATGGCTTAAAAATGCCATCACAAAATACCTTCTTTTTATAATTGCAAATAAAAGTCGTCACAAAAATCTATATTTTTTAATGATTGTCACGGCCATCACAAAATATTATTTTGATTATTTCTTATATTAAAATATTAGTGATAGCTTAATTACAATTACGAAAAGGGTATATCTATAAGTGATGACTTAGTGCGTCACAAAAAGAAAATTTATTTTGCGTGAAAAAATTGGTGTGATTGACATGGCCATCACAATTATAAAATATTGATGGCAAGATTGGTCATCACTAATAGTAATCATATATATACTATTATTTTATGATTGCTTAAAAAGTCAATCATAAATTACTATCTTTTGTGATTGTTTTTTAAAACTATCACAAAATTCTATCACGTATTCTTGTTTTTCTAGTAGTATATGAATGAATAATACATAGCGGCTGCCACGTATAAGTTAACAAGTGTGATGTAAGCAGAAATAACTAAATAAGTAGTCGTGATGATGTCATAAAAGATGAACTCCACATGGTGAAAGAAGCCAACCAACCATCCATCCATCCATCCATCCATCCATAGCCAAAGCGAAAGCCAAAGGTAAAGGTAAATTAAGACTCGCTTTTTCTATCCTTTTCTTGGTGGAGCCGTGGAGGAGAGACGCACTCAAATGCATGCCACCCCCTGGCATTCGTTCTTTCCTGTTAATAGTGGCATTCTATTTGAGGTTACACTTGCACTATACATACTTTGTTTTAAAAACACCAAACTACGTACTACTTTGAAATGACAACACCTATATTATTCAATTACGATATAAAAAAACTCTAAGAATACCAACTTGACTTGGCTCAGTTGGTACGACAGACATCTTACAAAATAAGAGGTCCTGGTACAACCCACCACTTAATTAGTAAAATAAAACATCAGAAAATAATTTTAATGGGTCAAATTATTAAATTACAACCACAACACAGCTGTTTTGCCTGTTTAATACATATTCGCATATGACGACGATTTTTTTGGGTTATAACAATGGGTACATAATCGCATATGACGACGATTTTTTTAGGCTATAGCGATGGTCACCTATCGCCAAAGACTAGAATTACTTATAAATTGAACATTACTACTTTATTTTGAATTTGATGATATATTATAAAATTGTTAAATGTCTTAGATAGGTAACCAAAAAGAATTAAAATTAACCAAAGATGGAGGTGACTCTTAATTTGGTAAAATTAATGATTTGGCCACCAAAATTGGTACGTTTTACTGAATATTCGATTGTACTTTTAATTTTTCAAATTAAGTCACTGAACTAATTCTTATTTTCAAATTGGGTCATTCAGTTAAAAAAGGTTGACAGACGTTAATTTTTTGTCTACGTGGTGCTGACGTGGCAAAAAAAAATTGCTTATGTGGGGTAATGTTGGGCCCATTTATCAGTTTAATCTGTTGGGCTTTTATAATTAAGCCATGGGGCTCGTTGAGCTCATTTATTGTGTCAACTTTATTTAATCCTATTGGACCGGGTTGGTTCGTTGGATTAACCCATTGGGTCATTTAATATCTATTACTTTGATTTGTAATGATGATATAGTATGACAATTGACCAAGATATCGTAAATGCATTAATGTGGATGGGATTATAAATTTACGTAGGCGGTCTGGCGATGCAAGAAGCGTTGGATAAACTCCATGTAGTCGGTCGAACCCATCGGATCGAGGGGATATATCGGTGGTAGTGGGTGGCATAGTAATCGAGGCAAAGATATTATTTCTTTCAGTGAGTAAGTCTTCACAGAAGAGTGCACGTTTTATTCATATATACACATTCACACAACATATAGAAAATGATCACTCTCGTCGCTAAATTCTATTATCCTCTTGAGTTAACTTTGTGAAACAGACATCACTTACTCACGCTGAAAGCTATCCCCGTGATCCGTGAAATCGAAACTTGTGGTGTTTGTCGTGTTTCTTGTCTGCGAGATCGGGGCGTCTTTCGTGATTGGGGCGTGGAGAAAGATCTTGGCGTTAACATTGGTATTTAGAAGGAGGGCCGTTTTTAGTGTCTTCGAGTATTTTTCAAACACAGAGTGTGTTTTATTATTCATTTTCATGGGAAAGAGTAGAACACCTACACATTCGACGATAGATGTCTGTCGGTTTAGTCATTCTGCATGATGTCTGTCGAGGATCGTTTGGGACCAACCCTAAGTGTGCGTCTTATAAGACGCGTCTAAAACGGTCACTGAACATTCTCGATCAAGAAAGAGTAAAGCAAAAGCAGCGTAAGCTAGTATACCGACGGAGAAGCGGTCCAGCCATAGTCGGGAAAGCGAGTAGAAGGCACCTCGCTTAGAACTCGATCTCAGAGATGACCAGGACGCAAAGGCTTCCCATTGGCTAAAATGGCGGATGAAAGCGGATAAGGCCATGGAAGTACTTTTAAAGCGGTCGAAGAATATAAGGAAGCAGATGGCTCGAATGGCAAAATTGAGAGATGAAGAGCTCGATTATGCCCAATCAGAAGAAGCAAGGACATCGAAGTGGAAAGAACTCCTTTCATTCGAGGCGGCATGATACCGGTCGAAATAGGGAAAGAAGAAGGTCCCAAGCCCTACTCCTCGGAGATCGAAGAGACTCGTTATTCTCGCGAATTACGGAGAAATCGAGGACGAAGAGAAGAAGGTCGATCCGGAGATCGCACTCCGGAAAGCATGCAAAAGAGAGAACTTTATCATCGCACATTCTCACCGTAGTGCGAGATCGAGTCGAAGTGTATCCGAGGAGGACATATACCCGAGAGTCTCACTGAGGGCACCTCCTATGTAGACACTTCGTCGTACCTGGAGAAGCTCTAAAATTGAAGGTTACATTGAAAGAATCCTATTCTGCTTATAATAAGAGGGTCACTTGGAGAAAGAAGCGTCATCTCAACCGTAAGGCGTGGAGTATCTGGTTAAAGAAGCCGAAAGAACTTGGCGAACTTGCAAAGTCCGAAAAAACCAAAGACATTCCGAAAGAAGGCATCCCTTTTTTCGCGGATATTCTCGAGAGAAAAGTGACCCATACCAAGAAGTTGCCCGTATAGAAAGTTATGATGGATCGGGTGACCACTTACGACCATAGTCGGTGCGTTCAATCGACTCATGGATTATTATGACTTTAGTGATCTTTAAATGTCATACTTTTGTCACAACTCTTAGAAAGGATGCCCAAAGGTGGATGGGGACCTTACCTTCAGATTCTATCTCATCCAGGAAGATATGTGCGAAAATTCCATATGCGCTTTGGGAAGCAATCAAGAAGGGGAAAGCCAACTTGTTTTTGGCTCGAGTTCGGCAATCCTCTAATGAATCTTTGGGCGATGTGAAGCGGTTCCGAAGCGATCGGTCCAGTGGTGGCTGATCTCTGGCGATCTAATGTCATTTGATCGCTTTGAATCTGTCCGGTCAAGTCAAAGAAGTTGGTGAAAAAACTTATGTTTAATCACCCGAAGAGTCTGGCCGAAGCCTTTGATAAAGCTGAAGGCTATATCGTAGTGGAAGTAGCCATGAGTAGCCTCAAGCGTCCTTCTTTAGATCGGCCCAGAGATACGGATCGGGACAAAACTGATGGAGACCAGAAGAAGATTGAAGGACACAAAGACCGTCATGAAGGCGGGTCGAAAAGGTATAACAATTGAGGCGGTGGAGGACGTTCATCCGCTCCCCAGTAGAGAAAGGACTTACACGTAACGCAAACGCCGATAGAGTGATATCTTAGATCGATCAAAATCAACCTATTTTCGAGCCACCACGAGATAACATCAAGCCCGAAAAGGAAATCCCATGATATTGCGACTACCATCAAGCGTCGGGACATGAGGCGAACGATTGTGCCGGTTTAAAAGAGTTCATTGAGAGAAAGGTGCAAGGTGGAGCTTTAGTTCAATATGTGGTCGCCCGAACTAATCAATGAAGCGGGACCAAGTACTTCGTCTGACATTTCAACACAATCGACCAAATTGCCCGCTGGCTCCGGATCGGCTGTAAGACATGTGATAGATGTCATCATCGGGGTACTACAGCAAGCTCGTTGGAAAAAAGCCTTGAGAAGCTATTTGGATTCGATGCCATGGGTTAAGTGTACCTTCCCTAAGGCCGATTGACCTTATCAGAATACGGATTCTCTTTCACCGATGAAGATTACCCTTCGGAAATTATCGAACCTTATGAGGGATCATTGGTGCTTCTCGCATGCAAGTGGGTTGGTGAGATATGAAAAGGATGATGGTAGATAATTGGATCGTCTCAGACATCTTGTATGCCCACGCTTATCAAAGGATGAATTTGGATGGGCAAAAGATGGAAATTGACGAGAAGCTCCTCTTTATGGTTTCAAAGAATGATCCGATTAAAGTGGCTTTGGAACCATTGAGCTTTCGATCATATTCGGAATGACTCTCGGTGGTACAAATTATTTGCAAATTTTATGTTGTACATGTAGATTCCGCTTATAATGCTATTTTGGGGAGGCCTACTTTAATTGCTCTACAAGTCGTAACATCAATTCCTCATTTAAAAATCAAATTTCCTACTACTTCATGGGGTTGGTGAGGTCAAAGGAGATTTGGATCGGCCAGAGGTGTTACAATCTGTCATTATTTCTTGAGGTGGGGTATCGAAGCGAAACAAGCCATGGCGATAGAGATCGAACCCTTCACCGAAAGTAGCTCTCACCACCGGTGGCCATGCCACCAAGAGATGAAAGAGATAGAGCTCATCCTGCGCAAGGAGGACAAGACGGTGAAAATAGGTTCGGAACTGCGGAACCTCTCCGAGACGAACCTCGTGAAACTCCCCGAGGTGTTATGTTGATATCTTTGCATGGGAACCTCGGGATATGCCGAGAATGTGCGGGATATTCTTGAGCATCGATCGGAAGTGAGACCCGTCAAAGAAGCTTCGCCCGTGAAAAGAGAAGGATCTTTGCACCAGGCGTTAATGAATCATAGATGATGAAATTGCAAAACTTTTGGTGGCGGTGATTTCATCTTCGAGATAGATCACCCGCAGATGGATGGCTAATGTGGTGCTTTGGTCCGAAGCGTAATGGCAAATGGCGAGTCCGCATTGATTACAATCGACCAACAAGGCTGTCAGGGATTTCTATCTCTCGCCCTACATCGATCAACTCATTGATGCCACTTCGGGTACGCTTTATTAAGTTTATGGATGCATTCTCTGGATATCATCGGATCTCTATGTGTAAAGAGGATATCTACCAAGACGGCTGTTCATTACGCATCGTTCGGTGTATGCCTATAAGAAAATGACTTTCGGCCTTATCAATCTTGGGGCCACATACCGTAGAATGATGAACCATATCTTCGATATCACCAAGGCGAATATTGAGGTGTATGTGGATGACATGATTGTCAAAATCATGTTGGTGCACAAACATTTGGATGACTTAGAAGAGTGCTTTCAGACCATTTGACATCACAACTTGAGGCTAAATCCCACTAAATGCACTTTTCGATTCAGGGTCTTGGCAAATTCTTAGGTATCTTGTCGATCGAAGAGAATTGAAGCCAATCCGAGAGAAGATTCAAGCGATCTGAACATGAAGACTCTCGGTCATTTAAAGATGTTCAAAGGTTTGACCGAAGGATTACAACTTTCACGAGAGGTTCATGTCCAAATCTGTTTGAAAGGTGTTTGCTTGCTTTTTAACACATTGAAAGGGTAGAAGAATGCAAAACGTTCCAATGGACTTCGAGTGTGAAGACGCCTTTCAAAGCATCAAGTCCTACTTATCTTGGTGCCTTTCTTTGGTGAAGCCCATTCCCGCCGAACCTTTATATCTGCATACTGGCTAGCTAGTTCATTGGCAATTGGAGCGGTCTTGGTGCGTGAAGTTGGGGAAGTGGCGACCCGGTTTATTATGTAAGTCATGTCCTTCGGGATCTCCGAAACAAGGTACCCAAACATTGAAAAGTTTGCTTTTCGCTTTAATAATCAAGTAATCGAAAGCTTAGGCAATACTTCCAGGGTAGATCGGTAATAGTATACACAGATCGACCTCGAAGAAGATTATGGGTGTTGCCGGAGGTATCGGGAGGCTAATAAGCGTGGACGATGGAATTGTCCCAATTCTTTATTGAGTATCATCCCGAACCGCCATCAAAGGACAAGCCTCGGGTGATTTTGTGGTTAGTGTTAGCCTTCCTCAAGTGATGAAGTCGTAGCCAAAAGTGAAGGATCCGCAGGAAGCGAGCTTCTTGTTCTTCACAGAAGGAGAGTTCATGGATGACGTATGTAGATGGGTCTTCTACTTTGGACGTCGAGTGGAGCAGGATTATCTTGACCATCCGAGGATTCGAGTCGCAGTTAAGCCATCGATTTCAATTTAAAGCGTACGAACATCGTTTGAATATGAGGCAATATTATTGGGTTTACTGATTATGAAAGAGTCTTGAAGTGCAAAGAATAGTCATCTTGGTGATTCTCGATTAATTGTTAAACAATTATCCGGAGAATCTGGCTTACGAGGTCCGAGGATGATCAAGTATTTGCGATAAAGGAACGACTTGATGATTTCAATCGTCTGAGTTTGAGGGTCGAGCGTAACAACAATTCTATTGCCGATGCGCACTTGCATTTAATTAGCCACTTCGGATGTTAATGTTTTTGAGGGTGCGGTATCTGGAAATTTTGTAACATCCTAGTGTTCTTCACGAGATGGTAATGTGCATTAATAGAACAAACTTTGGTTGACGCCTATCTGGAATATTTGGTCGATGTATGCCTCTTTCCTTCGAATCGATGCTCGCCAAGAAAATCAAGTACAAGAGTGCAATTTTGTTTTGATTGATGGGGATCTCTTTCAAGGGCCTTCTCGTCTCCGTTATTAAAATGTTTGACTCCATCCGAAGTCGATTATCTTTCTCGAGAAGTGCGTGAAGGCATTTGTATGCGACCATATAGTCTGCTAAGTCATTAGCTTTATAAATTACTTCGTCAGTCGGTACTATCTTGACCTCTTATCTTCAAGCAAGAATCGAGTATGTGAAGAGGTGCGAAAGTGCCGCTTAATGATCCAATCAAGCGTCGACCACCGGAGAGCTATACTCGATCTTATCTCCCATACCCTTCACGTCTGGGGTTGATATCTTTGGTCCACTACTGAAGGCAAAAAGGTCAGTCGATTTTTATAGTTGCCATAGACTATATGACCAAATGGGTAAAGCAAAGCCACTTGGGTCAATAACGGAACAGTGTTTTGAAATTGTGAAAGAATCAATCGGTGGTATTCCATTTTGGAATTCTAAGGTGGTAATGTCGGATAATGGACGCCGGTTTGTGGGATCGAAGTTTGAAGCATTTTGACCGAATTGGGGATCCAAAGACGAAAGACTTCATGGCTAATCCTCAATCAAACGGACGAGTTGAAGTAACAATGTAATCACTTGAATGGGATCAGCAAGCGTAGGTTGGACGGCTAAAGGCAAATGGCCGTAAGAGTTGTTAAGTACTTATGGGCTTATCAAACTACTCCGAGGACTACAACGGGATTCACCTTTCAGACTGGCTTATAGTAATCGATGCCTTAGTCCCAGCTTGAAATTGGATCTCCAAGTCTTGAGTTAGTCATTTCGAGAGGTCTATAATGAAGAAGAAATGAGGCGATCTTGATTTGTTGGAAGAAGTCGGAGAAATAGCCTTAATCAAATTGGCGGCTTATCAACGAAGAGTGGCTAAGCATTATAATAAAATTGGTGAAAACTTGAGATATGAAGTGAGAGATTTTGTCCTTAGAGAAGTCAAGCATCTACACCTCGTAACTGGTAAGTGATGCCAAATTGGGAAGGACCTACTGAAGTCACCAAGTTCCGAAGCCGAGGACTTATCGTTTGAAAGCATTAGATGGGTCGATAATTAAAAACACTTGGCATCTTCACCGTGCTTAGAAAGTACTTTCGATGAGATTCGATGACGAGACATCAAAAGTGCAGTAAATATTTACATCATCATCAAAAAAGATCCTCTTTTGTCTCAAGTAAATTTTGTCTTTGTTCTTTACTTTCGGTTCATTGGTGTTAGGAGGTTCGGAGGACTTCACGACCATTCGATGGTAGCCTTTTGGCGGAGAGTCACTATTTGGCATTGTCGGGGACCCTTCGGTGGTAGGCAATTGTCGCCACTATTTGGCATTGTCGGGCCTCTTCTGTAATGAGTGTCATCTTTAAGACATTGTCGAGGCCCGCTTGAGGGTAAAATGATCGACACTTTAAAACTTCGGAAATGACCGCCCTTCGTAGGCGAATGTTATCTTATGATTCAGTTAGGCCTTTCGGTAAACAAACTCCCAATAAAGCAGATGTCTCGCACTTCGTTAACTTGATAAGTATCTCTTTACTTTATTACCTGAGTTTTTTCTAAGTGTTGAGTTCGGAATGCCTCGTTTTTTAAACTCATTTCATCTGTTATATGACATGCTTAATTATTTGAAGTTAAATCCTCGAAGGGGTTTTTGTACACTTGTCCATATAAATTCATATTGAAATATTGACATAAAATAAAAGTGCACTGAAGTCATAAGGAAGGAAATCATTTTTCATTAATATTTGGTTCATTTACAAATAAGGAAATAACATAAATTTTTTTTTTTACAAATATTCATTATAAGACCGAAGACAATCCATAAGTTCGGTGCTTCATGCAATATACCATCATCATCATCAGAAGAGTCCAAAGAGGTACGGATCTAAGTTAGCCTTGATCGACTTTTCCTTGCAAGACTTCAGAAACTCGTAGCTTTCTTTGTGAATCCTCATGATTTCTCCGTTTATTTAGTCTGGAGTTCTATACTCTTCACAAATTTCTTTCTTGAAGAGCATCGATCAAAGGAGGCCCAAGGTCCCGAAGAGCCTTGAGTTCTCGGATTTCTTGCTTTCATTTATGGCCAGTATATTCAGTTGATGCTTTTCATCCCGCTCCATCTTATGGATCGTCTTGGTCAAGATTTTGGCGTTGGACTTCAACTCCTTGATCTTATTCATCCTCAGTTCACTCCTCTGAACTAAGTCGACATTCATGTCGATAATTTCAGCATGCTGAGCCTTAGTCGACTTTAGTTCTCCCTTGGAGGCCTTCACTTCTTCCTTAGCTTGGGCCAACTCTTTACAAGACCTTCGTTAGTATGAAGAAGGCCTTCACGGTGAGTCCTTTCCTAGCAGAAGGCGATTTAGGAGAAATTTTCCTTCGCTCGTGCTCCTCCTCCTGGTTCGACCGAGAGATCTGGGACGCAGACGCCCAAATCTGACATTTTGCACATATATGTTCGATGTTATTCAATCGACTTCAGGATGTGTGAGTATGAAAATAAGTAAGCAAAGGAAGGAAAAGAGTCATTTACATTTAGCCAAGTAGCTCATGCCTTATTGAAAGCAAGTCCCCATTCGAGCTGTTCCCGAACCGATGGTCATCGGCCTCATGAACGAAAGGCCTCGAAACAGTTGAAAGGGAAATTGACGTTGAGCAAAGGCCACGTGGTGGGGTGGACCCATGGCATCATCTTTGGAATTCGGAGGTCATCGGTCCTTGAGGAGGAGGCGTATAGCCGATCGCGAGCCGGTGAAGGATCCGCGTGTATTGCCTTTGGAGAAGATGATCGAGGCTGGTATCATTTCGGGAGTTGAAAGGTTCTGAGGTCGAACCAGTTTGGTATCCAAAATTTGTTTTTTTTCGGGACAAAGAAGGGCTTGAACCCCGACCATTTCAAATACGTCAGTGTTTGGGTTTCATTTGAAGGATTGGTTGTTGAAGGTGGAGGGACGCGGAGTTCGTCGGCGGTAAGGGGAATTATTTTGGTTCTTAATTTTTTAGCACGAAGGACTTTCGCCCGATCGTGTGGAGGAATGTCAAGAAGACTCCTTTTTTTTGGGGTTGGTTCAGAGGTTGTTGTCATGGGTTCGGTTGGAGGAATTGGTTGTGGGTTTACCTTAGGAAGGACCTCCTCGTCGCTTTCAGGGTTTATCTCGGCGAGTCCCGCCTTTTAACGTACCTTCTTCCTTCTCCATGAGGTCAAGGACCTCTTTGGGGATGATGGGATCGTCGACTGTGGTCGTCATCCCAAGAGGGGTTGTTGTTGGTTGGGGAGGCGGGGGGTTCGGTTCGGAAGGCTCCTCGTTAGGAGTTCTTCATTTGCATCGATAATCCTCCCCGACAAGAAATCTTCCAAGTCTTTTACTTAGGAAGTTGGTTTGATCAAAGACACCGCAAATAATCACAAGTTAGAATCCATACCACATAAATATTTCAAAATTATATCACGTAATGGTCCGAGGCTCACATTTATGGTCATACTGCCAAGCTTGCTTGAGTCAAGTGAAAGAAGCTCCACTCTTGAGGAGGATCCTCTTGAAGTCACCCATCTCCTCACACGCCCTCGGGGATGTCACCAAAGTCGATGAGACACGCCTAAAATGGTCCAATCGGGGAAGGAGGAGATCCTGGACCAAATGATTTAAGAACCATTTCTCGTGCCCATCAGGGCCTCTTCTCGAATTTCGAGTTTGGGCGTGGGGACTGCTTGCTCAACATTTTTGAACCCTCGTTCTCGGATCTCGCCAAATAGAGAAGGGGGTGAAGAAGAGGTCAACGTAGAGGGTAACCCCTAATTACGTGGCGTAAGCGATGAACGCCAAAAAGATATATGGATATAGGAGTTGGGCACCAGGTTATGCGAAACTTACTCCAATAAACCCCAAGAGGGTAACTATGAAGGCGTGGAGGGGTAGACGAATCCTTTTCTCCAAAGGTGAGTAGTCGGCAAGATAATGACCCAACCGTCTGTCGTCATTGAGACATTCGCTTCCTCGGTAATTTGGAGCCCTCATAAAGATAGTTATCCAGGAATATGGTATCGAATCCGGAGAGCTCGTAATTGATTCGCAGACGGTGGAGGTGATGTTAAGTGAGGAAATTTTTCCCCATCTTTGAAGAAATCACTTGGAGATGGTGGATTTGCATCAACCTCTTGATTAGGGTTTGAATGAGAAGAACTTGAAGGGGTTTGGCTTGGATTCACCATTGTTGAGTTTTCAAAAGCTAAAGAGAGGTTTTCTCGAGAAAGGAAGAAAATTCAAAGGTTCAATTTCAAATCGGTAGGTAAAACCGTCAAATTTGGTGAGGTTTATCTTTTATAATTTGTGATTACACGGGAGGAGGCCAGCTACATTTAATGTCGATGAATGATGAGAATTCAAATGGGACGCGTTTGGATGACCTTTCGATATCTTATCGATTTGGCTTTCGACCGTTGGGTTTATTTTATTGGCCCATCCTGTTCAAATTCAAATCCTTTATCGATTGGGCTTATTGCTTCGGGTATCCACTATCCAAATACTCCCTTATTCCACTTCATATGTTAAAATTGGGTATGATTCACTTATTTCCTATCCTTGGCCTTTATTGAATTCTAAATATCACGAATCATATATAGTTTCCATTAAACATCCTGCTTTAACTAAAAAACTAGGGGTAATGTTGGGTCATGATATTTCTCTTATTTTGGTAGGTATATTTGGGCCCATTTATCGCTTTTAATCTGTTGGGCTTTTATAATTAAGCCGTTCCCTGGAATTGAAATTTCATTTATTGTGGTCAACTTTATTTAATCCTATTAGACCGGGTTGGTTCGTTGGATTAACCCATCGGGTCATTTAATATCTATTACTTTGACTTGTAATGATGATATAGTATGACAATTGACCAAGATATCCATCATGCATTAATGTGGATGGGATTATAATGCACCGTGACGTGCAAACGATTGCCAAGAAAGAAGTGGATAAACTCCATGTAGTCGGTCGAACCCATCAGATCAGGGGGATATGTCAGGTGGTAGTGGGTGACATTGTAATCGAGGCAAAGATATTATTTCTTAGTGAGTAAGTTTTCACAAGCGAGACGTTTTATTCATATATACATTCACACAACATATAAAAATGATCACTCTCAATACGCTTAAATTCTATTATCCTCTTGAGTTAACTTTGTGAAATGTAGACATACTTTACTCTCACGCTCGAAATATCCCCCGTGGTCCGTGCCATCCAAGCTTGTGGTGTTTGTCGTGTTTACTGTGCAGGATCAAGACATCTTTCGTGATTGGGACGTGAAGAAAGATCTTAGCGTTAACAGGAAGGTATCATCATTCCATCAAAATTGCTGTCCGCCTGTCCCCACGTGCTTCAAGTACACGCCTAAAGGCCCTAAACAAACAAACAGAGAGCAGAGCAGAGCCCCCCCCTCTCTCTCCTCTCTCGTCTCTCCTCTCTCCTCTCTCCTCTATAAATTAGATAAAATCCCTTGGCCCTCCCTCCCTCCCTCTCTCTCTTCACAGTTCACTCCCCCACCTCCCCTCCAAATGACAAATTAACTAAAAGGTGTATGTATATTAGAGAGATTTAAGATTATAGCCCTCCCACCTCAACAATTTTCTTTCTATTTTTGTAAAGAATAAGAAACAAAAATGGAAAGACTAGCCCTTGGTGATGACATTGAGTACCAACTATATTGGGAAACCAATAGATTCTATCAAGCTGAAGAACTTGACAGGTATGGTATGGTATTTACAATCAAATCATTCTTCTCATTTTTTGACTAACCACGTATAATTAATTATGTTGGATGGATCAATTGATTTGAGCAGCTTGGTATTAGATGAGACATTATCGGGATACTACGATTCCAGTTCGCCGGAAGGCGCACAGTCATCGGCGGCGGCGGCATCTAAGAACATTGTTTCCGAGAGAAACAGAAGAAAGAAGCTCCTTGACAGACTCTATGCTCTTAGAGCTGTGGTCCCCAACATTACTAAGGTAGGTTTAATATATACACCACTCCGCTAATGCCTAATGATATATAATCTTCTATACTATACAATACTAATAGTTAATTAAGAGTATTATGTAATAATGCAAATGTGCAGTATTAAATTTGGTGATGCTAGCTGCTATATACCTTTATTAAATTAATCAAGTGATTTGTTCATTCATTGTGAAATTAGATGGATAAGGCATCCATAATTAAAGACGCCATCAACTATATTCAAGAATTACATGAACAAGAGAGAAGAATTCAAGCTGAAATTTCAGAACTCGAATCCAAGAAAAACAATTTCTTGCACGACTTTGATCAAGATCAAACACCATTTATGGCTAATTCAAGATTAAAGAAGAAGAAAATTGAGCAGCAGCACAGCTATGATTCTGGGGGTTCAAGAATATCCTCATCTCCCATTCAAGTCATTGAGGTGCAGGCTCTCTTTCCCTAGCTATCCCTCTCATTTGATATATAATTAATTAACTAGTCATCTAATTAAGCACTCAAGTATTATAATACTCCTAGTTTACTTAAACTTGATTAATTAATTTGGTCAGTTAATTAATTATTAATGAAAAATGAAATTTGGTGGGTACTTGCAGCTAAGGGTGTCTTATGCGGGAGAAAAGACGGTTGTAGTGAGCCTCGCATGCAGTAAAAGAATAGACACAATCATTAAGCTTTGTGAGGTTTTTGAATCATTGAAGCTAAAGATCATTACTGCCAACATCACTACTTTCTCTGGCACCCTCTTGAAGACAGTTTTCATTGAGGTACCTCTCTCTCTCTCAGAGTCTCACTCTCTTGGAGTCTCTCTATACGCTAGCTTTATGCGTGCTGTTGGGCCGTTGGCATGACGTATTACTAATTAATTAATACTATTTATTTCTCCTATTGAAAATATATTGGCGTAACAAATACTTTATTTTGTGGTTGAGACATTTTGCCCATATGATTATGATAGGATTGCATTATAATATGTTGAGAAAGCTACTTTAATAAAGTGGATTATATAGTATTATTAGTGTGTAATAATTAGGTATTGTGTACTTGTAATATTGGCCAATAATTTGGAGTGATATCTTTCTTGTCTTCTCGACATCTTCTTTAATAACGTTTCTTTATAATACTCCATTATTCTGTAATAATTAGGCATTATTCCTTATAAGGCGTTGATATTTGGTTTACAAAATTTAGCGAGTATAAAATAAGGTTTGATTGAGGCTCATTTAACTATCGAGTCGAGCACAATTCTGAATCGAGTCCGAACAATTTGAGAAAGTTCGAATAATTTATCAAATTTTAAAATTTACTCATATTAATTTGACTCATTTATATTTCGAGTCAAAGGAGTACAAATCGAACCGAACTATTTATTTATTTTACAACCTTATTGGTAACCCCAACAATATTATATCAATTTGTGACCTAAAATAAAATAAATATTTCTTCAAGAAAAGTAGGGGGTGAAAGAAAGTTAACAAATAATACTCTCTTGTATGTAATGTTATTTTAGTAATACTTTAATCATTAGGTGTGTATTTGAGATTGGAATTTTTTTTCTTAAAACGGCAACTATTATGGAAAACATTTTATTTTATCGAGGGAATTAAGTAGTATTGTTATTTTAAAACCCAAATTTACAAGTAATTACATAACCATAAGGAATTTATGATTTACCAGAGGCTATGTGTTGATTAGAAAACTGGATAAGTCTTAATCAGTCAACTTTGTGATTTCATGACTATGATCAAATAATGCATACTTACAAAAATGAAAGGTCATTAAGACTCGATTTGATTGATGGTTACCGTTATGTGTTCTTACCTTTTATTCACAGCTGTAAAAAAAAAATTAATCAATTAGTTTCATGAACCCAACACCACACCCGTTTCCAGTTTTTCATATACTTGTATTAAAAAGATGTCTAGTTGTATCTTCATTTCATAATAATTAAGTTTTTAGAAGAAAAATATTTGTTTTAATTTATTTATCGTTTACAACTTAATTTTTAATAGAATAAATTATTTATTTTCCTATATGACTCATAACTTTTCTCATTGTCCCAAAAAATTTTAGTACTAATTTTTAACTTCCCATGAAAGGGGTAGTTTTGAAATTTCATGCAAATTTTAAATATTACTTAAATAATAGTATTAAAATGATTATTACTATGGAACGGAGATAGACAGATAATATTAATTAGTAGTAACTACTACATATAATTGCTTAAAGTAGTGGGTGGACCTAGTCATATTAGTACTTCCTCCGTCCCTATTTAAATGATGTTTTAAAAAATTTTTATTTGTCCTTAATTAATTAACGTTTGTTCAAATCTAAGAGAATTAATGATAATTTTTACAAAATTACCCCTCATTACTCTACCTATTTTTTTGGTACTTTAAACTCTTCTGCTATGATAAATTAATGATTTAAGGGTATTATAGACAATTGAGTATTATATTTAATACTTTTCAATCATTATCTTAATTCTTGTGTCCATCTCTAAAACGTCATTTAAACGTCATTGATTGAGAAAGATTTCAATTATTTTCCTTAAGTTTAGGTGCATGGTTCCATGTGAGAGTACAAGCAAATTTAAACACTTTATAATTCACATCTATATATGTACGGTCTTTAACAACAAGTCAACAACAATTAACATCAATGTACAGTGAATGGACTAGTACTCCATTAATAGTGCTACTTGTCTACTCATAATTATTGTTTGACCCAATATCCCATTTAAAAATAGAAATGGAAACGCATTTGAAACGTGCTCCTTGCGTAGTGGAGTACTCCTATATCATTTGAAAAAACCAAGTATTACTATGTTCCCCACTACGCGATTTGCGGTATGAGGTTTGATTAATTAGTTGGTACTAGTATGTATATATTTCCCATGCATGTTTTTCTTATTTTTCTTTTCTTAATCTAATGGAGTAATTGATTTGATTAATATCATGACCACCAGGTCCAGGTCCAGGTCCAGGTCCAGGTAATGTTTTACTAAACTAAACTATCATGATCTTCCTGTAGGCTGATGAGGAGGAGAAAGATTTGTTGAAGATACAGATTGAAACTGCCATAGCAGCTCTAAATGATCCAGACAGCCCAATGAGCAGCTAAATTAATTATGACATCAGCGGAGTCGGCTCAACCTCAACTAACTGTGCCCTAAGATTTCTTAGTTTTATGAGAGTGCGTGTCGTGTTGCTGATAAATTTCTGTTTGTTTTTTTGGCAATTGAAAGACGTGTGTGGTTTTTTTTTTGTTTGGAGTCCTTAAGAGAAGTTAGATTACCGGCTTCAGATTTGCCTCACCCGATGATGGCACGAGGAGGAGGAGGAGGTCTTTGCCACTACGTCGTCGTCAAATGCTTCAGTTAAGAAGTGTATGTAGTTTTATCTTATTGGAAAACATCAATTAATACATGTAATGCTGTAATTTAAATTAATAAAGATGTTTGCCAAAAGATTATGGTGAAAGTTTGAATTAGCAGCCAACAAGATTCTTTTTATCTATAAATTCCAGCAGTTATCGCAGTGGTTTAAAGAGGATATCGATACGAAACAGAACTCGAAATTGACTTTAAATCAAATGACCAAAATAAGTAAAGTTGGTTCAAAGAAAAAATTGATTCAAACCGAAAGATTAGTCGACTGCGATTGAGATACCCTACATTATCCCCTATTAGATCTTCTGATCGGATGACCTGATCATAACCTGGATCAAATTTCAAGTCTAAATCAAATCAAATTCATCAAAACAAGGCTTAAATCACTAGTCCAATAATATCTTTTTGGGTCATCTTAACTCACCACATACTCACCCAAAAAATAATAATTGAAATTACTATTTTTAGCAACTTAATTTCTTATACTTTTTTCAATATTTGTTAATGTAGAATTGAGGTGTTAAACAAAACTAAAGCTTTCCTTTTAATTTTTCAACATGGTCCAAGTTAGATTAGTCTTTCGGTTTGCAAGGAGATACAAACCCACCACAATTAAAGTGTTAAAAATGCGTGTTGTATGCTTTTGAGTTTGGACTTTGGAGAGAAGGAATGTAATATACAACAATTAGAAAATAATTACAAAAATAAAACACACAAAACATAATTACAAAAATAAAACAACACAACAATAAAGTTGGTAACATCACGCATTTACGTCGGTTACCAAATATGTCTATCTAACACTACTTAGCTCTCTAAATTGAAACAATAGAACAACATGCGACTTTGATATCGATAAATCCAAATCTTTTGCCGGCGATTGCCTTTCAACTCACCTCTGAGATCGCGACAAACATCTAAGATCGGAGAAAGGCGAAATAGTATACAAAATCATCATCTACTTGAGTTCGATAACCAAAAAAAATCACGGCAACATCAACATACGACTTTGATATCGGAGAAAGCCAAATCTTACATCGACGATTGCCTTTTTCGACTTCGACTCTGCTGACAAACATCTAAGATCGGAGAAAGGCGAACTAGTATACAAAATCAACATCTACTTGAGTTCGATAACAAAAACAATATCCACAACAACGATCTGAATCTAAACTCTGAGGTATGTGAGTTTAAAGTTCATATGCATATAGTTACCTTTCTTTGAATTTTTATATTAATGGTTACTCATCATAAACATTAGTTCTTGCCTTGTCTCAAGTTGTTGAATTCTTTGTCTATTGTTGTTTTTTTAGTTCTTTGTATAACATTATATTGTTCGATCTTTGTCTTGATTCTTGTCTAATGATATCTTGAGTTCTGATGTAACAATATGTTGATTCTTGTCTAATCTTTATCTTAGTTACTTTGTAACATTATAATGTCTAATGTTGTCTTGAGTTCTTGTATGAAGCTATGTTGGTTCTTTGTCTAATAATGTTTTGGTTACTTTGTAACATTATAATATCTAATAATAAGCTAGTTATTGTCTAATGCTTCATGGGTTACTATGTAACAATATATTGATTCTTGATTCATGATGATTTGATTCTTTGGGTAACTTTATTGTAGTTCTTTGCATATTCTTTGATTTGGTTCTTTGTTTAAAATTATAATGTTTCTTTGTATAATATTCTTGAAACAATCTTTGAATTGGTTAATGAAAATGATGAATTAATTCTTGACTAATGTTGACTTTGATATATTGGTTCTTAACTAATTACGATTTGGTTCTTATATAAAACTATAACGGATACTTTCGATAGTCTTGACACGATTCTTGTGTAAGATTACAAATTTATATTCTTTTATAATTGAGGTTACTCATTGACTACATTGTATTGAGTTCTTTATCTAATATTGAGGTGTATCGATTATAAAAATTATATGTATATATTTACATATAGTTCTACAAATTCCTATGGTTATATATGGTTATAGAACAATTAAATGTATATAGTTACCTATGTATATGTATATGTATATGTATATATATATATTCTTGACTAATCTTTGAGTTAGTTCTTGTTTAACATTATATTGAGTTCTTGAATAATCTTGATTTGGATCTTATGTAAAAATATAATGGATACTTTCATTAATCTTTGAAATGGTAACTACATTAATCTAATTATACTTATACTTATATTTTTATATTAATGGTTTTACTTATTAACTACATTGGTTATATTAATGTTTACTTATTAACTACATTGGTTACAACAATTATTTTTAAGCGCCCCTGAACACTCTATCTTTGGTTGTTTTCACTATAACAATTAAATGGATGATGTTTTTATCTTATAGTTCTTAACTAAACATGTGTTGATTTCTTTATACACATTGGATTTTATTCTTTGTATAATGTTGTTATGATTCTTGTGCAATATTTGATTAATTTATATTGGTTTGTTTTATTATGATGGAAACTAATTGGCTACATTGGTTACCTTTTTACAACTATCATAATTTAATTGCTAACAAATAAAATTAAAGCGATTGTTTCCATTGTAAAATGAATGTCTTAATAATGTTTTCATTCTCGATTACTAACATTATATGATTTGATTCTTGGTTAACATTGATTTGGTTACTTTACTGAAGACTTATTACATTTTTGAGACAATGGAGATGATTCTGTTGTGCTTTATTTCAGCGATGCATGGGTGATAGTAACCATACACCAACTTTGAAATTCTGGGCATATTAGTTCCATCGACTTGTTAGTTCGGAGAAATGCAAAACATGATATGCATTGCATTCTGAGATGAACCTGAAACAAAACAACATTGTCGATTAAATTTCACATTAGACTCGACATTCCACCGTCGTATATCGGATGAAACAACCTTGAGATTCTTTATTGAAGTCGATAGAAAATCGATGAACAAGGAAAATTCCCGATTATAGATATTGAAAAAAAAGCGGTATGCTGACAATCTTGCATAACTTGACAAATATAGAAGAATCATTTGTTCGAGATGTAGCATGATCGAGATCAACCTGAGGGAATTGACACTAGTTCCACTAGCGACACAAGATTGCCAAATTGGAGCCTGATATCTTTGATCGACTTGCAATGGAAATTATGGAACAACAACGAGGCGAACAACATGACAAATCATACATACGGAAGGGCGATATGATGATGTAATAACGGTCCGAATGAGCGTGAAGTAAAATTACATCAAACTTACAAAGACAAAAAATCCTATCCTGATCAATGAAATTGCATTCGATCGAGAAAAGCGAAACAACACAAAGTTCAGCGAGCGGTCGTAGAGACTTTGTCTTTGGTGTGCGTAGATGATGAAAATTGCAAATGGAAGATGAGAGCATCAGTATTGAAAAACCGATCTCATTCAAGGTGAGGGAATTGATGACATTCGCGTGTTCGATCGGCGTATTCTTTGGGAGACCACAGACAAGCAAATAGTGAGTTGGTAGCGAATGCATAATGCATAAATTAACAAATTTGAAGAAAATATACACACCAACCGATATTATCGAGGACATGATGATGAAATATAATGTATACATCTCTTTTAAAAAAGCATGGAGATCGAAGGAAAAGCGTTAGAAAAGGTAAGAGGAAATACACCACGACTACTCATTGATCCCATCATGGTTACACATCTTTGCGAAAAAACAAATCCGGTAACAATTTAAAACACATTATTATTTTTCATGATTAGTTGATTACTCGATTCAAGCGATTTGGTTCTTATAATGTGCATTGGTTACCTACCTCATATTTATAATTTTAAATGAGTTCTCTTGATTTTTTATATTAATGTTTACTCGTGCAAATACATTGATTCTTGTCTAATGAAAAGCTGTTTGTTAATTCTTAATGATATCTTTATTCTTTGTATATCGATATATTGTTTCTTGTATAATCTTTGTCTTGGTTCCTTTAAAACAATATGTTGATTCTTGTTTAATCTTTACCTTGATTCTTGTCTGCTTTATTTTGTTAGTTCTTTGCAAAATGATATCTTAGTATTTATGTATAGTACTATCTTTGTTTCTTTGTATAATCTTTGTCTTGATTCTTTGGAAACATTATCTTATCTAATCTTTGTATTAGTTCTTTGTAAGCAAATATATTGATTCTTGTCTAATCTTATCTTGGTTTCTTTGTAACATTATCTTTGTCTAAAGTTTTATTAGTTCTTGACTAATCTTGTATTAATTCTTGTGTAACAATATATTGATTCTTGATTGTGTAACAATATATTGGTTATTGATTAATTCTTGTATAACAATATATTCCTTCTTTGTTTTTGTTCTTTGCTAATGTTTGGATAATTGGTTCTTGTTAATGTTGTCTTGAATCTTGACATTAAGTACATTAGTTCTTTGTCTCTCTTGTCTTGTTCTTGTATAAAATTATATTGTCCAATCTTTGTCTTGGTTCTTTGTGTGACAATAATTTGGTTCTTATCTAATCTTTGTCTTGGTTACTTTGTAGCATTATCTACTTATAATTCTATTGATAATGTTGATTTTTCATAACGGAGTTCCTTCCACGACTCTTGAGTTGGAATCAAATGCTAGTTTCAAATATTTATTCTTTGCCATTGGAGCATCCATTCAAGCATGGCATCATTGCTTTCCAATTATTGTGTCGATGGCACATTCATACAATCAACTTACGGGGACACTACGATAGCAAGCACACACACAGATCTGGCCAAAACATTGTTAGATTGCTTTTGCGATGGTTGGCAATGAAAATGAATTATCATGGAGATGGTTTTCATGAATTTAAAGCTGCTTGTGGAGTAAGGAAGGCCAATGCATTGTTTGAGATAGACATGAAGCCATAATCTGAGGGTTGAATTATGTGTTTCGGATGTCATGCATCTTCTCTGCATATACCATATCTTGAAAAATATAAAAATAGATTCAAAAGAGAGAGAAGAACTTAAGCAGGTCTTACAACGGGGCATGTAGAGCATCTGACATTGAACAATTCAACAAACACATGGTTTGAACTTGATGCCATTGATCCTCGAATAAGGATATATTTGGAGGAAGAGGTCGAGTTGGAAAAGTGCACCGAGCTCCATGGGGTTTATGGCGAGATACTCAACAATGACTTGAAACATAGAATCTATTAACAACATAATTAAGATGATTAGGGATCTTCCGGTTGCATCAATGATTGAATACCTCGTTATGCGGTTCAAAGATGGTATTTCCGCAAACAAACAAATGACCTATCGACATTCACAACACTTTCCACAGCAATTTGAAGAAAGATTGCAATCTAATATCATTAAATCAAGGAAACTTAAGGTAACAAATACAAATTATAATTTATTGCATTAATTTTTATATTGTATTTATTCTTGACTAATGATGTCTTGATTCTTGCATAATATTACTAATTAATGTTCAATTATTTCTTGATTACGGTGACTTAATTCTTGTGTTAAACTATAATGTTCTTGACTAATCTTGACTTGTTCTTGATTAATAATAACTTGGTTACTATGTAATATTATATTGGTTCTTAACCATACCTAATTGCTTATTGCAAAACATTATAATGGTTAATTGACCTTTCTTGAGTTTATTCTTGTGTATCGTTGTCTTTGGTTACTTATTAATCTTTTTTTCTTCTTGCAAAATATTACTAATTAGTGTTGAATTGTTTCTTGTCTAATCTTTGATTTAGTTCTTGTCTTTACTATATATATTTACTAACTAATAATAACTTGTGTCTTGGTTAATGGTAACTTGGTTCTTATGAAATATTATATGTATTGGTTGTCGATTAATACTTAATTGATTAATGCATATCATTCTGATGATTCTGAAACTACTTTGCTAAGTTGGTTCTTGTGTATCATTATATTGGTTACTAAGTGATACTTGTTTGGTTACTCTTAATAATTAAAATATTCTTCTTTGAGTTGGTTATTGATAGTATCATTATATTGGTTTCTTAGCGATGTTTATTTGGTTACTCTGTATAATTATAATATTCTTTGCTAAGTTGGTTCTTTGCTTAGTTACTTGTTTTGTAATTATAACATTGAGTTGTTTACTTTAATCGTATTCTTTTTTGGAGAATAATGAAAATGATTCGGTTATCTTGTATTAACAACAGATTAATTTGTGATGTAGGTTGAGACATCAAACTTAGTGATTTTTCTTTATTTACGATGTCGTCGAACAATATATTGTGGACATCGACAAAAGGACATGCACATGTGGAAAATTTGATTACCATGAGATGCCATGTCCGCATCTTCTTTCTTCTTTATTATGAAACAAGCGAAATTTGGTATTATGATTTTTGCTCAAAAAAATACTATAAAACAACTTTGGTCGACACGTATTAACTTCATTATCTTGTTAGATGACAAAAAAAGCGGGATGTACGGAAGAAGTAAAGAAACATGGTTGTAAAACCACGAACACAAGAAGACCAATTTGGAAGACCAAAAGTAGGGAGAGTCTGAAACCACGGATCTAAAATCAAAATTCAAAACAAATCGGCGGTGTGCGAGAAAGGACCTGCAGGGAAAACTGCGATAATCCACCGGTTTAAGACCAAAAAACCACGATATAATGCATTTATATTAAGAGTGTGAATACATGTATATATAATTGTTTACTTATCATTAACCATAAACCACATAGATGGTAGCATTTTTAATTTTGTCTGATAACCAACATTTTTATTGATTAAAGCATTTGATTTTTGAATTCATTATGAGTTGCCAATCTGAAATGGGAACCCACAAAAGTACTGCTTTATTCACTTGACAAATATTCCAAATATAAATTGTAAATTATTTGATTCTTAACATAAAGTCGAATGGTTACTCTTATATAACAATTTGGATCTAGCTTTGCACATCTCAAAATATATTTAACAACAGATTATATGTCACGAAACAATATTGTACATCTCACATTTACTATCAAAACATTAGTTGGTTACCCTTTTATATATATTTGGTTACCAATTTGTACATTTCAAAATAATGTAGCAAACCACGACCTAAAAGCGAATCAAATACCAACAACACACAAAATTAATTCCAAAAGCGATATTATAATAACATATGAAATCCCATCTATATAAGATTCGGTAATCATCCTTAATGAACCATACAAAATTGTTGTGTATATTAAAAATAAAATACATAACATAATTCATCTTGACAACACAACAATATCTGAACTAATCAAAATCTGGAACAAATCTTCACGGAAATTCTCTGTCGGTCTCTCATATCCCTCCATTGTTTGTTCCTTGCATGCATATATAGGTTTGTACATAACTTCTTTTTCGATATTAACATGACGAGGGAATGGAATAGGAATTTCATCAATCTTACGATGAATGACATGCTTTCGTGAAAACAAATTGTGAACAACCCATGATCAACTTGTACAAATGCACAAAAGATAACCAAAATCAATACTAGAATCAACTTATATATAACACATATCGGTTTATCTGATAACGAAACATTTACAACATAGTAACCAAAAGCAGGTTAGATGGCGATAACCAAAATAATTAAATATAATAATTCAAAATTGTAAACAATCAACCCTTACCCCTCCACATTTAGAGGCAAACTACTGCAAATTCTAACTTTCAATTATGTCATCTTCCTCCTTTATTGCGATATGGTTCATTTGCTTAAAAGTCGATATCACTCCTATCTCTCCAAAAATCCAACCTTGCTTGATAAAGTGGAAAGAATAAATATATCACGGTTCCTGAAACATCCATGATTTTTGTTTGCATGGATTTCCTTTTGAAATTGCGAGAGAATTATAAGCAGATTAGGCGTCTACGATGCACATCAAATGTTAACAAAAACCAATGGTCGGTGATGACATATGTATGGGGAACAAAACATAGTCAACATTTTTCCATGGTGTGTTGACATCCATAAGCATCCATGAATGTACTCGACAACATCACCCTCCCGACAATACACTCTTATCTGAATTTTTTCTTGTATACTCTTGAAAAGAGAGGTCATCTTGGCATGGAACCAACAATCAAGTAGTCGTTGCCCTTATATACGCGATGTCGAGAATGTACGGCCAATTCTGGAAGTAATATAATGCAACATTGATATCTTTGAACAAAAAATATATATATATATATTAATAGTGTTGAAAAATAACATTATGTAATCAATGTAACCAACACTTTATTAGCAGCTAGTTTACTTAAACAACTAAATAATGTAACCATAATTATAAAAACATAATTTGAAGAAAAAAACATAAAACATGTATGATCTTAACCAACACATACATATATATATATATATATATATATATATAGTAACGAAACAATTATATAATAGTAACCAAGCAGTTTGTAACATAGTAACGAAGCGGTAATATATAGTAGTAACAAAGTTATATAGCGATAAAACAAAAGCAGTTATATATAGCGGTAACCAACCACTTTTATCATAGTAACCAAAACATGTTTATATATCAACATATCGGTTTATATGATGGTAACAAAAACATATATATAACATATATGATAGTAACCAAACAATTATATAATAGTAACCAAGCAGTTGTAACATAGTAACCAAGCGATAATATGATAGTAACAAAAGTTATATAGCGATAACAAAAGCAGTTATATAGCGGTAACCAACCACTTTTATCATAGTAACCAAAACATGTTTATATATCAACATATCGGTTTATATGATGGTAACAAAAACATATATATAACATATATGATAGTAACCAAACAATTATATAATAGTAACCAAGCAGTTTGTAACATAGTAACAAGCAGTAATATAATAGTAACAAAAGCAGGTTATATAGCGATAACAAAGCAGTTATATAGCGATAACCACCCAACTTATATCATAGTAACAAAACATGTTTTTATATATCAACATATCAACATATATGATGGTAACAAAACAATTATATAATATTAACCAAAAAGTTGTCTTATATTAACAAAAGCGATAATATGATAGTAACAAAAGCGCAATTATATGACAATAATAAAAAAGCAGTTATATAGCGGTAACTTGACCACTTATATCATATGACAAAACATGTTTAAATAGTAACATATCAATTTATATGTTGGTAACCAAAACATATATAAAACATATATCATAGTAACGAGACAACTATATAATAGTAACCAAATAGTTGTATACTAGTAACCAAACATAATATAATAATAACAAAAGCAGATATATAACGATAACCAACCACTTATATCATAGCAACAAAACATGTTTAAATAATAACATATCAATTTATATGTTGGTAACCAAAACATATATAAAACATATATCATAGTAACCCGATCGATTATATAATAGTAACCAAATAGTTGTATACGATAACCAAACATAATATAATAGTAACAAAAGCAGGATATATAACTTGATAACCAACAACTTATATCATAGCAAACAAAACATGTTTTAAATAGTAACATATCAATTTATATGTTGGTTACCAAAACATATATAAAACATATATCATAGTAACCCGATCAATTATATAATAGTAACCAAATAGTTGTATACGATAACCAAACATAATATAATAGTAACAAAAGCAGATATATAACGATGACTTGACAACTTATATCATAGCAAACAAAACATGTTTAAATAGTAACATACCAATTTATATATTGGTTACCAAAACATCTATAAAACATATATCATAGTAACGGAACAATTATATAATAGTAACCAAATAGTTGTATACTAGTAACCAAGCGATAATATAATAGTAACAAAAGCGATTCGTATAGCGATAACAAAAGCAGATATATGACATTAACTTGACCTTTATTAAAAAGCTATTTACTTAAACAAATAAATAATGTAACCATAAATATACAAACATAAATTTAAAAAAAAAATAACTCACATAAATAAATACAACCATTGACGAGTCTTTAATTTATAAAACCACATTTTAGATGAAATTGGAATAGACCCAAATTCAAATCTGAGGTTCGATAATGTCATTCTTCCCGGAAATTTGTCGAGTCCTTGATATAAAAACATATTAGTATACTGCGTTGACATTAACAATCACCATGTTAATATACACACTTTACCAAAAAAGCAAATTTATTTGTTTCATAAAAAACTATAGCATTGTTAGCGGTAAAAAACAAACCTTTTCACATTGTTAAGTCTATTTTAAACCCTTTGTTCAAACAATGCCCTTGAAATATGGATGGCATCTCCATACAAACCTTGGGAAATCTGAAATAACAACAACTCTTTGACTAGGACCCGTGCATTAGATGATAACCCGGTAGATCAAATATTCTTTATATGGAGCCAAGTAGAAACGACACTTTTTTTAAATGTTCACGCATGCAGTGCGCCCTTACTCTATCGGCGCTCTTCTCCGATTCATCACCTTTGGACTATATCACAGGTAGTCAAAACCATCTCATCAATCTGATTTGCTTTCCTTTCAAACTTTTCCCCTTTTACAAATGACGGAAAATGTAGCGAAAAACAATTATATTTTCACATAAAAATCGATGTTGTATTAGTTCTTTGTCTAATCACGATAATGGTTACCATAAAAATTATACTTATTCTTAACTAATTATGTATTGGTAACATTATCTTTGTCTAATCTATATTAATTCTTTATCTAATGCATTATTAGTTCTTATGAAACATTATACTTATTCTTAACTAATCTTTGTTTTAGTTCTTATGAAAATTGTAATGGTTCTTATATATTTATGAGTTGGATCTTGAGTAAAATTAAAAGCGATAAACAAAACCTTAAGCATGTAATGGTATATGATAACAAAATCTAAAGCATGTAAAAAAAAAAAGGTTGGCATGTAGTTATAACACTAACCTCGGCGACAACATAAACAACAATTTCTTTCCCGTACATTGGCTTAAAATGTCAAAAGTTGGCATGTCGACATCATTCTTAACGATCTGTTCAAAATACAAAACAATCGATTGATCATTAAAAAATGAAAAAAAAGACATCTAACACAAAAAACAAAACAAACAAAAAAAAATCTAACCTTAACAATTTCTTGAACAACATTACTTATTATTTCATGATGTTCTTGACCCATACCATCAAGTTCAACTTCATTACCATACTTTCAGTTCATTATCATCCTTCTTGCTTAACAAATCGACACATCACCACATCCTCAACAACATCTTGACAAAATGGCGGGCTTGACCATAACATCCTCAACAACAACTCCTCAACAACATCCTCAACAACGTGGCGGTTTTCATCCATAACATCCTTAACATCATCAACAACATGGCGGTCTTCAAGCATAACATCATCACCTTCATTTCCGACTTCATTTACAAATTCATCATTCTTCTCATCATCTTTCGAACCATCATCACCAACCTCATTGACTTTCAAACCATCATCACCAACCTCACCGGCGTCTTTCATCAACAACATCATCGACTTCGCCGGAATCATCGGCTTCATCGGCATCATCGGCATCACCACCCTCATCGTGAGTCGGACTCTTCGCCGAGAATCAACATCGACTTCTTTGACCCCACCATCTTTTATCCCCGTAACTCATCTCTTATAATTAATCTAAAGTCTCTGCATATTTGAACATGTAAAATCTTCATATCGACCGCGAGTTTACAACGTCTTTCTTAATTTCAAAAACTTTTTTCTCAATGGTAGTAGCAGTTTATCAATTGCATCTTTAATGGTAGATATATCACTTCGATGTTGTCATCCTTGACTTCTTTTCAACATTCTTGTGAGCATCCTCCTTTGAAAAAGCTGAAACACCTTGAATCAAGGCGTTCGTTCTCATCGTCAGTGGGAATCAAACTTTTACCCTCGGTTTGAAAAACAATAAGTACACTTTAGTATAACATCGACAAACATTATACAATTACAATAACAAAAGATAAAATAAATAAACAAAAACATATATCTTTATTAATCAAATATATATAAATCATTAACCAACTAAATACATAAAGGTAACCAACGTGTGTATATTCTAGTAACCAACTACAATGTTAAGAGTAAACTTCACATGAATAATCGATAACCAAATAATTAATTAAAGGTAACAAATTGCATTCTTAATAGTAAAGCTGCATACATCGAGCGAATAATACTAGCTCATTCAACTTGTCATTTGAAGGGGACTTCACTAGCTCCTTCCATCTACATAAGCGGACATCAAATGATGATGCTTTCGTGAATTTGCATATCTGCATGAGTTTTGAAAGTTGAAATTGTTTGAAACATAAACACTTGAAATACATATGGAAGACCATTCAACTTATACTGATTTAATATAATGGTCCTTGTAGAAATTATATGTTGAACCACCACTCCTTCCTTTTTCTTTATATGCCCTTGATGCATTTGACAAAGAATACTTTGTCATTTCAAGCATAACTTTCCCCCAGGAAAACTACTAACATCACCATAACATATAAAATTTACCATTGCAACATCAACAAAATTTTTGAAGCTGTTGAAAGAATAAAATTAAACACCAAAAAATCGGTGACATCTAATAGCCTCGTCATCATCATCATCAAAAGCGCCTTAGGAATACCTACTATCTTTACTACGAGTATGACTTACGCTTTAAAATATTTTTCAATAATCAGATTTTGCATGCAACATATACACTTATATCATCATTGCCTTGCCATCTCGACCCAATCGAGACAAAAACTTCGAGGCGACCCACTAACCCTTTTCTCCCCAAACAAAAACCACATCTCACCATCATCCCTTTGGTGAACCTCCACTTCTGAGCATGGTGAATAATCATGAATACATTTGATGCTCACCAAACTCAAAAAATTTCAAAACATGTTGCCTAAACTTCTCCGGTGACTTTCATTCAATTTCTTGGCAATAATCATGGGGACTTCCATTATCACTTTGATATATTACTTTTCGATTGAATCTTACATTGCATTCCTCATAGTAAAGATCCCATAGCGTAAATACACAAAACCAAATTGAGCAGGTTATTAATAACCAAATATAACAAAATTTATACAAAAATTTGGTTATACACTAAATCGATAACCAAATACATCTTAACAAGTAACGAATAATTACATGATGGTAACGAAACCATTTTTAATGGTAACGAATACATAAACAACACATATACACTAAACTCGATTTATTAAAACATGTATCTTAGGCAAAAAAATTAGGATTAACTAAGCATAAACAATACAAAATAGTAACCAAAGCTGTAAAAATCGATAACAAAATCGATATAACGATAACAAACTATAAAATCACGGTAACGAAAAAAAAAAACTAATAAGTAACAAAAACATTAAAAGTTTACAATAACCAAATACATACAAATAAGTAACCAAATAATTATTATTTTACGATAACCAAATACATCTTAATAAAAATTCACGATAACCAACTACATCTTAATAAGTAACCAACCCCATAAAAGTAACACAATAATATAATATAATATCACGATAACCAAATACATCTAATAAGTAACCAAATCATTAAAAGTTTACGATTACCCAAATACATACTAATAAGTAACCAAATAATTATATAATGGTAACCATATGAAAATTAAAAATAACACACCTTTAAATTTCTACGTGTTTGGAATTATATTACGGATAAACAACTTGACCTTTGGCCTTAACTACTGAGGCGTCAAGCTCGAAATCTAAGCGCACTTGAATGCTTGATATCACTTGTGTATCACCCGACTATTTTCATTCTTACTCGATTTCCAGACATACATCCTTTTCCTTCCCTTCATATCCACGACAAACTTCTTCACTTCCTTGTGAAATCACGCTCCAATATTCTCTTCCTCTTTACATCCTTCTTTTTGTATCAACCATTCTATACAAAACATAAAAAATAACACAAACCCACACAACAATCAATACTACATTCGGTGATAAACAACATTAATATATATAATCGTTAAATTATTTCAAAATAACTAACCTAAAAATATACGACCGAATCGATCTGAAGAATAATAAACCAAGCTACAACCTTTGTGTAATCACGAAAACAGTCTGAACGATGGTGGCGAACAAAGCGAAAACAAAAGCGAAATGGCTATGAACCCGATAACAAACAATGGAGAATCTTTGAAGCGATGGTGGCGAGAGCGATCTTGGCGAGCGAGCGATGGAGATTGTTGAAACCACGAAGAAGGAGAGAAAAGAGGTTTTAAGCGTATAAAGGGTAATATACAAAAGAAGAGTACGTCTTTGCGGTTATCAAGCATTTTAAAAAACATGTCCCATTAGTACCATTAATTCCTTAAATTAAGGACTCATAATTATAGTAATATTGTAAATAAAATTAAAAAAGTGTAATATTTTTTGTAATTATTTTATGGGTGTTTTGTTTTTGTAATTATTTTTTTTTAAAAATACTAATATATATAATTAATCATAGTACTTTTCAAATAGTTTAGATATTTATTAGTATAAACTAAAACTATTGTGTTATTAGCTACTCTCTTTGTTTTTTAATATAAGTCGTTTTAGATAATTATTTTTGTTCCTTAATATAAGCCGTTTGAGAATTTTAACTAAGCATTAATTGCTTAGTTTCCAATATTACACCAAGTAATAAATATATTTTTTATTTTTCTCACTATTTTTTGTCTAATAAATAACACTCTTTTTTCAATACAAGGATAATATAGATAATTAATAATATATTTAATAATATACAATCATTTCCTTAATATTTGTGCACAACTCTAAAACTACTTATATTAAGTAACGTAGCGAGTAATATATAAGATATTATGTATAATTGACATGAAGTATGTGTCTTGCAGTCTTGGACACACACAATCTTATATGTGTCCTAATACTTTAAGAGATTTTATTAATGATTGTTTTGGCACATCACCATTTTGATTAATGATTGTTTTGATATTTCACCAATTTATTAATTAAAATTACATTGTATTAGGTACTAGACGCACACAAATTTGTTTGTTTAAAACACATACTCTCTTTTTTCACACACACATACATTGTATCCGTCAAATATGTTGTCGTTATATATGTTGTCAGTTCTTCTTTAAAAACTAAGGCAGCGGTTACATATATATGACAGGCATCAATCGTCGTCAGTTAGTCGCTAAAGTTGGGTGAACAAGGTATGTTAGATAAGAAGTGAGTTTAAGATCCGAACCGTATATATATATATATATATATATATCACCTTCTTTGTTCTATGATAATAGTCTGATTTACAAAACTTATCATTATAATTTACCCCTAAATCGAGGACGATGAGTATCTATAATGGAATGAAATTGTTACATCAACTTGAGGACATTGTCTTATTTTATATTATTAATAAAAAAGATAGTAAAAAAATTGAAACAAAAAAAAAGTTGACTAATAAAACTGTAAAGAGTATCAGTATGAAAACACTATACTACTTTAGTACAAAAACAAACTCTTTGCAAAAGCCTCCTCATGGCCTTTTGGGCTTCGAGCTTTACGCTAATCTCTTAATTTAGGGCTCTGACCCAATCCAACAAACATGTTGAAATTCAAATATTAGGTTGTGGTGTGAAGGAGAGAAACTTGAGGGTAACTAGGCGCGAATGAAAAACCAAATCATATTCCTTGATATAAGTTCGACTCAAGAAAAACTCCATTGATGATCAACATTTTAGATGATCAGAAGAGGAGCCATCTTTTCAGTGAAGCTAATAATCAAGAACCATGTCAATTCCTCCATCCTCTGTTTCTCATCCACAGCTCAACCATTCCAATCCCTCCCCGACCTCTCAACATGCATTGCATCATTACAATCATGTGCCCGCAAAAAAATTGTCCCAGAAGGCCAACAATTTCACTCCTACATGCTCATCAATGGCTTCCTTCTCTCTCCTATTTCCACCACCAGCTTAATCAACATGTACTCCAAGTGTAACCGAATAACCGAGGCGATGTCGGTTTTCGACACCTCCATCCATGGCCACAATGTGTTTGGTTATAATGCTATTATAGCTGGATTCGTTGCCAATGAATTGCCTGAACCCGCTTTTGAATTTTATTTGGAAATGCGGGTGGCTGACAATGTAATGCCGGATAAGTTTACTTTTCCTTGTGTAATTAAGGCTTGCTCCGATCTTGCCAAGGTTGTGGAGGCGAGAAAGATTCATGGGTTGCTGTTTAAATTTGGGTTGCAGCTTGATTTATTTATTGGGAGTGCTTTGGTTCATTCTTATTTGAAATTTGTGTTGATGAAAGAAGCACAACGGGTGTTTGAGGAATTGCCTGTGAGAGATGTTGTGCTTTGGAATGCTATGATTAATGGGTATGCCCAGATTGGGGAGTTTGATAAGGTGTTGGAGGTTTTTAGGAGGATGAGTGATGAAGGGATTGTTCCGAGTAAATTTACGGTTACTGGGATTTTGTCTGTTTTTGCTATGAAAGGGGAGTTCCATAATGGGAGGGCAATACATGGGTTTGTGATGAAAATGGGGTATGATTCTGGTGTTGCAGTCTCAAATGCGTTGATTGATTTGTATGGAAAATGCAAGTGTGTTAGTGATGCCTTGGAGATTTTTGAGATGATGGATGAGAAGGACATATTTTCGTGGAACTCAATAATTTGTGTTCATGAACATAGTTGTGATCATGATGGAACTTTGAAGCTTTTTGATAGGATGCTGTGTGCTGGAGTTCAGCCTGATTTGGTTACTCTCACTACCATTCTACCGGCTTGTGCTCATTTAGCTGCTTTGATGCATGGTAGGGTGATCCATGGTTACATGATTACTAATGGATTGGGGAAAGGTAAAGGTGATACAGGTGTTGATGATCTGCGTATTAACAATGCTGTTATGGATATGTATGCAAAATGTGGGAGTATGAGAGAAGCTCAGTTGGCTTTTGATAAGATGAGCTGCAAGGATGCAGCATCATGGAACATCATGATTATGGGTTATGGCATGCATGGATTTGGCACCGAGGCATTAAATATATTTTCTCGCATGTGTGAGGCACAATTGAAGCCTGATGAGGTTACATTTGTAGGGATTTTATCAGCATGTAGCCATGCAGGCCTTGTGAGCCTTGGGCGGAAATTTCTTGCCCAAATGCAGCCAGAATATGGTGTTGTTCCAACTATTGAACACTATACTTGCGTGATTGACATGCTTGGTCGCGCTGGGCAGCTTCAGGAGGCATATGAATTAATATCAACTATGCCAATTGAGACCAACCCAGTGGTATGGAGAGCTTTCCTAGCAGCATGTCGGCTCCATGGAAATGCAGCTCTGGCTGAGGTTGCTGCCCAGCGGATACATGAGCTTGAACCTACGCATTGTGGAAGTTATGTACTGATGTCAAATGTTTATGGTGCTGTTGGTCGATATGAAGAGGTATCAGAGGTAAGACATTCGATGAGAGAAAAAAATGTGAGGAAGACTCCGGGTTGTAGTTGGATCGAACTCAATAATGGTGTGCATGTTTTTGTTACCGGTGATCGGACACATGCTGAAGACTACTTTATCTATGCTGGATTAAAATCATTGACTTCTTGCCTGCTGGATTCTGGATATGTGCCAGATATCTTACATGGTAGTACTATGTAGAGTAAAACATTCTTTTCTGAAAATTTTGCAGGATAAAATTTTACTTTCAACATCGGAGATTTTAGTATAACAAATAGAGAGAAGTGCCCAAATTTCTCAACTCTCGATTCATAATTAAACAAAAGCTTAGACCAATGGAGGATGGTGTTTTATGTGCACTAGAATGTAACTTAAAGTTCTGATGATAACTGGGTTGCAATTGCTGGTTACTTCGTTTCCATTGCATTTTTAGTGGTTGAGAATAACTTTGCAGCTTCAAGTCTGCGTTATAATTTTCTTTTACAATTTTTTTGTAGTTATCGAGCTAGTTTGAATAATAGTTTTAATTATTTGTCAAACATTCATATCAAAAAAAAATAATGCATAATTCAGTAATTATTTTTGCCTGAAAAAAAAAATAGTGATATTTGAGTTTAATTGGAATACTAATTCCTAATAAATTTTTGCGCTAAATTAAATTGATTATAGTAATATTTGAGAAAGAAAATCTACACTATATATTTCAATTAATTAATTTAATAATAATATATTTTCAAATTTTTAATTGGCTATATCTAAAAATTGAATATCTTAATAAAATTATAATAATTAAATTATCTTACATAAAATTGGTCAAGCTATATTATCTTATATAATTTTTTTAATAAAAAATATTATAATAAGTTTGGTAGAACGAAAAATAAAAAATATTCTAGGCTTACCTTTTCTTGTTAGAGAATAAAAATAATTTTTTTGCCTTTTACTAACATAAACCGAGTTAACCCTTAATTAACTCAATGAGTTTTTCAATTGAACATATATAGGTATTGATTTCAAATTGATGATGTCATCTTACAACATCATTTATGTGTATTTATATATAAGAATAGAAGAATAGACGAGTCATCAAATTAAGTGAGTTAACTCTCTTAATTAATTAAGAGTGGACTCAACGATTTTTCTAATTGATTTGATTTGATGATGTCAACATTTAATAATTTTTTCCTATTTGATTTGATGATGTCATCATTTATGTGTATTTATTGATTTCAATTGATGATGTCATCTTACATCATCATTTGTGTATATTTATATATAATATTTACTAATTATATATACACTCCAATAAAATAATAATATTTATTGATTATTGTAATAAAATTCTCAATAATTTCATTTATTTTAATTAACATAATAATTATTAATGTAAACTTTTTTTGAAAGTGCCTATAATCACAAAATTAATGTTTTTAATACTTAAATTAGTCCTATCAATTAAAAATTTTAGTTTCAAACTTGGGTCTAAAAAATTAAAATAAGACTTTAAATATAACAAAAATTAAAATTTTAATAAAACTATAATTTAAAAAATAGATCGACCTAGATTCGACTCATAACCATTTAAATCTAAACCACATAACTCATATTAAATATAGTTAATATGGTTTTGTTTTCTTAACCGACCTATAACTATTTTGTGTAATTCAAAACCAACCTAAACTTATTTTTTGCCAGGTCTAGATACATGAAAAGCACAATTACTAAATTTACAGCATGACTAACATAATTGAAATCTAAAGAGGAAGTTAAAGTACAACTAAACATTACAATCAAGGGCATAAATGGCTGCCTTCTCATCTTGAGCACAAGAGTACAATTGAGGGCGTAAACGGTTGCATTCGAGCTTGATCATTTGATTTCAACTCTTAGCAACTTCCGTGAGCTATCCGATAGATATCCCAGTCAAAATGTTGAGCCATTAAAACCAAAGTTCGAGCGCTGGAGCCACAAGGAGAGGGGGATTGGATACCAATTAGTAAAAATGGGCATAATATATTACAAAGTTACAACCACTGCAAATTAATAAACGCACTCCAAATATCACCAACTACACTGCATTGTAAGACAAAATTTGCTCAAATTTAACCCTGCAGTGGAGTGCAAGCAGTGAAAAGTAGAGTGCATTCATCATCTCCCAAAACTGTTTACATACAATCAGCTGAAAGAAGGTATCACGTATAAAGTTTGCCAAGCATCGAAACTTTCAAATATCTTACCTGAACATCATAGAATTTAATATAGAATCGAGAACTTTCTATTGAAAGCTTTGTTTGAAGTATCTCGGCTATAGTTGAACTCAGCTTTCCATTAACACTTGGTCCAAGGCCCCCAATGGAAATCAATTCTCCATATGCAGCTGGCTCTTCGTACCAGCAAATGCAACTGGCACTCCTCCATTCAGTAAAATCATCACATACTGGACAATAAGGAAGAATACAAGTAGCTAGAACAAAAATTATAATGAAATGGCAAAAAACATTTCCACTTTGTTTTAGCAAGCCAACATTTACCCACTATCATGAGACAAGCACTTTAAAGAGATATTACACAAAAATCATAAAAAGGGTCCAGGAATCTTGCTGCTTACTAGGCAATTCAGCTTCTCCAGCAAATATATTTTTAGTTGGTTTAAATTATTTTTATTCTTAACTTTAATGATATGGATGGTCAATAAATTAAAAATAATGAAGGCAATCAGGTCACAAGGTCACCCAGGTTTGGGGTGGACGGCTAGCCTGTGCTACTCTAAGGCCTTCATTAATATAAATAAAAAGTACTCTCTCCGTTCTAAAATATACTAATATAGGATTAAGTTTGACTTTTTAAAGTCAATTAAGAATTTTCAAATTCAAAATTGATATAAGTTTATTTAATTATAGGCAATCCAATTATGAAAATCCTAAACTATCTAAACAGCATTACTTGGCAAATAAGAACATTCTCCGGTTGAATGGAAAAATACCCTGTAAACCTGATAATGTGAAACCATGATCACCAAGATGAAGTCTATACATTTTTCAAATTAACATCATAGTTAAACTAAATTCCGATTAACTTCCCAACAGCCTTAGTAGAATAGGAACTTTATACCTATATGTATATACATACAAAAACAGCATATTTATCACCAGTTAGAACAGCTCCAAGAAACAAGAAAAAATTGGTATATTTTTGTTATTTCTGCTTAATCTACTAACACCAACCAAATGGACCACATGTATGTTCAATCTTGACAGTTTTCCCCCACGAGCAAAAACTAAGAAAGCATAACTTGTTTAACAAAGTATAGTAAAGTACACTAAAAGGAGAAAACCAGAAAATAAAGATATCTACTTTACAGAGAAAAATTATCAAATAGCTGGTAGTCATCACAGCACACGCATTTTCCCCTCTTAGAGAACAGAAAATGTGCAACGCATGTATATAAAAATAAGTTTTGTGCGTTTTGAAGGATTAGAGCACTAACAGATTCGGGCTTGCCGATGATTTTAGCAACAGCTTTGGTTGCATCCTTGAGAATGTCAGAAGCAATCACAGAGTCAACTGGGATATTAGTGAATAGATTCAAGGTGGGCATTTCTTCTTCTTGTGCTGCTGCTTATTTTTGCCACACAAAACTTTTCACGGCAAGTATTCAATCCTCCAATGGCTAAACTTCTGGCAAATGGGTGGTTTCAAATTAAGTGTTCGTAGAT
This sequence comes from Panax ginseng, assembly GCA_020205605.1. Lineage (NCBI taxonomy): Eukaryota > Viridiplantae > Streptophyta > Magnoliopsida > Apiales > Araliaceae > Panax > Panax ginseng. The sequence continues at coordinate 130,089,603 of CM035144.1, forward strand.
TAAAAAAATAAACAATAGAATACGTACGCTGTCTTTTTGGCTGCACGCCAAATGTTTCATATTCTACAAATATTGCCAAAACTAAGGCCACGTTTGTTGACATGTTGGGTTGTTGGGTTGGGCTGCTAAGATAAAAAAAAAAAAAAAAGTGCGAACAAGCCAGGATTAAGGCTCTGGACTAGGCTAGGCTCAGACTAGACTAAGGCCACAAGTCGGGCTTTTAGCCAGATCAGTCCAAGCCGAATTTTCCCTTCCAAACAACAGTCTTTTCCAGCCTTCAGGTGTGGCCTGACCGATATAGGCCGAACAAGCTAAGTCGCAAGTCGCGAGCATTTTGTGCACTCCTATCTAATGGTGTCAAATTTTATTTTTTTGTTTTAAATAGGCTCAAATGAGGTGGCATTAGATATTTCAATGATAATTTATAAGCATAATCAAGTGTTATAATGACGTAATTTAAAATGCTTTTTGAAACCAACAATTTAAAACCTCTAACATTATTACCTTAATGGAAAGGATCGAACATTAAGAGTATGTTTGGGATTGTTTAAAAAATGTGATTATTGATTTTGATTAGTGTTTTTGATTATAATCAGGTTTTAAAAAGTAGTTTGTGTTTGGTAAATAAAAAACACTTAAATTAGTAATAAGTGAAAAAATATTTGGTATAAAAAAATTTGTTAATCACTTACTTCAAGAGTAAATTACTAAAAATAAATGTTTTAAAAAAGTAAATATCGGTAATAGTTGGAATTATTAATATAAATAGGGATAAATTAATAATATATTTGGTCAAACTTGATTATTAGATTTGACAAATAATCAAAAGCTACAAATTAGAGCTTACAAATATTTTCATAAAAATAATTATAAATCATTTTAAAATCAATTTACCAAACAATTTCTACTTCTTAAAATTAATTATAAGCGATCACAAACATCCTCTAAATCATTTAGCAGCACCCCCACAAAAATAAGTATGTCCTTATTAGATGGCAGAATAGCCATTCATGAATAACTACCAAGTGAACTATGTGCGAACAATAACTTCTTTATTTCAGAATGAGAGTATGAAACAGATATAAGAAAGCATCCAACTCCGGCATACATAAGAAAAGTATCTCTAAAGTTTAAATGGGGCAGATCTAGGATTCGTTCTCAGCAGTGACGGATATTTTTAAGTTTGTTAATGTTAGGATCTTTTTACGCGCCTCAATCACCGAAAAGCGCACTCAATCCTGCACAAAAAACGAATCAGCACCAAAAGTTTGACGACTTAGACACAGCCAGAGAATAACTCCAGTATGAGAATTAATATAGGTCGAACACATGTTAACAATGGAGGTTTTGAATTCTAGTGTTTGAGTAATAAAATGCATGTTATCTTTTTTTATGAAGTGCTATGTACTCTTATATCAATTCTCACCGCCTTTCATGCAATATCCTGCGTGACATCAACTAATTGCATGCAATTTCCTGCTGATCACATCAATGTTCCCCCACTAACTTAGATTAAGTCAAATCCTCATCAATTAAGGTGTTGGACTCATACTCTAACACTTGTCCATTTTAATAAGGAAGAATTACATATATTAGTACTTTTTTAGAAATAATTACAAAAATCATACACCTATAAAATAATTACAAAAATATTACACTTTTTCATATTTATTTACAATAATAGTGCAATTAGGATTCCTTAATTTAAGTGATTAGTATTAATGGGCTGATATGGCAAATCTGGAGGGTTTTTTTTAAACGCGTGAAATCTTCTTCTTCTTCTTTCCTTCTTTTCTCCCAACTCCCATATCCTTTGTTACGGTATTTCTCTCTACAAATCTTCTTCTTCTTACCTTCTCTCGCTTTTTACTTTTCTCTCACTCCTCTTGAAGCCACTCGTAAATCGACTCCCATATCCTTTGTTACGGTATGTTAAGCGGTAGGTTTGTAGCCACATGTATGATATTAACAAGCTTACTATTATTGTTCATTCGGCGATCGGGAGGTGCAATTTCTTTTCTTTCCTTTTTTCTTTTCGGTTTGATGATTTTCATGGTTAATTTGAGGGTTTTTGAGTGATTTATTTGATTGTTTTTGTATTTTTTCGAACCACTTGGTGTAGATGAGACTATTCTTTGTTAGTGGGGAAAAGTAATGGACTTTCCATTGTTGGTCAGTCACAATTGAGGTAGATTCGAGATTAATTTATCTTTTTATTTTAAAAATATAGTACATTTAATGAATTTAAATTGGTACATTTAAGAAAATGAATATTTCTAATAGTCTTCGCGATTTTTATGATATCTGATACATGGTTTTACCTTGTAGTTATCGATCATGTCTGACCATTTATTTTTTTTTCATGATATTCTTCGTATGCTTTACCGGTTTTATGATATAGAGTAACATGTTTTGGTTCTTATCGTATAAATATTTAGTTACTTTTTAGTATGTTTTTTGATTATTGTTAATTTCGATTTAGATTATTTTTGTTTCCTTGAGTTGGGATTTTGGTTACTATTTTTGTTGTTCTAAGTTTACCATGTATTTGCTTAGTATATATGGGTTGACTAAAGCGTGTGTAGTCTATATGTTGTTTATGTATTGTTCTTTTATTAATATATATTTTGGTTACTAATATATAAGCTGTTTGGTTACTTCATTGGTATACATATAAGCTATTACTTAACATATAAGCGCTTTTCTTGGCTTATGATTTGGATACCATTCTTTTTTTTTTTAATTGGGTTTTTGGTTACTTTTATATGTTGTTTTGGTTTCTGATGTATTTGTTTAGTATACATTGGTTGACTAAAAGCTGGTTTGGTCTACATGTTGTTTATGTGTTGGTTACCATTAAAACATGGTTTGGTTACCATCATAACCATTTAATTACTTCTTTAGTATATTTTTTGGTATACATGTTTTTGTTTTGGTGACCTTTAAATTAAATTATGTTTTGGTTAATATTATATATAAGCATTTGTTTACTACATAAAATGGTTTGTCTTACATGTTGTTTATATTTTGGTTACAATTAGATTATATAATATAATTTTTTTAGTCCTTTGCTTTATTATGGTATGGTTAATGTTATATTATGATATGATACATATGGTTAATGGGTTCTCTATTCACTTTAATCCGGTATTTCTCTTCCTCCCATGAGTTCATACATAATCTGAAGTCTTTTCTAAAGAATGAGAAGCGATCGTGAAGAAGAAAATGCTTGACGGTCAAAAAGCTAAAGTTTAGGGAAGATTTATAAATGATTTTGATTAGTTAGGTTGTTGTTGTCTTGTCTTGAATTGTGTTTACGTACTTTGGTTTTTGTTGGATATCCATAACCATTTGTTATGGTTAACAAATATGTAATGTTTATTGGAGCTTATGTAAATGGGATTACATATTTGATTATATTATCAATTATTTGACATTGTTTGTTGGTTCATTATTTATTACTTCTAAGTTGTATACGATATATTGTTTGAAAGATGCGATTGGTAACCAAACATGCATAGAAGGGTAACCATTTTATTTTTGGTAGTAACCAAATATTTACAAGCTTGTATCATGACATATATCAAATGTTAAATGTATACATGTGAGAGTATACATAGGTTGCTTAAACGGGTTTGATATCTGAGTTGTTTTTGTTTTGTTTACCATTAAAACATGTTATGGTTACTTTTATATAACTATTTGGTTACTTCTTTATTATGTTTTGAGTTCTTTGTTATCTTATGGTTTGGCTCTTATCATTGTGTCCTCAATGTGGGATTTTGGTTATTTTTATTTTTTATTACGGTTAATATGTAATTGTTTAGTATACATGAATTGCCTAAACTGGATTTCATTACATGATGTTTACATTTTGGTTACCATTAAAACACATTGCTTCTTATTACTATTATATAATTGTGTAGTTCTTGTTTTATTATAATTATAAGTTTGTATGAGGACTATTATAAAGTGTTAAATGTATATATTTTATTTATACCTGTCATTATGATGGAATAAGAAACTCCAATTAAGAGTTCCCATTTATATATATGATAGTCATTTATAGATCTCATATTAAAATAAAAATAGTTTGAGATGTGCGATTGGTATCGAAACTGCGTATAAGGGTAACTATTTTAATTTTTGTTAGTAACAAATAATTAAAAACTTATATTAGAACAGTTATCAAGTGTTTAATGTAAATGTGAGGGTTCACATTTATCTGGGCGATGGACACTTTTAAATTACGTAGTTATAAAAGTTATTTTGAAATGGTTCATGCCCAGGTTGGTAACTAAATATGAATATAGAGGTAACCATTTTATTTTAGATGGGTAACCAAATTTACATAAAATGTTTGAGAACAATTACCAATTGTTCAATGTATATATTTACTTTATATTGACAACTCATGATGGAATTAAAATTAAAATATTAATCAACATCAATTTTGGTTCTTTATACATCATCAAAAATGTTACCAACTATGTGCTTAATGGTTCTTAACGATAAAACAATTATATATTCACTCGTAAACAATTAAATTTGTTGTATTGGGTAGTGTCAGGTCTCCATTGTCTAAACAACAGTGAATAAACATTGTAAAATGCTTAGAATTAATATTAGGCGATAACCAAATTACATAATCTTAGTAACGAATATAAATCACATTTTACATACATGCGATTTTGAAGGTCTAAATGATGGAATTTGACCAAAAAACCTGCGATTCACTAGCAAAAGCTTGTGACTTTTGATCGTTGACCCGTTTCCAATGAAATTAGGCTCTAAAAAGCGAAAATCAAACACTCCAAACTTGATAGAACAATGCATATCATGTTTTGTATTTCTTTGAACGAACAAGTTGATGGAACTAAATCTGTAGGTAACTTCAAATTTGGTGTATTGGTTTCTTATCGGTCCATATCTTAGTTGAAATAAAGTACAATGAGAAATCAATTCCATTGTCTTCTGAAGAATAAATCTTTGTAAAGTAACCAAATCAATGTTAGCGATGATGTGAACTACATGATATTAGTAACGATTACATAAAATATATTTGTACATTCATTTTACAATGGAAATAATCAGTATATTATATTGATATTTATTACCAATTAAACTATAACAGTTGTATGAAGGTAACAAATGTAGCCATAAGTAACCATCATAATAAAACAAACCAATATAAAACATCGTAATATTATATAGTAATAATCATAACAACATTATACAGTAACCAAATCCAATTTAAACAGTAACCAACACATATTTATTTAGTAGCCACAAGATAAACACATTCTCCATTGCATTTTTATAGTAAAAACCAACCAGTATAACTTGATTGTTACCAACTAAAGGCTAAATGTTGTAAGAATGTAACCAATGTAGCTAACAAGTAACCATTAATATAAAACACATAAGTATAAATATAATTAGATTAATCTGATAACTGTGTCAACACTTAATGAGTAACCATTATAATTTTACATAGTAACCATGTCATCGACATTAATCGATAACTAATATAATGTTAAATAAAGAACCAAATCGGCATTAGTCGAGAACCAAGTCATCATTTTTCAATAACCAAGTCAACGATTAAGAAGTAATATTATGCCTTAACCATTATAATTTTACGCAAAGAATCAATCTAAGCAATAATCGTTAACCATTATAATGTTACACAATAACTAAGTCAAAGATTAATCATAACAATTTAATGTTACAAAGTAACCAAGATATCATTAGACAGTAACCAATACATCATTAGACAGTATAATATTACACAGTAACCAAGACAACATTACACAGTAACAACCGATTGCAGGAAGGTAACCAATGTATTTGATGAGTAACCATTAATATAAAAAAAATCAGTAGAACTCATATAAAAATTAAAGCAATCAAATAAACATTATTCAGCAACTAAATACATAATAAACAGTAACCAATTTATATCTATTTAGTAACCATAATATAAAACATATTAATGACCATTCAAAACATTCAGTATTCTTAATCTGTGATCATTTTAAGTGTGAAAAACTTAAGAAAGGTAATCAATATAGGAATTCGTAGTAACCATAGGTAAATACATGCATACGAATTTTAAACTCACATACCTCCGTATTCAGATTTGTATCGAAGTTGTTGGGATCTTGTATTCAACAATCACTGCAGTACGATTGTTTTTTGTTACTGAATTTGAAGTTGCTGTTGATTTTGTATCTTTATTCTGCGATCTCGAGAGTCTTGTTGCATTGCAAAAGGTTTCGTTTTCTCCGATCTCGAGTTGCGCTTGGCTGCAAAAAAGATTTCATCTTCTCCGATCTTAGAGTTAACGGCTTGTGCATTTGCAAAGGTTTCGTCTTCTCCCGATCTCGGAGGTGTGTCATGACGAAAGATTTGAATTTCGATCGCTTGAATCTCGATTCTTGAATTTTGGATCTCGATTGCTTGAATTTAGGAGCGGTTAGTTGTAAATAGGAAAAGTGTGTGGCAGCGTATATATCGTGATTTTAGCAACTTTATCTTGTGTTGTTTTATTTTTGTAATTATATTTTGTGTGTTTTATTTTTGTAATTACTTTCTAAATGTTGTATATTAGTGTTAAGGACCCTTTTAATAATCTTCTGCCTAAGCCTAGATATATAATTATTTAAATAATGGCCCAATACTCCAAAAGTCCAAATAAATATTACCCAATAGGCCCAAACATTTATGGCCCAACATCCATCTTGAGGACTTGAGGACAAACATGTCATGTTCACCATCTATAGGATGAACACGTTTTGTTCACCATCTATTGGATGAAGCTTTGCACTGCCACAATCTTCTTCTTTTCTTGATCCTTTTAAAAAAATTAATAAAAAATATTATTTTTAAAAAAAGGTCAATCACAAAAATAACTAATGAATAGCACTAATAATCTTCAAAACTATGATTGAAGTGAAAAAAGTCTCAAAAATGTCTAACCTAAATATATCAAAGTTATAAACTAATCCCTCCGTCCCCCAAAAAAGATGAACAAAATACAATTTGCACACATATTAAGAAAAACAAGAGTAGAGAAAAGAGAATAATTTTTTTTTAAAATTTATCCTTAGTGGCTTAACAGGATTACATAAAGCGATAAATACTTTTATTTTTTTTCTATTAATAGATCTCACTAAATAACATATGTACCATTCACTATATATATTTTATTACCTTTTTTGAAACAAAAAAAAATATACATTTAGCCATTCTTTATGGGGACGGAGGGAATAGTACATTTCATCTAAAACTCTTTCATCTCATTAGAACAATAAAATATATCATATTCAATTTTAATTTTTTGAAGTTAACTTAAAATATTTTAATATAAATATGTGTCTGATTATCTCCTACCTACTTCATCAGCAGTCGAAAAGTAGATTAGCAGATTTGCAGCTCAAATGAAAGCTACAAAACAGATTCATTTAAATTTTAAAATTAAGAATAAAAAATATATATTTTTGTCTCTTCTAAATATAACTATTCTATTAATCTGCCCCATTTAAGTTTATTAAATTACATATATATATATATATATATATATATATATATATAGTCGGGGATCATATAAGGACTCCCTTACTTTGTTAAAATACTGGACTTTTTTTTTAGTTTTTTTTTTTAAATAACTAAATTTTTTTTTTAATATTTTATGGAATTAAAATTTTTTCATAATACAATGTTTTGGATGTGATTTGGATACGTATAATAAAAGCAGTGCATGCGATGCAATAAACTGTACTGCTTTTTTTTTGGTATAGGTATTCAAATCACATTCAAAAAATATATTATGAAAAAATATCGATTCCATAAAATATTAAATTTTTTTTTGTTTTAGAAAAAAACAAAAAAAAGGTCCGAATTTTAACAAAGTAAGTAAGTCTCTCACTGACGATTACGTATATGGAGTCGAGAATCGGTAAGGACTCACTTCTTTTTTAAAATCTTGAACTTTTTTTTGGTTTTTTTTAAATAACTAAAAAATTAATATTTATGGAATTGAAATTTTTTCATAATACTGATATTTTGGATGTGATTTGGATCGTTATAACAAAATAGAGTGCATGCGATGCAATGCACTGTACCTATTTTTTGGTATAGATATTGAAATCACGCCTAAAACATTATATTATAAAAAAATATCGGTTCCATAAAATATTAAATATTTTTTTAGTTGTTTTAAAAAAAAAAAAAAAAATCAAATATTTAACAAAGTAAGAATCTCACTGTCGATTACGTATATAGATTAGGGATCGGTAAGAACTCTTACTTTTGTTAAAATGCGGATTTTTTTTTGGTTTTTTTTATTTATTTTTTTAAAATAACTAAAAAAAAGTTTAATATTTAATGGAATTGAAATTTTTTCATAATATAATGTTTTAGATGTGATTTGGATACGATATAACAAAATAGGTTTTATGCGATGCATGCGCGGTATTATCTACCATATTTTTGGTATGTGTATTCAAATCACGCCCAAAATATTATATTATGGAAAAATATCGATTCATAAAATATTAAATATTTTTTAGTTGTTTTAAAAAAAAAAAAAAAAAAAGTCCGCATTTTAACAAAAGTAAAAGTCTCCTCACCGATTACTCAGATATGAATCGAGGATCGGTAAGAATTCCATACGTTGTTAAAATGCGGACTTTTTTTGGTTTTTTTTAAATAACTAAAAAAGTTTAATATTTATGGAATTGAAATTTTTTCATAATCTGATGTTTTGAATTTGATTTGGATACGTATAACAAAATAGAGTGCATGCGATGCATGAAGACTGTGTCTGCTACAATTTTTCAGTATGGGTATTCAAATCACGCCTAAAACATTATATTATGGAAAAATATCGATTCATAAAATATTAAATATTTTTAAAAAAAAAAAATCGCATTTTAACAAAGTAAAAGTCCTCACCGATCGGTTACAGATATGGAGTCGAGGATCGGGTAAGAGACTCCACTTATTTTGTTAAAATGCGGACTTTTTATTTGATTTTTTGATTTTTTTTTAAAATAACTAAAAAAAAAAGTTTAATATTTTATGGAATTAAATTTTTTTCATAATACAATATTTTGGATGTGATTTTAAATTTGGATACGTATAACAAAATAGAGTGCATGCGATGCATGCGGTATCATTTATTTTTTGGTATAGGTATTCAAATCACGCACAAAACATTATATTATGAAAAAATAACAGTTTCATAAAATATTAAATATATTTTTTTAGTTGTTTTTTTAAAAAAAATATGGTCCGCATTTTAACAAATTAAGAGAGTCTCACACCGATCGGCTTCATATATTATAGGTCGAGGATCGAGCGAGACTTTACTTTACTTTATTAAAATGCGGACTTTTTTTTTGTTTTTTTTAAATAACTAAAAAAAAAGTTTAATATTTTATGTAATTAAAATTTTTTCATATCTGATATTTTGGATGTGATTTGGATCGTATAACAAAAGCAGTGCATGCGATTGCATGCGGACCGTACCCACTATTTTTTGGTATAGGTATTCAAAAAATTCCAAAATATTATATTATGGAAAAATATCGATTCCCATAAAATATTAAATTTTTTTAGTTGTTTTAAAAAAATAAAAAAACAAAAAAAGTCGCATTTTAACAAAAAGTAAGTCTCGCTTTGATCGTTACGGCTATATATATCGGGGAGGCGGAGTGAGGACTCACTTACTTTGTTAAAATCGCGGACTTTTTTTTTGTTTTTTTAAATAACTAAATTTTTTTTTAATATTTTATGAAATTAAATTTTTTCATAATCTGATATTTTGGATGTGATTTGGATCATTATAACAAAGCAAGTTTATGCGATGCATGCGGTGTCCATTTTTTTCTTATAGGTATTCAAATCACGCCTGTACATTATATTATGAAAAATAATGATTCATAAAATATTATATATTTTATTTTATTTGTTTTTAAAAAAAAAAAAAAATATGGTCGCATTTTAACAAAGTAAAGAAATCCGCTGACTGACTGGATTCATATATTGGGTCGGGATCGGTAAGGACTCCACTTACTTTGTTAAAATCTGATTTTTTTTTTAAATAACTAAAAAAAGTTTAATATTTTATGGAATTGAAATTTTTTCATATCTGATATTTTGGATGTGATTTGGATCGTTATAACAAAGCAGATCCATGCGATGCATGCAGTGCTCACCACCATTTTTGTATAGGTATTCAAATCACGTAAAAATATTATATGATGGAAAAATATCGATTCCATAAAATATTAAATATTTTGTTTAGTTGTTTTAAATAAAAAATATATAAAAAAAATCGACATTTTAAAAAAGTAAAGGAGTCCTCACGATCGGCTACAGATATGGCTCGAATCGGGTAAGACTTTTTACTTTGTTAAAATCTGCGACTTTTTTTTTTTGGGTTTTTTTTAAATAACTAAAAAAAGTTTAATATTTTATGGAATTAAAATTTTTTCATGTCTGATGTTTTGGATGTGATTTGGATCATTATAACAAAGCAGTCTTTCACGATGCATGCGGTATCTGCACGATTTTGGTATAGGTATTCAAATCACGCCTATAAAATATTATATTATGGAAAAATATCGATTCATAAAATATTAAATATTTTTTTTAGTTATTTTAAAAAAAAAATCTGCATTTTAATAAAGTAAGGAGTCCTCACCGACTCGGTTCTATATATAGGTCGAGATCGGTGGACTCTCTTTACTTTGTTAAAATCTGGACTTTTTGTTTTGATTTTTTTGGTTTTTTTAAATAACTAAAAAAAAGTTTAATATTTTATGGAATTGAAATTTTTTATAATACAATGTTTTGGATGTGATTTGGATACGTATAACAAAAGCAATTACATACACATGTCTGTCTTATTGTACCACCATTTTTTGGTATAGGTATTTAAATCACGCCCAAAATATTATATTATGGAAAAATATCAGTTCTATAAAATATTAAAAAAAAAATTTAGTTGTTTTAAAAATAAAAAAAAAAAAAAGTCCGCATTTTAACAAAGTAAGGGATATCGGTTACATATATGGGTCGAGGGATCGGTGGGACTCACTTATTTTGTTAAAATCTGACTTTTTTTTGGTTTTTTTTTTTAAATAACTAAAAAAAGTTTAATATTTTATGAAATTAAAATTTTTTCATAATACAATGTTTTGGATGTGATTTGGATCATTATAACAAAGCAGTGCATGCGATGCATGCGCATCGTACCACCATTTTTGGTATAGGTATTCAAATCACGCCTAAAACATTATATTATGGAAAAATATCGATTCCATAAAATATTAAATATTTTTTTAGTTGTTTTAAAAAACAATAAAAAAAAAATCGCGCATTTAACAAAAGAAGAGAAGTATTCTCACCGATCGATTACATATATATATATATAAACTCAGCATAAGATCCTGCTTATGCTGCCCATTGCCCAAGCATAGGTTCGCCGGTCTAAATGGACAAGAGTTGTGATCGAGTTTAACCTTTAATCGACGGATTCTTATTGAATAGACTCCTTGAATGTAAGAGTTCGGACATTGTAAAAAACCATTCTTTTGAGAAGTAGCAAAAGGCAAAAACTGACCCCAACTCCCAAGTATTTTATGAGATGCTCAAATAATTTCAAGTTATGTCAATCAAGTTGTTTAGTTTGACTATAATATAAAATAACACATTATTTTAAAGTTTTTATTGCAATTTCATCATGATATTATCCCTATTTAACCAAAACGCAACAAATTTAAGAATAAATATATCGTTAAAAATTTCAAATGATGCAACTTATCAAAGGGATGAATTATTAAGGAAACGATATTTTGACATCTATTTTTAATATCCAATCTCACCTATATTTTCACAATGTTCAATGTCACACCTACTCCACTAATAAAATAATACTCTTGATTATGTAATATGCGAGTTTCACAAGGTACATTGTTGCATGCACTCCATATGTAATAGAAAATTTATGGGACTCGATACTTTCATTTGTGAAAATAACAGCATCCCAATACATTGATAAGCCCATTCCAGAACAAGGAAAAAACCTGACTGGACCAGGAAAATATAATGAAATCTGATAAAACTCATCAAACTTCTTTTTTCATTTCTTTTTCTCGATGCTTAATAAACTGAATATGGTGCCTGTCATATTTCAGTGATAAAATTTGAAACGTTTGCAGAAGCTTTACATGTAGTAATACATTCGATAGTAATTTGAATGAAAAGCTTCTGAGAAACTGTCTTCAAGCTCTACTAATTCACATCCTGTAACTACTGTATCCTCCTAAATTAGATGATCCATAGCGTCCATATTGTTGCCCATACTGTTGATCATACTGTTGAGCTCCATAGGAAGATGATGGATAAGTGGTAGTGTAGGATGACCTCGAATCTGGTTCAATGTTTCCATAACTGCTTGGAGCAACTTCTTTGTGGCTGTTTACACATTCCTACAAGAAAGTAAATAATAAATTAATAAACTTATTGTCTTTCTTTCAAATCCACATATATTCCTTCTCTAACTAAGAAGCTTGCTCCTTGAGTTTAGATATTATCATATTAGAGATACCATCAAAACCCCAACTAAATTAACAGAAACATCAGCAAAACCCCAAGTTTTCCAAATACAAATATCTAATAAAACCTTTCTTTCTTGCAATAGTACTGATCTGTCATTTAGCGAAAAAGATAGTATTGGTCTCTCTCCTTTTGTCTTTTTTAAATTACTCCCTATAATATTAATATAACAACTAAGATAAATTTAAACAACTAATTTTTAACAAAGATAGTATTGATTGAAAAAATAAATAATACTGTAATATCTTCTTACCTGAATAAGTTGCTGAGCAGCCTGAACTTGTGATGAGGTCCCTTTGATTTCCACAGTGATTTCATCTGGTAGGCCTCTGCTTTCTTGCACAGTGAGGATAGCACCACTAGTACGTCGAATGTATGCAATATTTGACCCTCCAACCCCGATGATATCCTCAGCATACGTGAGTGGTATTTGCATTGTTTGTGCCATCTAGAAATGATAAAAGTCAACAGGTAGGTGATGTACCAAAATATATAAGAAAGTAAATTACAAACTTGAAATCTACCAAACTAAAAGTTTCACCACCTCCTGCCCCTTTTTTCTTATTGCTGCCCTATCAAACTTCATTTGCTATGTTCTTTTTTCCAATAAGCTAATTCTGGTGTCCCAGCACTAGAGAATGTAGCAATTATTTAAACTCCAGTACCAATGTGAGAGTCTACTTCTAAATAATAACTCAATCTAAATAACAATAAAGATATAAATTAATGCTACTTTATCGTATTTTCATCACGGGTAAATTTGGGATATTCTATTATTTTTTAATCTACCTTTAGAGTATAACCCTTATTTTGGAACGCAGTGAGTATGTTAAAAAAGTAGAAAGATATGAGAATATATGACAATTAGAATATAGCAACACAATCTCTTACAATATTAAATAAGGAATAGGCAAGTGATGCAATTTTTAGAAATTCATGGTTGGTAAACCCACATAAGAAGCTATCTGCCTTAATTTTCCAACTCCAAAGCATGGAGGCAGCATAATCCATGTCACTAAATACAGACTAGAATCTAGTTATACAGGTCCATCTGAATCGAAAGTTTTTGGTTTAAAGAATTATAGGAGAGGTACCAGCAAGAATTTGCTACTTAACATAATATGACACTACAAAAAATCAAAATAGGTAGTAAATGATAATTCAGTATGAAATTTAGTTCAAAACAAACCCATAGGAACAAGAAATGTGTTTTCAGGGAAGGGCTTAACACAATATAGGAGTTTTGTTTCTTTTCTTTTTTTTATTTTTTAAACACAATATAGGAGATTTGTGCAACTTAACAAATGACAGTAGAGAAAGAGGAGTTCAATAATAAGTTTTTTATAAGCTTACCACATTAGTCATTACCCATACACGTGTACTATTTAGCATTTTTAATAGAAAACAATAACATAAAGGCTCCCAGATTTGTACAACTAATAGAGAATGACATTAGAAAGAAAATAGTTCACTCATAAGGTCTTCATAAGCTTACAACATTAATTTCTTACCACATCACCAATACCCGTTTACTCTTTACATTTTTTGGCTCCGTCAGAGATAAGAATCTATTATGTTGTACTTTCAGCATTAAAACTGTGTTATAAACACTGTCTAAACAAGAAATTTCATGTCTTCTAAGCCAACCACTTCATTATACTCCAAGTATTCTTATTTTTCTTTAATATAATTATAACTATAATTTTTAATTTTTCTGCACTCCTAATTTTGACATAAAAATTGGGAGAAATAACATGCATTCTAACCACAGTTTTGTGGAAATTCATATATATGAAATAATTAATTAGTAAATAAATTAACTGCTGAAACCACCAAACCTGAGTTACAATAGGACCGCCAGCACGTCCACGGCCAGAAGAACGCATTCCTGGAAGTCCAGTATCATGTCCATAAAATGAAAGTCCAGACGAAGAGAGTTGGGAGTCCAGATTGCTTTCACGGTCCAGATACAGAGAGTCCCTCTTCAGTGAAAGAGAATAATCACTACCTATTCCAGTTTGTGAAGCAGTGGGCAGCATTGGCTTGTCCGCCCTAGTCTCTACCTGGCGATCTTGTGAGACCGTTGAACTATACTGTAATGTAAAGTAGTGCAATCTTAAAAATAGATTTTTTAAAAGGTGGAGTAGCACAATCTTCATTACAGTGCCGTAACTATGAAATATAGAAGCTAACAGATAATAACTTACGCTCTTTTCAAATAGGGGAAGAACGCTATGATCCACCAAAAATTTCCTAAGGTGTCCCACGACAGCTTCAAGAGCTTTAAGAACCTTGAGAGCCTCTCCTTGCAACTCCACAACCCTCTCATCTGGGTTGCCATAAGTTGAATCGTCTGCCAAAAGAAATATAAATATCAGATGCTTTGTTCTTCAGTGATGAAAATTATTTTTACTATCAAAAAGATAAGAAACAAGAAACAGAGAGAGGAGGGAGAACGAAACATTTAGTAATTTATCCTCAATTTGATCAGGAAGAAAGCAGTGTTCGCCTAGACGGCCGCCTTAGCTCCCACCTAGGTGCTAGGCCCCCTTGGCGCCTCGCCAAGGTCAAAAAATTCATCTAAAAATTAGACAGGGCTTAAGCAGGAAAGGAGTGACCTAGGTGGAAAGTTTTTTTTTTAATAACTACCCAAACTTGATATACTTATTTTTTTAATAATTTACATATTCATAATGCAGGTTCTAGCATATCAAATCACAACAAAAAATGAAATCAAATTAAAATGAATAATTTTATTATGATCAAGTTAATTTTATTATATTCATAAGGCGTGCGCCTCGTGGCGAGGCAGGTGTAAACTGTAGTGAGGCTTACGCCTCACAGAGAAATAGAGAGGCTTGGGCTTTATTCAGTTGAGACTTACAGCCTTGCACCTAGAGGTGTATCGAGGCTTACGCCTTAACTTCAATTCTTCTTCTTCTTCTTCTTGGTGACAGGTTCAGTTCTTCTTCTTCTCTTTCTCTCTCTTCGTGTCTCTGTTTCTTCTCTTTATTCGTCTCTCAGTTTTTGGAAAAGGAAAGGAAAGTAGTATCAAGTATCAGATCTACCGTTTGAGTAAATATCTTATGGATAATTACAGTTAGGTATCTCATAATCTTTATAAATTTTTAGTTTAGTCCCAAAAGTTTTCTTAAATTTCAAAATAGCCCTTAAAATTTTACATATCAGCCCCTATAGTTTCATTTTCTTTCATTTCAATCCCTGAAGTTTCAAAACTTTCAGTTCAGTCCCTATTTGTTTATATTTCCTGCACTTAAGTCCCTAGAGCGAGAAAAAAAAAACATTTCTTGTGTTGATAACTCGACGGAGTCGAGTGTTGATAACTGAATCTTTTTCTCTAAATTATTCATCACCACAAAATTTATATATATTCAATATTTATCAATAACATAAGTTTTCAAATCGAGGCTTCCTTATTCATTTATGCCTCGCCTTTGTCCTAAAAAAAGCGTTTGCACTAGCTTTTAGCTTTTTCGAACATTGAATGATGATACATTTGTAATAATTTAGTTTAATTCAATATAATTCTTAAATTATGTTTAATTTATTAAGTTTTAATATTTTATTGAATTCCTGAAATTTTAAAGTATTATTTAATAGCAATCTTGTTTATGAATAAAAATACATTAAAGATATGTGTTTGAACTTTTAAGCAAAAGTCTTTATTATTTTTATTATATATTGTTTTGCTTTATATTATTATTTTATTTGGATAAATGTAATATAAAATATTAAAATTGGCTTAAAATAAAAAATCTCGCCTAGGCCCTCGGCCGCACGCCTAGTGCCTTTTAGAACATTGGAAGAAAGTCCCCCAAGTCATTGGTCTTGTCTAACCAATACCTAGTTCTCAATCTTCTCTTTTGCTACGAGCATGGAAAAGAACAATAGAAAGCGATCACAGCACCAAAGTTAACTTCAATAAAACTTCCATGTGCTTGCATTTCCATCCACTACATGTGCATGCACGCACTTAATCTGGACACCCTTTTCCTAAAACAGATCCCCAACTAACAGGAAACTACATACAATTAACCAAAGTCCACCATACCATGGACACACCTTTATTTTATCTTTGACAAGTACCCTGGGCACACTTTCTCCATGAGATTAAAATATAGTTCAAGCAGACAAAAAGAAATATATCCACTAAACATTAGTAGTTGTGTGATACATAAACGGATTTTGTATGATATATATACTTGTTGAGCTTTATCTTAAGTAGTCAGTCCACAAATACCATTGTGCATAGTCAGGTGCTTATTGTGTGTGCTTCATTTCTCTTCAACTTAATTGAACATCATAGATTAAATTATCCATGCAATGTCCTGGTAGTTTATATTTATATTTTTGTTATTTGTCAGGTTTAAAGTATTTATATTGGAACATTCTTACGTCCTTCTCCGCGTCTAATTCTTGCATAATAACCAAGATTGACCATCTGAAAGAACTAAGAAGTACTGAAGATTCAAGAAAGGCAGAGGGCTTTAAAATGACATTTACAGAAGAAATCTAGATGACAGAGCACATGAACAAGAAGTCACACATGAGAGAGTTGAGCTACACTCACCTCAACTGGTGAGTTTGGACTGCTACACCATTAGGAGAGAAGGATGACTTTTTGACATATAATCCACCTAGTGAGTCAACACATCCACCTGACTCTAACTAAAAACATCAGATACCACAATGCCACCAAGACTTGTTCACGATGGAAAAGAAAAGGAAATCGGAACTAAATTTGGGGGAAATGGAGGTTTCCAAACCAGGACAGACACCTTACTGGAATTGTATATACAGTAACAGGAGACAATTTACCTGGTGATCTACGTACAAGTAAATTATTTTTCAAAAAGTATTGTTCTCACCAAGTAGTTGTTTGAATTTTTGTTTTTCTTCCTTGGTACTTGTTAAATTTTTTCTTTCAAAAAGCTTTAGCTTCACAGACAAGGATTTCCAGCATTTGTGATTCATGAATAGTTTGTTTTGTAATTCAACCTAAAACATTCCCAAGGAAAGAAATAGATGGCTTAGCTTCCCTAATTCAAATATATACTAAATGTTTTCCATGTTTGATAGTATCTCAATGCTGCATAATGCATATAAATGGTTGATCTACCATAGAAGTACATGCCAAATAAAAACAGCAATATCACTTATGGTGCACAAAGCAACAATTAAGTTGTCTTGTCTAGTTTGAAACAATTGAAACATACCACTTGAGAGAACCCGGACGGATGCACCTGTGCTCTCTTGTATTGACTTGATTAAAGAGCCTTGTTTTCCAATTAGATTAATGGCTTGTGTGGATGCCACCAATAACCGGATTGAACAAAATGCAACTGCGGCAGCTCCAGATGCTTTTGCATCTTCTTCACTCTCAAGTAATCCATTTACACGTTTGGAAATTCTCATTATCGCATCCATTGCAGGGGATAATGATACCTCTGGTTCTTCCTTTCCAGATATTAAGACCTAAAATTTGCAAAGGGTTAATAAAAAACTTGGATATTACAAAAACCATAGTACAATATAGAATAGATTATTTTTATTATAAAAATAAATAAATAAAGACTGAATCTACTTGTAAGGAAAATATAGAACATCAACCAAAAGAATCAATAGAAAAATAACAAAAAGCACTAGCCAGAATATTAACAATGAGTCCTTACAGCATCAATTTACTACTTCCCAGCAATATTAAATGAGATGAAAGATCAGCTTATTAATACACAAAACAAAACAAAAATATCAACAAGTTTAATTTATGGTAATATCTTCTTTCTGAATAAGAGCTTCAAACTTCAAACATGTAGATGGGCATAAATAGAATAATAATTTTTCCAATTAGTATTTTCTTCTTTGTCTCCATTTTTTTCTACAATTTGGGGAAAAAAAATAAAATATAAAATACTATTCTGCTCCAACTAATTTAGCACCCATCATAAACTAGCAAGTGCCAAATAGTAATAAAAGGTTGATTCTTTCTTCCCAGTCCATTCCTTCTCAAATAAAATCCTTGTTTATTAATAGTTACCAACATATCTTATTCTTAACAAGAGCTTCAAACACATAAACAGTCATTTATGAAATAAAAAAAATCAAATTAGTACTTTATTTTGACAAATTGGAATAAAAAGAATAGAACCTTTCTGCTCCAATTATTCCTCTTTCTCATAAACTGCCAAGTGCCTAGTAAGAAAAGGTTGAAACTTTCCTTCTCCTCTCATGTTTCAATACACACACCCCTACCAAATGGGTTTTTCTCTTTTGCTTCTTTTTGCTCTCTCAGCTATGTTATTTATCTTTCTTGAACTCCCAATTACCAAACAGAGTGTAAGGACATCACATACTCTTCTTTTTGATAAGATAAGAACACCACTTGCCTCATATTTTTTTATGTAAGAACTTCACAAACCTGATTTTTAAAACTTACAAACACTGTACAGAAGTCTTAAATTCTCTAATTATTCTCACGTATCCTATAACTCAAATAGGCCCATACCCAAAAAAAAAACCCAAAACTATTGATCAAGAGAGAGAAAAGAAAATTACTTTCCATTATACCAAAAGTCAAGCATACATAAAAAAAATTAAAAACAGAAAACCTAGAAACGGGATATAATAGATAAAGTGAGGGAAGAACTGACAATGCGGTCGGGAGAGCCAACGGGGCCATCGAGGACTCGAACGCGGGCACGGGTCTCCTCGCACAACTTCTTAATGAGATCTCCCTTTCGGCCAATAATGCTTCCGACCTTGAGCACCGGCACTATTAGTCGAAACACGCAGTCCCCGGGCCATCCTGGCCACTTATTTTCCGCCGATTCCGTTGTAGCTTCCGTCGCCGTAGCAGCAATTTCCTCTGGAACCGACTCGGTGGGTTGAGGATTCTCAACTGCTGGGTCATGCTCGGTAGTCTCAGTGGCGGTGGGAGACGTGGTCTTTGTGCCAGGTGCGTCGTAAGGCTCCGTTTGTGGTTCGGGTTTTAGTGTTTCTAAGGAACCATTGACGGTAGTAGGTACGGTGGAAGCCATTAGAGAGAGGAATAGAGGGAGAAAGGGTTTCTATGGAGGAGCTGACTATTGCGGGTTTTAGCGCACACGGTGAAACGCTAGTATACTCTCTAGGGCTAATGGATAGGTAATGAATTTTTATTTTAACACCCTCATTTATTTTTTTAAGGGGTATCACTACATTTATTTATTTATTTTAATTTTTAATTGCAGGACATCATTACGTGAGTACAAATGAATTAGATGCCGAAATTAATTGTCACATTAATTTTATATTGCATGTGACTATGTGAACCATTATCGTGAAAATGATAAATAAACTATTATTATGTAAATTTCTTTTTTTTTTATTTTTTTTATATATTAATATAATATTTAATATTAATATAAATTTATCGTCTTATATAATAACATTCATTAAATAAACGTTTTTAAATTATAATATAAATTTAAAATTTTTTATTTATTGCTATATTTCTTTGAAAGTCTTCTTACTTTATTTTATTTTATTTCTCACTTTTTTTATAAATTATCTAATGCATCAACTATTTCTCTTTCCTTGCAAAATTTTAGTCATTCTTCAAATCATAACTAATTATAAAACTAAAAAAATTAAAAGACGGCCACGTGTTAATACGTATTAGTATATTTTAAAATGATAAATATATAGTTAAAATTTTAATATTATAAAATATATTTATTTATTTAATGTATAATACGTTACATATCTTATCTTGATATTAATATTTTTCTTATAATTTCAAATAAAAATATATATTATCACGAAATTTATCGATTATTTGTAAATTGTAACAAATATTTATAAAAGTTTGAAAGTTAGAATATGACAAATAATGCGATAAAAAAATTATATTCTTAAATGTATTGTATTTAATGTAGAGCTTACAGTGTGTTTTTTTTTCTTTCACACTAAAATATAGCACCGAGCAATTATTAATTTTTATTTTAATGAGGACCGATTAATTTATTTTAAGATATTTTAAATTAACTTTTCAAATATACGAGTTATTATCCATTTTATATAGTCATTATTATTATTTTATTATATAATAAAGAAAACAACCATTTACGTGAATTGAGTAATTTTAATTTGTCACATAGACCTAATAAATGAATTATTATCATATTTTTAGTTGTTTTTTTAAAAAAACTCTAAAATCACTATGCAGAAAAGAAAAAAAAATATATATATATATATAATATTATAAAAGGTATTATTCGATATAAATTATGTGGGATAAAATTAAAATTTATAAATTTAGAAGACTTAATAATAAAAAAAATTATGACGCCCCCAAAATAGGTATATCACCCATCTTAAGTCGCCAAATACATGGTACTAAATTTAAATACAACTTGATTATACAACAGTCGTGTAAAATACGATATAACATAAATTGAGAGTTTTAATAAGAATATTATCATCTAGACAATATTCACACTCAAAGGAGTCCTCATTACATTTATTGTCACACTATTTAACAGAATAGTGAGGACTACTAATACTATCATCCGGACCATCACTCCATTCCCCACTAAAATTCCATCGTTCTCATTTCCTGAAGAGAATAGTGAAAGAAAGGGTGAGCTCAACTAGCCCAGTAAGAAATATTATAACTAAGATAATGCAGAATAAATTATCATTAGTCTTCACAATCTTAAACTGATAAAATACAATAGACATCAAGTTTAACTGCAGCGGAACATGTAATCCATTAAAAGAGTCAAGTAAAGAATAAAATCTACTATCTTTTATGATTTAAAAATGTTTTCATCACTTTTATCGCTGAGACTCAGCTTAATAAATAATCTACATCATCCCTGCACTACGGCCAAGGATATTCATTAGGGTCACAACCACAAATTATCCATGCACTAAGGCCAATGATATTTGTGTATTCATCAATGGTCATGATCATGCCAACAACTGTCCATCAATGCACTTCGGGCCAATGAGGACTTTTACCACATCATTTGTAACATTACGGTCATGATTACACCGAATAATCCCTGGTCATAATCATATCAAGTTCATCCATGCACTACAGGCCACATATGACTTTTCAAAAATAATACAAACATGAGGATGATGACAATGATATAAGAATTCAATAAAACAAGTTCAAGAATTAATTTATTCAGGAACTAATAACGTCCAAATTGCCAACATGACACTTCTTTGTAAAGTAAAATTCAAGAATGCTCAGAAGAATATTTTCATGAAAAGATCTTTGGATGAAGCCAAAATATCAAGAATATTCCACTAATTTCATGGAGTGTAAAAGTCAAAACTTTAACCAACCGAGTATAATAAAGAATGGAATAACAAAAGAAATCACCATGCATGCGGTGCCCATGTATTGAGTTATTCCGTCGAATAATAAATAACGGAACCGGTCGAGCGTAATACGCATTGGCAAGCGATATTCCAACGAATAATAAAGAATGAAATAACAACAGAAATCACCATGCATGCGGTACTTCGCATAGACAAGTTATTGCAACAGAATACTAAATAACGGAACCAGGTCAGGTGAAATTCACACCAACAGGATGTTCTAACAGAATAATAAAGACGGAACCAGGTCCGACGTAAAGCACAGACAGGATATTCCAACAGAATAATAAAGACGGAACCAGGTCCGGCGTAAACGCATAGACAAGATATTCCAAAGAATAATAAAGAATGGAATACGTAAGAATTTCACCAAGTATAGGGTAGCAATTTATACAAGTTATTCCAATGTAATAATAAAGATGGAATAACGAAAGTTCTCTTCATGAATACAAAAAAAATAATACCCTCTACCGTAAAATAAACTTGATATCGGAGTAGTGAAGTAGTAGAATACTTTTCTTCTTTCTCTCTATAGTTTCTCTCTCTAGAGTTTCAGTGAATTCGTAAGAAATAACGAAGGAATGAGCTTCTATTTATAGAAGAATGGAATGAATAGTAACCAATTCATGAACGGTCCAGATTGATTTATTTTAATCGGACGATCCATATTTAAAGCAAAATCTTTTAAATAAAATATAATATATTTTATTTATAATCTAATAAAATAAATAATTTTTAAAAAGATTTTACTATGCAAATACTATGCAGGTACTATGCAAAATAAAATATAATATATTCTAATTATTGTCTAATAAAACAGATAACTTTATAAAAGTATTCTGTTTTATATAAAAAGTTTTTCTGTTTTATTACGTTGATAATACAAATAAAACAAAATTTCATCATCATTATTATTATTTCCACTATTAATCGACCAGGTCGTTCCCAGGAAAGAGGGGGCTTTCCAATAAGGATTTCTCCCTATTGGCACGCAATTAGGTGACCAAACCTCTCCTTGACAGAACTTCTAGACATTGTTAATAATGCAAATGTGACGCCCCCAAAATAGGTCCATTCCATCCAACCCATTCTGAGTCGCCAAATACATGGTATAGAAACAACTACAACTTCATTATTACAATTGTCGTGCAAAATACGACAACACTTATGCTGTAAGTTTAAATACAAATATTGTCTTCTAGACAATATCTATACCCAAATAAAGTCCTCATACAATTATTGATACACTGTATTATAAAATGGTGAGGACTACTAAAACAACTGTTTTGAACCATCACTCCACACCCCAACTAGTTCCCGCTATATTCTCGCCTCTTGAGAAGAAAAATGGAACAAAAAGGAAAAGGGTGAGCTCAACTAGCCCAATAAAGAATATTATGACTAAGATAATGTACAACAAATTATCCTTAGTCTTCAACAGGAAAAAATCTGATAGAATACAATAGACAACAAGTTTTAGATCAACAACTGCAGCGGAAACAATAATTCTTTAGAGGAGTTAAGTAGATAATGAAATCTACTAACATCTATGAATTTAAAAATCCATTATCAATATTTTATTCCTGTAACATCAATCATTATATATCTCAAATCAAATATTCATCTTTGCACTACAGGCCAAAGATGACAGTCGATCATCTTCATCTCAACACCTGTTCATCTTTGCACTACGGACCAAAGATATTCATCAATTGGTCATGTTCATCTCAACACCTGTTCATCTTTGCACTACGGGCCAAAGATATTCATAAGAAAATCAACCATCTTTGCACTACTGTGCAAAAGATATTCAAGAATGTCATCATTTAGATATGAGGATGATGAAAATTATTTTTTAAAAAACGAATCCAGTGAAACAAAATAACAAATATTAAGGATTCGTACTTTAATCAATCCGAGTTCAAAATACTTTTTTAATAATCATAGTGAAGTAAAATTCAAGAATGAAGACCAAAACATGGATACAATTAAAAGCTAGTATCCATAATAGATATCTTGGACACGAAAAAAATTTAATTTTTACATGAATAATGTCGATTCGTGAATAATGGTCGATACGTGAATAAGATCAGATATCGTGAATAAAACTCCAACACTAAAAAGGTAGAACTTTCACAAGAAAAATTATCATGCTTTGTGAATAGTACTCGTGAATAAGAATTCGTGAATAAGTAACTCATGAATAAGTAACACGTGAATAAGTGACTCATGAATAGTAACTTTCGTGAATAAGTAACTTCGTAAATAAGTAACTCATAAATAAGAAACTTTCGTGAATAGTAACTCATGAATAAGTAACTCAAGCGTGAAAAGATCAAAATTTCACAAGAAAAATCTTACCAATACTCCGGCATAATGATATTGAAAAAAATAATATCATTTTTTTAAAAAATAACATCCCTTACCTCGGAAAGACAATACTTCTGACTGAAATACTGGATATAATGCTGAAAGGAACTTGTACCGTATAACAACACTCAAAGTATCAAAATACTCACAAGAATACGCTCGATAATATAGAGAGAGAAGTAAAGAGAAAATTTCAGTTTCTGGTGTGATTTTCAATTTTAACATAAGCACCCTATTTATAGGAAAATACTTAGAACACCAAAACAAAAAATTAAATATAATAATATATTTATAACCAAATTTTCTTTAGCCCACCACATCAAAAACACATTTTCCACACAAATGCACCAAAAATGAAAAACATGTTTTAAAATAATTTTTGTTACAAAATCAATTCAGACTCAAGAATCTAGAACTTCAATAATTCATAATAAATAGCCCTTTATCAGAAAAATTTAAACCTCATGTCCTTTCCATAGGAAATTTAATTCTCTACAACTTTGCAGAAGAAAGTTTTTCCAAATTCCAAACAGAAAAATGACCGAAATCCACATACGGACAATTTTTTAGTCTATAATCAAATTTCAGTCAAAAATTGTGTCCACCAACACATAAAACATGTGTTTATCATTTATTGAACAAAAATACTCTTCCTCCTCATATACTCATATATCCCACATTCATTGTAAAAATATCACCATTATTATATTATAATAATATAATAAAATATTTAAATGAATTATTTTATCAGAAAAAGATAAAATATTAATTTTCAACAATTGTCACATTAAAAATTTTCTCCATCTATATCCACATAAAATGAATACTTTCCTCATCATAAAAATTAATAATTAATTATTCACAAATAATATTACAGAATCACATTACTAACAACCAGGCAGTTCCCAGGAAAGAGGGGTCTTACGGTAAAGATTTCTCCTTACTGGCGCGCAATTAAATAACCTCTTCTTAGACAGAACTTTCTAGACATTGCCAATAATGTTGTCTAATAATATTATTCAGATAATATGAATTATTGTTCTGATAGTGAAAAATACTGTGTAGTGACAATTATTGAAACAACAGTAATCTAAAATATCAACGTAGCAATTATTGAATCAATAAAATAAAATATTGAACAATAATTACTGTAACAATTATTGAGTAATGTCTTCTTACGTAAGAATCAATAATTGATGCAATCTGAGTATCTTCTTTGTCTGACAACGCCGTATTCTTGTGTTTTAACCACTGGGTATTCCAACAAAGATTATAAAGAATAACTACGCTAGCTTATTTATAAACAACTTATACTTGTCGTTTTCTTCATTCAATCGCTTTTCAGTTATGGGCCCACAATTTAGGTCGCTACTGTCATCGTACCAATATTCCCCGACGGCCAGTTAATGTTCCACGACCAAACGAATATTCTCCGACAACAATGAATATTTTATAACCACTTGCTTATTTGAAATATTTAGCATTTTACCCATAACTAACCGCATTAATCAAATCAACCTCTACTTATTTCAAAATAATAAATAAAAGAAATTCTATTTTATTTTAAAAAAAATCGGGTCTTCTGACAAAATAATAATATTAACAACTTCATCTCTCAATTATTGATTTAATAACATATAAAATATCGACAATAATTGAATCAAACCGAGTGACTTCTCACATAAGCATTAATAATCAATACTGGTGTAATACTTCTTATGTCAACCACGCCAGACATCGTTTCTTTTACTATCGAGTAGTTCAACAAGATGTCAGCGGTAAAAAACTTCCGTCGTTATTTTTATAAAAATATTTTTGTTGTTTTCTCAATCCGATAATAATTCTATTGTAGGGTCCACCAATGATTGTCTTAAATCTGAATATTCCATGACCAATCGAATATTATATAACAACTTGCGTACTTTGCAAAATTTATAAATATTACCCACAACTATAACATTATATCAAATTTAGTCCATAATATTCAAAAATGATATTTATAAAAAATTTATTTTTATTCATAAAAGTTAGGGTCTTACAAATTTAATATAAAAAAATAAAATAATAATATAACTAAATTTATAAGAGCAAAAGATAAAAAAAAATATGAAACAAATTGACCTATATTGTCAAGGTTCAGAGAGCCTCTTTATAATGAGA
This sequence comes from Panax ginseng, assembly GCA_020205605.1. Classification (NCBI taxonomy): domain Eukaryota; kingdom Viridiplantae; phylum Streptophyta; class Magnoliopsida; order Apiales; family Araliaceae; genus Panax; species Panax ginseng. The sequence goes on from CM035144.1 coordinate 130,116,156, forward strand.
GATGACATACTTATCATATTAAACACTTGTATTATATCCTCCGCTAATAGTTTTTATTTTTTATGTATTGATGGTTTAAATATTTTAAGTACATAACATATTGACTTTTTGAAAGTTATTTAGATATTTTTAAATTTAAAATTAATATAATTTTAATATATACGACAATAAATATTGTAAATTATAAATTATATAAAAAATTATAAAATTAATTATAATATTTTATTCTTTTTACAAAATTAATTATAAACTTATGTTTTGAAACGAGGGAGAGATATTGATATAGGTTTGTGACAAAAGTATATACTACTATTTCTCTAAAATTTTAAATTATATAATAATATAATATCATACTATTAATTAATTATTAATTAGCAAAATAGGTTACGTATGATAATTTTTTATTTAAAATAAATAATCAAATAAGGGAAGGAAAAAAAAGCTTGGAAAGGGATGCCTAGCAGACTATTTGTTGAATTAAAAGCAAGCTTATTTTACGAGTGAACGACTTAAATTGAAGGACGAGGCCCAATCTCCCGCCTTATAACTGGGCTTTTAAACTTTAATATTTCTCTTAAATAATTTAGTAAGCCCAAGAATGAAGTCCAGAAACAAGCTCCAGAGCCTACATAGCATAAAATTAAAACCCTTATAATTTTACTGCTTCTGCACTCAGCTTCACAAGCAGCCGAGGCAGACTCAGAGAGGCGAGAAAGAGAAATCGACAGGGGTAAGCATCTTTAAATTTCCATTTTCCTTGTAATCTGGTTTTATTCTGCAATCTTTTATTGCATATAGTACGTGTGTGTGTGTGTATATACACATCTGTATAAGTATTCATTTATCACTGGCGGTTTCTCTTTATAGATTTTGAACTTCTAGTCACAACATATACACATCTAAAATGTAAGTAGTTTTGCAGTGATTGATACGGTTTTTGTTGTTAGTTATGATCGGTACATTTTTTTCTTTTTTGTGGTGTGAATTCGTGATGTATCTAATATGGGTTTTAGTTTGTTCTCCTAGAACTAATGTTTTTTGTATGGTTTTGTTTACTGGGAGTTTGTGAGAATTTCATTAGCTATTATATTTCTGAATTGCGTCTTAAAAGATGCAAGGGAAATTCCTTCTGAATAGTGGCAATTTGGATTAATGTGAGCATGTAGAGCTACCCTAAAATTGCTGGTTTCCTATTCGACCTTCATAAAATCTAGTATTTTACCCACAGGATGAAATGGAAAAAGAATTGATTCTATGCATCACAGGACAAAGAAAAGAGATCCGAGTTTTGTAACTCGTAGCTATCTATATATCTGATTTTTGTTTGTTCTGCTCAAGTTGTTTTGATTCTGTTGCGATACTGGATAGTGTGTTGAGAAAACAACTACCCGACTGTGGTGGGCTTTATGTTTTGGAGTTGATGTTGTGTTCGTGTAGTTCTTGATTGAAAGTTGTAATTTTATCTTTTGTATTAAATAAAGATGGCTGACGGACAAGCTAAGGGAGGTCCTGTGGTTCCGGAATCTGTATTGAAGAAACAGAAAAGGGATGAGGAATTGGCATTGGCAAAAACCCAAGATCTCGAGGCTCAGAAAAAGAAAAATGCTGAGAACAGGAAGCTCATTTATAACAGAGCCAAACAGTACTCCAAGGAGTACGAGGAACAGGTAACGTTCTATTCTCTAGTCTATACTTTCATGTGACGATTTTTCATCAATTTTACATTTTCCTACCTTTTTTATTTAATGGAATTTTCAATTGTTTACTTAAAAAAAATCATTTGTAATGCAGCAAAAGCAACTTATTCATTTGAAACGTGAGGCGAGGTTGAAAGGTGGATTTTATGTCAGCCCCGAAGCTAAGCTTCTGTTCATCATTCGCATCCGTGGGTATGCATGTATTTCCTTTCTGCTGACATGTTCTTTTATCTGATTATATGTCCAACCTCTGTTTATTGCCTTTTGGAAATTTCAGTATCAATGCTATAGACCCTAAGACAAAGAAGATATTACAGCTCTTGCGTCTGAGACAGGTATTAACTTAATCGAGTCTATGTGTTTCTCATTGTTTTGTTACCCTCCCAGACAATTTGGGTGCTACACCCCCAAAATAAAAAAAAAAAAAATGCTTTCAAGTAATTCACTGCTATAAAAGTCTGTGTCTACATAAACAACTGATTGGGGCATCTGGTGGTATTGACTGTTGTCCTGTGTATGTTTATTCAAAAACTTATGTACTAGAGTCACCTCTATTGCTTGAAGTCACTGATCAGGTGGCTTCCATGCCTGCTCAAATTTTAGGACTTTTGCAGCTTGTATACCATTATATATAAAAATGGTATTGTCAGGTGCAATATGAACTGCCTAGGATAGTGGCTATAGGATAAATGTTGGCGTAATGGTAGTTTTCCCCCTTAAATGTATCTCAAATAACGTGGCATTGAATAAGACAAATGGTGCTTTATGGCATAGCCAATCACAAGAGATGTACATGTACTCAACAAATGTAATGATGCAACATCATTTGAGACACTATTTGAGACCGCTAGCATTATCCTAAATGTTGTCTTCTATGAGTTATTCATTGTCAATTCTTCTAAGTATTTCTTCCAATACAGATATTCAATGGTGTCTTTCTAAAAGTCAACAAAGCTACACTGAATATGCTCCACAGGGTTGAGCCCTATGTTACTTATGGGTATGTATCTCTCAACTGCAGTTGTGCAAACTTTTAGATCCTCTACATACGGGTTCATATTTATTTTTATTTTTTTGGTAATATTATGGTCTTCAGATACCCCAATTTGAAGAGTGTAAAGGAATTGATCTACAAGAGAGGTTTTGGCAAGTTAAATAAGCAGAGGATTGGTTTGACTGACAATTCCATCGTTGAACAGGTTTGTTGGTTAATATTTAGCAGTGTGTAATTGTGACTCATACAATTGTTTAAGTTTTTAAAATGCAACTCATGAAGTTTTAACGTCGACTTCATGACTACAGGCTTTGGGGAAAACATGGCATTATCTGCGTTGAAGATCTTATTCATGAGATTATGACTGTTGGGCCCCATTTCAAGGAGGCTAATAACTTTCTCTGGCCATTCAAACTCAAGGCACCATTGGGTGGTTTGAAGAAGAAGAGAAACCACTATGTTGAAGGAGGGGATGCCGGAAATCGTGAAGATTATGTCAATGAGCTCATTAGGCGAATGAACTAGTGTTTTTCTCAAAACCAATCTTTGAGGTTCCTTTTCGAAATTAAAAAAATATTGGCTTGGTTTTTCTTTGGTCTCATGTTGGAGAGTTCTTTGGAAATTAGAAGGGATATACTGACTTGGCTTGTTTAGCCTAAGACCTGATGTTGTGCCTGAGAATTTTACTTTTTCAATTTTGGATTTTATATTAAGGCTATTGCTTCCTTTTTTCCGGATTTGTACTCATGGTTACTTATTTCTGCTCATTTTCTAATTGTTTTTTTGTCCAACTTTCTTTAGTTATTCAAAGGTTAAATGATCTGGCTATGTTAACTGGGGAAGTTTGGCTGTTTAAAAGTAGGGATTGTGATGCTATCCATGCAGCTTTTCTTGCAATGTTTGATACTGGTTTGTAGAACTGGATATACTGTTTTATGTATATGGTTTAGTCCTTATTCTGCAGTTTAATAATGGTGGTAGTTGTTTGCATCTTTTAATAACCCGTAGCTACCCTGATTGAGCTGTGTCTGATTCACTGGATACACCAACTGATTTGGTTGTATAGTCTAGTGCTCAGTTATCCTGTTATGATGGTAATGAGTCATGTTTAGTCCAGAGCTTAGTTATCTGGTTATGTTATTGGGTTCTGCTAATTAGTGTGATAAGGGTGCTTTGTAAGAACCTTTATTTTGTAAAAATGATCAGCACCAAACAAGTCTTACATATTTTTATTTTTGCCTTGTGCAGTTGTTAGCATTTAACAATGTATTTGAGAACAGTAGTGGTGCGGACGGACAGCTTTAATGGTTCTATACCGTCACAGAATTAAATGTTTCTCATTACCATAACCAATTAGTTTTACTTATTTCATTCACTTTTCCAAGTTGAAAGCTGCTAACTTGAACATGTTATTTTTATTTGAACAAGTATGTGACCAAGTATGAACCAGAATGTGAAGATTAAAAGTTGCAACCTACCTATATTAGCTATAGGCTGCTAACAAGCACATGTTTATGTTCCTGAAGAGGGTAAGTATGACCCAAGCGTGAAGATTAAAACTTGTAATTCTCTCCATGCCCAGCACCAACCGGAAATTGGTCCATGGTTGGGGCCTTGGAAGCTATATTTTAGGAGGATGCATAGTGGGCAGTTTTAATTAGGAAGTACATTGCTTCCTTTCCAATGAACCAGAAGAAAAGTACAATGCAACTACTAAAGCACGAGTCCCTTTACAACCAACAACTTTGTGACAGAACCTGCAAATCCAAGCAACCACTCCTCTATTTGAGTGGAAAAAACCCATGAACCAATTCACATCTTTTACCAACACCCTCTTGACAAGAACAGTGTAACAAACTCGATATAATCTCAAAATATTTTCTAAACATGAAACTCAATCTCAAACTCCTCAATAGTTACCAAGTTCTCTCTACAATGAGAAACACACCAACGCCATTAACAAAAGCTCCCAAGCCAAACAATATGGGTAAAAAAATTATATAAAAACTATACACATGGTTAAAAATGACAAGGCACCACTCCCATCACCACTGTAAGAAGACTATCCAACAAATTTGTAACAAATAGCGCATACCCATGAAGTTGTTGAGCTCCCAGTTCCTACACAGGAATAACATCAATCTTTGAAGAGTCTTCACATCTTAAAACAATGCCCTCAAGGCTGGCAGGAAGAATGCACTTAGACCACTGGCATCCTGTAGGTATTGGCTCTGGTGGAGGAACAATCATTAATACATTATCATTTCGCTGCACAACTCCCAATACGCTTACAGTGCTGCCTTCTTTAATGTACCTATTGACATCAGAGAGCGATAATTAGGGCAGCCCAGACAGAAATCTTATTCCATCTGCAGAAAATCCAGAAGAGCTTTAAAAGAATATGCTTTGGTCATTAAGGAACATCACCCATCAATGCTTGAGCAAGACTCCTATCCCCATAAACCTGCTTTTTTCCATTAAAAATCTTTTAAATGATTTTAAAGTAACTGCACTTCCGTTTCCATGTTGCTTTTTAATTGCAATAATCGAGCTTTGTGCTTCCAATATTTCTATGAGTATGCAGTTAGACACAAAATAACAAAGGTTTTCACAACATAAGGTTAAATTTTACCCTTCTTTCAATCGCATCACACGGTCGTCACCAGAAAGGTTTCTCTGACCCAACCACCTTATAAATTCTGGAGACATATCCCTGTTTGACTGATTGATATCAACGACGACAGATTCATCAACATAAGGAGTCACCTTAGCACCAGAGCCAGCCTTAACTAGTGCCCTTAACCCAGATTGGAAATCAGAAATGTAAAAATCAACCACATGCCTCTGCAATTATGAAAAGAATGATTTGGTCATGTGAAAATCTGTACATATACGAAAAATTGTTTCAAGAATACGCTCTACGTTACAGCCACTACCATATATGTACATTATACACCATATTATATATATATATAATATAGGTAACTGTTATTTTCACAAGTGTTTAAGATAGTTCCACAAGCCCCTGCAACTATTTGGGACCCATTTTGTGTAGAAGTATTAAAATGTTTGTGGATATAACAATTCCCTATAATATGATAGAACTTCTTACTAATAACTGAGAGATGTATGAAGAAGAAAATAAGGGTATCTAATGGTTGGTTAGAAATCCCAACGAGCTTCAAAAATTGAGTTGGAACGAGGCTTACAATTTAAGCTCTAGAATGGTAATGTAGTTCTTGAGCATCAATCTATGGATGACAAAATCAAATGAGGCCAACAAAGAGGACGTTTAAAGTATGAAGGAAATATATGGTATAATGTGATACCATCTATGGTCTGTATAACCATCATATGCAAATTATGCTCAAAAGTATAATGCTACAAAACAATATCAATATAATATAACAGCACTCTTAAAGTAATCCCACTTGACTGGGAATTTACGAGTGATCTATACTTGAGCAATTTTATATATTCAAGATTGAATAAGCATACAACATATGTACGGGACAATAGTCTTTCTCACCTCAACTGATCGGAGACCCCAAGTAAAGCGGCGATGTGATGGATTGGCAGCTTTTGAATCCCATCCTCGGTATTCATAAAGACTTGAGGATGTATAGACACATCTAGGAACTTTTTGGAATGATGATTCAAGAGGAAAGTTTCCACAGGTAACCACCTTCAAGAAATTGAACCCTATTTTGTTAAGACAAGCATATGCAAGCAGACGAAGAAAACAGATAGGAACATTTTCAAGAACACAAAACAAGCTCAATCAAACTAATAAATCTCATAGGAATAGTATTCTCTAGAGAGCCAGTAGTGAATTTTTCTGCCAAGGAGAAATGAAGGTTACAGATATTAATTACCAACCTCATTGTACATCTTATCAGTCGAATAATATTCTCAGAAGGTCGGTATAAATATTCTCATTGTCCTCTGTCCTGCTTTGTATGCACAAAGACCTTAACTGGGGAGTTTTTCTTGCAGACATGATAGACATGAGCAAAAATGGGAAGAATATTTTTATTCCTTTTCAATGTTAGCTGAAATTGATATAAATTTCGGGCTTTATAGGTGCATCAATCTTAGAAAAGACACATATAGTCATCCATGTGTATATATATATATATATATATATATATATAGTAACAAAATACAGATGAACAGTATACAAAATTCAGATACACTAATAAACTCAAAATATTATCACATATAAAACCATGAAAAAAAAGAACAAAATGATAATAAAACAAATTTCATGTTTTTGAACCTTAATATTAATTTCTTAGCGAACCCAGACATTCAAAGTTTTCAAGTCCAATATTTACTACTTGTAAAGCTTATAGTGACCAACTTAGTGTATATTTGAAGTTCCATGGAGCTTCAGAACTGTTCTAAGGAAAATGTAAACAGCAAATGCTACAACTTTGGACTCAATAAGTAAGAACGTGGGAGCTTTGACTTAGAAGTATCTTCACTGAAGGTCCATCAGATATATATATATATATATATATATATATATATATATATATAGAGAGAGAGAGAGAGAGAGAGGTTACATACCCCAGAAACCTTGACAAATTGGCCATCCCTTGCAGTTCTGAGTTCACAGTCTGGATAACGAGCAATGAAACCGGTGATAGCTCTAGTCCCCCAACAACTATTCCAGATAAATACTGTAGTTACAGCAACAAATAAAATAACAACGACAACTAAAAGAATGGGATTGCCGACTGCCGCTAAGATAAAAATGCCAGCAATAAACCCCATGACAAAGAGTAAAATTATGGACCAAAAAATTAGCTTAGGGAAGCTTCTGTAGAAGGAATGTTCGTTCTCCTGGCTAAGATGAGTAACAGCTTGGTTTTGAAGTACAGTGGCACTACTTAGCTTGAGTGTTCCTGTGGAATCCAATGGACCAGATGCCTTCCAAGGAGCGCCTGATGAATTAAGGGGACCCGAAGTAATAGGCCCAGATGTAATGAGTCCTGTGGCAGGAAGAACTGGAGGAAGAGGGCCAGAATTTTGGCGGGAAACAGAGTTTGTTCCTCCACCTTGAGGACCTGATGCCTTCTTCACCGGTTCCCCATGTTTATTCAGTGGACCAGAATTGGTCTTCTTTAAGGAAGCTGAACCGGAAACACCAGATGTAGAAACAGGACCTCGATTCCCAGAATTAGGGGCCATTTGGTTCAAGTGAGAAGCAGCACCACCAAAAGATCCTGTCCTTGAAGGGGCATTGTTTATGGGTCCAGATTTTCTTGACCTAGAGCTATCCGTAGATATATCAAACATCTTGCCAAGTTCTCCAGACTTTTTGATATCCCCGCCGGTGTAAGGCACTGCTGTTGAGCTCATTGTTGGAGTCCTTTCTTTAGGCGGCTGCTCAGGGCGGCCTGATACGTAAAGGCCATTGCTCAACTGGTGGGAAGGAAATCGGGAACCCATAAGGTTGCTTGAGTTCCAAAAAGGGGCCAAATGACAGATTGTGTGCAAAGCCGCACGGCACAGAGACAAACTCCTAATTATAAAACTTAAAGACAGGTTCCAACGCTAGCAGACCCAGGTCAAGAATATGATCACACCTAATCAATAGCAAATCAGAATTAGAGTTTTGAATAGATTCAGATCCCTTATAAATTACTAAAAAACAAATTCCAATACATACTATTGTCTTATACATAACTAGAAAAGAAACCATGGAAAGATTTCTTCTCCATTTATTATACATCAAATAAAAATTGACTTGAAGTCCTGAACCTAAGGAGACAACATGGAACTGCATTAATTTGGCAGGACTTGCAATACAGCACTTCAATTAACCAGAAAACAATATGCCTCTCTCCAAGTGTGTAGAGAAAAATACATAATGAGATGAAGTTTCTTGATCAAGCAAATTTAGCAGCGGAACAAATTATATTTTTTATGGAAACATCTTTTCTTGACTTTGGTTTCATAGATTTCGCGAAAATGAAAATTATCTAAAAAGGTATGCTTGGTTAAGAGGTGATCACCAATATTAGCAAAAACATCACCATACACTGACACCGCAGATCTGAAAGCAAGTTGATGATTTCTAATAATAAATAACACATAACAATAAGCAAACTCTTGATCAGTTAAATTCTCAAGTCAGTAGACTCTGAACTGCATATAGAGGTCCCAATTCCAGAACTAAAAATCACAATGTAATCAAACTAAGCTATAAATAAAGGGAAAAGACAATGCAGAATCCAGATTCACAAAGTTAATGTTCTACTAAACTTCCTAGATCCAAAATCTATAAAAGTAAAAACATATACAGTACTCAATTCTCACAGAAAAAGCACAATGTTAGAGATCAGAGCGCGAAGAATACAACTTTCGATACATAAAAGCAAAACTATTTGAATTATAAAGATTTGGTCCAGCATCTGATCACGAGATGGGCATTTCCATATTTGACATTTAGAATCCAATAAAACCAGAAACCCAGGTTCCAAATTAGGAAACCAAAAAAAACCCACATTTTATTTTGACCAAAAATGAGCTAAATGAGAGAAAACAGAAACCCTGAAGACTGAACAGAGAACCAGAAGTCAAGAAAAAAGATATTGCATTACATACCTGTAGAAGACAGTGAAGTTGGAATCTGAAGAACTTTGTACATGGTGGATCAGGGAGAGAGGGTTCAAATGAGGTGGGTTGTCTGTTTGCTGAGAAAATTAGTAAGGGAAACTCAAAACTAGGATATGATTATATTATTACTCAAGAAGAAGAAAATGGAAACTGAAAACACACCCTCCACATTCCTTCCCTTGGTTCCTTTTTGTGTTCTCAGTTTTCTACTCTTTCTAGCTGAATGACACTTATGCCTCCTCCCGACTTCAAATATCGAATTTGCCATTAAACTTCCAAACTTTATTCCTTTTATAAAAAAAAATCAATAAAAATTGAATTCTATTTTGAATCTTATGGTTATGTCTCAAAACTGCATTTTGTCTAACTTGTTACTGGAATAAATCAAATAATCTCCTTTTGGATTTTTCTTGCTGCTTTGCACTGTTTTTGTGAGTTTGAGAATGGAGTAAAGGAATATAACTTTAAATTTATGAGGAAAAATAAATCATATTTGTGAGTTTTTGAACAAAAATTTAACTTAAAATAGTACATTAAGATTTTACCTATACAAGATTTGTGACGCTCTCAAAATAGATCCACACAACTCATTTTAAGTCGTCAAAATACATAGTACAAAATCTAAATACAAATTTCATTTATACAACTGTCGTGCAAAATACGACAACATAAGTTGTGAGTTTGAATACAAATATTGCACCGTACATAATACGACAATATTCATACTCAAATTAAGTCATCATTACAGTTATTGTAACACAATTTTACAACATAATGAAGATTGCTATAGTGACTATCTCGAACCGTCACTTCATTCCCCGACTAGTCCCAGCTATATTCTCATTTCCTGAAGAAGAGAATAATGAAAGAAAAATGTGAGCTCAACTAGGTCAGTAAAAAATATTATGACTAAGATAATGTAGAATAAGTTATCCTTAGTCCTAAACAAGAAAAAATCTGATATAATACAATATACAACAAGTTTTAGATCAACAACTACAGAGGAAATAACAATCTATTAGAAGAGTCAAGAAAAGCATAATGTCTACTATCTTTTATGATTTAAAAATTTATCATCAATATTTTATCCGTATAACACCAATCAATAATTATTTCCAAACAATGAATTATCTATGCACTATGGGCCAAAGATAATCGTTTGCATCACCAGTGGTTATGATCATGTTAAACACATGTTCATCTATGCAATACGGGTGTGACACCCCCAAAACAGGTATACATCACCCATCTTGGGTCGCCAGATACAAGGTACAAAATACAAGTAAAAACTTAATTATACAATTGTCGTGTAAAATACGACAAAACATAACTGAGAGTTTAAACAGGAATATTGTCTTCTAGACAATATTCACTCTCAAATAGAGTCCTCATTACATTTATTATCACACTATTTTACAGAATAATGAGGACTACTAATACACCATCTCGGACCATCACTCGCTCTCGACTAAATCCTTTGCACGTTCTCATTTCAAGAGAATAACGGTGAAAGAAAGGGTGAGCTCAACTAGCCCAATAAGAAATATTATGACTAAGATAATGCGAGAAAAATTATCATTAATCTTCAACAATGTTAAACTGATAAAATACAATAGACATCAAGTTTAACTGCAGCGGAACAAACAATTCATTAGAAAAGTCGAGTAGAGAATAAAACCTACTATCTTCTATGATTTAAAAATGTTTTCATCAATTTTTATCGCTGAGACTCGACTTAATAAATAAACCACATCATCGAATCATCCCCACTACTACTGCCAAGGATATTCATTAAATCATCAATGGTCATGACTATACCGAATAATCCCTGGTCATAATCATACCAAGTCCATCTTTTCACGTAAGCCAAAGATATACAACAATAAAACCAATAATCAACAATCCATCTTTACACGTAAGCCAAAGATATACAATTCAATAATCACAGTCCATCTTCGCACGTAAGCCAAAGATAACTTTCATCACCAAATAAACATGAGGATGATGACAATGATATAAACATTAATCAAACGAAAACAAGGATAGATATTAAAGACTTTAAATTTATCCAGATATTATCAATCACTTAATAAACTCATAATCTAATATTATTAATATTATAAAAATATTTTAATCACCTCTTAAACTTATAAATAATTTATTTCAATTGTTTACACTTTATCAAATAATGCATTTAATCATTCAAAAATGCCATACTCATCAGATTTCATCACCAATGATCAAATTTCTTCTGAAAAATCTGTATATACCTTATATAGGATTTCCAAGCCATAAAATCCTCTTTTCCAACTTTGTTACTTCACATAACATATTTAACTCATATGTTCGTAACTAAACTATTTCATAAAAAATACCAAATCAGTCCTAAAAATATTTATTTTCTGGGATTTAGCAGAATATAGTCCCATAATGAACATATATTTTTCTTGGAATTTCTAAAATTCATTTACTATTTTTCAAAAATCAATTTTTAATTAATTCCTTAATAAATTAGCTACCTCAAGTTTAACTCCAGAAATTCTCAAATCTTGGCAGGATCTTACACATGTTAATGTGAGCTTTCAGTTTAAATTTCATGGTCATCGGAGTTATAGAACTCCGGTTATAGCATTTTTCGTCGGAAAAACCTAAATATTGAAATAGTCATAACTTGCTCATTTTAAGTCGGAATGAACTCATTTTTGGACAGGAGGTACCTTATACCGTATACTTTCATATCCCAAAAGGCCAGAATTTTTCTCATAAATTAAGTGGCCAAAACAACCCTTACAAAATTATGGGCAGTAGCTTTTTGTTATTTTCCAACTTTTGACTACTTTGCTAAAAATAGTCCACACGAAAATCTACAACACCTTTTTTAGTGATTCTACTTGGATAAGTTAGTAAACTCATAGATCTAACTCTAGGACTTGACCACACTCAAAAATTCAAAAAATAATAGGAGATATGGTCAATTGAATTTCATGTTTCATTTTCACCAAAATCTGATTTTCAACTCTTTGTGATTTCTAAGAAACTTTCACGTTTTCTCATAATAACCAACATAACTCATCATAACACTTACTAATACTTTATATACCCATGATTTTCATCTGTCCAATGCTTTTATTATGACTCTCATCATAATCAATATAAGCAGATCATTTCCACAATTTAATAAGGAAATGAATCTGAAAGGATCATTCACTATGCATGTGTAATCCACACGGTGAGTTATTCCAATGAATAATAAAGAATGTAATAACGTAAGGATTCACCATGCGATGCGATAGACGCACATACATGTTATTTCCAACGGAATAATAAATAATGGAACCGTGTCCCGGCGTAAAGCGTCGCACGGGATGTTATATTCCGGAGGAAAAGAATGGAATAACAATGAAATCACCATGCATGCGATAGAATCGCAGATGTATATGTTATTCAACGAATAATAAATAATGGAACCCGTGTTCAAGGCGCACGAGACATAATATTCCCACTGAATAATAAAGAATGGAATAACAATATAAATCACCGTGCATGCGATATCCACGCAAGACATGATTATTCCAATGTAATAATAAATAATGGAACAGTCCCACAGAACGCGATGAGATGTGATATTAAAACAGCGAATAATAAAGAACGGAATAATAGAAGAATTTCACCATGTATGCGATGCTTGATTTCAGATAAACAAAGTTATTCAATGAGAATAACAAAGAATGGAATAATAGAAGAATTTCACCATGTATGCGATCTTGGCATAAACAAAAGTTATTCCAACATAATAATAAAAGAATGGAATAACAACTCTTACGAGTATTGTAACGCCTAAAAATCAAACATTTTGTAATTACTTTAATAATGAATAAAATAATATTATTTATTATTATTACGTGTTGAGAAGATGAAGGTCGTTTCTATAACCTAGAAACGCTTAACGTCAGAGTATTTTCACTACGCGGGAGAATTAAAGTGTTTGAATTTCTAAAACGAAAATAAAAGTTTTTCGAGAAATTTTCTGAAAAACACTATTCATCGATTTCTGCTCAGGAACTATTTTTGAACTTCCGAGAAATATGTAACGTTATAATATTGAGGTGATATTGATTATGTAATAATAATCTAAGTATGGAAAACGTAATATTTTGCATGCGAACTTAATTTGGGAACGTTAGGTTATTAAGCGTTAAGGGAAGAGAGTTGTGATTATATAATGTGTATACATTATATGAAGTGATGGATGTAAGTATAATAAGACATATTGTACTATTATGTATGAAGAATGAGATAACGTATATTAAGAATGAGTATACGAGTTAACATACGAAGATTATACGTAGGGTATAAATGTTAAGTTATTGAATTAAAGGTAATGGACTTGTAGGATTGCTAGCTTATTGGTAGAAGTCCAATAGAATGTGTTTCTCAAGCCAAGTGTTTGTTAATCATGAGTCCAAACAATGGTAGTGTAAGCCCGATAAGAAAACTAGCTAGATTAAACTAGCAAGCCTAATGATTTAGCCATGATCCATGGAGCGATCCAAGTGTAAGTGGGTAGACTTGATGGGCAAGGTTAATGTGTGGTGACCAAGTGATGTGAAGTTTACTTAGTGGCTAGATAATGAATAGTAAGGAGGTGGGGTATGAGGAGGTGGAATGAGGAGGTGGAAATGAGGAGGTGGGATGTGTTAATGACCATTCTACCCTAGCTTTTGATAGCCTATAAATACCAAGCTCATTTCAATTTTTTTGGTTGTTATTTCATCCAACTTTCCTCTCAATATAAAGCTACTTATTGGTTAGGAAGAATAAGCCACTTAAGCACTTATAAGCCACTTCAACCTTTGCTAGTTTTCCAAAGTGAATTGAAGTCTTAGTCTTCAAGGGTAAGACTCATCTCTTTTATCTACATCTTTTCTATAGGATAGATTGATAGAGAAGGGGATGGTTTGAGGATAACATGTAATAAGTTATTAAAGAATGAACTTAAGTCGAATAAGTTGAATAAGCAACTTGAACATTAATAAGTTGCTAAGACCATGAAGAACCCATCATATGTTGTCATATGATGTTTAGTATGTTGAATATAGCATGAGAACTTTGATCAAGGACTTAAGTTATTAATAAGTCATGTGCATAAATATTTCTAGTTCATAAGCTAATAAGTTAATGACTTATGAAAATAAGTCAAAACCTACCTTGTTTATAAGATGGGTTAATAAGTAATTTGTAATGATCATATGTTGATTAAAATCCATTAAGAACGCTTAGTAATGAATATTTCACGGACTTCACACGATCGATTTATTATCGCCGAATTCGTGAAATTCTCGAATGGAAGTCGATTTTGTGTTTGAAGTCGGAAATGTTGGTTTTCGATGGAGACAAGTCATTTTAGTCATTATAGAGTTGCGACTCAAAAATGACCGATTCCAACTTAAAACGAAGAAACGAAAGGCCGAACGCTCACGAACGCTTATCGCTTTTCGTTAAAAATAACTCATAGGTGAATTTTTAGCAAAATAAAGTCAAATAGATAAAATTTTGCATGAACGCGTGAGATTATAAAATTTGTGAACCGTAGGCTTTTGAATCGGACCAATTCGGACTTAAAACGAAGAAGTTATGCGTCCGGAAGTTCATAAAAAAATGTCAAAACTTAAAATTTTTTCGAGGCACAGAGTCCGCGCATGGCATGACTCTCTAAGCCTAGAATGGCCATGCCACAAGTCATAGCGAGGTCGAGGTTTGTGGCATCGCTAACTCAAGCCGCAAATAAGTGAGTCACAGAAAGTAATCCTTGGCTGCCATGCAAGCCACCAAGAAAAAATGATAGTGAAGAATGATTTCAAGTGTAGGAAGGAAAGAGAACTTGTTAGTAATGAATTAAGATGTAATCATATATATGGTTAAGACATTGTAAGGTACTTGTAAGACACTATTGCATGTTGATTAAGAATTTATAATCAATCAAGATGAGCGGAATGAGAATGACGAATGAAAGCCTAAACCCTAATAACGAATCTAAGTTAGAATTACGCTTGAGATGAAGGGTAAGATATAATAGTAATCATACTTGATGGTGTATGACTTAATGTGGTACGTTATGTGATTATGTATTGTAGAATCATAAAGACTTAAAGTACTCGTATTTGATATTAATCAAGAATCGATCGCCAAAGGCAAGTATTCTAACCCTTGTTCCAGCTTCACCGACAAGCTTTGTAATTCATGTATTCTTTCACATGAAGTTTTGAATGATGAAGTCTTAAGCCATTTCTTTTGGCTAGACTTATATTATGAATCTATCAAGCATGATTAATGTTTACCGAAGTTATATTGGTATGGTTTTCAATCAAGACCAAGTATACTAAAATGTTTTTGTCGCTTAACGACAGTGCACGTGAGGTTGCCACAACTTAAACGTATACACGCTTAATGAATGTAGTGTTGATCAACATAGAGTACTATGAAATGATCACCGTAAGTGCTCGTAAGCTATATGACTGACTTACTTTAACTTAGTGCCGGGTTGTCCTTTTCAAAAGAACTTATGATATGCTCATAGATTTGAGCCATAATTGTTATTCCACCGAGTATGGTCAGTAAAAACGTTTGAAGGAAAAGAAGTGCTATTTTGAATTATCGATAGTACTTCATAACTATTGTTCAGTTATTGAAGATATATGAGTTTTATGTTTCAAGCATGTTGTTTATTAGAATGGTAGTACTTGCTAAGCTAGTCATGCTCACTCTTGCTTGAACCATATGAACACAGCTAAAATTGAGTGGACCGAAGGCTCTGGCAAGGATAAAGGCAGGGCAAAGACGAACCCGTAGTATACTTATGTAATAATGATAGGATGAATGTTTGTAATATATTGATATTATGACAAGAACAACGGAAAGGGTTACAAAGAACCGGGGAATGTAATATTATTTTGAATATATATAAGTTATATTAGTCCTTTTGAGACTATTCAATGGGATGTATGAATGAATGGTATTACCACAGTAAAGACCATCTCGCTCGGGTTGGAAGAGACCCAGATTTGGGGTGTCACAAAGTTGGTATCAAAGCATTAGGTTATAAAACTTAAGGAGGGAATTAAAACCTTAAGTCATAACCTTAAGAGGAGTCAAAGAAGTATAAGAAGAAAACAACCTTATAAAAATGCATTATGATTATGTTATGTGTTTTTATTATTCTACCGAACGTATGTACTAATCAACTTAATTGTTTTGTGTAGATGTCGTGAGTAAATGGGATGTATGTAGATGGCCAAAGCCATTAGTGAAGAGTCTGAACCAAGTAGAGGTTATACCGAACCCTATAGCAAAGCAGAGCCAGATGTAGTGATTATTGAGTCTGGAGACTCAGAGGAAGCTGACTATATGTCAGTGTTTGACGAGATGATAGAGGAGGAGGTAGAGATAGTCTCCTTTAACCCAGTGGCTATAGCAGCTGAGATAGCTCCTGGGGGGTCGATGATGTCTCTGTTCATGTCAGTGTTGGATAGAAATATCCATTACTGTCAGGAGGTTAAGGAGCTTAAGGCAGAGCTCCAATTTGTTAGAGAGGACAAGACTGATGTCGAGTCCATGTGGGAGCAGGAACACGACGAGAGGATTTTGGTTAAGGACAAAGTCCATGATTTGAAGCACGAGGTCTTTGAGCTCAAGGAGGAGCTAAAGACTAAGGTGCAGAAGATAGGGAGGATGTCCTATATCCATAGGAGTTCTCATACGGATTTCCAGCAGCAGGTAGCTGGATATCCTGTAGAGGTGGGGCAAACACGGCATACTATTAGCCGTGATATCATTACCGGTCTTGCCAAGGCAGATTTCGATAATGCCTTGAGGCAGATGTAGAGTAGTGGTATTTAAGGTAGTGTGTAAATATTTTTGTAAGTAGTAGTGACGTAAAGCCCTTTTTGTATAGTAAAGGGTAGTCTTTTGTAAATCCCAATTTTTGTAAAAGCGATAATGGAAAGTAATGTAAGCGAATTTTAGGTCATGTATGTAACCGATGTAGTATTATACTACGAAGAATGAAAATAAGTCCTTTTTATGGAAAGCAATGTGTTATGGATGTTGATGTTATTGTTTAATATTAATGATAACTAATAAAGAAAGAAATAATAACGTAACGTGTTTATTGTATCAGCAAAATGCCGCCGAGAAGAGTGCAACGTAATCAAGACGCGAATGTAAATCAACCGGAGGGAGGTCCGGTTAACCCAATGCAGGAGTTTGTAAATTTATTAACAGCTGCATTTAATAGAACAGGGGCTAATATCCCCAGAAATTCCGGAGTAGCACGAGCTACGACCTTTAAGGATTTTAAAAGCGTGGGTCCGCTGGAGTTCAAAGGAACTACGGACCCGATCGAAGCCCAAACGTGGGTTAAGGAAATAGAGAAGGCATTTGTAATTGCAAATGTCGACGAGGCCCAGAAGGTTACCTTTGCGACTTATATGATGAAGGGAGAACCCAACTTTTGGTGGGAAGCCAATCAGGCTAGGGTTGGGATAGCGAATTTAACGTGGGATAGGTTCAAGGAGATATTCTTCGAGAACTACTTTCCCACGAGCATGCAAGCAAAGGATGGAGATGCGGTTTCTTGAGTTGAAACAAGGGGACATGACTGTTCCCCAATACGCTGCCAAGTTCAATGAACTGGCGAGGTTCGCTCCACATCAAGTGGATACCGAGGTGAGGAAGGCGCGACGGTTCGAGCAGGGCTTGAAACCCTGGCTCTATAACCGTATATCGGTATTCCAAAGTACTTCTTTTGGAATCGTTTTAGAGAAGGCGATAATCGCCGAGGGTGGTAGTGAGGCGTTGAGCCAATACCACAAAGAAAAGAAGAATAAGGGAAAGGTTGACGAGAGAGTCAAGATTGAGGGAGCCAAAGGAAGTGGTTAGGGTCAAGAGGAAGATATTTAGCTCGGGAATACCGGAGTGAAGCAAGGAGACCAAGAGAAGAATGGAGGCCTCATAAGACTGTGGAAAGACTCACTTTAGGAGTCTGCCTCAAGGGAAGGCTGCTCATATAACTCAGGATGTGAGGGGCACATCATGCTAACTGTCCAAGTCTGAAGAAGAATCACGGATGCTTTGTGTGTGGGTTAACTAACCACATGGCGAAGAACTGCCCGAAGAAGGGGACGGACGGGAACCGTGGAACTAATAGCAGTAAAATAGCTATTGGGGGTCCAGCGCAGCCGGGTAGGCCGATGGGTCGTACCTTTAACATGATAGTCCAAGCTGCGGTTGCATCAGGGGACGTCATCGCAGGTATTATTCCGATCAACGATATCAATGCGTATGTGCTGTTTGATTCGGGTGCTACTTGTTCGTTTATATCATGCGATTTTGCTAAACGATTAGGATTACTTCCCGAAAAGTTGCCTATACCTTTAAATATTAAGGTAGCAAACGAAGAGATAATTCCTGTTGAAAATATTCACAAGAGTTGTTGTGTAGATATACGGGGTTGTAAATTATCGGTACATTTATTACCGATAAATTTAGGAGAATTCGATGTAATTTCTAATGGATTGTTGATAAACCATGGGGCAATTATAGATTGTCAAAAGAAATGTGTGAACATTAAGACGTTAGAACAACCTCGGGTAGTATTTTACGGAATAGATCACCGGACGCTCGTGTTGTCTAACCATGACACAAACTAGAAATTATCGAGGAAGGGATGCGTGGTTATCTATGCCATGTTGTTGATAACCGTAGAGTGGTAGCAACCATGGAACAAATACCTATAGTGAGAGAATTCAATCGATGTATTTTCGAGTGAATTACCCCGGTCTTCCACGGACAAGGAGACGAGTTTGTGATAGACATTGTGCCGTGAGAGAAAGACTAGTTTCCGTGGCACCGTATCGTATGGGCGCCAAAGGAGATGAAGGAATTGATGGTGCAATTGCAAGAACTGCTGGATCGAAGTACATTCAAATTGAGTGTGTCACCGTGGGGAGCACCGAGATCGCTTTTGTTAAGAAGAAGGACGGATCGTTAAGACTTTGTATCGACTATAGAGAGTTGAACAAGTTAACAATAAAGAATAAATACCCATTGCCCAGATCGATGATCTCTTTGATCGCTTAAAAGGGCTAAGTATTTTCTAAAATAGATTTGCGACGGGTATCATCACCGAAGGTTAGGAAGGAGGATGTGCCAAAGACAACATTCAGACTCGTTATGGTCATTACGAAGTTTTTAGTGATGTCGTTTGGGTTGACAAAATGCACCAAATTGATTCATGGATATGATGAACAGAGTGTTCAAACAATATTTGGACAAGTTCGTTGTGGTGTTTATAGATGATATTCTAGTCTACTCTAAGACGCCAGAAGATCATGCTGAACACCTTAGATTAGTGTTGGAGACATTAAGGAAGGAGAAGTTGTATGCGAAATTCACGAAATATGAATTTTGGTTAGAGAAGGTGCAGTTTTTAGGTCATGTCATTGACCATGAGGGGATTTCAGTAGATCCAGCGAAGGTGGAAGCCGTGATAAATTGGGAACAACCGAAAACGCCGACTGAGGTGTAGAGTTTCCTAGGGTTAGCGGGTTACTATCAGAGATTCATCCAGGATTTTTCGAAGATGGCTACTCCGTTGACTAACTTAACAAGGAAGACGGTGAAGTACGTGTGGACTGATAAGTGTGAAGACAGTTTTCAAGAATTGAAGAAAAGATTGAGTGAAGCGCCTGTTTTGTCATTTCAATAATTGTCACTGCACAGTATTTCCCATTATCAGATCAATAATTCATATTATTGGAATAAAATTATTTGATAACATTATTGGCAATGTCTAGAAAGTTCTGTCAAGGAGAGGTTTGGTCACCTAATTGCGCTACCAAAGAAGAGAGAAACTTATTGGAAAGCCCCTTCTTTTTAGGAACGACCTGGTTGTCATAATTGTGATTCTGTAATATTATTTATGAATATTTAATTATTGATTTATATGATAAGGAAATATTTATTTGATGTGAATATAAATGATGGATTTATTTATGTGGTTATAAATGAAGGAATTAATGTTGAGGTGTTTTATCAGTATTTTGTCGGATTGGAGGGATTAAAAACACAAATCGGTGTTCTTAAAGCTTTATTGCGTGAGTTGTAATTTTAATTTGACCGTTGGATCGTTGTGATTTTTGGATATGTTATACATATATGAGTTGAGTATATGTCCACAAATTTTGAACCGTTGAAAATTAACGCATGATTTGTTATGAATTTTAAAAGGTGTTGAAACGGTGTTGAAAATCGTCCGTTTGTGGATTTCGGATATTTTCGGTTTGGAATTTGAAAAAACTTAAAGCTACAAAGTTGTAGAGAATTCGATTTCGTGTGGAATGGATATAAAATTCGTATTTTTCTGATAAACGGGTTATTTTCTATGAAATACTGAAGTTTTGAAACAAAAATGATTTTTATTAAATTATGGGTGGGATCCACTTTGGTTGGTGTTGAATGCATGTGGGCTGCTAATTTTGGTTCAAAGAAGGCTGCTTTGATGGCTGATGGTGGGTGGCATAGAAATTAAATAAGAATAATATTATTTTATTATTTTAGTCTCCTATGGCGTTCTAGCATTTTCCTATAAATAGGCGTTTAGGTTAGAATTGAAAATCACACCAGAAATAAGTTTTCTTTCTCTCTATATTGTCGAGCATATTTTTGTGAGTATTTTGATACTTTGAGAGTTGCTATTCGGTGCAAGTTTCTGTCAGCACTATATCCGAAATTCAGTCAGACGTACGGTTATTTTGAGTTAAGGGATGTTATTTTCTTCTTAAATGATATTATTTCTTCAATATCATTATGCTGAAATATTGGTTGAACTTTTTAATCAAATTTGGAACTTTTTGTGTCGGAGTTACTATTCACGTATACGGCACTATTCACGAATACGACATTATTCACCGAAAAATAAAATTTTCTCTTTTTCGTCCCAGATGTCTTTTATGGTTACTATCTTTGATTGTATCCATGTTTTGATCTTTATTTTGAATTCTGCTTCACAATTGATTATTATGAAGTATTATTGATCTTGAATAAACTGTTATACGAATCCCTAATATTTGTCCTTCCATCTCACTGGATTCGTTTTCTTTAAAATATTTTTCATCATCCTTAGTCTTAAATGATGATATTATTGAATATTTTTGGCCTGTAGTGCAAAGGTGAATGATTAACTGATGAATATATTTGGCACGTAGTGCAAAGATGAACAGGTGTTGAGATGAACATGACCAACTGGTGATACAAATGAATATCTTTGGCCTGTAGTGCAAAGATGAATATTTGATTAAAGATGTATATTGATTGTTATTACAGGGATAAAATATTGATGATGAACTTTTAAATCTTAGAAGATAGTAGAATTCATTCTCTACGTGACTCTTCAATGGATTCTTTATTTCATTGCATTTATTGATCTAAAACTTGTTTATCTATTATTATATTTTATCGATTTTTCCTGTTGAAGACTAATGATAATTTTTGTATATTATCTTAGTCATAATATTCTTTACTTTGGCTAGTTGAACTCACCCTTTTCTTTTTTGTTCCATTTTCTTCTCGAGAAATTGTGAGAACATAGCGAGGATCGAGTCGGGGTATGGAGTGATGGTTCTATAAAGATATTTTAGTAGTCCTCACTATTTACGTAAAAATAGTGTATGAATAATTGTAATGAGGACTTATTTGAGTGTTGATATTGTCTAGAAGACAATATTTGTATTTAAACTCACAGTATGTGTTGTCGTATTTTGCACGACAATTGTATTATTAAAGTTGTAGTTTACTTTCTGTACCATGTATTTGGCGACTCAGAATGAGTGTTGTATACCTATTTTGGGGGCGTCACAGTTGGTATCAAAGCTTAGGGATATGGTCTTTGGCGGAGATCGTGGAATAGAACTAGGAGGGGAGAGATGAATAAATCCTTCGCTAGTGTGTCCTATCTAAGCTTATTTGTTGGTTGGTCATAATATAGGGATATTATGTGATATGTTAAATTGTTTAATTAACCCTTGTTTTATGGCAGTATTTAAGAATGGCAGCTGAGAACGTTAACAATGGAGTGTACGAGACTGTGGAACAACCTTTAGTCACAAACCAGGAGAACGTGCAACAGGAAGGCAATATTCCTCCTGTAAACAACACTACCGAGCAAACGATGAATGATGGAATATTTAGGAGCTTTTTGCAGTTCATGCAAAATCAGACATGGGAGACTCGTGTACAAAATACGGGTGAAAATGATAGCAACGCGCGGTTTATCACAGCCAAGCAGTTCAAGGAGTTGGAACCACTTGAGTTCTTTGGAAAGCCGGATCTGATTAAGGCGGAAACGTGGGTCAAGCAAATTACCAAGATATTCGATGTCTTGGGATGCACGGAGGAACAAAAGGTTCTATTCGCCACCTTTATGTTATTCGTGGAGAAAGTGGTTCTTGGTGGAAATCATGAAGCATACCCAACCGACCACACTCAACATGTCTTGGGAAAGATTTGAAATCTGTTCAATGACAAGTACTTTCACGAAAGTATTCGTCATATGAAGGAGGTAGAGTTTATTAGGCCGGAACAGAACAACATGACGGTGTCTCGGTCTGACGAAGTTAGTTCGGAGTTATCCGTGTTTGCACCTCATTTGGTAGAGAATGAGGAACGATATGTATGAAATGTTTACGAGAGGTCTAAAACCCGAGATTCGTCAATACCTTATCTCTTATAAATTTTCTCTGTATTCAGATGTTGTCAACAGGGCTCAATTATTAGAGCGAGATAATGAGTATACTCAACCGAGGGATCACAAACAGGGTCATACCGGTGACAGCAGTCATCGGAGCGATGATAACCAACGAGGAGGGAAGAATACGGACAAAAGCGGTAACCACTCGGGTGGTAATCGTGGCCATGATAATAGGAGAGGTGAGTTAAGTGGAAATTTTAGAAAGAGGAGATTTAACGATGACGGGAAGACGTTGGCAACAGCACCAGCACCAGCAACAAATTCTAGGAGAGGAGAACGACCGCCAGTTAGATGCTACAAATGCGGAGAGGAGGGACACATAAGTCCAAAATGTTCACAGCCTTCCAAGGTGTGTTTCAATTGTGGAAAAGACGGTCACATAGCTCGATTTTGTCCTGTAGCGAAATCAAGTCCAATTTGGGGCGGTGGCACCAAAGGTGGATACGGATGGGGGGGGGGGGGGGGGGGGGGGGGGGGGGGGGGGGGGGGGGGGGGGGGGGGGGGGGGGGGGGGGGGGGGGGGGGGGGGGGGGGGGGGGGGGGGGGGGGGGGGGGGGGGGGGGGGGGGGGGGGGGGGGGGGGGGGGGGGGGGGGGGGGGGGGGGGGGGGGGGGGGGGGGGGGGGGGGGGGGGGGGGGGGGGGGGGGGGGGGGGGGGGGGGGGGGGGGGGGGGGGGGGGGGGGGGGGGGGGGGGGGGGGGGGGGGGGGGGGGGGGGGGGGGGGGGGGGGGGGGGGGGGGGGGGGGGGGGGGGGGGGGGGGGGGGGGGGGGGGGGGGGGGGGGGGGGGGGGGGGGGGGGGGGGGGGGGGGGGGGGGGGGGGGGGGGGGGGGGGGGGGGGGGGGGGGGGGGGGGGGGGGGGGGGGGGGGGGGGGGGGGGGGGGGGGGGGGGGGGGGGGGGGGGGGGGGGGGGGGGGGGGGGGGGGGGGGGGGGGGGGGGGGGGGGGGGGGGGGAAAACAAAGTCGACGGTTTACGGAAGAAGCGTTTGTCGTGGATGCCCAAAACGTGAGGAACCCGAACGAAGGTATCACGGGTTTGTTAATTATAAATTCTTGCGAAGTCTATACCTTACTAAATATTTTTTTGAATATAATGGTGTGGATTTAATATAATGTTATAGTTGTGGGTAGTATTTATAAATTTTGCAAAGTATACAAGTTATTGTATAATATTCGATTGGCCGGGGAATATCCGTACAATGGCACAATCATTGGTGAACCCACAACGAAATTATTGTCGTAGTAATAAAATGACAGAATTATTTTTATAAAAATAACGACGGAAGTTTACTGAATTAAAGCGTTGAACTACTTTCGGTAGTAAAAGTGCGATGTCTGGCGTGGTTGCGTAGTAGTACCACGGTATTGGTTATTGATGTTTATGTGATAAGTCATTCAGTTATACTCAATTATTGCTATAATAATTACTGCATCATATCTCTCATATTATTGATTCGATTATTATCACAGTATCATCTGCATTATATGATATATTATTAAATCACTAATTGAGATGACAAAGTTATTCATATTATTAAATTGCAATATTTACAATGTCTGAAGTTTACGCGAAAGAGAGGTTTGGTCACCTTTAATTGCTTGGCATGATAAGGAGAAATCCTTATCGGAAATCCCCCTATTTCATGGGAACGGCCTGGTTGTTAAATATTATGAGTTATAATATTAATGATGAATAAGTTCGTGTTGATTAAAGATGAATTTGATAGTTCCATTGTGTTGGGATTATTTATGATAGTAGAAATCGACATTTATTTCGATAATAATTAATGTATGGAGATTATATTGTTCAATCGGGTATTCAGGGCACTTTTTGTGTCGGAGTACTATTCATGAGTTACTATTCACGAGTTACTATTAAGTCACATTCACTTACTATTAGGGGAGTTGGTGCAAGATTGATGATACTTGCATGACTAAGTTAAAAATGGAGGTATAGATGGAGTCTATATCATAATTAATTTTTTCACATGTTTAGAACTATTGAGTCACATGATTTACTATTGATTCACATTATTTACTATTAGGGGAGGTGGTGCAAGTTTGATAATACTTGGATGACTGAATTATAAATGAAAGAAAAGTTAGAGGTATTGTACTGTAATTTTTTGAGCCCCAAAATGTGCAATTATCGAAACTATATTTTCCTATAAATAGAAGCTTATTCTTCCTTCATTTCTCACCAATTCACTAAAGCTTTAGAGCCATTATTATAGAGAGAAATTATAGAGAGAAAGAAGAAGAGAAGTCTTCTACCTCTCTACTCCAGTATCCAGCTTTATTCTAAGGTAAGGGATATTATTTGTTGTACCTGTAAGGGGTATTATTCTTTCGTATTCATGAAGAGAATTACTTTCTTTCAATACTCGTAAGAGTTGTTATTCCATTCTTCATTATTATGTTGGAATAACTTTTGTTTATCTGATACCACAAACATGGTAAAATTCTTCATTATTCCATTATTTATTATTATGTTGGAATAACCTATTTATCTAATCTACTTGCATACACGGTGAAATTCTACATTATTCCATTATCCATGCGGTGCAATTTACTTTGACATGGTTCTATTATTTATTATTTCGTATTTATTATTACGTCGAATATCCTCGCCTGCATGCATTTTACATGGAGACTGGTTCAATTATTTATTATTCGCATTTATTATTACATTTAATATCCTCACATGCATCGCTTTTCTGGCGGGACTGGTTCCATTATTTATTATTTTGCATTTATTTTTCGTCGTGAAATATCCTCATCTGCATGCGTTTCTGTGGGACTTTGTTCCATCATTTATTATTCTGTTGGAATAACTTTTATACATCTGGCCAAGCTGCACCGCATGCATGGTGATTTCATTGTTATTCCATTTTTATTATTCCATTGAAATATCCTATCTCGTGTGTTTTACTGTGGGACTGGTTCCATCTTTATTATTACATTGGGAATAACTTTTATGCATGCGGTCTCTATCGCATGCATGGTGAATCCTTCTGTTATTTCATTCTTTATTATTCTATTGGAATAACCTGTATAAGTGGATTATCACATGCATGGTGATTGATCCTTCGTATTCATTCCTTATTAAATTATAGAAATAATCTGGTTACGTTGATTATGATGATAGTCATAATAAAAGCATTGGACTGATAAAAATCATGGGTATATGAAGTATTAGTAAGTGTTATCATGAGTTATGTTGGTTATTATGCGAAAACATGGAAGTTTCTTAGAAATCAATAAGGGTTGAAAAATCAGATTTTGGTGAAAACGGAACATAAAATTCAATTGACCATATCTCCTATTATATTTTGACTTTTTGAGTGTGGTCAAGTTTTAGAGTTAGATCTATGAGTTTTGTAGCATCTCCAAGTGGAATCACTGTAAAAGGTGTTGTAGATTTTAAATTATGGACCGATTTTAGCAAAGGAGTCAAAAGTCGTAAATCTGAAAATGCTATCACTTGATTTTCAAAAAAGAAGCGGTTTGGGCCACTTAATTTATGAGAAAAATTCTAAACTTTTTGGACATGAAATTATATGGTATAAAGAACATCATGTCCAAAAAGAGCTCATTCCGAATAAAAATGAGCAAGTTATGACCATTTCAATATTTAGGATTTTTTGACAAATAATGCTATAACCGGAGTTCTATAACTCCGATGACCATGAAATTTAAACTGGAAGCTCACGTTAACATGTGTAAGATTCTGCCAAGATTTAGGAATTTTTGGAGTTAAACTTGAGGTAGCTAATTTCTTAAGGAATTAATTAGAAATTGATTTTTGAAAAATAGTAAATGAATTTTAAAAATTCCGAGAAAAATATATGTTCATTATGGGACTATATTATGCTAAATCTCAAAAAAGAAATATTTTTGGTACTAATTTGGTATTTTTCATAAAAATAGTTTAGTTACGAACATATGAGTTAAATATGTTATGTGAAGTAACAAAGTTGGAAAAAAGGATTTCATGGCTTGAAAATCCTATATAAGGTATGTGCAAATTTTTGATAAGGGATTTGATCATTGGTGATGAAATCTTATGAGTATGGCATTCTTTGAATGATTAAATGTATTATTTGATAAAGTGTAAATAATTGAAATAAATTATTTATAAGTTTAGAGGTGATTAAAATATTGTTATAATATTAATAATATTAGATTATGAGTTTATTAAGTGATTGATAATATTTGGATAAATTTAAAGTCTTTAATATTTATCCTTGTTTTAGTTTGATTAATTCTTATATCATTGTCATCATCCTCATGCTTATATGGTGATGAAAGTTATCTTTGGCTTATGTGCGAAGAGGGACTGTTGTTTATTGAATTATATGTCTTTGGCTTACGTGCAAAGATGGATTGTTGATTATTGGTTTTATTGAATTGTATATCTTTGGCTTACGTGCAGAGATAGACTTGGTATGATTATGACCAGGGATTATTCGGTATAGTCATGACCATTGATGATTTAATGAATATCCTTGGCCCGTAGTGCAGAGATGATTCGATGATGTGGTTTATTTATTAAGCTGAGTCTCAGCGATAAAAATTGATGAAAATATTTTAAATCATAGAAGATAGTAGATTTTATTCTCTACTTGACTTTTCTAATGGATTGCTTGTTCCGCTGCAGTTAAACTTGATGTCTTTTATATTTTATCACTTTAACATTGTTGAAGACTAATGATAATTTATTCTGCATTATATTAGTCATAATATTTCTTACTGGGCTAGTTGAGCTCACCCTTTCTTTCACTGTTTTCTTCAGGAAATGAGAATATAGCTGGGACGAGTCGAAAAAAGGAGTGATGGTCCAGATGATAGCATTAGTAGTCCTAACTATTCTGATTAAATAGTGTGACAATAAATATAATGAGGACTCCTTTGAGTTTGTATACTGTCTAGATGACAATATACATATTAAAACTCTTAGATTATGTTTTGTCGTATGTTACACAATAGTTGTATTATTAAGTTGTATTTTGTATTTTTGTACCATGTATTTGGTGACTCAAAATGGGTGATGTATACCTATTTTGGGGGCGTCACAGTTGGTATCAAAGCTTAGGAATATGATGTAAAATCCCAAATTTTACGAATAAAGATTTAAATTTCTCAAAATATTTTTTTGAATATTATGGTGTGAATTTGAGATAATGTTATAGTTGTGGGTTGTATTTATAAATTTTGCAATGTATGCAAGTTGTTATATAATATTCGATTGGTCGGGGAATTTTTGTTTTAACGGGGGAATATTAAATGCGGCGACAAGACAATCATTAGTGGACCCACAACGAAATTATTGTCGGATTGAGAAAATGACAAAAATATTTTTATGAAAATAACGGCGGAAGTTTTATCGTTATCTTTGTTGAACTACTTTCATTAGTAAAAGTAAATAAAGATGTCTGCGTGGTTGCATAATAAACATTACCAGTATTGATTATTAATGCTTACGTGATAAGTCACTTAGTTTTATTCAATTATTGTCGATAATTTTTATATTAATAAATCAATAATTGAGATAACAGAGTTATTAATATTATTATTTGCAATATTAACGATGTCTAGAAGTTCTGCCAAGGAGAGGTTTGGTCACCCAATTGGTTGTTTTATTATAAATTGATTTTGGGTGGTGGAGAATTTGATGGGTGTTGTAATATTATATATATTTAGCATGTGAAGTTTGACTTAAGGAGAAGGATGAATTGCATTGTCGGGAGGAATTGGTATGGTATGATTATAATATATATATATATATATATATATATAATGTTAGTGGGATTTTATGTATATAGCTTGTATGCGAATTAATTCATCCGTGACCTGCCAATTGTTCTGCCCGTGAACTTCGTCTAATTATTAACTGTTCACCCGTGTTATTCTTCTCAAATATTATCCTTCCATTCTCCATAAATATGATACTTAGTTAGAATTGAAAATCACACCAAAAATTCTCTTCTATAATCTTGAGCGTATTTCTTTAGAGTTTTAAGAAGCTTTGAGCGTAGTGCAAGTTTTCTTCAAAGAATATCCTCGCCCAACCAGTCGGAATACTCTTCTTTTACAGTAAGGGGTATTATTTTTTCATATTCAAGAAAAGAACTTCTGTTATTCCATTATTTATTATTTTGTTGGAATAACTCATCTATCATCAAGATCTCGTCATACATGGTGAAATTCTGTTGTTATTCCATTCTTTATTATTCTGTTGGAATATCCTGTTTGTGCGTTTTACTCCGGACCTGGTTCAATTCTTTATTATTCTATTGGAATATATCACATGCATGCGTTTTATCTTTTAATCTGGTTAAAATCTTTATTATTTTGTTGGAATATCCATGCATGTGTTTTTATCCTGACTGGTTACATCTTTATTATTCTGTTGGAATAACTTTATCATCTTAATCTGCATGCATGGTGATTTCTTTTGTTATTCCATTCTTTATTATACTCGGTTGGTTAAAATTTTGACTTATACTCCATGAAATTAGTGGAATATCCTTGATATTTAAACTTATCCAAGATATCTTTTCATGGAAATATTCTTACGAGCATTCTTGAATTTTACTCTATAAAGAAGTATCATGTTGAAAATTTGGACGTTATTAGTTCTGAATAAATTAATTCTTGAACTTGTTTTATTGAATTCTTATATCATTGTCATCATCCTCATGTTTATATTTTTTTGAAAGTCATACGTGGCACGTAGTGCATAGATGGACTTGGTATGATTATGACCGAGGATTATTCGGTGTAATCATGGTAGTAATGTTACAAATGATGTGGTAAAAGTCCTCATTAGCCCGTAGTAGTGCATTGATGGACGATTGTTGGCATGATCATGACCATTGATGAATACACAAATATCCTTGGCCCGTAGTACATGGATAAATTATGGTTGTGATACTAATGAATATCCTTGGCCGTAGTGTAGGGATGATGTGGATTATTTATTAAGCTGAGTCTTAGCGATAAAAGTGATGAAAAACCTTTTTGAATCATAAAAGATAATAGATTTTATTCTCTACTTGACTCTTTTAATGGATTGCTTGTTCCGCTGCAGTTAAACTTGATGTCTATTGTATTTTATCAGTTTAACATTGTTGAAGACTAATGATAATTTATTTTGCATTATCTTAGTCATAATATTTCTTCTTGGGCTAGTTGACCTCACCTTTTTTTCAACGTTTTCTCTTGAAATGAGAACGTGGCAAGGACTACTAGTCGGGGAGCGGGTGTGGTCAAGAGATGATAATATTAGTAGTCCTCACTATTCTGTTAAATAGTGTGACAATAAATGTAATGAGGACTTATTCTGAGAGTGGATATTGTCTAAAAGATAATAATTGTATTAAAATTCACAGCGTATGTTTTGTCGTATTTTACACGACTGTTGTATAATTATGTTGTATTTGAATTTTGTACCATGTATTTGGCGACTCAAGATGGGTGATGGATACTTATTTTTGGGGGCGTCACAATTGGTATCAAAGCTTAGGAATATGATCCCTAGCTAAGATGTGAGACAAGAAGTAGGAGGGGAAAGATGGGAAATTCCTTCGCTAATTTGACCTACCTAAGTTTATTTGTTATTTAATTGGTCGGTCAGAGTTTATTGATAATATGTGACATGTTAATTAACCCTTGTTTTGTGGTAGTATTTGAAAATGGCATCTGAAAATGTCAACAATGGAGTGAATGAGACCGTGGAGACACCTCTAATCACCAACTAGGATAATGTAATATCAAGCGAAGAAGGAATTAGAGATATCAATGTGGTGAAGAAAGAATTAATAGTTGCTCCCGAGCTAGTCGCAGAGGTAGCAGCTGAGAGTGAGGAAGAAGAGGAACCTGAGGAGAATTTATTAGAAGAAATTTTTGATCAAAATGTAGAATTGCAAGATCGTATTCGTGAGTTAGAAGAACGAGTTGAAGAACAATGACCGTCGTGGAACAAAGGGATCAACAATTCAAAATTGTGTTACCCGATATGTGATGCTCGAACAAAATCACTCTTTAAGCGAGTGTAAGATATTAAAGTTGGAATATGAGAATTCAAATATCAAGGATCAAATTTGAAAGAAGAAACAAGCGAGCGAGTGAGAGAGAAGAAGGATGCGTGGGTAACAATACCACGACATGTTGATGTTGTAGAAAGAGACGTTCGATCCAAAAAGGCTAAAATAGATGATATACATTTTTTTGGACAGCAATTGGGAGAACCCAACATCGAGTTTAAATTATCCTGTACAGAGCGGTCAATCTCAATTCTATATGGATCGAAGATTGATGATTTAGATCATGAAACAGGAGTACGATGAAGCAGTTGAGGGTGGAATATGCCCTATAAAAAAGTCAATTCCAACGATAGTGATGACACCAAATGCTACCCAGACAAGTCAAAGTCGGGTAGTTCAAAGTAGAGCAGTTGTCATGACTTCCCAACAAGTGAGGAACCCAAATGAAGTTATCACCAGTAAGCTTATCATAAACTCTTGTGAAGTCTATACCGTGTTAGATACCGGTTCTACTCACTCTTTCATTTCACCTAGTTGTGTTCAATACTTGAATTTAACTCTGGAGAAGTTAGACTTTGATTTATCTGTTTAAACTCAGTTGGGAGAAACCTTCGTTACCTCCACTATTTATAAATCTTGTTTGAAAATACTTACTTTTGATGTGATTTTAGGAATCGATTGGTTAACTACTCATCATGCTTTTTGTAAGGTTGTTAGCTTTCATATTCCTAACCAACCTGTTATGCGAATTCAAGCAACCAAACCACTAAAATCAATCATTGTCATATCAAGGCATAAGTAAAGAACCCTGGTCCTTTCGTTGTTGACTTACTAGTATGGAATGCACCGAAGCCAGACTTTCTGTAGGCGACGTCGTGAATGACGGTGGCAAGTTGATAGGTATCAATGTGACGTGTTATCCAAGTCTTGGATGAGGGTCATAGTTTTGAATGACATTTCTATTGTTAATAAATTTCCTGACGTATTCTTGAAGACTTCTTGCCTACCCAGGCGTGAAATCGAATTTTGTAATCGACCCCAAAGACAAAAACCCATTTCTTAAATCCTCAAATATTTTCTTCACCCAAAACGAACGTAACATGCGCCAAAGATGTTGGCTCGAGCTGTTGAAGATTACGATCGTACCATTCAATATCATTGTGGAAGAGCGAACGTGGTAGCTGACGCGTTGAGTAGAAGATCATATGTGTTTACGAGTGCGATTTTATTAACACAAAGACCCATTTTGTATAAATGATGAAGATTGAGTTAAAGAATTTAAGGACCCACGTGAAAATAACGAATATACGATTAGAATCGACTTTAATCGATAAAGTTAAAGCCGCTCAAGCTACATACTCAGAGCTGATGAATGTGAAGAAGAAGGTTGAAGAGGCGTTATTCTGTGAAGCGAGAATCGACGAAGAGAGGAAATCTCAACCCTCGATTTAATTGGCCCATTTAAAATCCTCGATCGAGTAGGAGCGTTGGCCTATAGACTGCGTTTTACCGCCAAATATGTTGCGTGTTCATAACGTTTATCACGTATCAATGTTACGTAAATATGTGGACGACCCAAACCACATTATTGAATTAGAACTAGACGAGATAGCAGAAGATTTAACGTTTGAGGAGATACATGTTAAAATCTTGGATAAGAAGGATCCTATTCGAAACTCAAAGGTTATACCTCAAGAGTTAGAATCGGACGAAGTGTCCTCATCATTACGAGATACCGGTCGTCACGTAAATTTCGAGGCAAAATTTCATAAGGAGGGGAGATTGTAAAATCCCAAATTTTACGAATAAAGATTTGAATTTCTTGAAATATTTTTTTGAATATTACGGTGTGAATTTGAGATAATATTATAGTTGTGGGTAGTATTTATAAATTTTGCAATGTATGCAAGCTGTTATATAATATTTGATTGGTCGGGGAATATTTGTTTTAACAGGGAATATTCGTACGACGACACAATCATTAGTGGACCCCACAAATGTAAATTATTGTCGGATTGAGAAAAATGACAAAAATATTTTTATGAAAATAACTACGGAAGTTTTACTGAATTAATCTTTGTTGAACTACTTTCAGTAGTAAAAGTACGATGTCTGGCGTAGTTGCATAGTAGCACACGGTATTGATTATTAATGCTTACGTGAGAAGTCACTTAGTTTTATTCAATTATTGTCGATATTTTTTATATTATTAAATCAATAATTGAGATGACAGAGTTATTAATATTATTATTTGCAATATTAATGATGTCTAGAAGTTCTGCCAAGGAGAGGTTTGGTCACCTAATTACGCGCCAATAGGGAGAAATACTTATTGGAAAGCCCCCTCTTTCTGGGAACGACCTGGTCGATTAATATTATGAATTATAATAATGATGATAAATGTTGTTAAATATTGAGGTAATTTTTATGAGGTATTTTGTTACTTATTATTTAGATTCCCACTCACTCATTTTTCAAAATTATCGGAAGGAAGTTATAAAGTGTATATATATATATATATATATATATATATATATATATATATATATATATATTTGACATGTGTGTGTATGTGTGTGTAGGAGTGTGTGTGTGGTAGTGGGTTTTGGTGGAAAAGTGGAATGTTTGATAGTTAATGTTGGTTGTTTTTATTATAAATTGATTTTGGGTGGTGGAGAATTTGATGGGTGTTGTAATATTATATATATTTAAAGACGTGAAGTTTGACTTAAGGAGAAGGATGAATTGCATTGTCGGGAGGAATTGGTATGGTATGATTAATATATATATATATATATATATATATATATATATATATATATATATATATATATATATATATATTGTGACGCCTAAAATAGGTCAATTCCATCCAACCCATTCTCGAGTCGCCAAATACATGGTACAAAAATAACTACAACTTTATTAATACATTTGTCGTAAAAAATCACGACAACATATATCTTTGTGAGTTTAAATACAATTATTGTCTTCTAGACAATATCCATACCCAAATAAATCCTCATCACAATTATTTATATATTATTTTACAAAATAGTGAGGACTACTAAACAACTCTCTCTAGAACCTTCATTCCATACCCCCCGACTAAGATTCGCTACATTCTCGCCTCCCGAGAAGAAAAATGGAACAAAAGGAAAAAGGGTGAGCTCAACTAGCCCAAGAAAGAATATTATGACTAAGATAATATACAACAAATTATCGTTAGTCTTCAACGAGGAAAAATCTAATAGAATACAATAGACAACCAGCTTTTAAATCAATCTTCTTGATGAAATGATAATTCATTAGAAGAGTTAAGTAGAGAATGCAAACTACTATCTTCTATATATGAATTTAAAAGTTCATCGTCGATATTTTATCCTGTAACATCAATCAATATATATCCGGAATCAAATATTCATCTTTTGCACTCACGAGCCAAAGATATTCATCACTTAGTCTGCTCATCTAAACACTGCTTCATCTTTGCACTACGGGCCAAAGATATTAATCACCCCGTCCATGTTCATCTCAACACTGCTCATCTTTGCACTACGGGCAAAGATATTCATCAAGAAATCATTCATCTTTTTACTACGGGCCAAAGATATTGAGTAATATTATCATTTAGGACCTGAGGATGATGAAAAATATTTTAAAGGAAACGAATCCAAAGAAACAAAAGAACAAATATTAAGGATTAAGTATTTAATTTATTCCATGTCCAAAAATACCTCATAAATAATCATAGTGGAGTAAAATTCAAGAATGATCAAAACATGGATACAATCAAGGCTAGTATCCATAGTAGATATTTTGAACAAAAAGAAGAAATTTCATTTTTTCATTGAATAGTCATCAGATTCGTGAATAGTCTTAGATATCGTGAATAAGAACTCAAACACCAAAAGATAGAAATTTCACAAAAACATCTTCACGCTTTGTGAATAGTACTGCGTGAATAGTAACTCATGAATAAGAACTCATGAATAGTAACCTGACATGAAAAAGTTCTAAATTTGATAAAATTTTCCAACCAATATTTCGTAAGAATGATATTGAAGAAATAATATCATTTTCAAATAAAATAACATCCCTTACCTCGAAAGACAAGATTTAGTTGAAACAGGATATAAAGCTATGACTTGAACTTGCACCGTATAGCAATACTCAAAGTATACTCAAAATACTCACAAGAATACGCTCGATAATATAGAGAGAAAACTTCGATTTACGGTGTGATTTTCAATTAACCTAAGCACCCTATTTATAGGAAAATGCTTAGAACACCAAAGTAGAAAATTTAATAAATTAATATTATTTATTTTCCACATCTTCCATCCTAACACATGTTAAATGAGTCCCAAAAATGTAAAAAAATGTTTTTCTTATTAAAAATAATTAAAACTTCAAAAATTAATTATTTCGGAGCTTCAGAAATTCAATAATTCACAATAAATAACCCTTTTGCCAGAAAATTCGAATCCCACGACTTTTTATAGAAAATTCAATTCTCTACAACTTTGCAGAAGAAAGCTTTTCCAAATTCCAAACAGAAATTGACCGAAATCCACAAACGGACGATTTTATAGGCTATAATCAAATTTCAAATCAAGAAATTGTGTCCACCAACACACAAAATATGTATTAAACATTTAATGCCACAAAATACTCTTCCTCCTCATATACTCATACATCCCACATTCATTATAAAAATATCACCGATTAATATATTATTAAAATAATATATTTAAATGAATTATTTTATCGAGAAAAAAGATAAAATATTAATTTTCAACAATTGTCACTTTAAAAATTTTCTCCATCTATATCCACATAAAATCAATATTTTTCTCATCATATAAATCAATAATTAATTATTCACAAATAATATTACAGAATCACTAAGATGTGAACCGCATTCCTCAGGAAAGAGGGGCTTTCCAATAAAGATTTCTCCTTCTTGGCAAGTATGATTAGGTGACCAAACCTCTCCTTGAAGATGTAACTTTCTAGACATTGCCAATAATGTTTTCTAATAATATTATTCAGATAATATGAATTATTGCTTCGATAATGGAAAATACTTGTGTAATGACAATTTATTGAAATAACAATAATATAAAATATCAATGCAAAGATTATTGAATCAATAAAATAAAATATCGAATAAGAATTATCGTAACAATTATTGAGTAGTGCCTTCTTACGTAAGAATCAATAATTGGTGCAATACTGAAGTGTCTTCTTGTGTGTTAAACCACCGAGTATTTTAACAATGATACTTGATGTATAACTACGCGTTATTTTTAAACAACTTATATTTGTCGTTTTCTTCATCCAATCGCTTTCCGTTATTGGGCCCACAAAAGACTGCGCCGTTGTATGAATATTTCCCGACAGTACGAATATTCCACGACCAAACGAATATTCCCCAACAACAATGAATATTTTATAACCACTTGCTTATTTTGAAATATTTGCGTATTTTACCCATAACTATCCACATTAATCAAATCAACCCTTACTATTTCAAAATAATAAATAGAGAAAATTAAATTTTATTAATAATAAGTTGGGATCTTACATATATAATGTTAGTGGGATTATATGTATATAGCTTGCATGCGAATTAATTCATCCGTGACCTGCCAATTGTTCTGCCTGTGAACTTCGTCTAATTATTAACTGTTCACCCGTGATATTCTTCTCAAATAGTATCTTTCCATTCTCCTATAAATAGGATGCTTAGTTAGAATTGAAAATCACACTAAAAATTCAGAGAAATTCTCTTCTATAATCTTGAGCGTATTTCTTTAGAGTTTTAAGAAGCTTTGAGCGTAGTGCAAGTTTTCTTCAAAGAATATCCTCGCCCTACCAGTCAGAATACTCTTCTTTTACGGTAAGGGGTATTATTTTTTCATATTCATGAAGAGAACTTATGTTATTCCATTATTTATTATTACATTTGGAATAACTTTGTCGATCTGAGCATCTGCGTATATGGTGAAATTCTCATTGTTATTCCATTCTTTATTATTCATTGGAATATCCTGTACGCATATTACGTGGACTGGTTCAATTCTTTATTATTCATTGGAATATCCTCATCTGCATCTTTTTACCGACTGTTCCGCTCTTTTTATTATTACTTTGGAATATCCTGTCAGCATTTTATGCTTTAACTGGTTCCGCTCTTTATTATTACATTGGAATATCCTTGTTTGTGCGTTTACTGCTTGGACTCGGTTCCGTCTTTATTATTCTCGTTGGAATAACTTTTGCACATTGATGCGCGCCGTGCTTGGTGATTTCTTTTGTTATTCCATTCCTTATTATACTACTCGATTTGGTTAAAGTTTTGACTTCTATACTCCATGAAATTGGTGGAATATCATTGATATTTGCGCTTCATCCAAAGATTCTTTTCATGGAAATATTCTTACGAGCATTCTTGAATTTTACTCTACAAAGAAGTATCATGTTGATAATTTGGGCGTTATTAGTTCTGGATAAATTAATTCTTGAACTTGTTTTATTGAATTCTTATATCATTGTCATCATCCTCATGTTTATATTTTTTGAAAGTCATCTACGTGGCTTGTAGTGCATAGATAGACTTGGTATGATTATGACCGAGGATTATTCGGTGTAATCATGGCCAGTAATATTACAAATGATGTGGTAAAAGTCCTCATTTGCCCCGTAGTGCATTGATGGACAAATTGTTGGCATGATCATGACCATTGATGAATACACAAATATCTTTGGCCCGTAGTGCATGGATAAATTGTGGTTGTGATACTAATGAATATCCTTGGTCGTAGTACAGGGATGATGTGGATTATTTATTAAGCTGAGTCTCAGCAATAAAAGTGATGAAAAACCTTTTTGAATCATAAAAGATAATAGATTTTATTCTCTACTTGACTCTTTTAATGGATTACTTATTCCGCTACAGTTAAACTTGATGTCAATTGTATTTTATCAGTTTAACATTGTTGAAGACTAATGATAATTTATTCTGCATTATCTTAGTCATAATATTTCTTACTAGGCTAGTTGAGCTCACCCTTTCTTTCACTGTTCTCTTTAGGAAATGAGAACGTAGTCGGGACTAGTCGGGGAACGGAGTGACGGTCCGAGATGATATTATTAGTAGTCCTCACTATTCTGTTAAATAGTGTGACAATAAATGTAATGAGAACTTATTCTGAGAGTGGATATTGTCTAAAAGATAATAATTGTATTAAAACTCACAGCGTATGTTTTGTCGTATTTTACACGATTGTTGTATAATTATGTTATATTTGAATTTTGTACCATGTATATGGCGACTAAAGATGAGTGATGTATACCTATTTTTTGGGGCATCACATATGATCCCTGGCTGAGATGTGAGACAAGAACTAGGAAGGGAGAGACGGAGAATTCTGTCGCTAGTATGACCTAACTAAGTTTATTTGGTATTTAATTGTTCGGTCAGAGTATAGGGATAATATGTGATATGTTAATTAACCCTTATTTTGTGACAGTGTTTGAAAATGGAATCTAAAAATATCTTGGGAGAAGTTTCAAGAGTTGTTCAACGACAAGTACTTTCCCAAAAATATTTGTCACATGAAGGAGGTGGAATTCATCAAGTTGGAGCAAAACAATATGATCGTAATGTCATGTCTGAGGCTAAATTTGTAGAGTTATCCCGGTTTGCATCCCATTTGGTCGATAATGAGGTGCGAATGGCGCGAATGTTTTAAGAGGTTTGAAACCCGATATCGTCAATACCTCATTTCTCACAAATTGTGTTTGTATTCGAGATGTTGTGAATAGGGCTCGATTATTTGGTAGCGATAATGAGTTAAAGACAACCCAAAAGGTAACGACCAACAACACGATAATAATCATAATGGTGGCAATGGGGCATCGAACAATGATAACCATCGTGGGGAAAGTTATTATGCCAAGAATGGTAATCACTTCAGTGGTAATCATGGCCAAGATAATAGAAGTGGAAATTTCAAGAAGAGAATGTCATTTAGCTCGATTTTATCGTGTACCAAAATCAAGTCTAGTTGGGACGGTGGCACCAAAGGCGGATACGGACAAAACAAAGTCGGTGGTTTCAGAAAAAGCGTTTTTGTGACTTCTTAAAAAGCGAGTAAACCGAACGAAGTTAGCACGGGTTAGTTAATTATAAATTATTGCGAAGTCTATGCCTTATTAGATATCGGTTCTACCCATTATTTTATCTCTCTTGTTTGCGTTCAAAGTTTAAATTTAACCCCAGAGAAGTTACACTTTGACTTATCGGTTGAAGTTCCGTTAGGAGAAACCTTCATTACATGTGTTATCCAAGTCTTGGATGAGAGTCACAGTTTTGAATGATATTTCTATTGTTAACAAATTTCCTGATGTATTCCTGAAGACTTCTTGGCCTACCCTAGAGCGTCAAAACGAATTTTGTATTGACCCCAATACAATAACCCATTCCTTAAACCCTCAAATATTTTCTTCACCCAAAACGAACGTAACATACGCCAAAGATGTTGGCTCGAGCTGTTAAAGATTACGATCGTACCATTCAATACCATCGTGGAAAAGCGAACATGGTAATTGACACATTGAGTAGAAGATCGTATGCGAATATACGAACCCACGTGAAGATAACGAATATACGAGTAGAATTGACTTTAATCGATAAAGTTAAAGCCGCTCAAGCTACACACCCGAATTTGATGAATGTGAAGAAGAAGGTTCAAGAGGGCGTTATTCTAGAAGCAAGAGTCGATGAAGAGAGGAAAACTTAAACCTCAATTTAATTGGCCCATTTGAAATCCTCGATTAAGTAGAAACTGTGGCTTATAGACTCATTTTACCGTCAAGAATGTCGCGTGTGCATAAAATTTTTTACGTATCGATGTTACGTAAATATGTGGACGACCCGAACCACATTATTGATTTAGAACTGGAAGAGATAGCGAATAATTTAACGTATGAAGATGTACCTGTTAAAAATCTTGGAATATATTCTACGCTTGAAGGTTATACCTCAAGAGTTAGAATCTGACGAAGTGTCCTCATATGTTTGGCATACCAGGTATGTACGTAAATTTCGAGGGTGAAATTTCATAAGGAGGGGAGATTGTGAGACCCCAAATTTTATGAATAAAGATTTAAATTTTCTCAAAATATTTTTTTGAATATTATGGTGTGTGTGACGCCCCTAAAATAGGTATACATCACCCATTCTGAGTCGCCAAATACATGGTACAGAAAAATAACTACAACTTTATTAATACAATTGTTGTGCAAAATACGACAACACATACTGTGAGTTTAAATATAAATATTGTCTTCTAGACATATCAACACCCAAATAAAGTCCTCATTAAAATTATATATTGTATGTCATGCCGTTTTATAATATGTTGAGAAACTTTGATAGTCTCAGACCACCACACTATTCCCCCATTATCCCCGACCGAATATACACACTTTATTACACGAAAGGAATTGTGAAGCAAAAGTGGTTGAAAGACAACTAGCCCTGTAAAAAGAATATCATAACTAAAGATAATTAAATTATCAATAGCCTTCATCGATGAATAAATCGTAGATTTATAACATATAGTAGATGATAAAACTTTTCAACCATAGTTGCAATGAACGAAGCGATCCATTAGAAGAGTCAAATAGACCATAAAGTCTATTATCTTCTCCATGTTAAAAGTCCACCAACAATGCTTTAACCTCAGAACATTAATCAATGTATCATGTTCTACTGTCGTGTGAATAACTCATAATCATAATTGTAGTTCTAATTTTCTCTTCTCATCCAAGACGAAGATATTTTTCATCACATGTCTTTACCGAAACATCAAAGATCATGGTTATACCAAATCACAGTTCACATTCATAATCATACTAATAAGTTCATCTTTGCACTACGGGCCAAAGATATTCATTAACGGTTCATCTTTGCACTACATGCCAAAGATATTCAATAACATGTCATCTTTGCACTACGGGCCAAAGATATTCAACAACAGGTCATCTTTGTACTACACGCCAAAGATATTCATCAACAATTTATCTTTGCACTACGTGCCAAAATATTCATATCTCAAAAAAATATATAATCATTTCTGAATTTATATAAACAATAATTATAACCATGTTGATCAATTCACCTTTGCACTTAAGCTAAAATATTCAATTGTAAATTCAATGGTCACGATCATACTGGGTCAACAATTCATCTTTTGCAGACCATCGGCCAAAGAGAACCTATAGTCACGATCGTACCAATAATCTACCCATATTTACACTTAAATCAAAGAGAATTCATCAAGGGATTATAAAATGTTATATATGATAATAAAAATAATATGATCAACAACTGCATTTAATTTCAAGAGTAAGATTCATAAATCAATGATTTCATAACACCTTAATCCAAATATTATAAATTACTTAAAGATCTCATAATATAATATTATTAATACTACCTAAATATTTTAATTATTTCTTAAACTTATAAATAATTTATTTTAATTGTTTACACTTTACTAATTAATGCATTTAATCATACTAAAATGCCAAACTCATAAGATTTCATCAACAATAACCAACAACCTCATCAAAAATCTGCATATACCATATATAGGATTCCCAAGCCATAAAATCCTATTTTTCAATTTTGTTACTTCACATAACATATTTAATTTATTTATTCATAACTAGTCTATTTTCATGAAAAATACCAAATCAGTTCTAAAAATATTTCATTTCTGGGATTTAGCATAATATAGTCCCATATTGAACATATATTTTTCTCGGAATTTTTAAAAATTCATTTACTATTTTTCACATGGCCAAAGCTGCTGAATATTTAAAAATTTATCATAAATTGTACATTTGTCCAAAAATTCCAAAATTTACAGAGTATACTTATGTTATATATATGTACTCCCAATAAAAATTTAACCAATTTTGGAGTTAACTACAAGGAGTTATAAGGGTTTACTTTTAAAATAGTCTTTCCTCATAAAATTCATAACTCCTAATCTATCCATCCAAAAATTGCCATTTTTGGACACAATCGAGAAAACTCATCAAAATATCATTTTATATTTTCCAGAATTTTTGAAGATCAGAAAAATTACGAAATTGAAGAAACATAACAACCCTTAAAATCTCTTACCTCAAAAGAGAAGTACTTCTGACTGGAATATTGAATATGACGCTGAAGGAAACTTGTACTCATTAGCAACTCGCAAAGTATCAAAATACTCAGCAAATACGCTCGATAATATAGAGAAAGAAAGAGAGAAAGCTTATATTTCTGGTGTGATTATCAATTCTAACTTAACCCTCTATTTATAGGAAAAAGTGAACACGTCGAAGCAGACTTGACCTGCTACCTGATGGTTTTACCTGCTACTATTGTCACCCACCACATTTGAATTAGAATTTCAGCACATTTCTTCACCAACCACAAGTGGGGCCCACTCAATTCTAGAATTTTCTACCAAAATCATTTATAAACCTAATTTCCGAATCAGTCACCTCTTAAAATTCATAAAAAATCATACGTTCATTTTTAACGGTTCAAAATTTGTGGACACATACTCAACTTATATATGTATAACATATCCAAAAATCACAACGATTCAACGGTCGGATTAAAAATTATAACTCACGCAAAATATCGCAAGAACAATCGATTTAATTTTAATACCTCCATTCCGATGCAAATAATCGATAAAACACCTCAACATTAATTCCTTCAATTATAACCACATAAAATAAATAAATTCATCATTTATATCTGCATCAAATAAATATTTTCTTATCAATAATTAATTATTCACAAATAATATTACGTAATTACAATAATGACAACCAGTAGGTTCCCGGAAAAGAGGGGCTTTTCAATAAGGATTTCTCCTCATTCTTAGCAAATTAGGTGACCAAACCTCTCCTTGATGTAACTTTTTAGACATTGCCAATAATGCTATCTAATAATATTATTCAAATAATATGAATTATTGATCCGATAATGGGAAATCTCAGTGCGGTGACAATTATTGAAACAACAATAATATAAAATATCAACGCAGCAATTATTGAATCAATAAAATAAAATATTGAGCGATAATTACACGTAACAATTATTGAGTAGTGGCCTTCTTACGTAAGAATCAATAATTCAAAAATATGTGCATCTTTACATCTTGTGCATTCTGCGCAACCACGCATATTCTCGTATTTTAACCACCGTGTATTCCAACAAAGGTTAATTAGCGAATGGCTTCCTTTATGTTATTATTTATAAAAACTCAAACTTGTCGTTTTCTTCATCCGAGCGATTTATTACATTGTGGAGCCCAATGAATGGTCATGCCACGTAGCAAATTTAATATTCCCCGGCAACAACAATATTCCACGAACAAACGAATATTCCCCGATAACAATAAGTATTTTATAGACACTTGCTTATTTTGAAAATTTATATATATCACCCTTAACTTTAACTTTTTATCAATTTAACCATTTACTAAATAGGAAAATTTAATACTTTTATTTCATATAAATTTCGGTCTCTTACAATCTCCTCCTTATGAAATTTCGTCTCCGAAATTTACGTCGCGATTCAGTATTTCAAAGAGTTGAGAATACCTTGCTTTCATTTCGATTCCATCTTCACCGTCTCGTGATTTCTCCATTAATTTCATCTCCTTGTATTTAGGATATCATTCTAGAATATAGCTTCAAAATAAAGGTTAATTGACATATCATAATTTGTCAACTTAAGTAAAAAAAATCAGCTTAGGTAGGACACATACAAGCGAAGGATATTACTCGTCTCTCCCTTCCCAGTTCTAATCCTGGATCTCCGCCAGAGATCATATCCCTAAGCTCTGATACCAAATGTGAAGTAGAATTCAAAAATAAAGATCAAAACATAGATACAATCAAAAATAGTAACCATAATAGACATCTTGGACAAAAAAGAAAAATTTTATTTTTTGGTGAATAGATGTGACGCCCCCAAAATAGGTCTAATCCATCCAACCTATTATGAGTCGCCAAATATATGGTACAGAAAACAACTACAACTTTATTAATACAATTGTCGTGCAAAATACGACAACACATACTG
Source organism: Panax ginseng (assembly GCA_020205605.1). Lineage (NCBI taxonomy): Eukaryota > Viridiplantae > Streptophyta > Magnoliopsida > Apiales > Araliaceae > Panax > Panax ginseng. The sequence continues at coordinate 130,160,489 of CM035144.1, forward strand.
TATACGTGAATAGTAATCCCGACATGAAAAGATAAAGTTTCACAAAAAAATCCATATCCATATTTATAATACCTTAATCCAAATATTATAAATCACTTAATAATCTCATAATCTAATATTATTAATATTACAATAATATTTTAATCATTTCTTAAATTTATAAACAATTTATTTTAATTATTTACACTTTACTAATTAATACATTTAATCATCCTAAAATACCAAACTCATAAGATTTTATCACTAATAACCAAAACCCTCATCAAAAATCTGCATATACCTTATATAGGATTCTGAAGTCATAAAATTCTATTTTCCAATTTTCTTACTTCACATAACATATTTAATTTATTTACTCATAACTAGTCTATTTTCATGAAAAATATCAAATCAGTACAAACAAATTTTCTATTCTGAAATTTAGTAGAACATAGTCCCATATTGAACATATATTTTTCCCGGAATTTTTAAAATTCATTTACTATTTTTCATATGGCCAAAACTGCCGAATATTTAGACATTTATCATAAATTGTACTTTTATCTAAAAATTTCGAAATTCACAAGGTATACTGATATTATATAGATGTACTCCCAATAAAAATATCATCAATTTTAGAGTTAACCACAAAGAGTTATAAGGGTTTACTTTTTAAATAGTCTTTTCCTATAAAATTCATAACTCCTAATCTATACATCCAAAAATCATTATTTTTGGACACAATCAATAAAACTCATCAAATTATCATTTTAAATTTTTCCATAATTTTTGAAGGTCGAAAAAATTACGAAACATGAAAAACATAACAACCCTTAAAATCCCTTACAATCCCTTACCTAGAAAGAGTAGTATTTCTGACCAAAATGTAAAGCCGAAGGAATCTTGCACTGAATAGCAACTCTCAAAGTATCTAAATACTCACAAAATACGCTTGATAATATAGAGAGAAAAATAGAGAAAGCTTATGTTTCTGGTGTGATTTTCAATTCTAACTTCACCCTCTATTTATAGGAAAATGTTAGCATGCCGAAGCAGACTTGACCTGCTACCTAATGGCTTTACCTGCTACTATTGCCACCCACCATATTTGAAATAAAATTCAGTATATTTTTTCACCAACCACAAGTGGGGCCCACTCAATTCTAGAATTTTCTACCAAAATCATTTATAAACCTAATTTCCGAATCAGTCACCTTAAAATTCATAAAAAATCATACGTTCATTTTTAACGGTTCAAAATTTGTGGACATATACTCAACTTATATATGTATAAAATATCTAAAAATTACAACGATCCAACGGTCGGATTAAAAATTATAACTCACGCAATATATCGCAAGAACACTGATTTAATTTTTAATACCTCAATTCTGACAAAAATATTGATAAAACACCTCAACATTAATTCCTTCAATTATAACCACATAAAATAAATAAATTCATCATTTATATCTGCATCAAATAAATATTTCCTTATCAATAATTAATTATTCACAAATAATATTACAGAATCACAATATTGACAACCAGTGCTTCCGTGAAGAGGGACTTTCCAATTAAATTTCTCCTTCTTGGCCAGCAATTAGGTGACCAAACCTCTCCTTGATGTAACTTTCTAGACATTGCCAATAATGCTATTTAATAATATTATTCAAATAATATGAATTATTGATCCGATAATGGGAAATACTATGCAAAGGACAATTATTGAAACAACAATAATATAAAATATCAACGCAATAATTATTGAATCAATAAAATAAAATATTGAATATTAATTCTCGTAACAATTATTGAGTAGTGCCTTTCTTTACGTAAGAATCAATAATTCAAAATATCAGTAATGCGATCTGGTATAACTACTATCTGACCCGCGCGTATTCTCGTATTTTAACCACTAGGTATTCCAACGATGTTAATTCAGTAAATCTTCTGTAGTTATTTATAAAAACTCAAACTTGTCATTTTCTTCATCCGACAGTTATTCTGTTATGGGGCCCACAAATGGTTGTGCCATCGTACGAATATTCCCTGACAACAAGAATATTCCATAACCAAACGAATATTCCCTGATAACAATAAGTATTTTATAGCCACTTGCTTATTTTGAAAATTTTATATATATCACCCTTAACTTTAACTTTTTATCAATTTAACCATTTACTAAATAGGAAAATTTAATACTTTTATTTCATAAAATTCGGGGTTTTACAGTGTGGATTAAATATAATGTTATAGTTGTGAGTAATATTTATAAATTTTGCAAAGTATGCAAGTTATTGTATAATATTCGATTGGTAGGGAATATTCTTTTTGTCGAGAATATCCGTCTGACAAGACAATCATTGGTGAACCCACAACGGAAGTATTATAAATAGTAATAAAATGACGTAATTATTTTTATGAAAATAACGACGAAAAGTTTACCGTTAAAAGCTGATGAACTACTCGATAGTAAAAGTGCGATGTCTGGCGTGGTTGCATACTAGCACACGGTATTGGTTATTGATGCTTACGTGATAAGTCATTCAGTTATACTCAATTATTGATATAGTAATTATTGCGTCATATCTCTCATATTATTGATTCGATTATTATCACAGTATCATCTGTATTATATGATATATTATTAAATCAATAATTGAGACGACAAAGTTATTCATATTATTAAATTGCAATATTTACAATGTCTAGAAGTTCTGTCAAGGAGAGGTTTGGTCACATAATTGCGCGCCAATAAGGAGAAATCCTTATCGAAAAGCCCCCTCTTTCTTGGGAACGACCTGGTTGTTAAATATTGTGAGTTATAATATTAATGATGAATAAGTTCGTGTTGATTAAAGATGAATTTGATAGTTCCATTGTGTTGGAATTATTTATGTTAGTAGAAATCGATATTTATTTCGATAATAATTAATGTCTGAAGATTATATTGTTCAATCCATGTATTCGAGGGCACTTTTAGGTGTCACAAAGATTATTCACGAGTTACTATTCAAGAGATTCTTATTCATGAGTTACTATTGAGTCACATTCACTTACTATTAGGGGAGTTGGTACAAGATTGATGATACTTGCGTGACTAAGTTAAAATGGAGGTATAGATGGAGGTACTTATCTTTGTAATTAATTTTTTCACATGTTTAGAACTATTGAGCCACATGATTTACTATTGATTCACATGATTTACTATTAGGGGAGGTGGTGCAAGTTTGATAATACTTGGATGACTGAATTATAAATGAAAAAAAAGTTAGAGGTATTGTACTGTAATTTTTCGAGCCCCAAAATGTGAAATTATCGAAACTATGTTTTTCGATAAATAGAAGCTCATTTTTCCTTCATTTATCACCAATTCACTAAAGTTTTAGAGCCATTATTATAGAGAGAAATTATAGAGAGAAAGAAGAAGAGAAGTCTTGTAAGACCCCGAAATTTTTTTAAATAAAAATGAATTTCCTTTATTTATTATTTTGAAATAGTAAGGGTGGATTTGATTAATGTGGTTAGTTATGGGTAAAATACGCAAATATTTTAAATAAGCAAGTGGTGATATAATATTCATTATTGTCGGAGAATATTCGTTTGGTCGTGGAATATTCAAATCGTTGTTGGAATATTAAATGCGACCAATGTAGCCGTGTGTGGGCCCCATAACTAAAGCAATTGGAGGAAGAAAACGATGAATAAGTTGTTTAAAAATAACGGCGTAGTTATTACCGCTTACCTTTGTTGGAATACCCGGTGGTTAAAACACGATGTCTACGCCGTTGTTGCATCGGTAAGATTACCAGATTGCACCAATTATTGACTCTTACATAAGAAGGCCTTTACTCAATAATGATTACGATAATTACTTTATTCGATTATTTTATTTTATTGATTCAATAATTCTTTGCGTTGATATTTTATATTCTTTGTTGTTTGATAATAATTGTCATTACACGATTTTTCATTATCGAAGCAATAATTCATATTATCTGAATAATATTATTAGATAACATTATTGGCAATGTCTAGAAAGTTCGCATCAAGGAGAGGTTTGGTCACCTAATCATGCCTAGCGAAGGAGAAATTCTTATTGAAAGCCCTCTTTCTGAGGAACTATGCAGTTGTTAATATTGTGATTCTGTAATATTATTTGTGAATAATTAATTATTGATTCATACGATGAGGAAAATATTAATTTTATGTGGATATACATGGAGAAAATTTTTAATGTGACAATTGTTGAAAATTAATATTTTATCTTTTTCTGATAAAATAATTCATTTAAATATATTATTTTAATAATATATTAACGATGATATTTTTACGATGAATGTGGGATATATGAGTATATGTGGAGGAGGAGTATTTTTGTTGCAATAAATGTTTAAAACATGTTAAACATGCTGTGCTGGATCCCATTTATTGATCGAAATTTGATTATAGCACAATGAAATCGCCTTGGTTATGGATTTCGCCAATTTTGTTTGGAATTTGGAAAAACTTTCTTCTGCAAAGTTGTAGAGAATTGAATTTCCTATAAAAACACGCGAGATTCGAATTTTCTGATAAAAGGGCTATTTATTATGAATTATTGAAGTTCCGAAGCTCCGAAATAATTGATTTTTGGAAGTTTAAATTATTTTAAATTAGAAAAACGTTTTTTTTATTTTTTTTCTAGAAGGTTGGCATGTGTGAATTGCTGAGATTAAGATTTCAAGGAATACGTATAATATTTTTATATATATTAATATTATATTAAATTTTACGCTTTGGTGTTCTAAGCAATTTCTATAAATAGGTCTTTAGGTTAGAATTGAAAATCACACCGAAATCAAGTTTTCTCTCTATATTATCGAGCGTATTCTTCCGAGTATTTTGAGTATACTTTGAGTATTTCTATACGGTGAAAGTTCAAGTCATAGCCTTATATCCTGTTTCAATTTAGAAATCTTGTCTTTTCGAGGTAAGGGATGTTATTTTCTTCTCGAAATGATATTATTTCTTTAATATCATTATCTTTGAAATATTGGTTGGAACTTTTTATCAAATTTGGAACTTTTTCATGTCAAGGTTACTTATTCATGAGTTACTATTCACGAGTTACTATTCACGAAAATCTTTATTCACGAAAGCGTGAAGATGTTTTTATGAAATTTCTATCTTTTGGTGTGAGTTACTATTCACGTATACGGCACTATTCACGATATCTGGCACTAATCACGTATATGGCACTATTCACGAATACGGCCTTATTCAATTTAAAAATGAAATTTCTTCTTTTTGTCCAAAATATCAATTGTGGATACTAAACTTTGATTGTATCCATGTTTTGATCATTCTTGAATTTTACACCACTATGATTATTTTTGAGGTATTTTGGATGTGGATAAAACAAAGTACTTAATTCTTAATCCTTAATCCTTGTCATTATTCAATTGGATTCGCTTTTAAAAATATTTTCATCATCCTCGGTCTTAAATGATGATATTATGGAATATCTTTGGCACATGTAGTGCAAAGATGAATGATTTATGATGAATATCTTTGGCTGTAGTGCAAAGATGAATGATTTCGATGAATATCTTTGGCCCGTAGCCAAAAGATGAGCAGTGTTTAGATGAACATGACCAACGGTGGTAAATGTCCTTCGCACATAGTGCTGATGATGAATATTTGATCCCGATATATATTGATTGATGTTACAGGATAAAAATAGACGATGAACTTTAAAATTCATACATAGAAGATAGTAGTTTGCATTCTCTACTTAACTCTTCTAATGAATTATTATTTCACTATGCGAATATTGATTTAAAACTTGTTGCCTATTGTATTCTATTATATTTTTCCTCGTGAAGACTAACGATAATTTTGTTGTATATTATCTTAGTCATAATATTCTTTATTGGGCTAGTCGAGCTCACCCTTTTCCTTTTTGTTCCATTTTTCTTCTCGGGAGGCGAGAATATAAGCGAGACGCAGTCGGGGTATGGAATGAAAGTTCTAGGAGAGTTGTTTAGTAGTCCTCACCATTGTTGTAAAATAATGTATCAATAATTATGATGGGGATTTATTTGCGTGTGGATATTGTCTGATGGTAATATCTCGTATTTAAACTCACATTTATATGTTGTAATAATAAAGTTGTAGTTATTTCGTACCATGTATTTGGCGACTCGTAATGGGTTGGATGGAATGGACCTATTTTGGGGGCGCCACGGTTGGTATCGTAGCTTAGGGATATGATCTCTATGAGATCGGGAATAGGAATTAGGAGGGAGAGGCGGTAAATCCTTCGCTAAGTGTGTCCTACCTAAGCTTATTTGTTAGTTGGTTAGTATATAGGGATATTATGTGATATATTGATTTCCTTAATTAACCCTTGTTTTATATGACAAAGATTTGAGAATGTCGATGAGAATATTAACAATGGAGTGAATGAGACCGTGGAGATGCTGTCTTACCAACGAGGAGAACGCAACAGCTTGTGAATGTACCTCCTGTAAACAACAACCAAGCGGAAAGGTACGATAAACGCGAGATGTTTAGAAGCTTTTTGCGCTTCATGCAAAATCGACGAGGAGACTCGTGTTCAAAACATAGGAGGAAATGATAGCAATTCACGGGTTGTCACAACCAAGCGATTCAAAGAGTTGGGACCACCAGAATTTAAGGAAAGCTTTGATCCGATCATAGGCGGAAACATGGGTCAAGCAAATCACCAAGATATTCGATGTCTTGGGATGCACGGAGAAACGAAGGTTCCATTCGCCACCTTTATGTTCCGTACAGCGAGGCGTATTCTTCGGTGGGAGTCTCAGGAAGCGTACCCCATCCAAATGGCTTCGGATGTGTCTTAGAGACTTTTTCAGAACTATTTAATGACAAATACTTTCCGAAAGTGTTACGTCTATATGAAGGAAGTGGAGTTTATTAGACCGGAGCAGAAACAACATGACGGTGTCTCAAGATGAGGCGAAGTTTGCGAGTTATCGAGTTTGCACCTCATTTGGTGGAAAATGAGAAACGAATGACGCGTATGTTTACGAGGGTATAAAACCCGAGATTCGACAATATCTTATCTCTCATAAATTTTCTTTATATTCGGATGTTGTAAATGGGCTCAATTATTAGAGCGAGATAATGAGTCTGCTTCAACCCAAGCGACCAACAACACGATAAAAATCATACTTTGTGGTAACTACCATCGGACAATGATAACCATCGTGAAAGAAATTATCGCAAGAAATGGTAACCACTTCAAAGTGGTAATCATGGCCAAGATAATAGAAGAAATAATTCAAGTGGAAATTTCAAAAAGATGATTTAACGATGACGGAAGACGTCGGCGGCAAGATCGACAAGACCAAAGAATAAATTCTAGGGAAGAGAACAATCGCCATTATATGCTACGAGATGGAGAGGAGGGACATATAAGGTCAAACTGCTCAAAGCCTTCCAAGGTATATTTTAGTTGTGGAAAAGATATTACACATAGCTTCGATTTTGTCCTATAACGAAATCAAGTCCAAAGGACGTTGGCACCAGAGGCGGATATCTGTAAAAAGTCAAAGTCAACGATTCTCGGAAAAGCATTTTCGTGACTTCTCAAAAGCGAAAAGAACCTTAACGAAGTTAGCACGGTTAGTTAATTATAAATTCTTGCAAAGTTTATACCTTATTAGATACTTTGGTTCTACCCATTCTTTTATCTCTCTTGCTTTGCGTTCAACGTTTGAATTTGACTACGAGAAATTAGACTTTGACCTATCTCGGTGGAGACTCAGTTAAGAGAAACTTTTATTACATTCGTTGTTTAGAAATCTTGCTTGATTCAAGTTGGCACTATCACATTACCGTTAACCTTATTTCTATAGAGATATTTGTTTTGATGTGATTTTAAGGTTAACTACTCATCATGCCAAAATTGATTGCTTTCATAAGGTTGTTAGTTTTCATATTCTTAAGCATGAACTGTTATTATTCAATTCAAGCAACCAAACCATTGAAGTCAAACTCTTTCATATTAAATTATAAAGCCATTTGTTTATTGAAAAAGCGAATGTCAAGCTTTCTTAGTCCATGTTATGGATTTGAATAAAGACACGTCGATTTGAATAATATTCCTGTTGTTATTGATTTTTCTGGACGTATTTCTGAAGAATTTCTTGCCTACTCCCGAAAGCGTGATATTGAATTTGTATCGACTTTAAATCCGTAGACAAAACCCATTTCTAAAATCTCATATCGAATGGCTCCTATTGAACTTCGAGAGTTAAAAATTCAACTATAGAATTTGGTACCGAGCCTTTATCCGGTGACTTCCTTTGTGGAATGCACCAAGCCGCTCTTCCGTAGGGGACACCATATTCGATGCGATAGTAAAAGCGATAGGTGTCATTGTAACGTCTTATCCAAGATTGGGATGTAGTCACGATTGAGAACAACCTAAGCCGGTAAATCGAAATATGTAGCTTTCTAGGCTTAGTTGGTTATTATCGGAGATTCGTTAAAGGATATTCTCAATCGCTATTCCATTAACGCAAATTGACTCGTAGAGATACAAAATTCGAATGGAGCAAAGAATGTGGGAAGAGCTTCAAGAACTCAAGAGGAGACTCATTTCAAGACATGTTCGGACCATGCCATCCCGGAAAAGCGAACGTGGTAGGCGACGTGTTGAGTAGAAGATCGATATAAGACGAAATGCGATATTGTCAAAAACTAATTTCAGATAATTTACAAATAATAGAGATGGAGATGAAAACTCTAGGTACCCACGCGTGATGATATACGAGTATAATCGACTTTAATCGATAAATTTAAAGTCGCTCAAGCTACACACCGGTGATGAATTTGAAGAAGAAGGTCGCGAGAAGTTGTTATTTCAAAAAGCGAGAATCGGTGAGGTGAGGAAAACTCAAACCTTCGATTTATTAATCCATTTGAAATTCTCGATCGAATAGAACCGCGGCCTATAGACTCGCTTTTACCGCCAAGTATGTCGCGTGTTCATAACGTTTTCACGTATCGATGTTACGTAAATATGTGGACGACCCAAACCACGCCATTGAAAGTTAGAACCGGACAAGATAAATTCCAAGACTTAACGTTTGAGAGGTACCATCAAGATCTTAGATAGGAAAGAACATGTCCTATGTACTGGGGTTATACCACAAGTTAAATTTTGTGGAGAAACCATGTTATTGAGGAAATAACTTGGGAGTTGGAAACGAAAATGAAAGCGAGGTATTTTCATCTTTTCGAAACACCAGGTACGTACGTCAATTTCGAGGACGAAATTTCATAAGGAGGGGAGGTTGTAAGACCCCAAATTTTTTAAATAAAAAAGGAATTTCCTTTATTTATTATTTTGAAATAGTAAGGGTGGATTTGATTAATGTGGTTAGTTATGGGTAAAATGCGCAAATATTTTAAATAAGCAAGTGGTGATATAATATTCATTATTCAATTGGATTCGCTTTCTTTAAAAATATTTTTCATCATCCTCGGTCTTAAATGATGATATTATGGAATATCTTTGGCCCAGTAGTAAAAGATGAATGATTTATGATGAATATCTTTGGCACGTAGTGCAAAAGATGAATGATTTCGATGAATATCTTTGGCCCAGTAGTGCAAAAGATGAACAGTGTTTAGATGAACATGACTTAATCGGTGAATGTCCTCGGCTCAGTAGTGCAAGGATGAATATTTGATCTCGGATATATATTGATTGATGTTACGGGGATAAAATAGAGCGATGAACTTTAAAATTCATACATAGAAGATAGTAGTTTGCATTCTCTACTTAACTCTTCTAATGAATTATTATTTCATTGCGAATATTGATTTAAAACTTGTTGTCTATTGTATTCTATTATATTTTTCCTGTTGAAGACTAACGATAATTTTGTTGTATATTATCTTAGTCATAATATTCTTCTTCGGGCTTTAATCGAGCTCACCCTTTTCCTTTTTGTTCCATTTTTCTTCCTCGGGAGGCTAAAAATATAAGCGAGACGCAGTCGGGGTATGGAATGAAAGTTCTAGGAGAGTTGTTTAGTAGTCCTCACCATTGTTGTAAAATAATGTATCAATAATTATGATGGGGATTTATTTGCGTGTGGATATTGTCTAGATGGCAATATCTGCATTTAAACTCACAGTTTATATGTTGTAATAATAAAGTTGTAGTTATTTCTGTACCATGTATTTGGCGACTCAGAATGGGTTGGATGGAATGGACCTATTTTGGGGGCGTCACAAGTCTACTACCTCTCTACTCCAGTATCCAACTTTATTCTAAGGTAAGGGATATTATTTGTTATACCTGTAAGGGGTATTATTCTTTCGTATTTATGAAGAAAATTACTTTCTTTCAATACTCGTAAGAGTTGTTATTCCATTCTTCATTATTATGTTGGAATAACTTTGCTTATGCTGGCACTGCATACATGGTGAATGTAACGACCCCAAAATAGGTTCATTCAATCCAACCCATTCTCGAAGTCGCCAAATACATGGTACGTAATACAACTACAACTTTATTACAATAATTGTCGTGCAAAATACAACAACACATATACTCGTGAGTTTGATACAAATATATACCAAATGTGACACATGTCCCAACCGTGGACAACACCTCACAAGGACACCTTTACATAAAGGTATAGTCAAAGACTGCTTTAGAAACTAAAATCTTTAGAAGTGCTCAAGAAACCTTTCGTATACTGGAGGCCATGCGCCTAGTTATGATAGATATCATATGTCCAGAGAATTATCCTCGGTCAACCTAATAGACCCCAAAGAAAAACGAGAAGATTACTATCATATTCTTCCCAATGGTGAGTCTTCTTTTGATTTATCATTATCTCCACTATCTCAAATTGAGAATTATACTTCAAACAAACACCAAGATTATATAGGTAGTGGCTCAGATATATACTCAAAGAAGTGGATGAAGACATCCCTCGCCTTATGATGATACGTGGTCAGTATGTCATTAGACATCTTGTATGATAGTGACAAAACACCTTCCAACGCTGGGTTCGCTTTCACCCTATTAGATTCACCAAATATAACTACTAAACGATGACCACCGCTCTATTCCCTCATACCCCCGGGCACCCAAACCTACACTCTTATTACCCGAAAGGAATCAGAAAGCAAAAGGGTGAGCACAACTAGCTCAAGAAGAATATCATGACTAAAGATAATTAAATTATCAATAGCCTCCATCAATAATAAATCGTAGATTTAGAACATATGGTAGATGATAAAATTTCAACCATAGTTGCAAATGAACGAACGAGCAATCCATTAGAAGAGTCAAATAGACTATAAAGTCTATTATCTTCTCCATGTTAAAAATCCACCAACAATGTTTTATCCTCAGAATATAAATCAACAATTCGTCCACAATCATATGAATAACTCATAATCATAATTGTAGTTCTAAATTCCTCTTCTCATCCGGAGATTTAAGATAATTTTCATCACCTATCTTTACCCAAAAACATCAAAGATCATGGTTACACCAAATCACATTTCTTGTTCATAATCATACTAATAATTTCATCTTTTCACTACTACCAAAGATATTCATTCAGATCACCAAATGGTCATGTTCATCTCAACACATGTTCATCTTTGCACCATCGCCAAAGATATTCAACAACATGTCATCTTTGCACTACTATTCATCAAAGATATTCATCAATAATTCATCTTTGCACTACGTGCCAAAGATATCTCAACAGCTCATATTTTGCACTATAGGCCAAATATATTATTATCTCAAAGAAATATATAATCATTTCGTAATTTATATAAACAATAATTATAACCATGTTGATCATTTCACCTTTGCACTTAAGCTAAAGATATTCAAGCTTATATATTCAATGGTCATGATCATACCAACCAACGATTCAACTTTGCACCATCGCCAAAGAGAGAACCCTAATCACGATCATACCAATAATTTACCCATCTTTATACTAAAGTCAAAGAGAAATTTCAACACTAGAATTATAAAATGTTATATATGATAATAAAAATAATATTATCAAAACATGGATTCAATCAAAGATAAGAACCATAATTGTTATCTTTAACAAAAAGGAAAATTTCATTTTTCTAATAATAGGTCGATTCGTGAATAGTAACCCCGACACAAAAAAGGTAGAAATTCCACAATAAAATCCATACCAATATTTCAGATAATGATATTGAAAGAATAATATTTCTTAAACTTATAAACAATTTATTTTAATTGTTTACACTTTACTAAATAATGTATTTAATCATTCTAAAATGCCAAACTCATAAGATTTCATCACCAATAACCAAAACCCTCATCAAAAATCTGATATATACCTCATATAGGATTCTCAAGCCATAAAATCTTATTTTCCAATTTTCTTACTTCACACGACATATTTAATTCATTTACTCATAATTAGTCCATTTTCATGAAAAAAATACCAAATCAGTTCCAAAAATATTTCTTTTCTGAGATTTAGCAGAATATAGTCTCATATTGAACATATATTTTCTCAGAATTTTAAAAATTCATTTACTATTTTTCATATGGCCAAAACCGCTTAATATTAAAACATTTATCATAAATTGTACTTTTATCCAAAAATTCTGAAATTTATAGAATATACCCATGTTATATATATGTACTCCCAATAAAAATTTCATCAATTTTGGAGTTAACCACAAGGAGTTATAAGTGTTTTCTTTTAAAATAGTCTTTTCCATAAAATTCATAACTCATAATCTATACATCCAAAAATCGCCATTTTGGACACAATCAATAAAACTCATCAAATTATCATTTCAAATTTTTCCAGAATTTTTAAAGGTCTGAAAAGTTACGAAATATGAAAAACATCACAACCCTTAAAATCCCTTTACCTCAAAAGAGAAGATTTTTCGATCGAATAACGCCGAATCTAACTTGCACCAGATAGCAACACTCAAGATACAAGAATACACTTGATAATATAGAGAGAAAAATAGAGAGAAAACTTCAGCTTAAAAGTGTGATTTTCAATTCTAACTTAAGCTTCTATTTATAGAAAATGCTAGAACGCCAAAGCGAGACTAAAATAATAAAATATTATTTTTCTTTTCTACACACCAACCATCCAAGACCAGCCATCCAAGCATGCCAATTCTGAAAAAATATAGCACCCACATGTTATTAACACCAACCAAAGTGGGTCCCACCATATAATTTAATAAAAATTATTTTATTTTCCCGAAACTTCAATAATTCATAGAAAATAGCCCGCTTTATCGTAAAAATTTAAACTCATGCGACTTTCCATGGAAATTCCATTCTCTACAACTTTACGTAAGAAAAAGTTTTCCAAATTCCAAATGTAAATTGACCAAAATCAACAAACGAATGATTTTACGCCTATAATCAATTTTCACAAGAATTGTGTCCACCGACACCCAAAACATATGTTAAATATTTAATGCCACAAAATACTCTTCCTCCTCATATACTCATATATCCTACATTCATTGTAAAAATATTACTGCATAATATATTATTAAAATAATATATTTAAATGAATTATTTTATCGTAAAAGATAAAATATTAATTTTCAATAGTTGTCACATTAAAAATTTTCTCCATCTATATCCACAATAAATATTTTCTTTATCATAATAATCAATAATTAATTATTCACAAATAATATTACAGACTCACAAAGATCGACAACCGTGCGCTCTCAGATGTACAGGGCTTTCCAATAAGAATTTCTCCTTACTCAACAAGCAATTAGGTGACCAAACCTCTCCTTGATGTAACTTTCTAGACATTACCAATAATGTTATCTAATAATATTATTCAAATAATTTGAATTATTGATCCGATAATGAAAATATCGTGCAAAGATAATTATCAAATAATAATAATATATAATATCAACGCAAAGAATTATTGAATCAATAAAATAAAATATCGAATAAGAATTATTGTAACAATTATTGAGTAAAGCCTTTCACGTAAGAATCAATAATTCAAAATACTGCGGTAATACCGCAAAGTCTACGCATGTGCGGCAACGCCAGACATTTTATTTTTACCAACCGGTATTCCAACAAAGTGTTAATTCATAACGATTACGCCGTTATTTATAAAAACTTAATTTTGTCGCTTTCTTCATCCGACGCTTATTCTGTTATGGGGCCCACAAATGATCAAGGCCATTCATTTGGATATTCCTGACAAAAAGAATATTCCACGACCAAACGAATATTCTCCGACAACAATGAATATTTTATACCACTGTGTGTTTTTGTAAAATTTGCATATTTCACCCATAACTTTAAACTTTTATCAATTTTAACATTTACCTAATAATAATTATAAGAAAAATTGAATAATTTTATTTCATAAAATTCGGGGTCTTACACAGTATAAGTGGATTACCACATGCATGGTGAATGATCCTTCGTATTCATTCCTTATTAAATTGTGGAAATAATCTGGTTACGTTGATTATGATGAGAGTCATAATAAAAGCATTGGACTAATGAAAATCATGGGTATATGAAGTATTAGTAAGTTTTATGATGAGTTATGTTGGTTATTATGTGAAAACATAGAAGTTTCTTAGAAATCACAAAGGGTTGAAAAATCAGATTTTGGTAAAAACGGAACATGAAATTCAATTGACCATATCTCCTATTATATTTTAAATTTTTGAGTGTGGTCAAGTTCTAGAGTTAGATCTATGAGTTTTGTAGTATCTCCAAGTGGAATCACTGTAAAAGGTGTTGTAGCTTTTCGTGAGGACTGATTTTAGCAAAGGAGTCAAAAGCTGCAAATACCGAAAATGCTACTGTCCAGATTTTTAAAAGGGAAGTTTCGGCCACATAATTTATGAGAAAAATTCAGGCCTTTTGGGATGAAATTATATGGTATAAAGAACATCCTGTCCAAAAATGAGCTCATTCCGACTTAAAATGAGCAAGTTATGACCATTTCAATATTTAGGTTTTTCCGACAAAAAATGCTATAACCGGAGTTCTATAACTCCGATAACCATGAAATTTAAACTTGAAGCTCACGTTAACATGTGTAAGATTCATCCAAGATTTGGGAATTTTTGAAGTTAAACTTGAGGTAGCTAATTTCTTAAGGAATTAATTAGAAATTAATTTTTGAAAAATAGTAAATGAATTTTAAATATTCCGAGAAAAATATATGTTCATTATGGGACTATATTATGCTAAATCCCAGAAAAGAAATATTTTTGAGACTTTAACTTATATGTTAAAACTCCATTGGGAGAAACCTTCATTACATCCACTGTTTATAAGTCTTGTTTAGTTCAAATCGGAACCCTCACATTACCTGTCGATCTTATTTCATTGAAAATACTTATATTTGACGTGATTCTAGGGATTGATTGGTTACTACTCATCATGCAAAAATTGATTATTTTCGTAAGGTCGTTAGCTTTCATATTCCTAACCAACCTATTATGTGAATTCAAGCAACCAAACCATTAAAATCAATCACTATCATCTCAAGCCATAAAGCTATTCGTTTATTGAAAAACAGATGTCAAGATTTCTTAGCTCATGTCACGGATCTAAATAAAAATACGTCAGTTTTGAATGATATTTCTATTGTTAATTAATTTCCTGACGTATTCCCTGAAGAACTTCCCCTTTACCCCCAGGCGTGAAATTGAATTTTGTATCGACCTTGAACTTGGTACAAAACCTATTTCCAAAGCCCCATATCAAATGGCTCCTATTGAACTTCAGGAGTTAAAGACTCAACTACAGGAATTGTTATACATCGGTTTTATTCGTCCTAGTACGTCTCCTTAGGGTGCTCCTGTTCTATTCGTTAAAAAAAGATGGGAGTATGCGACTTTGTATTGATTATCGGGAGTTGAACCATGTCACCATCAAAAATAAGTACCCATTGCCACGTATTGATGACCTGTTTGACCAGTTACAAGGAGCCAAATTCTTTTCAAAGATTGATCTTCGTTCCGGTTATCACCAATTGAAGATTAGAACCGATGACATTCAAAAGACGGCTTTCAGAACTCGGTACGGGCATTATGAATTCCTAGTCATGTCTTTTGGATTGACTAATGCTCCTGCTGCCTTCATGGATATGATGAACCGAGTATTCAAGGAATATTTGGATCACTTTGTGGTCGTCTTCATTGATGACATCCTTATTTATTCCAAAAGCCGTGAAGATCATGAACAACACTTGAGGCAGACACTCCAAAAGTTTCGTGAATATAAGCTTTATGCCAAGTTGAAGAAATACGAGTTCTGGCTTGAGGAAGTAACATTCCTTGGGCACGTGGTGTCAAGTCATGGAATATCTGTTGACCCAGCAAAGATTGAAGCTATTCAAAGTTGGGAGCAACCTAAATCGTTGATCAAGATTTAGCTTTCTCTGCTTAATTGGTTATTATCTGAGATTCGTAGAAGGGTTTTCTCGAATAGCTACTCCTTAACTCAAAACTTCGGAAAGATACAAAATTCGGTTGGAAGCGGAATGTGAGAAGAGTTTTAAGAACTCAAGAGAGATTCATTTCAAAGACTGCTACGACAATACCATCTCGATCGGAGGTATTTGTCATCTACATGTGATGCTTCTAGGAAAAGGGTTAGGTTGTGTTCTCATGGGACATGGAAAGTCATAGCTATACCTCCACTTATTAACTCAAAGAATATGAGAGGAATTATCCTACTCATGATCTAGAGTCAAGCAAAGATCGTTTTGCACTAAAGATTTGGAGGAATTATTTGTATGGGGAGAAAGTGGAGATCTTTACGGATCATAAAAGCCTCAAATATTTCTTCACTCAAAAAGAACTCAACATCACGCACGGCTGAACGTTGGCTTGAACTGTTGAAAGATTATGATCATACCATCCAATACCATCCCGAAAAGCGAACGAAGGTAGGCGACGACAAGTAGAAGATCATATCGCGTACCAGGTGCGATATTGTCAACGCAAAGGGCCATTTTGTATGGCTTGAAAAGGATGGAGATAGAGATAAAGACTCTAGGGACCCATGCGATGATGGTGAATATACGAGTAGAACCGACTTTAATTGATAAGGTTAAAGCTGCTCAAGCTACAGACCTGGAGCTAATGCGTATGAGAAAGAAAGTATAAGAAGGTGCTATGCCGGAAGCAAGAATCGATGATGAAGGAATACTTCGAGTCAACTCCAGACTTTGTGTTCCTAACGACCCTGAGTTAAAGTATAAAATCATGATGGAGGCGCACAACACACCATTTGCAATCCATCCTGGGAGTACCAAAATGTATCATGATTTTTGACATACATTTTGGTGGAGCAATATGAAGAGAGAGATAGCGGGGTTTATCTCAAGGTGTCTAACTTGTCAACGAGTCAAGTGAGCATCAGTGCTAAAAGGTCCATTAGAACCACTTAAAATTCCGAATGGAAGTAGGAGCACATTACCATAGATTTCGTTACTGGTCTTCCCAAGGTTTCTCAAGGCATAGATGCGATTTGGGTCATTGTTGATAGATTGACCAAGTCTGCTCATTTCTTACCGATATGAGAAACTTATACACTTGAATGTCTTGTTAGTATGTATATAAACGAGATTGTAAGATTGCATGGTATGCCAGTATCCATAGTTTTTGATCGAGACCCAAGATTCACTTCAAGATTTTGGGTTAGTTTGCAAAAAGCTATGGGCACAGATTTACTATTTAGTTCTGCATATCATCCTCAGACGGACGGATAATCAGAGAGGACTATTCAAACTCTTGAAGATTTATTAAGACTCTGTGTCCTTGACTTCAAGGGAAGTTGGGACAAGTTCTTACCATTGGTGGAGTTTTCCTACAACAACAGTTATCAAGCAAGTATTGGCATGGCTCAATTCGAGGCGTTGTATGGAAGAAAGTGTCGTTCTCCAGTATGTTGGGATGAGGTGGGTGAAGCAATGTTGTTGGGACCGAATTTGGTATGTATGACTAAGGAAAAGATTCAAACAATCCGACAACGTATAAAAACCTCACAAGATCGACAAAAGAGTTATGCTGATCTTCATCGAAAGGACGTGGAATTCGATATTGGAGATCATGTGTTGTTACGTGTTGCTCCATGGAAAGGAGTTACGAGATTTGGAAAGAGAGGAAAGCTCAATCCTCGATTCATTGGCACATTTTTAATCCTCGATCGAGTAGGAACTGTGGCGTATAGACTCGCTTTACCGCTAAGTATGTCTCGTGTTCATAACGTTTTTCACATATCCATGTTACGTAAATAAGTGGAAGACCCGAACCACATTATTGAATTAGAACCGGACGTGATAGAGGAAGATTTAACGTATAAAGAGTTATCTGTTAAAATCTTGGATAAGAAGAATCATATTCTACGCTCTAAGGTTATACCTCAAGTCAAAGTTTTGTGAAGAAACCACGACGTGGAAGAAATGAATTGGGAGTTAGAATCTGAGATGAAGTCAAGATATCCTCACCTATTCGATATACCAGGTACGTACCCTAATTTCGAGGGCGAAATTTCATAAGAAGGGGAGGTTGTAAGACCCCAACTTTTATGAATAAAGATGATTTTTCTATAATTATCATTTTTGAATATTATGGAATGAATTTGTTATAATGTTATAGTTGTGGGTAGTATTTATAAATTCTGCAAAGTATGCAAGTTGTTATATTATATTCGATTGGTCGGAGAATATTCATTTTAGCAGGGAATATTCGTATAACCAAGCGAATCATTGGTGGACCCTAGCGTAATTAATTATTGTCGATTTGAAAAACGACAAAAATATATTTATGAAAATAACGGAGGAAGTTTTACCATTAATCTTGTTGAACTACTCGGTAGTAAAAATACAATGAATATGCATGGTTGCATAAGAAAGACACTCTGTATTGATTATTGATGCTTACGTGAGAAGTCACTCGCTTATACTCAATTATTGCTACAGATAATTCTTGCGATCATATCTCTCATATTATTGATTCGATTATTGTCACAAGATCATCTCGCATAATATATTATTTTATTAAATCAATAATTGAGACGGCAAAAGTTATTCATATTATTAAATTACAATATTTACAATGTCTGAAGTTCACATCGAGAGGAGGTTTGGTCATCTAATTGCGGCACCAATAGGAGAAATCCTTTATTGAAAAATCCCTCTTTCCTCGGAAACGACACGGTTGATAAGTATTGTGAGTTATAATATTAATGTTGAATGTTATTAAAATTGAAGTTATGCTCGGAGTTGAATTTGGAGACGCGGACGTGATATTTGAGTCCGGAACGATGAAATTAGTAAAAATAAACTATAAACACAAAATTTTCCAGATTTTACTATTTGATCAAAAAGTCAACAATTGACTTTTTTGGGAAAAGTTAAACATTGAAATTTCAAAATTTATATTTTTGATAAAAATAGTTTCATTGTGTTGGAATTATTTGTGTTAGTGAAAATCGACATTTATTTCGATAATAATTGATGTCTGGAGGTTATATTGACCAATCGGGTATTTAACCGGATAAATGAGCAATTGATTGCTATTATTTCACATTATTATAACTAATTGTTCACATGTGTATAATATTGTTTCACATTCTTGTTACTATTAGGGGAGTTGGTGCAAGATTGATAATACTTGCATGACTAAGTTAAAAATGGAGGTATAGATGGAGGTACTATACTGTAATTCGTATTTTCACATGTCTAGAACTATTGATTCACGTGATTTACTATTGAATCACATTATTTACTATTAGGGGAGGTGGTGCAAGTTTGATAATACTTACATGACTAAATTAAAAATAAAGAAAAAGTTGTAGGTATTATACTGTAATTTTTCGAGCCAAAAAATGTGCAATTATTGAAACTATATTTTTCTATAAATAGAAGCTCATTCTTCCTTCATTTCTCACCAATTCACTAAAGCTATACAACAATTATTATAGAGAGAAATTGTAGAGAGAAAATTTGTAGAAGAAGAGAAGTCTGCTACCTCACTACTCCTATATCCAGTTTCTTTCAAAGGTAAGGGGTATTATTTCTTTCTTCCGTCTTCATGAAGAGAACTTCTACTATTCCATTCTTTATTATTATGTTGGAATAACATGTCTATGCGAAGTACCGCATACTTGGTGAAATTCTTCTGTTATTCCATTCTTTATTATTCGCTTGGAATATCCTCATCATGCGCTTTTACGCCGGACCGTTCCGCTTTTTATTATTCTCGTTAGAATATCCCGTCGTCATGCGCTTTCGCGGACCTATTTCCGCCTTTTATTATTCTCATTGGAATATCCTTGTTTGTGCGTTTCTACTTTGACCGGTTCCGCTCTTTATTATTCTCATTGAATAACTCGCCTGTGTCTTCACTTACGCATGCTTGGTGATTTCTTTTGTTATTCCATTCCTTATTATACTCAAATTGGTTAAAGTTTTGACTTCTATACTCCATGAAATTAGTGGAATATCATTAATATTTGCGCTTCATCCAAAGATCTTTCATGGAAATATTCTTCCGAGCATTCTTGAATTTTACTCTACAAAGAAGTATCATGTTGATAATTTGGGCGTATTAGTTCCTGGATAAATTAATTCTTGAACTTGTTTTATTGAATTCTTATATCATTGTCATCATCCTCAAGTTTATATTTTGTTGAAAGTCATCTGTGGCCTGTAGTAGTGCATGATGGACTTGGTATGATTATGACCGAGTGATTATTCGATTGTAATCATGACCGTAATGTTACAAATGATGTGGTAAAAGTCCTCATTGGCCCGTAGTGCATTGATGGACAGATTGTTGGCATGATCATGACCATTGATGAATACACGAATGTCCTTGGCCCGTAGTGCATGGATAATTGTGGTCGGATACTAAAGAATATCCTCGCCATAGTGCGGGGGTGATTCGATGATGTGGATTATTTATTGTCGAGTCCCAAATGATAAAAGTGATGAAAAACCTTTTAAATCATAAAAGATAGTAGATTTAATTCTCTACTTGACTCTTTTAATGGATTGCTTATTCCGTTGCAGTTAAACTTGATGTCTATGTATTTTATCAGTTTAACATTGTTGAAGACTAATGATAATTTATTCGCATTATCTTAGTCATAAATATTTCTTATTGGGCTAGTTGAGCTCACCCTTTTGCTTTCATTGTTCTCTTCAGAAAATGAGAACGTAAGGGGACTAGTCGGGGAACCAGAGTGATTCGGCCTCAGAGGATAGATTAGTAGTCCTCACTATTCATAAATAAAGTGTGACAATAAATGTAATGAGGACTTATTCTGAGAGTGGATATTGTCTATAAGATAAAATTTGTATTAAAACTCACACCTCTTTTGTTGTATATTAAAGATTATATTTGTATTCTGTACCATGTATTTGGCGACTCAGGATAGGTGATGTATACCTATTTTGGGGGCGTCACAATCTTAGTCATAATATTTCTTACTGGGCTAATTGAGCTCACCCTTTCTTTCACCGTTTCTTCTTGAAATGAGAATATAAATGGACGAGTCGGGGAAAAAGAGTAACGGTCCCGGATGATAGCATTAATAGTCCTCACTATTCTGATTAAATAGTCTGACAATAAATGTAATGAGGACTCCTTTGAGTTTGTATACTGTCTAGATGACAATATACGTATTAAAACTCTTAGATTATGTTTTGTCGTATGTTACACGACAGTTTTATTATTAAGTTGTATTTTGTATTTTTGTACCATGTATTTGGCGACTCAAGATGGGTGATGTATACCTATTTTGGGGGCGTCACATGTCTTTTATGGTTACTATCTTTGATTGTATCTATGTTTCGATCTTTATTTTGAATTCTGCTTCACAATTGGTTATTATGAAGTATTATTGATCTTGAATAAACTGTTATACGAATCCCTAATATTTGTCCTTCTGTCTCACTGGATTCGTTTTCTTTAAAATATTTTTCATCATCCTCAATCTTAAATGATGATATTACTGAATATTTTTGGCATGTAGTGCAAAGATGAATGATTAACTGATGAATATCTTTGGCCCGTAGTGCAAAGATGAACAGGTGTTGAGATGAACATGACCAACTGGTGATACAAATGAATATCTTTGGCATGTAGTGTAAAGATGAATATTTGATTAGAGATGTATATTGATTGTTGTTACAGGGATAAAATATTGATGATGAACTTTTAAATCTTAGAAGATAGTAGAATTCATTCTCTACGTGACTCTTCTAATGGATTCTTCATTTCACCGCATTTGTTGATCTAAAACTTGTTGTCATTATATTTTATCGATTTTTCTCATTGAAGACTAATGATAATTTTTGTATATTATCTTAGTCATTATATTCTTTATCGGGCTAGTTGAACTCACCCTTTTCCTTTTTGTTCCATTTTCTTCTCGTGAGGTGAGAACATAAGCGAGGATCGAGTCCTGGGGTATGGAGTGATGGTTCTAGAAAGATATTTTAGTAGTCCTCACTATTTCTCGTAAAATAGTGTATGAATAATTGTAACGAGGACTTATTTGAGTGTTGATATTGTCTGAAGACAATATTTGTATTTAAACTCACATTATGTGTTGTCGTATTTTTGCACGACAATTGTATTATTGAAGTTGTAGTTTGCTTTCTGTACCATGTATTTGGCGACTCGAGAATGGGTGTTGTATACCTATTTTGGGGCCACGAGCTTGGTATCAAAGCTTAGAGATATGGTCTCCATGGAGATCGTAGAATAGAACTAGGAGGGAGAGATGAGTAAATCCTTCGCTAGTGTGTCCTATCTAAGCTTATTTGTTGGTCTGGTCATAATATAGGGATATTATGTGATATGTTAAATTGTTTAATTAACCCTTGTTTTATGGCGCGATGTTAAGAATGGCAATTGAGAACATTAACAATGGAGTGTATGAGACCGTGGAACAACCCTTAGTCACAAAACCAGGAGAACGCGACAAGAAGGCAATATTCCTCCATAAACAACACTCACCGAGCAAACGATGAATGATGGAATATTTAGGAGCTTTTTGCAGTTTATGCAAAATCAGACGAGGGAGACTCGTGTACAAAATATGGGTGGAAATGATAGCAACGCGAGGTTTGTCACAGCCAAGCAGTTCAAGGAGTTGGGACCACTTGAGTTCTTTGGAAAGCCGGATCCGATTAAGTCAGAAGTACGGTTATTTTGAGGTAAGGGATGTTATTTTCTTCTTAAATGATATTATTTTCTTCAATATCATTATGCCGAAATATTGGTTGAACTTTTTAATCAAATTTGGAACTTTTTGTGTCGGGGTTACTATTCACGTATACGGCACTATTCACGAATACGATATTATTCACCAAAAAATGAAATTTTCATCCCAGATGTCTTTTATGGTTACTATCTTTGATTGTATCCATGTTTTGATCTTTATTTTGAATTCTGCTTCACAATTGGTTATTATGAAGTATTATTGATCTTGAATAAACTGTTATACGAATCCTTAATATTTGTCCTTTTGTCTCATTTGGATTCGCTTTCTTTAAATATTTTTCATCATCCCCGCCTTAAATGATGATATTACATCAATATCTTTGGCATGTAGTGCAAAGATGAATGATTAATCGATGAATATCTTTGGCCCGTAGTGCAAAGATGAACAGTGTTGAGATGAACATGACCAATCGGTGATATAAATGAATATCTTTGGCTCAGTAGTGCAAAGATGGATATTTGATTAAAGATGTATATTGATTGTTATTACTGAGGATAAAATATTGATGATGAACTTTTAAATCTTAGAAGATAGTAGAATTCATTCTCTACGTGACTCTTCTAATGGATTCATTGCTTCCGTTGTATTGTTGATCTAAAACTTGTTGTCTATTATATTTTATCGATTTTTCCCCTGTTGAAGACTAATGATAATTTTGTGTATATTATCTTAGTCATAATATTCTTTACTGGGCTAGTTGAGCTCACCCTTTTCCTTTTTGTTCCATTTTTCTTCTCAGGAGGTGAGAACATAGCAGGATCGAGTCGGGGTATGGAATGATGGTTCTAGAAAGATGTTTTAGCAGTCCTCACTATTTCTATAAAATAGTGTAATAATTATAATGAGGACTTATTTAAGTGTTGATATTGTCTAAAAGACAATATTTGTATTTAAACTCACAGTATATGTTGTCGTATTTTGTACGACAATTGTATTATTGAAGTTATAGTTTTCTTTCTGTACCATGTATTTGGCGACTCAGAATGGGTGTTGTATACCTATTTTTGGGGCGTCACATAAAGCTTTAGTGAATTGGTGAGAAATGAAGGAAGAATAAGTTTCTATTTATAAAAAAATATAGTTTCGATAATTCCACGTTTTGGGGCTCGAAATATTACAGTACAATACCTCTAACTTTTCTTTCATTTTTAATTCAGTCATCCAAGTATTATCAAACTTGCACCACCTCTCCTAATAGTAAATCATGTGAATCAATAGTAAATCATGTGACTCAATAGTTCTAAACATGTGAAAAAATTAATTACAGTATAGTACCTCCATCTATACCTCTATTTTTAACTTAGTCATGGAAGTATCATCAATCTTGCACTCAACTCCCCAATAGTAAGTGAATGTGACTCAATAGTAACTTCGTGAATAGTAACTCTTCGTAAATAGTACTCGGACACCTAAAAGTGCCCCTCAATACCCGATTGAACAATATAATCTCCAGACATCAATTATTATTGAAATAAATGTCGATTTTTACTAACACTAATAATTTCCACACAATGGAACTATCAATTTCATATTTAATCAATACGAGCTTATTCATCATCAATATTATAACTCACAATATTTAACAACCAGGTCGTTCCCAGGAAAGAGGGGGCTTTCCAATAAGTATTTCTCCTTATTGGCGCGCAATTAGGTGACCAAACCTCTCCTTGACAGAACTTCTAGACATTGTAAATATTGCAATTTAATAATATGAATAACTTTTATCGTCTCAATTATTGATTTAATAATATATCATATAACTCAAAAGATACTGTGACAATAATTGAATCAATAATATGAGAGATATGATGCAAAGAATTCTCATAGTAATAATTGAGTATAACCGAGTGACTTATCATATAAGCATCAATAACCAATACCGTGTCTACTATACAACCACGCCAGACATCGCATTTCTTTTACTACCGAAAGTAGTTCAACAGGTTTTAATGATAAAACTTCCGTCGTTATTTTCATATAAAATAATTACATGCTTTTATTACTACGACAATACTTCCGTTGTGGGTTCACCAATGATTGTGTTGTCGTACAGATATTCCCCGATAAAAAGAATATTCCCCGACCAATCGAATATTATACAACAACTTGCATACTTTTTAAAATTTATAAATATTACCCACAACTATAATATTATATCAAATCCACACCATAATATTAAAAAAATATTTTGAGAAATTTAAATCTTTATTCATAAATTTGGGGTCTCACAATCTCCCCTCCTTATGAAATTTCGCCCTCGAAATTTGCGTACGTACCTGGTATACCGAAGAGATGAGGATACCTTGACTTCATTTTAAATTCTAACTCTTGAGGTATAACCTTTGAGTGTTGAATATGATCCTTCTTATCCAAGATTTTAACACGTATCTCCTTATACGTTAAATCTTCAGCTATCTCGTCCGGTTCTAAATCAATAATGTGGTTCGGGTCGTCCACATATTTACGGAACATCGGTACATGATAAACGTTCTGAACATGCAACATATTTGGCGATAAAATGAGTCTATAGGCCACAGTCAAGGATTTCAAATGGGCCAATAAAATTGAGGGTTGAGATAACGACATTATGAACCTTCTTCTTCACATTCCTCAGCTCCAGGTGTGTAGTTTGAGCGGCTTTAAGTTTATCGATTAAAGTCGGTTCTACTCGTATATTCGCCATCATCACATGGGTCCCTGGAGTCTTTAACTCTATCTTCATCCTTTGTAAGTTATACGAAATGGGCCTTTGCGTTGACAATATCGCACTCGTACCCGCATATGATCTTCTACTCAACACGTCAGCTACCACGTTCGCTTTCCCGCGATGGTATTGAATGGTATGATCGTAATCCTCAACAACTCGAGCAAACGTCTTTGGCACATTATACGTTCATTTTGGTTGAAGAAATATTTAAGGGTTGAAGAAATGGGTTTTATACTGGGGTAAATACAAAATTCGATTTTACGCTATGGGGTAGCTAAGAAGTCTTCAAGAATACGCCAGGAAATTTATTAACAATAGAAATATCATTCAAAACTGTGACTCTCATCCAAGACTTGGATAGCACATGTAATGAAGGTTTCTCCTAACGGAATTTCAACCAATAAGTCAAAGTCTAACTTCTTCGGAGTCAAATTTAAACGTTGAACGCAAGCAAGAGAGATAAAAGAATAGGTAGAACTGGTATCGAATAAGGTATAGACTTCGCAAGCGTTTATGATTTACTTATCCGTGATCACCTCGTTCGGATTCCTCGCTTTTTGGGAGGTTACGACAAACGCTCTTCCTTGAACTACCGGTTTTGTCTTGTCTGAGACACCCTTTGATGCCTCCATCCCAGCTGGACCTGACTTTGGTGCACGATAAAATCGGGCTAGGTGGCCTTCTTTTCCACAATTATAACATGTTTTGGACTGCATCGTGCAGTTTGGACTTATGTGTCCTTCCCCTCCACATTTGTAACATACGACCGGCGGTCGTTCTCCTTCCTTTGAAACGGGTGTTAATGTTGCTGTCTTTCCATCATTATTGAACCGTCTCTTCTTGAAATTTCCACTTCTATTATCTTGGCCATGATTACCACCGAAGTGGTTACCATTCTTGGCATGATAATTTTCCCCATGATGGTTATCATTGTTCCGATGGCCGTTGCCACCGGTATGATTATTATCGTGTTGTTGGTCGTTACCTTTTGGTTGTGCAGACTCATTATCGCTCTCCAATAACTGAGCCCTATTCACAACATCTGAATATAAACAAAGTTTGTGAGAAATGAGGTATTGACGTATATCGGATTTCAAACCTCTTAGAAACAATCGCGTCATTCGCTCCATTGCTTACCTCAACATTCTCGGATGTCATTTTCAAACACTGCCACAAAATAAGAGTTAGTTAACATATCACATGTTATCCCTATACTCTGACCGACCAATTAAATACCAAATAAACTTAGGTAGGTCATACTAGCGAAGGAATTCTCCGTCTCTCCCCTCCTAGTTCTTGTCTCACATCCCAACCAGGGATCATATCCCTAAGCTTTGATACCAACTGTGACGGCCCCAAAACAGGTATACATCACCCATCTTGGGTCGCCAGATACAAGGTACAAAATACAAATAAAAACTTAATTTTACAATTGTCGTGTAAAATACGACAAAACATAACTGAGAGTTTAAACATGAATATTGCCTTCTAGACAATATCCACTCTCAAATAGAGTCCTCATTACATTTATTATCACACTATTTTACAGAATAGTGAGGACTACTAATACACACATATCTCGTGCCATCACCCGCTCCCCAACTAATCTCTTTGCCACGCTCTCATTTCCTTAAGAGAACGGAAAGAAAGGGTGAGCTCAACTAGCCCAAGAAGAAATATTATGACTAAGATAATACGAATAAATTATCATTAGTCTTCAACAATGTTAAACCGATAAAATACAATAGACATCAAGTTTAATCTGCGATTGGAACAAGAATCCATTAGAAAAGTCAAGTAGAGAATAAAAC
Organism: Panax ginseng; assembly: GCA_020205605.1. NCBI lineage: Eukaryota > Viridiplantae > Streptophyta > Magnoliopsida > Apiales > Araliaceae > Panax > Panax ginseng. The sequence goes on from CM035144.1 coordinate 130,188,327, forward strand.
CTCTATCTTCTATGATTTAAAAATATTTTCATCAATTTTTATCATTTGAGACTCAACTTAATAAATAAACCACATCATCGAATCATCCTCGCTACGGGCCAAGGATATTCATTAAATCATCAATGGTCATGACTTATACCCTAATAATCCATAGTCATAATCATACCAAGTCCATCTCTGCACGTAAGCCAAAGATATACAACAATAAAACCAATAATCAACAATCTATCTTTGCACGTAAGCCAAAGATATACAATTCAATAATCACAGTCCACCTTCGCACGTAAGCCAAAGATAACTTTCATCACCATATAAGCATGAGGATGATGACAATGATATAAACATTAATCAAACGAAAATAAGGATAGATATTAAAGACTTTAAATTTATCCAAATATTATCAATCACTTAATAAACTCATAATCTAATATTATTAATATTATAACAATATTTTAATCCCCTCTTAAACTTATAAACAATTTATTTCAATTGTTTACACTTTATCAAATAATACATTTAATCATTCAAAAATTCCATACTCATAAGATTTCATTACCAATGATCAAATCCCTAATCAAAAATCTACATATACCTTATATAGGATTCCAAGCCATAAAATCCTATTTTCCAACTTTGTTACTTCACATAACATATTTAACTCATATGTTCGTAACTAAACTATTTTCATGAAAAATACCAAATCAGTCCCAAAAATATTTCTTTTCTGGAATTTAGCAGAATATAGTCCCATAATGAACATATATTTTTCTCGGAATTTCTAAAATTCATTTACTATTTTTCAAAAATCAATTTCTAATTAATTCCTTAATAAATTAGCTACCTCAAGTTTAACTCCAGAAATTCCCAAATCTTGGCAGGATCTTACATATGTTAATGTGAGCTTCCAGTTTAAATTTCATGGTCATCGGAGTTATAGAACTCCGATTATAGCGTTTTTCGTCGGAAAAACCTAAATATTGAAATGGTCATAACTTGCTCATTTTAAGTCGGAATGAGCTCATTTTTTGACAGGAGGTACCTTATACCGTATACATTCATGCCCAAAAGGCAGGAATTTTTCTCACAAATTAAGTGGTCAAAACAGCCCTTACAAAATTATGGGCAGTAGCTTTTTGCTATTTTCCAGCTTTTTACTCCTTTGCTAAAAATAGTCCACACAAAAATCTACAACACCTTTTCTAGTGATTTCACTTGGATAAGTTAGTAAACTCATAGATCTAACTCTAGGACTTGACCACACTCAAAAATTCGAAATATAATAGGAGATATGGTCAATTGAATTTTATGTTCCATTTTCACCAAAATCTGATTTTCAACTCTTTGTGATTTCTAAGAAACTTTCACGTTTTCTCATAATAACCAACAGAACTCATCATAACACTTACTAATACTTCATATACCCATGACTTTCATCTGTCTAATGCTTTTATTATGACTCTCATCATAATCAATGTAAATGATCATTTCCACAATTTAATAAGGAATGAATACAAAGGATCATTCACCACATGTAGGTAATCCACACAGCGAAAGTTATTCCAATGTAATAATAAAGAATGGAAAAACAGAAAGATTCACCATAAATGCGATAGACGCGCATGACGAGTTATTCCCAATGTAATAATAAATAATGGAACCAATCCCAGGCGTAACGCATGTATGTGGATATTCCAAGCGAATAATAAAGAATGGAATAACAACGAAATCACCATGCATGCGATAGATCACGAACATGAGTTATTCCAACAGAATAATAAATAATAGAACCGTCGGCGTAAGAACGCATAGATGTGGATATTCCGGAGAATAATAAAGAATGGAATAACAACAAAATCACCATACATGCGATGAATCATACGCAGACGAGTTATTCCAACGAGAATAATAAATAATGGAACCCAGTCCGCGTAGAACGCATGAGGCGGATATTCTCACGTAATAATAAAGAACGGAATAATAGAAGAATTTCACCATGTATGCGATATTGGATAAACAAAGTTATTCAACGAGAATAACAAAGAATGGAATAATGTAAGAATTTCACCATGTATGCGGTGCTTGAGATAAGCAGTTATTCCAACATAATAATAAAGAATGGAATAACAACTCTTACGAGTATTGAAAGAAATAATTCTCTTCATGAATACGAAAGAATAATATCCCTTACCTCAAAAGAAGACTGGATATTGGAATAGTGAGGTGTCAGACTTCTCTTCTTTTTTTTCTCTATAATAATGGCTCTAAAGCTTTAGTGAATTGGTGAGAAATGAAGGAAGAATAAGCTTCTATTTATAGGAAAATATAGTTTCGATAATTGCACATTTTGGGACTCGAAATATTACAGTACAATACCTCCAACTTTTCTTTCATTTTTAATTCAGTCATCCAAGTATTATCAAACTTGCACCACCTCCCCTAATAGTAAATCATGTGAATCAATAGTAAATCATGTGACTCAATAGTTCTAAACATGTGAAAAAATTAATTATAGTATAGTACATCCATCTATACCTCCATTTTTAACTTAGTCATGCAAGTATCATCAATCTTGCACCAACTCCCCTAATAGTAAGTGAATGTGACTCAATAGTAACTCGTGAATAGTAACTCATGAATAGTAACTCGTGAATAGTACTCCGACACGAAAAGTGCCCTGAATACTCGATTGAACAATATAATCTCCAGACATCAATTATTATTGAAATAAATGTCAATTTTTACTAACACTAATAATTTCCACACAATGGAACTATCAATTTCATCTTTAATCAATACGAGCTTATTCATCATCAATATTATAACTCACAATATTTAACAACCAGGTCGTTCCCAGGAAATAGGGAGTTTTCCAATAAGTATTTCTCCTTATTGGCGCGCAATTAGGTGACCAAACCTCTCCTTGACAGAACTTCTAGACATTGTAAATATTGCAATTTAATAATATGAATAACTTTTATCGTCTCAATTATTGATTTAATAATATATCATATAACGCAGAAGATACTGTGACAATAATCGAATCAATAATATGAGAGATATGATGTAGCAATTATTGTGGCAATAATTGAGTATAACTGAGTGACTTATCACGTAAGCATCAATAACCAATACCGGTAATCTACTTATGCAACCATCGCGTACATCTTGTTTTTACTACCGAGTAGTTCAACAGTTTTAACGGTAAAACTTCCGCCGTTATTTTCATAAAAATAATTCTGTCATTTTATTACTACGACAATACTTCCGTTGTGGGTTCACCAATGATTGTGCCGTCGTACAGATATTCTCCGACAAAAAGAATATTCCACGACCAATCGAATATTATACAACAACTTGCATACTTTGCAAAATTTATAAATATTACCCACAACTATAATATTATATCAAATCCACACCATAATATTAAAAAAAAAATTGAGAAATTTAAATCTTTATTCATAAAATTTGGGGTCTCACAACGGGCCAAATAGGACTTTCACCAAAAACGTTTATTTATAACATTAAAGGTCATGATTATACCAATACACAATTTCTGATCATAATCATATCAATCAACAGTCCATCTTTGCACTACGGGCCAAATATGACTTTCACTACAATATAAGCACGAGGATGGTGACAATGATATAAAGAATGCATCAAGTGAGATCAATGACAAATATTAAAGATTTATAATTCAATTTATCCAAAGTTAATAATATGCAAATTGTCAACATGATAACTAATTGTGGAGTAAAATTCAAGAATGATATTCATGTATCAAAAATATTTTGGACAGAAAAAAAACCAATTTTATCGTGAATAGTACCCCGAATGAAAATATTAAAATCTAATAAGAAAGTTCATATTAATATTCTAATAAAATGATATTAGATGAAGCGCAAACTATTAAGGATATTTTATTAATTTCAAAAATTTTTGCGATTTAACAATAAGGTTATGAAAACAAACAATAAATTTGTACCATAAATGAAAAAAAAAATACAAAAGAAAGCAATATCCATTGACGAGTACAAAAAAAATGATATCTCATACGAGTATGAAAGAATATACGAAACTGCAAATGAATTTTTCACTGTCATGCGGTAATCCGTGTAAACATATATATCATTTCCACAACTTAATAAAGAATGAATATGAAGGGTTATTCAGCAGGCATGCGATAATTCACGTAGACGGGTTATTCCCACATATTAATAAAGAATAGAATGATAACCCTTATAAGTATAAAAAATAATATCATTTATCTTAGTAGAAGACTAAATCTGATTGGTATAACGGAGATTTTCTTGAGAAAATCTTGTATTATTAGTTATACTCAAAGTATTCTTATAGTATAAAGAAATACGCACAATATTGTACAAGAAGAATTCTCCGATTCTGGTGTGATTTTCAATTTTTAACTAAGCATCCTATTTATAGGAGAATGACAAGGTAATATTTAAGAAAATTTCACGGACGAACAGTAACTGATTCACAGATTCGTCTAATTTTTTTTATTTTTACTATTTATCAATGTGCAATAAAACATTCTAATAAAATAAAAACTTTATATATATAATAATATGTTCTTATTATATTATAATAAAATAAATAACTTTATATATATTATAAAAAATATTTTATTTTATATAAAAAGTTTTATATTTTATTACTATTATAATAATAATAATAAAACAAAATTAATATAACTTTATACCGACGGTTTGACAAATTGGCATATGGGGATCCATTAAATAATAAATCAAACTTACAACAAACGCTGATTCATGACAAACTCATCTATTTATATCAAAAATTGAATAAATATATACCACGAATCACTTATATTCAAGCAACACAATTTTAATCTTTCCACAATTATTCATTATTAATATTATAACTCATAATATTGACAACTAGATCGTTATCAAGAAAGAGGGGGCTTTTCGATAAGGATTGCTTTTTATTGGCGCGCAATTAAATAACCTAACTCATTTTCTCGACAAAATTTTCTAGACATTGTCAATAATGTAAATAATAATACGAATAACTGTGTCGTCTCAATTATTAATTTAATAATATAAAATATTATGCAGATGATACTGTGACAATAATTGAATTAATAATATGATATAGTATGCAACAATTATTGTGACAATTATTGAATGAAACTGAGTGACTTCTTACGTAAGCATCAATAATCAAAAATACTATTCAATACCATGTATTACTGTGCAATATCGCGTGTCACTGTCGAACAACGCGTATTACTGTAATTGCAGTAATACACTTAATATTTTTTCTTTCTAAAAGTAATAGGCCCTACATAAATATTTTTGAAAGCAAAATAAACTTTATATAAATTGATAAATGAAATTCGAGCATTATTTTTTGGGCCGAGGATACGAGTCATATGACACCCAAAAAGTGTTTGCTTTTTTACATTTTAATGCCTATGCACTTCAAAGTTCTAACTTATAATTAAATAGCAAGTCCAAATCCCTTCCGGTTTAACACTAAATAAGTTCAAGATTTGAATTTCTACAAAATTATCAGAGTATCAAAAAAGAGGAATATTATTTCCACGTGTGTTTGATATTTTTAATATAAATTTTTTCACATAAAAATATGACTCACTATATACTCATATGAGAGATGATTTTAAAATATCAAGAATATATGTATAAATATCAGTTCTTTATCAAAAATTATTAAATTTAGAGTTTTATAACATATATTGATAAATATCAAGAGTTTTTTATATTTTTATTTTTTATTTTAAAAAAACTAGTTTTAGTACCCAATAGGCTTTTATAAATCGAATAGTATGTTTGGTCCCAGGGCTTGCATAAAAATGTGGCCCAACTTGTTTTACATGTAATTTCTGGTAATAGTGTAATTACTTTCTTATTGTATATTATAGTGTAAATATTGTATATTATTGTAATTAATAGTGTATTATTGTAATATTATTATTACTTTCTAAATTATTTCTAAGGGGAGTTTGATTTTAAAGATATTCAAATTTTATAAAAAACTCTGAAAGGTTGGGTGAGTTTTTTAATAGGGATGTAGACTTTGTATAGTTTTGAACTTTTTGCCCTCTTTTATAGCTAAAAATAATATTTTTAATGGTAAAAATATAACAAAATACACTCTTAATATATATTTTCAACTAGATCGAAAATAGAACCGGTTATAGCGATGTTTTTTTTTTCGATCGTTATAGCCGATTATATATAAGGCGACGGTTTGAACCGTCGATATATCTCAGAAAATCGTTTGCTATATAAGCTTGATTTGTTTTTTTGGTTCTTTAGATAAAATTTATATATATATATATATATATATATATATATATATAAAAATTTTATGAATTATTTTTTAACAAAACAAAATTGGAAAACAAAAAAAAAAATCGTTGCTGATTTAGGCAGTGCAGAGCATATCGTAGAAGAAGTGGCGAGTAAGTACCAAGCCTCTCATAATTTAATGATAAAAAAATTACTCATAAAACTTTGATGGACGATGTCTTGAGAGCAAAAATGTTAAATTTCAGTTTAATATAGTCACAAAAAAAAAAGGTGGCAAGTAGGAGTCTAATTGAGAAGAAATTATATTCAATAAGTCTACACAGACATTAGAATTGAATATTTTTAGGATTGTATAATTTGTATAACTCTGTTTTTATATATGTATTTAAATTACATATCTAAAATACTATATTTTATAAAAAATTTAATTAAAATAAATCCTATATATATTTTAAGAGTCACTAAAAAAATCAAAAAAAAAAACGAAAAATGTCCAATTCTAATGTATGTGCAGAAGGAGTCAATTGTATTTGGAGATTCTGACAATAAGTATGTGTTGTATTGTGACAGTACAGGACAGCTTTGTAGTGATCGTGATTCGTGCATTTATTTGTTGTTGGCATACACATGTTTCCTAATTTGGGAGAAGTCAAATATGGTCATGCAATGCAAATATAAATTGAAATTTGAAGTTAAAAAATATATTAGATATTCCTAATTATCAGGTCTTCAACAATGTTGACCCAAGTTTTTATTTATTTTTAGGATGGGCACCAATTTATTTACATGATCACCATTTTCCTTATACTCTTATTAATTACTCTATCCGTTCTTTAATATAGGTCATTTTAGAGTTATGTAATTGTGCACAAATATTAAAGAAATAATTATAAAACATTAAATATACTATCAATTGTCTATATTGTCTTTGTATTAAAAAAATAAAATATTATTTATTGAACAAAAAATAATGAGAGAACCAAAGTTATATTTATTACATGGGATAATATTAGAAACTAAACAACTTGAAAATCTCAAATGACTTATATTTAAGAAGCTTAAATATGAATTAGTACCATAAACTGTAGGCTATATTCCACTTCGGTGATCCACCTTTTAATTTTGTCAATTTGATGATTGAACTATTAATTTTTTTCAATTACAACAAATTGAGTCAGTCACATCAGAAATTACTGACGTGACTATTTATGTGGAGCCATAAGAAGCTGATGCGGCTAAAAAAATAATTTTGTAATTATGGATTAACCAAATCTCATATCATAGAGGGTAAAATGGTCACAACAAATACAAAACACTTTATATTAAACATTTAAAGTACTACACATTTCAAATGATTAAACATTCATCGGGAAAAAAAAGAAAAAAAAAATTTCAATAGAAATTAAATCTAATTTTAGATCCAAACCAATGATCAAATGAAGAAACCCACGCCAAAAGCCAGAATATAGCAGCAACATGAATCCCCTTTCTACTACTCCACATCATTAAGAATCCCTTCTTCTTCAATCATGCCGACTTTCTTTCTCCCGGAGCCTTTTCGTTCATCAGATCTGGCGTTGTTTAGCGAAATCTTCCGAGATTCAGGCTTAAATGAACCAGAAAAGTGGGTAGATGACGATTCACGGGAGTGACAGTGTAAGACCCCAAATAATTAATAAATAAAATTTAATTTCCTCTAATTATTATTTTGAAATAGTAAGGGTTGATGTGATTAATGTGGATAGTTATGGGTAAATTACGCAAATATTTCAAAAATAAGCAGTGGTTATAAAATATTCATTGTTGTTAAAATATTCGTTTGGTCGTGGAATATTAAATCTTGTTTGGAATATTTATGCGACGATAGCACGTACCCATGTATGGGCCCCATAACAGGAAAGCGATTGGAAGAAAAAAAACGACAAATATAAGTTGTTTAAAAATAACGGCGTAGTTATTCTGAATTTACATTTGTTGGAATACCGGTGGTTAAAACACGATGTCTGGCGTTGTTGCCGCGATGAAGCACTTGCAGTATTGCACCAATTATTGACTCTTACGTGAAGGCACTACTCAATAATGGTTCTGATAATTCTTTATTCGATTATTTTATTGGTTCAATAATTGTTGCGTTGATATTTTATATTCTTTGTTATTTGATAATTGTCATTACACGGTATTTTCATTATCAAAGCAATAATTCATATTATCTGAATAATATTATTAGATAACATTATTGCCAATGTCTAGAAAGTTACATCTAAGGAGAGGTTTGGTCACTAATTAATTGCGGCGCAGCGGAAGGAGAAATTCTTATTGAAAAGCCCCTGCTTTCACAGAGGCTGCACAGTCAATTGTCAATATTGTGATTACGTAATATTATTTATGAATAATTAATTATTGATTTTATGTGGATATAGATGGAGAAAAATTTTATAGTGACAATTGTTGAAAATTAAAATTTTATCTTTTTCGATAAAATAATTCATTTAAATATATATATTATTATATTTTAATAATATAATAATGGTGATATTTTTACAACGAATGTGGGATATATAAGTATCGAGGAGGAAGAGTATTTTTGTTGCAATAAATGTTTAAAACATGTTAAAACATGTCGGTGGACCCCATTTATTATTTGAAATTTGATTATAGCTGTAAAATCGCCTGGTTTATGGATTTCGGTCAATTTTGTTTGGAATTTGGAAAAACTTTCTTACGTAAAGTTGTAGAGAATTGAATTTCCTATAAAAACTCTCATGAGATTCAAATTTTCCGATAAAAGGGATATTTATTATGAATTATTGAAGTTCAAGTTAAAATAATTGATTTTTGGAAGTTTAAAATATTTTAATTACAAAAGCGTTTTTTTCATTTTTTAAACTCATTTAACATGTGGTTAGAAGGTTGAATTCAGATGGTAGTGTGCGTAGAGATATTTAGAAAAATATAATATTAATTTATTAAATTTTACTGCTTTTGGTGTTACTAGCGATTTCTATAAATAGGTCTTGGGTTAGAATTGAAAATCACACGAAACTGAAGTTTCTCTCTCTATATTATCGAAGCGTATTCTTGTGAGTATTTTGAGTATACTTTGAGTATTGCTATACGGTGAAAGTTCAAGTTATAGCTTTATATCCGATATTCCAGCTAGAGGTCTTTGTCTTTTTCAAAGATAAGGGATATTATTTTTTTTTAAGTAATGATATTATTTCTTCAATATCATTATCTTTGAAATATTGATCTGAAGTTTTATCAAATTTGGAACTTTTAGTGTCGGGGTTCTTATTCACGTATCTGGCATTATTCACGTATCTCACGATCTTATTCATGAATCTGACCTTTATTCATCGAAAAATGAAAATTTTTCTTTTCGTCAAAATATCTATTACGGATACTAGCTTTGATTGTATCCATGTTTTGATCATTCTTGAATTTTACACCACTATGATTATTTTTGAGGTATTTTTGGGCGTGGATAAAACAAAGTCTGAATCATTAATCCTTAATCCTTGTCATTTTGTTTCCTTTGGATTCGTTTCTTAAAAAAAAAATTTTTCATCATCCTCGGTCTTAAATGATGATATTATTGAATATCTTTGGCACGTAGTACAAAGATGAATGATTTCGATGAATATCTTTGGCACGTAGTAGTGCAGATGAATGATTTCGATGAATATCTTTGGCCCGTAGTGCAAAGATGAGCAGTGTTTAGATGAACATGACCAATGGTGAATGTCCTTGGCACATAGTGCAAGGGATAAATATATGATTCGGATATATATTGATTGATGTTGCGAGGATAAAAATATTGATGATGAATTTATTAAATTCATAGATATTAGTAGATTTCATCCTCTACGTAACTCTTACATGAATTAATATTTTTCATTGCAGTATTGATTTAAAACTTGTTATCTATTGTATTCTATTAGATTTTTCCTGTTGAAGACTAACGATAATTTGTTACATATTATCTTAGTCATAATATTCTTTCTTGGGCTAGTTGAGCTCACCCTTTTCCTTTTTGTTCCATTTTTCTTCTCGGGAGGCGAGAATGTAGGGAGTGCGAGTCGGGGTATGGAATGATGGTTTTAGAGAGTTGTTTAGTAGTCCTCACCATTTTTGTAAAATAATGTATCAAAAATTATGATGAGGATTTATTTGTATGTGGATATTGTTTAGATGGCAATATCGTATTTTAAACTCAGTTTTCTTGTTGTAATAATAAAGTTGTAGTTGTTTTACATGCTGGTATATTGACAACTCGGAATGGGTGATGTATACTGTTTTTGGGGGTGTCACGGTTGGTATCGAGCTTAGGGATATGATCTCTGGCGGAGATCGGGGAATAGAACTAGGAGGGAGAGGCAGAGTAAATCCTTGTTGAGTGTGTCCTACTAAGCTTATTTGTTAGTTAGTCGATATATAGGGATATTATGTGATATATTGATTTTCTTAATTAACCCTTATTTTATGGCGGTATTTCGAGAATGTCGTTGAGAATATTAACAATGAGAAATGAGGCCGTGGAGGCGTCATACACACTGCAGCGAGGAGAAGCGTGCAGCGGTTTGGTAATGTTCTCCTGTGAACAACACCACGGAGCGAGATGATGAGCGAGGGATGTTTAGAAGCTTTTTGCGGTTCATGCAAAAAATCGAGACGAGGAGACTTCGTGTTCAAAACATAGGAGGAAATGATAGCAATTCACGGTTTGTCACAACGAAAGCGATTCAAAGAGTTGGGACCACGAAATTTAAGGGAAAGCTTTGATCCGATCATGGGCGGAAACATGGGTCAAGCAAATTACCAAGATATTCGATGTCTTGGGATGCGGAGAAACAAAGGTTCCATTTGCCACCTTTATGTTCCGTGGCGGCGGACTCTTGGTGGGAGTGCAGTGAAGCGTACCCATCCACCCGCCTTTCGGCATGTCTTGGGAGACGTTTGAAACTATTTAATGACAAATACTTTCACGAAAGTGTTAAATATCGTATGAAGGAGTGGAGTTTATTAGGCCCAGAAGCGAAAACAACATGGCGGTGTCTCGATCTGAAGCGAAGTTTGCGAGTTATTCGAGTTTGCACCTCATTTGGTGGAAAATGAGGAGCGTATGTGCGCGGATGTTTACGAGAGGTTTGAAACCCGGCGATCGTCGATATCTCATCTCTCATAAATTTTCTCTTTATTAGGATGTTGTTAATAGGGCTCAATTGTTAGAAGCGAGATAACGAGTCTGGACAACCGAGGTACCACAATCGAGGATCATCTAGGAGATAGCGATCAACAAAACAACAATAACCCGGTGGAGAAAGAAAAAGGCGGACAAAAATGGTAACCACTCTGGTGGTAATCATGGCCGTGAAAATAGAAGAAGCGAGTCGGGGAGGAGATTTTAAAAGAGAGATTTAACAACGACCATATGAAGGCAGCGATGCCGGTGACAATTGGTTCCAAGGAGGAGAACGACCACCACCATATATTATAAATGCGGGAAAGAGGACATATCGATCCAAGCGCCCACAACAATTCGGTATGCTTATAATTGTGGAAAGGAAGGACATATCGCTCGAGATTGCAGTGGCGAAACCCTAGTTCAATGAGGACGGTGACTCAAAAAGACTATCCCGAAAAAGTCAAAGTCAGCGGTTCTGGAAGAGCGTTTATCGTGGCCCATCAAAATCACGAGGAACGACGAAGTTATTACAGGTTAGTTAATTATAAATTCTTGTGAAGTTTATACCTTACTTGAATCTGGGTTCTACCCACTCTTTTATCTCTCTTGCTTATTTCAATGTTTGAACTTGATTACGGAGAAATTAGACTTTGACTTTATTTATGGAGACTCGTTAAGAGAAACTTTCATTACATCCGTTGTTTAGAAATCTTGCTTGATTCGGGTTGGCACTATCACATTACTGTTAACCTTATTTCTATAGAGATATTTGCTTTTGATGTGATTTAAAGGTTAACTACTCATCAATGCTTGAAATTGATTACTTTCGTAAGGTTGTTAGTTTTCATATTCCTAAGCAACTTTGTTATTGAATTCAAGCAATCAAACCATTATAGTCAAACATTTTCATATCAAGCCATGAAGTCATTCGTTTATTACGGATGTTAAGTTTTCTTAGTCCATGTTATGGATTTGAATAAAGACACGTCGATTTGAATAATATTCTGTTGTTATTGATTTTTCTGACGTATTTCTGAAGAATTTCTTGGCTTACTCCCAAAGCGATATTAAATTTTGTATCGACTTTGAACCCGGTACAAAACTCATTTCTAAAATCTCATGTCGAATGGCTCTATTGAACTTGAGGAGTTAAAATTCAACTATAGAATTTGGTACACGAGCCTTTATCTGGTGACTTCCTTTGTGGAATGCACCAAAGCCGGACTCTCCGTAGGGGACACCATATTAGATGCGATAGTAAAGCGATAGGTGTCATTGTAACGTCTTATCCAAGGTTGGAATATGAGTCACGATTGAGAACAACCTAAGTCGGTAATCGAAATCGTAGCTTTCTAGGCTTAGTTGGTTATTATCGGAGATTCGTTGAAGGATATTCTTGAATCGCTATTCCATTAACGCAACTGACTTGTAGAGATGCAAAATTCGAATGGAGCAAGGAATGTGGGAAGAGCTTGAAGAACTCAAGAGGAGACTCATTTTAGCACATGTTACGACCATGCCATCTGGAAAAGCGAGCGTGGTAGTGGCGTGTTGAGTAGAAGATCGTTATACAAGCACGAGTGCGATATTGTCAAAGACTCATTTCGTATAATTTACAAATAATAGAGATGGAGATAAAAACTCTAGGTACCCAGCATTGATGATATCTGAGTATAATCGACTTTAATCGATAAAGTTAAAGTTTGTTCAAGCTACACCGAGAGGGTGATGAATTTGAAGAAGGAGGTCAAGAAGTTGTTATTTCAAAAGCGAGAATCGGTGAGGTGAGAAAAGCTCAAACCTTCGATTTATTAATCCATTTGAAATTCTCGATCGAATAGAAAGCGTGGCCTATAGACTCGTTTTACCAAGTATGACGCGTGTTCATAACATTTTCACGTGTCGATGTTACGTAAATATGTGGACGACCGAACCACGTCATTGAGTTAAAACCCGACGAGATAATGAGAAGACTTAACGTCTGAGGAGGTACTGTCAAGATTTTGGATAAAAAAGAACATGTCCTATGTCTGGGGTTATACCACAAGTTAAAGTTTTGTGGAGAAACCATGCTTATTGAGGAAATGACACGAGAGTTGGAAGCGAAATGAAAGCGAGGTATTCTCATCTTTTGAAACACAGTAAAATATCGTATGTCAATTTCGAGGACGAAATTTCATAAGGAGGGAGGTTGTAAGACCCCAAATAATTAATTAAAATGAAATTTAATTTCCTCTCTAATTATTATTTTGAAATAGTAAGGGTTGATGTGATTAATGTGGATAGTTATGGGTAAAATCACAAAATATTTCAAAATAAGCAGTGGTTATAAAATATTCATTGTTGTTAGGGAATATTCGTTTGGTGGTGGAATATTAAATCTTGTCGGGAATATTCGTGATGCGACGCGTAGCGACCGTGTATTGGGCCCCCATAAAGCGATTGGAAGAAAAAAAACGACAAATATAAGTTGTTTAAAAATAACGACGTAGTTGTTACCACATACATACCTTTGTTGGAATACCCGGTGGTTAAAACACGATGTCTGGCGTTGTTGGAATACTGACGATGGCACGCAGTATTGCACCAATTATTATGACTCTTACGTGAAAGGCACTTACTCAATAATGGTTACTGATAATTCTTTATTCGATATTTTATTGGTTCAATAATTGTTGCGTTGATATTTTATATTCTTTGTTGTTTGATAATTGTCATTACACGGTATTTTTTTTCATTATCGAAGCAATAATTCATATTATCTGAATAATATTATTAGATAACATTATTGCCAATGTCTAGAAAGTTACATCTAAGGAGAGGTTTGGTCACCTAATTTAACAGCCAGCAGGTAAGGAGAAATTCTTATTGGAAAGCCCCTCTCTTTCTGAACTATGCGGTTGTCAATATTGTGATTACGTAATATTATTTATGAATAAATTAATTATTGATTTTATGTGGATATAGATGGAGAAAATTTTTATAGTGACAATTGTTGAAAATTAAAATTTTATCTTTTTTACGATAAAATAATTCATTTAAATATATATATTATTATATTTTAATAATATAATAATGGTGATATTTTTACAACGAATGTGGGATATATGAGTATCTGAGGAGGAAGAGTATTTTTGTTGCAATAAATATTTAAAACATGTTAAACATGTCGGTGGACCCCATTTATTGGTGAAATTTGATTATAGCACAGAAAATCGTCTGGTTTATAGATTTCGGTCAATTTTGTTTGGAATTTGAAAAACTTTCTTCTGAAAAGTTGTAGAAATTGAATTTCCTATAAAAACTTGCGAGATTCGAATTTTCTGATAAAAGGGCTATTTATTATGAATTATTGAAGTTCCTAAGTTCAAAATAATTGATTTTGGAAGTTTAAAATATTTTAAATTACAAAAACGTTTTTTTCTTTTTTGAAAAGGGTGTAGAAGGCTGAATTTGAATTCTAGATGGTGGTGTGTGTAAGAGATATTTAGAAAAAACATAATATTAATTTATTAAATTTTACTGCTTTGGTGATTCTAGCGATTTCCTATAAATAGGTCTTGGGTTAGAATTGAAAATCACACCGAAATCAAATTTTCTCTCTATATTATCGAAGCGTATTCTTGTGAGTATTTTGAGTATACTTTGAGTATTGCTATATCTGGTGAAAGTTCAAGTTATGGCTTATATCCAAAGATTCCAGTTAAGAAATTGTCTTTTTCGAGGATAAGGGATATTATTTTTTTTTTGTAATGATATTATTTCTTCAATATCATTATGCTAAAATATTGATCTGAAGTTTTTATCAAATTTGAAACTTTTAATGTCGGGTTCTTATTCACGATATCGACCTTATTCACGTATACTGATCTTATTCACGAATCTGGCCTTTATTCATCGAAAAATAAAAAAATTTTCTTTTCGTCCAAAATATCTATTACGGATACTAGCTTTGATTGTATCCATGTTTTGATCATTCTTGAATTTTACACCACTATGATTATTTTTGAGGTATTTTTGGATGTGGATAAAACAAAGTACGAATCCTTAATCCTTAATCCTTGTCATTTTGTTTCACTGGATTCGTTTCTTTAAAAAAAAATAAAAAATTTCATCATCCTCGGTCTTAAATGATGATATTATTGAATATCTTTGGCTGTAGTGCAAAGATGAATGATTTCTGATGAATATCTTTGGCACATGTAGTGCAAAAGATGAATGATTTCGATGAATATCTTTGGCGCGTAGTCTGAAAGATGAACAAGTGTTTAGATGAACATGACCAACCGGTGAATGTCTTTGGCACATAGTGCAAGGATGAATATATGATTCGGATATATATATGATTGATGTTACTGGGGATAAAAATATTGATGATGGATTTGTTAAATTCATAGATATTAGTAGATTTCATCCTCTACGTAACTCTTACATGAATTAATATTTTCCATTGCGAGTATTGATTTAAAACTTGTTGTCTATTGTATTCTATTAGATTTTTTTCTGTTGAAGACTAACGATAATTTGTTCGTATTTATCTTAGTCATAATATTCTTTACTGGGCTAGTTGAGCTCACCTTTTCCTTTTGTTCCATTTTTCTTCTCGGGAGGCGAGAATGTAGCGAGCAAGCGAGTCGGGGTATGGAATGATGGTTTTAGAGAGTTGTTTAGTAGTCCTCACCATTTTTGTAAAATAATGTATCAATAATTATGATGAGGATTTATTTGTATGTGGATATTGTTTAGATGGCAATATATCGTATTTAAACTCACAGCTTTTCTTGTTGTAATAATAAAGTTGTAGTTGTTTACATGCCATGTATTGACAACTCGAATGGGTGATGTATACTGTTTTGGGGTGTCATGCATGCATCGGAGGATCGATAGTGCGTCGTCGGAACGCATGCCGATGCGAAAATACGTAGAGAGTATATAACTTTTAATCTAAAAGCTTCAAGCTATTTTGAATTTTTTTTTGAATGAATTAACTTACGATCCGAAATGATTTCCAAGTAATGCCATTAACTAATCGTGTCATCTATACTTACTCCTAATATTTGAACCGCTTTCATTATTTGATGTATGTATTAAGTTGAACCGGTTTAGTTCTTTAAGCATTGATATCGCTTCTAGATTATTATTATAAAGTCTGAAACACGAAAGTAAGGTGGGTGGAGAGTTGAAGGAGGTGGATTGGTGAGCTTTGTTGTGAATTTTTTCTTCACCACAGCCATGGATTCTTTCACCATTATTGATGAATCAGCTTTTCGGATGGATTGAGATGATAGAAATTTGGCTATTGAAAAGTTTTTGATGATTTTAGATTTTGTTGTTTTAGATTTTTTTTTGTTGTTTTTGATCTGAGATGGTATAGATTTTATATAATTTTTTTGTTTTTATTTAGTTTAAATAATTAATATAAGTGATTTGACGAATTTGCTCTTAATGTATAATAAATGTGTTAATAAATATTAAAATAATTTATTTTTTTTACACATCAGCTGATGATGGCTCCACTTCGAGGGCCACGTCAGCAATTTCTGACGTGACGGCTCAATTTGTTGCAATTGAAAAAAATTAATAGTTTAATCACCTAATTAAAAAAATTAAAATTTTGATCCCCGAAGTGGAATATGACTTATAGTTTAGGATAAAAATTTATATTTAAGCCTATTAAAACATTTTTTTTTTAAATGATTTATATAAGCTCCACGCTCCTACCCTTTATTTTGTAACTTCATATTTTCACACTATTTTTTACTAGTATTTTTATATATAGAATTTACGTATTAATTAACGTGTCAAAATTTTTAAATTCAAATTAATACAATTTTAGTAATTTTTTAAAATAATAAATTTTATAACTTTCTGAATAGGTTCAACTTTTATATTTCCAATTTTTAAATTAAATAATATTACTATTAAATTTAATAATATTCTAAATTGACTTTGTAAAACTAAAGTTGATTTTGCATTTCAAAATGGATAAAGTATTACTCTATCCGTTCCAAATTAATTGTTCAGTTTTGACTTTTTTAAGTCAAATTGACTATTTTCAGAATTAATAATTAAGCATATATAAATATATTTCTAAAATTATAAAAATTGGGGTTAGTAATAAATTGTATATACTTTCTTTTGGTTATAATTTGTTCACCTATATTTTAGAAAAAATAGTAAAAAGATTAGTTTTAAAAATGGTCAATTTAACTTTCAAAAATTAAAAGTGAGCAATTAATTTGGAACAGAGGGAGTATATTTCATGATGCATGTTGTGTTTTTCCTTCTGCCAAAATATCTTTATACTCTTTCCAAAACCTAGAGTAATAGTGTTTTACTTACTAAATAATAGATGTTAAGTGGTTATTAAATTACATGTACGCTTGTGATTGGTTATAATTATTGATTTACCAATGTATAGTTACTCTTTAATATACTAAATAATATAAAATCTCACTGAATTTTGATATCATTCTCATCCCAAATGAGAATTTAATATTCTTAAATTAATTTTTTTTCTTAAATTATGTTATCACAATTTATAATTTATTATTATTAAATTATTATAATTTAGAGTAATATTTATTCCATCTGTCCCCAAAAAGATGACTAAATATACAATTTTGTTGTCCCAACAAAGATGAGAAAAAATATATAAAGTGAAGGGTAAATATATCATTTAATATGGTCCATTAGTATACAAAATAAAAATACTCATCAATTTATATAATTTATGAGATCACTAAGAATAAATTTAAAAATTTACTTCGTTTCTTCTATTTTTACTTTTTTTTAATATGTGTATAAATTATAATTTGTTCATTTTTTTTTGGGGACGGAGGAGTATTTTTTATTGTTTTCTAATAGAACAAGTTAAGTAACTCTCGCATTGACTTTAAAAAAACTTATTATTTTATGCGATTTTTATTATGTTTGTGTTCAAGTTTTAATTTTCGATGATGTTAATATGGTTCCTTAATTGTAAATTTATTGTTTGACTCAATGTCATAAGAATAAACAAGATATATTAGGTATAATTTGTTTAGTATTTTCTTTTATCATAGTTAAAATGATTTATAAGAAAATCTCATATACTTTAAAAAAGTTTGGTGTCTTTTTAAATTTAACAACAAAAAAAAAAATAGTATCATACTCAATGAATTTTTATAATATTTCTCATAACTTTAATTGACATGTTGAATATTTATAAATATTAACTATATTAATTAAGACAAACCCATGCCTCGCACGCGCACGGACACGAATTATAAAATTACAGTAAAACCTCTATTTAAAAATACTCTATATAATAATAACCTCTATAATATTATAAAAAAAAATTGATCATAATTTGGGCTAATTATAAATAAAAATAACCTCTAAATTATAATATCGTAGTCAATGAACTTTTATAATATTTCTCATAACTTTAATTGACATGTTGAATATTTATAAATAGTAACTATATTAATTAAGACAAACCCATGCCTCGGACGGACACGGGTTTATAAAACTAATTAATTACAAGTTGACACATCATTTTGTAACTTATATTTTGTAAAAGTTTTTTATAAGTGCCATTATTCATTTTAGAGATACTTTTCATTCTAAGGGCCTGGGGCCTGGGGCCTGAGGCCTGGGGGGTCCAAGGAAAAGGTCAGAAAGGAAACAACACTCTGTTTTTGAGTTTTGAACAAAAAAAAAAATAGAAAATTTAAATTAGAATAAAAAATAAAATAATAGAAAATTTGAAGTTTTCCTTTGTGTTGTTTCTGAGTTTTTAATAGAAAATTTAAAATTGAGGATATGAGTTGTAATTTAAAATTTATTATATTAAAAATTGAGGATAATATGAGAATTATAAAAATATTACTTATTTCAATTTATTTTCCGTCCAAATCAGACCAATTTTGGACGGAAAACTTTGACATAAAAAGTGGCCAAGTTTTCTATCCATTTATTTTATTTTTCATTTATTAAAAAACTCAGAAACATAAGAATTAGAAAGAAAACTTAAATTTTCCGTCCATTTTTTTTTCTGTCCATTTTAAAACTCAGAAACAGAACGTAAAGAAAAATCTATGAAAAAAATTACCTCTTAGTAAGTTTGCAAACGAACTAAATTATTCGCGAACAAGTTCGGTTCGGTTCAAGTTTAATTATATTATTTTGTCGAGTCGAGTTCGCATATGATATTACGTTCGATTGTCCGATCGAACATGTCCGCAAATCACGTGGTTCGATTTAACTTGTTTGCAAATAATTTGGATTCGATTCGAGTGATTCGGGAGTAGTTCGAGAGATACTTGAGCATTTATAATATTTGACCTAAAATTTTTTTAGCGGGTAAATTTCAATTGGCTATTTGGCGTTTGTGAATTCCTTATACATACTTGTTACTAATTACCTCAATTAACTTTTCCAACAAAAAACACAACTACCAATATGTTTGTGTTATGTGTTAAAACGTCAAAAATAAAGTCCTAAATGGTCGGGGGTGTTTGAACAACTTATAAGTTCATCATTTTATATTGTTAAGGTATTTGAGAAAATTTTAATTTTTGATTTATAAGTCATCGTTAATAAGTAATAAATTAATTTTTTTTTAAAAATGATTTATAAGTTATTTTAAAATATATAGGTTTTACCAAATACAAAGACTTTTTTATTTTTATTTTAGTAGTATTTACATCTTAGTTTAATTTATAAGTCATTTTAGCCAAACACTTTTATTTATAAGTCTCCGCTTAAAATGACTTATAAGCTTTATAAAATTTTAACTTATAAATCATTTTAAAATAATTCATATCCGAGCAGGAGTGCCAATAATACTAATTGTGAATGATTTTATTATATTTTTAATAAATAAATTTGAACCCTCCCCCCGTGTTGGTAAGGATATACTATTACAAGTACGATAAATTTGAGAATCAATATCAAAAAAGCTCATTTATTTTGATATCAATAACCCATCACATTGAGGACTGAGGAGGAATAACAACGAACACGATAATAGTGCTAATCATTAGACTCCCTAAAGTTTACATATGTAATTCAAATATCTTTAAAAAATAAATTTTATTTCAGTTAAGCACTAGTTAAAAAATATTTTAAACATTAAAACTAAAAAAAGACTAAAAATTTAAATTATGTCCATCTCTAAAAAAAAATGCCTTAAGATCGTAAAATGAACCAAACAGTTTGAGCTTGACTCGAAATATAAACGATTCAAATATGAACACATTTGAAAGTTTGATAAATTACTCGAATATTTTTAAATTATAATTTTTTATTGATCCGAAAAAAATTCAAGTTATTCGAACACTTGACTCAATATCTAAACGAGTCTTACTCAAAATTTATTTCAAACTCAATAAATTTTATAAATTAAATTTGAGTAACGGGTGAACTAGGTTGATGGAGGTGGTATGAAAGAGTTTGTCTGCCACACTGAATACAGACATCGATTGCACAGGGAAATCATGAAGTTTCTAGGTTATTATAGTAAATACACAATATGGGTAGTAAGAGGTTTATCCAAATTCTGAGGCCACGGAAGATCCAAGTAATGGTTCCATAAGATAATATTTTGTTGTGACTGAAATTTTGTGGCCCAATATTCTTCTTTTATTATTTACCATTCAATCTTCTCTACATTTTTAACTAATTTTCCTTATTTTATCATCTTATGGCTTACTCCTTAATATTTTATTTTCCTTAATATTATTTCATACCTCTAAATTACCCCATCCTTAAATTTGTCATCCGACAGGCACATATAAAACGGAGTTGATATTTTCAAAAATAATACTCGCGTCCGTTTTAAAATTGAATTTGAGATATTTTTAAATTTAAAATTGAGATAATTTGTTAAAAAGTATGAAACGGTAAAACTTACAATGAAGATAGTTTATTATATTCACATTAAAATCAAAAGAATTTATGTCAATTTTAAGTTTAAAAATATCTTAAATTAATTTTAAAAAATCAACAATAACCAAATAATATAGAACATAGGGAGTATATATTTATTTTAAGATTCTGCATAAATAATACTATCTGTTTTTAGAAGAAGAAAAATTCGGTTACAAAGTTAATAACTATTAAAGATATATGTAGTAATTTGTTTCAAATTAACATCTAAAAATAATGTACGTGAATCATTAGTTACAGTATTACATGATAATAAATTTTGATAGCAAATTTGAGGTTGTGATGTCCTTTAATACTAATGTTAATAAAAAGAGGAATTTTTTAATGTAGAAAAAAAAGTCACAAACAAGTGTGAATTTTGTAGAAATATTAATTTTTGCTTGTGGTATCATATAACTGAATAAGATAAATTCAGAAAGTAAAATAATATTTCATATAAAAATAAAACAAATATTAATGGCTTATCTATATTGCCTATTGGGATACTTAATTTCACAAATATCTAAGAAAAGGATCCCTTTCCCTTAGACTGATTGGTATATACTAATGACATCAATATATTTATGATATTGATCATTTGTTTTTGTGAATAATAATATTCAATTATGCCCCTAACTTTTGCAAATCTTGCGACGAAGCTCACTCGCTTCGCTTGCCATTGAATTAAACAAAGCCACAACCACAAAATTTCTCTTCCCTTTTCTTCTAATCCTAGCATACCTTTTATTTTATTTCTATTTTCCAGATTGATAATGGTGGTGACAGACAATATTACTAGACTCCCACTCATAAAAATTTGTTTATAGATGCATGGCCACATCCACATGATATTTTGCTTTAATTTGTTTTGAGCATATAAAATTGGTGTCCAAATCTAATTTTTGCAACTCAAAGAGCTCTATTATCATTACCAAAAATGTTACCATTACGTACCGATCACATACTGCATATATGAGTGAGTGGCACCGTTAAGTTTTACCACGCCAACAACAAAGTTCATAAAAGTGCTCCATATGAAGCGTTATGTGATAAGAATATTATTTTTTAAACCTAAACGCCATAGCTTTAGTAATTATACAAAATTAAATTTAAGATCTCTCAGAGAATGTGTTTACGATGCAACTCTGTATTACATAATTACATTATTATTTGTCAAAAAATAAATTAATTAAATACTACTAAATATTGATTTTTATTCTAAAATGTAAGATGACTTATTTATATAAAACAAACTATCTTTATATTTTAGATTGTAGGTAGTATATTAAAAGTAGGAGTGGGGGCACTTATGCAAAAAATAAAAACTTAAATTGGTGTTTGTATTGAGAAGCCACTGATGTTAAGGAGCCAAACGTAGGATTGCCATATGCCACACAGACAACAACACAACAAGACACCGAATTAAGCCTCAAATCATTGCCTTCCTTTTAGATCCACAAAACGATCTGCAAAATCTCTTTTTCTGGGTACACGTGAGACCATTAAGGGACTACTCCACGTCAGCCCTAGGCAATCTTCTCTGGCCAATTATATTTTGCCATGTCATCAGATAAGAAAACCTACGCCATATAGCCTTCCGTAGTTGGGTATGGGTGACATACTTGGAACCCCATATAGCCTATCGGACATCCATGATTAGGAGATTGAATTCTTTTAGTTACGAAATTGCCCCTGACTTCAAAAATGAGCCAACTTTGGTACGACTTAATATTTTGTCTTCTATTACACTGAAAACGACCATAATAATCTTTAATCCCTTGTGAATATTTTTTTGGGTCCGTCATAATTCACTAGTCTGACAAAAAAGAGAGAAAAAGAAGTGCTGTTTTTCACCAGATATCTCTCAAATGAGTAGGAGAGTAAATTTCATATTCATGTAAAAATATTAGTTTAAAATATAAAAATATCAGTTTTTAATGTATATTTTATTTTTACATATATATACAATTGCATATTTTTATATTTTTTATTAGAATAAATTATTTACGGATGATCCGTAAAATTAAAGTTTTACATCCTCCAATAACAACATAACACGTAGAGAATTTAGGAAGGATTTGAATTGTATTGACACATTTTATATTTTATCATTTACCATGGTAAAATTGTTTAACTAACCATATTGGATTTTCAAAACATGAAAATTGGACATGAGTGTATTTAAATTTCACTTATTTATACTTTTACCTACCATTGTGAGTCAAAATATAAATAAGTGAAATTTAAATACACCCACATATCTAGTTTTCATGTTCACATAGAGTTTTTATGGATTTTTTGAATTCCTTACATGACATGTTATTATTAGAGAGTATAAAACTCTAATTTTACATGTCATCCATATATAATTTATTCTCTTTTTTTTATAACTATAACTATATATGCTTGAAATATAAGAGAAACTAAGTATGAGTTATCGGAATTGATGAGTTGTTTTTTATTTTTTTATTAATCCTCTTAATTAGCTATTTGATATTGGTAGCACATTGTTAATCTTAAATATAGCTTAATTTCAGCTCAATTGTTGTCATCTCTTCATGTTAGTTATTATGTTCGTCTTACAACATTAATTTTTTAAGATTATTACCTACGCAATTTTTGGAATAAATAAAATACAATAATATTTTAAGAAAAAATACCTACACAATTTTTTGAAGCTAAAATAAATCTATTAATTATACTAAAACACAGTACATGACACAATAGCTTGACACATGTCATCCTCAAAATTTAACACATGTCCTGTCTAATTAATGTTCCTTAAGACCCTTAACAAAAATGTCCAACTAACATAACAAATGAGGTTAAAACAAATCTAAATTCATTCCCCTAAATCTGGAATCAACTATTCAAATATGACATCTAAAATAAAATTTAAATAACAAATAATATCAATCATAGCTTACTATGTTGATTTTATAATCCCCAAAATCTACTATTTTTCTAAACATAATTATTATATCCTAAAATCACTATTTTTCTAATATTATATCATTCATAATTATACTATACATTATATCATACATGTATGATATAATATTATAATACATGTATGATATAATATTATAATACACGATATATAATAATAAAATTACTACCTATCTAAACTATGCGGATATTTACTAATTAAATTATATTACAACATAATATTATACCATTTATAATTATATTACAACATAATATTATACAGCTTTAAAATATTTAAAACAAAATTAAAATAACAAATAATATCATTCATAACTTACTATGTTGATTTTATAATCCCTAAATCATTACTTTGAAATCACTACTTTTGAATCCCACATTAATATTTTGATTTTATAATCCCTAAATTACTACATTTTTAATCTAAACGATTTTTATATTATCGTTACTTAAAAATCACTACTTTTTAATCTCACGTTAATATTTTAATTTTATAATCCCATAAATCGCTACAAATCTAAACTGTTTTGATAATGTTAACTGTTTTAATATTATCATTACTAATTTAATTATTATCTCTTAAAATCACTACTTTTTTAATCCCAAATTTAATATTTTGAATTTATAATCCCTAAATCACTACAAATCTATTAATTATACTAAAACACAAAGACATGACACAATAGCTTGACACATGTCATCCTCAAAATTTAACACATGTCCTGTCTAATTAATGTTCCTTAAGACCCTTAACAAAAATGTCCAACTAACATAACAAATGAGGTTAAAACAAATCTAAATTCATTCCCCTAAATCTGAAATCAACTATTCAAATATGACATCTAAAATAAAATTTAAATAACAAATAATATCAATCATAGCTTACTATGTTGATTTTATAATCCCCAAAATCTACTATTTTTCTAAACATAATTATTATATCCTAAAATCACTATTTTTCTAATATTATATCATTCATAATTATACTATACATTATATCATACATGTATGATATAATATTATAATACACGTATATAACAAAATAATAAAATTACTACCTATCTAAACTATGCGGATATTTACTAATTAAATTATATTACAACATAATATTATACCATTTATAATTATATTACAACATAATATTATACAGCTTTAAAATATTTAAAACAAAATTAAAATAACAAATAATATCATTCATAACTTACTATGTTGATTTTATAATCCCTAAATCATTACTTTGAAATCACTACTTTTGAATCCCACATTAATATTTTGATTTTATAATCCCTAAATTACTACATTTTCAATCTAAACGATTTTTTATATTATCGTTACTTAAAAAATCACTACTTTTTAATCTCACGTTAATATTTTAATTTTATAATCCCATCGCTAAATCTAAATACAAATCTAAACTGCTTTTGATAATGTTAACTGCTTTAATATTATCATTACTAATTTAATTATTATCTCTTAAAATCACTACTTTTTAATCCCAAATTTAATATTTTGAATTTATAATCCCTAAATCACTACAAATCTATATATTTAATATTTTAAAATTATATTTATTTTTATATTTAAAATAAAATATTATTTTATAAAAGTTATAAAGATAATTATTATTATAAGGAATAAATATTAGGAACTTTTATTTTTTCAAAAATGAGTATAGTTTCATAAAATATAGATTCAAAAAAATTACAGAAGAAAATTAAATAAAATTATTGTTTTAAACTTATTTTAAAAATAATTTTATATTTTAAAATATTAAAATTTTGGGTTGGGTCAAACTAGGTCGGTTTGAGGTCAAATTGGGCTGACGGAACGGAAACGCCAACAAAATATCACTTTAAGGACCTAACTGACGAAAATTGAACTTTAGGGACGACTTTGAAAGTGGGTGGCAACTTGGAGGGACATAAGTGTCATTCAGCCGAAATTGAGCTATTATCATTATTCTCCGTTATTTAACTTAATTTCTCCCTATAAATACATACCAACTATTACGCAACAACTCATGCTACAAACAATTCTAAATACTGTTGAAAGTGCAAAGGACTTATATGGAGACCTTCAGATTATGGTGACAGTGCATTCAATGGGAGGGACTACGGCTTCATTTTGTGGACTATATCTCACGGTGTTTATATTTATGGCTTCTTCATCTATTGTATTATATTATCTGGATTGTAGTTTTGCATGATTTGTTAAGTACTAGCATCCGGTAAATTATTTTCATCATCATTAATAGTTTTTTTTGGCATTATGATAATATTGTGACAATTGCAAAAAATGGATAAAAAAACTAATGAGATAATGTATCCATTTTTTAACTATAACATTGTGTTATGTACGACACAGTGTTATACTGTTATGTTTTTAGACACGATATTTGTTTAACATGTAATTTCCCTTAAGGTCTGAGGACCGAAAATGAGACATTCTTCATCTATTTCTCCTTTCGTTTAGATGTTTGAATTCTGGTGCAAATAAGCGTATATAAGACATGGAATCTTTAAAATGCATCAAGTATTTGTGTCATATATTTGAGGTTTGGTGAGGTTTGTGTAATGTGTAACAGACTTCAAATATGCCACTAACAATCATATCAAAATAAAAACTCGACGACATTGTGAATTACACTTTCTAAATATTTATTAGTGTTTTAGAATGAAAGAGGTACCTATTTTTAACTCTATTGGTTACATTATAAATATTTTTATCAAAATATTAATATATATATATATATATATATATATATATATATATATACACACAATTATTATATAATGTCATGGGGTTTAGTGATTAGATTGATTCTATACTTGGATATGTATTTGCGCACAAATTTTTTGTCCAATTCTATGTAACATATGCTATCAAAATTTGATAATTACACAACAATTTACTATTTTTTTATTATATTTTAATTTATTAATTATACGTATAAATTTTTATTAATAAAATGAATAATCTCGTTGCAACTCGCGGGTTTATATGTAATTGGAGTACTAAAAAGTGTTAAAAAGTAAAAACGGAGGTAGAAGAGAGAGAATGGGGACACAGTGGTCCACACAAGGAAATGTTGAAGCCTTGCCTTGTCTCTTCCTCTGTTATCATCTCCATTACTCCTACCAATCCCTGAATCTCTCTGTCCAGCGAGAGACAGAATTTAGGAGAGAGAAAGTGAGATGGGTCTGCTATGTTTACAGAACTCTCAACGGATTTTTTGGGTACCCATATTTTCACATAAAATTTTGATATTTTCACATCACTCTCGCATCATTTGTGAGTAAATTTCACTTCCATGCGAGAGAGAATCACCTAGAAATATCATCAATTTCCTTCTTTTTTCTCCCTTTTATCTTCTTCATCCTCGTGACTTACTTTCTCTGTCCCCTCTCTTTCTCTTTCTTAGCAGCTAAATACAGTACTTCAGTAACCCATCCACTGGAGTCTCTGATTCTCTTATTGAATAATTTCCATTTTCAGATATTTCTCATTCCTATTGGATAACCCATCTCATGATAAGTTTAAATTTTGGGGTTTGTGTATTCATTTTATTAGGAATTGATCCTGGGTTTTGTTAGAGTTTTCGGCAGTCTCTATTCATTTGTCCCTCCGTTCAGAGGTTATATATAAATAGGCAGTGTACTTTCCTCTTATAGCTCAAAAATAAGCTCAGGCCATTTATTGGTTTTCCTTCTTAGTTTCATAGGCCGAAGACTCTTTACTTGATTTTAATGTTTCGATGAATTCAAGATTGATTTTTTATGTTTTGGTATTTGGACATGTAGTACTTTTTTGGGTTATATAAGGGTTCTGGTATCTTCATTCTATACTTTACTAGTATAATTTTTTTGGCCTTTTTCTCTTTTTTTAATGAGACCAACTTTTTGTTTAGTTGAAGTACTTTTTAGGGTTTAGGGTTTTGTGCTCTTTCTTTATTACCTGTTCACACAATCCTACATCGTCGGGTAGTATCAGTTCTGGCCTAATTGGTTATAAAACTGGGCTGGGTCTAAGCTTTTCTTGAATTTCTCTTCACCAATTCGATACAATTGCCATTTTGCTCCCAGCCCTTTCTGCCAATTATTTTTATTCTGCAAGATGTGAAATGGGGATTCCTAAAATTTTTGGTTTCATCCTTTTGTTTGTTGCTTAGATCTTTGCTTCTTTCCTGCTTTATCAGTACCTAATTTCAATCTCTTTGATTTTGCTTCTATAGTATTTCAAATCCGGTGCTGAATTTGTTCATAAAATTCTGAGTTGAGTACTTGTATTCTTTTCCCTTTCTGATTTAGCACTTCCTGTTTCAATCTATTTTCTTTGGCTTCTATGTTGAATCTGTCTAGTTTGTTTCAGCTTCGACTGAATTGAGCCTTAGCTTCTTGCTTGATAAGTCTTAAACTTCTCTTGAAATCAACTGAATTTTCTCTGAATTGAGTTTATCTTCCTTGTTTGCCTTCATCTAGAAATGTCTTCCTGTTTAAGTGGAGGCGGACGGGCTTATGGGTTCGAGCCCCACTTGGTTAAATCCCCATCTACTTCTAGTAGAACTTCACATTCCTCTTGTCCATCTTCAACACTCTCTGAATCAAGCAATTCCCCAATTGCAATTTCAAATCGAAAGCCTCGAACCCCTCGAAAGAGACCAAACCAAACCTATAATGAGGCAGCAGCTCTTCTTTCCACAGCATATCCTAAAATATTCTCCGCCAAACACCTCACAAAGCCTTGCAAATCTAGCAAATTACGAAACACTTGTTTGGATGAGCCCCCGGAGTTGCTTCTTCCATTTCGTGTGATAGACAATTCCGGATTCTTACTCCATCAACCAATACTAGAAAAACCCAATTTTGGTATTGCGCCAAAAGTAGTGAATTCTTGTGAAAGGCCGTGTCAAAGTCCGGCAGAAAGCTATTTCTATGGGAATTCATCGGAACTGTACCAGGAAGATTTTGATGCAGAATCGATACTCGATGAGGAAATGGAAGAGGGCATTGATAGTATCATGGGGAATCTAAGTGTGAACAATGACTTGATTGATGAGTCCAATACTTGTATTGGCCAAATTGACACTTGTTACGGTTATCCAATGGGAATGGGATTTAGTGGGAGTTTTGATTTTGGGTTTGGAATGAGAAGGGGAGTGAGTGCATTGAGGAATGTTGATGAATCAAATTGGTGGAGTTTTCCAACAGTTGATGTAGTTGATATCACACCAGAATTCAAGAAAGTTTCGGCGCAAAAGAAGAAAAAGAAGGTCGAGAAGAAACCTGTGGAATTCAAACCTTCTGAATATCTTCCTCCACAAGAAAATTTAGCTGCCGGAGAGTTTACAGATAATTCAATTCCAGAATCGAGTTCTGGGCCACGCCTGAAGTTGAATTATGACAAGGTGTTGGAAGCTTGGTCTGACCGGGGTGCGCCATTTCCAGATGAAATATCCGGCTCGGAGTCATCTGGGAATGATATTCATGTATGTTTCTCAACTCCCGCCAGGAATTCTAACTCCAAACCAAGTTGGAAGTTGAAACCAACCAACGATCCTAGTTTCTGTTATTTTAGTTAGGTGATGTCACCTAGCGCGTGGTTTTACGCACTACTTTTTTAAATAAGGAAAATCGCATAAGAAAATTCATCTGCTTCACGGTTATTAAATTTTTTATCTCAACAAACAAATAATGTTATTTTTTTTAATGTCAAATAATGTGTTCTCTGTTATAAAGTTCTTCACAAATTTAATGTATTTGTGTTACATTTTTTATTACTTTTTTATCCTTACTCTATAATTTTAGATATATTATTATTTTATTTTTTTAATACTAATTTTTTATTTATTATTATAAAATTTATATTTTATCAAACACGTACGACGTAACGTAGTATGCAATAAACAGTTTGAGATCGTTTTCATTAAAATTTTATTACTGTTGAAGAAATTATAATGGAAAAAATTAAATTTATAATATTTTTTGTTATTTCCGCATAATAAACAGTTTTGAGATCGTAATGTCATTAAATTTTATTATTATTGTGAAAATAATATTTTATGTTGTGGATTTAATAATTTTTAATTATAATAGCTGCAGCAGCATCAGACGGACGGTTGTTATGATCTCACCTCACCTACTTTTTAGTATTAGTGGGGCCCTTTCACAAAAAGAATGTAGTAGTATTTTAGGGTGTGCCTCCAAGTAGTGAATGATTGCCATTCGTTTATGTTTTTAACAGGCCAGGCTGGCTCAGATAGATTTATTCTCAGAATTTGGAGGAGTGAGAGGAGCTAGCGTGCAGCGGTACAAGGAAAAGAGGCGGCTACGCCTCTTCTCGAAGAAGATCAGGTACCAAGTCAGAAAGGTTAACGCTGATCGACGGCCTAGAATGAAGGTACCGTATAATATTCCTCCTGTGAGCGTGTTTGTTTCTCTTTCTTTTTATTACTCCACTCCACTATTACTTAATTAATGGTGTCTTGTCTAAAAGTTCCTTTTGAAACGGGGTCCCACCAGCTGCATAATTATGATGATCATAGCCGATTAATAATTTGTGGGACCACAAACAAAATGGGAGCGTTCCAATTTATTGCACGGATTGAAATCATTATTAATGCTTGCTCCCTAATCTTTTTCCTACTATAAATAGTTTTCCATACATACAATAATGGAAGCTACTTGAACTTTATACTACTACTAGGAGTATGTTTTTGGTAAGTGTAACGTCATGGCTACATACATATATATATATATATATAAATTTAATTTTAATTTTAATAAAAAAAGTGTCATTAAAATAATATTATATTTATTTTAAAATATAAATTTATTATTGATTTTAAAGTTTTTTTTAAAAAATTAAACTTAACTTCAATCTTGTCATTTTAGTTGATACAATGATTAAAATTAAAATTATTAAAAAATACTATTATTTATTAAATTTTAAAATTATCTCAATTTAAAATTTAAAAACTTATTAAATTAACTTTTAAAATTAACAATTATCTTATAATTTGAATCAAGGGGAGTAAATTATTTTCATAATTTTTTACCATTTCATTATTATTAAAATAGTAATTTATTACTATTTGTTAGAGAAACATAAAAATTAAAAAGAAGAAGAATAATAATGGGTGCAGGCTTCTTCTCTTTTACTAGAAAAATAAAAATAATTTGAACTTCAAATATATAATCAATCGGCC
The DNA here is from genome assembly GCA_020205605.1 of Panax ginseng. Lineage (NCBI taxonomy): Eukaryota > Viridiplantae > Streptophyta > Magnoliopsida > Apiales > Araliaceae > Panax > Panax ginseng. Next base: position 130,219,891 of record CM035144.1, read on the forward strand.
ATAAATTATCGGTGACAGCGAGTAGTTAAGTTGTTTCATCATGTGATGTTAACTTTGTAATCATGTAAATGCACTTTATGGACCCCCAAGTGATATTGTCAAGTTTTTTTAGTACACTTACAAAACTATTTGACACTATATAATACTAGTAATATCGTTCGATTTAAAACATTTTTCTTAAATAATATCATCTTTTAAATAATATTTTTTTATTAAAACTATGTCATTCTTTTAAAATATAAACTAATATTAAAATAGAATGATTCTACTTTTTTTATTTTTATTTACAAAAATATTATTTGCGGTCCCACTTATTTTTAAAAAAAATATCTAAAACGGCATAGTTTTAATAAAAAAATATTATTTAAGAGAGAATACTATTTAAGAGAAGTGTTAGATTCGTCCTCATGTTATTATTGATCAGAAGGAAGCAAATGAAGAATTCTTGCTTAACTTTTGGTCCGACTGTTATTACTCGACTCATGTTAATTATGAGTTTAGGAATTCGAATTTTGACATGTTGAGATGAAGTGTATGAATGTGTTAAATTAATAAAAATAAAATAAAAATAAGTAATTCTTCAATCATTACAAAATAATGAATTAATTGTTCAATTTTGTTGCAGGGTCGATTTGTTAGAAGGCCAAATTCACCCATGAGTGGGGAAAGATGAAGTTTGAGAGAGATGGAGAAAGGAAAGAGAACTAGCCTCTGCCGTTTCCCTCTTTAATTTTGTTCCAAAAGCTGTTTATTCTTTTTCTTTTTTATTTTCTCTCTTAAAGTTTTGTAATTTTTTTGGAGAACGTTATTTTTACATGTATTTTTAATATTTTTATATAATTCTTTTTCGCATGAAACTGAAATCCACTGTATGTTTATGTGAGAGAAGATCGTGTGAAAATATTAAAAATACATGTGAAAATATCAAAAATTTTTATATACTAAATTTGTAGTTGTACTTGAGGAGATGAACTGATGAGACTAGTTGAGAAAGTAATATGGAGGAAATAAATAGCAGTCCATATATACAAAAAATAAAAAAGCCACTCATATTTTAATTTGCTTTTACAATATTTATTTATCTGTTTGTTCTCTAGTCATTGGAAGATGTTTTTGTTGGTATTAATTTTTGGGTTGGAGAGACGTGATATGATAGATAGATACTAGCGGGCAGTTTATGTATTGTCGGATCAACAAGTCTTGGGTGACCGTCCTTCAACGACCGGTCTAGTGACCGGTCCATCTTTTTATTTTGCTATCATCTCTCATAAAATATATACTAATATTTATTTAAATTAAATTTTTTATAAAATTAAATAATTTAGGTATAAATTGGATGTATATAAAAAATAAAATTATACAATGTGCACGATCATATTTTTTTACATGCATCCAAATTATACCTAAATCACTTAATTCTGTAAAATTTTTAATTTAAATAAATACTATACATATGAGACAATATTTGAACAGATCAATAGATCGGTCAAAGGAGGACGGTCAGCGTAGAAGGGCTGATGTTGGATACAACAAGAACAAGTATAGCACAAACAATTAAGTCTTGGGGGACATTGTTGTACTGACTGGTGTAGCCATCCATTTTATTTACTTTTTTGCTTTTGATTCTCAAAAAAATTACAGTAGTAATATATTTTGAATCTAATTTTTTTTTACAGAAATTTTAAATTTTTGGATGCATGTAAAGAATATAATTATATAGTTTGTAGAATCCTATTTTTTATATTCATTCAAATTACACCTAAATTACTGTTTTTTTTATAAAAATTTAAATTCTAAAAAATATTATAATTTTTTTGAGAATCAAAAAAATAAAAATAAAATTTAGACCGTTCAGTACAACAATGTCGCGGTAGGAGTCATAGCACAAAACTATAAGCATGTTCATTCAGTATTGCTCTATTTTAGTTATCCAATTAAATTAACTAGCTGCGTATTAATTTGTACTTCTAAAATTAAAATTGTATTAAATTTTAAAATTGATATAACTCATAAAAATTAAGAATAAAATAAATTTTATAATTAATATTTTTTATTATATATTATATTATTTTTATTGACTAAAATTAAATAAATTTACAATAACTTAAAACTTAATATGTGTTTTCGTTGAAAAACAAAGCTACCTAAATTAATAGGAGTTACTACACTTAAATAGAAATTAATTGCGTTCAACCCTGTTTTCGAGAATATTTTATAGAAAACAAGGATCCGGATTTTCTTTATTTATTAACGAGGATTTTTTCTAAGTTGCTTAAAATGGAAATGACAACACATCAAAAATAATTCAATAATTCACAAATAAAAAAAAAAAGAACTGAATAATTAAGAAATTTAAAATAATTATATATAAATTAAGCTAACGTTTAGTAAGTACTTGTTTTATCCACCTTGGTGGTTCTTAATTTTATCAGACCACTAAACCTCGCGGCGGACACTCTAGAAAAAATTCCATCAAATATCTCCGTCCGATCATCGTTTTAGCCGAATATATGCTTAAAAACCCATTTCTTCATTTCTTTTGTCACTAATTTACTCTCTCTGCCACCGTTCCATTATTCTGCTCTACTTTCTAATGTCTCAACTCCACTCTCAGATCAAAATTGCCCTCGTGTTCGATCGTTTCTAGTTCATTTCCAGATCTTCGAAAACAAAGTTACCTACACCAATTACCGGCCGATCAGGGCATTAAATATTACTCTAGCCTTAGAGTCACCGGTACCAGCCTACCAGGGTCAGTGCCCCCGGCCCCTAGTTCGTTGCACCGTCCGCAAACTAGTGAAGGAACGGCGCCGTGTTTCTCTGGAGAAGAAAGGTTCTCACTCCTGTGTTCATAATACTTATATATATTATAATGTTTGTTTGTGACGATACAATATACTGTGCATCAATGTTTACATCATATATAATTGATGCAGTTATATTGTGTGAAATTTATTGGATTATCAAATGGCAATTCGTACGGTTTCTCGAATTTCAATCAGCACGAGTGTGTGTTGAGGTTTGCCGCAATAGCTTTGTAATTAGTTTATGTATTGTAGCATGTTGTGAAGCACACAATGTGTTTGAGAAAATTTATAAGAGAGGAACAACTAGTTAGATACAGGACGAAAATATATATTTCCTGTTGGGTAAATGCAAATTTATAATCTATAGTCTAGCCAGTGAATTTAATGAGTTTCCCAGTCTTAATTTATTGGATCACACCATTGTTGCTTGGATGCTATTACCATTGTAGCAATGCTGATTCATTTTCGTTTCTTGAAAGCATCAACTTGGGTGTGCTTCATAGGGGGTTGCATATATTGTTGTGAAATTAGATGTCCATTAGATTTGGAAAAAGATGAAAGCTTGTTAAACCTTGTATTTTATAGACATCTGGAATCTATACAATTTACTTTTAGATTGGACACTAGACATGCAAAAGAAAGAGTAAATGATATTTTAATTTGAAAGTTACAAGGCATTATCTTAGACAGCAGTGCTTTGTGAAAGCACTATTTAGAGCTTAATGTATGCTGTTATTGTTGATATGATTATTTTTATAACTCATGAAGTTCGAATAACAATATTTTGTTTATTTATTTTCGGTGGAGGCACCTGCAATTCAGTGGGTAAACCCCTGGCCCCAAAATACCATTATGAAATTTTGACCAGGACATGTAACTCTAGATACATTTACTACTAGAACAACTCCTTGGGGTTTTGGATAATAATATGGTATGGCATTATATGTGTTTCATAGGCATTGTTCTCATATAGTAGCTGTATTAGTATTGACAGTGGTATGTACTCTCATGAGTTTTCCAATGGAAATTGACATTTGCACTTGCTTTTTTTTTTTTTGGTTTGTTTCCTTCAGATGGCTGCTTGCGGGAATGAGGAATTTCTAGATTGTGCTGCATATATGAAGCTTGCATTACAACAGGTATGCGAAACATATTTTTAGTAAATTAAGAATCTTAGGGTTTTTTCTAGTAAATTGTTAATTTTATATAAATTTGTATCAGTATTGCATGGATGTCTAAGTTGTTATGCTTATTAGAGAATTCGTTTTATTTACTTATGAACTATGCTTGTCACTTGTTAGATTACAAACAAATACTGTATTATAATTCACAGTGAGCTACTGAAGGGAACAAGAATATGTAGAAAACAATACACATGAGGAAAAAGGCTTCCCTATATTGGGTCTACAGCTATTAGCATAACAGTTGTGTAATTGACTTAATAATAAAATTCTCTTTTCTTTATCTGTTTCCATTTTTAAGGTTTCATTGTTTAGTAGCTCAGTTCAGGGAGTATTCCCATGGATCGGTACATATATAACATGGAAATCTTTTCCAAACATTGTAGCATCATAGTTTGGCCATTTATGTTAAAACTATTTTTGTTTCATTATGGACTTGTTAAGATGATTTGGTTCACTTAGCTGAATTATATTTCTTTCTTTACTTTCTTTCATTTTGGAGCATAAATTAAGCTAAAGCATCAACATATGTTTCCATTTTTGTGTTCATTTAGTTAAAACATGATGTACCTTACCACTGAAATTCATTATTGGATGTTGACTTATTTCAGCAGTCAACATTCTATGTTGTACTTTGTATAGCACATGTTGTACCTTGAATTTCACATACGACGTGTAATGCTCAAGGTATAACATGTAATGTGGACAGTGGATAACTGAATTGTTGACTATAGGTCCCATATTTTTATCTGGCCTTGCTTCAGAATTTCAACCACAATCTTTTTTGTAATAATTTTTTAAATTCCCCACACAATGTCTTCTCATATAGTATGTTTTTGTCTTTCTCAAAATGAGTCTCTTTATTGTGTTGTAAAATTTTCTGAATGAAGTCAATTACCTAATTTGTACTAAAACCAAAAGTAATTCCTGAAGTTGACTACAATTCTGAACTACCTTCCAAATCAAATGAATAATTAACTGTAAATTTGTCTGTGTGCACATATGTGTGAGAGAGCGAGTCACTTCTAGAATTAAAATATTTAATCAAATATGGGCTTAACTTTTTTCAAATGTATTCACTTTTGATAACAATTAAAATGTATGTAGGGTTTTTTTTCTTATTTTTTAGGGTGTAGCTGTGTCCAAGATTTTTTGTGTTTTGTTTTTATTTTAAAACATGGATAGTACGTGTTAGTATTTTACAGACTTGAAACGTTTACGATTTCCTAGTAATTTGTTAAACAAATTTTACATTTATTGATATTCCTATTTTATTCGCGCTTCCACTTAGTTACCTTAGACTCACAGTTTAGAAAAATGTTGTCTCCGGTGAAAGCTGAAGTTTAGAACCCCGGAGCATGACAATTCAAATATTTGGCTGCAAAACACTTTCCTTATGAGCTCCTCCTCTCTTTTCTCTATCTTACTTACTAACAAGTGCTTCTTTCATGTTCCTCTTCTGTTTTCATATTCTACTTATATCTCATATCACAAGTGTTTGTTTTTCCTCTTTTTTCATGATTACATATATGTCTTAAACAACCTTCCTCTATTTTTCTTTCTCTGTAGTGGACAAAGTAAAATATGGGGTTCGTTGCAGTTTTTAAATAAAACATATAATATGACCTTTGTATTTTTAGTGTAGTCATATTGAAATTGCTTCCGTGGTTTCTGTTGTTGGTGTTTTAAATGATTATGGTTGGACTTCACACCACATCAATAAGGGTTTGGTCATGAATTCACAATTTTTTTGTCGGGATGCTGCTATTCCTATAGTTCATTCACTAGTATGGACTATTGAATTGGTGGAGCATACTGGAAGATGTTCTGCAATTGGGTGGTGCTATGATCCTGAATATCCAAATTTTCTATGCTGGGTCTGCATTTGTTTCGAACTTTTCCAGATTATAAAATTAGATCTACTGTTGTAAGGGCTTACTGATGCACATGTTTAATATACATTAGGGTTTAACATAAGATTTGGGAAGAGATTAATAGCACAATTATTGTTTTGTTGACCAGTGTTTTGGAAGGGCCAAGCCGAGGAGAGCTATTTTGGCTTGATGTTTTTCAAATATCCTTGTATTTAATATAGCATGTTTACTTTCTTACACTTCATATCTCAATCCCTACTCTCCTTGCCCATAATATCTCAATACACTAAGTATGAAACTTCTCTCCTATATAATGGAGGTACTTCAAATATCATCTAATGCTTGCTGCTTTCCTTTTCACAGGCAAAGCTTGCCCTGGACTGCCTTGAAGTGCCTGTTGGGTAAGCCTCTGTTAGTTACTAATGATTTCACGTAACACAGCCTTTTTTTATAAATCATTTTCTTTTAATTTTAATTATATATTTTATTTATGTGGGTGGAGGGGTTTATCTCTACTCTTTGCTCGGGTGCTTCCTTAACTTCTTCAGCGTGAGTTGTATACTTTTGCAAACCATTGAAACTTATTGTTGTATTCTTTAGTCGGAGCTCATTTGCTGTCTTCACAGTTTGTTCTCTCACCAGCTCCATAGCATGCTGCCCAATCATCATGAAGGAGAGACGAGAGGTGCTACATCTTTTCATCAAGTTTAAAGCTTCTGCTCTCTCTTCAGTCTCTCGTTCCAGCCCTTGAATGTTTCTTTCACACAGACAGACACCTTTTTTCCACTAGTGTGATTTAGGTTAAGGATGGGAGTTGTATTCATAACTGGGAGGACTGTTGGATGGGGTGTTGTCTTGTTAATGATTATCCTAGGGTTTCTATCTTTTCTCTTTGTAATTCCCTGGTTTTCTTTTTTGCCTCACACATTGGAGACTCTCTTAAAAGTCACTTCTTCGTGGAGGTGAAAACTTAGCTCCTTCTCTCTATTCTTGATTCCACTAGCTCTGATTCTGGCTCTGGATTTTTGATCTATTGAGAATTTCTCATGCAAATACTATTTTTTGGATAATCTTGGCAATTTTATATATGTAGACTTCTTTAGCCTCTTATATATGGAAGGCGAAGGAGTCCCTCTAAGATTTAGCCTTTTGTTTGGTCTTTCGTGATTGATAGGCTTAGCAACTATGTGCATTATCGGCCGTATGATCTATCATGGCGACTTTGAACTCTTATGCTTGGGGTTTTTAAGGAGTGTTAGGTGAGCTCTAGGACTATGTAATTTTTGTGTCACTGCTTGCTGAATCATTTGGTATAAGATCACCTTTTTAATGTAATTATGGGCTTCAGCAAGGGGCTTGTATAGAGGGTCGGCTTCTCTGATTTTCATAGGGGTTGGTGGGCTATTTTATTTTATGATTTTGGTTTTCGTTTCTTGAGACATCATGAGATGTTATGTCTTGGATTTCTCGTTGTCCTAACTCTGTGATCCTTCGTTTTAATTTGAACTTAAAAGCAACAAAAGTGAAGATGAAGTCAAAGTTCCAATAAGAAGTATCTAAGTATTGAGGCCTTAATACGATCTTGATATTGTACCACTCTATATGGCATTAACATTCCTTTTGCTCAAGATTTCTTTCTCAATGATAGCCTTGTTGTCACCTTCATTCAGTCATATCTACTTAGCTACCTAGTCATGATATTGACATTGGACCATCAACCATCCTTAGCACTTTGCATTGGATCAGTGTGGGATCTCAAGATTTCTTTCTCAATGATAGCCTTGTTGTCACCTTCATTCAGTCATATCTACTTAGCTACCTAGTCATGATATTGACATAAGGAAGCTGGACCATCAACCATCCTTAGCACTTTGCTGATTGGATCCAGTGTGGGATCTGGAACTATCTCATTATTTGGTTGATATTCCATTGTTCGTTCAATAACTTTTAGCATACCTGGTATTGTACTCATCATATGTAAATTTGTTATTAGTTATAACAGATACTATCATCTGTTATCAAATCATATTATTTCTCACAAGCATCTTTTAGGCTCACTTCTGGCTGCTTCTAGTTTGGGAGGAGGCTATCTTAGTGCAAGTGGAAATTATTATAAGCAATCATATATTGTTAGTTTGTTACATCACAACGGACCTTGCTTTTACTAGCAAAATTAGTTTTGATGTGTTTAGTGTGAATGTGATGAAATTCTATTATCCAATTTTCTACCTATTTGATGCAGTCACCCTAAGATTGGATTTGACATATAGGAAAATACTTTGAAAAGGATTTACATTTCCTTGATGCTTGAGGATGATCGTATACCTTATTTTTGCTCATTCAAATTTTGTTTTCCAATTGACCAGTTGCGTCATTGTTGAGGATGAAAAAGTAATTGCCTCGGGAAGAAATCGAACAACTGAGACGAGAAATGTATGCTACCTTTTATTTTTCTCTCCTTCCCCACCTTCTCATTTCGCACTTTGTCTATCACATTTTTCTGCAGCTATTATGATCTTCCTGTACCAGAATATATATTTTTTTCTGCCTGGAAGTGAAGAATTCATTTAGCCTGTCTTGTTGTATTTCTTGAATTTCTTCATTCATGAAATCAGGCACCAAAATATTTTTAACATCAATTAGATCCCTGAGCCATGTATAAGGAGCGGAGTGAGGTACTGATACTAATTACCCTTTCATATACGTTTCTTTAAAATTTAGTAGTGGTATCGGTAACTATTATTTTTCTTAGTATTTAATAATCAAATGGATTCTACTGTTTATATGCAAAACAATATTCTATAGTAATATAATATGTGAAATATTTAAATTTTTGCAAAGACTTGTTCTATTCCCTTTTTCAGATATGCATATGTACCAACTTAGACTGTTATATAGTTCCATTTCTCTAAAACAGTAAAAATTTTAATCTATTTCTAGAAGTCTTTGCTAGATTTTTACTTCATTGAACTATGCACGTCATCTGGTACGTAATTGCTCTAGAACTCTTGATACGGCTGCTTATCTATGGTATTTTCTAGTATAAGTTTGATTTGACTCTTTGAATAATGCATTAGCTAATGTTAAGTTTTCTTGTTGGTTAGTGATTCATCAATTCCATTAGCTTAGCTACTGCTTCATGTCATTGTTTGTCAGTCTCATTATTTATCTCGCAGGGCTATTAGATATTTATGTAATACTTTTACTTGTTTAGGGGATCTTACCTTGTGACCATGGGACTTAATTTTGAATTGATGCAGGCTACAAGACATGCAGAGATGGAAGTTGTTGATGTTCTGCTTGAGCACTGGCAGAAAAATGGACTATCAAGGGCAGAAGTTGCTAAAAGATTCTCAAAATGCACTCTTTATGTTACATGTGAACCATGTATAATGTGTGCAGCAGCCTTATCAATTCTTGGTTTGTTAATTATTCATCCTTACTACATAATAAACTATAAAAGTTGTAATTTTTAGTTGGTTATCCATTACTCTCTTTCTCTTCCCCACTTAGGTATAAACGAGGTTTATTATGGCTGTGCCAATGATAAATTTGGAGGTTGTGGATCAATATTATCATTGCATACAAGTCGCTCTGAGTCATCAACTAGGTTTGATTCTAAGCACGACATCACTTGTCAAGTTCCTCTTTATATTTCACAAGTGTTTTTCCTCCAATTTTTAGCATTTATGATGGTTACAGTAGTATCTCAAGTATGCATATCATGCCAAATCCTCATTATTCAATCTGAGGCGTCTTGTTAGGTACAAAACAAGTAGGTTAAAGACTAGGGGAGGCTTGTTAAAATTTTCAATTCTTAATGCATCTCTGAATATCTTGGTCATGAAAAATTAGTGAAGATAAAGAGAATTGAAAAATCAGTTTGAGACTGTTTATCATTTAAGTAGGCTAGATAACCATTGCATGTTCTTCTTCTTGGAGCATTTTGTAGTTTATTCATGGGCTGGATAGATGAAAACATTTTCTTATAACTATTCTCTTATAAGAAAACCTCCAAAGGGGGATAACAGAAATGCAAGAAAGCTAACCTAAGGCAAAGCAAAAAGATTCAATGAACAACCCAAAAAAGGAAGAACCCTTACATGCCTAGGCATCAGGCACTAAGTAAGCAAAAACCGTCCTGTCTCCTTTTAATCTTAAAAAGCTAGAGAAAGGGAGTAAACCTTTCGGATACACTTCATGGAGCCAACAAAATAATAGATGCATCAACAATGTCCTCAAAGCATTTGTAATGAATTCAAATTGCAAACCAGCTTTGATTTTACTGTCTAATAAAATGTATTGTCTTGCTGCTTTTAGACTATCAGAAGTTCAACAGCAGTAGAAGGAAATATACTTTTGCTTCAGTCAATTAGGAAGAATTATTGAAGGATATTCTCCTCCACTTGGCTTATGACTACATCACATTTAACTAGATCCTAGCGTATCCCTGTAAAAAATTTTAAACTTCCATTTGCATATATAAGATTCAATTCACCATTTTTTCAAGGGCAGCCTTCAAACAAATGAAAGGATTTGTTTATTTCCTGTTTTTCATTTTCATGGTAGGGTTGGAGTTCCAGAAGACAGAGGTTTCAAATGCACAGGAGGAATAATGGCTTCAGAAGCAATCTCTCTGTTACGAAGCTTCTATGAGCAAGGAAACCCTAACGGTATCTAATTTCATCATAATTTATAATATTCCAATTTGATAGCATTCTTTAAAGTACTGCTTAAATATATTTCCCTTAAAGAATGAAAAATGGGGAGGATAGAAAATTAGAAATGAATGAATTTATAAACAGAACACTAGAGTTGTGATTTAGAGTGCCCTACGAAGTTATTCTTCATTGGTCCTAGAGAAAAATTATATTCTTATCTTTGGTCTTCAGTTTTATAGAGAGTAGAAACAATTTGATGCATTTTCTAAGTACAAGCTTACCTTTCACTTTGAAAGGGCGGCCCTAACCCAATGAACTAGAGCTCTAGAAAATTAAGTCTGTAACCCAAAAATAAAATGGTGGGTCTGAAAAAAGAAATGTAAAGAAGAATACTACGGAAACATGCTTAAATCATAGTGACAAGATCCTCCAAAGAAAAACGGTCTCTTTTAACTATTTAATACTTTTACTACTTGCTCCCTAGTGGATCCCAGAAGCCCAAGGATACGGGTCACTAAGAGAATACCTGCATAATATGCTGAGTGACTGATGTAAGACGAGTTTGTGAAAGTTGGTTAGAACAATATAAAAAGGTTTGGAAGCCCATAAATTAGAAGTTGTATTTTAATTAGTTTATTTACTTGTAGTTATCATATTAGAGTTCAATTTAGGATAGGAAAGTTGTGTAGGAGTATTATAAATAGTAATGTACTTATTATTTTGATACATTGAATAATTAGAATTGATTGAGTTTTGTGTGAGATTATTTGATATTTATTCTTCATCCCAAAACCTCTATCCCCATCATTTTGGTATAAGATCCAAACTTCTAAATCACCTCCTGCCGCTATAACAATCCAGAAATCATAGTACTAAATAACCCTAACCCCAACCAAACCACCATCTAAAAAACAATCACCACCATCATTACCCACACCAGTTGCTGCAACCAACATAACTTCTGTCCCAAACCAGCATTACCCAATCTGCCTTACCAAAATCTTACTCTCACCCACACAAAGCCTTAACAGATCCTAGCTTGTCTAAACTTTAGCCATTACGAATCCTAGCCTTAATTGCAACTTCAGTGCACCATACATATACCCAAACAAGACCCATTCAACCGTAAAATAAATTTTTAGAACCCAACAATACCTAAACCTAGCCCAAATCTGTCTTACGCTGCCACACCAGAAAAACAGAGACCACGTCAGCCTTCACCATCACCAAATAAAAAGCTACCAATCGACGCTCCAGAATCTACCAATATTCATAGCCCATATCAGAAAGGAAAAAGGAAAACCAAAAGAGAAAAAAGGAGTAGAAGAAATACAATTACCATCACGACCATCACCGTCGCTGCATCCCACCGTGTTAATCATTTTGTCGAGAAATTCTTTATCTCCAAGACTGTTGCTCCGTATCTTAGACTTACGTGAAAAATAAAAAAAGAAGAGACGGGAAGTAAATAACTACTGGTATCCCAAAGTTTTATAGTTTTTTAGTATAGTCTCTCAAATTTTCTTAAATTTTTAACTACCCCTGAGATTTTACAAATCAGTCCCTATGCTTTCATCTTCTTCTTAAATTCCAGTCCCTGAAGTTTCATTAGTTTCAGTTCAGCTCCTGTTTCTTTATATTTTCTGCAATTAAGCCCTTGTAGCAAAAAAAAGAAGATAGAGTATTTATTTGCAGGAACCATGGTAAATGCCAGAGAAATCAATACAAAGTTTGATGCTTATATGTTACAACAAGATAAGCGTCTCAAAAGGATTGAAGATTCAATCACAACACTTACAGCAAATGCGGCAAGTGTTCAGACTTCTATTACAACACTGGCAACAAAAGTTGATTTACTCACGGAATGCGTAGATAAGGGACAAGGAGATGCTCACAGGAATTTTGAAGATCCCATTTTTGATCTTAATCATACGAGACTACAACAATATGACCCTAATCCACGAGTTAATCCTCATGTTTCAGATCCTAGGATGAATGCAGTAGATAGAGGAGCGAAATTAGATGTTTGAGATTTCAATGGTGATAATGGTCATGAGGTATTCTTTGATTGAATTCATAGTTTTGAGAGTTTCTTTCGTTTGTATGAACTAACCGATGAGAAAACTTTTCTTTGCTGAAGCGAAATTGAAAGGGACAACTCGTATTTTGTGGGATCAACATCAGCGAAATTCATATAATACAGTTGCGAGCAGATAGGAAGGTATGAAAGTTGTATTGACACGACGTTTTGTGCCTTCGGATTATAAGAAACGAGCATATTTGTAGTTAACTAAGTTGGTGCAAGGAAGTAAATTTGTAGCCGAGTATACTTCAATGTTCTACAGTTTGGTTATACGGTCCGGATTCCCTTAATTGAAGAAGTTTTAATCTCTATGTAATGTTGAGGATTAAAGCTAGAGATTGCAGGTGGTGCAACTTCAGTTAAATTTTGCTCATGTCGTTCAAATTTCCACCTAAGTGGAAGATAATTTGAAAATGAATTTTGTTAGGCCTCCAATACCAGTCCAAACTCGGAGTGAGCGTACTTTTATAGAGCCTATTAAAAATAGGCCCGTGTAAAGATCGTTAACGAGTCCTTTAGCTTTTTAGTCAATACATTCATTCAGTCTTATAATTGTCGTGGTTTTTGCCACATATCTTTTGAGTGTCTTTTCCCGAAGATGAATGTTGCTTCTTCTCCTTCAAAGCAACTTGATTGACAAAGAGTTTGGGAAAATTGATTTGGATGAAGAGGTTTGCAAGCTGTTAGACGTCGAATATGAGCCTGATAAGTAGGATTTGAAAGTTGATGCTTATTTGGAAGGATGTTTAGGTGTTTTTCGACCTTTATTTATTTCTCATAAACCAAGGATGTTCCTAAAATCTATCGTGAGAATTTTTCAGACGAGAGTCAAATGTGCGAGACAATTATGCTCTCTTGTGATTGATATTGAGAGTTATACGGATGTTATCTTTGAGGAAGTAGTTAAAAAACTTGGGTTAAAAGTTGAGCTTCACCTGGAGCCGTATGATATTGCATGGATTATTAATACAAAGTTGTGGCTACCCAAAGGTTTTTGGTGATGTTTTCCATTGGCAAGGATACCGTTTTGTGTGATGTTCTACCCCTTAAGGTTTATCACATTATCTTAGGGTGTACATGGCTATGGGATTGTCATGCGCAACATGATTCCGTGCTAATATCTATTTGATTATCAAAGGCAGTACCAAGTTCACTCTTACTTGTGCTATTGACATGCTAAATTTGAAGCTTGCAAAGAATTCCTTGGTGATCCAACGTGCTTATTCTTGTGTTGATGTTTTTAACTTGACAGAGTCGAGTTTTTCTCAGCGGAGGAGAATTGATATAGGATGAGTTCGTGAAAGTTGGTTAGAACAATATAAAAGGCTTTGAAAGTTGTATTTAATTTGTAGTTATCTTATTATGAGTTCAATTTAGGTTAAAAAAGTTGTCTAGGAGTATTCTAAATGACGATGTACTTATTATTTTGATACATTGAATAATTAAAATTGATTGAGTTTTGTGTGCGAAGATGCTTGAGGCTCTTTTTTTTCCTTTTAAAATTCCCCTTTTCAAACAAATAAAATTTCCTGAAATAATCTTATCTATTATTAATAGTTGTGGCAATATTATTTTTTTCGTATTTCAGCTCCAAAGCCTCACCGGACACCTGTCCAGAATTTGTGAAGATTAATGTATTATCATGTACATTGGATCTGCTACTTTGGTAAGAGGTAGGTTTTGCAGTTTATTGTGGTTCTCGTATTCCTCCGCTCCTATATGTAGTTTTTATTTTTTTTTTTTCCCTAATTATTTGTGGTTTGATTATCATTTTGATTATTATTTTTTCCAAATTGCCCTTTATTACTCCACCTAATCTTTTGATCCATATTTATGAGATAAGTGAGGTGAAGGATATTATAGACAATTGATACTATAATTAATATTTTTCAATCATTTCCTTAATTCTTGTACACATGTTTAAAACGACATATATTAAGGAACGGAGGGAGTATAATTTAAGGAGTCATTTCCGTTAGGCAATGATAGACAATAATTTTCTAGTTGTAGCTTGTTAAAGTCTTTATTATTAATGTTAATTTGATGATTGTCGATATATTTCTCTTTTGTTTTTGGGAGACTGAGCAATCAATGATTTGCAGCTGACTGATTGTTGAGCAATTCTGGAATTTGCTTCCGAGCACAGTTGGGTTGAAGCAGTAAAGCTAGCTGATATATGCGACGATGAAGTCCATCTTGGTATTGTATGCAGTTGCTGGCTCTGCCTCTGTAATTTTCTGTTGGGGCCGACTGTGTTGAATATTTCCACCCCTTTTAGTTTTTACTTTATGGAGCTGAAGTTTAGTTTGGCAAAACTAACTAACTATATTTGCTCTTGTACTTAACTAGTGAGTATATTCTTTGGTATTTATTAAATAATGTTAACTGGGTTATCTTTATTTTTTGTCAAGCAAGTTTTGATGAATCAAATAAACTTTATGCACCACATATTTAATTTAGAACTTCTTCTAAGATTAATGTGATATTTTTCAATAACGGATCAATCTCTCTCTCTCTCTCAAACACCTTCAAAGATTTGGTTAACATCTTATTTTCCTCCATCACATTAATTTCATTTTAAATTTCATTCAAATTTTGAAATTTAATTTTAGATTTTTTTTATTATAAAAAAAATGAAAAATTAGAAACTGATGAAATCTTTTAAAAGCACATCAAAAACTATAGAAGTAAAAGATAATCAATTATAGGAATTTTGTGTAATAAACTTTAATCAAGTGAGACCCAGAGATCGAGTGTTTTGTTACAAATTTTTTAATAAATGGCTAGGATACATATAAAGGAATATTACTTCAAAAGCTAATTAAATTAAAAATCATAGCACTTATTGAAAAGAAAATAACAAAAAAGAAAAAATTAAATAACAAGAGAGAGGAGAGGAGGCTGGAGGCGGCTGCAAGAACCAAGAACATATGACCGAATAAAACAGGGGAGAGAGTTCATATGATTTTAGGAACAGAGCAAACTAGAGAGAGAGAGAGAGTCGGTTTTAAGACTTGAAGAGGCTTCACCAAGATTTCCTTTGAGTTTTCTTGGACTTGTGCTGCCTTGTCAGGCTTCGAAAATAGGAGTACCAATTAACGATAGGCCTCCTCATCTTCTCAACAACGGATTCTCCTTTAATATCAGATCGATCAGGTATAGTTTCTTCACTACAGAGGTTTTCCTCTTGTTTTGTGTGTTTTTTGAATATATTATTTACCAATTATCCAATATATGAATTGGGCAATAAATTACAGAACACATTGTTGAATTGTTGGTGCATGTAGTTATATTTGTATGTCAATGGTCTTCTAGATTTGTTTGTCTTAGGTTTTACAAATCATGAATTTATGTGCTTTTTGATGATTGTAGGCATATGATTTACTCGTGCCTTCATCAATATAAGACATGGGTGTGATGATAACAAGAAGCCCTAATCCTAAACTTTTATTCAGATAAATAAGAAGCCTTATTTTCACATAAAATTGAAAAAAATCTTAGATCGTGATTAGAAAATGTTTTTTACAATCAGTTAAAAGAGCAAGGGATAGAGAGAGGAAAAAAAAAAAGAGGAACTTGAAGAAGGAGATGGGGGGTGGGCACCACCGTAGAAGAGAGAGGTTTGTTATGATCTTAAGAGAATTCATAAAGGTTAGTTGTTATGTTGGGAGAGTCAAAGACCATATCAACTCTTACCAAGTTGCCCATACAACCAATGTAGGACTGGCTCCCATAAGCCAGTACCACTCTTCCCTTCCGAAATCCTCTGCAGACTGCAGTTCCACTCTAGCAACACCTACACAACATATTTTGTTGATCTTTCTTGTCTCAAATATACAAATCAGTATTTAATCTTAGTCTCAAATATCTATATCAGTCTTTTAATTCAGCCTCTAGGTTGCCCTTTATGTTTTGAAGATAGTCCATGGATTGCATTGCTTAAATGCCACTCTTATGATCTTAGGAAAGTCCATCCATGAAACCTAGCTGCTAGAGAGGGAGAGCCTGAGACATATCAACCCACACAAATATTCACATGCAATGTAGCTTTTAATTTAAGGAGTGAAGCTTTTGATGTCTTATATGGGTTCACTATATTTTGGTTTGCAACAAGGCATGTTGAATTTAAGTAATGTGGAGATGTTGGATTGGAGCACATGGGTATTATGGTACGAGTTGAACGTTCTTAGAGATGAAAATGGTTACTATCAAGAGAGTTAAGATGCATAGGGCCTAGACTAAGAATTTGAGGGTATTGCTTGTGGTTGGTCTGAAACTAAAGTATAAGCCACGCTGAAGAGGAATCGACAGCTTATTGACACGGATAAAGCTAATGTTATTGTAAAAGTGCGAGTGTTGTTACGGTTCAAAGGGTTAAAAGCCTTGATTGACATGGTCTGAGTTATGGTCTTTTGTAGACTGATTGGGCTTTTAACACAGATCCAATTGATTCAAAATCCTTGATTAAATGCATGTAAAAAGATGTGGTTCTCTCAAACACTCTGTAATGATAGTGACGTTCTTTTCTTGTGCTTGTTTTCATTGTGGACTTAATTGAATACTTGTATTATGGTTCTATTTTACTGAGCAAACACGGACCTGTAATATACAAGTCCGAACATGTGGGCTTGATTAGTATGTGTATAAGGCTTAATATTAGTAATGGTATCTACAAGTCGTGACCTTTTGGATTGTAGTGGGCCAAGATGACCCAAGTTGATGCTCTTAGGTAACGATTGAGCCTTGATCCAAACTTCTTGTGGGCCTGAGTGTTACAAATGGTATTAGAGTGGACTCTTGAAAGTTTAGATTGGGTCATCCGATATCGGATTCCTGTAAGTGGGGACACGAAAACGATTGATATTAACCCACAAAAGCTAAAGGTGCTCAAGGTGAGAACATGAAAATCGTTGTTATTAAGTAATTAGATTGGGCTTGATGAGAATGTCAAAAATTAAGTGGGAAAGAGTGTAATATCTCAGTCCAACATTGGAACATGTGGGCTTGATTAGTATGTGTATAAGGACTTTTTGGGTGGGTTTGTGGTGACCAGTGGGTAAAGATAACTGAAGTTGATGCTATTAAGACAATGAATTGAGCATTATTTGATTGGACTCAATATTTGACCCACGTCGTTATAGGAGCAATGTACCGACTAGAAATGTAAAAGTAGAGCATTAGAATGACAATTGTAATCTTGATCGCTCGTAGTTGATTGTTTTAGGAGTGAAAATAATTTCTCTTTAAAAGTTTAAACTTATCAGAATCAGTTAGGAGTAAGTTTCAAGTTCAAATCATTTACTTATGAAGCATACAAGTCAATTGCGCCATCCTAAAAGGCACCAGTGCTGCCCAATGAAATTTTACGAAAGAAGCTATTAGTGAAAAAAATATCAAGTATAATGTTATATATGCTCAAAAACTAGAAAATGAAGCCATAAGCCACCGGACAAAACCATAGTTTGAAAGCCCCATGGAACCAAAAGATATATACTAACATCAAATAATGTAGGTTCTGAAAAGGAAACTCAAATTCCTCAAAGCATCTCATTTCCACTCTTTCAAATGGACCACACCATCAGATAACTCAAAACATTTACTCTAAATAAAACATGCAAGACATCCCATATCCACACATGAAGCAATAACTGATCCATGATCTTATATGCTTTCTTCCACATGCAACATTAATTTCTATTGTTTACCTCGTATATTTGACTTATCAACTGTTGGCTAGGAGAACTAAAATTCCATGATTTTTTGTATTCGGTTATTTGTCTCAGACACTTAATGGGTAACTATACTCCTGGATAATCACAGACAGTTTATTCCATATTTGTCAGTGTTTTCCTATTTTGAAAATAGAATTCTTCATTGAAGCACATTCAATGAAGCTTTATGTCGAGACTTGACATTCATTTATATAAAATATATACTTGTAAAAGAAACAGAAGAATATAATATCAAGTGAAAGTTAACATTTAAGACAGATGAAGGATCTAATCAATTCCTTTTGGATACTCATTGAAGCGCGTTCAATGAACCTTTATATAGAGACTTTACATTCATTTATATGAAATTATAAAAAAAAAGAAAAAAAAGAGAATCTAATATCAAGTGAAACTTAACATTTAAGACAGATGAAGGAAATGGATATACTCCCTCTATCCCATTATGGATTTTCTATATCTTGGGATGTGTTTAGCACAAATTTTATTGTGCGCCAAATACATATTTATGCATTATAATTATAATATATTTTATAGTTTTAGAATTATGAGTCTCGGGAATACAATATTACGAGTTTTTCTTCACCTTTTTCAGTTAACAGCTTCTCACGCCCCCAACAAGGAGACCAAGAAAGGTGATGGAGACTTCCCACTCCACAACCTATATTGGCAATAATTCTTGGTAAGTTAAACTTTTTTTTATTAGAAGAGATGCCGAAATTATTCTTATACTTTGTGATTGATTTGTTTTAACAGTCTTATCCTTTGCGATTAATATATATTTATCCTTTAATGGATAGATTAATATCCTACCAATTTCATGAAAGCATTTGTTTGTCATAATGAGTAGTAACCAAGAGATCTCCCCGACATACACTTGATCTTTTGTCACATGGAACTGTTAGATGTGTGGAATAAAATGAGAGCTATGAAGTGAAATAATATTTACTTTTAGGGAAAAATAGTAGGAATCTTCTATTTCAATGTAAATTAGAGTAAACCTTAGCCATTCAGAATCAAGGTATTGTGTTAGGCGTGTCTGATTTAAACGAAGATAATGTGAACAGGTAGCATTAATGGGTCGGTGGAGGAGAGAGTTATGAGGTTGGTTCGTATGTTGTTTTGAGGCTGGCATAAAGAATGTCAGTTTGTGGCTTCACCAAGGAGTAAATGTAAAGTGCCATACTTTAGGTATTACTAAGCGTTTTTAGACGATGATGCTGAGACAGAATTCCCTACCTAGTTACACTGAAGCTGACCTCTCTTTTGCAACTGAGCATGGGGAAAAAGAGCTTTCATGTGATGAACATCCTAAGAGTGGCCATGAAAGAGCTGTTCCAGTTATGGCGAGTAAAAACAGCTATGGCTCATGCTCCACAAATTTTCCAAGTAGTTCTTCCCAACAATCAACCATGGCTACAATGTATGAGAATTCTACACCTTCTTTTGTTTACCAGCGAAGGAAGCAGCAAAGGGTCTCTGCTGCTGTCTTCCCAGCCCAAATATCAACAAAAGCAAAGCCAAGTGGTAATTGCCTTTCGGTCATCAGTTCTGAAACCCCTTCAGTGTCTGCCAAGGAACATGTAGAGATTGAAAGTCAAGCTGTCAGAGCTCCTGTATTGCTTCCTGTGGAATGCACTGGAAAGGCTCTTATTTCAAAGTCAGCATCTATTAGTGGATGTTCTCTTGGAGAAGAGGTTGGTTCTGTAGAAGACCCAAAACATGACATGCTCAGGATCGTAGACGTCTGCTGTGTAAATGACAGCTGTTCATCATCAAAATCAAATATGGTTCTATGTGCAGCTGCCTTGAAGACCGAAGTGGATGACACTGGTGAGTGCTCCTCATCTGAAGCACTCATTATGGACGGCTTGCATGATGATATATCTGAAAAGGATGTGCGCATCTCTATTCTTAGATGCCTGGGGCTATATAAAGGAGTTTTGCCTATAAAGAGATCTGCTTCTCATGACGGTCCAGGTATTAATAATGATAGCAGCTGTTTGCGGTCATGCAAAGTTTGTGATAAGTCGGAAATAACGATACAGATGCTAATTTGTGATCAATGTGAAGAGGCATTTCATGTCTCTTGTTGCAATCCCCGTGTAAGAAAGATACCTCTTGATGAGTGGTTCTGTCATTTTTGTGTGAAAAAGAAGCATAAAATAATGAAGGGGTCAACTTCCAGAGAATCATTGAATAGCAGCATTGAGATGGGCAGATGTAGAAATGCAACTTCCAAGGGTGCATTAGGTCCTATAGCAGTCATGTTGGAAGATACTGAGCCTTACACCACCAATGTTCGTATTGGCCCAGAATTTCAAGCAGAGGTACCTGATTGGTTTGGTCCAGTTTCCAAGTATGTTCTATCAGTAATCCTCTTATTAATTCTTTTTGTTTTGGATCCATTTTTCTTTAGTACTTAATCTTGTGTGATGATACAAGTCATCTAGTATTAGTTCTTAATGGACAATGGAGATAGGTGACATCGTAATCTGCTGAAGTAATCTTAAGAATTTGACATGTCAAGTTTGTTTGCCTACAGTCATACATATCAAAATTATATATAGGCTACAATTCCAGATAGTGGCTATATGTCTATTTTTATGTAGGAGACATTGGTATAGACAACCTTTGTTTTCATGAACCTGTCTAGAACAACACCTTTCATGTAAGCATTACTTAAGCATTGTGCACTAATATGATGGTAAATTGCCTTTTTCCTCGGAAGCTTGTTAGATTTTATCCCTATAGCCCTTGTTGAAAGTCCTAGTCTCTTTCATATTCATATCAAGTTAGTGTATATAGAGCATATGTAGCTGTACCCAAGTCCTTAAATGGCACCTATTTAGTTTGAACTTTCACCTATACAACTCTACAATTCCTTGCATTTTAGTGGTTTAATGTATTATTCTCCCACTCGCTCTGCTGTCTCACTTTTTTGCTACAAATATTTATTCTCATTCTCCACATTTATTCTTGTTTTTTTAGCCAACTTGTTCTTAAATTGCATCCATACAGTTCACATCTTGTCCGAAATTATGCTGGTGTTCATTTTTCATTTCCGTCTTGTTTGCATAGCTCAATTTCAGTCTCCTTGCTTATCCGAGTATTTTGTCTAAATAATCATATTTGTAAAATTCCTAATATTCTTGGTTTACAGACTGTCTAAGAACTGACAATCAAGTAAAAGTTGGGTATCTTGTAAAGTGTCCATACCAAAACCTTTCATTGAGCTAGTAGTACTTTTCAAAAAGATAGTTCTTGGACACAAAACAAAAAATGAAAACAAAGGAATTGTACACAATAGCTCGAGTAATGAACTAAAGTTTTCTATGAAATTAACAGAGCTCTATGTGTCGTTTTGTCTTTAAATCTTTTATGCACTTCATCTTGTTCTACAGTTAATAGAGTTCACATGTTCCACGAAAATTATTCATATGTGCTCGAAGTTGGCTTTGCTTGTATGTTTGATGAACTAGCAGCATGGTTTGGTTACAGAAGAAGCTAAATTCTTTTTCAGTGTCTTTTCACTCTATGCACCACGCATGGTTTATCATTGCCGGTTTAATTTGATCTATTGTTGGTATTTGGCCATTTTTTAAAAGTATATTCTTATCTTGTTGAGTTGGTGCAGTGATGAGGATGATAATTTCGGTGAACCACTGGAAACGAATCCTTCAAAGGGTGTTAGCTTTCAAGTAAGCCTGCTATGTGTATATAATAACTTCATTGTTCCAGTTGGCACTATAACTATAAAGTGCCACAGAGAACTACCTGATCTTTATCTTTTTTAGGAAAGGAATTCCAGGCAGCCTTCTAGACTCAGCTCCATCAGTAATTGGCTTCAATGCCTACAAGTCATTGAAGGTGTTGGAGGTGGTGTTGATGGAACTGTTTGTGGAAAGTGGCGCAGGTATATACCAAAACTGTTTCACTTTTTTGGACCATATGTTTGCTGCAACAATTTCTTTGAATATGGAGAAAAATGCCACTGTAATCAAGGATTCTAATCTCAAAAATATGATGATAGTTTATAACCTTGGTTCTCAATCAAATTTTTATGTTGATAATATCCGCTTTCATTGGAAATGGATACGGATATAGCTATATCTACATCCATTAATATCCATTTATTAGCTCTTTATATTATAAGTTCCGCTTATTATGAAGTAATTATGAGGAACATTTGATTTCTGTTCTCTTGAGCAATGGTATGAAATTTAAGTTAGAGGGTGTTTGATAAAAATTGAATGAATCTGAATCTGAATGAGCTGAATCTGAATCTGAATGAAAAGAGTTGTTTGATAATTGACATGTCTGAAACATCTGAATAACATATTTTTATTATTTTACCTCTCTGAAAAAAATAAAAATTGTTGTAATTTTATTTAATATTACTTAATATAATAGTTAATATTGTCAAAAAAAAACATTCAACCGTCATTAAGCCCAAAAAATGAGACTTAGCCATTCAGCCCAAATCGTTTGAATGGTTGAATCGGTCTGTCATTCAGATGATTTTTATTCGAATGAAAGCGCATTGATTGGTTAATCATTTAGTCATTCGATTGCTAATCAAACAACCCCTTAGTAGGGTACTATATGCAGAATTTATCTTACAAGTTGGCAATAAACAGTTCCAACTTTCATTCTTGCTTTACTTTTTTTGCATGCATTTTTATTATTTTATATGCCCTTTTACCCACGTCTATGTTGAATCAATTTCTCTTGTTGGAAGTTAAGAATGAAACTATTTACTTTTTGTTAATGCGTAGTTGTGAACCATTTGGCCTCACTATCGACCTGCTTTATTGAAGCGTTTTTTCCCTCATTTAGTTCTTCCTTTTCTTTTCATAAAATTTCCTAGCCCATTTTTTCTCTCAACATGATTTTGAAGAGGTGGTTATATTACAGGGCACCTCTTTTTGAAGTTCAAACTGATGATTGGGAGTGTTTTCGCTCTGTCCTTTGGGATCCAACTCATGCTGATTGTGCTGTACCACAGGTAAAATATCTATCTACCTAGACTTTTTTCCATTTCATGTTTGATCAATTTTGTCTTATGCGTAATCTAAGAATTTCCTTGATACTTTAATCCAAGTTATACTATCGATTCATATATTGAGCAGAACTTGTATGTCAGTTTGCATTCTGGTAATGTGAGTTTTCAAGTAAACAACATGGAGATGCTTTTGTGCGAATACATAATAATTTAGGGTCAGTGCCCTGGGAAATGTTCCTTCCTACAGAATGTTGGGGTCTTAGGAGAGAAGAGAATGGTAGTATCTTTAGTGATTCAGTATCTGTCTACGCATTCGTTGAGGGATTGGGTTACTTCCCTTGCTCCATTTCCGCTATGGATGTGTTTCATTCATTCATTGGTGTGGGATCTCTAGAGAGATTAGAGAGCTATTCTTTTTAGAGGGGGTTTTCTGTCTTCCATTTGTATTAATTAGGAGGTCTTTTATATATAATTCCATTATACTATGAACTTCCTCGGACATCGTGTGTGTTTGAACTTATGGAGATACTTCTCTCATGCCGCCAAGGCCTATCAATAATATCTTCATTTCTGTAGAGAATATATATGTGTGTGTTACAGTGAAAACAACCTGTACATGTTCTAATCAACTTAATGGCAACTCTTCTTCATCTTTATGGTCATCTAATTTGTAAAATCTTGAGACTCCAATTCGGATATAACCGAATTGCATTTTTAATATATATCTTCTTTTGCTGGCAATCCAACTTATTAAAATGGATATTGCAGATTGGATGCTTTGGAGACATGTGCTTATGCGTTAAAGAACCTAATGATTGCCACACTATCCTAGGTCATTTTTTTGTATATATATGTATATATATATATATATATATATATATATATATATAATAAATTTAGTCAAAACGTGAGGTAATGGTTGAACGAATCACCCAGTATTTAGTTTTTTACAATGGTGGAACGCGCCGCCACTACCTTTAGGTGTGCACTAGATCAACCACCGGGTGCACGCAATACCCAAAAAACCATGAACACCATCATTGCCTTTGTGGAGTATTGAGCCTGTAAGCTATGGTTTATCTGGCTCTTGACATTAGGCTCACTACCACTTTACTTATTACTACTCTAGTACAACTTATGTTCAAGATAAAAATAACACGAATTACTAATCTTTTAAATAGAAAGAAAGCTTGATGTAACTATTTACTCATTAAACAAAGAAGAAAAAAAGAAAAGCCTATTTGACGACGTTGACGACAGGTGATTCTTATTCCCATGTGGATTACTATGTGATCCACCTATTTACTAATTAAAGAAAGAAAATAAAGGCACCAGTTCTACCAAATGAGTGATATGGTAACGCACTTGCCCCTCTACAACATGCAAGCATTTAAATTTATCAAATCATCCTCTATTCTGTTCTGCCCCTCCACCCAAAACATGTATAGAGCCATGATATTAATCTCGTTCAGCTGGGTTCTGTAGTTCTCATATCTGAAACCTGTATCTGCATTAGGGTGGAGCTACTTTGTTTTGTTCCTAGTTTGTTTTTTCTTTTCTTTTTACAGACTTAAGGTTGTTATTTGCTTTCTAAACGGTCAAAGTAGTGTCGTTGGCTTTTGAAAAAAATTGGCATCTTCAGTCACTATAGCTTCGAGGACTTACTATTCCTAAAACTCTTTATTTTCCTCTTATAACTCAGACCCTTTTACATCCATTTCAGGAGCTGGATACAGATCAAGTTCTTAAGGATTTGAAGTATATAGAGATGGTATGTTGTAGCATTTTTTATTTGCAAGGCTTAGCAAATTTTATATTCTATATGTTGACTTTTTATTGGATTTTGATTTCTTTCAGTTAAATGGGCCTAAATCTTATATTTAATTTATTATTTATTTAAAACATATATCACAACACTTGCAATTTATATGAGGTAATTTAATTTTTGGGTGTGTTGTCGTACTTAATTTCATATGCACCCCGTTTAGCTATCAAAGGAACCACTGTTTGCTCATGTCTATGACTCATGAGTGCTATGGAACCACTAGTTTGCTCATGTCTCTCATGATTTTGTTTCTCCCACTATTTGTGGGGAGTTGACATTTGATTACACATATAGTAACAAAGTAAGTTGGAGAGAGATAGGCATTCAGCAGTAATTTTTTAGGCATTCATTTTTTTGCAATCCAAGTAATTGAAAGTACACTATGCTATACTTGTAAAAAGACCTTTTTATCTGCTACATCTTGGCTAAATTTAGGCACTGGTCATTTTTATGTCATGCAGTTGAGGCCTCGGCTGGCTGCTAAAAAGCTCAAATTGGGTTGCTCCAAGAGTGTGGATCCCGAAGGTCCTGTTGAGGATGTGATAAATAAAGACTCGCTATGATTATCCTATTTTTTTTATTTTGTACATTTAAACATACAAGTTGAGTTGTAAATCCACTCGGCCAAATTTTCTCCATCACAATTGGGCTGATGTGTATTCGGGATAAATTATCAAGGCTTTTATATTTGTTCAAATGATTGATCTCGGAGGTGCTAGTCTGTTTTATTTTTTACTTTACTTCCTTAAAGAAGTGCCGTCGTAATGGTATTATATATTTTATACAAACATCAACAAAGTACACCTTAAAGGTGCTGAATGGGTTTCAGTGCTGATAACCTGGAATTAACTCGTCTTCCTGCCAACTCCTATCGAATTTTGATCATTTGCTAATTTCCTGAATTTTGGTTCTGTACAGCTAATGCAATCTCCTTAATCCAGGTTAAGCTCAAGCATAACTGTGGAAATTTCTGTTCAGATATTAGAGCTAGGTATTATTAGTAACTTGTTTCAATTAGAGAATTAAGCATATTTCCTCCAACAAAATAGAATACTCCTACAACATTGTCAAAACAGTTCAAAATCAGTCCTCCAAACCCCTTTGCAAAAGGAAATTTATTTATTTTTCCCTACAACTCAACATGGTAGTATCAAGAAAGTTTATATCTCAATGAAAGTAAAAACATCCAACACATGTCCGTGTGCAAGATGAAGCCTGTAGATCTTAATATTGTAAATTCCAGATAAAATTCAACATGCTTGAACTCGAAAGCAGATTAAAATAGTTATACTTTATGGTATAATTTACTCGTTCCAATCAATGATCAGTAAAGATTTTTTTAAAAAAAATGTAAAAAACGCTATAAATTTGCACATAAGCTGCCATATATACCCAAGAAACAGAAATTGCACAAGCTTATCTTTTCTCCCTTAACTCGGCTACAGGGACAAAAGTAACAGATAGTTCTTTTAAGTTGGATGTATTTGCTTTATTAGATTTGAGATTTGGAAGTGCCCCTAAAACCTGCTGGAGTTTTTCTACCTTGGCCTTGATTTTACGGAGCCTCTCCATTTCGGCCTCTACTTCCTGTGCTTCTTCAGTTGCATAGGAGTTGATTGTTTTCTTCTGTCTTTTAGCTTTTTCTCTTAACATTTTCAAGCTCACGTCGTCACCAAACTCTGAAGCAGCCTGATTGAAACAATAAAAAGTTAAAGCATATTATCAGTATGAAACCAACAACTCTTAAGTAATCAATCAAGCTGTTCTAAAATAGATTCTTCATGACAATAACTGATTTGCTTTTCTATATTATAATCTGAAGTCCAACTGTTGACTATCTACAGAAATTTAGCAATTCTATGATACGAGACAAATGATAGGAAATAAGTCCTCAAAAATATAAAAGCGACAAAAATAAAATGACAAATGGAAAATAGAGTAAACCTTCAAAGGGATATTAAATGTTTGTTTTTGCATAACCTGGTGGGGAATAGCGGCAGGAAATATGGGACTAAATTTGGATTTATTTTTATAGATTTAGAGTTCATTAATTATTTTATTTTTTTAGCGTTTAAGATCATTTAGGATTAATTGAGTGGACTTTGGGCCATTAGGCTTTGCTCTATTGACTTGCTTGTACCGCGAATTCCTAGTGAGGATGAAGAATTGCTTGTCAGACATCATAACCTCAGGAGAAGAAGATCCAATTAACTAGTGTAGGTATTCCTAACAATTCAAAACTATTGCAGGTCAGATATCTGAGCATCTATACCAACCTCAGTAAAGAACAAAAAAAAATGGAATGAAACAAAATAGACAAAACAGAAAAGCAAAAAACTAACACACTCCCTCTCAATTACTTTCAAAAACATATGTGCCATCTTTTCTTGCAGGAAACTGCTTCATAATGGATTCCAACCAATATTATAACTTTTCCCACCCCAAAGTACAAAAATTGTTTACATACAAAACTAAAGCAATTAGTAATCTTATCTTCATGTTGACTTTGATCTGCAGTTAACATGTCTAATCAAGCAGAAAAAAATGGACCATCAGCAAAATAATACCTTGTTATTGGGTTCTGACCAGGATAAGACTTTCTTGTTTTGATTTTCCTCTGAAGGACCAGTTAACAGTTGTCTCCTACGAATTTTTTTAAGTTCTTTTGGTGTATTGTTCATATTTGCGGATGATATATCGTGTAAAGACATTCGATCTGCAGTTTCGTCCCGGGCATAATCTGATCCGGATTCCATTAAATTCCCAGGACTAACACCATCCAATGGTTGTGCTCCTTCTACCTGTAAATGTCCAAGAGTAGTAAATTACATTCAGAAATAAAGGAAACATAGAGAGAATCCAATTAAAATGCGAGAACTATGCACCTTAAGCCCTCAGTTTAAAGGGGCCATATGTAGCACTAAAAAGATACTTCTATTTTGTTGAGTACCACAAAAGTTTATAAACTCAGATATAGTAAAAGTCATTAAATTACATGTCAGAATTCAATTTTGATATTGAAGCCAAAAATGTTTCATGCCAGATTTCTATACACCCTCAAATAAGACAAATCAAACTCATATTGCATCCCTTCCCTTTTCACAACTTAAAAGTATATAAAAAATACTTGTTAAGTACAAAATGGCAACTAGGGCTATTATGCAGAAATAATTAGAAAAAAAATAAGAAATAATATATAGGCACTTTAAGAACTCTGCAGCACCACCTCACCTTCCTTGATTTTAATGCTAGGTAGCGAGCATTTTTGAACCATTTGTTAACCTGAAAGCAGCAAATAAAGATGTCATATAAACAGGGGGATTACATACAAGGCAAAGGGTTATTATGCTTTCATAAGCAATGCAAAATTATCCCACAGTACTAAATTCCAGCTCCATTGAGGATTAGTGCATTTTATTTCTCTTCTTATGCCTCTCCCTAGGAACTCTAGAAACAATTACACTTCTCCTAAGATCCTCTGCCTGTAAATTGTCCATTTCCATAAAAAACAATGTGTAATTGAGCTCTGTTAGCATTATTACAAAGAGAACCTTGTGATGGCAAAACAACTGCTGCAAAGATAAATACCGAAGTATAATAAGCTGCCTATTTATAGCATAACTTTCTACACATCGGAAACATAGACATGATAATAAGTTTGGACAAACCAGGACCTACATCCTCTCTCACACACCCTTCCCCTTCCCCATGCGCAGGGCACTTCAACATGAAGTATTACCTTGTCAAATTCAAGGCCTAACTGCTTGGAAAGGTTCTCCCTAATGGCTCTTGTGGGAAGTTCATTCTTGGTGAACACAAGGCGGAGCTTCTGTTATAAAATGCAAGGGCATATTAAGAATACAGAAGCAGTAACTCCTTAGGATCAAACTTGTGGTAAAAATTGAGCTTTGAACTACCTCAACTGCATCAGGAGGTAATCTGAAAAGCGGTCTCTTAGTTTTCCTGCTTGAAGGATTCTCTTCAACATTCGTGGTATTCTCATTTGGACCTTTTTTTTCACTTACACAAAGAGTCATAAGAGTGCTAGCAGCATCAGACTCCTTTTCTCTTCTCTTTCTCTTAGTAGGACCCCAATCTTCATCTTCACTAATTTGTTCATTTGCAAAAGCATCCTTACCGAACATTTCCTGTAAGAAAATTATGCATTAATTACATAATGAAATATTCCTATAAAAGTATGCATGAAGAATGATATAACTCTACCTTAGAAGATATGTCTCTAAAATTATCGTTAACAAAGAAAGAAAAATAAAAATAAAATTATCAGTTGGCTAAATAGCATCAGATTTCCCCAATGTAAAATAAACTCATTCTGCCATTCAGGTTGGACAAATAGGACACTACATGTTAACCAAGATACAATCTATGAAACCTAATTTTAATATTCATGTGAGTATGACAACAAGAATGTAGTTTAAATGACCAGATTCGTGTAACAATAAAAGTAGCATCACTTTGAACAAATTAAGGGATTACATATTAAGAATAGTTTGAACGGAATGGGAAATAAGATAAACTGTATTAGTTAACTTAGTAAGAATAATAGCATGATCAGTATGGTATGCTAGGGGAATGGACAGGCAGAAATAACACTCCCTCGGTCCTCAAAAGGATGGCCTAAGGTACACATTTTTTTCCCTCAAAATGATGGTAATAAGTACATAAAGTAAAGGGCAAATATGTCATTTAGTATGGTCCACTAGTATATACAAAAATGACTCAGCATTTTATGTAATTTTCTGGGCCCACCAAGGATAAACGTGGAACTTTTTCTATTCTCTTTCCTCTACTTTATTTTTCTTAATTTGTGTGCAATATGTACTTCGGACATCCTTTGGAGGACGGAGGGAGTAATAGACAGCCGTATGATGGCTAACTAAAATATATAATATATGATTTTATTTTTTGATAGAAATAGAATATCAGATTCAAGCAGCTGATCATTAAGCGAAGCCTATATGGAGCAGACAGAACTTTACCAAGTTGACTTGGGTAGGAGTAAGAGTAATAAATACTTCAAGAATAACAACTTCAATTTTTTCACCATAAGAAAAGAGAGAAACAATTATAAGCAGTTTGAAGTCATTGACCTATTTGTGGAAAATTGAGATAACTCTACAATCAATGTCATAAGTCATAACCAATACAAACATAATAGTGTATATTTACGTTTAAAGAAGTCAAGTAGAAGTTTCAGATCTTGAATTGTGAACTATTTTGAACTCACTTCGTATAACTGGTTGTAGTCAACTGCTCTTCGTTGTCTGCGACCACATATAATTTCACAATCACTTGTTTCATCAGAGTCTGCACCAAACTCTGCATTCCAATGTCCACAGCCAGTCTCTTCCAGTCTTCCAGATTCAGAAAATACTTCACCCTCGAGTGACCACAAACTGCTGCAGCTGTTTGCAGCTTCAGAAGCATCATCTTCTGAACCAGTTCTGCTGTAACTGCAGCTATTCTCGCATTTCTCAGGATCATAGTCATCATCCTCAGAATCATCTGAAGGCCATTCTCTTTCTGGATGCAGGAAAGAATCCCCACCATCAGGTAAAGCAGCTTCTTTCTTGAAAATATCCTGTTTTGGTTTCATACAAATAAATCTTACAGTTAATGCAGAAGCAAAGCCATGTAATCAGTAAACATGATGATGATTTTGATATAACTGACCTTCCAGTAACTATCCACAGAAAAGTTGGTGCCAAGATGAGCATTCATGGCTTCCAATATTTCAGTCTTACACTCACAAAATTTGCAAAACCAGCCCTGATCTCCTAGAGGAACTGATTGATAATACATACACTACAAGTAAGTTTCATGAAGTTTGTAATTTATGAAGAAAGTTTGTAATTTATGAAATAGTTAAATGTGCACCAAGACTTTTTGTCACAAACTTACTATTTTCAGTCAACAGTGGAGGATCAAGACATTTTTGGTGAAAAGCACAATTGCATGTTCCATCACAGAGTAGGATGTCATTATCAGGGAAAGCTTCCCTCAACTTGCATTTTGCACAGACTATCTGAATATACAGACAAGAAAATCATGAATCTAGCAGTCAGTTTAGTTTGATAAATAATAAAAGTTGTTAGGCAGTCTTTGGAAACTGCAAGTCTTTTTTCTAAATTGTGAATGAAATTTTGTTGGCAAAGAAAAAGAGAATATCAGGGGCCGATGGAAACCGCAAGTCTTAACAAAACAAATTGAGAGGGAGACTGGGAAAGGATGCCACTTGGAAATAGGCAATATAGTAAACATCATATGACCTTCAGGCTTCTCAAAAAGCTGAATCACTAATCAGTAAAGCTGGGGCACGTATGTTTTGTTTTTTTTACCCCTTAAAGTAAAACGGCACACATGATATACAGATCCATCAGGAGCAATTGCAGAGTCGTCTCTTAATTAATCATATCGTTGTAAGATAAATAAAAATGATACATTGAAGTAAAAACATATTGTGGTGATGCATGCTTACATGTTCATGATATACAGATCCATCAGGAGCAATTGCAGAGTCGTCAATACATCCTACAGAGCCAAGTGTATCCAATTGCCGTATGGCATCACGAATTCCGAGTTTACATTTCAATATCTGCTTTTTGGCTCTCTGTAGTTCCTTTTCTGGCTTAATCTTTTCTCGGCTGAGAAATATGAAAAGAAAAAAGGAGAAAACCTGATACATAAAATCTTCTAAGACTGAACAGGTGTGAAGTATTCAAAGAAATTATAATAGAACTCTCCTACCTAGGGTCCTAGACATTAGTATCAAGAATTAAGAAAAAAATTGAAACTCTCTCTATCTATCCATCTGTGTCTGTAATTTTAAAGATTTTCTTTTACTGATTGTACAAGCCAGAGAGACATTTCACTTGAATATGTTCACATGTCTATCTAGGATGTTATAAAAATGTAAGAAAATATGAAAATAAATAGAACACACATGCACATAAGATCACGTAGTGACAGGTACCACTCTCATGCTGATCACATGTAGTACTAGTATGCCACTTCATATACTTTTGTTAGTGTCAAGACTCAGGAATTTATTGATATAATTAGAAACACTGTTAGTACCATACATTCAAAAGTCTCAGGATCCCCTAATACTGAGTAAAACACAATGCACAATCCATAAACTTTCATTAACACATGCTGCAGAGTGAATGCAGTATAAGTTCAAAACATTGGGAAGTTTGATTTTTTCCCCCAAGCAGATTTTTGGAGGTGAACTGAATAAACCATAAAGCCCAAAAGAGACATCTAGAAGCATAAATGGTCTATACAGGTATATACGAACATTTTGTTAGGAACTGTCTCCCGGCTCGTAACTAGCTGAACCTTCCATGCCTATCAGGCATGAAAATACATGTCCAAATTAATCAAGAAGGATTTTGAAAGGAAAAACAAAAACTTCATACCTCTGACCTTTCCAGCCTTCCCCTGCATAAGCATCAAGAAGGTTCTGCTCCAGCTTCATTTTTATTAACAGGTATCTGGTCCTCCTCTGTAAGCGGGCAGCTTCATCATGCTCCACATTATTTTTTGCCCTTTTTCGCTTTTTCCTTTGCTTTAGTTTCTGAGATCTGACATCAACTGTGGGATGTTTTCCTTTTTCATTAGAAGCACCTTGGCAATTGGGTGAAAGTTGCTTCCTCGAGGACTTGCTTTTATGCAGTGCTTTCTTAATCAATTTTTTGTGGAGTCCTTTCTCATACCTTTGCCTTCACAACTAACCTTTTTTTTTTCTCTGACATGGCTGAATCAATAGCAGTTCCATGAGAATTTGATTTCGACTTGGGTTTCTTGGTTGGTGATCTTTCTATACCATTTTCATGTGCAATGACTTCTTTAAGTCCTTGAGAGTTTCTCCTTTTCCAGCTCCAGGCATAATTTATTTCCTGTGAAACTGAGAACTTCCACAATAAAAGATCAAAACATTAAGCTATGACTTGGAACCAGTAGGTAAGAATGATAATATCTCGATAAATGTACCAGCAACAACATGTAGAGGTTTATATGAGGGCAGTCAGGCTTTGAGTTATATTTTCAATAAATCATTGTTCCGGGACTAACAGCAAGCATGATTGGATTTTTTACTTGCACCTTTTCAAATATCAATAAAAACAAGTATCTCCTTGTCAAAGAGAAATAAAAAGAGAGAGAGAGAGGGCGCGGGCACCGGCATCATAACTGGCATCTAACATAAAAACTGAATACTTCTCAATCTCATAACAAGTTATTTCCTTCCATTTTCCATTTCAGTCAGGAAGATGTATAGGTAATTTTTTGTAATTCACGTGTTAATGCATATAAATAATAAAATAAACAAAAAATACCATGAGCTAGTGCTTACACCATATAAAGCATGCTTCTGAATTTGAGAGAGAACTGCACATACCCTATAAAGATAATATCTTAGCTCAGTATATTCTTGTTATAATTATTTTAAAAAATAAATGGACTGGGGAGCATTTACAGAAAGGAAATGGTTTACTTCCAAAACTAAAGATTTTCTTTTGACAATGCATTCCACAATAAAATGCCAAATGCGGAAGTGAATGAATAGAAAAGTAACTACAACAAATAAACACCACACAAGGCAGCTTCTCTTCTGGACAATAATAATAACCTGAACTACTGGGAAATCCGTAAAAAGTTAATCCAAGATGTGTTAAGACTACCAAAATTACTGAAGAGAGAAATTTATCAGACAAGGAAAACCAATAAAAGCAATGAATTTGAATACAAATCTGACTAGGAACATATGTCAGTATGTCACGAACAACTCAATTCCATAGACGTTCTACAAAAGCAAACAAACACAAAAAATATGAAGGCCGCAAAGTCAAAATGATCAGAGCTTCCATTAGGAAATCAAATTGAAACTAAAACCCCTTTTATCAAACACTTTCACATAAATTCTAGTAGACTGAACAAACTTGTAGAGTTCGAACAGAAAAGGGTATTCCTCACATTGGCCTTATTAGATAAGGTCGACCCATGTTGATCGAAAGAATAAAATTAGAGTACCCCTATATTACAATGGTACATTCTATCAAATTGGATGAAAACTATCATAGACCCCAATTGACGAAACATGATGAACAAAAGAAGCATAAGAGAATAACTATTAAAAAACGAGTAATACATATGAAATTGAAGAAGTTGTTAGTAAAGCAGAAAGGCATTAATATTTGACATTGATCTTAAGAAGATGCAATTTACAATCAATTCTGAGGTAGCCAGAAAATATTCAAGGCACATATCTCATGGGCATGAGTTATTTGGATGGGTTAGTGACATGTGATAAATAAGGAGAGGAGAGAATAATATTAAAAGAATCACCTGAAAGAGAGAAAGAAAGAAGGATCTAGAGCTGTGAGGAGCCAAGAGACTAAGGTCTTTCAATGTAAAAAACAAGATGGCCATATATATAAGGCCTTATTATTGGAGGATGAATGATTGACGGATTATTTCTGATGAATTCAAATTTGAAGTTTATTGGATTTTTCTCATCCTCTTTTTCAGTGTCTCGTAAATCACTTCTTGACATCGGCTGCTTCGCCTGACTTCCTCTTTCCCGGTCAGCCAACGGTCTTCCTCTCTCTAGCGGTGTCGCCTCCTGGAAAATTTTACTAAACTACCCACTTAATTAAATTTAAATTCACCTACAAACAAAGGCAGGCAATTACTATATTCCAACAAACAAATCTAATTTGCCATTTGTTTTATTCTCTCTCCTATTAAAATTAATTTCCTAAAGGTGTAGTGATGAAATTTCTAGTTTTAACATATGAGTTATGGGCGTAAAATCTTATGTATTATAAATTTAAATTGGCTGATTGACACTTTTAACCATTCAATTTATCATTCACTTTTAAAATTGTCTTTAAAATATAATTCTCGTCAAATGAGTCTTTAAAGTGAAGATTTTTGAAACGACGATTTTATTTTTTATCCTCACCCATTTTGGGAGTATAAATTTAAATTGATTGATTGATACCAACTCAATTTATCACTATTTTGCCTTTAAAGTGACAAATTTTTTTACACCCAATCTAGTTCATTTTGACACCAAATTTTAATATTTTAAAATAAAATAAATATTTTAAAATAATAATTATATTTAATATTGATTATTTTAAAATAATATAATATTTTAAAAAATATTTATTATTTTATATATTTTAAAAGAACATTATTAATTTTAAAATAATAATTTTTATTTATTTATATTTATTTATATTTATTTAAAATAGTAATTATATTTAATATTTAAAATACTTTTTTTAATAATTTTAAAATAAATATTAGTTTAAATATTTTAAAAGAAAATATTATTTTTAACAATTTAAAAATAAATTTATATTTAATATTTTAAAATAAAATATATATTTTAAATAAATTGAAAATAATAGTTATTTTCATTATTTTAAATTAATAATTATTTTTATATTTAAAATAAAATATTAATTTTAAAAAGTTATAAAAATTAATATTATTTTAAGGTAAAAATATTATAATCTTTAATTTTTTCAAAAATGAGTAAAATTTCATATAATATTGATTCAAAAATTAAGTAAAAAATAAACTTTATTTAAAAAAAATAAGATTTTTTCATTTTTAATGCAAAACTTTATTCTCATTTTTTAATATCTTTATCATTATTATAT
Source organism: Panax ginseng (assembly GCA_020205605.1). Lineage (NCBI taxonomy): Eukaryota > Viridiplantae > Streptophyta > Magnoliopsida > Apiales > Araliaceae > Panax > Panax ginseng. Next base: position 130,255,753 of record CM035144.1, read on the forward strand.
GTATTCTTAATATTAGAATTTTTAAATAAAATAAAAATATAAATTAAAATACAAAAATAGTAAAGATAAATAAAAAATATGAATTCAAATTTTTTAAAAAATAAATTAAAAGTTTAAAAAATATTATTATTTTTTTAGGAAAAAAATTAGAAAATTTTTCATTTTTAAAAAAGTTGAGTAAAGTTTTATAAAATATAGATTCAATAAATGAACTTTATTTTAATAAAACAAAAATTTTTTTTGTTTATAAAGATGTGTAAATTTTCATAAAATAAATGTGAGACCCCAAATTTTATGAATAAAGATTTAAATTTCTAAAATATTTTTTTTTAATATTATGGTATGGATTTGAGATAGTGTTATAGTTGTGGGTAGTGTTTATAAATTTTGCAAAGTATGCAAGTTGTTATAAAATATTCGTTTAGTCGGAAAATATTCTTTTGTCGGAAATATCATGCGACTAAGACAATCATTAGTGAACCCACAACGGAAGTATTATCGTAGTAATAAAACGGCGTAATTATTTTTATGAAAATAACTACTGGAAGTTTTACCGTTAAAACTGTTGAACTACTCGGTAATAAAAAGTACTGATGTCGCTATGGTTGCATAAAGTAGCACACGGTATTGGTTATTAATACTTTCACGTGATAAGTCACTCGGTTTATACTCAATTATTACTAAGATAATTGCTTGCGTCATATCTCTCTATATTATTGATTCGATTATTGTCACAAAGATCATCCATGATTATATGATATATTATTAAATCAATAATTGAGAAGACAAAGTTACTCATATTATTAAATTGTAATATTTACAATGTCTAGAAGTTCTGTCAAGGAGAGGTTTGGTCACCTAATTGCGTGCCAATAGGGATAAATTCTTATTGGAAACCCCCTCTTTCCTGGGAACGACCTGGTTGTTAAATATTGTGAGTTATGACATTAATGATGAATAAGTTCGTGTTGATTAAAGATGAATTTGATAGTTCCATTGTGTTGGGATTATTGGTGTTAGTTGAAATCGATATCTATTCCGATGATAATTGATGTTTGGGGGTTATATTGATAAATCGGATAATTTATCGGGTAAATAAGCAATTAATTGCTACTAATTCACATGCTCATATAACTATTTATTCACATGTGTGTACTATTGAATCACATTCTTATACTATTAGGGGAGTTGGTGCAAGATTGATTATACTTGCATGACTAAGTTAAAAATGGAGGTATAGATGGAGGTACTATGCTGTAATTAATTTTTCACATGTTTAGAACTATTGAGTCACATGATTTACTATTGATTCACATGATTTACTATTAGGGGAGGTGGTGCAAGTTTGATAATACTTGGATGACTGAATTAAAAATGAAAGAAAAGTTGGAGGTATTGTACTGTAATATTTCGAGCCCCAAAACGTGCAATTATCGAAACTATATTTTTCTATAAATAGAAGCCCATTCTTCCTTCATTTCTCATCAATTCACTAAAGCTATAGAGCATTTATTATAGAGAGAAATTATAGAGAGAAACTATAGAGAGAAAATCTATAGAGAGAAAGAAGAAGAGAAACCTTCTTTCCTACATATTCCAAAGATCCGACCATTCTAAGGTAAGGGATATTATTTGTTGTACTCGTAAGGGGTATTATTCTTTCGTATTCATTAAGAGAATTACTTTCTTTCAATACTCGTAAGAGTTGTTATTCCATTCTTCATTATTATGTTGGAATAACTGTTTATGCCAATCTGCGCATACGGTGAAATTCTTCCATTATTTCATTCTTTATTATTATGTTGAATAACTTTGTTTATAAAAATCACATACATGGTGAAATTCTTCATTATTCCATTCTTTTATTATTATGTTGGAATAACTTTTGTATATGCAAAATCTGCATCATGGTGAAATTCTTCTATTATTCCATTCTTTCTTATTACTTAATATCCTCGCCATGCATTTCTACGCCGACCGGTTCCATTATTTATTATTCCGCATTTATTATTTTGTCGGAATATCTTGTCTGCATGCGTTTTAAAATAGGACTGGTTCCATCATTTATTATTCTTTGGAATAACTCATATACATCTGCAATCTGCGTGCGTGGTGATGTTGTTATTCCATTCTTTATTATTACATTGGAACATCACATCGATCACGAATTTCGCTTTGACTTCGTTCCAAGATTATTTATTATTCGTTGGGAATAACACATTCATGCGGTCTCTATCGCATGCATGGTGAATCCTTCTGTTATTCCATTCTTTATTATTCTGTTAGAATAACATGTATAAGTGGATTACCATATGCATGGTGAATGATCCTTCGTATTCATTCCTTATTAAATTGTGGAAATAATCTGGTTACGTTGATTATGATGAGAGTCATAATAAAAGCATTAAACTGATGAAAATCATAGGTATATGAAGTATTAATAAGTGTTATGATGAGTTATGTTGGTTATTATGTGACAACATGAAAGTTTCTTAGAAATCACAAAGGGTTGAAAAATCAAATTTTGGTGAAAATGGAACATGAAATTCAATTGACCATATCTCCTATTATATTTTAAATTTTTGAGTGTGGTCAAGTTTTAGAGTTAGATCTATGAGTTTTGTAGCATCTCCAAGTGGAATCACTGTAAAAGGTGTTATAGATTTTCGTGTGGACTGATTTTAACAAAGGAGTCAAAAGTTGCAAATACCGAAAACGCTACTGCCCAGATTTTTAAAATGGCAGTTTCGGCCACTTAATTTGTGAGAAAAAATTCGGCCTTTTGGGACATGAAAGTATATGGTATAAAGAATATCATGTCCAAAAATGAGTTCATTCCGACTTAAAATGAGCAAGTTATGACCATTTCAATATTTATGTTTTTTCGACAAAAAATGTTATAACCGGAGTTCTATAATTTCGATGACCATGAAATTTAAACTGGAAGCTCACGTTAACATGTGTAAGATTCTGCCAAGATTTGAGAATTTTTGGAGTTAAACTTGAGGTAGCTAATTTCTTAAGGAATTAATTAAAAATTAATTTTTGAAAAATAGTAAATGAATTTTAAAAATTCTGAGAAAAATATATGTTCATTATGGGACTATATTATGCTAAATTCCAGAAAAGAAATATTTTTGGGACTGATTTGGTATTTTTCATGAAAATATTTTAGTTACGAACATATGAGTTAAATAGGTTATGTGAAGTAACAAAGTTGAAAAATAGGATTTTATGGCTTGAAAATCCTATATAAGGTATATGTAGATTGTTGATAAGGGATTTGATCATTGGTGATGAAATCTTATGAGTATGACATTTTTGAATGATTAAATGCATTATGTGATAAAGTGTAAACAATTGAAATAAATTGTTTATAAGTTTAAGAGGTGATTAAAATATTGTTATAATATTAACAATATTAGATTATGAGTTATTTAAGTGATGGATAATATTTGGATAAAATTAAAGTCTTTAATATTTATCATTATTTTAGTTTGATTAATGCTTATATCATTGTCATCATCCTCATGCTTATATGGTGATAAAAGTTATCTTTGGCTTACATGCAAAAATAGACTGTTGTTTATTGAATTATATATCTTTGACTTACGTGCAAAGATGAATTGTTGATTATTGATTTTATTGTTGTATATCTTTGGCTTACGTGCGAAGATGGACGGTTATTTATTGAATTATATATCTTTGGCTTACGTGCAAAGATGAATTGTTGATTATTGTATATCTTTGGCTTACGTGCAGAGATGGACTTGGTATAATTATGACCAGGGATTATTCGGTATAGTCATGACCATTGATGATTTAATGAATATCCTTGGCCCGTAGTGCAGGGATGATTCTATGATGTGGTTTATTTATTAAGCTGAGTCTCAGCGATAAAAATTGATGAAAAATCTTTTTAAATCATAGAAGATAGTAGATTTTATTCTCTACTTGAATTTTCTAATGGATTGTTTGTTCCGCTGCAGTTAAACTTGATGTCTATTATATGTTATCAGTTTAACATTGTTGAAGGCTAATGATAATTTATTCTGCATTATCTTAGTCATAATATTTCTTATTGGGCTAGTTGAGCTCACCCTTTCTTTCACTGTTCTCTTCAGGAAATGAAAATATAGCTGGGACGAATCGGAAAACGGAGTGACGGTCCAGATGATAGCATTAGTAATCCTCACTATTCTGTTAAATAGTGTGACAATAAATATAATGAGGACTCCATTGAGAGTGGATATTGTCTAGAAGAAAATATTCTTAATTAAACTCTCAGTTTATGTTTTGTCGTATTCTGGATATTATTTGTTGTACTCGTAAGGGGTATTATTCTTTCGTATTCATTAAGAGAATTACTTTCTTTCAATACTCGTAAGAGTTGTTATTCCATTTTTCATTATTATGTTGGAATAATAATTGGGTCGGGTTGAGTCCAAATTTGATTAAAATGAGTCGGGTTATGGTCAAATCGAGTAAAAGAAACATAATCAACACAAAATGCCACTTTAAGGGCTTAATTAACAAAAAATATAATTTAAGAGCGACTTTGAAAGTGGGTAATAACTTGGAGGATTAAAAGTGCAATTCAACCAATTTAAATTTATAAAAGTTAAACAATTAAATAAAATAAAAGAATAAAATAAAAATAGCGTAATAGTAATATATTTAAAATTGCAGGGACAAATGAGAGAGAAAAAAATAAAAGACAAACGTGACACAATTACACCAAAACATTGTTCGCCTTTATAATATAAATAATTATATATTTTTTTATTATAATACAAATACTCTTATGATATTAATATAATATAACATAATCATCAATGATTTAATTACAAATTTTAGAAGGAAAAAAAATCACTCTATTTAATAAAAATATATTTATAGAAGATATTAAAAATATTATAATTTTATAATAAGACTTATTTTTTTGCTCTCAATTATGATATCAAATATTTGATATCCGTTATTCAATAAATATAAATATATTGATGAACGAATATTAAACGGATATGAATATACGTGTATTTGTATTTGTATTTATTTATTTAGAAATATTTCTAATCAAAATTGAATACAATTATACGAATAACACCCGTTTCAATCGAATAGGAACGGTCAAATATTTTATTTTTCAATTAACATTTACAGCTCCGTACTTAATGTTGAAAGCGTGTCAGTCAATTTTCCATTTTGCTTCAATAATTGTTTGACTAAACAATCAGTTTTCATAAAGGATAAAATTGATCTTGTTATAATAACTAGGTATTAGTATGTGGGAACTTAGTAATCTCCTTGTACTTATGAAGTAAATTTATTGTACTTTTTTTGTCCATATACTTTCGTTTTTCTATTTATTAGTAGTACAAAGTTTGTGCCATTACCATATGGGCCATGGCATAATGTTTAGCTGGCTCCAAATGGTGAGCCATTTTAAGAGTCCAAATTATGTATCTGGACTAATCTAAAAAACCCAATCAAAGATCTGGATCGGCCTCGGTTAAACTGTCTATATTGTTTTACGAAGAGAGAGGGGCAAAAAAATTGTCTTATTGAGATTCAGTTAGTAACGCTTTAATATTCTTAATATATGACGTTTTAGATAATTTTATTTTTTTTAAAATTATTTGATATTTTATATAATTTAGAAGAATTAATCACAATCTTTTTAAATTTACCTCTCATAAAATACTTTATAAACAATTAATATTATACAATTATTTTTCTAATTCTTGTATACAGCTCTAAATCGTCATAAGACGGAGGGAGTAGTATGTTTGCAGTTAAACTGCTATCTTGAGCCTCAAGAAGGTAGTTTTTCGGCCCTCCCCCTTTATACCCAATCAAATATTTGGATCAGTCTCAAAGTCCACGCAGCTATTTTAGTATATTTTTAGAAATAATTATAATAACGGTGCATAAATAAAATAATTATAAAAGTAATATATTTTTTCATATTTATTTACAAAATTAATACATTTGGGTATCCTTTAATCATGGCCCACGATTATCTTTCTTATCTCTTCCCGTTAATTACTATCTTCTTATTCAAACACATTCGAACACAGCAGACCCATTTTTGATCTCTGTTTTTTGTTTCTCTCTTTTTTCTTCATCCTTTTTTTCCTACTATAAACTAAAGTGATGGATTACCTAATACAATTCACTTTAACAAGGGAAAACGTTAGGGATATGAATGGCATATGAAACAAACCAATTGTAAGTATTGTTCATCTTGTTTATTCTCGCCAAAGCTGAATACCATCCCCACCCCTGTTAAACCCTTTCCCCTTCATCCCCATGTGCGACCCCTAAACATAACCCCAAGGCAGCATCAATTTGTTATTTTTAATTCTTCAGTTTTAAGGGATGATCCTCAGAGCGGGAAAGATACAAACACGCATACACAAGAAGGCATGCAATTGCATACTGAGATGAAAAGAGAAGAACATTACTGGAATGAAATTTAATTGGTAAGTTGTTGTCGATTCCGTAATTGGATTCTATGGAGATACATTTGGAAGTGTAGGCGGTGTTGGTGGCGGTGGCATATTCTTCCCAATGTTTATCTTGATTATTGGATTTGATCCAAAATTAGCAACTGATATAAGAGATTGGTAACCAAACATTCATACAAGGTAATCAAACATTCATACCAAGGTTACCGATCCACCTCCACCTCCACACCTGCAGTTTTTTCATAGTGCAGTTGGTAACTAAACCTTCATACCAAGGTAACCAATCTACATCTAAACCTTCATACCAAGGTAGCCAAACATTTATACCAATGTAATCAATTCAGTGTTATTAGGTTACCAATTTATTTTAAATGTGATGCAGTTGGTAGCCAAACCTTCACGCAGTGGGTAGCCAAACCTTCAGACTAAGGTAACCAATCCAGTTTTATCAAATTATCAATTTAGTTTGAATGTGATGCAGTTGGTAGCCAACCATTCATACAAAGGTAACTATTTTAGTTTTTGTGGGTAACCAAATAGTCATAAAAAAAATTTCAGAACAACAAGAGTTACATCTATTTATTTTTAAATTATTTGTAGGGCGAATCTTCTTCTTCTTCTCATTGGCGTTTTGGACAACGGAGATTCGCGGCGGAGTAGCGGAAGAGAGGGCAACCTGTGAAGAAGGAGATTCGCGGCGGAGTAGCGGAGGGGAGGGTTACTGTAAGGGAGATGAAGATTTAAATTTGAATATTTGAATTATTATTTTGAATTTGAATCTGTTTTTGTTGTTAGATCGAAGATATTTGAATTTGAATTATTAATTATGGCAGTTATTTCTCTTTTATTTTAGGTTTTTTTATTAATGTCAATTGCGTTATTTTTGTAATTATTTTGTAGATGTACTAATAATATAATTATTTTTTAATTGTTGTATATTAGTGTTAAAGACCCTAATTATAAATATAGTTAAAAAACACAAATATGTCTTTACAGCCAACTTTAATAAAAAAAAATCATCGAAATAACTCATTATTCCATCTAAAACTAATAATAAAACTCTCAATATGATACTTAGAAAGGAAAAAAAAATTCTCAGATTTGAAAATGGAAAGAGTATTACCCATATAATATATTTACTTATGAGTTAATAATTTTACTTGTATCAAAAAATAATTTATAATTTTTTGCATTATTGATTTGCTTAAAAAAAACAATATTGTTATTTATAATTTTAATAAAAGTGTTGCCTTTTATTCCAAAGAGAAGGAGAATAGTTATAGTGTACATTAAATTAGTACTTGTGTAATAATTTGTTTACACTCAATAGTGGATCAAATGTATACTCTAATAATATCCAAATACGGTGAATAATATTTAAATGTGGCAGTTATTAACTAACTACAACTGAAAATCACAGAAGAACATAACGTGGGTCCTGACTCAATAGTTATCCTCATCTCGTGTACCAAGAGGGTGAAAGTTCAAATTTTTACACTGATAACGTAGTAATGTTTGTGAATTTAAATCTTGTCTTAAATTAACAAAAAAAACATAATAAAAATCATGGAAGTAGTGTCTCTGAATTTAAATTCTCTCTTAAATTAGTAAAAAAAACATAATAAGAATCATGGAAGTAGCATGTTAGAAATAAAGGAAATAGCGTGTGATTATTAATTATGTGTTATAAAACTTTAGCGAAGTGTATAAATATACTCTTATAATTGTTGCATAAATTTAGAGAGAATAGGCAAGAGAGAAAGAGAGAAAAACCTTCAGAGGAAATCTATTTATTTCTTTCAGTATTCATCCCTTTATATAGGGAATGAATGAGAGGAGAAGAGGAGAAGGAAGAGGAGGGGAAGGAGAGAATAAGGGAGTCACGGGAGGAGGGAGTACTCACGGGTTGGGGAATAAAATTTTCCATCATAAGGAATCACATGCATGCATGATTGCATTCTAACACTTCCCCTGATTCCCTACGATAGAAGATTATGTCTCATTAAAAATCTTATTAAGAAAACCCAGTGGGAAAAACTTAACGAAAGGAAAAAGAGTACATATCTTTTACATAAATATCTTAATTGAATGCCTCGTTAAAACCTTGTCAGAAAAAACCCATTGGGATAAAAATCGTGACTAAGGAAAAAGAGTACAGTCTTCCCCTCAAAAAGAATTCATTACTTCTTGATGAAATGTTGTCACAAGTTGAGCAATGCATGCAGCGTTATCCTCATACAAAATTGTAGGAATGTCTTTGATTGATGGTAATCCACATGACTTTTGAATATGTTGAATAATTGATCTCAACCAAACACACTCTCTGCTTGCTTCATGTATAGCAAGAATCTCGGAGTGATTTGAAGATGTAGCTGTCATGGTTTGCTTTGTGGATTTCCAAGATATAGCCGTGTCACAATATGTAAATACATAACCTGTTTGTGATCTTCCATTGTGTGGATCTGATAAATATCCTGCATCGGCATATCCAACCAATTGCGACGTTGAATTTCTTGGATAAAATAACCCAAGATCTATACTTCAACGGAGGTATCTAAATATGTGTTTGATCCCATCCCAATGTTTCTTAGTCGGAGAAGAACTGTATCTTACTAACAAGTTGACAACAAAAGTAATATCAGGTTGTGTACAGTTTGTCAGATACATAAGAGCACCTATTGCACTTAGATATGGAACTTCAGGTCCAAGAACTTCTTCCCCACTTTCTAGAGGCCGAAATGGATCTTTATCAACTTCTAAAGATCGAACAACCATCGGGGTAGTCAAAGGATGAGCTTTATCCATATGAAAACGACTCAGAATCTTTTCAGCATATGTGGATTGATGAACAAAAATTCCAGATGCTAAATGCTCCACTTGTATTCCCAAATAGAATTTTGTCTTTCCAAGATCTTTCATTTCAAATTCATCTTTTAAATAAGTAGTAGTTCTTGTGAGTTCTTCAGGAGTACCTACAAGATTCAAATCATCCACATATACAACAATAATGGAAAATCCACTTTGTGATTTTTTAATAAAAATACATGGACATACTTGATCATTTATATATCCATATTTTATTAAATAATTACTAAGTCGATTATACCACATACGACCAGACTGTTTCAACCCATACAATGAGCGTTGTAACTTGATTGAATATATGTGACGTGGCCTTTGTGATTCAGCCATTTTCAATCCTTCAGGGATTCTCATGTAAATCTCACTGTCAAGTGAGCCATATAGGTATGCTATTACAACATCCATCAGACGTGTTTCCAAACCTTCCATGGTTGCCATACCTATCAGAAAGCGAAAAGTGACTCCATCCATTACTGGAGAGTATGTATCCTGATAATCAATACTAGGTTTTTATGAAAATTCTTGAGCTACAAGTCGGGCTTTGTATCTCACAATTTTATTTTTCTCATTTCGCTTTCGTACAAATACCCATTTGTTTCCAACCGGGATTACATCCAGCGGTGTTTGGACTATTGGTCCAAATACTTCTCTTTTCAATAGAGATTATAGCTCAGTTTGAATAGCATCTTTCTATTTTGGCCAATCTTTTCTTTTTCGACATTCTTCCACGTTTTGTGGTTCAGAATCCGTGTTAGGAATCAAAGTAATATCTGATGCTATAGAGAAAGCAAATATGTCATCAATCATGACTTTGCTTCGATCCCATATTTTCTCATCATGTATGTAATTTATTGAGATCTCTTGGTGTTCATCTCTTATCCCTTCACTAAGATTTTGAACCACTTCGCTATTCCCACTCTTGGAATAAGTCTTTATACGGAGCGATTTGTACCTCTTATGGGATTCCTTATTTGCTTTTGATTTTCGTAGTACGTTGTCTTTTGCATCAATCCTGCCTCTTCCACGCTTACGTGCGTGGTTTAGATTCTTCTATTACCTTATTCAATCAATTCTCCGAGAATTGATTTTTCAATAGTATTTCTATCCTCGTTGGAGTATTCACTGCGGTGTATGTGACTTTATCACTTTTCTAGCATCATTAAATGCATCTGGCATTTGATTTGCAATATTTTGTAAATGAATAATTCTTTGAACTTCAATTTCACATTGTCCTGTACGAGGATCAAGTGAATTTAAATCTGAAGCATTCCATGATATTTCAGAGGGTTTTTTATTTAAAACTTTTCCTCCTCCTAATGTTGAAAATACAGATTCATCAAAATGATAATCTACATAACGTGCAGTAAAAACATCTCCAGTTAAAGGTTCAAGATATCTGATAATAGAAGAAGAATCAAAACCAACATAAATACCTATTCTTCGTTGGGCTCCCATCTTAGTTCTTTGTGGAGGTACAATAGGAACATATACTGCACTTCTAAAAACTCGAAAGTGTGATATGTTGGGTCCAAGAACTAACTGTAGAGGAGAGAATTTATGAAGAGCCGTTGGTCTTACTCGAATGATGGCTGCAACATGAAGAATTGCATGACCCCAAACTGAGGTAGGTAAGTTAGCCCTTAACATTAATGGTCGCGCAATTAGTTGAAGTCTTTTTATTAAAGATTCAATTTAAACCATTTTGTGTATGAATATGAGGAACAGAATGCTCAATGGAGATTCCAATAGTCATACAAAAAATCATTAAAAGTCATTGATGAAAATTGATTTGCGTTATCAAGTCGAATTGACTTGATTGGATGATCCGAACCGAGCTCAGTAACTCTTATTATTTGAGCAAGAAGTTTTGAGAAGGCAAAATTTCGAGAAGAGAAAAGACAAACATGAGACCAAATTAGTTGAAGCATCTATTAAAACCATGAAATATCGAAATGAGCCGAACAATGGGTGAATAGGTCCACAAATGTCTCCTTGAATTCTCTCTAGAAATTTTGGGGCTTTTTATAAACTTTTCTTGGTGATGGTCGAACAATTAATTTTCCTCGAAAACACGCGACCTGAAAAGAAATTCACTTCTTAGGAAAAACCTTCTTATCTTTGAGAGGATGACGGGTAGAATTTTCAATAATCTGACGCATCATAGAAGTACTGGATGGCCGAGTCTTTCATGCCAAAGCATAAAAGATTTGGGATCTATGATTTTTGGAATCATAACAATATGAGACTCAATTGCTCTAATTTTCATAGTATATAATCCAGAAGAAATTGAATGAAGTTTTTCTAGGATATTCTTTTTTTCAGAAATAGTAGAAGTGATGAGAAGATATTCATTATCATTCTCATTGGTTGTTTCAATATGAAAACCATTTAGTTGAATATCTTTAAAACTAAGCAAATTTCTTCTTGATTTACTAGAATATAGAGCATTTTTGATAAAAACTTGTGTCTCGTTTGGTAGCGAAACTAGCTTTTCCAAATTCCTCGATTAAATTTGATGTGCCAGAGATAGTTCCTACATTTCCCTTAGCTTTGATCAGTTGTGAAAAATATTTCTCACTTCGAAGGATTGTATGAGTTGTTGCACTATCTGCTAAACATATATCCTCCATATCCATTAAAGATGGTCTGACACATATAAAAACATAAATAAGAAAAGTTACATTTCATATATAATTTTATTCATGATAAACACATACCACGTATAGAACGAAAACTAATAATATTATACAGGATGTTTAATTAAAACAAGAAATTAAACGATATCCCAAAAGATACTTTCAGAAGGTTCAGTAATATCAACAATATTTTCTTCATTGACTACAACAAAAAAGCTTATCGTGACACTTATCAATGACCACAGTGGTCGCCGATATCTATCTCATGACCGTCTGCTGGTCATTAAAAGCGTCAAGATAAAAATCTGGTCATTAAAATGCACATCAACACCACTATTAGCGAATCGATATCGTCAATCCAAAATGGCAAATCCGGTCTCTAAGATGAGTGGTCAAGATGGGCCATGGCCAAAGGCGTAGCGTGTTTCACGTTGTCAATGATCGAATCAGCCGACCGCGACGCGATTACGATATTAAAAAAATAAAATAACAGAATCTTGCTTTGTTTTTGCATAAATCCTAAAACACAATACTGCTTTTGTACTGCTTTTATCCCAACACACATACACATAACAAAAGATACACAACAATATAAACATCCATCGTCCATCATATAACACATACACTAAACTAGAATATAAACCATTCAAAACCAATATGATTTTGAATAAATATAATAACATTTTAAAAATTGTTTAAGTAACAATATACAAACATCCTAAGAATGAAACAAGTACAAACTTATATTATAACTATAAAACTAATCTAAAAGCAGTACTAATCAAGCATCACCTCCTCGATCACCCCTGTAATATTAACAAAATAATAAAACAAGTTATAAATATTTACTAACTATAATAATATTGGTATATTACGACAATATACAACAAATTGATTTTATACCTCGTCGCCATCCCCTGTATTTGTGATGTCACTGCTTCTGCTGCATCTTCTTCTTAACTCCTCAAAGACTCGAGCCCCAGGATGTCGGCCGGTATCTTCGAAAGATCCCGATCTTGACATATAGCTCTCACACAACAAATAGGAGTATGAGCAAATTTGGATGGCTAGATGACTGTGTAGACTAGGTAAAAAAGAAGCGAATGATGAAAGCCATCGAAGGATGGGCGTCGTCGTTGTCCTTGACCTTTAACGTAGTTCTTCTTCACAATGGACGCCTCTCTCCCACAACTCTTGATCGATGAGACGGACGTGGAGTGCCTTCGGGATAAATAGCTTCGTTTAATAAACGCTTATAAGTTGTCACATAGAGGTCATCATGTTAACAATTAAATAGTTAAAATAAATTAATTTTGTAAGCATTAATTAAAGATCAAGTTGTTAAAATTTATTACCGCTTATTTGGATAGCCTCAGAGGCGGAACCATCACGGGTAATACGCATACATCCAAACGAATGGATAGGTGACCTTGAGACCGAGACTCTATACAAAAATAACACAATATTACTAAGTAAAAATGGGATATATTTTCTACAATTCATGATTGAAAACATATTAAAACTTGTAAATCGTTACCACAGCGTTGATATCTTGCCAGAATTGTGAAATCTTACGCATACTTTGTATGTTCTTTTTAGCCTTTTCGCCGGATACACATTCCGAGGCTCATTGGTGGCGGCGATCTTTCGTCTTTCACCCAATTTCTCAAATTCTCCATTTAGCACACATCTCAAATTTATATGGATTTGGGTGCACCACTGTGGCTATGCTCGTGCATATAATCTTCTCCACGCCCGGATGGTCGATCTCGGCATTGTGAATGGCTTTTGTCGTTCTTATATAAGTTATCCTTGAATACGGATCAGCGCACTTCACTGCGGAATAATGTCTCGAATCACCGCTCTCTGCGTCCTCCCATCTATACCTTTTCTCGCAAATAAAACAACAATAATAACATTACTAAAAATTATCCTTTGAATATTATATTAATATAATCATCATAATTAATAAAACATACACGAAATTCAAATCAAATCGCATCCTTATGGGCGAGAGGTGTGTGTTGCCCATGTAATCAACGGCGTGAACCAGGTTACAGAAGATAATTGTGAAATGCACTTCACAATTTTACTATCTTGAAAATCACTACAATATCAAAGAATTTACATTAAAATATATTTATAACAATGAAAATATTAAACCCTTATATATACACGATGTTTAACTTACGTGCTTTCTACGGAGGAGGACGGATCTCATAAGAATCGATCATCCGGATTAGCCTTGGGCCTTCTACACATGATTAAGGCCCACCCAACCCAAGCTTTCATGCTGCGAGTTCAAGACATCTATAAATAAAAAAATTAGGATGTTAGTATGAAATTATGAATGACAATTAATTGTATGAAATAGTTAACTACGATTATCATAAGTGAAAGATACATAAACATGACTGCAAAATAGTTAACTACAACAACTACAAATGATATAGTTAAGGATATAGAGAATATTCCTATATAGAGAACATAAATGAAAGGTACATAATTATGAACTAAACATGAACATGAACATGAACATGAACATAAACATACATTTTGTACAATTATAACTAAACAACTACAAATGATATAGTTAAGGATATAGGGAACATTCCTATATAGAGAACATAAATGAAAGGTACATAATTATGAACTAAACATGAACATGAACATGAACATAAACATACATTTTGTACAATTATAACTACACATACATTTTAATGAAAATCGTTTGTCCGATGAGTGAAATCATTTTGTACAAGTATCGGAGATTCATAACCATCTTCTTGATTATTCGTGTCGAGTGTCGGTCCAATAACTCTTCCTCAATATCACCGCTATCATCGCACAATAATCGCCTCTCGGGATCCAATTCATCGAGGTTCATCTCCACCTCTAACTGGATTACATTATTATTGTCCTCTATATTTATTATAGGAGGTCTCAAGCATTTCTCTTGGTAGAAATCTCTCGCTACATTACTTGGACATGACTACAGCGAGAGTATGAATTTCAACTTGCCAATCAGAAATGCCTATCCTTTTCCTAACAGACTAGGAGTATAGTAAACTTGTCTTTGCTTGAGTTGGTAAAACAAACAGATTCGTTTAGTACGCAGACTATGGAGGTCAATATCGACGATTCCATGTCCCATCAACATGTATCCCTTTTACGAATCAAACCAACTAAGACTTGAACAAGTGAATATAACCCCCATACACGCATGCATTTACAACTCTACGATTTCCTCCAACTCCCCATAAAAGGCACGACCAAGCTCATTGTAACAATCTCCTCGACACACACTCCGAGTTCGTTGTTCTTTTACCGCGCCCATATGCCTTTGTGTGAAATTCACAACCATTTATTTTGTAACCATTGCGGCTGACTTGGTCCTGTCTGGTCCCATAGCTAGGACTTGTACATTAGCCGGAATCGTTGATCCCTCAGTCAAAGCCTACAAAAACTCCATCTTATTAAATGAAGTCATAGTTAATATGGAGTATATATATATATATATATATATATATATATATATATATATACGTCTTTAAAATTGAACTTACTTTGTCCTTTAGCCAAAATGCAAAGTTTTTATCCCGATTGATTTGAATATCTTTATCGCTTATCTAGGGATGCTTCACTTTTAACTCGTCATCGTGACAATCTATACCATGTTATAAACATTAACATATTGGAATAAATTTTAACTTAAAGATAAATTATCAAGTTTATATGTGCACTCCACAAATTAAATCAATTTCTCATGATTGAAAGAATGTAAGTATGTGCGACATGTAATTCTTGCTCAGAGAGGAATATCGCTTCCTTTTTCCATAAAGCGGCGATAGATGAAAATAAATCTGTGAGAACCAACCATTTAGTTCAACATTTCCCCCATCATCATGTCTCGATACTCGATTGGCCTTTATCGAAGACTTCGTCCAAAAAATAATCTCGAGACAAACGTAGATATCTCATCGAAATCAGATGCCTCACATATCGACCCCTCAACATAAGCTCTATTCTTCACCTTCCTCTTAAGGTTTCCCATCACCCTCTCGAAAGGGTACATCCATCTATATTGAATCGGACCCCCAACACGAGCTTCATAGGGAAGATGAATTTGCAAATGCTCCATGGAGTCAAAAAATCCAGGTGGGAATATTTTTCCGGTTTACACGTGATCTCTATGATGTTATTCTCAAATACAAACATGTCCTTCTCATTCAATGATTTTGAACACAAGTCTTTGAAGAAACGACTAAATCCGTCAAAGCATCCCATATTGGTTTATCAAGCGGATCCCGAAATGCTATAGGCATGAGTCTCTCCATGAACACATAGCGATCGACTCTTCATTCCTTGCAATTTCCCACCAGTAACACACCTTGCAATGTTTGACGTGATATCCATCCGTGGTAGTTTGGAGACTTAACCCATGTGCACACATCTTCACTTGCTTTTTGGACAATGTGTACACTAAGATGCGGTTTGACAATCTTACCATTAGAGATTCATAAAGTTCTAATCTAGACGCTTTATAAATATCTTTCATGTCCAAACGTGCCTTATCGTTATCTTTTGTCTTCCCGTAACATTCATCACGATGTTAAACACATTTGTCAAACACATTCTTCTCAATATGCATCACATCTAGATTACTGCATTTAATCAAATTTGTAGACCAATATGGCAGTTCCCAAAAGATGCTTCTCTGAACCCAGTTATGAGATTCACCAAACCCATTGATTATGGATAAAATTAATTCCTAGTTATGTTTTATGTCATACTCATGTTCAAGTTATTGGATTGGTATAAGTATGATCATATATTGCAACCAAGGTTTTGGGTTAAGCCCAATGTTCAAGTTATATAGCCATTTGACTTATATATAAAAAAATTGAGTAGAGTCTCCCTATAATATGGATTATCCACATGCACGGGGCATGCATACTTGACCATTTCGGGCATAATTTAGAGAATCCAATATTAGTAAGCAATAATAAAGAAGCCCAAAAATTTTCCCAATTTCAAAGAATATCAATGAAGAATTTATCTAAATTTCAAAGAACAATATATTCAAAGATAATGTTGTATTCAAAATTTTTCCAAATTTCAAAGAATGTTAGTCGATAATAAAAATTATCCAACTTGAGATAATCTCATATTAAAACATGAATCTTTCTAATACCACTTTAGTAGTATTACGTTTCTCTAGGAAGTAGGAAGAGAAGTTGCATAAATTTGGTAGTTATTCTTATATGTCTCCACTTCTGAGGCATTAGAATATAGTAGAGGTTAAGGATGGGATGGTGCCACTAGGATTACACATCGTACCCCATTTCAAACTGCAAGTCATTTCATTCGAGGATTAAATTTTAATAATCATCTACATTTCTATCTTTGTGAGGATTTTAATCCTCCATGAAAATTTATACCATCGTAGAAAATTTAATCATGTTTTAGTGCTGGATAAGATTAAGAAAAAACAAATAATAATAATATATACACACATACATGGACAGATATTTTAATTATGTAATATATACTACTATAAATATTAATTTAATTAATATATAACTACTCGGGAGCAGATATGGGACGAAAAAAATAAAAATAAATATCATCTCCTCCTCATCTTCATAAATAATATTTGATGATTCTTCACTGAAGCTACCCATGATTCCTTGAGTTCAACCCATGAAACCCCACCTCAATAAACCAACTTTATAATCCTTTGAGAGCAATGTGTTATAGTCACTCCAATATAAAATCTAAAATATTACTCCCTCCATTCCTATATACGTAGTCGTTTTAGACTTTTTTTTATTCCTAATTATTTATTCGTTTGTCTTTATCTAAGAGATTTGATTACTATTTTTCCCAAATTGACCCTTATTACTCCACCTAATTTTTTTGATCCATATTTATAGAGATAAGTGAGGTGAAGCGTATTATAGACAATTGATAATATATAGTTAATGCTTTTCAATTATTTCTTTAATTCTTGTGCATCACGCCTAAAAAAAGGAAGGAGCGGAGGAGTAGTATTTTAAAAAAAAAAGCAAAGCGAAATGTAAACACAACAACCAAGATCGGTAAACATCAACAAACATACTTATTCCCGGACTGTGCGACAAGAATAAAATTTAATAAAGCGAAAACAATGGATCCAATATGGATCCCAATCCACACCCATTTGAACACGGTCTTTGGTACAAAACATGTTCGGATATTTTATATTTGCATAGATTGTATGAACCCTAGCTCCTATAACAAATAATAATTAAAGGTACCTAACACCGCTTAGTTATGTGGATGGCCAGTGTGAGAACGTTTAAGGCCGAATGATAACATTTCAAGCAAGTAATTAAACATGTATGATAACATTTTCAATTGTATATGTATAAAGAGATGATGAGTAAGCAGAGGAGAGGCTCACACGAGTTTTGTTTTATGAAATCGAATAGATTCTCGAATATGGGCTTACCGACGGTGGTGAAGGCGTCAGTAGGTGATGTCGATGGTGAAGGCGCGTCGGCGTAGCCTTCCTCCCTCTCTCTCCCCTACTCCCTCTTCTCCCTTTTCTTTTCTCCTCTTTTTTTCTTCCGTTACGGATCGAGAGTAATGACCCAATCTTCGGTTTATTGAAATACATCTGCATAAGCCGATTATCGGTGATCGCGTCGATCGTGATTTTAAATGATGTGGAAGTATGAGCGAGAATCATCGATTCATTTGTTATATATATGGTCGCAAACAAGTAAGTACGCCAACATTTCCACCAATTTTTGAGGTAAAAATGAACTCAATGATCGAATAGCGAGAGATCGGTCACATTAACATAATCTAATGACCAAATTCAAGTTCTACGCTAATGTTGGTCGCTATAAATCCTATCTGCGACCACAAAATGCGTTCATTGATAAGTTTGGTCATTGTTAGAGCATTTTCATGTAGTGACGTTGGTCATTGGTGGATCATCAACAATATTCAATTGATGATTAAAAAAGTTTGTTTCTGCTTCCATTACTTTGTTCTTTTGAGACTCCTAGAATAAATTAGCCAGATGCCTCGGCGTCAGCCGTACACGACCATCGCCTTTTTCATCCCACACCTAAAAACAAACATCCGGTTTGTTTTTTTATCGATCTTGCATTTTCTTTATTTTTTTACCCGACCAGACACTTGCCACTTCTGGTGGCCTGAATTGTCGCAGTTCTGGAATTTGTTGTTATGATAGCCTCGTTTATTCTTTCGTCCCCAAGACTTCTTATTATATGGTCATCTATTGTCACGTTTATTCTTCTGGAATGACGTGTTGTTAATATCTGGCAATGGGGTAGCACCCGTTGGCCGTACTTGATGGTTTTTCAACAACAATTCATTATTCTTTTCTGCAACCAGGAGGATAGACAATAAGTCACTGAATTTTGTGAACTTACTCTGTCTATATTGTTGCGATAGAATCATGTTGGTGGGATAAAAAGTTGAGAGCGTTTTCTCTAACATTTGGGTTTCAGAAACTGGATCTCCGCACAAAGCCAAAGTAGAGGTTATTCTATAAACATTTGAACTATATTCCGTAATTGATTTATAATCTTGTAGCCTTAAATTAAGCCACTCAAATTTGGCATTAGGGAGAATAACCAATTTTTGGTGGTCAAATCTTTCCTTTAGTTGTGTCCATAAAGATAAGGGATCTTTGACTGTTAAATACTCAGTCTTTAATCTTTCATCAATATGGTGACGAAGAAAAATTATGGCTTTTGCATTTTGTGCCAAGTTCTTTGTATTTCTGATTCATGGTCTTTTCTAACTCATTTGCACTTTAAGGTGCGATTCTGCATCAAGTGCCCAAGCCAAATAGTTATCTCCAGAGATTTTCAAAATAGAAAATCTATTTTGCCAAGTTTGTCATCTATTCTCGGTTAAAAACATAATTTTATTATTTATTAAAATAATAAATAATTGCATGTATGATATAGAAAAATAAACTACGCCACGACCTCAAGTGGTGATAAAAATGCAAATATAAATATTCTTATATTTATGTTATTAGCATAATGCAAATGGATCTTCACCTGCACGCAGAAATTCAAAGATAGATAGATTATTCCAACAGAATAATAAATAATGGAATAACAGAAGAATTTCACCATGCATACGGTAGTCTGCGTAGACAGGTTATTCCAATAGAATAATAAATAACGGAACGGTCATCATGCGTAAGCGCATGGATATGATATTCTAATGAAATAATAAATAACGGAACCCGAGTCAAAGAAATTAAGACCGACAAGATGTTCCAATAGAATAATAAATAACGGAACCAGGTCAGGTGAAATTCGCACCGACAGGATGTTTCAACATAATAATAAAGAATAAAATAATAGAAGAATTTCACCAAGTATGCGGTACTTCGCATAGACATGTTATTCCAACATAATAATAAGCGGTAAAAAGATTCCCACCAAGTATTGTAAGATCAACAAGGATAGATGATACCATTGTAAATAACAGAATTTAATTGTAATTATAAGAATAAAATTATATTATTTGTGGCATAGCCCAACTGGTAGTATAATAATAAATTGCAAGAATTTAATTTTACCGTCTCAGTTGGTTAAAGTTTCGTGCTGATAACGTGTTCTAAAACTTTAGCGAAGTGTATAAATATACTCTTATAATTGCTGCATAAATTTAGAGAGAATAAGCAAGAAAGAAAGATAGAAAAACCTTCAGAGGAAATCTATTTATTTCTTTCAGTATTCATCCCTTTATATAGGGAATGAATGAGAGGAGAAGAGGAGAAGGAAGAGGAGGGGAAAGAGAGAATAAGGGAGTCACGGGAGGAGGGAGTACTCACGGGTTGGGGAATGAAATTTCCCATCATAGGGAATCACATGCATGCATAATTGCATTCTAACATTATGTTTAAACTATGAGTAATACTAATTAAAGACACGATTTATTAGGGCCGAACAAGTAATCAAATTGAAACCGAAATCGCACTAAAAATCGCACGAACCGCACCAATTAAAATCGCACCAAAGGTTTCGACGTATATGACAGTTTTAGGTGGATTGCATAACCAAATTTACGATTCTGGTTTGGTTACTAGTCAAAATCACACGCATAAAACCGAAACCGCATCATGTGTTTATATGCATGTATTATCTTTAATAAATTCTAAAGTTACTTTTCACTTGAACACACTCAGAGAAAACCACAGTCTTGCATTGTCATTTTTTCACCAATTGAAAGAAGATGGTTAGAGGTTATAGAGTCAAAAATTAAGTATTTGGATTTTGAAATTTCGAATTTATTTGATGCGTTACTGGAGGGGCTTATAATTGATGGGTCAAATTCGTTGGTTGGAGCACTTGATGCATTAGTTAAGGTCTATGCTATAGTAGTAATAGTCTAATAGATTATTTTTCAAATTAGATACAATTAAGATTATATTTTATAAGTTTCCCCTGCAATAAATAAGTATACTTTTAATTTTTGGGAACTAGATAAACCTTCTTGCTTGTTATCGAATATATGGTCTCCGTTGTTTTATATAGCGTATATTTTAGTTTTAAAGCATCATTCCTTTATTATAAACTAAAATTATTTTGTGTGTCTCACTGTTTTATGATTTGATGGTGAATTGGATATGTTTGGCAGAAGGAGCTTTGTTTCTATGCTTGATATAATTCTCACTGTCGACTTTGTCACTAAGTTAATTGTTCGATGTGAGCTATGTGTTAAATTCTATTGAAGGCTTAGACATTTTTGTTGTTTCAATTGGTTTTAGAACCGAAATCGTACGGCATAAATTACAAACGATTTCGTGTGCGATTTTGGATTTGTCAAAACGCCAAGATACACAAGTACGGCTAAAGCCAAAGGTGCGGAGCTTTAGGCCCAAAATTTTTAGGGCCCCTTAAATATTCTCTTCCTTTTATTACTTAAATAAAATACTTAAATATTAAAAGCAAATAATCGATCTGTAATATTCTACATATACTGATTATTGTAATATTCTACATATTTAAATCATATAATTTATACAAAATAATTTAATTATTATGTACCCGGGGGTTCATCATCAGATTCAGTTTTTTGAATTTTTTTAATTGTTTGGGAGTAGTGTTAGACTCTTAATAAAGGAGGCCCTATTTGATAATTATTTTTTGACTTAGTGATAATGTGATATCTAAATGATGCTTTGAAAATATTGAAATAATCGATTATTATATTTGATATTCTTTCAGATTGATCTTTCTTTTGTTCGGAAAAAGTTCTTCATTTTTTTATGCTGTCTTAATAAAGCAAATTCCTAGAAAGATCCATTTTTTATTGTCTGCTTTAGGCCCTTCAAAACTCGGTGTCGCCCCGCAAACCGCACCCTAGCGATTTCGATCTTCGTTTGAACTTCAAACCGCACTATGCCACTTTTTTCTGAAGTTATATCAGTAAATGACCAAATCATCCTTGTATCCCGTCATTAACTAGTCAACCAATAATGGGCAATACGGTAAAAGTAGGTAGAAACAACAAGAACAAGATATCCATTATGTCTATTGTCTACATCGGAAGTAATGATTAGCGCATAACATCCGACAGAGCAGAATCAAATTTGCATATTTGTCCCACTCATCAGTCGCTCCCATTTTGGGAAAGAAAAACTAGAAAATACGAAGAGGGAGGGAGGGAGGGAGGGAAAGGGTCTTTGGTTTATCTGTTAATGGATGCTCACGGTTTAGAAAAAGAGAAGAAGAAGAACATAATTTTCCACATTCTTCTCTCTCCTCCTACAACTTTCTCTTTCCTCTTTTAGAATGAAAAAGAACATAAGAGATTGATTGATTCGAGATTTATTTAATGCAAAGATTATTATTATTTTTTTTGGGATAAAAAAGAGGTGTAATGGGTACTTTTGATAGCTTTCGAAAAGCTTATGGGGCATTAAAAGATACCACCAAGGTTCAACTCGTCAAGATTAACAGCGAATTCAAGGTCTATTATTCTTGTTTAACATTTATCAAATCCTATTTAGGGGTATTTAAATAAATGTATAGTATTATCCTTTTCAATTTAATGTTTAGGTATCTGACTGTTTGATATTTTGATGGAAGGATTTGGATATTGCCATTGTGAAGGCTACAAATCACGTAGAGTGTCCCCCAAAGGAACGCCACATTAGAAGTGAGTTTGTATTTTATTTCATATATTGAAATCTATATATGCGATCAATTATGGCATTTGATTTGAGTGTGAGGTTGTTTATAAGACCCTCTGTCCGGATTTTATTTATCTATGTATTGTTTTGTACCCAATTTATTCTTTGGAAATTTCCCATTTTGATAGAAAAGTAGCTACATCTAATATCAAGTGTGATTTGAGATTTAACTCTAGTTATAATGGGTTGCTTTGAAATGGAATGTTCCTTTTATTGTCTATGGATTGACATAATATTTCTTCTTCTCCTTCATGGACAATTTCTTTTCTGTGGTTTTCTTGTTCTTCATAGGAATTTTTTGGGCAACCTCTGTGGTTCGGCCTCGGGCAGATGTTGCATACTGCATTCATGCACTTTCTAGAAGATTGTCAAAGACGCGCAACTGGATTGTAATGGCTTCCAAACTAGTTTTACTGTCTTGATTTATTTATATGTTCTCTTCATAGTTCTGCTTAACTTGCTATTTGTACTTACTGAGCACAGATCAGTTTTGGTTTTTCCAAAATGCTAACATTGAGATTCCCTAGCTTAACTTATTGCTAATTAATTAGTTTTATACTCCCTCTGTTCCACAAAAAGATACCCATTTGCAAATAAAATTTGTTTCACAAAATAGTCTCTCTTTTTTTTCTTTTTCTTTTTTAAATCAATGATATTATAAAATGACACAATCTCCTCAAGTATAACAATACAATTTCACTACTATACCTAAGGGTGTAAACGAACCGAGTCGATCCGAGTATTGAGTTGCTCAGATTTGGTTCACAAAATTTATCGAGTATAAAATAAGGTTTGATTGAGACTCATTTAGCTACCGAAATGAAAGCGATTCGAATCGAGCTTTGAAGCGGTTTGGACTTTTCCAACGAATATGATCCGAGTATTAATAAAAAATTATAATTTGAGGAGGTTCGAGTAATTTATCGAACTTTAAAATGTGCTCATATTTAACTCATTTATATTTCGAGTCGAGCGAGTCCGAATCGAACCCGAACTGCTCATTTTATAGCCTTAACCATACCACTACTACTAAACTATATACTCATTATGTTTAGGCACAAACATGGAAGGAAACATATCCTTAAAGTTTACAAATTTATAAATGTGACTCTTTTTGTGGAACTGGGGGAGTATAATCTAAAGGCAGTGAAGTAGGAACTTTGTTTCTCGACCTTTTTTTTTCTCTTACCTTGTGATTGTTAACAGGTTGCAATAAAGACTTTGATAGTAATTCATAGGACATTGAGGGAGGGTGATCCTACCTTTAGAGAGGAATTACTAAACTACTCACGTAGGGGACAAGTTTTGCATATATCCAATTTTAAGGATGATTCAAGCCCTCTTGGTAAAAATTTTCTTTTCACCATTTCATAATATGATCCTTCTTTCTGTTTCTCTTATGTAAAGAAAATTTGATGATGAGCATGTCAAATTTGAAATTACCAATTTATTTATTTTACTGGGAAAAACGTAAAACAGCTTGGGATTGTTCTGCATGGGTCCGAACATATGCCTCATTTCTTGAAGAACGGCTTGAGTGTTTCAGAACTTTGAAATATGATATTGAAGCTGAGCGTTTGACTAAATCAATACCGGGAACATCCAAGGTGTGTAATATGTTCATCATAAGAGGATCATTTTTTTGAGTTTGGTATTCTACTAATTGAACAAGTATTTTTTGTTATTTCAGATGCATAGTAGAACACGCCTTTTGAGTGGTGAAGAGCTATTGGAACAGCTTCCAGCATTACAGCAGCTTTTGTACCGCCTAATTGCTTGCCATGTAATGATTGATGCCAAGTTCCCAATAATTTTGCTACTCACGAAGCTGTTGTTAGTCTTTGTAAAAGTCTGGCTTGTAATGTTTATTTAAGTTAATCAGTCATGTTTCTGTCCTCAGATTATAATATCTAATATGCTTCATATTTTGCAGCCTGAAGGAGCAGCTCACCACAATTACCTTCTACAATATGCTTTGGCTCTGGTATGCACAATTTACTTAAACTTTTCTAAACAAAAGGAAAAAGTGCATTCTTCTTAGCATTTGTATGAGTTGAAGTTTTCTAGAACAATCTGTGAAGATATGTGAATTAGTACATCTATTGTCAGTAACATTTTAGTGAAATTACAGATTTTTCCTAATAATCCGAAGTCTGCAGTTAATTACGCACACAAGACTATTATTAAGTTTTCCTTTTTTAGAAAAGTATCATACAAGTGAAAGTTGGTCGATTAAGGAGATTCCATACGTAGTTTTGTTCTTTCTGATATTTTAGTTTCAAAGGCCTATTACTTCCTACTATGAATACGGAGCTTCATTAGAGTGTATTTTTTACCTTTTGTGTATGCTATATAGGCCCCTTTTTTTAAAAATAAAATAAAATAAATCAACTATGACTTTTACAAGGATCTCTTATTCTTTTCGACAGATTCTTGTACAAGATCGAAACTTTCTAAGGTTTAGAGTGATAATAATGTAGGTGCTGAAGGAGAGTTTCAAAATATATTGTGCCATCAATGACGGGATTATCAATCTTGTGGACATGGTATGAATGTACTTTGTCTCTTACCGGAACAACATTATATATCTAATTACATAGTGCTAAATTCTTCACCTCCGTGTAGTTCTTTGACATGTCCAAACATGACGCAGTTAAAGCACTCAATATTTACAAAAGAGCTGGTCAACAGGTTTACACCTATGCTTTTCTATTGAAAAAATAGTTGCTTCATGTGAATATGATTGGGTGGCACCCTATTTTATTTTTATTATTATTTTATAGATATGCTAGGTAATCCTTTATAACCTTTGCCTTCTGTTTTCTTGTTTATATAGGCTGAAAATCTTGCTGAGTTTTATGACTACAGCAAAGGTTTGCATCTTGCAAGAAACTTTCAGTTTCCAACATTGAGACAGGTTTTTTTTTCTTTTGTTGCTTCTCATAGTTTTAGAAACTAAAAGCTCTAGCCAACTTCAAAACAGTTTCTTATGCACGGTCTTTCTGAAATCAACAGCCACCTCCTTCATTTCTTGCAACAATGGAGGAATACATAAAAGAAGCTTCCCAGATGGGTTCCACTTCAGACAGGAGAATGGTGAGAACGTTCATTTAATTTCATTATAAAATTTCCCTCTAAACACGTGCAGAATTGTAATACTGTTATATGTACAACTTTGTCTTGTTACATTTTCACTTATCGAGATTCAAGTGTTTAATATTTCTGAGTTGTTGCATTTCAACTTCCAGATATTATTGTTAGTTTGCCAAAAAGCCTGAGTATCTTAGCAATGAATCCACTTGAATCTTCCACATTTTTAGTTTTCCTGTCTAAATTCTCGAACATTTAAGACATTCATATCATTCAATACTTGGTCCTCCAAGCCAAGCAGATAATCCCCCCAAATAAATATATATATATATATATCATTTTTGATCATTTTTTATCCATGAGAGATTTAAGAAAGATTACTCATCTTTCTCCTTAAAAAAGTCCTCCTTTTGTTTCTCTCTTTATAACATTTCTTTATGCTTTCCTTTTGATATTGTGGGTGGTGGGAAAAGGTCTGTAGTGAAGTGACTTGCTAATGTCAATATATTGAACCAGCCAAATTAATACAGCATTATACACACATTTATGTTGACAGTGTCTGGATTTTTAATAGACATGAGATACTTAAAAACATAAGAAAAAATGAGTTTCTTTTTTTTGGGGGATTCGAGTTTCTGGATTGGGGTATGAGACTTGGTCATCAAACAACTGATCCATCTTATTCTAGTTGGCATCTAGGTTGCCTCGGAGTTATAATGAGCATCATTTTGATTCTCTGCTCGTGTAGGAACTTGCATAGCTTATAATATTTCTATTTGCATTGTATCTGTTACTTTGACAATAGGAGTATCAGGACACAGTGCAAGAACCCCAAAAACCTGAAGAGCCTGATCCTGAAGAAAGTGAAAAGCAAGTTGAAGAAGTTGACGATGAACAAGAACTGGTAGAGACAGAAGAGGAACCTGAACCTAAGAAAGAGGATGAAGTGCCACCATTGATAGCGGCTGAAGAAACAGGAGACCTGCTGGTATTTTGAAGCTTTTATTATGTTTCTCATTTAGGCTGACTTAACAAATTATTAAGTATGTCATTCTTACTCATCTTCCTGTGCAGGGTTTGAATGAAGTAAATCTGAGAGCTGCAGAATTAGATGAAAGCAATGCATTGGCTCTTGCCATATTTCAACCTGGTAATGGCTAAAGAACTAATTTGGCACCTTTCATGTTTTGCTTTGTAACTTGACAATAAGATTACCCTTCAAATTGTTTTATTCATTTGAAATATATAGTTTAGGCATGTATGAGAGATTGGAGTTCTTTGAGAGTGATAATAGTATGGAGTTCTTTGAAAGAAAGTATCATTTACCAAGTAAAATTTGTTTGAAATTCATCACTACCCCTTTATGAAAATTGAAAACTATTAATACAAGGAGGGACAATGAGATAGTATGAAAGTAAATTTTATTCCTCGAAAAGTTGTAAACGACAAACTTTTTGGAACAATTTTTTTTCTTCTAAAACGACAATCTTTTAGGAACGGAGGGAGTAATATACTATCCTAAAAAAAATATGTACCATTTCTTTTGTGATTTACAAAGTAGATGGTAATATTTATTCAGGATGGTGGGAGTATGTCAAACTATGGGGAATTGCCTATGAATATGATTATTTAAGTAGGAAAACTTATGCCAAAGACCTTCTGGGCGGACATGAACATTATTACTTCTTGTACATGTAATGATTCTTATGCATATTAGACGTATTTTAAGATCAAATAAGAATTCTCTTTAAAATTGCAGTGCTCCTCCTTAAAATATCAAATTGAGTTGCACAAAATCACTCTGATACATAGATGTCATGCAGGTAATGATCCTCAATCAATGAACAATGGATTGAGTGAAATCGGAAAAACATCAGGTTGGGAGCTAGCACTAGTTACGACACCAAGCAACAGCATTAGCACCGCACTGCAAAACACTAATATGGTTTGTTTTTTTTCTCACTAAATGTTTCACTATGTTTTCTTGGATGATATATAGGCTTATACTTAGAAATGAGATGAGCTTCTCATTGACCAATCATTTTATAACTTCTTATGTTAGTTGGTTGTGATATTGGTCGATATCTGTGTTGATCATGTATTGGCCTTCAAGTTGGTCTTTGTCAATGTGAGAGCGTCTTTTATCAATCAGGACCGCTAATCAAACATAGTTTCTTCTAAATATTGTCTAGTGTTTGAGATGTTTTGTAATTGGCATTGTCTTTTATATTATTTGATTGCACCATTATATTATATATATATAGAGAGACTTTTTCTGATGTAGTTTGGTTTATCATGCAAGGCTGGTGGATTCGACAAGCTATTACTTGATAGCTTGTACGAGGATGATGCTTCCAGGAGACAAATACAGTTGCATCATGCAGGGTACAACACATACGGATATGGAATGCCCCAACAAAATCCGTTTGAGCAGGTGGATCCGTTTGCGATGTCAAAAAGTATAGCACCACCAACCAATGTGCAGATGGCTGTGATGCAACAACATCAAATGATGCTGCAGCAGCAGCAACAACAAAATATGATGATGATGATGGTATCTCATCAAAATTCACACCAATATCCTCCTCAACAACAAATGGCTTATATGGGATCTTCAAACCCTTTTGGAGATCCCTTCAGCTATCCACCACAAAGCCCAATGCCATCGCAGGGAAACCATACATTACTCTAGGGAATATTATGGGATGATCTTCTAAAACCCTTTTGGAGATCCCATTTGTTTACTTTTGTCTTTGTGACATAATGTCATCTTTTGTGGTTAATCGTAGTGTATTTTTTATTAATTCTTTGGAGTAGATTTTTTCCCTTCTCTTTTGTTAGTAATAAACAGATGCTGTTCATAAATGTGATGTAATTTTTTGATCATTTGCTGTGGATAAATGAGACCTATTTCTCTACACTTAATTTATTCAAAGGTTAGACTTTGTTTGGTTTTGACGAGAATTGAGCTCAGAGGCAGGCAGCTGCATTTTGCCCTCTTCAGACAAAGTTCTGGGTGTTGTTATTCTGAGAGGATGGTTGGAATTCAGGATGTTTGGTTGCAATAGGGCATTGTCTAGTGGATAATTTTTCAAGTATATAGGAAACTAAATTGATTCCGTTAGGTTTTGGCAGATAGTATTTGGTGTGCCATTTTCAAGCATTCCAAAATGGTTGGCGCTCATGAGTCAATATGATCAAGTGAGTCTAGGTCATGCCCTCCATGGTGGACCGGTCAGATGTACTTCTAGTGAGGTTCATAACTATATATAGTCGGTAAAATTATGAGATTATTATAAATGTTGATTATGAAATTTTATGTTTTGTTAAAAAATTAAAAACATTTCATGTTAATGTAGTAGTATCAATATAATTTTAATACAAATATAATAAAAATAATAATTTTATGTCAATAATTATACATCAACGGTTGTTCGCAAATATTAAATAGGACAGTATAATATAAAACAGGATAATTAAAAAATTAATTAATTTTATTAATATTTTAAATAACAGAAATCACGTAAGTATACTATTCTATTTTTCTATTTGTGTGCCGTATAATTACTCCAATTAAAATGCATAAATTCCGACGTGGCAGTTTGGGAGGAATCTATTTGACCCAATCACGCGAATGTCACGAAATGGTTCGTGGAAGATGCATTCGTGCACGTGTTAAGTTAGTTAGTTTCCATCCAACACATTTTACAAAATTACCACTCCCATATATTTTCTGATTTTTTAATATAGTCCGACCAATCGCAGGATCTTGTATCTCTCTCTCTCCCCCCACCACCACCACCAGAACCATAACCAGATATATTCATCCGCCACCAATCTCTTCAGATGGCATCAACGGGGATCCGTTGTGGAGTAAAAAACCCATCTGGTTTGGTTCTTGACCCTCCTCCTGTTCGATCAAATCAGATTTATCCAACAAATCGTTTTTTATCGATTCCCAATTCCGGAATCAGAATTCCATCATCTTCTCAACGAGTCTCTGCGTCCGTTTCTTTATCCCATTTTCCTTCGTATTCCCCTTTGTTTAAAGATTTAGAGTCTGGTAACGGACTACTTGGAAATGGAGAAAATTCTCAAGAAAAAGAGCCCATCTTTTCGGATAATCTTGATGGGTGGGTGAGAGATTCAGTAGTTGAGATCGTCAAGAACTTGAAAAAAGCGCCTCTATTGGTTCATGTTTACAGCCAGAATAGTGGCGGATTAATGGAGTTGAAAACAGAGGAGGGTGTTGCAGAGAATTGGCCTACTATGAAAAAAGAGTGGAGGGAAGGGGAGACAAAGTCCCCAGATGGGATCATACTCGTTGAAGAACTTGAGGATAATAAAGATTTGGATTTGGAAATTGAAGAAGAAGAAAGAGAGACCAAGGCTTGGGGAGTATTGATTCAGGGGAAAGGAGGGGTGGAGAGAGAATGTAGGCCCTCTTGTTATTTATTGAAGACCTGTAGGGTGAATTCTGGGTTGGGGTTTTTCGGAACTCATTTTTGCTTGGTCAAGGTTAATAGTTTTAGAGAATCAACTTTTTCTCAGATCAAAAATAGTTGGTTGTTGCAGTGAATTTAATTGATTTGGCTGCCATAGTAACCAATGTTGTTGTTTTAATATGATCAATTAGATTTATCTCTCTGTAAAAACTTGACCCTCAAATCATATACTCCGAAACTTGTCAATTTATTCTTATTTCTTGCTTGATTTTTGAGTTGTTTCCTTATATTTTATTACTTCAGTTGATCATATTTAATTTTTCAGTAGAATGGTAGCTATTCAATGTTAAGTACTAATTCTTTTTACATATATATTTAAGGTCTGAAAAGTTATAGATTGGTTTGTTTAAATGTTCCTTTGTGACAGCAAATGTTTCAAATTTGATATCTTGGATATATATATATAGAGAGAGAATAGATCATGACATGCTTAAATTACGGACCACAAATATATTTTTTTTTTTTGAAAATAACTAAAAAATAAAATAAAATTATGGAACTTAAATTTTACATAATACAGTGTTTTGGGTGTGATTTGGATACATATAACAAATCACACCCAAAACACTGTATTATATAAAATTCAAGTTCCATAATTTTATTTTATTTTTTTAGTTGTTTTAAAAAAAAAGCAAAAAAAAAAGGTCCGAATTTTATCAGGTACAGGAGTCCTGACCTGATCCGGCCTATATATATATATATATATATGAAAAAATATATATTAGTATACAGTTGCCTATTGGTTTATGACGACGGGTGAACCGTCGTTAGTACTGTATATTACACAATTATATATATATATGAGAGTGGTTAGCATGAAGTGAACTTCATGCTAGTTTACTTAATGTCCAATATAGTGCTGATACGTAGACGGAGAGATCACCCTTCTGTCTGTATTATTGGGTATAAAGTGAATTTACCATGAAATTCATTTAATACTAACCGAATCCACACACACACATATATATATATATATATATATATATATATATATATATATATATATATATATATATATATATATATCATGTTGTGTATGGTAGCATAAGTAATAAATGTACCTAGGAATTGCGGAAAATAGCTTCAATTTATATATTCACAATTGATTACAAAGGTGCAAAAGTCCCATTGTAAGTTTTTTCTTTTCATAAACCCAGAAATTTCATAACAACAATTACATGATATATACAAACATAATTAACGAATCAACATTCACTACTAAACGAAACACAATCAGACGACTAAAACAACCAAACTAAATTAGTTATCCAAACCACAAAATCACTAGACCCAAAAACATAAAGAAATCTCAGGGTGGGTTTCACTTTCACGCGAACCATTGTTGTGATACCGAAATCCGAGCTTTAGCAGCTCAAGTAGCAAGATTTAGCATACACAGAGACTATAGTGAAAGGTGTGATGAGGAAAGAGGGATGAAATATGCACAGATTTCTTTTACAACCCACCAGCAGACATCGGAGATGTGGCCTTGTATATTTGCATTAAAGGTCCAGACCCAATTTCAAAAAAAATTTAAATTTAAAGGATACAATTGAAAAACTTGATACTTTAAGACTAAAACTAAAATTTTGTGAAACTATGAGGAGCTTTTGCGGTTAACCCAAAGTCAAAAGAATCACACCTTGTTTCTAAATAACGTAATTTAAAATTATATTTATTTTTTGTGTTTTTTCATATTCCCATGTGATTTAGGCACAGTTTGTTTTCACGGAAAACCTTTGTCAAAAAATGATTTTTTTTGTCAAATATTTATCGAAAAATACTTTCTTATGAAATTGTTTTTTTTAATGAAAATGGGTTGTTTTCTAAATATTTTTTTTGTAGTGTACTTTGTCTTCTTCTTTTTTTTTCTTTCATGTACGGTGTATTTTAATAAATAAATATCACCATATTTATAATTTATTCTAAAGAGAACAAAAATAAAACGAGGAGATAAATTTTATCAAATTTGAGAGCATAAAGATGAATAAGAGATATATATTAAAAAAATAATTGAAAGAAATATGAATAAATTTATTAAAGAGCGATGAAAAAATAAAAAAAATAAAAGTAAAATATATAATAAGTTATTTTTCTAAAATAAATGAAGAATTAATTTTTTTATTAACCGAAAATTGATTTACGCTTGATCATGTTTTCTTGACACATCAAATATTAAAAAATTAATAAAATATTTTAAAAAAATATAATTTATTTGAAACAAACAGGAAAGTATGGTGGATTACACCGTATTTACTAATCAATAAAATTAATTGTCCAAATGTTAATTTATTTAAAATTTAAATAAATTATTAATTTTTGAATATATCATAATATTAAAGAAAAATGACTAATATGGAAATCGCAGTCATGTCCCGTATAATAATTACTATAATAATAACAGTTATTATTAATAATAATGAAAAAACACGTCTGCATGTGCTGCTGCCAAAATTACCAGAAAAAAGCTTGTCAGCGCGCTCTTCTTTCATTTCAAATCAAAAATCGCCAAAACTCAAAATTTATGCGTATCTATGGATACCACATCCGCTTTCTTTTAAAAAGACCAAAACCCTAATCTATCATACATACAGTGGTTAATCGATTGTCAATCTTCTATCTCTACTTTTCTCAATCCTTTCTCTTTCTCCGAGTTTGAGTATTCCGTCTTGAATCTATACTTCGAGTTTAGTCAAAAAGGGGCAGGGCAGAAAAAGATCTAACTTTCTTGAATTTTCACATCTGGGTAAAAATGGGAGATAACTGTGGTCCACGAAGAATTCCAGACAATTCATTTGTTATACCCAGATCTGAATCGAAGGTTCGGCTTTAGAATTTTCATGTATCGTGTGAGATTGAGCATATTTTATTCCTTTTTTCATATAATTTAATGCTTTCTTGGATTGATTTGCTAGTCCATGGAGGGACAGAAGAGAGGTAGTGTGGAGGTTGGAGAAAGATCGGAACTTGGGCATAAAAGAGTAAAAATTAGGGATCTTGAAACTGTGTTTTGCTCCGAAGGTATTCTCTAGTTCTTTGTTTCATTTTGGCGCTAATTGTTCTGGCTATGACATATCTAATTCGGGTCGATACTGATTTTAAATAAATGAATTAATATTTTTTATGGATTCTTACTAAGTGACACTGAAGCTAATTTACTGATAATGTGATGTAATGAGGCATTCAATTGACATCCATCCATTTTGGGAAGAATTGAGACTGGCAAAAAAATAAAGAGTTTTGCGATGCATTGCAAAAGTTTTCTGCCGTCTTTACAATTGCGATGCATGGGATTGGGTAGGATCATAAGGTTGACCAACTATATCAAATATATAGTTGAAATATTACAAACTATAATTATCCACTTAACTCACAAACAAAAAGTCAATATATAAAATCACAAGTTATCATTTTCCAAACATAAAAGCTTCATGTTATAGGTTTATGTTTGTGATATACTCCCTCCTTCTGGAAAACTAGAGTAACATTTTTTTTGTAATTCACAATTAAAATTTATTAATTCTAAGCGAGGGAGTATTACATATGTACCTTTAGTTTTTCTGATGGTTTTATGTTGGAGCTTTGAACTCGATACCTTTTTTCTATTGAATTCATGAAACAGGGATTGACGCCCATTATCCAAAATTTTGGAAAAACAATCAAGATATGTCTCAGGTTACCAAGGAAACTGTAACCATGAATTCAGATGCTTCTCAATCAGAAAAAATGAGAAAGGACGCATCACATGTAGTTGTTGACCCTTCCTTAATAGAACTTGATCTCAATGCAAAAGTTGACATGGCCAGCAATTTGGCCAGTTATAATACTGTAGCATGTGTTGAGGACACCAACAATCTTGCCTCATATTCTGAAGGTAATATTGAAAAGTCAAGAGGGTTTGGCTTGGATCTTAATGCAGAAGAGGTTTCAAGTTCTATCAACCATGATCCATTTTATCCTAGAAAAAATTATGAGCAATTGAAACTGAGAGATACTTCAGAGTGTGGGAGTACTTGTGGCCCATTGGAGGAGAAAGATGCAATGAAAGTTTGGAAAGAGATGAAGCAAAATGGTTTCATGTCTAATTCTCGGGAGGTGTACCAATACCAAAGCCACGTGGGAGGAAAAGTAAGGCTGATGGGCTCAAGAAAAAGATGGAGATTGCTAGGAGAGAACAGATTGACAGGTTTGCAAAGATTGCTGCTCCTAGGGGACTGCTCAACGGATTGAACCCTGGGATCATAAATCATGTGAGAAATAGTAAGCAGGTTCATTCTATAATAGAGGCCCTAGTGAGGTCTGAAAGACGTGAAAGTCGCCATGCTGAAACCAAACATGAGGAAATAGAAATGAAGAATGAAAGAATAGAATCAAGTGACGTGAAGGTCCAGGAAAACTTGAACTGGTCAGGATTGAATAGATACAATCTTTGCCATGAAGATGGTTTGCTAAATACTTTATCAAGAAGCAGACAGACAAGTAACTGTCCCATGAGTTCAGGGCATATAGACAGAGAGAATGACTCAAGCATGGTCGAGAAAAGATTTTTAGATAAAACTAACCTTCTCTTCTACTCCAATCTACAGAATAATGAGGAGAGTATACTTGCTCTAAAACTTTCATCGTCAGCAACTATGGCATCAGAGAATTTGAGCTATTTGTGTAATGAGGAATCAGCAAACCTAACCAGTGTTTTTTTCTTTTCTGTTAAAGGTCTGTTTTCTAACTTTTATATAACCCCCCCCAACCCCACACCCCATAAGAGAGTATGATGATTAGTGGCTAAGGTCTAAAACCCTTTGTAGATTTTTTATTACTTGCCGTGTCATTTGAATGAATTTGAACGCAGTTAAAAGGTATGTAGACAAGCTTTTTGCAATTTAAAGATCTAGCTAAATAAAAAATTTGATTTGGTAGATGGAGTATTAAGGTAACCCGACATAGTCTCACATTGGTGTTTGAGTATGAACTTGAAGGTTTAATATACGAGATTGAGCCTTACTGGTCAAGTTGGGTTCAACAGGTGTATTAGGGCCCTTTTTATGCAGTCCCGATTCCCAAACATGGAGGATAGTCTTTGCAACAATGGCTAGGATACCATGTATTTACTAACAAATGATAGAGACATATACCTATTATAATAGTTGAAGATGAATCTTTTTGCCATTTCATGAAGCAAGATTATGTCATAAGCTGATTAAAATTACCCTTGCATTTACAGCTGCTACTGTAGCTTCCCAATGGTTGGAACTTCTTCATCTAGACATCAAGGGACGCCTTGCAGGTATGCTCCATTTGTAAACATTATTGCAGATTGTTAAGGGTAGAAGCCTCATGTCAGCCTGGTAAGACAGCTGTTTTGTTCTTGCAGCACTACGACGTAGTAAGAAAAGAGTCCGAGCAGTAATTCAAACAGAGTTGCCTTTCTTAATGTGTAGAGAATTCTCTTATAATCAGGAGAATAATCCTTATGCTAATAAAGTTTCTGCAACTGGTTCTTCGGGTAATGCAACAGCAGACATACACAAAGCCAGATGGAGTGCATTGTTTAATCAGATGGAAAAAGCACTTTCTGAAGAAGAGAAACAACTGGTGAGTCATTTAGAAGAATTTTCAGTCTCCTTGTGCAAATTTTAAGAAAAATGTTCAGTTATGTTTTGATAAATTAAAAAGTCCATCTTACATCGACACCGGGTTCACAAGCAGTGTCTTGAGACCTAGACACCTAAAACCTGTAATTTGGGTGTTCCATATTGAAAATTTTTAGATCCATATTATGACCAGTGCAACTAAGCCAACACAATCATTTGCTTTTATTTGTTAGTGTCCAGAAGCATACAGACCAGTTAATTCAAGCAATATTGCGTAGACTTTTGGTATGATATGGTTGTCATTTAAATATGATGATGCACTAGCCAGGATTGTAAATCTAAATGAAAAGACATGTTGAGTGAAATATTATTTTTTGGGACACTAGTTTTCTGTACTTGATTGCGGTTCTCTGCTGATTTAAGTCTACTTGATGCACTATTTTTAATCTCATTTGCTGTGTAACTCTTTCTTCTGCTCTTGCGCTTAGCTCTCACATAGAAATAAAGAAGGTGGTTTTATTTGATTTGTTTTCCCCTGTAATAACTAAAATCCTTTCCTTGAATATACATCACAAGGACGTACATATTCATTTTGTTGCCAGTTACTAGACATGGTTTTCCTCCCTTATTCTTCATTAGACGTTCCCCCATGCTACGGTTCCTTGCAGTCCAAATCGTTTTGAAAAAAAAAAGATTTTTCCAGTTGAGTTCTTTTTTTTTATCCTTTTCATGTAATTTCTTTTTTGTCTTATGTTCACTTATAATTGGCTTCTTATAAGGAAGGGTACCTAAACTGTTCTTCTGTTTGGATTATAATTTTTAGGAAACTTGGTTAAACCAAGTAGAGGAGATGCAGTTGCACTGTGACCGTGGTCTTTTCCAATGTACTGGAGCACCTGGTATGCAGCAACTGGGTACATCAGAAAATGACTGCAGGTACATTTTAATATTCTTCCAAAGAACATATTATTGTTTTACAGCCTTTAATAGCTCCAAGGAAAATGTGAAAAGTAACATTGCCCTAATCTTTGTAAACAATTATTAATCTAATAAGTTCAGTGTAGTAGGTTTTGTTTTACAGAGTCTATACATTGATTAGCTCAAATGAATTGTTTTTATTGTTGTGTACCAAAAAAATAAAAAATAAAAATTGAAGTATTCATAATGCATGCAACCAGCCTTTTCTGTCTCAATGATATGTCTTAACTATTTTCTGAACTCCTATTGAAGACTCAAGAGCATTTCACAAAATGTATCATTCTAGAATCTATTTATGTATTTCAGAGATTTTGAGTAATCTCTATTCATCAAGCATATATCCAAAAAGGAGCAAGTCAGGGCTAGGTAATTTCTGAATTCTGATATGCTTTCAATGAACTCGAACATCAGTATGAATTACAGTCAAAAGTAGAAAACCAAATCAGTGGTGCATACCCTTGTTCAGTCTGTCACACGGAGTACTCCAGTAATACTGACATGAAAAACTTTTTGAACTTTGGGAAGAAGTTGTTCAGTTGCATGCCATGCCCGTTTTTTGTTTATGTGATTTATACTTCACTTCCCCCGTTACATCCAGCATTTTTCATGATAGTCGCCATGTTGGTCTGACTATTTAATCGTATTACTGCAGACTAGAGAAGAAAGGGAATGACTCCGAAAGGGATCTAGCTGTAAGGGCTGCTGCGGCTGCCTTTTATTCAACATGCAACTTTCTACAGACAATGGAAAACTTGCCCTGTTTTTGATAATTCACAACCTTGTATCCATCTATTCTAATTATACAGAATTTAGATCATTATTTGCGTGTTGTTAATCTGCATGTGCATCAGGCATGTTAGTGAATTTAGTTTAGTTTTGCTAGAGAAATCATTGTGGAGTTGCTTTTGTTTTTTATTTAACATTAGAAGTTGAGATATTTTCTTCTTTTCCTTACCCCTTGCTGAGTTTTACTTTTTTCAGCAGTTCTTGGGTTAAGAGCAGAAATTAACTACTGTAATTGTTCCACTCAAAACCGATGAGAATTCTCAATAAATGTTGTTTTTCTTTTTCCCTTTTTGTTACAGTTTGGCTTTTTCCAAATTCAAAAAACTAAGTGCGAAATTTGGATTGATTTAACCCTAAACTATTCACACCATCCATTGGACATTGCTAGAATAGGCCATTATTTCAAGCCACTATAACACAATATAACAACATAACTTCCATATTTCTTCATAAGCATCAGTTAAATACAGAGGCTGCTGATTAGATAGTAGATGCTATTGAGTTTTGAATGGGTAGAAACAAAAACCTTCCCAAAGATACTACTTCTCCCCGCCCCATTACATCCTCCAATTGGAATGATTCCGAAAGGGGATCTAGGTACTTAGGTACTGATTTGGGTGTTGTTAATCTCCATGTGCATCCATCAGCCATGTTACTGAATTTACTCCGACAAATCTTTATGGGGTGGGGCCGTGGGGGGTTGCTTTCGTTTTCAAGTAACATTCATTGGAAGTTTGAGATTCCCTTTTCTGAGTTTTACTTCTCAGTAGTTTACTTCTTGGGTTAAGAGCAGAAATTTAACTACTCTAATTTTTTCCATTCCAAATTGATTAGAATTCTCAATAAATGGATATTTTCTTTTTCCTTTATTATAAAGTTCAGCCTTTTCCAAATTCAAAAAACAAAGAATTTTAGGAGTGATTTTAAGTACTACCAATCAGGTGCTAAATTCGAAATCATTTAGCTTTTAACTATTCACATCATCTGCAAGAATAGACAAGAGAGAGGGAGAGATATGTTATAGGCCCTTAGGATTTGACCCCATATTTCTTCATAAGCATCTATTAAATACAAAGCCTGCTACCATTGGCAAAGGAAAATGCTTGTAAACCCAACTTGTAAAGCTGAAACTGTTAACCAACTAGACATGTACATAAATAGGCATGTAAAGCAATGCTCATAGGCAAATATGATTACAGTTTTACAAAAGACTCCTGACCATCTCTCAAATCTCAATCTACTAATTTATGGTTTCCCTATTACATAACAGAAGTTCTACAATTTACAGTGCTATTCTATTTGACATTCCAGTGTAAGGAATACAACAATAGTAGTACAACTACAGACCTCATTATATTTAAGTTAGGTTAAGTGCTCACAACCGTGGCATATTTCCAATATATAATAATTGCCCCAATGGGGCAATACATTTCCTGCAACTCTAGAGCCAGTTTGGTGTCATTTTACTTGATACAGGCTTTGTGATTGGATTTACATTATCTGGAACCTTGGCAAGTGAGCGATACTGCAACTTCACACTCTCTGCATTGTCCAATGTCTTAACCACATACCTGTTATTGAGTTTTGAATTAGTAGAAACAAATTAATAAAACAAAAACGTTCCTGAAGATACTGGCCATGCAGAAGTTGAAAAGCCACCAAAGATATCAAACAAGCTAAGATCAATGTTTCTTTCTGCAACTATCATGTTTCTTTCTAATGTAATACAACTAAAAGAGTTAGTAGGTAATTCAATCTAAATCAGAGACATTTCTCCTTGGCATAGAAGTCTAAACATCCTCAGGAGGATATCCAAAACCCATTTTTAAAGTAGTTTACACGTGCAGTGTGAAGAACATGAAGTCACAGCTCAATAACACTAGTATCTTTGTGCAAAAATAAACCAATGCAAACAATACTGGCATTCCAAAGGGAACAGCTTTGGAATATTATAATTGCATCAAGATAGAAAAGAGATCGAATCACAGTATTAATATGCTAACCATCCATTCAAGCACTGAGTCATTACAACAGCCTCACGTCCAACAAAGCGCTGTGGCGTCCTCTTATTACCCTGATTTTCCACAGTCCAAATTAGTATTTCCATCAAATGGTAATAAAGCGTTGTAAATATAGCTAGAGATTTGCAAGAAAACCTTTATGATAACCCTATCAGTCACTGCAAATGGAAACTGAACACCTTTGCCCCTTGGATGATCCATGAGTGCTAAATCACCATAACCACTTTTATCCTACACAAGCAGAAATAAAATATTGTCAGGGGAGACCCAAATATAGCTGGACAGACTCACATTACAAAGTTGGAAGCTGGAATAATTTGAAACATAGAAAAAGGAGATGCTTAGTATGATGTTGATGCAACAAAAGAACATTGAAATGGCAGTCACCAGGTGACAAGGTTGTCAGATATGGATCTTCCGCCCAACAAATATATGAATAAAGTAAACAGGGGAAGCTGCTAAATGGTTTCCCCCCGTTCTTTTCTTTATCAAACCCAAAAAAAAAACACTGAGAGAGCTCCACTCCATTGTGATGAGCTGGAATCAATTTTTCTCAAAACTCATTTGCATTAAATTATGATTCTACAAAACGTGGAGATGGTGCAGAGTTCGGGACATACAGATAAAGTAACAAACCTGTTCGAATTTCTCTCTTCTCCTTTTGGAAGCACGATAGATCTGCAACTCTTCTTCCCGACGGAATGCCTGGACAGCAGCTCTGAGAGCTGCACAAGTAAAAGCAAATAAAAAGGAAGCATTAAAAAAGAAACAAATATTTTATCAAAAAAATAAACGAACAAATAATAATAAAAAAAATTTAAACTTTAGAAGAGGTAAAACATTTGGCGTCACTAACATTGCTTATTAGAATAAAATCTGTTTTTCAGATGTAACTAAAATCTGTCTAGTTTTATTGTTAGAACTTGCAGTAATCATTACGACATATTACAGAATGGAGCTCATCCAGAGTTTTGAATCAACTAAACAGCTGACATATTTTCCCTATGAGTGTCAATGTCTTAAGAAACAAAAATGAAGAGGTAATGGCGACTGAAACAACGTCATCATAAATTAAGTGGTATGGTACCAGTGAAAAAAGGAGTCCAAAAAAGACAAGAAAAAAGAAAAAGAAAAGAAATAGAGGGAGGGAGCTTCCTGAGTGCAATTGACTAATATTGACTCAATGACATGAACATTTTCAACAGGATTGTAAGCACATTGTTCAAATATAGCTACTGCAGAAATGGTTAACTATTTCTACTCACAAAGATTTGTAGCCACGGAGTTTTCTGAAACAGGTTGTGAGCAAGTATAACAAGCTTTCTGAAAATACATTGTATAACAGCAGCATTAACATCATTCGGAAAATTTTAATTAAGATCAAATGACAGAAACTATAACCATTTAATAGAAAAAACCTCAAACTGAAAAGCTAGGCATCAAAAGTTCCTTCAAGGAAATAAACAATAATTTACATAAATAAATAAATAATATGCCTATGATTATTATGAGCGTCTGAAAGCATGTAAGAAAATTAGTGTTATTTAAAATTTAGTTTAAAGAATCTCAAATCGTTTGTATCAAACTCCAGTTGTCTGTTCTCAAATATGCGTGTTGAGCTAAAAAAATGCTTCCTAAATATGACCCCAAGGACTCCATAACAGAACCATATGTGGTATTCCAAAGGCAATGTAAATTGTACAGCTCTCTGCAAATGTATCGCAAACTAGCCTTCACATGATCCAACATACATAAAATTAACCATTTTTACTTGCTAGTACTAAACAACAAATATAATAATGAACCCAAATTACATGGTACAACAATTATTTATGTCAGAGGACTGATCAAGGAACTTCTCAAGCACGGTGCTTGATTATGATGGGCCAATCTCATCAAACAAAGAAGAAACATAACTAACTCAAGTTGACCTACCAATCTGCCGAGAATTGCCAATCATCTCTATATAACCATTAGATATTATACATAATTAACAGACGCAACACATGATTCTCTTTTCAGGGACAGATAATTGCACAAATCAAAATTAGAAAATTGTTTCCTCAAGGCTCACCATTCTAATAACATGTTGCATCCCACCACCACCAAATGAATGCCCACAAGGCAATATCATCGCATCATCCATAAGTGATCCTCTGCATAACCGAGAGAAATAACATAAATGCATAATGGAAGTACCAAACAGCAGTACCAGGAGTATCAAACCACCAATCAAGCTGCGTAAGGAACTTCTAGTCCATCATAAAGAACAAGCAAAGTTGTGGTGTACTTAATAGAAAAAAAGTATTAAAGGGCTATACCTTATCAAAGTGGCAAAGCTAAAAACTTCATTATAGAGTATACAAATAGAGGATAATTGCTAAATCTTTTTTCATTAGGTTGCACTACTAAAACCTTTATGCTAGAGAATGGAAATAGTCATATCAGTGATACAAATAATAGCAAAGAATTATGTAACTAAATAGCTCAAGTGGTTCCACGTAGATCTTGGGTTTGTAAGATATCTTTTTATTAGGTCAGATTATAGTAATCATATGATTTAGATAACAATCCTTATTTTCAATACCTTAATATGGTATCTTCCTGACTAAGAGAACAATTGTTCTCTTTTCAGACTCCAGACTCTCAAATTATCAAAGTGCCAAAGCCAAAAACTTCATTATAGATTACACAAAAAATGTGTAATCCACAAACCTTAATGTAAGTTGTAAGACTAAGTATAGCCATATTATGTATTGGATAGAGATTCTTGCATTCACTTCAATATGCAAGCTTCATAATGTATGTGACAAATTGGATGAAAACATTAGTAATTTTCTTTGTGGACACTTTTGTGAGAGTAATTGCCATTCATATGCATCAATATGGGCAATTACAATTACACATAATTTGATATAATGTGGTGCCAAATAGATAAGTAGTAAAAACTAAATCGTTCCAATTTTAGTCACAACGTCCATTTCCGTGTGCTCACCATCTAGATCATCACCCCCCAACAAAAAAACACGCAGACACACCAGAAAAACACAGGCCAAATTCAAATTAGACACGATCCATTATCAAGAAAGCTGATATTTATCACTCTGCATAAGATGTATCTGTTAAGTTCTTATTAAAGATTCAGCAGGTGCATTTAAAAGAGGAAATTATTCAAACTTACGTAAGAGGATCTGAAAGAATCCCTCTCAAAGACTCCCCGGATTCACTGGTGTACAAAACATCCTTCTTTCCACTAAAACCACAACCATTTTCAACCAGGGAAACATCTTTATGTACCAAAGCATTTGACCCCTCAGGTCCCTGCACATACTGATGTGAATAATATAAATCCCCATCAGGATCAGCAATTGTAACAGCAGCATTCTGAAACTGACTAGCTCGATTTTCACACGAACTTGCTCTAACATTATTATTGTTACTATTATTATTATTCCTATCATCATCCCTGGAGCCACAACATTACCCTCCTTCAATATTAATTCCCTGCTTGAACCTAATCATTAGCAGAATGATCACCAAATAAGCACCCAAAAATGTTACTCTAAAAAATTAATTCATTGAAATTCAGTTACTTACCGAAAGAAGACATGTGAATTGGTTTTCCATTATTGTCAATTTTATCACTACTGTTTCCACTAGTATTGCTACTGTTGTTATTAATGTTAAGTTCACCGTCTCCATCATCAATTTCCTCATCATCTTCATCATCGTCGTCGTCCTCATCTCCGTCAGATCCGTCACCACCGGTAGGACGGCCGTTGACGTTCCAAGGGTGAGTGTGGACGGAAGCGGCGTACAAGGGTCGGCGGAAATCGGGCGGTGGCTGTGGTTGAAAGAAGCGATTGTGATCGTCGATAAAGCCGGCGGTGAGCTCACGGGTCGTTTTAGGTCCGGGATCACCGGAGTGACGGTGGAGGGGTGGGAAGCGGTGTAGGGCGGTGGCGGAGTCGTCGTGATGGAAAAGGAGTTGATGAGGAGAAGGGTTGAGGGGCCCGCCGTTGTCATGGCGGTGTTGGGTATTTGTTGTAGTTGGTACCAAGCTCATTTCTTCAGTGCCCAGTCAAATTCTAGTCTTCAGACTTCTAGTATTAATATAATCATCAAGATCTCCATTTTTGGAGAGAGAAATTCGTATGAGGGGAGTATACCCAATTGGCTGGAGTAGTCACTCACTCCATTTTTGGAGACAGAAATGACGGAGGAAGGT
This sequence comes from Panax ginseng, assembly GCA_020205605.1. NCBI lineage: Eukaryota > Viridiplantae > Streptophyta > Magnoliopsida > Apiales > Araliaceae > Panax > Panax ginseng. Next base: position 130,300,156 of record CM035144.1, read on the forward strand.
TTCACATCGAAACTTTGGGTAGCTTACAATATAGACGGATGACTAAGATGAGTGGGGCGACGTCGTTGGAGTGGAATAGCGACAGTCGGAAGAAATGTTTGTCGTTTCTCCTGCTGGTGGCTGATGTCAGTCGTCATCATGTAGAAAAGGAGGGTAGGCTATTGTACGGTAAGCATCCATCCAGCCCTAGTTAACGAACCAATCCAAACTGCAGATAAGTAGGAAAGCTATTTAAGAGTTAATACTGCGTTGCAATTAAATTTTTCCTGTCTAACGATGTCAATTTAAATAAATCGATTCAATCGGCCGAATTGTTTATGCGATTTTGGTGTAAAAAAAATTATAACCGATGTAGTATAATTTTAAGTAAGCATGTAAATAAATAGGATCGAGTCTTGTTTAAATTTGGTTCACAAAATTGATTGAGTATATAATAAGGTTTAACTGATACTCATTTAACTATTAAGTCAAGCATGATCTCGAATCGAACTTGAATAATTTAAACTTTTTAAACGAATATGATTCGAGTATCAATAGAGTAATTTATCGAATTTTAAAATTTGATCATATTTGAATCGTTTATATTTTAAGTCGAATACGAATCGAACTTTTAGTCAAACGTAATGCAATCGAAATTTCGAATTGTTTCTTTCGTTTTATAACCTTAATTTTAAGTATTTGAATATCCTCTATTACACTTTTCTTCTAATTCTATTCAATACACCATATTTTTATAATTATAAATAATATAATTGAAATCGATCTGGAATCCAACTCATTTATTATATTAAATAGTATAATTGTTTTAAAAATAAAAATAATCTGACACATTTTCACAATTTGATGAACATGTGAATTTTTTATCAAAATTTTAATAGATGAATTTCTTTTAGACTTTTAACATTAAAATATTTTCTATAATTCTATTTTTTTTGTAACATTGATTTAATATCATCAATTATCTATTAACATAACATATTTTAACTATTACTAATAAAATTATTAAAATTAAATAATTGATGTATTTGATGGAATTAGGGAAAATGATTAATGAATGAGAGCCAAATCCCAATTTTAGTATTTACTTCTGAAGATACACCACACCACTTCTTAAATTGGTAGTACATCGGTATCTAAATAGTTTTATATATATTTGTTTAATTTAATTATATTTTTGTATTTCATAGTTTATGGTATTATTATTTTCTGATAATAATATATATAATTACAGAGTTAGGCGAACATATATTTTTTTATTTTTGTATATCAAATGGTTAATTTATTAATATTTTTATATATTAAATATTTATTAAAATTATAATAAGTGAAAAAAGAGATATGCGGTAAAGGGTAGTTAACTAATATACATTATAGGGTTAATATGTTTATTTTTAGGGTTTTTTAGATATCCAACCGTACGAATTTTAAAATATTGTTTTGTTCCAGTTTGATGAATTCTACCTCTTTCATGTGACGAATATTTTTAGGAAAGTACTTGTCGTTGAACAATTTTTGAAACTTCTCCCAAGGCATCTTGAGCGCGTCAGACTGGGTATGTTTTACAGATTCTCACCAATGATTTGTTTCTTCACGCAACATAAAGGTGGCGAATGGAACCTTTTGCTCATCTGAGCATTTCAAGACATCAAATATCTTGGTGATCTGCTTTATCCACGTCTCTGTCTTAAGTGGTTCTGCTTTCCCAAAACTCTAGTGGTCCCAAATTCTTGAGCTAACTTAGTAATGGCCAAGTAGTGGGTTGCCATTATTTCCACATATATTTTGGACGATGAATCTTCTTTGTGCGATGTTGCATGAATTGCGTAAAAGCTTCCGAACATTTCATCGTTCATCATTTGGTCGGTGTTGTTGTTTGTATAAGGATTGTCGCCTTCACGATGCACATTATCCTCGATTATTGATATCACGGAGACTCAACGGTCTCACATGTTCATTCTTTTATCTCAACATTTTCGGATGCCATTTTTAAATCATCACAAAAACAAGGGTTAATTATCATATAACATATTATTCCTATACTTTGATGAAACCAATTAATTACCAAATAAACTTAGGTAGGTCATATTAAGCGAAGGAATTTCCGTCTCTTCCTCTCTGAGTTCTTGTCTCGAATCTCGGTCATGGATCGTATCCCTAAGCTTTGATACCAAATCGTGGCGCCTCAAAATAGGTATACATCACCTATTCGAGTCGCCAAATACATGGTACGTAATACAAATATAATCTTAAATATCTGACATGAGCTATGAATTTTAATACAAATATTGTCTTACAGGCGGTATTGAACTCAAAATAAGTCCTTAATACATTTATTAACACACTATTTCATAGAATAGTGAGGACTACTTAATGTTATCATCTGACCCGGTCACTCCGCTTCCCATTAGTCCCTACTACGTTCTCATTTTACGAATAGAACAATGAAAGTAAAAGGATGAGCTTTCAACTAGCCCAAAGAAGAAATATTATGGTGAGATAATGCGAGAATAAATTATCGTTAGCCTTCAACAAAGTGTTAAACGATACAATATAACAAACATAAAGTTTAATCTGCGGAATGGAATAAGCAATCCATTAAAAAGTCAAGTAGAGAATAAAATCTATTATCTTCATGATTTAAAAGGTTTTTCATCACTTTTATTCTTTGAGACTCGACTTAATAAATAAACCACATCATCCTCACTACTACGCCAAGGATATTCATTAGTATCACAACCACAAATTATCCATGCATTACGGGCCAAAGATATTTGTGTATTCATCAATGGTCACGATTCATGCCAACAATTTGTCCATCAATGCACTACTGGACGATGAGGACTTTTACCACATCATTTATAACATTACGGTCATTATTATACCAATTAATCCCAATTCATAATCATACCAAGTCTATCTACATACCTTCTACAGCCCCAGAGATGACTTTCAACATAATATAAACATGAGAATGATGACAATGATATAAGAATTCAATAAAAACAAGTTCAAGAATTAATTTATCCAGGATCCAATAACGTCCAAATTGTCAACATGATACTGCTTTGTGAAGTAAAATTCAAGAATGTTCAGGAGAATATTTTCATGAAAAAATAATGGATGAAGCGCAAATATCAAAGATATTCCACTAATTTCATGGAGTATAAAAGCCAAAACTTTAACCAACTGAGTATAATAAAGAATGGAATAACAAAAGAAATCACCGGGCATGCGATAATCCATGCAGACGAGTTATTCCAACAGAATAATAAATAATGGAACCCGGTCGTGCGTAAGCGCGCCGCAGACGATATTCTAACAGAATAATAAATAATGGAACCAGGTCATGCGTAAACGCACAGACATGATGTTCCAACAGAATAATAAAGAATGGTGATATTCGGAACGAAGATCAATCTTTAAAAAGAATTTGGCTCAGAATGGCGGGTCAAACAGGTCATCAATACATGACAATGGGTACTATTTTTTATGGTGACATGATTCAACTCCAGATAATCAATACAAAATCGCATACTCCCGTCTTTCTTTTCACGAATAGAATAGGAGCACCGAAGGAGACTTACTTAGAGACGAATAAAACCGATGTCTAACAATTCCTGCGGTTGGTCTTTAACTCACGAAGTTGATATAGAGCCATTCGATATGGGGCTTTGGAAATAGGTTTTGTACGGGGTTCAAGGTCGATACAAAATTCAATTTCACGTTATGGGGTAGGCGAGGAAAGTTCTTCGAGAATACGTCGGAAATTTATTAACAATAGAGATATCATTCAAAATCGGCGTATTTTGTTTAAATCAAGTGACATGAGCTAAGAAAAGCTTGACATCCGCTTTTCGATAAACGAATAGCTTTTTGGCACGAGATGACATTGATTGATTTTAATGGTTTGGTTGCTTGAATTAGTATAATAGGTTGGTTAGGAATATGAAAGCTATGACCTTACAAAAATAATCAATTTTTACATGATGAGTAGTTAACCAATCAATCCACAGAATTACGTCGAATCAAGTATTTTCAATGAAATAAGATCGACGGTAATGTGAGGGTGCCGATTTGAACCAAACAAGATTTATTAATAGTGGATGTAATTAAGTTCTCCCAATGGAGTTTCAACAGCGTAAGTCAAAGTCTAATTTCTCCAGTCAAATTTAAGCGTTGGTATGATAGGAGAAATAAAAGAATGGGTGAAACCGTGTATCAAATAAGGTATATACTTATTTAGAGTTTATGATAAAACTTTACCCGTGATGACCTCGTTAGGGTTTCTTTGCTTTCTGGGAGGTCACGACAAACGCTTCTTCCTTGAACTACCGATTTTGTCTTATCTGATGACCTTTGATGCCTCCATCCCAATTTGGACTTGTCTTGATTGCCAAGACAAAATTAGGCGGGTGACCTTCTCTTTCATAATTGTAACATGCTTTGGATGGCATCGCGCAGTTTGGACTGATGTGTCCCTCTCCTCCACATTTGAAGCATATGATAGGTGGTCGTTCTCATTCCTTGACGACAGGTCTTTGATCTTGACGTCTTTCCATCATTGTTGAATCTCCTCTTCTTGAAATGTCCATTCTTATTATTTTGGCCATGATTACCACCAAAGTGGTTACCATTTCTGGCATGTTGATTTCCTCTACGCTTAATGTCACCGCTTGATGACAATTATCCTTTGGTATTATCATTTTTAAATTTGCTTCTTTTTGGTTGGGTTGACTCGTTATCGCTCTCCAATAATCGAGCCCTATTAACAACATCCTGAATACAAACACACGGTTTATGAGAGATAAAATATTGGCGTATCTCGGGTTTGAACCTCTTAGAAATATTCGCGTCATTCTCTCCTCATTATCAACCAAATGAGACGTAAACTGGGACAACTCGGCAAACTTAGCTTCGTACTGTGACACGGTCATGTTGTTTTGCTCCAGCTTGATGAACTCTACCTCTTTCATGTGACGAATACTTTAGGAAAAGTACTTGTCGTTGAACAGTTCTTGGAACTTCTCCCAAGACATCTTCAGTGCGGCAGGTTGAGTACGTTTTACAGATTTCCACTAGTAATCTGTCTCTACACGCAATATGAAGGTGGCAAAAGGAACCTTTTGCTCCTCGGAGCATCCTAAGACATCAAATGTTTGTAGATCTGTTTTATCCACGTCTCCGCCTTAAGTGATTTTGGCTCTCCAAAAAACTCTGGTAGTCCCAGTTCCTTGAACTGCTTAGCGGTGACCGTCCGAGAATTGCCAGTGTTTCCACATTGTTTTTTATGCATGAGGCCATTCTTTCGATGTTGCATGAATTGCATAAAAGCCTCGAATATTGCATCATTCATCATCCAGTCGATGTTGTTGTTTGGCTGAGGAATGTCGCCTTCCTGATGTACATTATATTGATTATTGATCTGTGGAGACTCAACGGTCTCCTGTGCTCCATTGATGTTCTCAACATTCTCGGATGTCATTTTCAAATACTACCACAAAACAAGGGTTAATTAACATATCACATATTATCCCTATACTACGGTGACCAATTAAATACCAAATAAACTTAGGTAGGTCATACTAGCAAAAGAATTCCCGTCTCTCCCTCCCAGTTCTTATCTCACATCTCGACCGGAGATCATATCCTTAAGCTTTGATACCAACTATGGCGCCCCCCAAATAGGTATCATCACTGATTCCGAGTCGCCAAATATATATGAGAATCTACAAATACAATCTTAAATATCTGACATGATGAGTGTGAGTTTTAATACAAATATTGTCTTACAGGCGATATTAAAACTCAAAATAAGTCCTCGATACATTTATTAACACACTATTTTATAGAATAGTGAGGACTACTAATGTTATTATGCGATAGATCACTCCGTTCTCATTAGTCCTCAAGTACTTCGTTTTCATTTCTGAAGAGAACAATGAAAGTAAAAGGTGAGCTCAACTAGCCCGATAAGAAATATTATGACTAAGATAATGCGAGAATAAATTATCATTAGCCTTCAACAATGTTAAAGCGATAAAATATAATAGACATCAAGTTTAAGCTGAGCGAAACAAACGAATCCATTAAAAAAAGTCAAGTAGAGAATAAAATCTACTATCTTTTATGATTTAAAAGGTTTTTCATCATTTTTATCGTTTGAGACTCGACAATAAATAATCCACATCATCCACCTTTATGTCCAAGGATATTCATTAGTATCACAACCACAAATTGTCCATGCACTACGGGCCAAGGATATTCGTGTATTCATCAATAATTAATGATCATGCCAACAAGCGTCCATCGATGCACTACTGGCAAAATGAGGACTTTTACCACATCATTTGTAACATTACGGTCATGATTATACCTGAATAATCCTGATCATAATCATACCAAGTCCATCTACATACACTACGGGCCACGAGATGACTTTCAACATAATATAAACATGAGGATGATGACAATGATATACTGAATTCAATAAAATAAGTTCAAGAATTAATTTATCCGGAACCAATAACGTCCAAATTATCAACACGATCTTTTGCTTTGTGGGGTAAAAACTCAAGAATGCTCGGAAGAATATTTCCATAAAAGATCTTTGGATGAAACGCAAATATCGAGGATATTCCACTAATTTCATAAAGTATAAAAGCCAAAACTTTAACCAACTGAAGTATAATAAAGAATGGAATAACAAAAGAAATCACCGAACGCGTGCGATAGGCCAAAAACAAACGGGTTATTCAAATGTAATAATAAATAATGGAACGGGACGTGCGTAAGCATACGCGGCGGGATATTCAGCGAGAATAATAAATAATGGAACCAAGTCAATGCGTAAGCGCTTGCATGTGGGATATTCAACGAAATAATAAACAACGGAATCGAAGTCATGCGTAAACGCACGCAGCGAGGATGTTCCAGCGGAATAATAAATAATGGAACAAGGTCATGCGTAGCATGCTTGATATGATGTTCCAACAAAATAATAAAGAATGGAATAACGTAAGAATTTTACCATGTATGCGATTGCTTGATGTATAAAGTTATTCCAACATAATAATAAAGAATGGAATAATGAAGAATTTCACCAAGTATGCGATGCTTGGCATATGGCGAGTTATTCCAATATAATAACAAAAAATGGAATAACGAAGTTCTCTTCGTGAAAGACGAAAAAGAAATAATACCCTTTTACCGTAAAGAAAAGAGTATTCCAACCCAGTAGGCGAGAGATATTCTTGAAGAAAACATACGACTTCTGTTTCAAAGCTTCTTAAAACTTTAAAGAAATACTGCTTCAGTGATTATGAAGAATTCTTCGAACTATGTTGCCTTTATGCGATAAAATATAATATATTCTATTTATAATCAAATAAAATAAAACTTTATAAAAAATATTACATTTTATATAAAAAAAATTTACTATCTGAAAATCTTATGCGAGCCTTTATCAAATACTATGCATAATAAAATATAATATATTCTAATTATTGTCTAATAAAACAAATAACTTTATAAAAGTATTCTATTTTATATAAAAGATTTTCTTATGCAAAATACTATGCATAATAGAATATAATATTTTCTAATTATTGTACAATAAAATAAATAACTTTATAAAAGTATTACATTTTATATAAAAAAAGCTTTTACATTTTATTACATTAATAATACTAATAAAACATAATTTATATATATATATATAAACTTCCGTGACTTCATAAAAAGACACCTCAATATATCTAACAACATTTATCATCATTATTATAATTCACAATATTAATCGACGAGGTCGTTCCCGGAAAGAGGGGCTTTCGATAAGGATTTCTCCCGATTGACGCGTAATAAGGTGACGAAACCTCTCCTCAAGCGAAAATTCTAGACATCGTTAATATTGCAAATAATAATATTAATAACTCGTCATCTCAATTATTGATTTAATAATATATAAAATATCGACAATAATTGAATCAAATAATGTGAGATCTTATCGCAACAATTCTTTCAAGCAATAATTGAACAAAACCGGTGAACTTCACGCGTAAGCATCGATAATCAATCTGGTGTACTTCTTATGCTACCCCAGCATCATTCTTTACTTTACTACTAAGTAGTTCAACAGCTTTTAAGCGTAAAACTTCCGTCGTTATTTTCATAAAAATATTTTTGTCGTTTTCTCGATCCGAATAATAATTTCATTAATGGGGTCCACTAATGATTGTGTCATCGTCTAATATTTCTGTTAAAAGCGAATATTCCCCAGACCAATCGAATATTATATAACAACTTGCATACTTTGTAAATTTTATAAATATTACCTACAACTATAGCATTATATCAAATTCATTCCATAATATTTAAAAATGATATTTATAGAAAAATCATCTTTATTAAAAAGTTGGGGTCTTACAACCTCCCCTTCTTATGAAATTTCGCCCTTGAAATTAGGGTACGTACCTGGTATGTCGAAAAGGTAAGGATATCTTGATTTCATTTCAGATTCTAACTCCCAGGTCATTTCTTCAACATCGTGGTTTCTCCACAAAACTTTGTCTTGAGGTATAACCTTAGAGCGTAGAATATGTTCCTTCTTATCCAAGATTTGAACATGAACCTCTTCATACGTCAAATCTTCCGCTATTTCGTCCGGTTCTAACTCAATAATGTGGTTCGGGTCTTCCACATATTTACGTAACATGGATATATGAAAAACGTTATGAACACGAGACATATTTGGCGGTAAAGCGAGTCTATACACCACAGTTCCTACTCGATCGAGGATTAAAAATGGGCCAATAAATTGAGGATTGAGCTTTCCTCTCTTTCTAAATCTCGTAACTCCTTTCCATGGAGCAACACGTAACAACACATGATCTCCAATATCGAATTCCATGTCCTTTCGATGAAGATCATCATAACTCTTTTGTCGATCTTGTGAGGTTTTTATACGTTGCCAGATCGTTTGAATCTTTTTCGTAGTCATACGTACCAACTTCGGTCCCAATAACTTTGCTTCACCCACCTCATCCCAGCATACTGGAGAACAACACTTTCTTTTATACAACGCTTCAAATGGAGCCATGCCAATACTTGCTTGATAACTGTTGTTGTATGAAAACTCCACTAATGGTAAGAACTTATCCCAACTTCCCTTGAAGTCAAGGACACAGAGTTTTAATAAATCTTCAAGAGTTTGAATAGTCCTCTCTGATTGTCCGTCCATCTGAGAATGATATGCCGAACTAAATCGTAAGTCCGTGCCCATAACTTTTGTAAACTAACCCAAAATCGTGAAGTGAATCTTGGGTCTCGATCAGAAACTATGGATACTGGCATACCATGTAGTCTTACAATCTCGTTTATGTACATACGAGCAAGACGTTCAAGTGTATAAGTTTCTCGTATTGGTAAGAAATGAGCAGACTTGGTCAATCTATCAACAATGACCCAAATTGCATCTATGCCTTGAGAAATCTTAGGAAGACGAGTAACGAAATCCATGGTAATGTGCTCCCACTTCTATTCTAGAATTTTAAGTGGTTGCAATGAACCTTTTGGTACTTGATGCTCCGCCTTGACTCGTTGATAAGTTAGACACTTTGAGATAAACAGCGCTACCTCTCTCTTCATATTGCTCCACCAAAATGTATGGCGAAGATCACGATACATTTTGGTACTCCGAGATGGATTACAAACGATGTGTTGTCAGCGCTCCATTATGATTTTATACTTTAAATCGTAGGTAGTTAGGAACACAAAGTCCGGAGTTGACTTCGAAATATTCCTTCTTCATCGATTCTTTGCTTCCTGATAAAGACCTTCTTGCACTTTCTTCCCTCAGACGCGTCAATTCCAGATCAGAAACTTGAGCAACTTTAACTTTATCAATTAAAGTCGGTTATACTCGTATATTCGCCATCATCACATGGGTCCCTGGAGTCTTTAACTCTATTTTCATCCTTTGCAAGTCACACAAAATGGGCCTTTACGTTGTCAATATCGCACTCGTACCCACATATGATCTTCTACTCAATACGTCAACTACCACGTTCGCTTTTTCAGGATGGTATTGGATGGTATGATCATAATCTTTCAACAGTTCAAACCAACGTCGTTGTCACATGTTGAGTTCCTTTTGAGTGAAGAAATATTTGAGGCTTTTATGATCCGTAAAGATCTCCACTTTCTCCCCATACAAGTAATGCCTCCAAATTTTAAGTCACGAAAATAACAACGGTACGCCACTCTAGATCATGAGTAGGATAATTCCTCTCATATTCTTTGAGTTGTCGAGAGGCATAGTGTAAAATCTCAAATTTTACGAATAAAGATTTAAATTTCTCGAGAAAAAAAAATTTGAATATTATTGTGTGGATTTAATATAATGTTATAGTTGCGGGTAATATTTATAAATTTTGCAAAGTATGCAAGTTGTTATATTATATTCGATTGGTCGGGGAATATTCTTTGTGTTTGAGAATATTAAATGCAACGACTAATAATCATCATTGATGGACCTGGCGGAATTATTATCGGATTGAAAACAATAAAATGTTTTATGAAAATAACAACGGAAGTTTCACAGATTATCTTGTTGAACTACTTTCGGTAGTAAAAAATGCGATGTCTGGCGTAGTTGCGTAGTAGAAGACACGGTATTGATTATTGATCTTTACGTGATAAGTCACTCGGTTTTGTTTTATTGATATTATTAATGTAATAAAACAAAAAACTTTTATATAAAATGTAATATTTTTATAAAGTTATTCTATAAATAGAATATATTATATTCTATTATGCGTAGTATTTTGCATAGTAAAATCTTTTTATATAAAATGTAATAATTTTATAAAGTTATTCTATAAATAGAATATATTATATTTTATTATGCGTAGTGTTGTATAGTGCTGCATAGTAAAATCTTTTTATATAAAAGAATACTTTTATAAAGTTATTCGTTTTATTAGATTATAAATATAATATATTATATTTTATTTAAAAGATTTTGCTTTAAATCCTGATAGTCTCGATTAAAAGTAAATCAATCTGGACCGTTAATGAATTAGTTACTATGTGGTCCATTCTTCATAAATAGAAGCTCATTCCTTCATTATTTCTTACGAATTCCTTTGAAACTCTGAGAGAGAAACTATAGAGAGAGAAGAAGAAAATATTCCGCTACTTCACTTCTTACATATCCGGTTTCTTACATAAAGTAAGGGATATTATTTGTTGTCTTAGTAAGTAAGTATTATTTCTTTAGTATTCATGAAGAGAACTTCATTATTCCATTATTTATTATTACATTGGAATAACTTGTATCTGTGATCTACCCTATACTTAGTGAAATTCTTACATTATTTCATTCTTTATTATTATGTTGGAATATCCTCATACGTGCGTTCGCCTTGACCGGGTTCCGCTCTTTATTATTACATTGGAATATCTTGTCTGCGTGCGTTCTGTGGGACTGGTTCCATCTTTATTATTACATTTGGAATATCACATGCATGCGTTTTCTGGGACTGATTCCGTTATTTATTATTACGTTGGATTAACTCAATCTACGCGACGACGTCTGCATACATGGTGATTTCTGTTGTTATTCCATTCTTTATTATTATGTTGAATATCACCGTCGGTCATGTATTACTCTTTAATTCGGGTTCCGTTATTTATTATTACATTGGAATAACATGTATACATGTAATCTGCAAAGCGTGGTGATTTCTTTTGTTATTCCATTCTTTATTATACTCAACATTAAAGTTTTGATTTCTATACTCCATGAAATTAGTGGAATATCCTTGATATTTGCGCTTCATCTAAGATCTTTTCATGGAAATATTCTTGAGCATTATTGAATTTTACTTTCTACTGAAAAAGTATCATGTTGACAATTTGGGCGTTATTAGTTCTGAATAATTTAATTCTTGAACTTGATTTATTGAATTCTTATATCATTGTCATCATCCTCATGTTTATATTTTGTTGAAAGTCATCTCATGTCCTGTAGTGCATAGATGGACTTGGTATGATTATGACGAGGATTATTCGGTATAATCATGGCCGTAATGTTACAAATGATGTGAAAAAAAGTCCTCATTGGCCGTAGTGCATTGATGGACAGTTTTTGGTATGATTATGGCTATGGATTCTCTTCGGCCACGGGAGCAAAGATAAATTGTTTTATGGCATGATCAGGACCGTTGATGAAAACACGATTATCTTTGGCCCGTAGTGCATGGATAATTCGTGGTCGTCATACTAAATAATATCCTTGGCCTGTAGTGCAGGGATGATTTGATGATGTGGATTATTCATTAAGTTGAGTCTCAGCGATAAAAATGATGAAAAACTTTTTAAATCATAAAAGATAGTAGATTTTATTCTCTACTTGACTCTTTTAATGGATTGTTTGTTCCGCTGCAGTTAAACTTGATATCTATTGTATTTTATCAGTTTAACATTGTTGAAGACTAATGATAATTTATTCTGCATTATCTTAGTCATAATATTTCTTACTGGGCTAGTTGAGCTCACCCTTTCCTTCACCGTTCTCTTCGTGAAATGAGAATATAAATTTGACGAGAGTCGAGAGCGGATTGACAATCCAGGATGATAACATTAGTAGTCCTCATTATTACATTAAATAATGTGACAATAAATGTAATGAGGACTTATTCTGAGAGTGGATATTGTCTAGAAGATAATATTTGTATTAAAACTCTCAGCTCTCTTATTGTATATTAAAGATTGTATTTGTATTACATATCATGTATCGGATTTACTAAAGATGGGTGATGTATACTATCTTTGGGGGCGTTCTGATTAGTATCAAAGCTTAGGGATATGATCCCTGGCTGAAATGTAAGACAAGAACTAGGAGGGTAGAGACGGGGAATTCCTTCGCTAGTAGGACCTACCTAAGTTTATTTGGCATTTAATTGGTCGGTCAGAGTATAGGGATAATATGTGATATGTTAATTAACCCTTGTTTTGTGACAGTGTTTGAAAATGGCATCTGAAAATGTTGAGATAAGCAATGGAGCAAAATAAAATGACCGTATCGCAGTACGAGGCTAAGTTTGCGGAGTTATCCTGGTTTGCATCCCATTTGGTCGATAATGAGGAACGAATGACCTGAATGTTTCTAAGAGGTTTGAAACCCGATATACGTCAATACCTCATTTCTCACAAACTTTGTTTATATTTAGATGTTGTGAATATGGCTCAGTTATTGGAGCGCGATAATGAGTCAGCACAGCCAAAAGGTAATGACCAGCAACACGATAATAATCATACCGGTGGCAACGGCCATCGCCGAACAATGATAACCATCGTGGGGAAATTATCATGCGAAGAATGGTAACCACTTGGTGTTAATCATGGCCAAGATAATAGAAGTGGAAATTTCAAGAAGAAGGTTCAATAATGATAGAAAAGACAATGAGACCAAAGACCGCTTTCAAAGGAAGAAGAACGACCACCGATTTGGTCGATGTTTCAAATCTTGAGACGGGAGGGACACATCCGTCTAAACTATCTGTAACAATCCAAAGCGTGTTTCAATTGCGGAAGAAAGGTCACCTAGCTCAATTTTGTCGTGTAGTGAAGTCAAGTCCAATTTGGGATGGTGGCGCCGAAAAGACCCGTCCCAGACAAGTCAAAGCCGGTAGTTTAAGTGAGAGTGTTTGTCGAGGAATCCGAACGAAGTTAGCACAGGTTAGTTGATTATAAATTCTTGCAAAATCTATACCATGTTAGATACCGGTTCTACTCACTCTTTCATTTTACTTAGTTGTGTTCAATGTTTGAATTTAACTCTGGAGAAGTTAGACTTTGACTTATTGGTTGAAACTTCGTTAGTAGAAACCTTCGTTACCTCCACTGTTTATAAGTCTTATTTGATTCAAATCGACACTTTCACATTACCTGTCGATCTTATCTCTTTGAAAATACTTGTCTTTGATGTGATTTTAGGAATCGATTGGTTAACTACTCATCATGTTTTTCGTAAGGTTGTTAGCTTTTATATTCCTAACAAACCTGTTATGCGAATTCAAGCAACCAAACCATTAAAGTTAATCATTGTTATATCAAGCCATAAGTAAAGAGCCCTAATCCTTTTGTTGTTGACTTCCTTGTGTGGAATGCACCGAAGCCAGACTTTCTGTAGGCGACGTCGTGAATGACGATGACAAGTTGATAGGTATTAATGTGACGTACTATCCAAGTCTTAGATGAGAGTAACAGTTTTGAATGATATTTCTATCGTTAATAAATTTTACGGTGTATTACGAAGACTTAACATCCCACTCGAGCGTGAAATCGAATTTTGTCTTGGCTCCAAAGATAAAACCCATTTCTTAAACCCTCAAATATTTTCTTCACCCAAAATGAACGTAGCGTGCACCAAAGATGTTGATTTGAGCTGTTGAAGATTACGATTGTACCATTTAATATCATTGTGGAAGAGCGAACGTAGTAGCTGACGCGTTGAGTAGAAGATCATATGTGTTTACGAGTGCAATGTTGATAACACAAAGACCCATTTCGTATAAATGATGAAGATAGAGTTAAAGACTCTAGGGACCCACGTGAAGATAAAGAATATACGATTAGAATCGACTTTAATCGATAAAGTTAACGCCGCTCAAGCTACATACTCAGAGCTGATGAATGTGAAGAAGAAGGTTTAAGGGGGCATTATTTTAGAAGCGAGAATCGACGAAGAGAAAAATCAACCCTCAATTTTATTGGCCCATTTGAAATCCTCGATCGAGTAGGAATCGTGGCTATAGACTCGTTTCTACCGCCAAGTATGTCAAGCGTGTTCATAACATTTTTCACATATCGATGTTACGTAAATATGTGGACGACCGAACCATATTATTGATTTAGAACTCGACGAGATAACGGATAATTTAACGTATGAAGATGTACATTAAAATCTCGGAATATATTCTACTACTTAAAGGTTATAAACATCAAGGAATGAGCTTATTTATAGAAGAATCGATTGAATAATAATTAATCCATGAACGGTCCGGATCGATTTACTTTAAATGGAATGATCCCGAGATTGGTTTACAATAAAATATAATATATTCTATTTATAATCTAATAAAACGAATAACTTTTAAAAAGATTTTACTATGCAAACACTTATGCAAACACTATACATAATAAAATACAATATATTCTAATTATTGTCTAATAAAAGCGAATAACTTTATAAAAGTATTACATTTTTTATATAAAAGATTTTACTTATTAGCTTTAATAAAGCGAATAACTTTATAAAAGTATTACATTTTTATATAAAAAGTTTTACATTTTATTACATTAATAATACTAATAAAACAAAACTTCATCATCATTATTATTATTCACACTATTAATCGGCAGTCGTTCCAGGAAAGAGGGGCTTTCGATAAGGATTTCTCCCTATTAGGCGCATTAGGTGACCAAACCTCTCCTCGCGCGAACTTCTAGACATCGTTAATATTGCAAATAATAATATTAATAACTTCGTCATCTTAATTATAAAATATCAACAATAATTGAATCAATTAACGTGAGATACTATCAACAATTCTTTGAAGCGATAACCCGAACAAAATCGAATAACTTCTTACGTAGCATCAATAATCAATAACGTGTCTTTCTTATGCAACCATCGCCAGTATTCCTCGTACTTTTAACACCGGGTGTTTCAAAAGTTAACGGTAAAACTTCCGTCGTTATTTTCATAAAAATATTTTTATCATTTTTTTAATCCGACAATAATTCCGTTGTGGGGTCCACCAATGATTGTGTCGTCATACGAATATTCCCCGACTAATCGAATATTATAAACAACTTGCGTACTTTGCAAAATTTCTAAATATTACCCACAACTATAACATTATATCAAATTCATTTCATAATATTTAAAAATGATAATTATAGAAAATTCATCTTTATTCATAAAAGTTGGGGTCTTACAATCTCCCATTCTTATGAAATTTTGCCCTCGAAATTAGAGTGCGTGCTGGTATGTCAAAAGAGGTAAGGATACCTTGATTTCATTTCAGATTATAACTCCCAGGTCATTTCCTCAACATTGTGGTTCTTCCATAAAACTTTGACTTGAGGTATAACCTTGGAGCGTAGAATATGTTCCTTCTTATCCAAGATTTGAACAGGAACCTCTTCATACGTTAAATCTTTCGCTATTTCATCCGGTTCTAACTCAATAATGTGGTTCGGGTCTTTCACATATTTACGTATCATGGATATATTAAAAACGTTATGATCACGAGACATACTTGGCGGTAAAGCGAGTCTATAAAGCGATCCTACTTCGATCGAGGATTAAAAATAGGCCAATGAATCGAGGATTGAGCTTTCCTCTCTTTCCCAATATCGTAACTCTTTTCTATGGAGCGAGCAACACATAACAACACATGATCTCCAATATCGAATTCCATGTCCTTTCGATGAAGATCAGCATAACTCTTTTGTCAATCTTGGGAGGTTTTTATACGTTGCCGGATCGTTTGTATCTTTTTCGTAGTCATACGTCTTAACTCTGTCCCAACAACGTTGCTTCACCCACCTCATCCCAAAGATACTGGGGAACGACACTTTCTTCCATACAACGCTTCGAATGGAGCCATGACAATACTTGCTTGATAACTGTTGTTGTAGGAAAACTCCACCAATGGTAAGAACTTGTCCCAACTTCCCTTGAAGTCAAGGACACAAAATCTTAATAAATATTCAAGAGTTTAAATAGTCCTCTCTGATTGTCCGTTCGTTTGAGGATGATATGCCGAACTAAATCGTAAATCCATGCCCATAGCTTTTTGCAAACTAACCCAAAATCGTGAAGTGGATCTTGGGTCTCGATCAGAAACTATGGATACTGGCATACCATGCAATCTTACAACCTCGTTTATGTACATACGAGCAAGACGTTCAAGTGTATAAGTTTCTTGTATAGGTAAAAAATGAGCAGACTTGGTCAATCTATCAACAATGACCCAAATTGCATCTATGCCTTGAGAAACCTTGGGAAGACCAGTAATGAAATCCATGGTAATGTGCTCCCACTTTCATTCTGGAATTTCAATTGGTTGCAATGGACCTTTTAATACTTGATGCTCTGCCTTGATTCGTTGACAGGTTAAACACCTTGATATAAACAGTGATATCTCCCTCTTCATATTGCCCCACCAAAATGTATGTCGAAGATCATGATACATTTTGGTACTCCCAATGTATATATGCAAGCGGTGTGTTGTATACCTCCATCATGATTTTATACTTTAAATCGAGGTCGTTAGGAACACAAAGTCCTGGAGTTGACTCAAGTATTCTTTCTTTATCGATTCTTGCTTTCTTTAAGCGTAACACCTTCTTGTACTTTCTTTTCTCATATACATCGTCTCCAGTGCGTAGCTTGAGAAGCTTTAACTTTATCGATTAAAAGTCGGTTCTACTTCGTATATTTGCCATCATCACATGGGTCCTGGAGTTTTTATCTCTATCTCCATCCTTTTTCTGCAAGTCATACAAAATGGGCCTTTTTATTGATAATATCGCACTGCATTCGTGCAGCGTATGATTTTATACTCAATGTGTCATCTACCACGTTTGCTTTTCCAGGATGATATTGGATGGTATGATCATAATCTTTCAACAGTTCAAGCCAACGTCGTTGTCGCATGTTGAGTTCTTTTAGAGTGAAGAAATATTTGAGGCTTTTATGATCCAGAAGATCTCCACTTTCTCCCCATACAAGTAATGTCTCCAAATTTTAAGTCACGAAGACAACAAATGCCAACTCTAGATCATGAGTAGGATAATTCCTCTCATATTCTTTGAGTTGTCGAGAGGCATAGGCTATGACTTTCCCATGTTGCATGAGAACACATCCTAACCTTTGCCCAAGCATCACTGTAGATGACAAATCCTTCGAGCGGATGGTATTGTCGAGCAGTCTTTGAAATAAATCTTCTTTGAGTTTTTGAAAACGCTTCTCACATTCCTCACTCCAACCAAATTTTGTATCTTTCCAGTCACCGAATTAATGGAGTAATGCGATTCGAAGAAACCTTCTATCTTCGATCTTCGATAATAACTAGCTAGAGAAAGCTACGTCTTCGCTCAATCGATTTAGGTTGTTCCCGAACGGAATGGCAATCTTTGTCAATTCAATGATATTTCATGACTTGATACCACATTCCCAAGGAATGCTACTTCCTCAAAACCGAACTCGCGTTTTTCTTCAACTTGGCATAAAGCTTATATTCACGAAGCTTTGAGTATCGACCTCGAGTGTTCTTTCATGATCTTCACGGCTTTTGGAATAAATAAGGATGTCATCAATAAAGATTTACACAAAGTGATCCAAATATTCCTTGAATACTCGGTTCATGTGGCGCCCCAAAATAGGTATCTGACACCCATTCTGAAATGTCGCCAAAATACATGGTATAGAAAGCAAACTACAACTTTGACAATACGGATGTCGGTAGTAATACGACAATACAACCGTGAGTTTGAATACAAATATTGTCTTACTAGACAATATACACACCCAAATAAGTCCTCATTAATTATTATACACTATTTTACGAGTAGTGAGGAGGATAACTAAAACATCTTCCTAGAACCATCACTCCATTTTAGGCTAGATCCTGCTATGTTCTCACTCTCACGAGAAGAAAAAATGGAACAAAAGGAAAAGGGTGAGCTCAACTAGCCCAATAAAGAATATTATGACTAAGATAATATACAACAATTTATCGTTAGTCTTCACGAGGAAAAATCTAATAGAATCTGATAGACAACAAGTTTTAGATCAACAAAATCAATGGAATAAGCAATCCCATTAGAAGAGTCACGTAGAGAAAGAATTCTCTATCGTCTTCTAAGGTTTAAAAGTCCATCATCAATAGTTTATCCTCGTAATAACAATCAATATACATCTTTAATCATCTTTTTGCACTACAGGCCAAAGATATTCATTTTATATCACCAGTTGGTCATGTTATCTCAACACTGCTCATCTTTGCCTATAGGCCAAAGATATTCATTTATATCACCATTTAGATCGAGGATGATGAAAACATTTTTAAAGAAAGCGAATCCAAAAAACAAAATGACAAGGATTAAGGATTAAGGATTAGACTTTGTTTTACCCATGTCCAAAATACTTGAAAATAATCATATTGGTGTAAAATTCAAGAATGATCAAAACATGGATACAATCAAAGCTAGTATCCGAATAGATATTTTGAACAAAAAAAAAAAATTTTTATTTTTCTTGAATAATCTTAAATATTAAGTGAATAATTATCAGATATCGTGAATAAAGGTCGAGTATCGTGAATAAGTAACCCCAAACACAACAAGTTCCAAATTTGATAAAAGTTCACCAATACTTGGCGTAATGATATTGAAGAAAAAATATCATTTAAGAAGAAAATAATATACCCTTACCTCAAAATAATCGTTTTTCGACATTTGAATTTCGGTATAGTCTTGTGAAACCCGCAGCCGTATATAGTAACACTCAAAGTATACTCACAAGAATACGCTCGATAATTTAGAGAGAAAGAGAGAAAACTTAGTTTACGGTGTGATTTTCAATTCTAACTTAGCCTCTATTTATAGGAAAATGTTAAGCCAAAGGATACTTAAATTAATAAATTATTATTATTAAAATCAAATTTCTACGCATGCTAGCCATCAAAGACCAGCATGCCACTCTTGAAAATAATTTTCCAAAGACCCCACATGTTGTCAAACAAGAGTGGGTCCCACCCATTATTTAATAAAAATTATTTTATCTTAAAACTTCAATAATTCGTAGAAAATAGCTCGTTTATCGAGAAAAATTGAAACTCATGACTTTCCATGGGAAATTCCATTCTCTACAACTTTACGAGAAGAAAATTTTTCCAAATTCCAAACAGAAATTGATCGAAATCCATAAACAGACGATTTTACGATCTATATAATCAATTTTCGGTCGAGAATTGTGTCCAATCGACACACAAAACATATATTAAACATTTAATGCCACAAAATACTCTACCTCCTCATATACTCATATATCCCACAATCATTATAAAAATATCACCGTTAATATATTATTAAAATAATATATTTAAATGTATTATTTTATCGAGAAAAAGATAAAATATTAATTTTCAAATAATTGTCACATTAAAATTTTCTCCATCTATATCCACATAAAATAAATATTTTCTTTATCATAATAATCAATAATTAATTATTCAAAAAATATTATTACGTAATCACGATCTTGTGAACCGTGTAGTTCGGGAAAGAGAAGCTTCCAATAAGGATTTCTCCTTCTTGGCAATTGATTAGGTGACCAAACCTCTCCTTGACATGAACTTTCTAGACATTGCCAATAATGTTATCGATAATATTATTCAAATAATATGAATTATTGATTTGATAATGGAAAATCTTGTGTAATGACAATTATTGAAACAATAATAATATAAATATCAATCGCGTGAATTATTGAATCAATAAGATAAAATAATGAGCGATAATTCTTGTAACAATTATTGAGTAGTGCTAACTTCTTTACGTAAGGATCAATAATTCAACAATCTTTGTGCAATCTGGTAATCTTCTTTGTTAAACCACGCGACATCAGTATTTTAACCACCGTGTAACCCAACAAAGCGGTGTTAATTGGTAACAATTTACGCCTGATTATTTATAAAACTCAATCTTTGTCGTTTTCTTTCATCCAACCGCTTTTCACATGGGGCCCACCAATATGATCTTGGCCGTAAATGCGGAGATTCCTCACAAAAAAGAATATTCCACGACCAAACGAATATTCCCTAACAATAATGAATATTTTATAACCACTTGCTTTATTTTGTAAACTTTGCACATTTCACCCATAACCAAAGAATTATATCAAATTAACCCTTATTAATTTAGAATAATGAATAAAGAAAAATTCAATTTTATTTATAATAAGTTGGGGTCTTACAACCTCCCTCCTTATGAAATTTAAGTCCTCGAAATTGACATACATACAGTATATCGAAAAGGTGAAGGTTACTTGCTTTCATCTCCGATTCCAACTCCCATGTCATTTCCTCGATTGCATGGTTTCTCCACAAAACCTTAACTTGTGGTATAACCTTCGTCATGTAAGACATGCTCTTTCCTATCCAAAATCTCAACAATTATCTCCTCGTGGGTTAAATCTTCTACATATCTCGTGCGGTTCTAATGCAATAATGTGGTTCGGGTCTTTCACGTATTTACGAGCATAGATATGTGGAATACATTGTGAACACGAGACATACTTGGAGGTAACGCGAGTCTATAGGCTACATTTCCTATTCGGTTCGAGAATCTCGAATGGACCAACAAACCTTGGATTGAGCTTTCCTCTTTTCCCAAATCTTGTAACTCCTTTCCATGGAGCAATCACGTAACAATACATGATCTCGATATTAAACTCCACGTCCTTTCTGAAGATCGGAATAACTCTTTTATCGATCTTGTGAAGTTTGAATCGTTGTCGAATCATTTGGATCTTTTACGTAGTCATGCGTCTTAATTACGGTCCCAACAATGTTGCTTCTCCCTTTCGTCCCAAATCTTTGGAGAACGACATTTTAAATCCATCTGACGCCTCAAAAATGGAGCCATGCTATACTTGCGATAAGCTTTTGTTGTAGGAGAATTCCACCAAATGGTAGGTACTTATCCCAACTTCCTTTTGAAATCTAGGACCACGAGTCTTAATAGATCTTGAGGGTTTGAATAGTCCTCTCGATTGTCCGTCCGTTTGAGGATGGTATCTTTGAATCCATCATAAATAAATCCGTGCCCATAGCTTTACGCAAAAACCCAAAATCTTGAAGTGAATCTCGGGTCACGATCCGAAACTATGGATCTTGGCATGCCATGCAATCGTCTGATCTCATTCACGTCATCTGACGAGAGCGTTCGAGGAATAAGTCTCACGTATCGGTAAGAAATGGGCGGACTTGGTTAATCTATCAACAATAACCCAAATTGCATCTACGCCTTGAGAAACTTTGGGAAAACACAGAACAAAATCCATAGTAATGTGTTCCCATTTCCATTCCTAATCTCAAGTGGTTGCAATGGACCTTTTGGCACTTGATGCTCGCTTTTACCTACGTTGACAGGTTAAACATCTTGAGATAAACTCCGCATCTCTCTCTTCGTATTGTTCCACCAAAATGTATGTCGAATATCATGATACATTTTGGTACTTCCGAGATGGATTGCAAGCGGGGTGTTGTGTGCCTCCATCATGATTTTATGCTTCAGTCGAGAATCGTTAGGAGCGCAAAGTCTAGAATTGACTCGAAGTATTCCTTCCTCATCAATTCTTGCTTAGGAATATCTCCTTCTTGCACTTTCTTCTTCATACGCATATTCTGGTCCGTAGCTTGAGCGGCTTTAACTTTATCGATTAAAAGTCGGTTCTACTACTCGTATATTACGCCATCATCATGTGGGACCACAGAGTCTTTAATTCTATCTTCATCCTTTGTAAGTCGTATAAAATGGGCCTTTGCGTTGACAATATTGCTTTCGTACTTTGCGTATGATCTTCTACTCAATCGTCGGCTACCACATTCGCTTTTTCGGGGATGATATTGAATAGTGTGATCATAATCTTTTAATGACTCCGATGACGTCATTGCGCGCATGTTGAGTTCTTTTGGGTGAAGAAATATTTGAGGCTTTTATGGTCCGTATAAATCTCCACTTTCTCTCCATACAAGTAGTGTCTCCATATCTTCAACGCGAATACATTGCTTTGCTTGATTCGAGATCATGAGTAGGATAATTCCTCTCATATTCTTTGAGTTGTCGTGTGAGGCGTAGGCTATGACTTTCCCATGTTGCATGAGAACACATCCTAACCCCTTTCCGGAAGCATCATTTGTAGATAACAAATCCATCCGAACCGGATGGTATTGTCGAAACAGTGCTTAAAATGAGTCTCCTCTTGAGCTCTTGGAAGCTCTTCTCGCATTCCTCGCCCATAAAATTTTGCATCCTTCCGAGTCACCGAGTTAACGGATGGCGATTCGAGAAAATCCTTCCACAAATCTCCGATAATAACCAAATTAAGCCCGTAGAAAACAGCGTCTTGATCCACCGACTTCGGTTGCTCCCCAACTTTGTATTGCTTCAATCTTGGCCGGGTCAGCAGATACTCCTTGTTTTGACACCACGTGCCCGAAGGAATGCTACTTCCTCGAGCGAACTCGCGTTTCTTGAACAGCATAAAGCTTGTGTTCACGAAGTCTTTGTAGTACCAAACGAAATGGTGCTCATGATCTTCACGGCTTTTGGAATAGATGAGGATGTCATCAATAAAGACAACAACGAACCGATCCAAATATTCCTTAAATACACTGCCATCGTATCCATGAAAGCGGCGGGAGCATTAGTCGATCCAAAAGATATGACCAAGAATTCATAATGCCCGTGACGAGTCCTCTTATCTTTGGAATATCCTCGCTTTTAATCTTCACCGATGATATCCGAGCGAAGATCGATCTTTGAAAAGAATTGCGCTCCTTGTATCGGGTCGAAACAGTCATCAATGCGAGGTAATGGATACTCTATTCTTGATGGTGACATGGTTCAATTCTCGATAGTCGATACAATATATCTCCCCTTTTCTTCTTTACAAATAAAAGCAGAGCACCCCAAGGAGACGTCTTGGGGCGAATGAAACCCGATGTCTAATAACTCCTGTAGTTGGACTTTTAACTCTCGAAGTTCAATAGAGCCATTCGATATGGGGTTTTAGAAATGGGCTTTATGCGGTTCGAAGGTCAATAAAGAATTCAACATCACGTTACGGGGGTAGGCCGAAGCTCTTCAGAAATACATCGAGGGAATTCTTTAACCACGAAATATTATTCAAATCGACTTGTCTTTATTCAAATCCATAACATGGGCTAAGAAAGCTTGACATCCGCTTTTCAATAAACGAATAGCTTTGTGGGCTTGATATGACGATGATCGATTTTAGTGGTTTAGTGGTTTGAATTAAGTATGTGTTGGTTAGGAATATGAAAACTAACAACCTTACGAAAACAATCAATTTTGGCATGATGAGTGGTTAACCAATCAATTCCTAAAATCACATCAAAAGCAAGTATCTTTAAAGAGATAAGATCAACAGTAATGTGATAGTGCTAACTTGGATCATGCAAGATTTATAAACCGTAGATGTAACGAAGGTTTCACCCAACTGAGTTTCAACAGATAAATCAAAATCTAATTTCTCCTGAGTCAAATTTAAGCGTTGAGCACAAGTGATGAGAGATAAAAGAATGGGTAGAACCGGTATCTAGTAAGGTATAAACTTACGCAGAATTCAAGATTAGCTTACCCGTGATCACCTCGTTTGGGTTCTCACGTTTTTCCATCCACGACAAAACGCCTCTTACAGGCTGCTGATTTCGACTTATCCGGATGTGACCCTTGGAATCACCACTCCTGCTGAACTTGGTTTCGCGATAAATACAATCTCGGCGATGTGGCCTTCCTTTCCACAACAGTAACATACCTTGCATTGTTGTGGACACCAATGGTGATATGTCCTCCTTCCCGCATTTGTAACATCTAACCGGTGCAATTCTCTCCTCCCCTAGCATTTGTTGTTGGTCTTTGGTCTTCTGATTGATATCTTCCGTCATTGTTGAATCTTCTTTCTAAAATTTCCACTTGAAATACCTCTCCTATTATCATGTCCACGATTACCACCGAGTGGGTTCTGCTTTGTCCGTATTCTTTCCTCCTCGCCGGTTATCATCGTTCGATGGGAGTGCTTTAATATGTTCTTGAGAACGTCGGGTCTCAAATCGAGAATGAAAGAAAAAGTATAAAAACTGCTTTCTTAGTGATGTTAAGAGGAAGTTTTCATGTTTATTGTTTAGTTTCTAGGCGGCCAGTCTTTCTTCACTCTACCAAGCAATGCCCAACAACTCCCATGCCTTTTCTTGGTCTGGACAAACCAACCGGCGATTTCCGACAAGTCTTTCTTGCATTTTAGAGCAAGAAGCGGAACTACAAAAAGCTTTCTTTATGGATAACCAATACATACCACGATTGTGGTCCCTCGATTGAGTATACTCACTATCTCGCTTCTAATAACCGAGCCCCGCTGACAACATCTCGAATACGAGAGAAAATTTATGAGAGATAAGGTATTGACGAATCTCTCGGTTTGAGACCTCTCGAAACATACGCGTCATTATTCGCTCCTCATTCTCCACCAAATGAGGTGCGAACACGGATAATTCTGCGAACCTTGCCTCGTGACTAAGACACCGTCATGTTGTTCTCGCTCGAGTCTAATAAACTCTACCTCCTTCATATATAAGACGAATACTTTACGGAAAGTACTTGTCATTGAAACGATTCTGAAATCTTTCCCAAGACATGTTAAGTGCATCATCGGTAAGTACGCTTCATGATTCCCACCATGTCTAACTTCACCACGAAACATAAAAGTGGCGAATGGAACCTTTTGTTCCTCCGCACCCCAAGACATCGAATATCTTGGTAATTTGCTTGACCCACGTTTACGCCTTGATCGGATCCGAACTTTCCATGGAAATCTGGTGGTCCCAACTCCTTGAACTGCTTGGTCAGGATGATGACATCAAGCGTTACCATCATTTCCACCCGTATTTTGTACACGAGTCTCCCTTGGTGCGATTTTTGCATGAACTGCAAAAAGCTTCTAAACATCCCGTCGCTCATCATTTGCTCGAACAAGCGTTGTTCACAGGAAGAACATTGCCACTGGCACTGTTACGCGTTCTCTCACGGGTGAGTGCAAGGTTCTCCACGCCTCATAAACTCCATTATTAACGCTCTCGTGACCCATTCTTAAATCGCCATAAAAACAAGGGTTAATTAAACAAATTAACATATCACATAATATCTATATTATGACCGACCAACAAATAAGCTTAGGTAGGACACACTAGCGAAGGATTTACTCGTCTCTCCCTCCTAGTTCTATTCCCCGATCTCCGCCGGAGATCATATCCTAAGCTCGATACCAACATGGCGCCCCCAAAATAGGTATACAACACCCATTCGAGTCGCCAAAATACATGGTATAAAAGCAAACTACAACTTTGACAATACAGGATGTCGTGTAGAATACTTACAATACAACCGTGAGTTTGAATACAAATATTGTCTTCTGCACAATATACACACCCAAATAAGTCCTCATTAATTATTCATACACTATTTTACGTAAGTAGTGAGGATAATTAAAAATCTTCCTAGAACCATCACTCCATACCCCGACTCGATCCTGCTATGTTCTCACCTCCCGAGAAGAAAAATGGAACAAAAAGGAAAAGGGTGAGCTTCAACTAGCCCAATAAAGAATATTATGACTAAGATAATATACAACAATTTATCGTTAGTCTTCAACGAGGAAAAAATCTAATAGAATACAATAGATAACAAGTTTTAGATCAACAAATGCAATGGAAACATCAATCCATTAGAAGAGTCACGTAGAGAAAGAATTCTACCGCCTTTCAAGGTTTAAAAGTCCATCATCAATAGTTTATCCCCGTAATAACAATCAATATACATCTTTAATCATCTTTGCACTACAGCCAAAGATATTCATTTTAGATATCACCAAATTGGTCATGTTCATCTCAACACTGTTCATCTTTTACTTCTACGTGCCAAAGATATTCATTTATATCACCATTTAGAATGAGGATGATGAAAAACATTTTTAAAGAAAGCGAATCCAAAGTGAAACAAAATGACAAGGATTAAGGATTAAGGATTAAGTGACTTTGTTTTACCCATGTCCAAAAATACTTGAAAATAATCATATTGGTGTAAAATTCAAGAATGATCAAAACATGGATACAATCAAAGCTAGATCCGGAATAGATATTTTGACAAAAAAGAAAAATTTTTATTTTTCTATGAATAGTCTTAGTATTCGTGAATAAGGTGTCATTATACGTGAATAAAGGTCGATCGTGAATAAGAACTTCGACACAACAAGTTCCAAATTTGATAAAAAGTTCACCAATACTTGGCATAATGATATTGAAGAAAAATATCATTTAAGAAGAAAATAATACCCTTACCTCAAAATAATCGTCTTACATTGAATTTCGGATATAGTCTTGTGTAAACCCAAGACCAGATATAGTAACACTCAAAGTATACTCACAAGAATACGCTCGATAATTTAGAGAGAAAGAGAGAAAACTTAGTTTACGGTGTGATTTTCAATTCTAACTTAGCCTCTATTTATAGGAAAATGTTAGAGCACGCGAATGAGACTAAATTAATAAATTATTATTATTAAAATCAAATTTCACGCATGCTAGCCATCAAAGACCAGCATGCCACTCTTGAAAATAATTTTCCAAAGAAATTTCACATGTTGTCAAACAAGAGTGGGTCCCACCCATTATTTAATAAAAATTATTTTATCTTCCGAAACTTCAATAATTCGTAGAAAATAGCTCGTTTATCAGAAAAATTCGAAACTCGCGACTTTCCATGGGAAATTCCATTCTGTACAACTTTGCAGAAGAAAATTTTTCAAAATTCCAAACAGAAATTGACCGAAATCCATAAACAGACGATTTTACGATCATAATCAATTTTCTATCAAGAATTGTGTCCACCATTACACACAAAACATATGTTAAACATTTAATGCCACAAAATACTCTACCTCCTCATATACTCATATATCCCACAATCATTATAAAAATATCACCAATTAATATATTATTAAAATAATATATTTAAATGTATTATTTTATCGTAAAAAGATAAAATATTAATTTTCAACAATTGTCACATTAAAAATTTTCTCCATCTATATCCACATAAAATAAATATTTTCTTTATCATAATAATCAATAATTAATTATTCAAAAATAATATTACGTAATCACAAGATCGACAACCAGGTAGCTTCTGTGAAAGAGGCTTTCCAATAAGGATTTCTCCTTACTTGGCACAAGTGATTAGGTGACCAAACCTCTCCTTAGACATGTAACTTTCTAGACATTGCCAATAATGTTATCTCGATAATATTATTCAAATAATATGAATTATTGATTTGATAATGGAAAATATCGCAGTAATGACAATTATTGAAACAATAATAATATAAATATCAATGCAAAGAATTATTGAATCAATAAGATAAAATAATGAATAAGAATTATTGTAATAATTATTGAGTAAGCCTTCTTACGTAAGGATCAATAATTCAACAATACTGCAATACATCTAAGTGTCTTCTTGTGAAACCACGCCAGACATCAGATTTTAACCACCAGTAACCCAACAAAGCATTAATTCAGTAACAATTTACGCCAGTTATTTATAAAACTCAATCTTTGTCGTTTTCTTTCATCCAACCGCTTTTCCGTTATGGGGCCCACTAATGATCGCTTGGCCGTAAATCGTTAGATTCCTTACAAAAAAGAATATTCCACGACCAAACGAATATTCCCAAATAATAATGAATATTTTATAACCACTTGCTTATTTTGTAAACTTTGCACATTTCACCCATAACCAAAGAATTATATCAAATTAACCCTTATTAATTTAGAATAATGAATAAAGAAAAATTCAATTTTATTTATAATAAGTTGGGGTCTTCTGATTCATCATATCCATGAAGCGGCGAGGAGCATTATTCAATCCAAAAGACATGACTAGGAATTCATAATGCCTGCAATCGTTCTGAAAGTCGTCTTTGGAATGTCATCGGTTACAATCTTCAATTGGTGATATCCGGAGCGAAGATCAATTTTGAAAAGAATTTGGCGCCTTAATCGGTCAAATAGGTCATCAATACGTGGCAATAGTACCTTTATTTTGATGATGACATGATTCAACTCCCGATAATCAATACAAAGTCGCATACTCCCATCTTCCTTCTTTACGAATAGAGCAGGAGCACCCCCGGAGACGTCTTAGGGCGAATGAAATCGATGTCTAACAATTCCTGCGGTTGGGTCTTTAACTCACGAAGTTCAATAGAGCCATTCGATATGGGGCTTTGGAAATGGGTTTTATACCGAGTTCAAGGTCGATACAAAATTTAATTTCACGTTCTGGGGGTAGGCCAGGAAGTTCTTCAAGGAATACGTCAAGAAATTCATTAACAATAGAAATATCATTCAAAACTGACGTATTTTTGTTTAGATCCGTGATATGAGCTAAAAAAGCTTGACATCCATTTTTCAATAAACAAATAGCTTTATGGCTTGAGATGACAGTGATTGATTTTAATGATTTGGTTGCTTAAATTCGCATAATAGGTTGATTAAGAATATGAAAGCTAACAACCTTATGAATCAATTTTTACATGATGAGTAGTTAACCAATCAATCCCTAGAATTACGTCAAATGCAAGTATTTTCAATGAAATAAGATCGACAGGTAATGTGAGGGTACCGATTTGAACCAAACAAGACTTATAAACAGTGGATATAATGAAGGTTTCTCCCAACAGAGTTTCAACAGATAAGTTAAAGTCTAATTTCTCCGGAGTCAAATTTAAACGTTGAGCGCAAGTAGGAGAAATAAAAGAATGGGTAGAACCAGTATCAAATAAGGTATATACTTTGCTAGAGTTTATGATAAGCTTACCCGTGATGACCTCATTCGGGTTCCTTACTTTCTAGGAGGTTACGACAAACGCTCTCCCTTGTACTACTGGCTTTGACTTTTCTGGGACGTCCTTTGGTGCCTCCATCCTAGTTGAACTTGTCTTCGGTGAACGACAAAATTGGGCTAGGTGACCTTCTCTTCCATAATTATAACATGCTTTAGACTGCATCACGCAGTTTGGACTGATGTGTCCTTCCCCTCCGCATTTGAAGCATATAATAGGTGGTCGTTCTCCTTCCTTAACCACGGGTGCTGGTGCTGACGTCTTTCCACCATTGTTGAATCTCCTCTTCTTGAAATGTCAATTCTTATTGTTTTGGCCATGATTACCACCGAAGTGGTTACCATTTCTGGCATGTGATTCCCTCCACGCTTATTGTCACCGCTTGATGATCATTATCCTTGATATTATCATTTTGTTTACCGCTTCTCTTTTGGTTGGGTTGACTCATTATCGCGCTCCAATAACTCGAGCTCTATTAACAACATCCGAATACAAACACACGGTTTATGAGAGATAAGATATTGGCGTATCTCTCGGGTTTTAAACCTCTTAGAAACATTCGCATCATTCTCTCCTCATTATCAACCAAATGAGATGCAAAACGACAACTCGACAAACTTGGCTTCAGTCTTCTACGACACGGTCATGTTGTTTTGTTCCAGCTTAATGAACTCTACCTCTTTCATGTGACCGAATACTTTCGGGAAAGTACTTGTCGTTGAACGATTCTTGGAACTTCTCCCAAGGCATCTTCAAATACGGCGAGAGTTGAAAGACGCTTTACAGATTACGTGGCGCCCCAAAATAGGTCCAATCCATCCAACCTATTACGAGTTGCCAAATACATGGTATGTGAAAAATAACTACAACTTTATTACTACAACAACACATATGCTGTGAGTTTTGATACAAATATATACCAACTATGACTCATGTCCCAACTATGGACAACACCTCACGAAGGATACCTTACATAAAGGTACAGATCTAGAACCTGCTTTTAGAAATTAAAATCTTTGGGAAGTGCTCAAGAAACCTTCATACATAGGAGGCCATGAATCTAAGTTATGATAGATATCATATGTCCAGAGAATTATCCTTGGTTGATCCAATAGACCCCAAAGAAAAACGAGAAGATTACTATCATGTTCCTTCCAATGGTGAGTCTTCTCTTGACATATAACTATCTCCACCATCTGCGATTGAACATTATGTTTCAACCAAACTCCAAGATCATATAGGTAATGCTTGTAAATATACTCAGCAAGTAGATGTGCACAACCCTGTCTTATGATAACACGAGATTGTATGTCATTAGACATCTTGTATGATAATTAAATTATCATAACTAAAGATAATTAAAGATAATTAAATTATCAATAACATAACTAATAATATCATACAAGATAATTGTGAAGCAAAAGGGGTGAGCACAACTAGCTCAGTAAATAATATCATAACTAAAGATAATTAAATTATCAATAACCTTCATCAGTAATAAATCAGAGATTTAGAACATATGGTAGATGATAAAACTTTTCAACCATAGTTGCAGCGGAACGAGCAATCCATTAGAAGAGTCAAATAGACCATAAAGTCTATTATCTTCTCCATGTTAAAAGTCCACCAACAATGCTTTAACCCCAGAACATTAATCAATGAGATCCTGCTTCACAATCATGTGAATAACTCATAATCATAATTGTAGTTCTAATTTTCTCTTCTCATCCAAGACGAAGATATTTTTCATCACATGTCTTTACAAAATATCAAAGATCTTGGTTATACCAAATCACAGCTTCTTGTTCATAATCATACTAATAAGTTCATCTTTTGCATTACTACGGGCCAAAGATATTCATTAATGATTCATCTTTACTACATGCCAAAGATATTCAACAACAGTCATCTTTGCACTACGGGCAAAGATATTCAACAACAGTCATCTTTGCACTACACGCCAAAGATATTCATCAACAATTCATCTTTGCACTTCACAGCCAAAGATATTCATATCTCAAAAGAAATATATAATCATTTCGAAATTTATATAAACAATAATTATAACCATGTTGATCAATTCACCTTTGCTTAAGCTAAAAATATTCAATGGTCATGATCATACCAACAACAATTCATCTTTGCACTATCTTGGGTCAAAGAGAACCCATAGTCACGATCATACCAATAATCTACCCATCTTTACACTTAAGTCAAAGAGAAATTTCATCAAGGGATTATAAAATGTTATATATGATAATAAAAACAATACGATCAACAATCGATTTAATTTCAAGAGTAAGATTCATAAATCAATGATTTCATAACACCTTAATCCAAATGTTATAAATCACTTAATAATCTCATAATCTAATGTGACGCCCCCAAAATAGGTATACAACACCCATTCTGAGTCGCCAAAATACATGGTATAGAAAGCAAACTACAACTTTGACAATACAGATGTCGTGTAGAATACGACAATACAACTGTGAGTTTGAATACAAATATTGTCTTCTGAGACAATATACACACCCAAATAAGTCCTCATTAATTATTCATACACTATTTTACGTAAGTAGTGAGGATGTTAAAACATCTTCCTAGAACCATCACTCCATACCCAGGGCTCGATCCTCGCTATGTTCTCACCTCACGAGAAGAAAAAAATGGAACAAAAGGAAAAGGGTGAGCTCAACTAGCCCGATAAAAGAATATTATGACTAAGATAATATACAACAATTTATCGTTAGTCTTCAACAGGGAAAAATCTAATAGAATACAATAGACAACAAGTTTTAGATCAACAAATGCAATGGAAAACATCAATCCATTAGAAGAGTCACGTAGAGAAAGAATTCTACCGTCTTACAAGGTTTAAAAGTCCATCATCAATAGTTTATCCTCGTAATAACAATCAATATACATCTTTAATCATCTTTGCACTTTTCTGAGCCAAAGATATTCATTTGTATCACCAGATTGGTCATGTTCATCTCAACACTGTTCATCTTTGCACTTTCTGAACCAAAGATATTCATTTATATCACCATTTAGAATGAGGATGATGAAAAACATTTTTAAAAGCGAATCCAAAGAAACAAAATGACAAGGATTAAGGATTAAGGATTAGTACTTTGTTTTACCCATGTCCAAAAATACTTGAAAATAATCATATTGGTGTAAAATTCAAGAATGATCAAAACATGGATACAATCAAAGCTAGTATCCGAGAATAGATATTTTGGACAAAAAGAAAAATTTTTATTTTTTATTGAATAGTCTTGATTCGTGAATAATGTCGATATCGTGAATAGTGTTGTATCGTGAATAGTAACTCCCCGACACAACAAGTTCCAAATTTGATAAAAGTTCACCAATACTTGACATAATGATATTGAAGAAAAATATCATTTAAGAAGAAAATAATACCCTTTACCTCAAAATAATCGTCTTTCGATGAATTTCGAGTATAGTCTTGTGAAACCCAATACCGTATAGTAACACTCAAAGTATACTCACAAGAATACGCTTCGATAATTTAGAGAGAAAGAAAACTTGGTTTACGGTGTGATTTTCAATTCTAACTTAGCCTCTATTTATAGGAAAATGTTAGAACGACAGAAAAGAGACTAAATTAATAAATTATTATTATTAAAATCAAATTTCTCGCATGCTAGCCATCAAAGACCAGCATGCCACTCTTGAAAATAATTTTCCAAAGCAGCCCACATGTTGTCAAACAAGAGTGGGTCCCACCCATTATTTAATAAAAATTATTTTATCTTCCTAAACTTCAATAATTCGTGAAAATAGCTCGTTTATCAGAAAAATTCGAAACTCATGACTTTCCATGGGAAATTCCATTCTCTACAACTTTGCGAAAGAAAATTTTTCCAAATTCAAAATGTAAATTGACCGAAATCCATAAGCGGACGATTTTTACGATACATAATCAATTTTACCGTTAAGAATCAGGTCCACCGACACACAAAACATATGTTAAACATTTAATGCCACAAAAATACTCTACCTCCTCATATACTCATATATCCCACAATCATTATAAAAATATCACCGTTAATATATTATTAAAATAATATATTTAAATGTATTATTTTATCGAGAAAAAGATAAAATATTAATTTTCAACAATTGTCACATTAAAATTTTTCTCCATCTATATCCACATAAAATAAATATTTTCTTTATCATAATAATCAATAATTAATTATTCAAAAATAATATTACGGAATCACAATCTTGTGACCGGTAGTTTCCTGAGAAAGAGAACTTTCGATAAGGATTTCTCACTTCTTGGTAGCGCAATTAGGTGATCAAACCTCTCCTTGATGTAACTTTCTAGACATTGCCAATAATGTTATCGATAATATTATTCAAATAATATGAATTATTGATTTGATAATGGAAAATATTGTGTAATGACAATTATTGAAACAATAATAATATAAATATCAATCGTGAATTATTGAATCAATAAGATAAAATAATGAACGATAATTCTTGTAACAATTATTGAGTAGTGCCTTCTTACGTAAGGATCAATAATTCAACAATATTTATCAATACCGCAGTGTCTTCTTTGTGCAACCACGCCAGATTCTTCAGATTTTAACCACCAGGAGTAACCCAACAAGGTGTTAGCAGTAACAATTTACGCCTGATTATTTATAAAACTCAATCTTTGTCGTTTTCTTTCATCCAACCGTTTTTCCGTTATAGGGCCCACCAATGATCGCTGGCCGTCAGCATGGAGATTCTTCTACAAAAAGAATATTCCACGACCAAACGAATATTCCCAGACAATAATGAATATTTTATAACCACTTTGCTTATTTTTTGTAAACTTTGCACATTTCACCCATAACCAAAGAATTATATCAAATTAACCCTTATTAATTTAGAATAATGAATAAAGAAAAATTCAATTTTATTTATAATAAGTTGGGGTCTTACATCTAATATTATTAATACTACCACAATATTTTAATCATTTCTTAAACTTATAAACAATTTATTTTAATTATTTACACTTTACTAATTAATGCATTTAATCATATTAAAATACCAAACTCATAAGATTTCATCACCAATAACCAACAACCTCATCAAAAATCTGCATATACCATATATAGGATTCCCAAGCCATAAAATCCTATTTTTCAATTTTGTTACTTCACATAACATATTTAATTTATTTAATCATAACTAGTCTATTTTCATGAAAAATACAAAATCAGTTCCAAAAATATTTCTTTTCTGAGATTTAGCATAATATAGTCCCATATTGAACATATATTTTTCTCAGAATTTTTAAAATTCATTTACTATTTTTCACAAGGCCAAAACTGCTGAATATTTAGACATTTATCATAAATTGTACTTTTGTCCAAAAATTTTTAAATTTACAGAGTATACTTCTATTATATACATGTACTTCCAATAAAAATTTCACCAATTTTGGAGTTAACCACAAGAAGTTATAAGGGTTTACTTTTAAAATAGTTTTTTCTCATAAAATCCATAACTTCTAATCTATACATCCAAAAATCGCCATTTTTGGACACAATCAAGGAAACTCATCAAATATCATTTCAAATTTTTCCAGAATTTTTGAAGGTCCGAAAAATTTCAAAACTGAAAAACATAAAAACCCTTAAAATCCTTTACCTCAAAAAGATGCGATTACAATTTAACATCGGATGTAAAGTCAAGTAAACTTACCTTTGAATAAGAACTCTCAAAGTATCTAAATACGTATAAAAATATGCTCGACAATATAGAGAGAAAGAAAAACTTGTTTAAATTGTGATTTTCAATTCTAACTTAAGCACTTTTATTTATAGGAAAATCTTAGAACGCCAAAGGAGACTAAATTAATAAAATATTAATTTATTTTATCGCATGCCATTTTGAAAAAAAATGGCGACCATCACCTTTGAAAATCCAATTCAAACACGCGTTCAATCACCAACCAAAAAGTGGGGCCCGTCTTCTAGAATTTTCCACTAAAAATATTTATAAAAATAATTTCTGAATCAGTCACCTCTTAAAATTCATAAAAAATCATACGTTAATTTTTAACGGTTCAAAATTTGTGGACATATACTCAACTTATATATGTATAACATATCCAAAAATCACAACGATCCAACGGTCGGATTAAAAATTATAACTCACGCAATATATCTCAAGAACATTGATTTTTTGGATTATTAGTCCTTCGGAACAGTTTCATTCAAAATTTCACCACGATAAATCTACAAAGGATTTTTGGGTGTCAAATTTCTACATTTAGATTACTTCCAGGAATTTCTTTTGATATATGGCTCATCTCCTAACTCATTATACACAAAGAGTTATAGATTTTACAACATCAAGTAATAAACTAATTTTTCTGAAAATCTCATATTTTGTTCTTCATTTCGACAAAATACTAATAAAACACTTCAGCATTAATTCCTTCATTTATAACCACATAAATAAATTCTTCATTTATATCCACATAAAATAAATATTTTCCTATCATATAAATCAATAATTAATTATTCACAAATAATATTACGAAATCATGACAATAATGACAACCGTGCAATTCCCGGAAAGAGGGGCTTTACGATAAGGATTTTTCTCTTCTTTGGCGCATGATTAGGTGACCAAACCTCTCTTTGACAAAACTTTCTAGCCATTGCCAATAATGCTATCTAATAATATTATTCAAATAATATAAATTATTGATCTGAAATATTGTGCCGTGATAATTATTGAAACAACAATAATATAAAATATCAACGCAACAATTATTGAATCAATAAAATAAAATATTGACCAGTAATTACTGTAATAATTATTGAGTAATGTCTTCTTACGTAAGAATCAATAATTCAAAATATCTTGTGCAATCTTGTGTCTTTCTTGTCTGCAATAAACGCGTATTACTATATTTTAATCACCAGGTATTCCAACAGTGTTAACGGTAACAACTACGTCGTTATTTATAAAAAGTTAAACTTGTCATTTTCTTCATCCGATAGTTATTCTGTTATGGGGCCCACAAACGGCTGCGCCATCGTATGAATATTCCCTGACAACAAGAATATTCCACGACCGAACAAATATTCCCCGACAACAATAAGTATTTTATAGCCACTTGCTTATTTTTAAAAAAAATTCATATATTACCCGTAACTTTACTTTTTATCAATTTAACCATTTACTAAATAGGAAAATTGAATACTTTTATTCCATAAAATTCGGGGTCTTACACAGGCACTATGCAAAAACTATGCATAATAAAATATAATATATTATGACTAAGATAATGCAGAATAAATTATCATTAGTCTTCAACAATGTTAAACTGATAAAATATAATAAACATCAAGTTTAACTGCAGTGGAACATGCAATCCATTAAAAGAGTCAAGTAGAAAATAAAATCTACTATCTTTTATGATTTAAAAGGTTTTCATCACTTTTATCATTTGGGACTCGACAATAAATAATCCACATCATCCCCGCACTACTACCAAGGAAATTCATTAAGCATCACGACCCTGATTTATCCACGCACTACGGGCCATGGATATTTGTGTATTCATCAATGGTCATGATCATGCCAACAACCTGTCCATCAATGCATTACGGACGAATGAGAACTTTTACCATATCATTTGTAACATTACGGTCATGATTACAATCAATAAACCACGGTCATAATCATACCAAGTCCATCTATCTTATTCTAGCCATACGTATGACTTTCAACAAAATATAAATATGAGGATGATAACAATGATATAAGAATTCAATAAATCAAGTTCAAGAATTAATTTATCCAGGAACTAATAACGTCCAAATTGTCAACATGATACTTCTTTGTAGAGTAAAATTTAAGAATGCTCAGAAGAATATTTCCATGTAAAGATACTGGATGAAGCGCAAATATCAAGGATATTCCACTAATTTAATGGAGTATAGAAATCAAAAATTTAACCAACTGAGTATAATAAAGAATGGAATAACAAAAGAAATCACCATGCATGCGGTGACTTGGCAGTAGAGCAAGTTATTCAGCGAAACAATAAATAACGGAACCAAGTCAGGCGTAATATGCACCGACAGGATATTTCAACAGAATAACAAAGAATGAAATAACAACAGAAATCACCATGCATGCGGTACTTCGCATAGACAGGTTAATCCAACAGAATAATAAATAACGGAACCAGGTTCGGCGTAAAACACATAGACAAGATATTCCAACAGAATAATAAAGACGGATCCAAGTCCGGCGTAAAACGCACAGACATGATATTGCAACAGAATAATAAAGAATGGAATAACAACAAAATTTCACCATGTTTGCGGTCTTGCGATAGACAAAGTTATTCCAAAGAATAATAAATAATGGAATAATGAAGTTCTCTTCATGAATATGAAAAAAAAATACCACTTACCTTATAAAGAATATTACTCCGGTAGTAGGCGGGGATATACTGAAGAAACTTGCACTATCTTTGGAAGCTTTCTTAAACACTAAAGAAATACGCTCAAGATAGAAGAATAATTCTCTACGGTTTCTCTCAGAGTTTCAGTGAATTAAGTAAGAAATAATGAAGGAATGAGCTTATTTATAGAAGAATGGATGAATAAGAACTAATCCATGAACGGTCGGATCGATTTACTTTAAGCAGACGGTCAGTTGGTTTACAATAAAATATAATATATTCTATTTATAATCTAATAAAAACGAATAACTTTTAAAAAGATTTTACTATCGAAACACTTTATCACGAGCCTTTATACAAACACTATGCATAATAAATATAATATATTCTAATTATTGTCTAATAAAATGAATAACTTTATAAAAGTATTACATTTTTTATATAAAAAGATTTTACTATTAGTCTAATAAAACGAATAACTTTATAAAAGTATTACATTTTATATAAAAAGTTTTTCTGTTTTATTACATTAATAATACTAATAAAATAAAACTTCATCATCATTATTATTATTCACACTATTAATTGACCGGTCGTTCCTTCGAGGAAGAGGGGCTTTCGATAAGGATTTCTCCCTATTGGCGCGCAATTAGGTGACCAAACCACTCTTTGGCAAAACTTCTACACATCGTTAATATTGCAAATTATAATATTAATAACTTCGTCATCTCAATTATAAAATATCAAAAATAATTGAATCAATTAACGTGAGATACTATGCAACAATTACTGAAGCAATAATTAAATAAAACTGAGTGACTTCTCACGTAAGCATCAATAATCAATACCGTAATGCTTCTTATGCAACCACGCCGTATTCCCCTGCATTTTTAACATCGGGTGTTTCAAGAGTTAACGGTAAAACTTCTGCCGTTATTTTCATAAAAATATTTTTGTCGTTTTCTCAATCCGACAATAATTCTGTTATGGGGTCCACCAATGATTGTGTCGTCGTACGAATATTCTTCGACCAATCGAATATTATAAATAACTTGCGTATTTTGAAAATTTTCTAAATATTACCCACAACTATAACATTATATCAAATTCATTCCATAATATTTAAAAATGATAATTATAAAAAATTCATCTTTATTCATAAAAGTTGGGGTCTTACACAGATGGTATTGTCAGAACAGGTGCTGAAATGAGTCTCCTCTTGAGTTCTTGAAAACTCTTCTCACATTCCTCGTTCCAATAGAATTTACAGTATCTTTAAAGTCAATTTGAGTTAATGGAGTAGCAATTAAGAAAACCCTTCTACTGAATCTCCGATAATAACCACTAAGCTTTTAGCGAAAGCTACGTCTTGATCAACGATTTAGGTTGATCCCGACTTTGAATAGTTTCAATCTTTCTTG
The DNA here is from genome assembly GCA_020205605.1 of Panax ginseng. Lineage (NCBI taxonomy): Eukaryota > Viridiplantae > Streptophyta > Magnoliopsida > Apiales > Araliaceae > Panax > Panax ginseng. The sequence continues at coordinate 130,339,823 of CM035144.1, forward strand.
GGTCAATGGATATTCCATGACTTTATACTACGTGCCCAAGGAATGTTACTTCCTCAAGCCAGAACTCACATTTCTTAAACTTGGAATAAAGGTTATACTGTTTTGCTCAGCTTGATGAATTCTACATCCTTCATGTGACGATTACTTTCAGGAAAGTACTTGTTGTTGAACAATTCTTGAAATTTCTCCCAAGACATCTTGAGTGCGTCAGGCTGGGTACGTTTTATAGATTCCCACCAATGATCTGCTTCTTCACGCAACATAAAGGTGGCGAATGGAACCTTTTGCTCATCTGAGCATTTCAAGATATCAAATATCTTGGTGATCTCGCTTTATCCACGTCTACTGCCTTAAGTGGTTACGGCTTTCCCAAAACTCGGTGGTCCCAGCTCCTGAAGCGCTTAGAGGTGACCGGCGTAGTAGGTTGCCATTATTTCCACTGTATTTTGGACAAGAGCCGCTTTTTTGATGTTGCATGAATTGCATAAAGCCTCTCGAACATTCCATCGTTCATCATTTGGTCGATGTTGTTGTTTGCGTGAGGATTGTCGCCTTACGATGCACATTATCACGATTATTGATCATGGAGGCTCAGCGGTCTCACATGCTCCATTCTTATCTCAACATTTTGGATGCCATTTTAAATACTACCACAAAACAAGGGTTAATTATCATATCACATATTATCCTATACTCTAACCGACCAATTAAATACCAAATAAACTTAGGTAGGTCATACTTAGCGAAGGAATTCCTCGCCTCTCCCTCCTACTTGTCTCACATCTCACCGGAGATCATATCCCTAGCTTTGATACCAACTGTGGCGCCCCTAAAAAATAGGTATACATCACCTATTACGAAATACGCCAAATACATGATGCAATACAAATATAATCTTAAATATACAAAATGAGCTATGAGTTTTAATACAAATATTATCTTCAGATAGTTTTCAAACTCAAAATAAGTCCTCAATATATTTATTAACACACTATTTTATGAATAGTGAGAACTACTAATGTTATCATGCGGACCGTCACTCTGCTCCCCGGATTAGTCCCCTCGCTACGTTCTCATTTCTGAAGAGAAACAATGAAAGTAAAAGGGTGAGCTCAACTAGCCTAGTAAGAAATATTATGACTAAGATAATGCGAGAATAAATTATCGTTAGCCTTGTGATGCTAAACCGATACAATATAACAAACATCAAGTTTAAGCTGCTAAGGAATAAGCAATCCATTAAAAGAGTCAAGTAGAGAATAAAATATATTATCTTCTATGATTTAAAAGGTTTTTCATCACTTTTATTCTTTGAGACTCGACAATAAATAAACCACATCATCCCCTCGCACTATGGCGAGGATATTCATTAAGTATCACCCATAAAATATCCATGCACCTTCTGGGCCAAGGATATTTGTGTATTCATCGATGGTCATGATCATGCCAACAATCGTCCATCAATGCACTACTGACGATGATGACTTTTACCACATCATTTGTAACATTACGGTCATTATTATCTGGAATTAATCCTCGGTCATAATCATACCAAGTCCATCTACATGCCTACTGTGCCACGGATGACTTTCAACATAATATAAACATGAGAATGATGACACCGATATAAGAATTCAATAAAACAAGTTCAAGAATTAATTTATCTAGGAACTAATAAAGTCCAAATTGTCAACATGATATTGCTTTGTGGAGTAAAATTCAAGAATGCTCAGAAAAATATTTTCATGAAAAGATACTGGATGAAGCGCAAATATCAAATATATTCCACTAATTTCATGGAGTATAAAAGCCAAAACTTTAACCAACTGAGTATAATAAAGAATGTAATAACAAAAGAAATCACCAGGCATGCGATAAACCGCATAGACAGGTTATTCCAACATAATAATAAATAATGGAACCAGGTCATGCTTAAACGCACAGACAAGATATTCCAACAGAATAATAAATAATGGAACCAGGTCATGTGTAAACGCACAGACATGATGTTCCAACAGAATAATAAAGAATGGTGATATCCGGGACGAAGATCAATCTTTGAAAAGAATTTGGCTCCTTGTAATTGGTCAAACAGGTCATCAATACGTGGTAATGGGTACCTATTTTTGATGGTGACATGATTCAACTCCCGATAATCAATACAAAGTCGCATACTCCAATCTTTCTTTTTCACGAATGTAACGAGGGAGCACCCCGAGGAGACGTCTTAGGATGAATGAAACCGATGTCTAACAATTCCTGAATTGGGTCTTTAACTTCGAAGTTCAATAGGAGCCATTCGATATGGGGCTTTGGAAATAGGTTTTGTCTGGGGTTCAAGGTCGATACAAAATTTAATTTCACGCTCTGGGGTAGGCCGGAAGTTCTTGAGGGGAATACGTCGGAAATTTTTTAACAATAGAGATATCATTCAAAAACCGGCGTATTTTTGTTTAAATCGTGACATGAGCTAAGAAAACTTGACATCCGTTTTCAATAAACGAATAGCTTTATGGTTTGAGATAGCAAGGTGATTGATTTTAATGGTTTGGTTGCTTGAATTAGCATAATAGGTTGGTTAGGAATATGAAAACTATGACACTTACGATAACAATCAATTTTTGCATGATGAGTAGTTAACCAATCAATCCACTTAGAATTACGTCGAATGCAAGTATTTTTAATGAAATAAGATCGACCAAATTAATGTAATGAGGTGCCGATTTGAACCAAACAAGACTTATAAACAATGGATGTAATGAAGGTTTCTCCCAATGGAGTTTCAACGAGATAAGTCAAAGTCCAATTTCTCCGGAGTCAAATTTAAGCGTTGGCGCAAGTAGAAGAAATAAAAGAATGGGTAGAATCGAGATCAAATAAGGTATATACTTATTTAGAGTTTATGATAAGCTTACCCCGTGATGACCTCGTTCGGGTTCCTTGTTTTCTGGGGAGGTCACGACAAACGCTTCTCCCTTGCACCTTCTTGATGTGTCCTCTCCTCTACATTTGAAGCATATGATAGGTGTGGTCGTTTCTCCTTCCTATGACGGTCTTGATCTTGACGTCTTTCCATCATTGTTGAATCTCCTCTTTTTGAAATGTCCATTCTTATTGTTTTAGCCATGATTACCACCGAAGTGGTTACCATTTCGCATGTTGATTCCTCCACGCTTATTGTCACCGCTTTCCGATGGTATTATCCTTTAGTATTATCATTTTATCGAATTTTTCTATTTTGGTTGGGTTGACTCATTATCGCGCTCCCAATAATCGAGCCCTATTAACAACATCCGAATACAAACACGGTTTATGAGAGATAAGATATTGACGTATCTCGGGTTTAAAATCTCTTAGAAACATTCGCGTCATTCTCTCCTCATTATCAACCAAATGAGGCGCATAACCGACAACTGACGGCAAACTTGGCTTCGTACTGCGACACGGTCATGTTGTTTTGCTCCAGCTTGATGAACTCTACCTCTTTCATGTGAGGAATACTTTTGGGAAAGTACTTGTCGTTGAGCAGTTCTTGGAACTTCTCTCGAACATTTTCAAAGGTCTGCGGCGGAGTTGAGTCGTTTCTGATTCCCCCGATGTCTGCCTCTGCCTTGACATGTAAGTAGAAAAGGGAACCTTTTGCTCATCGGAGCATCCCAAGACATCAAATATTTTACAAATCTGCTTTATCCATGTCTCCGTCTTAAATTGTTTTGGCTCTCCAAAAAACTACGGTGGTCCAGTTCCTTGAATCCTTGCATGTGACCGTCAAAGAATTGCCGATGTTTTCACTTATGTATTTTTGTATGCGAGGCGCTTTTACTGATGTTGCATGAATTACATAAAGCCTCCGAACATTCCATCGTTCATCATCGGTCGATCTTATTGTTTGAAATGAGGATTATTATCGCCTTCGATGCACATTATCCCGATTATTGATCTGTGGAGACTTCAACGGTCTCCTGTGCTCCATTGATGTTCTCAACATTCTCGGATGTCATTTTAAATACTACCACAAAATAAGGGTTAATTAACATATCACATATTATCCCTATACTCTAACCGAATTAATTAAATACCAAATAAACTTGGGTAGGTCATACTAGCGAAAAGATTCTTAAATCTCTCCCTCCTAGTTCTTATCTCACATCTCAAATGGGGATCATATCCCTAAGCTTTGATACTGGTATGGCGCCCCCAAAATAGGTATACATCACCTATTCCGAGTCTCCAAATACATGGTACAGAATACAAGTACAATCTTAAATATACATGACATGGTGAGTTTTAATACAAATATTGTCTTACAGGCGGTATTAAAACTCAAAATAAGTCCTCAATACATTTATTAACACACTATTTCATAGAATAGTGAGGACTACTAATCTATCGTGCAGAATGAGTCGCTCAGTTCTCCCATTAGTCCTGCTTTCGTTCTCATTTCACGAAGAGAACAATGAAAGTAAAAGGGTGAGCTCAACTAGCCCGATAAGAAATATTATAACTAAGATAATGCGAGAATAAATTATCATTAGCCTTCGACAATGTTAAGCGATAAAATACAATAGACATCAAGTTTAAGCTGCGGTAGGCTGAACAAGCAATCCATTAAAAAGTCGAGTAGAGAATAAAATCTACTATCTTTTATGATTTAAAAGATTTTCATCACTTTTATCATTTGAGACTCGACAATAAATAATCCACATCATCCTTTTGCGACTACCGAGGATATTCATTAATATCACAACCACAAATTATCCATGCACTTCTACGGGCGAGGATATTCGTGTATTCATCGATGGTCATGATCATGCCAACAATCATCCATCAATGCCTATTCACGGACGATGAGGACTTTTACCACATCATTTGTGACATTACGGTTAAGTGATTATATCGAATAATCCACAGTCATAATCATACCAAGTCCATCCATCTATGCTACAAGAGCCGGATGACTTTCAACATAATATAAACATGAGGATGATGACAATGATATACAAATTCAATAAAACAAGTTCAAGAATTAATTTATCCTGGGAACCAATAACGTCCAAATTATCAACATGATCTTTGCTTTGTGAGGGTAAAACTTCGAGAATGCTCGGAAGAATATTTTCATTAAAAAGATCTTTGGATGAAACGCAAATATCGAGGATATTCCACTAATTTCATGGAGTATAAAATTAAAACTTTAACCAACTAAGTATAATAAAGAATGGAATAACAAAAGAAATCACCGGGCGATGCGATAGGCCTTGCAGACGAGTTATTCAATGTAATAATAAATAATGGAACCCGGTCTTGCGTAAGCGCATTTACGAGATATTCAACAGAATAATAAATAATGGAACCAGGTCATGTGTAAACGCATAGACATGATATTCCAACAGAATAATAAACAACGGAACCAGGTCATGCGTAAACGTACAGACAGGATATTCCAACAGAATAATAAATAACAAAATCAGGTCATCCGTAACGCACAGACAGGATGTTACAACAAAATAATAAAGAATGGAATAACAGAAGAATTTCACCATGTATGTTGTCTTGATTGCATGTAGGCAGTTATTCCAACATAATAATAAAGAATGGAATAACAGAAGAATTTCACCAAGTATATGGTACTTCGCATAGACAGGTTATTCCAACATAATAACAAAGAATGGAATAACATAAGTTCTCTTCATGAAGACGATAGAAAGAAAGAAATAATACCCACTACTGTAAAGAAGAGTATTCCACTAGTAGGGCGATGATATTCTTGAAGAAAACTTGCTTTCTACTGCTCAAAAGTTCTTAAAACTCTAAAAAAATACGCTCGAGATTATAGAAGAATTCTACGAACTTACAGGCGTGGTTTTCAATTCTAACTAAGCATCTATTTATAGAAAAATAGAAAGGATACTATCTTTTAGCACTATCACGATAAAATATAATATATTCTATTTATAATCAAATAAAATAAAACTTTATAAAAAGTATTACATTTTTATATAAAATGATTTTACTATCTGAAACACTATGCATACCTTTATCTGAACCTATGCATAATAAAATATAATATATTCTAATTATTGTCTAATAAAACAAATAATTTTATAAAAGTATTACATTTTATATAAAAAGATTTTCTTATCTGAAAACACTTATGCGTAATAGAATATAATATATTCTAATTATTGTCTAATTAAATAAATAACTTTATAAAAGTATTACATTTTTATATAAAAAAGCTTTTCATTTTATTACATTAATAATACTAATAAAATAAAATTTATATATATATATATATATATATAAAATTCTGTGACTTCATAAAAAGACACCTCAATATATCTAACAATATGTATCATCATTATTATAATTCACAATATTAATCGACCAGGTCATTCTCAGGAAATAGGGGGCTTTTCAATAAGAATTTCTCCATATTGGCGCGCAATTAGGTAACCAAATCTCTCTCTGTCAGGACTTCTAGACATCGTTAATATTGCAAATAATAATATTAATAACTCTGTCATCTCAATTATTGATTTAATAATATATAAAATATCGACAATAATTGAATCAAATAACGTGAGATACTATGCAACAATTACTGAAGTAATAATTGAACAAAATTGAGTGACTTCTCACGTAAGCATCAATAATCAATACCGGTAATGTACTTATACAACCACGCGTATTCTTTGTACTTTTATTACCGAGTAGTTCAGCAGTTTTAAGCTATAAAACTTCCCGCCAGTTATTTTCATAAAAATATTTTTGTCGTTTTCTCAAACCAAACCGATAATTCCGTTAATGAGGTCCACCAATGATTGTTATAAATCGTCACGAATATTCCTGTTAAAAGCAGAATATTCCCCAACCAATCGAATATTATATAACAACTTCGCGTCTTTACAAAATTTATAAATATTACCCACAATTATAACATTATATCAAATTCATTCCATAATATTTAAAAATGATATTTATAGAAAAATCACTTTATTAAAAAGTTGGGATCTTACATTCTGCGTGACACTTGGTTCCATTATTTATTATTACATTTGGAATAACACATATTGTCAATTATCTATCGTGCATACGCTGGTGAATTATTACATTATTCCATTCTTTTATTATTGTTGGAATAACTTGTCAATGTGGATTACTGCGTACATGCCGAATGATCCTTCGTATTCATTCTTTATTAAATTGTGGAAATGATCCATCTCACGTGGATTCTGCGTATGGCGGAGTGAAAATTCATTCATAGCTTTTGTATATTCTATTATACTCGTTATGAGATATCATTTCTTTTGTCTTTCGATATGAAATGTCATTTTCTTTGATATTTTTTTTGAGTTACTATTCACTAGTTCTTATTCACCCGATTACTATTCAATCTAGTATTATTCACTTTCGGGTATTCGGGGCACTTTTCATTATTAATCTTATTCATCTAAATTACTATTCACCCGAATATTATTCATTCGAATTATTTGGGGGTACTTTTCACGTTGAAATGTCTTATTCACGAAGTCTTATTCTCAAGTACTATTCACAGTCTTATTCACGAGTCTTATTTACGAAAAATATATTTCTTTTTTGTCCAAATTATTTTTGGTACATGAATATTATTCTTGAATTTTACTCTACAAAACAGTATCATGTTGACAACTTGGACGTTATTGATTTCTGGATAAATTAAATTATAAATCTTTAAAATTTATTCTTGAACTTGTTTTATTAAATTATTATGTCATTGTCATCATCCTCATGCTTATATTGTGATTAAAGTCATCTTTGGCTTACGTGCATAGATGGACTTAGTATGATTATGACCAAGGATTATTCGGTATAATAATGACCGTAATATAATGAATGATATGGTAAAAGTCCTCATTGGCCTATAGTTCATTGATGGACAGTTGTTGGTATGATTATGACCATGAATTATTCGGTATAATCATGACCATTGATGATTACATGAATATCCTTGGCCCGTAGTGCAGGGATGATTCGATGATGTGGTTTATTTATTAAGTTGAGTCTCAGCGATAAAGTTGATAAAAAAAACTTTTTAAATCATAGAAGATAATAAATTTTATGCCTTACTTGACTCTTCTAATGGATTGCTTGTTCCGCTGTAGTTAAACTTGTTGTCTATTGTATTCTATCAGTTGTTATACTGTTGAAGGCTAAGGATAATTTAATCTGCATTATCTTGGTCATAATATTTCTTACTCGCTAATTGAGCTCACCCTTTTCTTCTTTTATTCTCTTGAGAAATGAGAATAGAGCTGGGACCCAGGTTCGGGAGCGGATTAATGATGCAGATGGTTGTTTTAGTAGTCCTCACTATTCTATAAAATAGTGTGATAATAAATGTAATGAAGACACCATTGAGTGTGAATATTGTCTAGATGACAATATTCTTGTTTAAACTCCCAGCTATGTTTTGTCGTATTTTTACACGACTGTTGTATAATTAAGTTGTATTTGAATTTATGTACCATGTATCTGGCGACTCAAGATGGGTGATGTATACCTGTTTTGGGGGCGTCACACTAGCAGCAATTACTGTAGCAATAATTGAACAAAATTGAGTGACTTCTCACTTAAGCATCAATAATCAATACCGTGTGCTACTATGTAATCACGCGTATTACTGTATTTTTATCATCGGGTATTTTAACAGTTAACGGTAAAACTTCCGTCGTTATTTTCATAAAAAGATATTTCTGTCATTTTCTAACTAAGACAATAATTTCGGTGTGGGGTCCATCAATGATTGTACCGTCGTACGAATATTCCTTGTTAAAACGAATATTCCCCGACCAATCGGATTTGATTACTTTGAAAAATTCATAAATATTACCAACAACTATAACATTATATTAAATTTACTCCATAATATTCAAAAATATGTTTTGAGACAAATTCATCTTTATTCATAAAAGTTGGGGTCTTACAAAAAAGTAGTGATTTTATGAGATAATAATTAAGTAATGATAATATAAAAACCGTTTAGATTGAAAATGTAGTAAGCTAGGGGATTACAAAATCAACATAGTACGTAAGTTATAATTGATATTATTTGTTATTTTAATTTTATTTTAAATATTTTAAATGTATAATATTATGTTTTAATATAATTATAAATGGTATAATATTATGGTGTAATATAATTTAATTAGTAATGATAATATCTGGCATACAGTTTAGATATGTGGTGATTTTGTTATTTTATTATATACGTGTATTATAATATTATATTGTATGATATAATTAATGGTATAATTATGAATAGTATAATATTAGAAAAATAATAATTTTAGGATTTCCGTTTTAAAAAGTAGTGTGAATTTTAGGATTATAAAATCAACATTGTAAGTTATGATTGATATTATTTGTTCTTTTAATTTTATTTTAAATATTTTAAATTGTATAATATAATGTTGTAATATAATTATAAATGCTATAATATTATGTTTGTATTTATAACTCATAATGATAATATAACAAAGTAGTGATTTTAGGATATAATAATTAAATTAGAAATGATAATATCGAGCAGTTGACATTACCAAAACAATTTAGTAAATTCAAAATATTAATTTGGGATTAAAAAATAGTGATTTTAGGAGATAATAATTAAATTAGTAATGATAATATTAGAATAATTAACATTATTAGAATAATTTATATTTGTAGTGATTTATGAAATTATAAAATTAAAATATTAACGTGAGATTCAAAATAGTGATTTTAAAGTAATGATTTAGGTAATTATAAAATCAACATAGTAAGTTATGAATGATATTATTTGTTATTTTAATTATGTTTTAAATATTCTAAATTGTATAATATTATGTTGTAATATAATTATAAATGGTATAATATCATGTTGTAATATAATTTAATTAGTAAATATCCGCGTAGTTTAGATAGGTAGTAATTTTATTATTTTGTTATATCGTGTATTATACACGCATGATATAATATATGGTATAATAATTATGTTTAGAAAAATAATAGATTTTGGGACTATAAAATCAACATAGTAAGTTATGATTGATATTATTTATTTTTAAATTTTATTTTAGATGCCATATTTGAATAATTGATTCCAGATTTAGGGAAATAAATTTAGATTTGTTTCAATCTTATTTATTATGTTAGTTGAGCATTTTTGTTAAGGATCTTAAGGAATATTAATTAAATATAATATGTGTTAAATTTTGAGGATGGTATGTGTCAAATTATTCTGGCATGTATTGTATTTTAGTATAGTTAATAGATTAATAGATACGAATGAAGACTTTGGATTAATTCATGGAGCCTGGAACGCAAAACACCAATTAGTCCGCCCTCCATCGGCCTCTCTCAAATCAAATCCATATGTCTCTCTCTCTCTCTCTCTCTCTCTCTCATCTCAAACACTAATGAATTGAATTTCTTTTATCTTTATCCTCCTTGGAGCTTATTCTTTGTCTTTTTAAATTGATCCGTCCGTCAACAATTAACATTGTTTCAATACCCTTTTGTCTCATCTGCAATTGATCTATACTTATTTCTCTTTGGATTTTTCCTATCATTTTTTTCTTGTATTGTGTTATATTTCTCTCCCAAAATAACACGAGGTTCATCTTCGATCTCTGCGTTGCAGAAGGACCCAGTTCATTCCTTGAAACCATGTTAGGGTTTCTTTTATAAACACTTTATTTGGGGTTGTTACTAGAAATTTACATACATACACGATCATGTATCGTGGCCTAATAATATTAATACTTCTATTTATCTCCCTTGTTCCACTGCAATCTGATGCTGCATCTCTCATTCGTATATTCCGTCAACTATCTGCTGGATCACGACACATTCCCAATCCCAAATTAGCCATTCAGGTATTATTCATTTTTTTTTTTCTCAATTATGTCATAGCTTAAATTACAAACATAATGGTATGAATATACATTTGTTATTTTTTTTAATGCTACGTTTGTCATGAATTATTGTAGATGTCTCCTTCACCAAGCCCTACAGCAGCTGCCCCTGCTTCGGGTGTTGCTTTTAGTAATAACTCTCATGTGGATGCGCCCAAGACAAATACTAAGGAACCTGTTGTTAGTAAGACATGCCACAAGGTGTCTAAAAAATGTCAACATAAGAGTCTCACTGCCTGCCTTGGTAACATTTATTTAGTTTCTGTTTTCAAATCATTTATATTTTACTATTATCATTATGTTTTATGTTTGTTAACTGCAACTTGAGCAACTCTACTGTATATCAGCATTTGTAATATAACAACTTCCTCTAATAAGCAAACTGTTGAGCTATCCAAAATTCACTAGGGTAGTTACTCCCCAGACTAATAACTTAATTTAGGCAAGTTCCCTACTTAAAACAAACTGAGGGGGTAGGGGGTGAAGGGTGGGGGGTGGGGAAGATAATACATTGAAACATATGGGTCATCTTAAGTGTTAGGTTAGGTTGCCACTTCGGTTAGTGAATTTTGTAAGTGAGGTTTGTTAGTTTATGTGGAACATGTCCAGTAAACAAAATTCAACATTGAGTTGTATAGCAATTTTTGCTCGAGTGTGAGCACTCTTCACCCTGGGCCTATCAGGTTTCTTAATTATGCAAAAACTAAACCAATGTTACCTAGATTGTGGTAATGTGAACGTAAAACGTCACATGAGAGACATTTATATTAAAAAATATATATACATAAAATTGAGCGTGTTCCCGATGCATCGTATCCTGTCTTTTTGAAAAATGTCGTATCCTGGATCGCGTATCATGTCGTGTCCGAGTCGGAGGGGGTAGGTTTATTCATGTCATTTTAGTAAAAATATGTGTATCCTAAACATGGTACATTAGTATGACTTTCTTAAAGATATAATTAAGAGGCTGTTTGTTTAAGTCTGAATGGCTGAATGACTGAATCGGTTAGCCATTAAGTGCGTTTGTTTTGAAAAAAAATCGTTTGAATGGCTGAGTCGATCAGCCATTCAGACGATTTGGGCTGCATGGTTCAATGTTCGAAAGCTAAAAGCGATAAAAAGGCGTTTTTCTCTGGACGAGGCGAGGCGTAAGCCTCGATTTAAAGACGTAAAAGTCTCCAAAAAATTATAAAAAAATGCTAATAAAATCATAAAATAATCTATTATTATAATCAAGGTCATAAAAGACATAAATAAACAATGTCACGTTAATATATCATTACAAAACATCAAAACAACATAATATCAAATCCATCAAGATTCTCTCAAGTACACAACAAAAATTATTTTGTAAAATCAATACAAGCAGTGAAGCACCTGCAGCAACGAAAAAAAAAACTTAACCAGTTGAATGGAAGGGAAACAGAGGGCTACATTGTTCGAAAAAGAAAAAAACAGAGGACTACACTTTAACAGAAGAAGACTATACTATAACAGAGGACTACACTGTCACTTAGCATTCAGACCTCAGAAGAAAACAAAACTTAAAATAGGAGTAAGCGAAAAAGAAAAGAAAAGAAAAGCGAAGAAAAGCAGAGAAAAGAAAGCGAAAGCGAGATTAGGAAGGGCGGCGGAAGAAGAAAAGCGAGAGGCGATATAGAGGAAGAAAAGAAGAAGAAGAAGAAGACGGGCGAAGAAGAAGAAAAGAAAAAGAAGAAGAAGTCGGTCGACAGAAGAAGAAAAGAAGAAGGAGAAGAAAATACCTGGTGAAGGCTGAAGCAGTTGCAGAACCACAAAGAAGTCGATGAAGCCAAATCTGATACTTAGGGTTTTTAAAAAAGCAAATCAAAGCGCGAGCCTCGCTGACGACTTAGAGGCGCCTTACCACGGTAAAGGCTCGGCAAAAAAAAAAGCCTGAAGTCTCTTGAGTTCGAGAATAAGCTCGCATTAGTTTCTTACTACCTCATTTATGGTAGCGCCTCGAGTCTTATTCGAACAATGGAATGATATAATGTCATTTTTTTGGCTGAATGATTTATTTTTTTATTTGTACAATATTAACTATTATATTAAGTAATATTAAATATATTTATAACAATTTTGAAATTTTTTAGAGGGGTAAAATAATAAAAATCTATTATTCAGATGTTTCACAATTTCAGACATGTCAATTATTAAACAACTTTTTTCAAATTGATTCATTTTTTAAATTCAAATTCATTCGAAAATATGTTGAAATGCTTTTGCTCAAACACCCCTAAAATATAACATCTCATTAAGTTAGTGTTTGAGATATTTTATGTCAGTATCAAATGATCTAATTGGATGCACAAAAGTTAAATTCTAGTCAAAATTGATCTTATAGATTAGAATGAAGTATTTCTTTTAAAATCTATATTTGATGAATTTTATTATTCCCTCTATTTTAAATAAGAGTCTAATTTGTGATTTTTTTCCCACAAAAAGATTCCTGTTTTTTATTGGTAGTAGTATAAAATGACATAACATCTTCAAATTTGTTACCATAATTTCATTATAGGCCACTACTATTAAACTAACAACTCAATATATTCAAATTTGTTATTACTCCCGGATTTGTAATTGTATCACTCAGTAATGGAGAATATCGTTCTTAACCTTTTGTTGAGCAGAAGTTCTGAAGAAACTTGTTCTCTTCTGACTTCTGTGTTACATGGACTCGGATATGGCTATGTATCCAGGTGTCAAACATTCTTGAACCTAATTCAGGATAAAGAGGCTCAGCTTAAATATGCCTAAATTAAGAGTATGGATATGCGCACACATCTTGCGTATTTTAACTTCACTATATTTTTTGGTAATTTTGTACTATGAATGCTCAAAGGTACACACAGTCACACATTTTCAAGTTTTATATTAAATGGGATATAACAAGGAACATGTATATCTCCTTTTTCTTCTTTGAAGACGCAGGAATCCCTCTTCATCATTAATACAAGTTTTGCTTTATCTTACACTTTTACACCTTAAGGATTGGAGCATCCAATTTTGGGCGTTGGTGTAGAACACATATCCAATGCCCTTGTCAGAGTGTCATGGGGTTATACTTAATAATAATCGGGTTTGGTTTGCCTACTGCTACTACTGTTGTAATAGAAGAAATTAGAAGGATAGCTGAAAGTGAAGAAACTCCTACCGAGGATGCTGACACAGTTATATGGGCTTTGGCTAGCTAGTGATGGAAAATTCTCTATTAAAATTCAAATGTATTTGGGAATGTATGAGACCTAAGATTGCTGTGGTGGATTGGGCCAAGATTGTATGGTTTAAGAATGATATCCCTAAGTATGCTTTTGTATCTTGGATGATCTTTAAGAAGGATCTAATAACTAGAGATAAGTTACTGAGATGAGATGATTACTGAGAATGTACATTATTTATGTAGTGATGTTGAGGAATCATTAGAGTATTTATCTTTTTAATGTTTAAGGATTTGACAAGAGGTGAGAAGAAGGTGCAACATAATTGCAATGCCTAATAAGTGGGAGCAAGGACTGGATGCTGCAACATCTGAAGCAGAGATCATTTGGGAATTGGTTGTGTATGGCCTATTAAGCTTCTATCACACATGGATAGCTAGGAATAGGATGGCTATTGAAAACCAATTAACTACAGCTGAGCAGGTAATTCAGGAGATACAGGAGGATATTGAGGCAAAGCTAGTCAACTGAGGAAGGTTCTGAATACATATGGGAATTGGCTATTTACTATGGTATGGAGAATTAGTCAAAAATTCTTTCAACACTCTTAATCTTTTCAATTCAGTTTTCTACTGTGTTGATCTATATTAGTTCAGGTTGTTTCTTCATCTGGATGGATTGTTGGGTTGGGCATGCCTCTCCCAATTGATTCACTGTAATTTTATTTATTTATTTATTTTTTTTATTTTTATTTTTTTTTTGGGGGGGGGGGGGTATGCCCTCTGTATTCTCTGTATATTTTTTCTTCTTTATACAAATTTTACTTTCCAAAAAATAGAAAGAAATTCCTGCAGCATATGTTTTGAGTATATGAATACACAAGATAGTAGAACTTAGAGGAAGAAAGTTTGGTATCTGTAAGGAGGGTTTTTTACACGTGAACACACATACAGAGATGAAGACAATTTTGTAAGAGTGAGTGGAAATTGAGGGTTTCCAGTTTCCACACACAAGCGCGTGCATACAGGCACAAATAAAAATGAGAGGAAGGAGAGAGAGTGAGAATTTATTTTCGTTTTTGTCCGACAACCAATATTCCGTTGTATGTTATCTAGCTTAGTTGTATTGTGGAGATTATTAATGTCTAAATTAGTTCCTTGCTTTTATCAGTGGGTTAAGAAGCATGTACACTAGTTTTCTTCCAGCTGTATTGATACCTTTGAACCCTGTGTATGTTTATAGCTCATTCTCCTGGGCCTTTGGATGACTTTCTGACATGGTTTTCTTTCCCTCAGCTTTTAGTCTTAGTGCACAAGTCATTGAATGGTTTATACTTCTATGCCAATATGTCACTGAATTATTAGTTCATGGTAGATTTGTGTACAGTTGGTTTTAACCATTGTCATTTCTTTGTGGTTCTACAACAAGAATACTAAAATGACTTCTCTTTCCTTTTAGGGCTCCAAGGATCATTTCTTCTTGTCCTTAATGATGATGATAGTTCTCTAAAAGTCAATGTTACGATTCTCCCCTCAAATATTACCTACAAGGAGATGGACATACCAGGACACCAAGCCAAGAAGGTAAAAATTTATTGTCTTCATTCTTTTCTTCACAAGTATATAAGGTTGGAGGGCGTGTTACTTTTTGTTGGACTGAGAATATTAGTCAGTTGAGATTAATGATTGATGTGTAAATGATGAAAGGATAATATACTGCTTCAGCTTATCTTTCTAATTTGAGATCTGATTGTGGAGTGTATATTGAGTCTTGAAGTACTTGGTTTCAGTTTCAGGTTTTCCTGATTGGTTGTGTTCCCTTTTTCATGTCAGATCAATATCTCCGACGATGTTAGTGGAAGTTCATCAATTGTATTAGACGCTGAAAGTGGGGTTTGTATAATTCACATGGGAGCTGATGTACCAAAAGACAACTTTCATCAACTTCCTTCTTTTGACACCTACATAACCCCCATCAATGGCGTGTACCTACTGCTTGTTTCAGCTTTGATTATCGGAGGGACATTGACCTGCTATACATTGTTGAAAAGAAGACGACATCTTGACGGAGTTCCATACCAGGAACTTGAAATGGGACAGTCGGAGTTGGTTTCATCTGTGAATGTGGAAGCTGCAGAAGGTTGGGATCAAGATTGGGATGATGACTGGGATGAGGAGAAGGAGATAAAGAAGTCACCTGCTGGAAATCATGTCACAAGTAGAACAACTAATGGACATACTTTCAGATCTAAATCTGATGGATGGGGAAATGACTGGGATGATTAGGTAAGGTGTAGATAGTTTCTCTTTCATTTTTAGAGAGAATATAGCAACAACAAAAAAAACTAAATAAGGGGAAGAAATTTACACAGTAGATTAGGATAAACTTGTCGAGGATAAAACTTAAGAGATACTCCCTTCGTCCCATTTTAATTGTCAAAATTCAACTTATGGTAAATTAACCATTTTTTAAAAATCACTTGATTGGGAAAAAAATCCCTTTTTTTTAATGCCAAAAGATGGCTAATTTTAAGGGAGAATTGGGGATTTTTCTGATAGGGGATAGGGTTCCGAGCAGACTTGTGGAGCTACAGTTTGGATTATCATAGAATAAGAGGGAGCCGTATGAGGAAATGTCTTGGCTCCCCTCTATGAGAAAAGGAGGCTTGGCCCTGAAATGGTGGAAGCCGTTAGTCTGAGCTCCTCCTATCCTTATTCCCACCTCTGGCTGGTACTTTTTAAAAATAATAAATAAACTACATAGAATTTGCTTTTGGCAGCAAGGTTGGTAGTCAGTTTGTGTAAAGGATTTTGGTGCCTGGAAACCAATATTGTTTCTTCCAATTTTGTTAAATCATCTTTATTGGTAATGTTTTCCTAGCAAAACCATGCATGTTACTGTTGACATCTATCTATATTATTAGCAAAGCAGTATTTGGAATGCATGAAATGGTTGTAGTTTTATGACCCAAGACTCGACTGGACTGGGAAGGGAAAGTTGCAATTAGCTATTACATGTGTCACTCGTTTCTGTGAAATTGGTCTTCAGGTAGGGGGCTAGTCACTCTGTTTGGTCTTCAGGTAAATGTCTTATTATAAAAAACAGTTTTGTGGTTTTGGTTTTAATACTACTACATAAAGTTACATCATCCGTCGTATGGATGGGATGGAGTTTGGACAATATTCCTATACTTTTACTGCATATTGTTTTGATATTAAATGTGAAGAAGGTGCAGTCCTTCCCACGGCCCACTCCAACACTAGATGAATTGTGTTATCGAAATTCCACTCCCTTGTGCTTACAAAAAGTTAATAAAGCAGGGCACGAGAAACAAGGGGGTGGTGACTGCCCTGCCCTACCCTACCCTACCCTACCCTACACTGTACAGAGTACCAACTATACCACGCTTTCTTTTCATATCAAGAAATAACTTTTTCTTCACATACAGCCTCTGAGCATTTTAATTATGAAAATATATATTTCTATTTTCTAGGGTAAACTTTTTTTCGTTATACTAGCACAAATGATACTATTTGAGAGTTATAAATGAAAAATAAAATAAAATAAATTTAGACTTTTTTTTTTATTTTAAAAAAATGATATGATAAATAATAAGCAACGGAAGGAATATTATAATCAAGAAAAGGATTTGAAAAAAAAAATACAAAGTTTCAACGATGAAGAGTACTGATATCTAATTTTATCCACTAACAAATACTATTAAGATGAATGTGATGTGGGTGTAATTGTAAGATGAAAAATGACAATTAATTAGGTTGGTTGGTTAGTTTGTTTGTAGTCTAGTACTAGGCGCATGCTGTTGTGATTTAAAAGAGCCAAAGATGCTCAATATAATGAGAATCTTGAGATCGATTATTCCCATCCATTGTTTTTGCTTTAATTTTCTATTAGTATTACTCTATTCAGCACTTGGATTATTTACTTGGAGGTTGTTGTTCCTAAGAATCTTGCCCTTTAGACTGTCAGTCAACTCACTTTTGACTTGCCCACTAAATTATTAGTATTATATTCAATTCTGCGTCTACCCCCACATTTTGCATCAGGGGGAACATGAACATGAACGTGAACGTGAACGTGCTCACTCACCCTCTCCTATCTCTAGTAGTATTATACTACTAGGGGAGGAGTAGTATTTACAACAAACTCTTGAATTTAGCCTCTTATTGTTTAATGCGTTGGAAAGTACAATCTGTAATGGAGATTATTCTTTCAATTTTTAATCATTTAAAGGAAAGGGTATAGAGAGTCTCCTCCTTTCCGTTGACGTTAGTTGTCCCACACCCTTCCTTTCTCAACAGACACAAATGTATGGGGCCGGGCCTCAATGATACTCTTAGCTGCCAATGCCAATGCCAATGCCAATGCCAATGCCATGAATTTACACCACAAAACACAGAGTACAAGCTAGCTAGCTAGCTATATTGGCATGGAAGAACTTAAATACTTGCGAGATATTTCAATTAAGCTCACTAACTCTAAAAGTTTGATATGATCGATCTAACTAGACTAGACTAGAATACAAAATCTTCGACCACATCTGGTGTCAAACCAGAACATAGAAAAGAAACAACAACAACTACTACTACTGGAAGAAGATAGATAGGATCAGTAAATTGAGTTAATAATATCCAAAAGGAAAGGGTCCCCCACCCCCCCATATTAGACCCGGTGAAAAGGAATCCGGTAACCAACTGTGACCTTAGAGAAGGAACTACAACCGGTGAAGAACCAACACCCAAAAAAGAAAAAGAAAATTTCCACATTCAAATTTCACTTCTCTCTAATAATAAATAATCAAACCGGATTCTTCTTCGCCGGACAACCCACTGTTTAATTACTATTCATACCAACTCTTCCTGACCTTCAGAAGGGCATCTGATCAGCTCCAATATGTTAATCACCTCTGCCATGTCTGGCCGGTTTGAAGGCACTTGTGATGTGCAGATCAATCCCAACTTCATAACCGGAATTACCTCATCTGCCAGAAATTTGCCCTTCAGCCTCTCGTCCACACATTCTTCCACCCTGCCTTCTTCCAGTGCTCCTCTCACCATGTCACACAGCACCACCACATCATCTTCCATGTACTCAACAGGCCTCCTCCCAGTAACCACCTCCAGTGCCAAAACCCCGAACCCATACACGTCACATTTTTCTGTTATCTTTATTGTTCTACATGCAAATTCAGGTGCCATGTAGCCAAGTGCACTCTGAATCTTGCTACTTAAAACATATCGGTCAAGCATCGGTAACAGCCTAGCTAGACCAGAATCTGCGACCTTTGGTTCACCTGAGCTGTCAATCAAGATATTACTTGATTTTAGATTGTAGTGGATTATATTCATCTGGTGCAAATGAGCCAAGCTTTTAGCTATCCCAAGAATAATATTAAATCTCTCATTCCACGAGAGGAAGTTTCCTCCTGATCCCTCATGGAGATGCTTGTACAAATTTCCACCAGAGACAAATTCATATATGAGGAGCTGCAATGATGGAGTCCAATAATACCCTTCCAGTGCCACGAGATTACGATGATGAATTTTTCCTAATTTTTTCACTTCCCTTTCAAAATCTTCTTGAGACTTGACAAGACTAGAGACTGTGAGCTTCTTGATGGCAACTGGGTGCCCATCTCGAAGAACAGTACGATATACTGCTCCAAAACCACCACGCCCAAGCTCACAATCTTTGTTGAGCAGTGCATGTGCTCCTGTGCTGAAGTCAGGGTCACCAGAAAACATGACAAGCTTTCCAGAATTGGCATCTGTAGTGGGGGAACTGCTAAAGCCATCACCTCCGGATAGTGTAAGAGCCGCTGCAGAATGAGATGTAGAAGACCGAACGTGGAGGTTGAGCACAGTGATGGCAATTACCCCAATGATAATTACGGCAGCTGCACCGATAGCAATAAGCGCTGAAATGCTGAGGATTATCTTTTTGTGACCAAGATTTTGTGGGATTGAGTCCGGAATAGAATCAGTAGAATTAGGATTAAGGACAATTGGCTTGGGAAGGACAGCAGGGCAACTCTTATCGACTGCAGCACCACAAAGAGATGGATTACCATAGAGGGAGGATGGGGATATAGTGTTGAAAAAACCACCAGCAGGTAGTTCGCCTTGGACCTGGTTGTGCGAAATGTTGAAAGAAAGGAGGCGGGCAAGATTGGCCAACTGCTTTGGTAGTGTTCCAGATAGTTTGTTAAAGGATAGATCTACATGTTGAAGGTAAGTAAGCTTGGCTAAGGCTGCAGGTATTGGTCCAGTTAGGTTGTTGCGCGACAGAATCCTGAAAAATAATAAAGGCAACAAAAGGATACAACGTTAGAATGACCAAAGATATCAAATTTTAACATGTTTTTACTTTTAAAAAGCGAAAAAATTTTAACATGTTTTTACTTTTAAAAAGCGAAAAAAAGAACCCCGGGACTGTACCAAGACATAAGTAACAAATATTAGAACTCCTTAAGTTAACAGAGAATCAGCTACTTCCATCAACAATTAAAACAATAATCATTTCAGATGCAGTATCAAGGATTAAAACAGATTATTTTGCTAAATTAGTATTGGATGATTACAACACCAGTGCATTTATGCTATATAACTGCCCAAGTTTTTTTTCCTAATTCTTATCCAAGAATACAATCCCTACAATTCTTGATAATGAACAACAAAGAAATTAATTTGTTATGTCCTGGACAAATGAAAATGTATACTTAAAGTCCAAAGGCATAGGTGCAAGCTATAACAGCTCTCAGTGAAGACATGGGCGCTCAGTGTAATAAGCTGATTAAGGCTCAATTGGCAACTGCAAATGTTGTGTTTTTGGTTGAAAATTTTAGAAACCAACCATAGAAGAGTGTTTCTAAGTTTCTAAAAGTTAGTCTCAGTTAAACTGTTTGAATACAACTAGAGTATTCATCATCCACAATAAAGAGTAATGGAAAGCTGAAGAGCAATAACTTATAATTCAGCGGGAAAGAAAAGAAAAGCAATAACTTACAATGACATCAATGGAGAACAGTTCTCTATTGAAGTAGGAATTTCCCCCGCCAAGAAGTTCTTCTCTAGTCTCAGTTCCCTTAAAGATATGGCTCCCCCAATTTCCAACGGAATGCTTCCATTTAACTGGTTGTCGCTAAAGTCAAGAATATTCAAAGACTTTAATTCTTTAATACTAGCTGGGATGCCACCTATAAGTGAATTCTTGGACAAATTCAAGAACTGCAAACTGCTAAAGTAACCAAGAACAGACGGAATTTCACCAGATAAAAAATTGTGGGATATATCCAACACTAGAAGTTTTCGGCAAGAGTTTTCCAGCGAAGAAGTAAAAGAATCATGCATACTCCCAATCAATCTATTTCCTGAAAACAGAACCTTTTGTAATCCCAATTTAAACACCCAAGAAGGAAGATTACCAGTCAAAGAATTCTGACTAACATCTACCACAAGAAGGTTTTCACAATTGATAATAGACTCCGGCAAGCTCTCCATAAAGGCATTCATGGATATATTCAGTAACTTGAGGGACTGAAGCTTCCCGATTGAATTAGGTACTGGACCAGAAAACCTATTTTCAGAAATATCCAGACTCTCGAGGCTTCTCATTTCTCCAATCCATTCTGGAACCTCACCAGTGAAATAATTTTTGTGTAAATTTAGAAGATTACACAATGTTAGCATCTGCAATGTGCTTGGAATACTTCCTGAAAAAGAGTTTTCACTGAAATCAATTGTCCTCAAAAGCAAACAATTTCCAATCCCATCTGGAACCTGACCTGTTAACCGATTCTTTCCCAAATTTATTGCTCTCAAGTTATTCAAACCTTGAATGCCCTTAGGTATCTCACCCTCTAGCAGATTATTGGACAAGTCAAGTAATCTAAGTCCTGACAAAGACCAGATCCCAGAAGGCAGTGGACCCGAAAACTGATTCATAGAGAAATTCATTCCAGCAAGTGTAGGACATGAGCGTAAACTGCCTGGAATTTGGCCCGATAACTTGTTATTAGCCAAGGAAATTGATCTCAAAGACCCGCATTGGCTAAAGAAATTGTCTGGAATGGGTCCAGATAGACTATTCTGGCTCAAGTCAATGACCCTCAGGTTATCCAGTTGTGCAAGACTGAGGCCAATGCTCCCTGTAAGATTGTTGTTACTGAGTGATAACTTCCGGAGAAACTGAAGTTTGAGAAGACCTCTGCCTATCCATCCCGAGAGACCAAAACCATCAAGGGTTAAGGCAGAGACTCTGTTGGATCTGGGGTTGCATTCGACTCCCACCCAGTTACAAGGACTATTATCATCTTCATTCCAAGATAACAATTTTCCTTCTGGATCTTGAATGTCAGCCTTAAATACAATCAACCCCAGGAGATCATCATTCAGTGAGGGATTCAGAGATCTCACAAGGCCCACAATTAACAGCAAGAACACAAATTGAATAAACAGGCTTCTCATCTCCAATTTCCCTTGAACAAACTTTTGAGCTCTAAAGTGACCCAAGCAAACAACAATAAATACAAGTGCGAAAGACTTGGATCTGCGAAACACAAAAATGTGAGGGAGCTCAGTAGTCGAAGTGTTTAGCCGGAAAGCGAAAATAAATTGACGAATATCCGGCTGTGAAAGAGGAAGCAGGTCAGAGTAACCGGAGAAATCGCCAATAATGATTGGTGTGGAGCTTCCGGCCGCCGTGAGCCAGCATTTAAAATTTCTTTCTCTTTGTTTTCTCTCTCTTCTCTCTCCGTGTCTGGGAGTCGGACAGACATAAATGCTAGTGAACGACTTTTTCATTTATTAACGGCAAAAAAACAGAGTGGGCTATTTATTGCGTATCCACGTGTCAATATTTGGCTGGTTAGATTGAATGATGTGGCATCCACGTACTCATTATCAGTCTTACTTTTGACGTGGATGCCATAAGTGAGGATTGTTAAGTGCTTGGGTAAAGATTGTCGTTCCAGTGCTCTTGCCTAAAATTACTATTATGACACTAATAAGGTCGACAAAATTTAGAATTTTCAGATAGAATCAGAGTTATATATATATATATATGTATATATATATATATATACACTTTTTCTAGGTTTTAAAAATAGAAATGGTTTTGTTTTTAACTTAATTTAATAAATATAATTATTAATATTTAAAATAAATATGAATTTATTTAATTTTAATATAAATAAGTATTTTTAAATTACATTTACGTTTATGAACCAACTAATTTGTTTTAAAATACAATCTCAATGCTCTATCTGTCTACAAGAAAATAGTTTTAAAAATAAATTTTACACAAATTAAGGTTGTCAAATAAGAGGACAGAAAGTATAAATTTATTTTTTGTTTTAAAATAAAATTCACAGCATATCTTTAAAGTACTAAAAAGAACAAGGGGGAGCATATGGGCTATGATAATTAAGGTAATAGTATTTGTTTATATCTTAAAAGTACCTTTTAAGAGCTTTTTACATTTTATTCGGTAATTATTGTCTTTTAATTGATAAAAAAATATATAAATATAAATTATTAAGAGCCGTATTTTAATAAAAAAATTAAATATACAAAATTTTATAAATATTGTACTCCATTCATTCTAAATTTTAAAATTATTATTAATTTATGAAAAGTTAATTTAAGATATTTTTAAATTTAAAAGTCATTCGTAAGTTACAAAATAACCTTTTAAATTCAAATATTATTTTATTTAAATAATATTATAATTTATTAGTTCACGTCTTAATTACTTAATTTTATTAAAACAAAGAAAATTTATTTTCTCTTCTCGTCCTCGTCCTCGTCCTTAATTTCGTGTGACTTAAAACAACTAAAAAAATTTGGTCAGAACGATAATAAAATATTAACAAATATAAATTGAAAATATAAATTAGAAAATCTATAAATATATATAATTGTAAGTATTTTATTAATAATAGTTTGTATTTTTTATTATATTTAATAATAGTTTTTTTTTAATTTATTGATGATTTTATTCTTTTTATATTATAGTGCAGGGAATAGTATATATGATAATGAAAAATTGAAGACTAAATGACATATCTTAATGTCATATGAATTAAATATAGTTTAAGGTCTTAGAAAAGGGCAAAAAAGAAGGGCAATATGGGGAGCTAGGGACTTGGTAGTAGGCGTAGTAATAAAGGAATTAAAGCTGGTGGAGAGAGAGAGTTGGGGTGTGGCGTGTGGGGTGTGGGGTGTGGGGTGTGGGGTGTGGGGTGTGGGGGGTGGGGGGTGGGGGTGGGGGTGGGGTATTCAATAAAGAAAGAAAGAGAGAAAGAAAGAAGATAGTGGGTGTCTGCGCTGTTACTGCAGAGTGCAGACTGCCACAGCCAGTCCAGATGGAGAGAGAGAAAAAACTTTTGCTGCTTTTCAAGCTAGCTTGCTTTCCTCTTTCTTAAATTCTATTCAACAACCAACAAGCTAAAGGGGGACCCCTAGCCCCAACCCCCAACCCCACTAATGCCATGCACACCTCTCTAGCTAGCTCCTTTTTTCATCCGTCTTTCCATTTTCACATTTATCATACTTTTATTTTTATTTATCATATTTTTCACTCTTTTTTTTAGGGAGTTTGGTTTTTTTCAACCATTTATATTAATTATCATCTTATGCAACGTACGTTGGGATCAAGGAAATAGATTGAATAAATTAATAAAAAAAACAGTGTATTTAATTATCATTAATTTTAAAAGATAAGTCATTCTAATAAAATAAATATATAATAATTTTGCAATCATATACTCCCTATGTCTTTAATTATTTGATATTTTAGAGATGAACACAAGAATTAAAATAATAATTAAAAAATATTAAATATAATACTCAATTATCTATAATACTCTTAAACCATCATTTATCATAGTTATTCATACTCTCTCTCACACATTTTTCATAATTATTTCCTAAAAAACTCTCATATCTTATCAAAAGAAGCGTTCTATTTATATGTAAAATGACATTTCACACCCTATTTATTGATTTTATGTTGGTTAAAAAGATCTTTTATCTCTACTTAATTTGATTTGGGTATGCATGCCTATCAAATTGACTCATTTCTATTTTTAAACAAAGGATTTAGAGAAGAAAGAGAACTATAAAAATTAAAAATCACCAAATTTTAATTTTGATCATTTTTTGTAAAAATATTACTACTAATTATAAATTTTATTATTTTATAATTAAAATAATGTTGTTTTAGTTCTCATAAAACACATAATGATCGTTGCATTTTTTGATTTCTTGCAAAATTTATTTTTAAATTAAAATAATTATAATTTTAAATTCAAACAACAATTACTTTTAAATAAAAAATAGCTACAACGTTCAAAACATGATTTGTATTGCTTAACTTTTAAATTTTAAATTTTAAAATTTTAATATAAGGAACCTGTTGGATACATAGTGAAAAAATTGAATCTCTATCCTACAAAATGATCTAATAACACTACAGAGTAGGAATAGAGATAAAAAAACTGTTATAAATGCTCTAATATCTCACTTCCGCACTACTTTATATATAATATGATAATATGATAAAGTGTGATGGAGGACAGGGAACCCTTGGTTAGGAAATATAAATTTAATTGCCTTTACACAAGGAAAGAGATCCATCCCTAGCTTTACGTTGTTTGGTTAAGAAAGAATGAAAGATGGATTGAAAAAGGAATTTTTTTGGTTTTATTTCACACACACACACACACACACATTACCATAGTGGCTTCATTTTTCCACCTGTTAAATTTAGTGAGCTACAAATTAAGATGTATAAGAAAGAGGCAGAATATATATATATATATATATATGTGTGTGTGTGTATGTATTGAAGATGGTTCTAGTTGTACGTACGTAGGAGAATTTAATTGCCTTAATTTAATGCATGTTGTTATAGTTTCTTCACTTATCACTATTTCTAATACTACATGTATTTTTTTTTTGATATTTTCATATAATTTCTTGTCAAATGAAAGTCAAATTTATTTGCATGAGAGAGAGAGAGAGAGAGAGGCATGCATGTTAAAAACGGGGTGAATAATCTGTCTTCACAAGCTCAGCTCAGCTCAGCTCAAAACTCAAAAGTAAGTTTGGATGTTGTTTTTGAGTTATATCTGTCGGGAAGAAGAAATTAAGAAGAGTTTGAATGATACAACAAACAAAACAACCAAACAACAACTGTGGGCCGGGGTACCTATGGCTGTGCCCTGTTGCCTGTGCCTGTGAGAGACTGATAAAATCAATCATAAATGGATGGTTGGTTGGTTGAGATATGCATAGGAGAGGAGAGACGGATGGATGGATATTTAATTTGGTCAAAATCTATGCAAGCATTTTACTTTACTACTACTACTACTTCCTTATAATCTCTCTAAATTATTGTTTCACTACACACACACAACAACATCCTCCTCCTAACAAATTTATACAAATAAAATAACCTACCAACTACTCATCATATGAATATTTTGGTCCTCGTCATTTGCTAAAACAATTTGATAATGGTTGTATAGTAGTGTAAATAATTCTATTCTTCTCGGCTGTTCGAACTGAGCTTTGGGTCAACCCACGAAATTTGATAATGGTTGTTTTTCTTACCAAGGAAAACTTGTTTTAGAATAGACTGACATAATATGTTTTTTACTTATTACTACCACCGTTCTAAATTTAGAGAAATATTTTGATATTTCAAAATTAATTTATAAATTTTTAAAATCCAAAATTGGTATGATTTCACTTAATTTTTAAAATAACTAATATTGTATTGAATAGTACTTTTTAGTTAGTATATGATAATTATACTAAGAAAATAATAATTTACCGGAGATAATTCATTTGTTTTAGGCTTTTGTGTATGTGTTGTTTCACCAATGACAATTCAAAACAAGTGGGCCGGTTACATGATCCATTATCAAAGCAAGTATCAAATGAAGATGAAGAATGTTCCTCTAAATGAGCAAACA
This sequence comes from Panax ginseng, assembly GCA_020205605.1. NCBI lineage: Eukaryota > Viridiplantae > Streptophyta > Magnoliopsida > Apiales > Araliaceae > Panax > Panax ginseng. Next base: position 130,366,936 of record CM035144.1, read on the forward strand.
GTTCGGGTTCGATTCGGACTCACTCGATTAAAAATTCGATTCGAAATATAAATGAGTCAAATATGAGCACATTTTAAAGTTCGATAAATTACTCGAACCTCCTCAAATTATAATTTTCTTTTCATACTTAATTCATATTAGTTGAAAAAGTCCAAAATGCTCTGCTCGATTCGGTAATCGTCTTTCGACTCGATAAACTAAATGAGCCTTCAATCAAACCTTATTTTATACTCGATAAATTTTGTGAACCAAATTTGAGCAACTCAATACTCGGATCGACTCGGTTCGTTTACACCCGTATTCCTCTCCCTTCTTACAAAAATAGTCGCTTTTATATTTTCTTTATAGTATTATTTTTTATTTATTTTTTTATGCTAATACTTTTTGTTCTAAAATTAGATCTACAATCTGGCTTTTGACGTCAAGCGGCGACATATAAAATTTTAAATTGATGTGAATTTATTTAATTTTAATTTATACAATTGTTATGATTATATAATATATAATAAAAACTATTAATCACAAAAAATTTATTTCATTCGAAAATTTTAAATACACAAATCCTAGATTATATTAGAGTATCTCCAGTAGGCCGTCGTGCACAAATTCTAAATTATATTTAGTATAGAAACACAGATCTCGCTCCAGCATATGAACAACATTATTTTGTATATTTAAATACACACTCACTCATTGTTAGGTACGAAAGGATATTTTTATAATTTTTTAAAATATTATTATTATATCTCATACAAGTGTGTAAAATAATCCTCATCTACGGTTTTTCTCATGAGTATCATATAGAAATATTAAAAATATTGAAAATAGTACTCTCCTAAATAAATTTTATTTTTTATTAAAACGAAGATAGTATCGTTTTGGCAAAACTAATAATTTGGCCATCAAAGTTGGTACGTTTTATTGAATACCCGATTAAACTTTAAAATTTTCAAATTAAGTCACTGAACTAATTTTTATTTTCAAATTGGATCATTCCGTTAAAAAAAGTTGACATACGTTAATTTTTTGTCTACGTGGCGCTGATGTGGCAAAAAATAAAATAAAATATTGCTTATGTGGCAAAAATATCAAAAACAGAGTTTAAAAATAAAAAAATAAACATTTTAAAGTTTTAAAAATAACAAAAACATAATAAAATAAAACAAAAAAATACAATTTTTTTATAAAAAATCTGTATTTTTTTGTTTTATTTTATTATTTTTTATTATTTTAAATGTTAATTTTATTTTTTAAAATCTGTTTTTGATTTTTTTTGCCACATAAGCAATATTTTTTATTTTTTTTACTACGTCATTATACGTAGATAAAAAAATTAACGTCTGTCAATATTTTTTAAATCTGAATGACCTCCATTTGAAAATAAAAATTAATTGATAACTTTAATTTAAAAAAAAAATTGATACAGTATTCAATAAAACGTTCTAATTTTGATGACCAAATCATTAGTTTTCTTTTTCCATCGGAGCAGGTGTAGCTGAATCACAAAACTTGACTAGACAAAAGCTGAATCACGAAACTGACTAGACAATACAATCATAAAATCCTTGGCGCAATATATGTTTGTAATATGTATGTCACGATGCACACGTGAAAGTCATCATAAGTTGGAACCACTCTGTCTCTATTCATAAATAAAACTTTATTAAATCAAAAAAATTAATATTTTTATTTTGATAATTTTATAAATTATTTTTTATAAAAATAATAAATAGAGTCCATCATATAAGAGAGAAAGAGAAAGAGAACGAGAACGAAAGTAGTGTTATACTTTTGAAAATTATCAAGAAATAATTATTACATTATCATTTAACACGTCGGATCTTCTTTTAAATTTAGATGTATGGTGGAGGGTCTCCTTATTTTTGTAAGTACCATTAATTTATTACTTGATTATTTGTTTTTTGGTACGTGGAATTTGACTATTACTATTACTATTACTATTACTATCCCTTTCTTTCTTTCTCAAATTACTACTAGTATGATGTTGAAGTAGTAGATTAAATAACTCAGAGAACCCCATGACAAATTAATTCACTATATTAAATGCTTCATGGGGGTAGAGCAACCCTCCATTGTTATTCTTCCATTTTGTGGGCCCACATCCAGTCAAAATGTTTTGCTTAAAAATATGATTTTATATTTTATGATTATTAAAAAAAATTCTGAATTCAGCCTCTAAAATAAACCCAAATATGCACTTATTATAATCAATGGAGTAATATATAGTAACAACAACAACAATTACAAAGATCATAAACACGTAGTAGTAATTTTTTTGAGATTGCAGTGGAGCCCAATCTAATTAAATTGTAGCGCATTTATTAACTCTCTAAAAATTACCCTCCAAATTAATACATACATAATAATATAGTAAAACGATAGTGATAATCCAACATGTAGCGGTAATATAAATTTTTTAAATAACATGGTACTACAAGTTCAAGACAAATGCATTGCACCAAATTAACAGCTCTATTGGGTTGGAAATATCGATATCCTTTTCCTTTAATAAAATAGTACACCAAAGAGAAAGAGATTTGGATTTTGGAGGATGAGCTGGAGAATCTCATAGGGCAGTGGCCAGATACTGATACTGATATATTCATTGATAGTAATACTCCACTGTATAGGGAGTAGTAGATGTCTTTCTTTATCTTTTAATAACTTTTAACGACTCCACAATTACTTGAAATTTTATCATCGTTAAATGAAAATATAAATTTAAATCATATCTTAACCAAAAAATAATAATATTTAAAATGATATTTTCTAACCTCTTAATATCTCTCAGTAGTTGACCAAAAAACTATACATATCTATATATAGAATTATAGATATACAGAGAGAGGATATGGGTAGGGGCACTGCATCGGATCGTCAGAACCCAAAAGGATCACGAAATATCTGTGACCACCCTTTAATTTTATTAAGCTGATTCTCCCTCTCTTTTTTTTCCCATCACCTATACATTGTATATATATATATATATATATATATACACACGAGCACTTTATTCTTTCATTCATACTTGTCATTGTTTTGGTTTGTCAGCTTCTTCGAGTAGTTGTTTTTTTGACAGAAGTTGGGGTTTATCAATTTATTCATTGGGTTTTGGGAATTTAGAGAGGAAATGGACGGTGCTGGTGTTTCTGCTACTTATTCTTTATCAATGGGAAAGCAGCAGCAGCAGCAGGTGGATCATGTTCATGGGGATGAACAAGAACCCCATGTACTAGCTGTTGATGACAATCTCATTGATCGCAAAATAGTGGAAAAACTCCTCAAAAACTCCTCCTGCAAAGGTACTCATCTCATTCTCTCACTCTTCAAGTCCCCTTTTAGTTGTTGGACTTGTACTATCGGTTGTCAATCTTTCTTGCTTGCTTCATACTAACATTCAATAATTGTATTTGTTTCCTATTAACTAATTTACCAACCACTACTGTATTGTTTATTCTTTGCCTTTACTTTCTAACTTTTTAGAAATTTTGATGATTTTATATTTGAGAGAAAACACCACTTTTTTGACAGCTTTGGTTTTGATGATATGATATTTGACATATCAATTTAATGGTTCCAGTTTTTATTTCTTAATCTTTGTACAGAAGAAATATTAAAAGTTCCATGAAATTATAAAAAGCCATTTTTGTATATAGAAATACTAAATTCTCTATGTTTTGAATTAAATACACATCAACTCTATTTACTTGTCTTTGATTTGTTCTTCTGTTTGTCAAAAGTATACACAGTTTTGGAATCACTTGCTAGATTAATGTTGTTATTGTTACTAGTTTCATTGACAATAAGGCAGTTCACTTACATTTTATACCGTCTTAAAAGACCATTGTTCCAACACATCAACTAATCAGGACTAGGAAAAACATGGGCACAGACTCAAACACAGAAACCTGAACTCTGAAAAGGAAAAGCAAAATGTATAACTCATTCTGTGAGTTATGCATATGCAGTTAGTTGCAGTTTGATATGTATTTGCATTGCTATTTATGGTAGCATTCCTCTTACTGTGCATTATTATGTATATGCTCTGGCTAATGTGTAAAGATAAATTATGTGAAATTTTAACTTGTGGCACCCCAATATATTCTTTAACTGAATCATATTCTGCTTCAGTGACTACTGCAGAAAATGGGTTGAGGGCATTGGAGTATCTGGGCTTGAGAGATGATCAAGAAAACACTTTGAATGGCAGTGTAAGTGACTTGCTTGTCAGACAGATAATGTATATATAACTTTTGGTCACTTCCAGTCTTCTTTGACAAAACTACTCATATTTGTCTATTTGATGCTAATTTTTGCCCCCGTAACTTAGTGAAGAAAGAATGTTTTTAAATATATATATATATATATATATATATATATATATATATTACATTAAAAGAACAGGATTGAACAATATTTGTGGATGTTTGCTTTCCCCTATTTTAGATGTACATTTTCAATATGAGATCTCTTCATGTTTGGGCTAGTTTTGGACCATTATTCAATGTAAAATTGTAAATGTAACATTATTGTGATGGACCGGAGCCTCTAAAATCCTTAAAACTCTCTCGGTTTATATTTTCATCCCTATGAAATTCATGATATTTTTCCTCAAAAGTTTTTCGCTGGCTACATGATTACAGGGTTCAAAGGTGAATATGATAATTACAGATTACTGTATGCCAGGAATGACCGGCTACGACCTACTCAAGAAAATTAAGGTATTTTTTTTCTGTTTTCTAGGGATTTAAAAAGGAAAAGTTTCCTAGGCATTTCACCTTTACAGAGTAGAATAAAAAATTTGTGGTTTAAGGGACTCGTTCCGGGAAATAATTATTTCCCCATCAATGTTATTCTGCACGCAGGAATCATCTATCTTGAAGGAAGTTCCGGTTGTGATAATGTCCTCTGAGAACATCCCAACACGTATTAACAAGTAAGTAATTATGTATGACCTATATTTTATACAGTTTGTTTTTCTTTTCTTTCCAAGTTATTTATTCTCTTAGCATCCTAAATCAAATGCATGCAGGTGCTTAGAAGAAGGAGCTCAGATGTTCATGCTAAAGCCCCTTAAGCAATCCGACGTGAAGAAATTGAGAGGTCAATTGATGAAATGTCGAAGCTAATCACATCCTAGAGGAGGGAATTAGGAAGAGTGCCTTGGGAACCAGTATAATAGAGAAAAGCCAAATGGTGTTAGAGAATTTTGTACGCATTAGCTTTTAGCTGTTTTAGTTGACGAGTTGTTTTTGTTTCTAAAACTTGCTTATTCTCTTTCATTTTGATCAACTCAATGAAATTTTGAAATCTTTTCTTAACTAATCTTTCATTTTCTATACACATAATTCCATTATTCTAATGTCTCGACTCTATAATGGTTTTGACTCGAACAGACATTATACTGTATCCCTCCTAATTTCCAAGGTGTACAACGATTATTCAGAGAAGCAAGCCAAAACCCTAACAATGCATTTTCAAGAAACAGAGAATATTCAGCATTACTTAATAGAAGAAAAGAAATAATAATCTATACGCATATATAGGGCAAGTTGATTACACATAAACTCGGGTATGCATAAAAACTTAAAATATGAGCTGAATTGAATTATATAGAACTAACTAACACGGTGGTGTCATCAGTCAAAATGGCTCTGGTGCTGGCGGTGGTGATGTATACGGTCAGCCAATCCAAAGCACTGCAAAACAGGGTAACAAGCAGCGAACAAGCACCTCCAACCATACTGCCTGCAAATTAAACAGGGACAGCAACAACATGCCAGGAATGGATCATCATGTGGGCTAACCCTTTCTTGACGACGACCCATCTCCTTTTTTTCACCCAAATTTAATTGATATCCAAAAACCAGTCGGCAAAATTAAGACTACCCACCCCAGCCGGTAGAGAACGCCCACGTAGAGGTGGTTGGGGCCGGGGCGGGCTGAGATCTCTAGCGGGGCGTGGTTAACTTTAGGCTAACCTTTCCCATCTAAGGACAAGGCAGTTTTTTTGTAGATACGAGGACACCTTTTAACTACGTGTTAAGGCCCTTGGAAACATGAAAAATATTCCTTTTCTTCTCATTTGTAAAAAGACTCTAATTTGTATTAAAGTTTTTTTTTTTTACTTTTTTATGTAATATATTAAAGGGACAATTACATATATTAGTATATTTTTGAAAATAATTACAAAAATTATACAGTTATAAAATAATTATAAAAATACTACACTTCATCATTTTTATTTTCAAACCTAATACAATTAAAAGTCCTTAAATTAAAGGGATTAGTATTAATGGGTTGATATAACAAATTAGTTTTCTCTCTCCATCCGCTTTTTTATTATTTCTCTCTTTCTATACTACTTCTTCTTCTCTGCTCTCCTCTCAAGCATCTCGTTGTCATCTTCTTCCGTTGTAAATCCATGCCAAGCAACATCGATCTTCAACTAAATCATGTATCCATGACACCATCTCTCAACTTGTCATAAATCGTCTTCTTCTTCATCTCTGGTATTTCTTCATCTACTTGATATTTTTCATCTAATATTTCTTCATCTCTTGATATTTCTTCTTCTTTTTGTATTGTTATTTCTCTTTGTATTTCTTCTTTTTTCATCTTCATCATTAATTAATTAGTCTTCTTTTTTCTATTAATTAGGGCTTATATTTTTATTTTATTTTTTTTTCTTTTTGTCTTGATATTTCTACTAATATTTCATTTTTTCTTCGATTAGTCTTCTTTTGTTTGGTGGCGTAAATTAATTAGTTAATTATTTTTAATTTACTTTTGTATTGCACTTCTTGATTCACGAGTTGTTCATTTTAGTGAAAAAAGGTTTTGGATCGAAAAGCATACATGTTATTCTATTATCATATAATTTTTAAAGGTGTATTAATTTAAATTTTGTTAGTATTCTTATCGTATAAGCTGCTTTAGTTACTTACGCATTATGTTTTGGTTCTTTATTAATTTGTGATTCTGGATATCATTTTGTTACCTTGATTTGGTATTTTGTTTACTTTTTTATGTTGTTATGGTTACCATGTATTTGCTTAGTATACATGGTTGATTAAACCTGGTTTTGGTGTACATGTTGTTTATATATTGGTTACCATTATTATATATTTTGATTCTTAACATATAACCTGTTTGGTTTTTCATTAGTATATTTTTTATTCTTCATTACCTTATGATTTGGATACCATTCTTTTTCTCTCAATTGGGATTTTGGTTACTTTTATATGTTGGTTTTGGTTCTGATGTATTTTTCCTTAGTATACATTGGTTGACTAAACCGGGTTTGGTCTACATGTTGTTTATGTGTTTAGTTACCATTAAAACATGGTTTGATTCTTTAGCATATAACCTGTTTGGTTATTTTTATTCTAACATGTATTACTATGTACCTCACACGTATACATTATTTTTTGTTAGTAACATATAATTGTTTGGTTACTTACATTAGTATATTTTTTATTCTTTTAGCTTATGATTTGATCTATTCTTTTCCCTCAATTGGGATTTTGGTTACTTTTATATATGTTTTTTGTTACAATGTATTTGCTTAGTATACATTGATTGACTAAACCGAGTTTGGACTACATGTTGTTTAATTATACTGTACTAATTTATGGGGCTTGATGTAATCTTTACGTTGTAGAATCGTCGCCAAAAAAAAAATAGATCTTATCATATAACCTGTTTGGTTACTTCGCATTATGTTTTGGTTACTTCTGCATTCGGATACCATGTTTGTTACCTTGATTTGATATTTTGGTTACTTTTTTATGTTGTTATGGTTACCATTTATTTGCTTAGTATACATGGTTGACTAAACTGATTTTGGTGTACATGTTGTTTATGTATTGGTTACCATTAAAATATGTTTTGCTTCTTATCATATAAATATTTGGTTACTTATTTAGTATGTTTTTTGAGTTCTTTATTAGTTTTTCGATTTGGATTCCATTTTTGTTTCCTTGAGTTGGGATTTTGCTTACTATTTTTTGTTGTTTTGGTTACAATATATTTGTTTAATATATGGATGGACTAAACTTTGTTTGGTCTATATGTTGTTTATGTATTGGTTACCATTAATATATGTTTTGGTTACTAACATATAACTGTTTGGTTACTTCATTAGTATATTTTTTATTTATTGTTAGCTTATGATTTGGATACCATTCTTTTTTCCTCAATTGAGATTTTGGTTACTTTTATATGTTGTTTTGGTTACTGATGTATTTGTTTGGTAAACTTATTTATGATATAAATATTGTTTATATCCGGATTCTAATGACTCTAAATCTGATTTTTTTATTTGCGATTATGGAATCTTTACTATGGGGAATGCAATAGAAAATTCATTGGAAAAATTATATATTGGTGTGACATGGAAGTCCCCAGCATTATTACCAAGAAATTGAATCCAAGCAGTTGAAGAAGTTTAAGGCATCATTAGTTTGTGGATGTATTATTTTTGTAAATAATAAACCCAAGTCATAATAAACCATGTATTTGCTTGGTATACATTGATGTATTATTTTGTAAATTCCTTCAAATATATTCTACAAGGTTTATGCTATTCTATTTCTACTTCCATTTCTACAAACACATCTTACATGTTCTGGTTACTTTCATATAACTATTTGGTTACTTCTTTATTATGTTTTGGTTATTCTTGTTACCTTATGGTTTGGCTACTATTATTGTGTCCTCAATGTGGGATTTTGGATACTTTTATTTTTTTTATTCTGGTTAATATGTAATTGTTTAGTATACATGGATTGCCTAAACTGGGTTTCATTACATGATGTTTCTGTTTTGGTTACCATTAAAATCATTATGGTTACTATCATATAATTAGATGGTTCTTTGTTTTATTATATTACATTATGGTTATAGTATACATGGATTGCTTAAACTAAGTTTCATTACATGATGTTTCATTTTGGCTACCATTAAAACATGTTCAGTTCTTATCATATAAGTATATAATTCTTTGTTTTATTATGTTACATTATGGTTATTGTTATTAGTAACCAGATAATTTACAAGCTTGTGTCGGGACAAACATTAATTGTTAAATGTACGTATGAAAGTGTCTATTTATCTACAAGCTTGTTAGTAATCGATAATTATCATAGATAGTTACTAGATTGTTAGTAACCGGATAATTATAAGCTTGTATCAAGATCTGTATATAAAAGCTTGTATATGTTTACTTTATATTGATAACTCATGATGGAATCAAAAATAAAAATATTAATCAACATCAATTTTGGTTCTCAGACACCATCAAAAATGTTACCAACCATGTGGTTAATGGTTCTTAACGATGTAAACAATTATATATTCACGTAAACAATTAGATTTGTTGTATTGGTTCTTTATGGGTCTCTATTGTCTAACAAGCCAATAAACATTATAAAGTAACCAAATCAATATTGTATGACAAGAACTAAATTACATAATATTAGTAACGGAAAATAAACCAAATTTTTACATGCAAATTTGAAGGCCTAAATGATGGAATTCGACCAAAAAATCATGCGAGTTCTGACAAAGAAAGCTTGTAACTTTTGATCGTTAATTGACCCGTTTCCAATGAAATTAGGCTCAAAAACGCCAAAATCCGACACTCCAAACTTGACAAAAAATTGCCAAATTGTCATCGCAACCAAATAAACATTATCATGTAACCCGATTAAATAGTATACAACAACCAATATTTAACGATTTGCATGAAGGTAACCAATGTAGTCAATAAGTAACTACCAATATAAAATAAACAATTATAAAACTCAATAACATTATAGAGTAACCAAATAAACACCTTTCAAAGATCTAAATACATATTATCTGATTAACAAGATATATGTAATTAGTAGCCAAGATTATAAAAATATTTTTACATTCATTTTACAACCAAAATAATCAATAATGACTTTGTTACAAATTAAAGACTAACAGTGTATAAAGGTAACCAATGTAGTTAATCAAGAACCATCAATATAAAAAATCGAGATAAAACACATGTAATATTATGTAGTAACCATGGTAATATTACACAGATAAAACAAGTCGACATTATAAACTAACCAAATCCAGTTAGGCAAGTAACTTGACATATATATTTACTTAAGATCCATAACATTAAACATATTTGACAACATTTTATAGCAAAACAAATAATATAAAAAAATATCAATATATCTTTAAAGGTGTATTAGTTCTTTATTAGTCCAAACATCAAATTTGGTGTATTAGTTCTTACTATTAGTCCATGTAACCAATACAATGTAGTCAATAAGTAACATCCATATAAATGAAACAATTACAAAAGAATATAACATTATAATTTTACACATGGAACAATTCAAGACTATTGAGTAACCATTATAATTTTACATAGTAACGATCGACGTTAGGCAAGAACTAATATAATGTAAAAAGCAAAGATCCAGTCGGTATTAATAAGAACCATTATAATTTTACACATGACTAACTCAAAGAATATTCAAGAACCATATAATGTTACACGATGTAAGAATCAAGATTAATCAAGAACCAAAATAACCAAGAAAAATAGGATTTTCCTTGCATTTTACAATAAAAGTAACCAAGTCAGCAATATAATCAGTAATCAAATCCATTTTAAATTGTAACCAAAGTAACCAAGTCAACATTCAATCAATAACCAAGTTAGCATTATAATTTTACACAGTAACCAAGTTAGCATTAGTCAAGAAACCATTATAGTTTTACACATAAAGAAGTCAACATTAATCAAGAATCAAAATAATGTTACATAAGAACCATATCGACATTAATCGATAACCAATTCAACATTATTTAGTAATTTTATAAAGATCCAAGGCAACATTAGTCAAGAACTAAGATAGTAATAGATATTTTAATGTTTTACAAAGAATCAAAACAATTATCGATAAAACAAGACAAAGACATTAGGCGATAACTAAATATAATGTTAATCAAGAACCAAATAAAAATTAGTCATAACAAGTTATCATTTTCAATAACCAACCAAAGATTGTTCAATGAATCAATTCAAGATTAATTAGTAACCAATATATTGTAACACATAATCCAATATATTATGCTAAAGTAACTTGATACAACATTAGACAAAGAATCTATTCAACATTAGAGAAACAACCAATGATTTAATGAAGGTAACCAAATTATTTGATGTGTAACAATTAATATAAAAAAATCAGTAGAACTCATTTAAAAATTATAAAGCCATTAAAATAAATATTATTTAGCAAACAAATACACAATAAACAGTAACCAATTTATATCTATTTAGTAACCATAATAGAAAACATATCAATGATTCAACAAATCGTTATATGAATTTGTAGTAAACATTTTAAATCGTAAAAAAATAGATGAAACTATATGTATACGATTTTTAACCTCACATACCTCAATATTCAAATTTTTGTCGGAGTTGCTGCGATTTTGTTTCTGAACTTCAACAACGACGGTAGTTCGATTGGTTTTGTTTACTGGAATTGAAGTTGATGATTATTTTGTATGCTTTTTTTCCGATCTTAGCGTCTTGTCGTCGTGACGAAACAGCTTTGTCTTCTCCGATCTCACTCATGCATGAAGTTCTTTGTGATCTTAGTTGTTGATGATGATTTTGTATTCTATTTCGTCTTCTCCGATCTTAGTTGTTCTTTGTGAACTTGAAGTTCTTTGTGATCTTAGATCTCACTCATGGCATGAAGAATTGGATTTCTCAATTTCAAAATATGAATGTTATGTTCCACTTTCGCTTGATTTTAGGAGCGGTTTGGGGATGAGAGAGAATAACCGAGCGTGTATATGGAAAAAAGATCCGCGTAATATTATGTTGGCGTTATTTTTGTAATTATGTTGTTTTTGTTTTTATTTTGTAATTATTTTTATTTGTTGTATACTTATGTAAAGGACCCTATATTAAATGACATTAGGATCACAATCTTATTGTTATGTGATAACTATTCCATCATTTTTATATAACATAATCACATATATTAAAATTTTAATAATTAATGTTGGTTTGAATTTTTATTATTATTATTTATGTACTAATTAATTATTCTTTCTCTTTTCTCTCAATAACTATTTTAAAACCCAACTTGGACCAACTGGTCGGTTAAATCAGAACCGGTTCTATATCGTCCTGATTAAATTATTTTGGTCAAAATCTAAAATGAATCAATTGACCACCGGTCGAACTGGCGATTCAACTGATAAAACTAGTTAAGTTGACCCCGTGAGCTATTTTTTTATATTATTTTTGTACTAATTTTTTTAATATTAAAATTAACCACTTTTAGTAATATTGTAACTCAATTTTATTATGTTTTAGTTCATAAAAAATGAGTTTTTTAAAATTTTATTAATTACTAATAATATATATTTTTATATATTTATAACGTCAGTTGTTCAATAACGATTCAACCACTGGTTGAACCAATTTTAAATTTAGACGGGTACTATTAGTTTATGAATTATAAAATGGTTTAATAATTTTGTAATTATAATTATACTTTCATGATTATAATTCTATGATTAATAATCTTGGGATTATAATCCCGATATTATAATTTTTGTAAATAAATATAACTTCAGATTATATAAAATATCAAATAATTTAGAACAAATTAAATTATCTAAAACAGCTTAATATAACTTTTTTGTTTCTTGATATCAAAATTTAAAAATCCATTACGCTCCGAACATAGTAGACATTAACCGCTCATTTTTGTCAAATTCCCAACTTGGGCCCATAAGGATATTTATATAGCTAGGTTGACGTGGCTTATTACTTTTTCACGAATTTAGTTAGGATGAAGTTGAAAATTAATTTCACTATAATAAATTATATAATTTTTCATTACATTAAAATTGTATTGATAAGTTGTATAATTGTATTTGTTATGAAAAATTATTAATTTATTATGGTGAAATTGATTTTTAACTTCATCCTTAGTCATCTTTCTCACAAGTTTGATCGCCAATTAGTCATCTTTTCCAATAATATTTTTTCAAAAAAATAAATAAAATGTAGCTCTTAAGAGAAATACATTTTATTGTATTGCACTTAATTATTGCGAATAATTAATTTAATGCCATTTTAAGATAAATACAGGGATATTTATATAGCTAGACTGTGTAAAATATAAAGATAATAACTGACAACAAACTAATAAGTTGAAAATTAAAAAAAAAAATCATAAATAAAAAATTAATCAAGTTTACTCCATCCTTTCCATGATTTGATGAACCTTTCTCTGATTATCAATGAAATCAATATCATCTTCTTGACTAATGTTATGATGATAAAAAAAGATGATACAAAATGATGTATATTATAATTATTTGATTCACCCGAATATAGTAGAACATTAATTAATTATAATCTCACAAATTATTTATATCTATTTTTTTACGATTATCATTTGTCACATCACATCACTCCATTTTCTTTGGGGAGTGGGGAGTGGGGGACATTTAAGATTACAAATGCAAGGTCCCGTTCCCTGTTCTCTCGTCCCCCTTCTTTCTCCTCTGTCTCCCCTTCCTTTTCCCCTCAACAACGATAACGACCAAAAACAATAAACAAACATTATGCAAATCTAATAATCTTTACCCATATCACACAATCTCTAATTAAACTCTGAAGCATTTGCTTCAACCCAGAGCCCAAAAAATCCTTTAAAAAAAAAAATACTAAAAATTTATTAATTCCCGATTCAGCAAATATGACAAAATCCATAAATAACACCAGAGCCGCCAACATTAGAGCAACTATTCTCTTCATGTTAGCACTGTTTTCGAAATGACCTAGGGAACATGAGTTAATTGGGCTCGTTTTTTGTTGTGTGGGTGCCGAGAATCACTTTTTGGACGGCGTTATCTTTGTCCGGCTGTTCATGTCGGTCGTGGAGCCATGAACTCGACAGTGACAACGTCAGATTTCTGATTCCCCCCTCTTTTTCTCCTCTTCAGATCTACACTTCTTTGTCTGTAAAAATGACTCTATTTATATATAAGTTGATAGGAAATATAAGAGTTTTTTTTTATTGAGGAGCAATTCTTTGATTTTATAATTTAAATTAAGAGCGATATGTTAAGCACTGTTTTGATCAATTTGTTATAAAACTAATTTTATGAGATTCATATAAATTAAAGAGGATGATTCGTAAGGAAGGAGCAACTCTTAATTTTACAATCCAAATTGAAGTATATACTACCAACTAGATTAACTTAGTTGCATTTGAAGTAATTGAATTTATGGTCAAACTTAATTTATTTTTATGGTTAAATCGTTAGTAATTAGCTAAAGATAACTCGGACGTTCCACGGATGCCTTATTATAGATATAGATATAGATATAGATATAGATAGATAGGTTAAAATACCAAAAAAATAAAAACAGAAAAAGAAAACGTACTGCTAACGGATAGAATTCTCCCTCCCTCTCTATCTAGTAGGACGGAAAATGTCGTCCCTGCTGTTAGAGCCACCTCTAGCAGCAGCAGTACCAGCACCACCGCCATTCCGGAGATCACTGCCACTCCCATTTTCTCTTTCATCCCAACGGCCGTACAGCATCAACAATAATTTCAGACCCATATCTCTTATTCATTCTCTCTCTAACCCTAACACTTCCTCCACTACGGGTCATGGTATTATTAATACAACTAATATAACCCTAGAACAAGAACAAGATCACGAAGAAGAAGACCCAACTAAAAAAGACAGGCGTAAAGTGGTCAGAATCGCTTGGGAAGCTGGTCCGGTGGTCTCGCTCTTGGCGCTCCAAGGTCAAAACCGACGTCCTCGAACGTGCTAATAAGGTTTACGTTTCTTCAATTTCCTCTTAATTTCTTTTGCAATACATACCAATGGTCATTTTTTGTTTGTTTTAATTTGCAGTGATAGTCATTGTTTCATGTTGATTGTGGTTGATGGTTTCCATAGATTTTACTATTAAGATTGATGTGCATTCGTGAATTTGGTGTAGTTAATGATTTGCGTACTTTCTCCCCCGTCGGATTTCCTATTTATTTTGTGTATGAAGAATTTCGTTTAGACCTCTCTCTATCCATCTACCGGATTGGGTTAACGTGCATGGACTCGGTGGCGGAACCAAACATTTTTAGAGGGGTCAAAATACATCACTAAAAAAAATTTATTTATTGACATTTGTAGCGCTTATTTCAAATTCATTTTGCCCACTTATAGTATATGACAATATCCTATTTCAACCGTTGTCAACCTTTTGAGTTGTGAGTCTAATGGCTTTAAATATATATATATATATATATATATATATATATATATATATAATTTCCTCCGAATTATGGGACTATTAATCAGACTTTGAAGTTTTTAGTCAACTGATTAGCTACTTTTATGGATAAATTACAAATTATAATATTATATATTCAAAACCTTATATTGTGGTTCTAGTCATCTTCCTTGGAGACAACTGAGAGGAGTCAATCAAAGCAAGAAAATGAATTAAGTTATTCTCATTTACAAAAAATTGATACCAAGATATGATTAAATCAGTAAGACAAATGAGTGCAATATTAATTAATTATCAAACTTCTTTAACATTATTTTATCTTATAGTAATATTGTTAATTTATTATAGGTGGAAGGACATGAGGAAGCAAATGAATTAATACCATCTCATAACAAAGATTAAATTTAACTAATATTAGTATGCTTTAGATTACAAGGTTAGGGGGGTCATATGATCCCCCTGGCCACCCTAGTTCCGCCAGTGCATGGACAACCTAGGGATGGTTAAAGTACACAGGTATATGCTATTATTTTATTATAAGTAAACCAGTGGAAGTCATTGCCACTGATCAGTACTCATTAGTCGACCTTAATCGGGCAGAGTTGGTAGGGAGGGGAGGGTGGTGAACTGGCTCAGGGATGAGACTTGAGAGAAAGAGAGGTTATTTGTTTCAAAAGGTTGAATTATATACCTATTGTGTTTGTCATGGCATCATTAGATTCTGATATAACGGCTTCTTTCTCTTTGTGAATTTTTGGCTTGCTGTAAACGTTCTCTTAAGTCTGTTATATCTTATATGTTAAGCACTGGCAAGGGAGTGGTTTATTAGAAGAATTGCTATAGTGTAGTATATGTTGGGAGGTTACACATTATTCAATGTTACTCTACTCAAAGAAATTGGGAGAAGAAAAGAGAAGGTGGTGGTGGTATATATGTTCCAAGGGAGTCCCTTGTGGATTGTCTTGAGAATGTTAACTTGAACCTACTATCATTTTGATCACAATCTTAACACACTAGATTATGCGTGATTGAATGTAAGCCAAGTTGATTGAATACATTTATAGTGATTGAATAATTATTGATAAATCTAAGTGAACCTCATCAAATTGAATTTTCTTAAGTCATGCAATTCTTAAATACGTTAATATTACTTACAGTAGAAAGTTTCAAATTTCAGAATTTTCTCTACTAAGTTCTTAGGGTTTTGCACCCGGTGGCAGGCCCAGTGCATGTCATGGTTCCACCACCTTTTAAAAATAAATAAATTGCTTCAGTGCATGTCATGGTTCCACCACCTTTTAAAAATAAATAAATTGCTTCAGTGTTTTACAATTTACATACTGTTGGGTCACTGATGTCTTTTTGGGCTCATTTACTGTGACCAGCTGCATACTGCAGTAGTAAACCACATTGGCTCTAGGAGTCCTGTTGCTATTAAATCCCCTTTTTTCATTTCCTCCTGCCATGGAATTTATAATAAAATGTAACACAATCAGCAAGAAAGAAAATTAGAAAATTGTGGCTTTCTGAAATATATAGCCTGTGGGAATTGCGGGGAGGTTCATATAAATTAGTGTCCTTATTTGTGTTTACTTTAAATGCAATTATCGTCCAATATTCTAATCTTATGTCAAGTTTGCTAGGTAATTTGGTTAACGTTTATCATATTTTACCTTGATACACTGTTATGATCTTAATTGCAAGGTATGAGACTTGTGTCCCACATCAATGGTATGGGATTTTGATGTGGGATATTTATAAACTTTGGGCTCTCCAACCTTAATAGCTAGCTTTTAAGGTGTGACTCTCCCATTGTTTGTAACAATTGGTATCAAAGCCGTCTACTACCTCCCGGTTGCAATCGTGCGGCGAGGGTGGTGACGTCGGTATTGCAGTGTTAGCCTGGGGCTAGAATCGTCTAGCGCAAAGCCAGCCTGCGTGGGCGCCGGGACTGCGGAGCGTGGTGAAATGTTATGATCCTAATTGTAAGGTATGAGATTTGTGTCCCACATCGATGGTATGGGACTTTGATGTGGGATATTTATAAACTTTGGGCTTTCCAACCTTAATAGCTAACTTTTAAGGTGTGGCTCTCCCATTGTTTGTAACATACACATATTGTTGGCAGTCCGAGAAGAAAAGTAGACACAAGGTTTAGCGGTATGTCTATTTATTGTGTATTGCTTATCCTGTTACATTAGAAACCTTGGAAATAAATATAGTAAAAAATTGGAAAAAATCAACCATAAAAACTATTTTTTTTTATCTGCGTAGGATGTAGAAAATTAATCTTCTTCTTTTTGGTCTTTAGGTGGTAGTGCTAGGAGGTGGATCTTTTGGAACAGCAATGGCTGCTGCCCATGTTGCAGGTCGAAAGGCTCAACTGGAAATTAACATGCTTGTACGAGATCCTGAAGTCTGTCAATCTATTAATGAGAAACACTTTAATTGGTAAGTTTCCACTTACTGTCACTTGTTTAAACTTCCCTTGCCACATACCCGGTGATTGGCTACGTATCTTTGGCTTCTGCCTGGTTTATTTCCGTTAGCCTCTTGTCAAGCTAAGCTTTCTATGCGTGTGTGCATGTGAGGATTGTTATTCCTTTGTTTTCTATAATATTAACTTCTCTAGTTG
Organism: Panax ginseng; assembly: GCA_020205605.1. Taxonomy (NCBI): domain Eukaryota; kingdom Viridiplantae; phylum Streptophyta; class Magnoliopsida; order Apiales; family Araliaceae; genus Panax; species Panax ginseng. Next base: position 130,384,929 of record CM035144.1, read on the forward strand.
GTTGTGTTCATCTCTTATCCATATCATAGTATGTAATTTTCTTTATTCTCAGTAAGTATTTTCCTGAACACAAGCTACCAGAAAATGTTATTGCAACAACTGATGCCAAAACGGCTCTGCTTGGTGCGGACTTTTGCCTCCATGCTGTACCAGTGCAGGTCTTTCAGTTCCTGTTTCTGTAGTTCTGTTTCTTTTCTTTTCCTCTTTTTTGTTAGTTGTTTCTGCATCCAAGGTTTATCTTGGGATAGGTTGCATATTAGACTGTGACATGTCCATATATGAATGCTTTTGGATTCAGTGTAAAAGTGGAAGTCATTTCAATCCTATTTATTTATTATAATATTATTTGATAACTTGACTTTGATACAACGAGAAGAAAAAGAGAATATGATTACTGGCTAAGGGCTAAAACCCTTTAAAACATGCTATGCTTAACTTGGAGAGGGAGCTTCCCCTTTTATACACAAGACTTCTTACTTAGTTGGATGTGAGACCAAATGATCCTTCTTTTGATTCAATTTTTAATCCCTTGCCCTTGTCTGGTAGGAAGTAAAAGTGGACTGGTTGGAGGGGTGGAGGTAAAAGAAAAGTGGAAGAGTGCCCTCCCCCTCCCGGAACACTGAATGAGAAGAAAAGAGAAAGGAAAGAGTTAGACTTTGTGGAACTGTTTGATAGTATTTTTTTTCCCTTTTCTAAAACCAAAGTTTCTTTTACAAGTACTTGTGCTTATGGTATTTTAGTCAAGCTACAAAATAAAGATTTCCTTCCCTCCCCTTTCCTTCTCATACTTCCAATTGTACCAAACAACATAAGTTACGTTTCCACTTGGAACACTTTTCCCATTTGAAAAGCTCCCCCCTTCCCCTCCCCTTCTTTGTACCAAACTAAACATAAATGATCAAAGAATTAATTTATTTTTTAATTGATCACTTTTTTGATTTCCTTTTTTCTTCTTGACCAAGCTTTTAAGTGGCGGTATCTTATGGGAAAGTGAAGATTAAAATTCAACACATCCCTAGCTTATCCTTTATTTATTATTATTATTATTATTATTATTATTATTATTGCATTATTTCTTTATCCATATCAATTTGTGTTTATATATGTGTTTCTTAGATTCTAAGGTAGATATTGAATCTAATGTTCTAGGCTTCACATGCTTAGAGCTGCAGTGCACAGTGTTTCTTTTCTACAAGTTATGACAAAGATCTTCCATGTAATTCCTTTAATTACATTCTTATTGTACCATATTGCTCCTATTCTGTAAATAGGCAAAACATGTTTTACTTTTATGACATCATGAATGAAAACTGTAATATGCTATTATACTGCAGTTCAGCTCGTCGTTCCTTGAGGGCATTGCTGATTTTGTTGATCCAGGTCTTCCTTTTATATCCCTCAGCAAAGGTTTAGAGCTTAATACCTTTAGGGTGATGTCTCAAATCATTCCCCAAGCATTGAAAAATTCACGTCAACCGTACATTGTTCTCTCGGGGCCTTCATTTGCATTAGAATTGATGAATAAATTGCCCACAGGTCAGAGCCATTGTTTAATGAACCGTTATTTTCTTATTACTATCAATATCTTGTTCCTGTTTTGAATCAAATCTTACTTCATTTTATTTAGCAATGGTGGTAGCATCAAAAGACAAACAAATGGCAAATGCTGTTCAGCAACTTCTAGCTTCTAGAAACCTGAGGATAAACACGTCAAGGTAGAGGATTTCATCTAGATATTTTGAATCAATTAAGTTGAAAGCGTATAAGCCTCTATCCTTTTCTTCTTCTCTTCCTACAATGAATAGTATATTGGAGTCGAGAGAATTCAATACCATATGTATAGCTTTTGTTGGCACGCTCGACTCATAACCCCTGATGGTACAGTGATGTTACAGGGGTAGAAATTGCAGGTGCACTAAAGAACGTACTTGCAATAGCAGCAGGAATTGTTGAAGGAATGAATCTTGGTAATAATTCTATGGCTGCTCTAGTTGCACAAGGCTGTTCTGAGATACGCTGGTTGGCAACAAAGGTGTCTTGACTATCTTATGCACCCTGAGCATGATTTAATATAGCAAGTGAATCATGTCTGGATAATTACTCCTATTATTTTATTAATATTAATTAGTGATTTCGGCAGATAAATTATTACCTTTAGATTTGTTTATACTTTGTGCTTAATTAATTTAATGGGTGCAGGGAACTCTTTTCTGGTCATTAGTTTTGCTTAAAATAAGTTACCGTCAAGTCACCAACTTCTGAGTCTCTGACAGCTTAAGATGTTTGAGAGGGGGCCCAACAATGTGGTATAGTATATCATATATCTAACATTCTCGCTCACATGCAACCACCACTGGCATATGAAGAGACAAAAACAGAGTAATTGCACTACCAACATAAAAATGGGAACCACTTGTAACTGGAAGATTTGATAACACGTCTAATGACCAGTTGTTCTACAAACTAAAGCTATTTGAGAGAGGGCTCAATAATATATCATGTTTTAACAGTTAACTTTAGTTTATTTTTCAAGTTAAAGACATAATTTCTAAAGGCACTATTTTGAATGTCATTGTATAAATTTGTGCTTACGCTTCCGTAGTTCTATTATGCTTCAAGAACCCATCTTTGGTTATTGACTTCTGTAGGTTTTGTATATGTGGATAGATGATGCGTATGGTAAGCACCTATTGAGAAAACTACGTTAGAATAGCAAGTATGAGGTTTGGTGAGAACTAAACAATTTATGAGAGCTGAAATGTCAAATGACAATACTTGGAGAATAGGGTTCTTATTTCTCTTCATGTCTTATTGTTTTTGGGTCAAACGAGGAATTCATTAGCATAGACTCTAGGGCAAACAACTCCAGAGAGGTAATTGAGCAATAGCTGCACAATTTCTTCTAGAGGACAGTTGAAAATAAATATGGTATGGACTGAGATATTCCTAATCAGGCTAGAAAATTAGTCTCCATGTCTAAGAATAAGAGTGAACAACCTTTTTTAATTTTATGTAGAGTAAAAGCAAGAAAACAAGAGTAACACTTGTTGAATCACTGGTATATGCCTCAAAATCAAGGACATTATAGGGAATCTAGGCCATTATTGTACTGCATGGATATCTCTGTGTGTCCTGGATGGTGACGTGAAAAGGGGAACATAATGTTCGCAGCTAACAAGGAAATTTTGAGAATTTATGGGGTTTCAGTGATCCATCAAACTATAGATCCTATATCAATCTGAGACATTTTCATGCAATTGGATGGTGTACGTCGGGTTGGAGACATGTTCATGCAATTGAATGTGCCATAGGACTCGAGTATTTTGTGTCATGGTACCGGGTAACATGACATGTGTCACTCTTCCCAAGGGACATTTGGGGCCCTCTACATCCTGTGTTATGACCACAAGGTGGTGGTTGCTGCCTATGAGATGATCTGCCATTGTGGCTGTAGGACCCAATCTATCTACGTTCTCCAACTTTATAAAGCCTTATCTTACATAATATGAGAGTCTACTACTTTCCTCCTTTTTTTCCCGTCTGTGTGTGTTGGTTTTTTTTTTTGGGGGTGGTGGTGGTTGGGGGTTGAATACTTTGATTTGGTAACTTTAGATAAAAACAGCTTTATCTTGCTTCATATTGCTCTTTCTGAAATAACTATGTTATGCTGTTATCTTTTCTGTTGAAGATGGGAGCGAAGTCGACAACAATTACTGGTTTATCAGGCACCGGAGACATTATGCTTACATGTTTTGTGAACCTTTCAAGAAACAGAACGGTTGGAGTTCGTCTTGGATCAGGGGAAAAGCTTGATGATATACTTCGTGGCATGAATCAGGTGATTGGAAACTTTCCATGTTGCCTAATCTAATTTTTTGGCAAATAAAGCTTGCACTAATTTATGTGGTTACTTAAGAGCAGTTTTTCCCAGGTAGCTGAAGGTGTATCAACAGCTGGAGCTGTTATTGCACTGGCCCAGAAATATAATGTCAAGATGCCGGTCTTAACAGCGGTTGCTCGGATTATTGACAATGAGTTGACCCCCCAAAAGGCTGTTCTTGAGTTAATGAGCCTCCCCCAGGTAGGTACTCCGTGAATGTATACAGTAATATGCAGTACTTTTTTGTTTAGGTCGTTCTATTTTTGGTTTTTGGTTCAGAGACACTTCCAGGGATGACCAGATTAAGACTTTATTATTTGTTTTTTCCTTGTACAGTTTAGTGGAGATAACTGGATTTATTGATATATAGGTTGAAGAAGTGTGAATTATTTACTTCCCCAGGAAGATGGTAGAAGCTGGGATGAAGAACCTGCCAGATACACAAGTCAAATTAGCAGCCTACCTGCTCCAAGCCATCCTCCAATTATAATTCACAGCAATAGGCATATATATATATATATATATATATATATATATATATATATATATATATATATATATATTCATCTTCTTTTTCTGCCTCTCTGTTTGCAAGCCTCTTTTAATCATTCTAGCCGGAGTTTTTTTTGATTTTTACTTGGAGCGGGAAAATCCAAGGAGAGGAGATACACATACCAAAGCTAGTTGAGCAATGAAATTTTGAATTGATAAAGTCAAAAGTGCTTCTTGTATTTACAAAGATTAGTTTACCCTCCTCCCCTTCCCTCAGAAGCATATTATTATTTGACTGGAATTTTTTTCAATATTAGTAATTTGGTCCTACACAAACGTTAATATTTAGTGTGGAAAAACTTAAAGATTGCTTTTTTAAAACAGAGATAGTACTCTACTTATTTTGTACATCACATTGATTTCTCTTAGTTGGTCAAACTTGAAATAATTAATTGTCACCAGATTGAGAAGAGATTCCCAAGCTTGCTTGGGCTTAGTAAAGTGAACTAACAAACATGGTTTATGAATTGGGTAGACAGAATATAATCACGGATCAGGTTACTTTATGGTAAGTTCCTGACGCACAGGCGGAACAGTACACATTTTCAGAATTAGTACTCTACATCATTCGGCCCTATACTTTAATTCTTCAGGTCAACATCATTCGGCCCTATGCAAACATGAGGAGGGGAAAGTAAACAAACTAAAAAGAGGAGAGAAGATTAGCATATGGGACCGACCAAGAAGGAAATTCGGCAAATGACTGGTTCAGACGAAAGTAAGTTATAGGATAAAATATGCACTTCATGTTTTGTCACTCCCTACCTTTTCCCTTCCATCTTTATGCACAGGAAGTCCATATGATAATTTCATGATTTCATCCAAGTAAAATTAACAGAGAAGAAAAATGGTAACCAAACCGACAAAGACTCTCGTTCTAATTAATATGCTTGACAACACAAATATATGAACATTTTCATTTCAAAGAAGCAGGTGATATTACATAAGAGTAATGCTACACCCTTTTACAAGCTAGGTTAGGTAGGAGCCCTCTGCAAAGAACTCGAGATCTCATCAAAATGAAAATCATTGTCAAAATCAACACACCTAATCAAACTCATATCCATGTCCGCTCCATAAGAACTTGTAGATGCACATATATACATACCCAATACAGGAATCCAAATGGTATTCATGATCATCTGACCCCATCTCCGTAGATAGAAACATTGGCGGCTTGTTAGATTACTAGCTCCAAAGCTATCACATCTTCTTCCACAATATTGAAGAATCCAATATATGATCATTAAACAGCTGATCACTTGTTGTCTCTTCCTTAGATTCTCTTGTTACCGAGGGGAGAGTATTTGGTTCAAAAGGTATATATATATAGGGATTCATACGTTCTAACAATCCCTTTTCGGACCGTTGATTAACTTATTAGAAAATGAGATTTGAAAGCAAATATAAATATATCAAATCCAGACAACAAGTAGTGTTTAAAAACAAAGTTGTCAGACTTTTTTATTTTAATATGAGGACCCCACATAATTCATACGTATTGTCAATCTGTTTAAATAAAATGAATTTTAATATTAAATAATGTCCGACCTAAGACAACATTTGTACTTAATCAGTGTGCTTTTTTATTTTTTTAGCATTTCTCCATTAATAGTCATGACTCAAAGACATTAATTACAGAAACTTAAAAAAATATAAAATACTCCCTACCGCCATACAAAGCTCTTCCTATTAATTAAAAAAAAAAAAAAACTACCAAGACAAAGCTCTTCCTATCAAGCGCTTCTTTCAAGTTATACTCCTACTTAATTGAAAGTGATATTAATTAATTAGGAGCATCATTCGATTCTATTATTTTTGTTCAACGACGCATGTTGCTTCTTAAGATTAAGAAGTGTATATTAGTAATGAAAGCAAGTAACCAAATTAGAATCGAATCGCACTAAAACCGCATTTACCGCACTAATTAAAACGCACTAACTCTGCCCACAGATGTATGTGGCGGTTTTAGGTGGGTTAAATAACCAAATTTACTTGCCTGGTTTGATTACTACCAAAACCGCACGCATAAAATCAAACCGCACTATACGTGTGTGATGTATGTATTATCTTTAGTAAATTCTAAAGTTATTTTTTACTCAACACGCTTCGAGAAAGTCCCAAATTTTGTGCATTGTCATTTTTTTTCACCAATTGAAAAGAAAGATTGTTAGAGGTTATAGAGTCAAAAATTAAGCAATTGAGTTTTGAAATTTCAAATTTGTTTGATCGACGCTATTGGAGGGGCTTATAAATTTAGGGCCAATTAGTTGGTTCGAAAGACTTGATGCATTAGTTAAAAGTCAATACTATTATAGTAATAGTCTAATAGATTATGTAAGACCCCAACTTATTATTAATGAAATTTAATTTTCTCTATTTATTATTTTGAAATAAGTAAGGGTTGATTTGATTAATGTGGATAAGAATGGGTAAAATACGCAAATATTTCAAAATAAGCAAGTGGTTATAAAATATTCATTATTGTTTAGGAATATTCGTTTCGGTCGTGGAATATTATTATTTGTCGGGAATATTCGCATTTATGGCGCAGCCGTGTGTGGGCCCCATAACCCGAAAGGGATTGGAGGAAGAAAACGCATGTTAATAAGTTGTTTAAAATAATCTAGGTAGAGTTATTCACAATTATCTTCGTTAAAATACTCTTGGTTAAAACACAAGAAGATTACTTTACGGTATTGCACCAATTATTGATTCTTACGTAAAAGGCACTACTCAATAATTGTTACGGTAATTATCGCTCAAAGATTTTATTTTATTGATTCAATAATTGCCGTGTTGATATTTTATATTAACGTTGTTTCAATAATTATCACTACACATTTTTCATTATCGAAGCAATAATTCATATTATCTCGAATAATATTATTGATAACATTATTGGCAATGTCTAGAAAGTTACGCTAAGGAGAGGTTTGGTCACCTAATCATGCTGCCAAGAAGTAGAGAAATTCTTATTGAAAAGCCCCTTTTCTTAGGAACTGTCTGGTTGTCAATATTGTGATTCTGTAATATTATTCGTGAATAATTAATTATTGATTTATATGATGAGGAAATTATTGATTTTATGTGGATATAGATGGAGAAATTTTTTTAATGTAACAATTATTGAAAATTAAAATTTTATCTTTTTCTGATAAAATAATTCATTTAAATATATTATTATATTTTAATAATATAATAATGGTGATATTTTTACAATGAATGTGTGATATATGAGTATCTGAGGAGAAAGAGTATTTTTTCAGTAATAAATGTTTAAAACATGTTAAACATGTCGGTTGGACCCCATTTCTTGATCCAAATATTGATCTCAAGTTTTTATCAAATTTGGAACTTTTTAGTGTTGGGGTTACTTATTCACGATATCGACACTATTCACGATATCAAGATCTATTCACGAATCACGACACTATTCATCGAAAAATGAAAATTTTTCTTTCGCCTAAAATATCTATTGTGGATACTTCAGCTTTTGATTGTATCCATGTTTTGATCATTCTTGAATTTTACACCACTATGATTATTTTTAAGGTATTGTTGGACATGGATAAAACAAAGTACGAAATCCTTAATCCTTAATCCTTGTCATTTTGTTTCACTTTGGATTCGCTTTAAAAATATTTTCATCATCCTCGCCTTAAATAATGATATTATTGAATATCTTTGGCTGTAGTGCAAAAGGTGAATGATTTCTCGATGAATATCTTTTGGCCGTAGTGCAAAGATGAATGATGTTTAGATGAACATGACCAATCATGAATATCTGTGGCTGTAGTCTGAAAAGATGAATATTTGATTCCGGATATATATTGATTGATGTTACGAGGATAAAAGATGATTAATGAACTTTTAAATTCATACATGAAGATAGTAGTTTGCATTCTCTACTTAACTCTTCAATGAATTATTATTTCATATTCGAATATTGATTTAAAACTTGTTGTCTATTGTATTCTATTAGATTTTTCCTGTTGAAGACTAACGATAATTTGTTGTATAATATCTTAGTCATAATATTTTTCTTTCGGGCTAGTTGAATTCACCTTTTTCTTTTTTGTTCCATTTTTCTCGTCGGAATAAGGCGAGAATATAAGCAGTATGCAGTGGGGGTATGGAATGAAGGTTCTAGAGAGTTATTTAGTAGTCCTCACCATTTTTGTAAAATAATATACCAATAAATGTGATGAGGATTTATTTGAGTATAGATATTGTCTGTAAGATAATATTTGTATTCAAACTCACAGCTTTCTTGTTGTAATAATAAAGTTGTAGTTATTTCGTATCATGTATTGACAACTCGTGAATGGGTGATGTATACCTATTTTGGGGGCATCACGGTTGTATCGAGCTTAGGGATATGATCTCCAAGCGGAGATCTGGGAATAGAACCAGAGGGAGAGACGAGTAAATCCTTCGCTAAAGGTGTCCTACTAAGCTTATTTGTTAGTTGGTCAAGATATATAGGATATTATGTGATATATTGATTTCCTTAATTAACCCTTGTTTTAAGATAGTATTTGAAAACGTCGAATCGAGAATATTAACAATGGAAATGAGACCGTGGAGACGCTCAGACTTTCACCAACGAGGAGAACGTCGCAACAGCTTGGCAATGTTCCTCCTATGAAACAACACCAATGAAGCGGATGATGAACGAGAGGATGTTTAGAAGCTTTTTGCGCTTCATGCAAAATCGTAAGAGGGAGACTTCGTGTTCAAAATACGGGGAGAAATGATAGCAATTCACGGGTTGTCACAAACGTGGCGATTCAAAGAGTTGGGACCACCAGAATTTAAGGAAAGCCGATCCAATCATAGGCGGAAACATGGGTCAAGCAAATTACCAAGATATTCGATGTCTTGGGATGCACGGAGAACATAAGGTTCCATTCGCCACCTTTATGTTTCGTGGCGAAGCGAGACTATCGGTGGGAGTCCTGCATGAAGCGTACCCATCCAACAAGCACTTCAAAGATGTCTCTGGGAGACATTTCAGAACTATTTAATGACAAATACTTTCACGAAAGTGTTCGGCTATATATGAAGGAAGTGGAGTTCATCGATTAGAAAAAAACAACATGGCGGTTGTCTCAATGACGAGGCAAAGTTTGCGAGTTATCCAAGTTCAGACCTCATTTGGTGGAGAATGAGGAACGTATTGACGCGGATATTTCTTAGAGGTTTGAAACCCAAGATACGTCCAAGATCTCATTTCTCATAAATTTTCTCTCTATTCGGATGTTGTAAATGTGGCTCAATTATTAGAACGAGATAACGAGTACAGTTAATCGAGGACCACAACCGAGGATCATACCGGAGATGACGGTCCAACAAAACAACGATAACCAAATGGAGAAAGAAAAAAGACGGACAAAATGGTAACCACTCTGGTGGTAATCATGGCCATGAGAATAGAAGTTTAATCGGGAGGAGATTTTAAAAGAGGAGATTCAACAACGATAATGTGAAAATGGCGGACCAACAACAACCTGGTTCCAAGGAGGGGAATGACCACCTGGTCAGATGCTACAAATTCGGAAAGAGGGACATATCACCAAACCGCCCACAACAGATTCAAGGTATGCTATAATTATGGAAAGGAAGGACATATCGCCGGATCAGACTGCAGAATAAACCTAGTTCAATGGGACGGTGACTCAAAAGATTGTCCCAGAAAAGTTAAAGTCAACGGTTCCTGGAAGAGCGTTTGTTGTGACTGATCAAAATGCGAGGAACCCAAATGAGGTGAGGTTTATACTTTACTAGATACCGGTGCTACCCATTCATTTATCTCTCCTACTTGTGCTCAACGCTTAAATTTGACTCCTAAAAATTAGACTTTGACCTATCTCATGGAAACTCCGTTAGGAGAAACTTTCATCACATCCACTGCTTATAAATCTTGTTTGATTCAAGTTGGCACCATCACCTTACCCGTTGACCATATCTCTTTAAAAATACTTGCTTTTGATGTGATTTTAGGGATTGATTGGTTAACTACTCATCATGCCAAAATTGATTGTTTTCGTAAGGTCATAGTTTTCATATTCCTAACCAACCTCGTTGTATTTAATTCAAGAACTAAACCATTAAAATCAATCAATCGTCATATCTAATCATAAAGCTATTCGCTTATTAAAAACAGGATGTCGCTTTCTTAGCCCATGTTATGGATTTGAATAAAGACACGTCAAATTTGAATAATATTCACCTGTTATTATTGACTTTCCGACGATTTCATGAAGAACTTCCCGGCCTACCCCCCGTAATGTGAAGTTGAATTCTTTATTGATCTTGAACCCGCACAAAGCCCATTTCTAAAACCCCATATCGAATGGCTCTATTGAACTTCAGAGTTAAAGGTCCAACTACGAGAGTTGTTGGACATCTGTTTCATTCATCCTAAAGACATCTCCTTGGGGTGCTCTTGTTTTATTCAGAAAGAAGAAGAAAGGCGGGAGTATGCAACTTGTATTGACTATCGGGAATTGAACCATGTCACCATCAAGAATAGGTATCCTCTACCTCGTATTGATGACCTATTTGACCAAATTAAGAAGGAGCACAATTCTTTTCAAAGATCGATCTTCGCTTCGGATATCATCAACTCAAGATTAGAATCGAGGATATTCCAAAGACGCCTTTAGAACTTCGTGACGGCATTATGAATTCTTAGTCATGTCTTTCGGATTGACTAATGCTCTTTACGGCTTTCATGGATATGATGAATCGAGTATTCAAGAATATTTGGATCAATTCGTTGTTGTCTTTATCGATGACATCCTCATATATTCCAAAAGCCAGAAAATCATGAAAGACCATTTGTTTGGTACTCCAAAGGCTTCGTGAAAACAAGCTTTATGTCAAGTTGAAGAAATGCGAGTTCGGCTCGAGGAAGTAGCATTCCTTGGGCACGTGGTGTCGAAACATGGAGTATTTGTTGATCCGAAGCGAAGATCAAAGCAATACAAAGTTGGGAGCAACCAAGTTTCATGATCAAGACGTAGTTTTTTTTGGCTTAATTGGTTATTATCGGAGATTCGTGGAAGGGTTTCTCGAATCGCTACTCCATTAACCCAAAATAACTTTCTAAGGATACAAAATTCGTTTGAGCCGAAGAATGCGAGAAAGAGTTTCCAAGAGCTTAAGAGAGACTTATTTCGACACTGCTCTAACAATACCATCCGATGCGGATGAATTTATTATCTACAAATGATGCTTCCGCAAAGGGTTAGGATGTGTTCTCATGCAACGTGGGAAAGTCATAGCCTATGCCTCATGACAACTTAAAGAATATGAGAGGAATTATCCTACTCATGATCTAGAGTTAGCGTGATCGTTTTGGCGCTAAAGATCCGGAGGCACTATCTATATGGGGAGAAAGTGGAGATATATTCGCACCATAAAAGCCTTAAATATTTCTTCACCAAAAAGAACTCAACATACTGGCAATGACGTTGGCTCGAGCTATTGAAAGACTACGACCACACTATTTAATACCATCCCGGAAAAAGCGAACGTGGTAATTGACGCTACCGAGTAGAAGATCATATCGCGAGGAATGAGTGCGATGATGTCAAGATACGACAGAGCCAACTTTAATAGAAAAAAAGTTAAGGTTGCTCGAGCCACCGAATCTTGGAGAATGATATGCGTATGAAGAAGAAAGTACAAGAAGGTGCTATTCCTAGGGCGAGAATTGATGAAGAATGAATACTTCGAGTCCACTCCGGACTTTGTGGTCCCTAACGACTGATTTGAAGTACAAGATTATGATGGAGGCACACAATACACCATTTGCAATCCATCTCGAAGTACCAAAATGTATCGTGATCTTGACATACATTTTGGTGGAACAATACGAAGAGAGATTGCAAAGTTTATCTCAACGTGTTTAACTTGTCAACGTGTAAAGGCGGAGCATCTAGTACCTAAGGGTCCGTTGCAACCACTTGAGATTCCGAAATGGAAGTGGGAACACATTACCATGGATTTCAATTTATGGGTCTTCCTACGGTTTCTCGAAGCATCAATGTTATTTGGGTTATTGTTGATAGATTAACCAAGTCTGCTCATTTCTTGCCGATACGGAGACTTATTCCTCGAATGTCTTGCTTAGTATATATGTAAATGAGATTGTGAGTCAGTATGGCATGCCAAGATCCATAGTTTCGGATCGTGACCCAAGATTCACTTCAAGATTTTGGGTTAGCTTGCAAAAGCTACGGGCACGGATTTATGATTCAGCCAAAGATACCATCCTCAAACGGACGAACAATCGTAGAGAGACTATTCAAACTCTTGAAGATCTATTAAGACTCTATGTCCTGTAGACTTCAAAGGGCGTTTGGATAAGTATTTACCATTGGTGGAATTCTCTTACAACAATAAGAACGACCCCAAAATAGTCCATTCCATCCGACCCATTCTGAGTCGCCAAATACATGGTACGTAAAACAACTACAACTTTATTACAACAATTGTTGTGCAAAATACAACAACACATATGTCAGAAATTTGGATACAAATATATATCAATCGTGACTCATGTCCCAACCGTGATGACCTCTCTCAAATGACACCTTACATAAAGGTATAGTCAAAACTGTTTAAGAAATTAGAATCTTTGGAAAGTGTTCAAGAAACCTTCGTATACGGGAGACCATGCTTCAGGTTATGATAGATATCATATGGCCACGTAATTATCCTCGTCAATTCTAATAGACCCCAAAAGAAAAATGAGAAGATTACTATCATATTCTTCCCAATGATGAGTCTTCTCTTGACATATCATTATCTCCACCGCTCTCTAATTGAGTATTATACTCCAAACAAACACCAAGATTATATAGGTAGTCTTTAGTAGATATACTCAAAGAAGTGGATGAACACAATCTGTGTTTTATGATGACTCGAGGTCAGATGTCATTAAACATCTTGTATAATGGTGATAAAACACCTTCCAAAGTTGAATTCACCTCACCTCAACATCTATATACCACCGCTCTATTCCCCGTTATTCCCCGCTTGTCCCAAATTTACACTTTTTTCCTCGAAAAAAACATTTCCATTTGGAATAACATTGAGCGAACTTCTGCATCAGATATAATATACTCAAGTATACTCAAAATACTCATAGAATATACGATAATATAGAGAGAAAACTTGATTTAAATGTGATTTTCAATTCTAACCTAAGCACTTATTTATAGAAATTGCTGTAACACCAAAGCAGTAAAATTTATTAAAATATTAATATATATATATATATATATATATATCTTCTCACGCATGCCTAGAATCAAATTTTCAGCCATCAAACACATGTTAAAGATGCCTCCAAACATATCAAAAACGTTTTCTTAATTAATTAATTAAAACTCCAAAAATGATAATTAATTAATCAAAACTTCAATAATTCATAATAAATAGCCTTTATCAGAAAATTGAATCTCGCGAGTTTTTATAGGAAATTCAATTCTCTACAACTTTGCAGAAAAAGTTTTTCAAATTCCAAACAAAATTTGACTGAAATCCACAAACGAAGCGATTTTATTTATAAATCAAATTTCATCGAGAAATGGGGTCACTGACATGTTTAACATGTTTTAAATATTTTTAGTAACAAAAATACTCCTCCTCCTCATATATACTCATATATCCCACATTCACTATAAAAATATCACCATTATTATATTATTAAAAATATAATAATATATTTAAATAAATTATTTTATCGTAAAAAGATAAAATATTAATTTTCAACAATTGTCACATTAAAAATTTTCTCCATCTATATCCTCATAAAATCAATATTTTCCTCATCATATAAATCAATAATTAATTATTCACAAATAATATTACGAAACCGTTATTGTGACAGCGGGTTCAAGGAAGGGGGCTTTCGATAAAATTTCTCTTCTTGGCGGCAATTAGGTGACCAAACCTCTCCTTGAATGAGAACTTTCTAGACATTGCCAATAATGTTATCCAATAATATTATTCAGATAATATGAATTATTATCTCAGATAATGGAAAATACGTGTAATGACAATTTATTGAAACAACGATAATATAAAATATCGATGCAATAATTATTGAATCAATAAAATAAAATATTGAACAATAATTACGTAACAATTATTAGTAGTGTCTTCACGTAAGAATCAATAATTGGTGCAATACCGTGTCTTCATGTTTTAACCACTGAGAAAGTATTTTAACAATATTAATTGTAATAACTACTGTAGTCATTTATAAACAACTTATATTTGTCGTTTTCTTCATCCAATCGCTTTACATTATGGGGCCCACAAAAAGCTATCGCTACCGTCAGTCACGAATATTCCCGACGCGCGAAGAATATTCCACGACCAAACGAATATTCCCAACAACAACGAATATTTTTTATAGCCCTTCACAGATTTTGTAAAATTTGCATAATTCACCCATAACTTTAAACTTTTATCAATTTAACCATTTACTCAATAATAATTATAAGAAAAATTAAATAATTTTATTTTATAAAATTTCGTGGTCTTACAAAACAGCTTATCGATAAGTATAGGTGTGGCTCCATTTGAAGCATTATATGGACGAAAGTGTCGCTTCCATATGTTGGGATGAGGTGGGTGAAGAACATTGTTGGGACCCGAAAGTTAAGACGTATATGACTACCGAAAAGATCCAAATTATTCGACAACGATCTGAAACGGCACAAGATCGACAAAAGAGTTATGCGGATCTTCATCGAAAGGACGGGAATTTAGTATAGGGGGATCATGTATTGTTGCGAGTTGCTTCCATGTAGGGAGTTACAAGATTTGGGAAGAGAAAAGCTTAATCCACGATTTATCGGGTCTATTTCAAATTCTTGACCGAGTAGAAATGTAGCCTATAGACTCGCGTTACCTCCGAGTATGTCTCGTGTTCAATAATGTGTAAGACCCCAAATAATTAATAAATGAAATTTTGTTTCTTCTATTTATTATTTTGAAATAGTAAGGGTTGATTTGATTAATGTGGTTAGTTATGGGTAAAATGCTAAATATTTTAAATAAGCGGTGGTTATAAAATATTCATTTTGCTCGGAGAATATTCTTACCGTCGGGAATATTCGTATCGACGACATAAATCATGTGGGCCCCATAAAAACCGGAAAGCGATTGGATGAAAGAAACGACAAATATAAGTTGTTTAAAAATAACTACAGTAGTTGTTACTGCTTTACAATCGTTGGAATACCCGGTGGTTAAAACACAAGAATACGCGTTGTTGCAGATGAGAAGATACCAGATTGCACCAATTATTGATTCTTACTTAAGAAGGCATTACTCAATAATTGTTACAAAGAAGTTATCGCTTAGTATTTTATTTTATCGATTCAATAATTGTTTGCGTTGATATTTTATATTATCGTTGTTTCAATAATTGTCACTACACAATATTTTCTATTATCGGCTAATAATTCATATTATCCTGAATAATATTATTAGAAAACATTATTGGCAATGTCTAGAAAGTTCGCATTTAAGGAGAGGTTTGGTCACCTAATCAAGCCAAGAAGTGAGAAAATTCTTATCGAAAAGCCCCTCTTTCCTCGAACTACCGTCACAAGATCGCGATTCTCAGAATATTATTTGTGAATAATTAATTATTGATTTATATGATGAGAAAAATATTCATTTTATGTGGATATAGATGGAGAAAATTTTTAAAGTGACAATTGTTGAAAATCGATATTTTATCTTTTCGTGATAAAATAATATTTTATTATATTATTATAATATAATAATGATGATATTTTTACAATGAATATGGGATATATGAAAGATATGAGGAGGAAGAGTATTTTTGTTGCAAAAAGTTGTTTAAAACATGTTAAATATGTCTCAGGGCCCATTTCTCGACCGAAATTTGATTATAAACAGTAAAATCGCCTGCTTATGGATTTCTGGCCAATTTCTATTTGGAATTTGGAAAAACTTTATTCTGCTAAGTTGTAGAGAATTGAATTTCCTATAAGAAGTAGCGAGATTTGAATTTTCTGACAAAAAGGCTATTTATTATGAATTATTGAAGTTCCGAAGTTCCGAAATAATTGATTTTTGAAAGTTTTAATTGTTTTAATTAACAAAAACGTTTTTTTTGTGTTTGGTTAGCCTCATTAAACACATGCAAGTTGCTGAATTCAGATGGTTCTAGAAATACGTGAGACAAATTTGTATATATATTATTATTATATTAAATTTTCTACTTTGGTGTTCTAAGCATTTTCCTATAAATAGGTGCTTAGTTAGAATTGAAAATCACACCGTAAATCAAGTTTTCTCTCTATATTATCGAGCGATTCTTGTGAGTATTTTGAGTATACTTTTAGTATCGTTGCTATATACTTGCAAGTTCAAGTCATAGCTTATATCCTGTTTCAACTGTAAGACTTTGTCTTTGTGAGGTAAGTGATATTATTTTTTTAAGAATGATATTATTTCTTCAATATCATTATGTCAAATATTGATCTGAAGTTTTATCAAATTTGGAACTTTTGGTGTCTGAGTTACTATTCACGATATACAAAGACTATTCATGATACTTACACTATTCACGAATATCAAGACTATTCATCGAAAAATGAAAATTTTCCTTTTCGCCTAAAATATCTATCAGTGGATACTAGCTTTGATTGTATCTATATTTTGATCATTCTTGAATTTTACACCACTATGATTATTTTTGAGGTATTTTGGACATGGATAAAACAAAGTACTAATCCTTAATCCTTAATCCTCGTCATTTTGTTTCACCGGATTCGCTTTTTAAAAATATTTTTCATCATCCTCGCCTTAAATGATGATATTATTGAATATCTTCTACCAGAAGTGTAAAGATGAATGATATTCGATGAATATCTTTGGCCCGAGTGCAAAGATGAAGCGGTGTTTAGATGAACATAACAATTAATCATGAATATCTTTGGCCTATAGTGCAAAGATGAATATTTGATTTTAGATATATATTGATTGATGTTACAGGGATAAAAGATAGACGATGAAATTTTAAATTCATACATAGAAGATAGTAGTTTGCATTCTTTACTTAACTCTTCTAATGAATTATTATTTCCGCTGCGAATATTGATTTAAAACTTGTTGTCTATTGTATTCTATTAGATTTTTTCGTGTTGAAGACTAACGATAATTTGTTGTATATTATCTTAGTCATAATATTCTTTACTGGGCTAGTTGAGCTCACCCTTTTCCTTTTTGTTCCATTTTTCTTCTCGTAAGGCGAGAATATAGCGAGTACTTAGCCTCTGGGGTATGGAATGAAGGTTTTAGAGAGAGTTGTTTAGTAGTCCTCACCATTTTTGTAAAAAATGTATCAATAAATGTGATGAGGATTTATTTGAGTATAGATATTGTCTGAAGATAATATTTGTATTCAAACTCACAGCTTTCTTGTTGTAATAATAAAGTTGTAGTTGTTTCGTATCATGTATTGACAACTCGAATGGGTGATGTATACCTATTTTGGGGCGTCATAATGTGTTTCATATATCTCATACTTCAGAAATATGTGAAAGACCCAACCACGCTATAGAGTTAGAATCCTATGAGATAAAGAAGACTTAACGTCTGAAGAAGAGGTACCACAAGATTTTGGATAGGAAGGAGATGTCCTACGCATGAAAGGTCATATATCACAAGTTAAAGTTTTGTGGAGGAACCATGCTATGAGGAAATGACCGGGAATTGAAAGCAGAAATGAAAGCGAGGTATCCTCACCTTTTCAAACACACGTGCACGTCGTCAATTTCGAGGATGAAATTTCATAAGGAGGGAGGTTGTAAGACCCCAACTTATTATTAATGAAATTTAATTTTCTCTATTTATTATTTTGAAATAGTAAGGGTTGATTTAATTAATGTGGATAGTTATGGGTAAAATACGCAAATATTTCAAAATAAGCAGTTGATTATAAAATATTCATTATTGTTTGGGAATATTCGTTTGGTCGTGGAATATTCGTACTATCGGGGAATATTCGCATGCGGCGACTCTGCCAAGAACCATGTGTGGGCCCATAACTAAAAGCGATTGGAAGAAAGAAACGACAAGAATAAGTTGTTTAAAATAATCTGCGAGTTATTATCAATTATCTTGTTAAAATACTCTGGGTGGTTAAAACACAAGAAGACATTTGCAGATTGCACCAATTATTGATTCTTACGTAAAGAAGGCACTACTCAATAATTGTTACACGATAATTACCGCTCAAAGATTTTATTTTATTGATTCAATAATTGCTGTTGATATTTTATATTACTTTGTTGTTTCAATAATTGTCACTACACAAAGATTTTTCATTATCGAAGCAATAATTCATATTATCTGAATAATATTATTGGATAACATTATTGGCAATGTCTAGAAAGTTCTCATTTAAGGAGAGGTTTGGTCACCTAATTGCTTGGCCAAGAAGAGAGAAATTCTTATTGAAAGCCCCTCTTCCTGGTGAATCACCTTTGTCAATATTGTGATTCTCGTAATATTATTCGTGAATAATTAATTATTGATTTATATGATGAGGAAAATATTGATTTTATGTGGATATAGATGGAGAAAATTTTTAATGTGACAATTGTTGAAAATTAAAATTTTTATCTTTTTCTCGATAAAATAATTCATTTAAATATATTATTATATTTTTAATAATATAATAATGGTGATATTTTTACAATGAATGTGTGATATATGAGTATACGAGGAGAAAGAGTATTTTGTTTCAATAAATGTTTAAAACATGTTAAACATGTTTGGTGGACCCTATTTCTCGAATCAAATTTGATTATAAATGTAAAATCGCTTCCGCTTATGGATTTCGGTCAATTTATGTTTGGAATTTGGGAAAACTTTCTTCTACAAAGTTGTATAGAATTGAATTTCCTATAAAAACTCGCAAGATTTGAATTTTCTGAGAAAAGGGCTATTTATTGTGAATTATTGAAGTTCCGAAGCTCCGAAATAATTGATTTTTGGAAGTTTAAATTATTTTAAATTAGGAAAACGTTTTTGGAATGTTTGGGGACATCATTAACATGTGCTTGGTGGCTGAAATCAGATGGTCAAGAGGTGCGTAGGAAATTTTGATATATATATTAATATTATATTAAATTTTCTACTTTGGTGTTCTAAAGATTTTCCTATAAATAGGTGCTTTAGGTTAGAATTGAAAATCACACCGAAACTAAAGTTTTCTCTCTATATTATCGAGCATATTCTTGTGAGTATTTTGAGTATATTTTGAGAATTGCTATACTGTGCAAAGTTCAAGTCATAGCCTATATCCTGTTTTAAATTTAGTAAGATCGATCTTTCGAGGTAAGAGATATTATTTTTTTTTAATGATATTATTTCTTCAATATCATTATCTCAAATATTGATCTGAAGTTTTTATCAAATTTGGAACTTTTAGTGTTGGGGTTACTATTCACGATACTCGCTGATTATTTCACGATCATCGACTATTAATTATTCATCTAAAAATGAAATTTTTTCTTTCGCCTAAAATATCTATCAGGATACTAGCTTTGATTGTATCCATGTTTTGATCATTCTTGAATTTTACACCACTATGATTATTTTTGAGGTATTGTTGGACATGGATAAAACAAAGTACTAATCCTTAATCCTTAATCCTTGTCATTTTGTTTCACCGGATTCGCTTTCTTTAAAAATATTTTTCATCATCCTCACCTTAAATGATGATATTATTGAATATCTTTGGCCCAGAGTGCAAAGATGAATGATTTTCGATGAATATCTTTGGCCCAGAAGCAAAGATGAACAGTGTTTAGATGAAACATGACTAACTCGATGAATATCTTTGGCCCAGAAGTGCAAAGATAAATATTTGATTCCGTATATATATTAATTGATGTTATAGGGATAAAAGATAGATAATGAACTTTTAAATTCATACATGAAGATAGTAGTTTGCATTCTCTACTTAACTCTTCTAATGAATTATTATTTCATTGCGAATATTGATTTAAAACTTGTTGTTCTATCAGATTCTATTAGATTTTTCCTGTTGAAGACTAACGATAATTTGTTGTATATTATCTTAGTCATAATATTCTTTATCGGGCTAGTTGAGCTCACTTTTCCTTTTTGTTCCATTTTTCTTCTCGGAGGCAAGAATATAAATGCGAGATGTAGCCTGGGGTATGGAATAAAGGTTCTAGAGAGAGTTGTTTAGTAGTCCTCACCATTTTGTAAAATAATGTACCAATAAATGTGATGAGGATTTATTTGAGTATAAATATTGTCTGAAGATAATATTTGTATTCAAACTCATGCTTTCTTGTTGTAATAATAAAGTTGTAGTTGTTTCTGTACCATGTATTGACAACTCAGAATGGGTGATGTATACCTATTTTGGGGGCGTTACAGATTATTTTTCAAATTAGGTATAATTAGGATTATATTCTATAAGTTCTCCCTGCAATATCCAGTATATATTGTTAATTTTTGGGAACTAGATAAATCTTCTGGCTTGTTATCGAATATATGGTCTCTGTTATTTTATATAGTGTATGTTTTAGTTTTAAAGCATCATTCATTTATTATAAACTAAAACTATTTTACGTGTCTCACTGTTCTATGGTTTGATGGTGAATTTGACATGTTTGGCTGAAGGGACTTTGGTTCTATGCTTGATATAATTTTCATTGTCGACTCTGTCACTAAGTTAATTGCTCAATGTAAGTTCTATGTTAAATTTTATTGAATGCTATTTTTTTGTTATTTCATTTGGTTTTGGAACCGAAACCGCACCAATTAAAACCGCACCGCACCAATCCCAAGCGGTTTCGTGTGCGGTTTTAAATTTTTCAAACCGCACCTAAGCGGTTTCTGGTACGATTTGGACTTCAAATCGCATCATGCTCACCCCTAGTGTATATTCTATTATTTGTGCACAACCACAATATATCATGGATCCAACTATATGCAAATTTGATTATGTTGAATGTTTCTCTTGTTTCAACCAATATATATCTTGAGCTGTTTGTTTTTAACTTATTTATATAAAAGAAGTGAAAATTGGCATTAAGCAATAACTTGAAGTAGAATTGCCCAATTCTAAGAGCTTATCTTTACTGGTTTTTTTTACTTTTTTTTATTAATCGGAAGAACTCAGAATAGGGAGTATTTTATATTTTTTTTAAGTTTACGCAATGTGCTGAGTCATGACTATTTATAAAAAAATGCTTTAAAAAAAATAAAAAAGACACAGTCGGTACAAGCTGTGTCGGTCGGGCATTATTTAATATTAAAAATTCTTTTTATTTAAATAAACTGACAATATGTTGACTATGTGGGGTTCTCATATTAAAATAAAAGTCGGTACAACCTATTTTTTAGACACTACTTGTTGTACCGACTTGGTATATTTATATTTCAATCTCAGCCTTCCAATAAGTTAATCAACTATCCAAAAGGAGGAGATAGTTAGAAAGTTGTTCACGGCAACGGTCAGTTGTCCGCGATCCATGGCAACCGATTCTTTGGATTCTTGAGAGTAATCAAAAAATCACTAAGACAACAACTTGTGGCGTATCGTCGATTTTTAATTGTCCCAATCGCTAAGCTACATGATGTAGAGCTTGTTACAATTCATATTAATATTTTGTAATATTATTAATACTATTATATTATAAAATATTAATATAATAGTATTAATAATATTATAAAATATTAATATGAATAATATATAAGACTATGTTGTTAGCTTACCGGCATAAATTAAAATGTGATATGTTCCTTTTTAATTGTTCCAGCCGCTACAAACTGTTGTGTCATGACTTTTTTTAGTTGCTCCTAGCAAATGGTTGTCATGGATGCAGACCCTATTTAAATGTATGCTCAAATTATTTTTCAAGTTAACTACACATTTAACTATATTTTACAATGTCTAATTTATATTTTACTTTTTCCATATATATACATGTATGAGGTAGTCATATTGATGGCAGTATGTGTTTTGGAAACCAAACTTGTCGCTACTCCTTGTAGCGACAGGAAAGAAATAATAGTTGAGGTTCTTTTGGTCATGTATTTGTGCCGCTACTCCTCGTAGCGGTAGGTAATTAATTCAATTTAATCTCAGTTTTTTATTATTATGATCAACGGATCAGAGGTCAGTTATTGCGATAGTGTCTGTGGTAACCGGTTGTCACGGATGAAGACCCTATATATATATGAAAAAAAAAAATGAAGGTACACAGTTGTATAAATTCCATATATACACACTCTATGTATCATATAGTAAAATCACTTTACGATAGGATAGTGACTGACTGATATATAATAGAGTAGGTGATTACAGTAAAAATCGTATAATAAATCTTCGAATAGTAGAGTGACTATATTCTACGATGGTAAGAGACAATTGTATTTGTTTGTACTACATTAAAATTATTTACCAAAAATGATTAGGGGCAAAAAGTAAAAATAATTAACGCCAATTCTAAAAATTATCATTTTAGATTCTTTGTGCGTTCGCTTGGATTTTAATATAACTTCAAAAATTAAATTAAAATTTTAATTTTATAATAAATAATTCATAAAATAAAAATAAAAATAAAATAATAAAAATTATTACAAATAATCCTATTAGGCCCATCATTTTGTACAAACCAACCTAACCCGTTACCTTTTCTCTTTCTGACCCCCTGTATATACAATTGTCTTTAGGGTTTCATTTGATCGTCGGAGAAGAAGGAAGATGTCCGGTACACTTTCGTTGAAGTTCTTGAAGCCAAGGATGCGCCCCCAAGCCATCGACGTTCAGGCGGCCGTCATGTGGGGCGTCGCTGCTGGCTCGACTGCCCTCTGGCTCGTTCAGGTGCCTCAATTTTTCATCGCTCCGATCTCTCTAATGAATCTTGATCTGCCAATATTATATATTTTGTCCTATTTTTTTTTTTTTTAAAATTGCTGTCAGTTTGGCTTTGATATCATTTATGGTATTGGGATTTTTCAGTTATTGTTTAATTTGTAGAGGCAGAATTAGATGTATGCAATTTGCAGATCTTAGCTTTAACTTGTTATGGTCTTTTATGTTTCTCATCTTGGTTAATATAGACCGAGTAATCCTTATATGGAGTTTGGGATAAGACATTGAATTTGATTAAGTTTTTTTTAAATCAATAAATTTGGTTTTGAGATATCGGTTGTAATGGAAACCATTTGACACAACATATGATCTTTTGTTTTAATGGTTTTGTTATGCAATTCTTCTCTAATCTTGTATGTGAAATTCACTTTTTAAAAATATTTTTCTTTTTAAGTGTTGAAGTCTAGATTTTTCAAATCTAGAGTCTAGACTAACTCTAGGATGTATCTGGAAAAATCTAAGCAAGGGGTTCACTTCCCCTTCTCCTTATGAATTGGATCCCCTTTTGTTAAGTTCTTTATTTTTTTATTGAAAAAATTAAGAATGGAGGCATCCCCTCCCTACCACCTTTCCTATGATACCTTCCCACCCTTCATACCAAATGGAATGCTAGAGCTTAGAAATCATACTGTGAATTCAGGTTCCCATTGTTATCAATTTGTTTTGTTTGTCAATTTCAAACCTCATATGTGGGCTGTTAGACTATTTTATATCTATTTTTTTTGTTGGTTTTGTCATTACTTCTAGCCACTTATTTGGATGCGCATTTACAGCATAATATGGTGATACATTTTCCTTCCATACACATTTTATCAATAACCAGTGTATTTCTTAGAGGTAGCCAGCATTCCTGATAGTTTATTAGTTGGATGGGCCTTTCTTAGGAGAACAATTTAACTTTATTTTGAGTAATCATCTCTTACACCTACATATCCCTGCTGGAATATAGGTGAGATTACAAAAGCAGGGACGTGGACATGCATTTGGAGCCTTACTTGACTTTAGGTTCAGAAGGGTTAGGGAATGACTTAACTCATAGCTCAATACATAAAGCTTGTGATGGAGATTTTACTGATACATTACACAGCCACAGAGAGAAAGCTTCTGTTTAGTTTTTAGGTATCACTTACTATTGGATCCTGCCCTAAAAAATTGTTGAACAAAATGAGACCGTGTTTAAAAGTGAGAGGTGGCAGTCGTTTATCTGTTTGCAGCTGTACAAAACTGGAACACACTTTTGATAACGTTCGACTATGCAATTTGAATGACTAGGCTAATACTCTATCTGCAAGGTGGAGGAATAAGACATGGCGGCCAAGTGATTCTTCGATTATGATGATCTAATCATATAATTAAATACCAATGCCGGTCTCACGCACCTTATTCGTCCTCTAGCCCCGCTAGGCACTTGTCAGGATAGCAATCCTTTGACTCTCTTTTGTGACGGTTGTTACATTTGTGAATTTTGGAATTTGGATGTATCTTAAGGTTTTAAAAATGTTAAAAGATGCATCATTCTGGCGCTAATACAGTGTTAGAATGCATATGTTTTACTCAAAAGTAGCTTTCTAAGTTTCTTTGATGTGTTCATATTAGTTAACTCACATTTTTCCTTTTCTGTTATTCACAGCCATTCGATTGGTTGAAGAAGACATTTTTTGAGAAACCAGAATCTCAAGGGAATTGAATGGAGACATGAAGTCTTGATGGTATAACTTTCCAACATATTTTCTTTAGATTGCTAATTAGAAAACGATAACAGGATTATTATGAATAATGCAAATTTTGTTTAGTTGTTTGCTTTTAGTACCATGGTGAGGCCTTTGTGGCATGACAGACATAATGTATGTATTTGAATCATCGTTTTCTCTATTTTTGGTTCATGTTATTGTTTTCTCTCCCCCTCTCATTCTCTCTCATCTCGACCTTTTAATTGCATTGAAAATATTTTAGTAAATAGTTGTATGTTGCATCTCCCTTTTCTAATGTTGCTGTTTAAGCAGTTGCTTTGGCAAGTCATAGTAAGAAATTCAAGGTGAAAATGGCCAAACATGGTGTTCATACGTTATTTTTGTCATTGGAAAAATCATCTCTTTTAAAGTAAGGCTATATTTGTTTTGCAAGGATTATAATTTCGAAATTATTATTATAATTTCAAGATTATTCAGTCATTTTATAATCTGTAGATTAATAGTTTCAAGTCTAGACTTGGAATTAATAGTTTATACCAAGTACTACTTTGTTAATGTCTTGGTCTTCACTACCACCTCCTTATGTTGCAATAAATTTCTGAAATTGGAGAGTAGAATATACTTATGCTATAAGTGAAATAGAGAAAAACTGATCTAGCTGCAAATTGTTTATTTCCTCATTTGAAGTTATAAATAGTATATTTTTAAGTATATCATTATAACTTATAAGTATTATCAAGTGATGATGAATTTTCACAATCTTGATGTTAAAAGTGATCACCAGCCTCAGGAAATAAATACTCATGCAAATGTAAGAAAATTACTAAGGTGGTTTTTGCCTCTAAATCTTCTTAGGTTCAGCTGAACAAAATTAACTATTTTTTGAACAAAAATAACCTTTTCAATATTACAAAATCCTTCTTTTATTTAATAACCCTACTACCCAATTGTTCTCTCTCCTATCTGCCTCTTCCCTCTTTCTGTCCATCCTCATTTCTTTGTCCTCCCTTCCATCCACAACAGCATATGACAGAAAAAGCTGGTCTTAGGACTCATATGACTAGCATCAGAAGAAGGAGAAGAAGGGTTCGTGTGAAATCCATTATTCTGTAGAGTGATTCTAGGCGAAGATAGGGGAAATGAGTTGGGTCTCTTACTCAAAATTCAAAAATATGACTCTTAACGTCAAAATCTTCTGCCACGTCCCAATCACGTAAGACGTCCTGATCCTGCACACTAAACACAATCAACACTAAAAAGCTTGGCGATTATTTCAATTGTCGGGATATAGCTTAAGCGTGAGTCAAGACAAAGTAAACACAATAGAGGATAAAATATCTAGTGTATTGAGAGAGAGAAAGTTATCAGTTACCTTTCCTTAGAAGACTTCCTTGCTATGTTATATTATCTAGCCCGGTTTATCGTGCCACCCACTTCATGCTCGGACACGGTTCCCCACAAAGGTGATCTCAACCGATCAGATGCAGTAAATCTGCCACATCATCTCACCGCTTTCCATCGCCATTACCGACTAAGATCCCATCCACATTAATGATCTGCAGACTTTCTCGGCAATATCATCCTTTTCATCATCAAAGTCAAAGATGGAGATATTTAAATGTATGATGGATCAACCCAATCGATCTAGCCCGATATAATAAAGACTTAGCAAAGGATTATAGAATGACTAAGCCCAATAACTTCGAGGATCCAATAATCAGACCCAATGGACTAACCGAAGTAGGAAGGCCCAATCCATTCGACCCAATAAGTTGAAATACCATGGCCCAACATCGCTTCATCGCTTTTATTAAACAGATGTTTAATGAAAAGTATAAATAAGCATCGGTTCAGTGGCAAAAAGAATTATAATAAGATCAATAAAGGCCCAAAATATAGCTCTTACCGAGGCTCATCTCGATGAACATCAAATAAAGAACACAAAATGGTTCATCTTCACGACCTCTATAAGTATCAATCAAGCGCTTTATCTACAAAGCTCGAGCCATCGAATGAAATACTGGGCTTTAGAATATCATGCGTTTCGTGATACCGATGATCATTTGTCGGTAATAGCCCATCATGTAACTGATGGATGAAGGAATGAAATATCGGACTAAAAACATTTGATATTTTGACTTATTTATTTACATCGCTGCCCATCAATTTGAACTGATTGACTAATAATGGTCATCTGCAGGCAAATGATATCTTCGGGTGCCTCCGTCCCAAATACAAAGAAGCCGAAGAGAATCCTGAAGAGAATGCCGAAGAGGATACCGAAGAGAATACCGCCCGAAGGGATAACGCCATTCGGAAGTCGGGTCATCATTGATATATTAGGGATTTGATATCGAGTCCGGATCCTTCGTAACTCGTGGTACATTGTCAGAAGCTTGAAGAAGAGCTTAAAGAGCCTCGGGCCCTTAGGAATTTGGGTCCGCCACTGACCGAAGACCTTCGTAAGGAGATCCAGTGTAATACGTAAAATCCACCGAAATAGTTGAACGATGAGATCGCCCATACGTATGCCAAAGGATATGAAATCTCGCCAAGTAAAAGCAAGAAAAGCTTGGGCCAAGGTAGATCCATCTCTTCTGAATTTTTCGGATGGTGATGATGACGATGAATAAGCTCAAGATGACCTCCCTTTTACCTTTTAGTCAGAACTTTCAGAAATATTCTAATGTTTTGTGAATGAAGCTTAATATTAATAAAATATCAACTTACGCCTTATTATTTCGGGTGAACATTTCTTGTCGATAATTCAAAGATCGATCAATGTGAAAAATGTACAAGTTGTTCTTATCTTAAAACTCATTAATCAATAATCAAGCAAATTATATAATGATTAAGAACAATAATAATATAATCCAACTCAACACTTGAACAAAATAAAGTAATGATACTTATCGTTACTCAAGTGTGAGATAGATCATGATATAAGTGAATTCTACCGATCCTCCTTGCACCATCGGGATCTTGTTTACCACTCGGGGTGAAGCAAGTATATAAGGACATTTGTTTACTATGCGGGGTATAACAAAGATATAAGGACACTTTTCTACCATGCGGGGTATAACAAAGATACAAGGACATTGGAATTTGTTTACCATACTGGGTAGAACAAATTATGTTAACACACCTAACAATAGTTTCGCCATCAATGGTCAAATAGTCCGATCGAACCTCCTTACTTGAAAGCATATTGTTTACCACTACAGAAACAACATTAAAAGGACCATGGAATTTGTCTACCACGCAGGTATAACAACCCATAAGGACACTCCCGCCGATAAGGCTACCATCGAATGGTCAATGAGTCCACCCTGCCCTTCCTTACACCGATGAAGTTTGCTTACCTCAAGGGGCTCGACAAATTCATAAGGACCACTCGCCAAAAAGGCTACCATCGAATGGTCACGAGTCCCCCCCTCGTTTCAGAACGACCCCAAAATAGGTCCATTCCATCCAACCCATTTCGAGTCAATCAAATACATGGTATGTAAAACAACTACAACTTTATTACAACAATTGTCTTGCAAAATACAACAACACATATGTTGTGTGAAGTTCGATACAAATATATATCAATCGCGACTCATGTCCCAACCGTGACAAGAAATTTCATAATGACACCTTACATAAAGGTATAATTAGAAAACCTGCTTTTAAAAATTAGAATCTTTGGGAAGTGCTTTCATGAAACCTTCGTATACTGGGAGACCACGCGATAAAGGTTATGATAGATATCATACGGCCACGTAATTATCCTCGTCAATTCAATAGATTCCCCAAGAAAAATGAGAAAATTACTATCATATTCTTCCCAATGGTGAGTCTTCTCTCGACATATCATTATCTCCACTGCCTCTAATCGGGTATTATACTCTAAACAAACCCAAGATTATATAGGTAGTGTTTGGTAGATATACTCAGAAGTGGATGATCACAATCTCGTCTTTTACGATGACTCGAGGTCAGTATGTCATTAAACATCTTGTATAATAGTTGGACAAACCACCCTTCCAAAGTTGAATTCACCTCACCCTCAACATCTATGTAATTCCACCGCTTCTATTCCCCTCGTTATTCCTCATTGTCCCAAATTTACACTTTTATTACCCGAAAGAATCATGAAGAAAAGGGTGAGCACAACTAAATTTCAAGAAAATATCATGACTAAAGATAATTAAATTATCAATAGCCTTTCATCAATAATAAATCGTAGATTTAGAACATATGGTAGATGATAAAAATTTCAACCATAGTCATAATGGAACGAAGCAATCCATTAGAAGAGTCAAATGACTATAACGCCTCATTATCTTCTCCATGTTAAAAGTCCACCAACAATGTTTTATCCTCCGTAACATCAATCAACAATTCATGTCCACAATCATAATGATAACTCATAATCGTAATTATTGTTCTAAATTCCTTTCTCATTCGGATTTAAGATAATTTTCATCACTGGTCTTTACCTCCGAAATATCAAAGATCGTGGTTATACCAAATCACAGCCTGCTCATAATCATATTAATAAATTCATCTTTTGCACTACGCCCCAAAGATATTCATCAACAGCCATCTTTGCACTACAGCCAAAGATATTCAACTACAGTCATCTTTGCACACTACGACCCAAAGATATTCATCAACAATTCATCTTTGCACCACACGTGCCAAAGATATTCATCAACAAGTCATCTTTTCAGACTACTGGACCAAAGATATTCATATCTCAAAGAAATACATAATCATTTCAGAATTTATATAAACCATAATTATAACCATATATGTTGATCAATTCACCTTTTACTTAAGCTAAAAGATATTCAATTATAAATTCAATGGTCACGATCATACCACCAACAATTCAACGTTAGACTACCGCCAAAGAGAACTATAGTCAACGATTATACCAATAATCTATCCATCTTTACACTCAAGTCAAAGAGAAATATCACCATTAGGGGTTATAAGAATGTTATATAAAAATAATATAATCAACATATAGATTTAATCTCAAGAAGTAGATTCATAAATCAATGATTTCATAACAACTTAATCAAAATGTTATAAATCACTTAATAATCTCATAATCTAATATTATTAATACTACCACAATATTTTAATCATTTCTTAAACTTATAAACAATTTATTTTAATTGTTTACACTTTACTAATAAATGCATTTAATCATCTTAAAATGCCAACCTCATAAGATCTCATCACCAATAGCCAAAACCCTCATAAAAAATCAGATATATCTCATATATAATTCTCAAGCCATAAAATTATATTTTCCAATTTTCTTAATTCACATAACATATTTAATTCATTTACTCATAACTAGAATATTTTCATGAAAAATACCAAATCGCTTTTAAAATATTTCTTTTTTTGGATTTAGAAAAATATAGTCCCATATTGAATATATATTTTCTCAAAATTTTTAAAATTCATTTACTATTTTTCATACGCCAAAACCAATTAATATTCTGGACATTTATCATAAATTGTACTTTTTTATCCAAAAATTTTGAAATTTACACTATAATTGATATTATATAGATGTACTCACAATAAAAATTTCATCAATTTTGAAATTAATCACAAGGAGTTATAAGCGCTTATTTTTAAAATAGTCGCTTTCTCATAAAATCCATAACTCCTAATCTATACATCCAAAATTGCCATTTTTGGACACAATCAACAAAACTTATCAAATTATCATTTCAAATTTTTCCGAATTTTGAAGGTTCGTAAGAATTTCAAATAATAACCCTTAAAATCTCTTATATATCCCTTTACCTCAAAAGAAAGTAGATTTTTTCGATCGGAATAACGCAGTAATCTAACTTGCACCAGAGTAAAGCAATACTCAAAGTATACTTAAAATACTCACAAGAATACGATAATATATATAGAGAAAAATTTCGCTTCAAGTGATTTTCAATTATAACCCAAGACCCTATTTATAGAAATTGCTGTAACACCAAAAGCAGTAAAATTTATTAAAATATTAATATATATATATATATATATATAAACTTCTACGTATGCCTAGAATCAAATTTTCAGCCATCAAACACATGTTAAAGATGCCCCAAAACATGTCACAAACGCTTTTCTTAATTAATTAATTAAAACTCAAAAAAAATGATAATTAATTAATCCAAATTTCAATAATTCATAATAAATAGCCCTTTATCGTAGTAAAATTCAATCTCGCGAATTTTTATAGGAAATTCAATTCTACAACTTTGCGTAAAGAAAGTTTTTCCAAATTCAAAACAAAATCAATCAAATTCACAAACGAAGCGATTTTATTGTGCTATAATCAAATTTCGATCAAGAAATGGGGTCCACCGACATGTTTAATATGTTTTAAATATTTTTGGTAACAAAATATACTCTTTTATATACTCATATATCCCACATTCATCAGAAAATATCACCATTATTATATTATTAAAAAATATAATAATATATTTAAATGAATTATTTTATCGTAAAAAGATAAAATATTAATTTTCAATAATTTTTACATTAAAAATTTTCCCATCTATATCCACATAAAATGAATATTTTCTCATCATAAAATCAATAATTAATTATTCACAAATAATATTATATAATCACAATATCGACAACCGTGCGCTTCAAGAAAGAGGGGCTTTCCAATAAGAATTTCTCCTCATCATGCCATGCAATTAGGTGACCAAACCTCTCTTAGATGTAACTTTCTAGACATCGCCAATAATGTTATCTAATAATATTATTCAGATAATATGAATTATCGTCTTATAATGGAAAATATGTAGTAGAAGGACAATTATCAAAACAACAAAGAATATAAAATATCAATGCAAAGAATTATTGAATCAATAAAATAAAATATCGAATAAGAATTATCGTAATAATTATCGAGTAATGTCTTCTTACATAAGAATCAATAATTGGTGCAAATACCGCAGCGCTATCGTGTTTTAACCAATTTAGTATTTTAACAAAGATTAATCTGTGAATAACTACGCTCGGCCATTTATAAACAACTTATATTTGTCGCTTTCTTCATCCAATCGCTTCTCATGCTATGGGGCCACAAAAGATCAAGCATACCATCGTATTTAATATTCCCCGACAAAGCAAAGAATATTCCACGACCAAACGAATATTCTCCGACAACAATGAATATTTTATATAGCCATCACGTATTTTGTAAAATTTGCATAATTCACCCATAACTTTAAACTTTTATCAATTTAACCATTTATCAATAATAATTATAAGAAAAAATTGAATAATTTTATTTCATAAAATTCGGTCTTACACCGCCTTCCTTACACCATTCAACTTGGACCAATGTAGGGTTAAGATCAATCAGAAAAAAGTTGAATCTTTTACGCTCAATCAACTCGACAACCATTACAGACCGATTATCCGAATAGAATATCCGTCTGCGATACAACATCCATGAACTCGTCACGATTGGAACATAAAACTCCTCAAAGTTTCTTCCGAATCTCATCTTATTTTTCAACTTTAGATGGATTTCTCTCGAAGACAAAGTACCCATTGCGGCGCAGCCTCGCAGATTCTGGAGATGACTTCGATCTACTTTCGGTGAAACTTTCACACCGTCGTGTCATTCGCTTCGACCATAATCCCGAGAATCGATAGGGTAGAAGTGCCTTCTCTACTTCTTAGAGTAGATGGCTTTTATCTCAGATCGATGCCGAGCCTTCGTCACCACGAGAACACCTCAAGATGTAATGCCTTCTCCATACTCTCTCGTGAACATCCTCTTCGAATCGCTTGTGCTATAACCCCAAGAACCCCTAAGGTGAGGTACCTCTTCTTGATCCTTAGAAATACGGCTTTTCTTTGATCCTCGAGGATCGACGAGACATATTTTCAAAGTGTATAGACTGCTTTACTACGTTTTTCAGACTTGACATAATTGGATGCCTCGTCCTTCGCTTTTGCCGTTCAAGGATCTGCTCCACCGCCATCCGGAAGACTCCGCCCACCGCCATCCTAAGATCTGCCCACCGCCATCCGAAAGATCTTCATAATTGACGCTTCGTCCTTCGCTTCCGCAATCCAAACACACGCACAGCTATATCTCTCGCTTAGTTATATCTCGCCCGCTTCAAGAGAACCTCCAAAGCTTTATCCGCTTCGCCTCCCATCTTCACCACTTTCGCGCCTTGGTCGTCCCGACCACTTCTTGGCAAGCCGAAGTTCTAGCGGGGTTCTTTTACTCGCTTTCTAAGAATGATCACGCTCTTGTCAAAGAAGAAAGACCAACCATCTTCAAGGCTTGTCGGGGCTCTTTAACGAGAACCCCTCGCTTACGCTGAAACCGTGGCTGCTACGAAAAGACTTTTCAAGGACCCAACGATCCTCGCGTAAATACGCTACATAAAGACAAACTCACGCCCATAGTCATGCCCTCCGGCATGCAGAGTTTACTCTCTCACCATCTTCCGATGTGTAACAACCGAAAAGATTGTGATTGAAAACTCAAAGACACTGTAACACGCCTCCTTCTAATATTATGTTAACGCTAAGATCTTCTCGCCACGCCTCAATCACGTAAGACGTCCCGATCTCGTGACACTAAACACAATCAACACCAAAAGCTTGATGGCTTCAATCGCTTGGGGATAACTCAAAGCGAGAGTCAAGACAAAGTATCACAAGGGGTTAAGAATGGAGGATAAAATATCTAGTGTATCGAGAGAAAAAGTTATCGCCACCTTTCCTGTAAGACTTCCTTGCTATGTTATACTTTCTACAATTTTGGCCATCGTACCACCCACTCATCGCTGCTGCATACGCCCCCATCGCAGTGATCTCAACCGATCAGATATGCGTAAATTGCTACATCATCTCACTATTTTCCACCGCCGGCCGACTAAAATCTCATCCACATTAATGATCTGCACTGTTTCCCACCGCCGGCCGACTAAGATCTCATCCACATTAATGATCTGCAGACTTTCAGTCAACAACTATCCTTTTTCATCATTGCAAGTCAAAGATGGAGATATTTAAATGTATGATGGATCAACCCACTGATCTAGCCCGATATAATAAAGACTTAGCAAGGATTATAGAATGACTAAGCCCAATAACTTGAGGATCCAATAACTGTGATCCAATGGACTAACCGAGTAGGAAGGTCCAATCCATTCGGCCCAATAAGTGAAATACCATGGCCCGACAATGACTAATTCACATGCTTGTATTTCTCAAAGACTATAACAATATACAAATTTGCAGATCTCAAATCGAGTATATCTATACGGTAATGTTCTAAATACATTTAACAAAATAAAAGTAAAAAGACCCGTCGAAGCCCTTTCGATTTTTGATACCAAAAATCTTCTCCCGCGCAATCACCAGCAATGGGATGGTAATGTTGATCGAGAAGATGAAATTTGCAGATCTACGATTTCATTTGTTTGACTTTATTGGTTTAATGGCTGCACTTTTGGAGTAGTTTGGGTAACTGTTAAATGAGTAAAAATAATAAAATATTGTTATTCAAATATTTTTAAAAAATTAATTATCAAACAATATTTATTTATTCATATACAATTTTAGTTATATACTGTAAGACCCCAAATTATTAATAAATGAAATTTATTTTCCTCTATTTATTATTTTGAAATAAGTAAGGGTTGATTTGATTAATGTGGATAGTTATGGTAAATTACGCAAATATTTTAATAAAGGTGTTGGTTATAAAATATTCATCATTGTTTGGAATATTCGTATGCATTTGGTGAATATTCGTATTTACTACGCCACTGAGCCTTTGTGGACCCCATAACTGGAAAGCGATCGGATGAAGAAAACGACAAATATAAGTTGTTTAAAAATAACGGCCAGAAGTTGTTACCAGTTTATACCGTTGAATACCCTAAGGGTTAAAACACACTAATACGCCATTGTTGAACAAGAAGATACTTTTATCGCACCAATTATTGATTCTTACGTATAGCAAGTTTACTACTCAATAATTGTTACGTAATTAATCGCTCAAAGATTTTTATTTTATCGATTCAATAATTGCCGCATTGATATTTTATATTATCGTTGTTTCAATAATTGTCATTACACAAGATTTTCCATTATCGAAGCAATAACTCATATTATTTGAATAATATTATTAGATAACATTATTGGCAATGTCTAGAAAGTTCTGCCTCAAGGAGAGGTTTGTCACCTAATCAAGGCCAAGAAGTGAGAGAAATTTTATCGAAAAGCCCTCTTCCTGAACCGCCCGTCATAATATTGTGGATTCTCGTAATATTATTTGTGAATAATTAATTATTGATTCATATGATGAGAAAAATATTGATTTTATGTGATATAGATGGAGAAATTTTTAATGTGACAATTGTTGAAAATTAAAATTTTATCTTTTTCTCGATAAAATAATTCATTTAAATATATATATTATTATATTTTAATAATATAATAATGGTGATATTTTTACAACGAATGTGGGATATATGAGTATACGAGGAGGAAGAGTATTTTTGTATAATAAATGTTTAAAACATGTTAAAATATGCTCAAGGACCCCATTTATCGATCGATATTTGATTATAAATTCTAAAAATCACCCGCTTCAGGATTTCGGCCAATTTTTGTTTGAATTTGAAAACTTTCTTCTACAAAGTTGTAGAGAATTGAATTTCCTATAAAAACACGCGAGATTCAAATTTTCCGACAAAAGGGCTATTTATCAGAATTATCGAAATTCAAGTTCAAATAATTGATTTTGAAGTTTAAAATATTTTATTAAGAAAAACGTTTTTATTGTTTTTGTCACATGTGTAATTGAAGTTTGGACCAGAATTGTGCGTAGGAAATTTGATTATATATATTATTATTATATTAAATTTTCTCGCTTTTATTTCTAAGAATTTCCTATAAATAAAGTGCTTAAAGTTAATCAAGATTACACCGTAAATCAAGTTTTCTCTCTCTATATTATCGAAATGATTCATGTGAGTATTTTGAGTATA
The DNA here is from genome assembly GCA_020205605.1 of Panax ginseng. Classification (NCBI taxonomy): domain Eukaryota; kingdom Viridiplantae; phylum Streptophyta; class Magnoliopsida; order Apiales; family Araliaceae; genus Panax; species Panax ginseng. The sequence continues at coordinate 130,421,091 of CM035144.1, forward strand.
CTTTGAGTATTGCTATACTATAAAAGTTCAAGTCATAAATTATATCCTGTTTTTTCAACTAAGTAAGATCGCCTTCGAGGTAAAGAGATATTATATTTTTTCAGAATGATATTATTTCTTCAATATCATTATGTCAAATATCGATCCAAATTTTATCAAATTTGGAACTTTTGGTGCCTGAGTTACTATTCACGATATACAAGACTATTCACGATACTAGATTATTCACGAATACGATTTAATTATTCATCGAAAAATAAAATTTTTCTTTTCGTCCAAAATATCTATTCTGGATACTAGCTTTGATTGTATCCATGTTTAGATCATTCTTGAATTTTACACCACTATGATTATTTTTGAGGTATTTTTGACATGGATAAAACAAAGTACGAATCCTTAATCCTTAATCCTTGTTATTTTGTTTCACCGGATTCGCTTTAAAAAATATTTTCATCATCCTCGCCTTAAATGATGATGTTATTGAATATCTTTGCCCGAAGTTAAAGATGGCAGAAGTTCAAAAAGATGAATGATTTCGATGAATATCTTTGGCCCGTAGCAGCAAAAGATGAACAAGTGTTTAGATGAATATGACTTAATCGGTGAATGTCCTCGGCCATGTAGTGGCAAAGGGATGAGTATATGATTCCGATATATATCGATTGATGTTACAGATAAAAATATTGATGATGGATCGTTAAATTCATGATATTAGTAGATTTCATCCTCTACGAACTCTTCTATGAATTAATATTTTCCAATGCGAGTATTGATTTAAAACTTGTTGCCTATCAGTATTCTATTAAAAAATTTTTCCTCAAAAGACTAACGATACTTTGTTGTATATTATCTTAGTCATAATATTCTTTATCGGCTAGTGAGCTCACCCTTTCCTTTTTGTTCCATTTTTCTTCTCGTGAGATGAGTAATGTAGCAAGTACTTTTAGTGGGGGTAATGGAATGAAGGTTCTGTAGAGTTGTTTAATAGTCCCTCACCATTTTTATAAAATAATGTATCAATAATTATGATGGGGATTTATTTGGGTAATGATATTATCTGTAAGACAATAATCAGATTTAAACTCACAAGATATATGTTGTCGATTTTTGCACGACAAATATATTAATAAAGTTGTAGTTATTTCATTACATGTTTGGTGACCTGAATGAGTTGGATGGAATGGACCTATTTTGGGGGCGTCCACAATTATCGAGCTTAGTGATATGATCTCCATGTGAGATCGGGAATGTAACCAGGAGGGAGAGACGAAGAAATCCTTCGCTAAAGGTGTCCTACCTAAGTTTTATTCATAGTTGGTTAAGATATAGGGATATTATGTGATGTATCGATTTCCTTTAATTAACCCTTGTTTTACGACAAGATTTGAGAATGTCGACCCGAGAATATTAATGAAAGGAAGTAAATGAGACCGTGGAGATGCTCAGACTTACCAACGAGGAGAATCGCAACAGTGTTGTAATGTTCCTCTTAACAACAACACCAATCGAAGCAGATGATGAACGACTTAATGTTTAGAAGCTTTTGCAATTCATGCAAAATCGCACGAGGAGACTCGTGTTCAAACATAGAGAGAAATGATAAGAATTCACGCGTTGTCACAACCCAAGCAGCTTCAAAGAGTCGGGACCACCTGACTTAAGGGGAAAGCCGATCCAATCATGGGCGAGACGTGGGTCAAGCAAATTACCAAGATATTCGATGTCTTGGGATGCACGGAGAATGTAGGTTCCATTCGCCACCTTTATGTTCCGTAATGAGGCAGATCACCGGTGGGAATCAGAAGTCAGACTCCATCCAATTAGGCCAAGATGTCTTCGGGAGACGCTTTCAGAACTATTTAATGACAAATACTTTCCCGAAAGTATTCGGGCTATACGTAAGGAAGTGGAGTTTATTAGACCGGAGCAAAACAACACGATAGCGGTCCTCAAGACGAGGCGAAGTTCATGAGTTATCCAGTGTTCGCACCTCATTTGGTGGAGAATGAGGAACGATGACGCGAATGTTTCGAGAGGTTTGAAACCCCAGATACGCCAAGATCTCATTTCTCATAAATTTTCTCTATTCAGATGTCAGAACAGGCTCAATTATTAGAAATGAGATAACGATAACGAGACGCTCAACCGAGGACCATAACCCGAGGATCATACCAAGATAAAGCAGCCATCGTAATAACGATAACCAACGGAGAAAGAAGAATACGGACAAAGCGTGAACCACTCACTCCGTGGTAATCGTGGCTATGAAAATAAGAAGCGAGTGGGAGGAGATTTTAAAAAGAGGAGATTCAACAACGACTACGTGAAGACGCCGGTACCAAGAAGAATCGTTCCAAGGGAGGAGAAAGACCATCACCTATCAGACATGTTACAAATACGGAAATAGGGATATATCACTCCAAACCGCCCACACAATAGCTTTAAGGTATGCTATAATTGTGGAAAAAGGGACATATCGCCGAGATCAGATGCAGATCGAAACCCGCCTAATGGAATGGTGACTCAAAAGGATGTCCTAAAAAGTCAAAGTCAACGATTCCTCGGAAGAAGCGTTTGTCATGGCCAATAAAATGCGAGAACCCGAACGGTTAAGACGGGTTAGTTAATTATAAATTCTTGCAAAGTTTATACCTTATTAGATACTTTGCTTCTACCCATTCTTTTATCTCTCGCTTTAAGCGCTCAACGTTTGAACTTAACTCAGAGAAATTAGACTTTGACCTATCTCGTGGAGACTCCATTAGAGAAATTTTCATTACATCGATCGCTTAGAAATCTTGTCTAATCCAAGTCGGCACCCTTATCTTTACTTGTTGACCTTATCTCTTTAAAGATACTTGCTTTTGATGTGATTTTAGGGATTGATTGGTTAACTACTCATCATGCCAAAATTGATTATTTTCGTAAGCGTTATTAGTTTTCATATTCCTAATCAACTCCGTTGTTCAATTCGAAGAACTAAACCATTAAAATCAATCACCGCTATATCTAATCATAAAGCGATTCGTTTATTACTTGATGTCAAGTTTTCTTAGTTCATGTTATGGATTTGAATAAAGACACGCCGATTTGAATAATATTCCCGTTGTTATCGATTTTCCGACGATTTCAAGAATTTCTCGCTTACTCCCAAAGCCTCGATATTAAATTTTGTATCGACTTTGAACCCTAAGACAAAACTCATTTCTAAAATCTCATATCGAATGGCTCCTATTGAACTTCGTGAGTTAAAATTCAACTATAGAATTTGGTACCGAGCCTTTATCCGGTGACTTCCTTTGTGGAATGCACCGCCGTATTCTCCGTAGGGACGCCATATTCGTACAGAAGAAACCGATAGTGTCATCAGAACGTCATATCCAAGGTCGGATATGAGTCACGATTGAGAACAACCTAAGTCAGAATCAAAATACGTAGTTTTCAGCTTAGTTGGTTATTATCAAGATTCGTTGAAGGATATTCTCGAATCGCTATTCCATTAACGCAAATGACTCGTAGAGATACAAAATTCGAATGGAAGCAAGGAATGTGGGAAGAGCTTCAAGAACTCAAGAGAGACTCATTTCAAAGACATGTTCACCATGCCATCCTCGAAAAACGAACGTGGTAAATTTATGTGTTGAGTAAGATCGTATACAAAGACGAAAGTACGATATTGTCAAAGACTCATTTCGTATAATTTACAAATAATAGAGATGGAGATGAAAACTTTAGGTACCCACTTGATGATATACGTGTATAATCGACTTTTAATCGATAAAATTAAAGTCGCCAAGCCTGCTACACACCGAGCCTAATGAATTTGAAGAAGGAGGTCTGAAAGTTGTTATTTCAAAAGCGAGAATCGGTGATGTGAGGAAAGCTTAAACCTTCAATCCATCGAATAGAACGGTGGGCCTATAGACTCGCTTTTACCGCCAAGTATGACGCGTGTTCATAACATTTTTCATGATCGATGTTACGTGAAATATGTGATTGACCCGAACCACGCTATTAAGTTAAACCTGACGATAAATGTAAACACTTAATGCACGAGGATGTACTGCCAAGATCTTGAATAGGAAAGAACATGTCCTATGTACTTCGAGGTTATACCACAAATTAAAGTTTTGTCAGGCAGAAACCATGCTATCGAGGAAATGACCGGGAGTTGGAAACGAAAAATGAAAAGCGAGGTATTCTCATCTTTTCAAACACCAAGACGTACGCCAATTTCGAGGATTTAAATTTCATAAGGAGGGAGGTCAGTAAGACCCCAAATTATTAATAAATGAAATTTATTTTCCTCTATTTATTATTTTGAAATAGTAAGGGTTGATTTGATTAATGTGATAGTTATGGAAAAATTACGCAAATATTTCAATAAGCAAGTGGTTATAAAATATTCATTGTTGTCCGGGAATATTCGTGATCGCTTGGGAATATTCGTATTTACGACAACGTGTTAGCTTTTATGGGCCCCATAACTGAAAGCGATTGGATGAAGAAACGACAAATATAAGTTGTTTAAAAATAATAACGTAGTTGTTACTGCTTATATCTTGCTGAATACCCGGTGGTTAAAACACACTAATACGCGTTGTTGAACAATAGGACATTTCTTATTGCACCAATTATTGATTCTTACGTAAGAAGGCACTTCTCAATAATTGTTACAAAGAATTACTTTGTTCAAGATTTTATTTTATTGATTCAATAATTCTTTGCATTGATATTTTATATTCTTCGTTGTTTCAATAATTGTCATTACACAAGATTTTCCATTATCGAAGCAATAATTCATATTATTTGAATAATATTATTAGATAACATTATTGGCAATGTCTAGAAAGTTCTCGCTCTAAGGAGAGGTTTGGTCACCTAATCATTGATGGTAAGGAGAAATTTTATTGAAAGCCCCTCTTCCCGGAACCGCCTCGTCACAATATCAGGATTCTCGTAATATTATTTGTGAATAATTAATTATTGATTCATATGATGAAAAATATTGATTTTATGTGGATATAGATGGAGAAAATTTTTAATGTGACAATTGTTGAAAATTGAAATTTTTATCTTTTTCCGATAAAATAATTCATTTAAATATATATTATTATATTTTAATAATATAATAATGGTGATATTTTACAACGAATGTGGGATATATGAGTATACGAGGAGGAAGAGTATTTTGTTGCAATAAATTTTTAAAACATGTTAAACATGTCGGTGACCCCATTTATTAACCGATATTTGATTATAGTCTCTAAAATCACCCGTTTGTGGATTTCTTTAATTTCATTTGAATTTGAAAAAACTTTCTTCTACAAAGTTGTAGAGAATTGAATTTCCTATAAAAATTCGCGAGATTCGAATTTTCTGACAAAAAAGGCTATTTATTGTGAATTATTGAAGTTCAAGCTCAAATAATTGATTTTTTGGAAGTTTAAAATATTTTATTAAGAAAAACGTTTTATTGTTTTTGTCACATGTGTGGTGTGAAGTTTGGACCAGAATTGTGTATAGGAAATTTGATTATATATATTATTATTATATTAAATTTTCTAACTTTGTTCTCTAGCAATTTCCTATAAATAGGTGCTTAGGTTAGAATTGAAGATTACACCAGAAATCAAGTTTTCTCTCTATATTATCGAGCGTATTCATGTGAGTATTTTGAGTATACTTTGAGTATTGCTATACTCAAGTGCAAGTTCAAGTCATAAATTTATATATCCTGTTTCAACTAGAAGACATGTCTTTTCGAGGTAAAGAGATATTATATTTTTTCAAGTAATGATATTATTTCTTCAATATCATTATCTTCAAATATTGATCCAAGTTTTATCAAATTTGGAACTTTTGAATGTCGAGATTCTTATTCACGATACTCAGACTATTTATTCACGATATATACGATCTTATTCACGAATCTGTACACTATTCATCAAAAATAAAATTTTTTCTTTTCGTCCAAAATATCTATTCGGATACTAGCTTTGATTGTATCCATGTTTTGATCATTCTTGAATTTTACACCATTATGATTATTTTGATGTATTTTGGAGAATCCTTAATCTTAATCTTAATCCTTGTCATTTTTGTTTCAATTGGATTCGCTTTTTTAAAATATTTTCATCATCCTCGATCTTAAATGATGATGTTATTGAATATCTTTGGCTTTGTAGTGCAAAGATGAATGATTTATGATGAATATCTTTGGCCCGTAGTGCAAAGATGAACAATGTGTTTAGATGAATATGACCCATAATCGTGAATGTCCTCGGCCTGTAGTGCAAGGATGAGTATATGATTCCGATATATATTGATTGATGTTACAGGGGATAAAAAATATTGATGATGGATCGTTAAATTCATAGATATTAGTAGATTTCATCCTCTACGTAACTCTTCTATGAATTAATATTTTCCTTATCATGAGTATTGATTTAAAACTTGTTGTCTATCAGATTCTATTAAATTTTTTTCCTGTTGAAGACTAACGATAATTTGTTGTATATTATCTTAGTCATAATATTCTTTACTTGGGCTAGTTGAGCTCACCCTTTTCCTTTTGTTCCATTTTTCTTCCTAGAGGAGGCGAGAATGTAGCGAATCTTAAATTTCAGTATGGAATGAAGGTTCTAGAGAGAGTTGTTTAATAGTCCTCACCATTTTTATAAAATAATGTATCAATAATTATGATGGAGATTTATTTGGGTATGTATATTATCTGAAAGACAATAATTGTATTTAAATCATGATATATATATTTTATAAGTATTTTTTGCACGACAAATATATTAATAAAGTTAGAAGTTATTTCATCTACTACATGTATTTGGCGATTCAGAATGGGTTGGATGGAATTGACCTATTTTGGGGGCGTCACATATACTCTACATTATTCAATTTTATCAAATACTATCTAAATTTTAAAAATAGAAGAAAAGAAAGGAAATTGGGAGAAAGTTAGGGAAGGGGGTCACTTTCCCTTTTGAGTCTCACTAGAAATAGTGCTTAATTTCATCTATTTATATTTTCACTCTTAAATATTGATCAAAATATAAATAAATAGAATTATAAAACACTACTATCCAATTAGCATGGTGTATGTATAATTTTGCTATTTTCCGTATTTAACATGTATATCCAATCTTTTCAAAGCAGTATGCCTCAAAAACCCAAAATTTGCCCAAAACCTGTGGCGTTATCACGTGACTGTTTAATAGAAAATCACTCGCACGTGCGGCTGTAGGCACGTGACAACATAGCCTCGATATTTTTCTTCCTTCTCTTCATCGGAGATGCTACGTCGTTACTTACGTTACCCTTGTTCCTCCCCATAAAATCAGAATCAGGTAGCTACCGAGCCGCCGACCGAAACTGATATGCAATTTTCCATATCGGTAATCTCCCATCAATTCGTTCTTGATTTTCCATTAGCAGGTTTATATTCATTCTTTTTACATTATTCTAATTCCTGCTGTAAAGATTGGTTTTTTATCGACAATCTTTTGGGGGCTTTTGGAAAACATATAGGTATCATTAATGGAGTCGGAGCTAATTGAGCTGTTCGAAGCGGTGAAGAAAGCGGCTGATGCCGCTGCCAACGGCGATGAAGAGTCGTTACCGGAGGAAGATCGATGCCTCGATGCATTGCAGCGTCTCAAGAAATTTCCTGTTAATTATCAACTTCTTGTATCCACCCAGGTATGAATCCCTCATCATCTTATCATCTAATCAGGCTGTCATATATACAATGAGTCACTGATTCGAATTTTTAATAATTGTACTAGTTTTTGGGCATTATTTAATTTGTTTTAATCTTCAGATAATTTTTCAATAGTTTGCTAAGGACGCTAAAATACACTTTAATAGATTTTTTTCCCCCACTAGATAAGAGGAAAAAATTGCAGTTCATTAAAAATTCCTAGTCGTCGTCTTGCCCTAATTAAACTATGTGGCTTAGTTAAATCATACAAACTCAAGTTCACATTTTTTTACTAATTTTATTGGGGTATGTTTGGAACTTAGAAAACTCAAGAAGATGGATGGGTCGCTACTGACATATGATGTTAACATTTGTTTTTTTTCATTGTAATGTTCTTATTCTGTATGTTTCTTTTTTTTGGAGCTTCTACTAATATCTTGAAACACCAGCCCATTCATGTTCTTATAGGTGTAGCTTTGTCAGGGGCTATGTACCTCTTGAGTTTTGGTATACACTTAACTTACTGAAGTAGAGATTTTTATTTTTTTAACCTGAGATTAAGGAGTTATATTTCAGATTGGGAAACGTCTTAGACATCTGACAAAGCATCCTAGGAAGAAGATTCAGGCTTTGACTTCCAACTTGATTGGGTTATGGAAGAATATAATTGTCGAGGAAACAGTGAAGAATAAGAAAAATGGGAGCTTGGATAATAAAGATTCTTTAAAATCTAAGCCTGCAAGTGCAAAGACTTTTGAGGTTACGAACTTTCAAAGAGTGAACTCCATGAAGGCTGAGAAGGTTTCCAAAGTTGAGACTGAAGCTTGAGAAAAATAATTCTGGCTGTACCCTGAAGTCTGAGGTCTTGAAGTTCAAAACTTTCTCAAATGCTAAGAAGGTCGAAGATGTTGATGTTGTCAAGATGGAAAAGAATCTGCTGGGGAATCTGTGAGGGTTGAAAAAACTTTAACAAGAGAGGTAAAATATAATTCTGATGGGAGAAAAACTACAACTACCACTGTTGCTCCTCCAAAGATGTCTTCAGTTATTCTTTGTAAGGATCCGTTACGTGATAAAGTTCGGGAAATTCTATCAGAAGCTTTACTCAAAGTTTCCAGCGAGGTTGGCGACGAACTAAGGGATGAAACAGATGTCTCTGACACTTTCAGGGTTGCTGTTTCCCTGGAGTCTACAATGTATGGAAAGTGGGGCAAGTCTAATGGGGGGCAGAAGTTTAAATATAGATCAATAATGTTCAATATTAAGGATCCCCAAACCCTGATTTCCGGAGAAAAATTCTTCTTGGACATGTCAAGCCAGAGGATGTTCTCCACATGACTCCAGAAGAAATGGCAAGCGATGAAAGGCAACGTCAGAATAAAGAAATTAAAGAAAAAGCTTTGTTCGAGTGTGAGCGTGGAGGACAACAACAGGCAAGTACTGATCAATTCAAGTGTGGTCGGTGTAAGAAAAATGAGTTCACTTACTACCAGATGCAGACACGGAGTGCTGATGAGCCTATGACAACGTATGTAACATGTGTAAACTGCAATAACCGGTGGAAGTTCTGCTAGAGTTTCCCAGGGTTGGTTGATATTTGTAACTTGGTGCCATCATAATTAATATGATGAGGTTACCTTCTGATTATTACGATTTATTGACTCGGTAGGAAGTGTATTTTCCATTTTCAGTTGCTAGGAGAAGTAGCTTTAAGGTATTCGTGGTTATCGAATCTTTTTTGTTGTTAGAGATGGTATAATGAATTGAAATTTTTTTTTCGCTCCCATCTTCTGTTGTTAACTTACTATAGTCCATTATCTTTAATATCATTGTTCGAATCTTCTTGTGTGTACTTATTTGTTGAAAAATCATAATAGATTTACCCTGTTTGGTTGGCTCCTTAAAATTGGTTGGTGCTATCCCTTTACTCCTTAAAATTGGTTGGTGCTATCCCTTTACTCCTTAAAATTGGTTGGTGCTATCCCTTTAACACTGCTGTTTGTCTTTCCCATTTGCCCACTATCTGTTAGTATCAATTTGAAGGTTTAGAGGGAGAGGGAGAGGGAGAGGGAGGGGGGTTTCCTGTTAATTTGTCATTTGCTTTTAGGCAAAACTAATGCTTTGATCACCGAACGAAGTTGGTACGTTTTATTGAATACTTGATTAATTAATTGAACTAATTAAAATTATTAAATTGAATCATTTTGTCAAATCTGATTAACGGTTGTCAAAATTTTTCATATGTGAAAGCAAAAAAAAAAGGAAAAATAAAATAAAAAATAAGATGGCCAATCACCAACAATGACATGAAAATAAAAAATTTATTTTTTGACTCATTTTTAATATTTTAAAATTTTAAAAATAACAAAAACATAATAAAACACAATAAAAACTAATAAAAATAAAATATTTTTTTATTCATTAAATTAAATTTATTTATCAAGATAAATCAAATCTTAATCAATTAAAAAAACCAAACATATTTTCCTTAAAAAAACAGACAAACATTAAAAGTAAAAAAATCAAAAACACTCAAAACAGATCTATAAAGATTCTTTTGAGGATTCTAGATCTACGACCGATCCCCACATCGCCCCCGACCATGTACATCGCCGCTGCCGGGAATTCGAGAGTGGGGTCGGGTCAAAGTCTCAATCGACTCGATAAATCCTCCGTTGCAATCGGGACAAGAGAGAGTCTTCCTGCCTCAAAACCCTAACGAATCGACTGTAAATTCCATTTAACTTCTCCATTTGCAGACTGCGACTATCTCCTTTCTTTCTCAAACACATCTGCACCACCTCCATGCGAACCTAGTAACCGTTTGAATAATATCAATTCCAACCGACATCAGGCTACCAAAGATGAAGAAATAAAAAGGGAAACTAATGGGGAAAACAAATGACACCCAAAAATGATGAATTTCTTCATTGCCAATAGAAAAGTGTATATATATATATACACTTTTCTTCCTTCCCCAGTAGAGTAGTAGCCATAAATGCAACTTATACAAGGATTTGGGCCCATTTTCATCCTTTTAAAAAGTAAAAAACCCTAATAATTTTTACAGGATGGGAAAAATCCTGATCACCAAAAATCCATACTACTGGAAAAGAAAATTAACTGCTAAAAAGCATTTGAGCTAGCTGATGGGAAGGTTAGGGTTTTGATCTAACCAAAAACAGACCCACGAGACAAAACCATCAAAAGAATAGCCGCCGCTTGTTCTACTTCCTCCAATTTCTTGCTGCTCCTCTGCCTCTTCATCGGAGATCTCTGCCTTCTTTGTAACACCACCACCTCTTTCCCCAAAGCCATCAATCTTACCCTCAAATCTGCACTCAATTTTTCGTTCTTATCACTCTTACGTACCCTTGCTACTATTCTTGCCGCTGCTACCGATACTGTCACCACCACGACAACTAGTGATGGAGCTGTCGGTTGCGATGACAGAGGTTTTCTCTCTCATCTTGTCTTTCCCTTTCATCACACCCACCATAGGCGCACTTTTTTTTCTTCCTGTGTTTCTGATTCAAGAAAGATGTTTTGATTATTTTATTTTTGTTTTATTTTATTATGTTTGTCATTTTTAAAATTTTAAAATGTTAATATTTTTTATTTTTTTAAAACTTTAAAATGTAAAAAGAAGGTTTATATATTTTTTTTGTCATGGGTATTTTTTTTATTTTTTATATTTTTTTCAAAATAACGTAGATAAAATTTTAACGTCTATTTATTTTATTTAATGAAATATCTTAATTTAAAAATAATAATTAATTCAATAAATTAATTTAAAAAATTAAAAATTCAATCACGTATTTAATAAAACGTTCAACTTCGTATACTAATAAAACGTACATTGTTTAACATTCACCGAATCATATACTAATACATATTTTTTCTTTTAACTCTCAAAGAATTTCCTAGAATCAGGACTGTTTGATTTCTTCCTTGAGAGCCTGGAAAACTCTGGAGCTCTTGTCAAAAATTTTGGCCCTCCTATGATAATCACTAGCCTCTTTCCCTTCATCTTCCCCCATGATTGCTTCTCTTTCCAAACACTCCATCAACTCCACTATCCCCCTCCTCCCTTTGCACTTCCCCTCCATACCAAATTCTTCTTCTGACTTCATCATCTCTGCCTCCAGTTCTGCCACTGAACCACCCCCTTTAGCACACTCCACCACCACCGACCCACAACCATTTCGCCGTACTTTCAAGCTCTGGTAACCCGGTGAAAGTTGTTGGATTTGAGTTGGTTTTGGCATGATTGGCGGATTTCTGGTTCTGGGTATTGAAGGGGATGGAGAAAAGTGGTGAGAAATTTTGAAGTGTGAAATTGAGACTTCCATTTTCTATACTAGCGGTAGACTAGTCACCAAAGAAAGAAAGAAAAGATGAAGAATAGCGACCGAGCAAGAAGAATGAATATAGGTAGGTGGGTGGGTGATTGGGTTTGTGAAGCTGGAGTTATATAAGGTTTGGGGGTAGGTGCCACGTGGTATCAAGGGAGGTGGTATACTACTTGCTACTAGATAGGCTACGGAAGATTGGCACGGACTTCGAAATTTGGTCGGGATGTAGTAATATTCAAGATTGTGATCTAAACGTGTGGTGTACTATAATAACTTTTGACTGACGTAATTCTTACCAACCAGTGGAAGACGATATTCTTCTCAGTTTTTCTCTTCTAGATTTCCTCCTTTTTTTTTGCTTGAGTTCTCTACTTTAGCGTGGGTTAATCAATCTTTTCCAACATCAGTTTTTTCAAAGGAGCTCAAGAAAATAAAATAAAGTCCAATGAGTTCTTACTTGCATAATTAGAGTTAGCCTCTACAACTGTAACAATGGTACAAAGAGATTATTAGCTAATCCATATATACAATGCAAAAGGAAAATGAAGAAAAACCATACATACAGCAGGACACAAATAACTTAATCTGATAACCTATCAAATAATATAATATAATGGCGTCACTACCTACAACGAATGCATTGGAAACTTCCACTACTTTTCAACGCCTAAGCTAAAAGCTGTTTCTTATTTAGATGCGACGTGGCCAAAGAATTGTGAATGTTCCTTCTTCTGCTCAAATTGTAGCGGATTATCCTTGACAAGAAAACATAATGTTCCAGATTCCTTCTGGAAAGTGAATCAAGCATCGTACTGGTGGCTTCGCTCCATTAATCTCCTCTCAGCAGATATGGCAGCAGCTACAGAAGGTGGAAGATGCATTAAGCTGCCGGTTGGCTTTTCAACGGCTTCAGGTTCAGTGGAGGGACCAACTCTGAATAGGGATTCCAAATCTTTAAGGGTCAGTACAGGTTGATCTTGATTCTTCTTGTTACCCCTAATGTACGAATTAGTAGTAGTACTCCTGCTTTTATTCATTTTATATATGCTTTCTTCAACAGTGTCTTTCACCTATCATCCAAGGGCAAAAATAAATAACTTAATTTATGTTTATGCATGGATCTATTATCCAGTGAAAATCAAGATCTGGTAAGAGAACAGAAGACATAAGAAAAATAAGTCCACTGGCGAGAGAGTTTTAGATATTGATTTGAAATGACACATGCGTAAAAAAGAAAAAAGAAAAAAGAAAAAAAGAGAGCATACTACGAAACGATGAACAAGCGTTTTATTCTTCTGTCCTATCCGATGCACCCTGCTGATTGCTTGTGATTCTGCTGCAGGATTTAGAAGTGGCTCTACAAGAATAACATGCTGTGCTTCCAAGAGATTTAGGCCATTGGCTCCATGCTGAATTAATATCAGTAGCACCTGAACAGATTTGGTTTCTGGTTGACCATCATGCATGCCACTTCCTTCCACACAGCTTTTCTCTCCTTTGAAGCTGCTGATGGCAACATGTGATTTCCTGAAGAATAACCATTTGCTATATAACTTTCCAGAAGTTAAAGACGGTAATCATCTCAATAAATATTTTCTAAAATACAACAATCTAAAAGGATTTTAGACCTGTAATATCAAATCTCTCCCAATAAAGATGATTAAACTTAATAACTCTTCTCAGTTTTTATCAAGAGCTTTTGGGGATATCAAATTGCTCGTGCTAAAAATGATTATTATACTGGTGTCAAGCATTTATTAACCTACCTTGATGTGATTGAGGTGCACAATATCATCATTGGTGCATTAAATAATATATTTTGCATGGACTAGTGAATGATCTTCTAAGGTTAGTTATCTAGCCAAGGATATTCTACCCTTAGGTCTACCTTTTTATGTCTTCTATGTAACTTCTAAAAGACACTCTTCAGTCCTTATATTATGAATTTCTTTAGTTACTCTCACCTTTTGCAAAAAAATTAAAAGGAAAATAACTAAGCAGACACTTACCTGCCTCCTTTCATCCTGATATAACTTATATTGTTGGCAGTGAAGGCATGTTGCAAAACGTCTAGGACATCATTCCAACTAGAGAAAACAAGAACTTTGGCTTCTGGATTTGTCGAATTAATCCACAAAATTCTTTTTGTTACAGCTACAATCTTCAATATACATGCAAACATACGAAAATTAAAAAGAAAAATAAATAACGAAGTTGTAAATATAGGAATTCATGCTATAAATAAATTCTTAAGGGGCAAGGTTTTTGCCAAGCAATACTTGTCTTTTTAAGAAAAATTAAAAATAGAAAACCGATCAATGCTTGTTATTACCGAAGAAAGTGCTGAATTATGCTATTGCACTATTTCTTAAAATATTATACTTAAACATGGTAATTAGAGAAAAGAAAAAAAAAAGAATAATTTTGGCGGTATTATTCCCTAACTGAAATTAAAGTGAGCTCAACTAGAAGAGAGCCTAGTGGTTTAATCAAAACTGTCATGTGGGAAAAAATGTCAACTGTAGGGAGAGATTGTCACAGATAATATACAAGAAAACTGGAATGAAAAAGGCTACAAGGCCAAACTCTATGATGTGAGTTTGAATGTGTATTATTTGTCTATGAAAAGGTGTCTGTCTATGTAAACAATGAAGAATCAAGTTTATCCACTAGGAATGCACACCATAAAGCATGAAAACCAGCAACATGAAGTCAAGGGAAATAGAGCCTTAGAGGATCCAAAGAAACAAGACAACTGACATGAAGAGAAATGAGAATTCTGCACATTTAGAGCTCCTGTGCGCTCCAACAGAGACCCATGCATGTGTGTGAACCTACATCTTCATGGCAGCCAGTGACAGAACTAAAACATTTTTAGAGGGTGGTCAAAATACATCAGTAAAAAAAATTATTTATTGATGCTTGGAGTGCTTCTTTTAAATTCATTTTGTCCAATTATAGTATTTCACAACATCCTATTCCAACTCTTGTCAATAGACCTGGCAAAATCGGCCTGCGGGCCAGGCCAGCCCGCCCGTTAAAAACTGGGCTATGGGCTTCATTTTTTCGACCCACTAAAATCTGGGCCTTTTTAGCCCGGCCCAATGACAACCCGCCCGTGGGCGTCCGTCCCGCCCAGTCATTTTTAAAAAACCCTTATTCTGGCTAAGTGGCTACTGGCTAACTAGCTAATATGATAGATGTTCAAGAATCGAGACTAGTAAAAGGGAGTAAGGGACATTTTTCAGATCTAGTTCTAGATCTAAAACTGAGAAGTGAGAGAGAGAGACCGAGAGGCCGGAGGCAGAGGCGAGATCGGAGAGTCCTCAACAGAGAGAGTGAGAGACAACGATCCACACTTCGATCGATCGACCACGGCGAGTCGTCGACTGACGAGTGACGTCTGTGTAGCTTCTTCTTCTCTACAGGTAGTTTGTTTGAGTTAGAGTATTGACAGATTAAATGGCTTAACTTTTTCATTTTTGTTTGAAGGATCTACCTTTTTTCCTTCGTTTTCTCTTCATTTTTCAGTCTTAACTATATTCTGTTTTTTTTCCAGTTTGTTTGATTGTTTCTGGTATGTTTTTTTTTTTTTTTTAATTTATGTTCTTAATTTATTGGATGAAATCTTTAGTTGGGGTTACTAAATTTCTTCAATTTTGGTAAAACCCTGCAATTTCGGCAAAGAAGAGAAGATGTGGACTAAATTGGGAGTATAATTGGATTAGTGGTTGTTGTCATGTTGTGTAGAGTAATAAGGAAGAAGAATTAAAAAAAAAATTCTTGGCTTAATTATCTTTAAATGATTATGAGTTCTGTTTTTTGAAATTATACACTTCATATGTTTGATATAATGCCTTTAGGAGGCTGTTAATAACAGAAGATTCCAATACCTATCCTACCAATGAGTTCCATAAATTTCAGGTTAATTTGCATTTTCTGTAGTTTGTTTATCTAGCACTTAATTGCCAGTCAAGTTGTCAAATTTTCCTGTCAACTACAAATTTCCTCATATATATTTCAATCCTATTATAACTGTCATCATTATGACAGTCTCAGCTTAGCATTAAGAATTAGTAGGTTCAAATTGTTTAGAAGTTCATTGTTGTTAGTCCCTCAGGGAAAATGAGTCCTAACATTGTTGGTTTATGTATAGAACAAAATCTAAACAGAAAATATTCTTAGTAAGCTACATGGTGGTTATAAACACAAAAGGACTACATGTTTTTATGTTTTCAACAATCTAAATATTTTGTCAATGGCAAAAGAAGAAACTTAACATGTTTTGGTATTTTATTTTCATAAATTCTGGAGAAGAGAACAATTCAACTAAATTGGCCTGATCTAGCATGTTAAGATTGAAGATCTAGCATGTTAAGGGAGTATTATAACAGTTTATTCACTTCTTTAATATTACTTATTATCTCTCTATGACTACAAGCTCTTTTTAGTTCAATTTTTTTTTCTTTTTTCTTTTATTAGGTGGGAGGAGGGCAGAAGGGGTGTTCAGGTTTTGCATTATCCTTTATTAATAGACTGGTTAATGGTTATGTATACAGTGCAAGACAAGTTGACCCATATTTTATCACACAATTCGGAATATCATACAAGACTTACCATACTATAATTTACTAAATAAACTGTTACAGGTGGAAGCACTTTTGGTTCAGGCATTCTAATAGGTTTTATCTGCAGCCTGCAGGTTGTAGAAATTGAAGCCCATGAAAATTCAAGCACTTTTGGTTTAGGCATTCTAATAGTAATAGGATTGCAATTATGCATTATGCAAAGATGATACTTGTTGAGTTGTTGATGGGATTCTGTTGCTGCAGATGGTAATTCTGTTGCTGTAGATGGGATTGCAAATGAAATGAATAGTCTTGATTTGAATTTGTAATTCTGTATTTAGAGTTTATTTCTGTAATTCTGTGATTTGTATTATTGTATGTAAATTGTAATATATTCTTTATTCTGACAACTTAGATTGTATTTTTTTGTTCAATTTTTGTGATTTACAGATTTTTTTATTAAAAAAAAAAGAAAAGGCCCTTGGTAGGGCGAAAAGCCACAATACTGCCATAAATGATTAGTTTCACCCACAAAAATCTGGGCCTTTTGGCTGACCCGATACGTACCGACCTGTTTAGGCCAAATTTTACCATTTGCGAGCAGTCTACTTGTCAACATTTGAGTTGTGACTCTAATGACTTTAAATATATATATATATATATATATAATTTTTTCCCCAAACTATGAGACTATTAATCAGACTTTGAAGTTTTTAGTCAACTAATTAGCTACTTTTATAGATAAATTACAAATTATAATATTATATATTCAAAACCTTATATTGTGGTTTTGGTCATCTTCGTTGGAAACAATTGAGAGGAGCACTCAAAATAAGAAAGTTAATTAAGTTATTCTCATTTATTAAAAATTGATACCAAGGTATGACAAATGAGTACAATATTAATTAACTAATTATCAAACTTATTTAAAATTATTTAATCTTATAATAATATTGTTAATTTATTATAGGTGGAAGGACATGAGGAAGAAGCTCCCCATCTGTCTTAAAAGGAGAAGAAAAAATTGGCAAGTAGTTCATTCACATAATATTAATTGTTACTTTTTTTTTTCAATTCTTATTGTTAAACGATTGTTTAAGTAAATATTTAAACAATCATTTCTTTATTATTCTTAAGTATAAAAATTTAAATAAAAATTAATAAAGAAAAATTAATAGAAATAATATAGTAAATTATACCCATCCCAATATTCATAGGCCTTGAACACACCTATAATACCCATCCCAAATTAATAAGATTTCTTAAATTATACCCATCCAAAAATTCATAGGCTTCAGATTCCTGGGTTGGGGGGTCATATGACCTCCCCACCCCCTGGTTTCGCCTCTAATGGCAACCACTAAGTACTGTAAAAGTATGTCATCAACACTACTCTAAATGATAAAAGCTATAGAATAATAGAACATCAGGAGGAAATGCACCTTGGTACTATAAGAACCTTGGACAGTTATAGAAGCTTCATGAGAGTTTTCCGCATCTTGAAAAGAAGAATCACATGATTTATTTTGTCCATCATCGACATAAGCAATACTTCTAAAATCTGTATGCTGTCGACATGTTGGGCACATTACCCATTTACTTTGCAAGTCTTCATGATGAATCCCCTGTGCTTGGTCATTGCAAATAAACCTGTGACCTAAAAAATGTAGAGGTGCACTTATTAAAAGGTAACAAAAATTGTGGACTTGCATCAAGTTTATCGCTAATATGGGTAAAACTGCCAGTAGTGACTTATCATGCATGAAGAAACAACATATTTACTTTGGAAAGAGTTGGTGTTTTCCACCACCAGATTGCCCAAAAACAATAACTCCTCATACTGTCCTAACATATCCAAACAACAGAATTCCACTATATTATCGGTAAAAAAAGGAATATGGGAATGCCTTCCAATTTTTCTGTATTCCAAGGATATTGTGGATAGCTTTTCCCTGGAGAAAGACTTGTCTTCCCAGTGTAAACCCATGTTGTCTATGTTCTTAAATGAATGTTTGAGTACCATGTGTAACAACACACATAACCAGATCACAGAATTTTCAAATGTATTCATCCAGCATAGTAGAGAACAATATAGCTAGTGCTCAACAGAAGTATCCTAAATCTATTATGTAGAGCTAACAGTGTATTTCTTTTTGTATAAGCCTGTGATGATACTAAATAGTATGCTCCAGGTGATTCCGAAAATTTAAGAAAGTATTTATTTCTTTGACCAGTAGCTATTGTTCCCATTAGAACTCAAATTATTGTTCTTTCTATGCATAATGCTTTTCAACTCTAAAAATGTCAGGATAAAAGAAATGTTGGGAAACTCACATTTACAGCAAGTAACATGCCCACATTGGAAAACCATCTTTCGATTGGTGAGTTTTTCTTGACAAACTGGGCATGTCTCCTCACCATGTTCAGTTAGGCATTCATTTTCCATATCTTTAGGAGAAGTCACAGAAGTCGCCTTAGCTTGAGTAATGGATGAACTTTTCATGATTTGTTTTGATTGTACTAATCCCTGGGTTAAAAAAAAACTCACATAGATCAGTCAAAACTGCAGTAGGGACACGTACATGTGCAACCACATTTAAATTTTTGCAAAATAAAACGAACAGGAGAGTTGATGTACATTATATGAAAAAGGTTAGCTTTAGCTTTAGCTTAGTTTTTCTTCCCTTTCTTTCTTTCTTTATATGGTAAGACCAGAATACATAAAGCTGTTCGATGGAAAATTTTATGTTAGCCCTTCTAATTAGAAATTTCAAGGAGATGAAGAAAGTAGGAATGGCTAGGATAGGAAGAATGATATGGACATGCTTTCTAAGCGCAAGTTAAATGTATTAATTGTACATCCCTTATATATTCATACAAAGTGCTGTGCATCTGACATAATACTTAACAGATTTGGTTTCTTGAAAGCTGTAGGATTCAAGTATTAAGTTTGGAACACGTTCTTTTCCCCTTGTTTTCCAAATTTTCAATTATTTTTCTCAATTTGAAGCACAATGTTTATATCCAAACCATAAAAATCTACAACTACCTGAAGAAGAAAACAAAACATAGACATTGTACATCTTGTGGCATATCTTTCCATCAATAGTGTCTAGAAGTTGTAAAAATGAGTTCAAATTGTTGAGTATGTAAATTCATCATAGTCACTGTGAAGGAGTAGATCCTCTCAAGAGAACTACATATATTTCTTTCTAACGTATGCCATCATTAATATAAACTTGGTTTAAAGAAGTTATTTTAGTTGAAGATAGTTTCATCTTCTGAGAAAGCTAATGGTTTGAGTAATGCATCTTACATACATGAGGTACTATGAGTTATTAAATAATCTCTCTATAAATAAATATATAAATTATCTGTCTCTCACTCTATAAAAATATAATCTCGTTCAAAGACGGACAAATCGATACAAATGAGAAGCTGCTACTACTACCGAAATATTGTTTTCCAACTTTGTCAAAACAGAAATCAAACAGAAAATTACTAATTAATGATTCTTTATAAGAAATGAGAGAATTGGAATGCAACAAAAAGTAAGACTTCATCTTTTTACCTTTAAATAACGAAGTTGGCCTTTTATACGCGATAATTCCGACAAGGCAATAAGTTTCTCACTAGAATATTCAACACTTGCTGCATCTAATTCTCCTGGAGCTAGAGCATCAATAGATTTATCGTTCTCATTTTCTCTTAGCCGCAATCGTGAGGTGGCCATCTTTATTTCATCATGAGCACGCAGAACTTGAGCTTGAGCAGTTGCCAAAGACCTTGCTTGTGCATACTCCTTCCGCATTCCCTTAACAAAGTATGAGAGAGAAAATTAAAAGAAGAGTTTTCTAACATAAACACCATACATGCAGACAATCCTTAGGAAGCAATAGCATGATAACAAAGAGAGAAGCAAAAGTCACTATATAGCTAAAAGTATCTTCAAAATTATTTGAATAAATTGGTTCCCGTTTCTCGTCAAGATGTGCGACAAAGAGAAAAGCTCAGATTGATTGTACATCAAAAGGAAAATTAGTATATCCCAACAATGGAATTATTAATCCATGTGCTTCCTGTCATTCAGACATCAAGTAACGACACTACTTCTGAAAAATAATAGCATTAAACAGAAAACGGATAAAAGCTTAAAGATAGCTAAGTAACTATTATCAATTAAAAGAAACTAATTTGGCCTTACCTCTAGTAGAAGTAAATGCTTGGTGGCTGCTGACATGACCTCTCTACCTAACAGAGTCTTGGAGTAGCTCTTCATAATCCCAAGAATTACTTCCAATTCAGAGGGAGATTTTGAAACCTGTGAATAAGAGAATATAATAAATTACTTGGATCAAAGACTTCAAATGATTTAATTTTCTTGACAATAGATTTAAAGATAACTAGAGATGTTAATATATAATAATAGTAAAATAAAATAACACCCATATCAAGGATGGTGAAACATATTGAAACTTACAATACAAACAGAATAAGAAACCAGTAATAAAAGACTCATGAAAAATCACTAATTTATGATGATAATATGGAGCTTGGAGAAATATGACGCGTGAAGATTTTAAATGACCAAATATTTCACTAGACAAATGAAAAGAAATAAATAATAAGGCTTGCTTTATGGAAGACAGACACATTTATGCTTCACTTATATGGGAAATCATTTAAAAGATTGGATTTATCTTCCTATAGGGAGTAGCCGAAATCGATTTCAAATAAATATCTCTAGTTTTTGACCATCATAATAGTAAACACAAACATAAAGTTATGGTAAGAAAAGAATAAGAAGATTAGGTCAATAAGTTTGATTACACCAAATGATTAATCTGTAGTTGAAACCATCCAGTAAATATGAAAAATGGAATGAGACGTAAACTGCTTGCTTAGTTGACTGAGTGGTCATTTTAACCAGTATTAAACTATTAATGAATGCTGAAATATAGCAAGGTATGAATTCCCAATGCAAGTCTATAATGGAAAGGCACTGGAAAAAATGATGCACCCATAGTTGTTAAGGCGTCGCCTAGGCGTCCAAGCGATGAAAAAATGATGCAGCGATGGGCGCCTTGAGGTGGATTGCTAAGGCGTGCATCTTGGGACGCCTTGGACGCCTTGACATGCCTTGGGACGCTTGGGACACCTTGACGACGCATTGAGACACCATGATGCACGCCTTAGCAGCTCTGACTCAATCAAAGTATTTTACAGACCCATCAATTAAAAACTAGAGAGAAAGGAAATAAAACCCTAAAAAACTTATTAGTAATCGGATTCGACACATCTTTATTAGACACATATTTCTGATGGTTGGTTGCAACTTTATTTTCTATGTGGTGTTTGTTGAATTCTTCATTTCTTTTACTAATTTTTAATATCAAGTGTTTTGTTTTTGGATTGTTATTGCAAAGTATTTACATAATTATGCCTTTAATGTTATTCCATAATGTTATGTTTTGAGTTTTAATGTATATGAAATTATGCTTGTTAAGTAAAATAAATAATATATAAATTGTACATTGTAAACGACTTGTCGCCATACGGACGCTTATGGCGGTCGCTTTGTCGCCTGTGCAATAGGCTACATGTGATGTCGCTGGCCAGACAAATATGGATGCACCTCTTGTTAACAAATTGAAGCAAATAATATTAACTCACCATTACTTTCTCCCCGCATCCCTCTTCTTTCCATCGTCTTCATTTCTAACACTGGATGAAGTTGAAGTTTTGTCAGCCTGCGAAAGCTTCCAATAGAACTGATTCAATGCAGACTTCTTTTTCTGCAGATCTACTGCCTCCTCAGCCGATGTAATCAATCCTCCATCATGACTTTTATTGAGACGAAATAGCCTAGCCTCATAAACCTTGAGAAATAAAATGTACATGATAGAGAAGGAGATAAGATAAGACCCAAATATACACACTGCTACGGATTCTAGTAGCCCTGACAAACACTGATTTCAACACAGAGTTTGAAAATTTAACCTGAAACAGTTCATCTAGTTCACAATGAACACATGTGAGACCATCACCAGAGTAGCAGTTTGGACAGTATCTCACACGCTGAATATCCTCCTCTCTAGGATTTCCCATTCTCTTGTCAATTTCCAAAAGTCTATCAAGTAAAGATTTCCTAGAGCCTTCCAATGAATCCAAAGTAGTTTGTACATAGTACTTAAGAGCTGTAATGCTTTGAAAGCTGGAATAATAATATTTATTAAGTAAGTTAGTACATGCAATTCAGAAATCATTACGACAACATCTAGTCTTTGTACAGGAAACTAAATATCTAAATATAGATAAAACTTTGAAACTAGGTACCAAACAGGAAAACACAATAAATAGCATCGAAACATCAGTGCCCTGCAGAGATAAAGTGACGTGAAGAACCAAAACTAAAACTAACCAGGATGAAATTCTTGTCGTCCTAGAAGTGTTTAGTGTCCCAGAAACAGCTTCTCCTATCTTTCTGATCAGCTCACTTGAGGAGTCCTTGTTTAGCTCAATGTGATGTAGGGTATCCAACCACCAAGTTGTATGTTGTTTTTTCTATCATTCAAAATATTACGAACCTTCAAAAGCGAAAAGAAAAGTAAGATAGAAACATGAAACAGCGTCATAGCATCCAATGAAAAATTAACTCATGGATTAAAATTGATTAAGGACAACTCAAGGGAGACGAGAGATTGCGGTAGCTGCTGTATTGGTGAAGAGTAGGATTTGGAGTCGGCCAGATCATTTGCTCTTACATTATGATTTTGTTCGAAAGTTATGGATGCTGTAGGAATGTCTTAGGTGACACCTGGTTCGGTGGTTCATTTTCTTAGCACTTGGAGGATTTCAATTCAAGAAGAGTCGTTCACAATGGGACATGCTCCCCAAGTGTGGTACAGTGGGAGCGGAATAGTAGATATTTTGATGAGAGGGAGCAGTCACTTACGTACATTAAATATTTATCTTCGAGCCTTTTGTTCTTCTAGCAGGATGAGGACTATCCAGGATCAGTTTATTGCTTTTGTAAATTTTTTGTTAGTTTAACCTTGGAACATTGTCTGATTGGGTGACCCAGGTTTTATCCTGGTTTTTCTAACATTGGCTGTACATGGGTGGCACCCCTTTGTGCGTCTACGAATAATTTCATTACTTGTCAAATAAATAAATAAATATTTTCTGAATATTTTTTATTGCTCTTTAGATGGAAATAATTATTTAGAGAAAAACAATTAAGAAAATATAGTCTCCAAATGTGTAGTTTTAATTAATTCGTGCTGAAATCACAGCTACACTAAATTTGAAACGAAGGGGGTATAATACGTCGAGAATAGACATCATTATGAGTATGTTAAGTCCCAGCACAGATTATATTAAAGTACAAATTTTTTTTATGAAAATTATGGTTTGAATGCTTTTGTGCGTGTAAAATGTTATATGATGTATCACAAAACTTCGTGGGACAGTTGTATTAAATGCTGTGAGACAGTTTGAAGGAATATATACCTCCACATATGACTTCCTGAAGTCTTCCTGAGCCAGGGATAACTTTGAATTGAACACAGACAAGAATTTCAGTTTTAAACTTTCACATGCCAATCTCAAACATTGATCGCTAGTAGATCTGCACACTGTAATCGAGTTAACGCTCAGAATTTTTGGAGCCATTTAAGCCATTTATCAAAAGGAAACTCAGCAAAATTCTCAGTCTCACCAGTCAAATCTGAGGAGTCTTCCCTACTCACTTTTATCTTCTTCACAGCATGTTCACAACATTCTTCATCACACATTTTATGAACCTTGCATTCAGAGCTCCCAGTGAACTGACCATCAAACTTAAATTGGTATAAGAAGTCTGAAGTCATTGGGAGTATCTCAGCAAGATTATGAAGAGTGTGAATGTTTAACAAAGGGTCCAAGCGAAAATCTTCAGAATGCTCTTCAACCGATGTCAATGCTTCTTTGTACAATGATGCCGCTTGAGAAAAATCTTTTTTAATTATAGCTATTGCTGCAATTGCATTTAGTGCAACTACTAATTTCCTAAGAGCTTCTTCCCCTTCTACCTTCGTCTTACCTACAAGAACCTAGAAGAAAGGATCTTAACAGATGTATAAAGAATTGGGAATAATTTCAGAAGAGTTTGAATAACGTGTAAACATTAACACACCGATAGTATCTCCTCCATGGTCATGGGAGACTGCTGCAAAGAACGAAGACCTGAACTCCCCACTTGAGGATGGCAGCAAGCTTGGCGAAGCTTCAAGAGAGAATTCAACAGCTTTGCAGCCTCCACATGAGTGAAAAAAGGATCAGATGGAGCATCAGATGACCTGGAACCTGCAAAGGAGTAAAAAATCATTTTTGGCTTAAATGGCTTCTCAGTTTGGACAGGTATATAGGTTTCTACCAAATTTTACTAAAAATAGTAAGAAAGTAGCCAGGATCCACAACCTGGAACTTTTCTTTTGAGAACATCTTTTTTAAAACTTGTTATTATTTCATGGGCATAATCCACACAAGTTTCATACTGCCTCTGATAAAAGTTCTCTTCAATTGGAGATAGAGAAATCCAAGAGATGCATTCCTCTTGAGGAGGAATCTGTAACTCTTCCGCAACATGCATTTTTGAGGAGCGCCACATTATTTGTTTAAAAAAATTGTGAGTGAATACCATAGCTCCTGCATCTCCATTCTGCAGAGACAGAGTCAAAGATAAGGAAATGATTAAAACACACAAACATAAACTCCAAAAGACCCAATGAGTAAGCCTGCTACAGACATATTCTTTGTTGCACAAAAAAAGAGGAAGAGAAGCAGAAGAGTATTAATTACGTATCCATCATTTCAGAGATCATAACTGGATTTTAATGCTATAAACAACTTCATGAAAGCAAACCATATTTAGGCATGTATAGTGAAACAGAAAAAGAGATATAAAACCATGGTAATCAGAACGCCTAGACGGTGCCACGTGAAAGCAACGCCCGCCCGCCCAGGTGGGCACCCAAAACAAAAAATCCCTAACTAGATTTATATAATAAAAAATTAAAGTTATTATGCAGCATAACAATAATCCAACTGTTAGCAATAAAAAGTTACTTGAATAGCCCAATAATTTAGTGAAAATATAATTAAAAATTAACAACTACATTCTGGTTTTGGTTTTGACTTCATAGTGGCAATGCTCATTACAGTTAAAATATAAACTATAAAGCACCCAATGAAAATAGTTTATAATATTTATAAATTTTGCAAAGAATTTTTTTATCTTTTGTAAAACATAACTTAAACTTTAACATCAAAGGAGAAACTTTCGCTTTAAAACACTTTAAAAACTTAATATGGATAGTTTACATTTTCATTTTCTACTTTTATAGAAGAATTCTAACATTTAGTAGCTTCTATTGCGTATAACGAAAAATACCCTGCCTAAGTCTTCTATGTTTGTGTCCTCTACAGTACAATAAAAGCCTACATGTAACTATCTTTTCCCTCCTACTTTCTGTTTTGATTTTTTGCTTTCATTTACTCCCACGAAACAGGTACTATCTCCTTCACATCTCTCAACAAACTCCAGTTTTACAGTTCTATAACTTCTACTGTCCTCTATTATTTCCAATTCCTCCACCACTCCTCAGTCTTCACCACCTAGGTCGAATATCTATTTATCTCTAATTCATACCCACTGTTTGACAAAATTCTCTATCTACTATGAAAACAAGGAACTGCAGAACAGTCGCTCAAAAGTTAAAAATCAGTTATACTAGGAGAATGCCCAGTTGCAAAATGACCACCTAATCGCCTAGGACGTCCAACCACGCAAGCTACTGTCCAGTTGATTCCGCCCAGGCAACCACCAACTAGGCTTATTGGTAAGGAAAAACTGCCCATCCCATAACATCTATGACACAAACAGCAGATAAAAGAATCATTTTTGTTACAATACATCAAATTGGGCAATGTAACCAAAATACTATCGTATAGCATATGAGCTAATACTAGCTAAGTGACCCGTGCCAAGCACAAGTTGTTTTTTAAATGAAAATATTTTTAATTTATTTTATATAGCGGTTATAAAATATATTTTTTGAATTTTAAATTGACTTACTGCTATTATTAGAATGACTACAAATTTTGCTTAAAATGAATAACTACATATCACATTTATTTTTTCTTCCCTTTAAAAATAATGATTCTTATATTTAATGTGAGTAAGCATAAATTATGAAAAATACATAAATTAACTATAATCTATCAAAACTTCATAACTAAAATAAGAACCATAAATGAATTTTGTTTGTCGAATACTCACAATTGAGTGTTACTAATGTGATTATTTTGTTATTTTTAATATTAAGCTTTTATATAGTTTCAAAATGTAATATTTAGTTTTATAATCAATCATTCACATTTATATATGCACTTTAATTAGAGTTCAAAGTTGAGTGGAAACCTAAAAACCTAAATGTAGTATTTAAGTCGCATACACTACTGTATAATTAATAACTAAATAAATTCTATAAAAATAAAATTATTATAAAATAATAAGTTAAAATCATGATTTTAGTTTTAAAAGGTAATTAAATTTTATTTAGTAATATATAGGTCAGGATTTAAAAAAAATTAATTAACTCGAGGTATCCTATATGAAATAAAGTGGTTTACAAAATTTTAATAATTCATATATTTTATAATTTACATTACCATTTTTTATATAAATTATTATTTACTCATAATATTTTTCTTATTATTTTTAGGAATATAATTGTTGTAAATAATGAGTTTTCATTATGATTTTAGTTTTAAAAGTTAGCTAATTAAATTTTAATAATTAATATATAAGTTAGAATTGTTTGGTAACATTAATTAACTAAAGGTCTCTTATATGTAATAAAATTGGTAACTAAAGTAATCATTAATATATTTTTATATATATATAATATAATTTTTATATTAATTATTATGCACTCATACTATTTTTTATAGTCATTTAGAGATTAAAGTTGAGTAAAAACTTAAACTAAAATCCTAAATATGATTTTTAAGTTAAAATTTATTATATAACTAAGTAACTAAATGACTTATAAAAATTGTTTAAATTAATCCTAACATTATATGAAAGCATAAAAAGTGTTTTACTTCTAGTTGAATTTTAAGCCTGGTATACCAAAGACCAAGACCAAAAAAACAAGTTTTGTCTTGTTATATAGTTATATTGATTAACACCGCTCATGGTATATTGTTAACTCAGTTATCTCCCTTCAAATCACTCTAAACACATATTTTCACCATATAATTTCGCGGTGAAGCTACTATAAGGATACCAAGAAATTCCATGGACAATCAGCTTTAATGCTCTAAAAACAAACAGGCACCTCAACCAAAAACTACTTCGTACCTCGTATGGATCCCGTATAACTTCAGTCCACCACCTGAGAACATCATATGGACTTGTTTTGAGAAATCTCAGGAGCCCATATAAGTCATCAAGCTTACGCTGTATGGGAGTTCCCGTAATACACCAGCGATGCCTAGCATGTAGCCGCAATGCCATTTCTGTTGCAGCAGCAACATTACTCTCCACCATTTGAGCCTCATCCAAACAAATTCTCCACCATAATATTCGGGTTAGAAGAGTTGGAATAACAGGGTATCTGCAACAACAAGGTTTGAAATTTTGCATGGAACTTTTCAAGTGAACAAAAGCACGCAATCTGTCAAAATAATTAGTGCCATTTGTATGACAGAAATATGGACTGAAAAAAATTCACTGAAATTAGTTGCTACCACTATGAGAAGAAAGGAGGGAAGCATATTTATGATAGGTAGAAAGAAAAGGCTACAACATTTTTCTCTTATGTGGAGCCCCAATACTATAAGTGCAACAATCCTAGCCCAAGCCCCAGTCGGGATCAACGCTCAATTCACTTTCCTAAGAGCACCTTGGGCCATCACCCAAAAATCATTTTAAGTTATTGGTAATCTTGGTATTAGAGTTGACCTTATAAATAGTTCAGTCCATCTCACATGTTTTGATGTAAGACAGCATAGTACTAACCAAATTTGAACTGAAAAGCATGTCCACAAAAGAATTGAAGTTTAACAAAAAGCTGTAAAAATGAGCTCTTTAGCAATTCAAAAAAAAAACTACCTGACTGAAGGAATCCATTAGTTTTTGATAATCACAGGTAGTTGCAAGAAGATGAGTGGGTGGTTATCTATCTGTAATCATTTTGGAAATCTCTTTCTGGAATATCTGTCAAATAACCCTTCTCTTCTATGCAGGGGTTGGGAATTGGAATCCTCAACAGTGTTATCCTTCTCTGACACATTATGCGTTTACATTGTACATGATTTGGGTATCTTTCTTTATTTATTTTGCCTTTATGTCAAATATAACCACATATTTTATTTTTCTCTCCATTAAGTAAGCATGTACTTCAGAGTAGTATTGACCATCCAATCAAGCAGCACATGTTGTCTTAGCTTTTAATTAACTATGTTCAAGCACATACACAGCCGTGATCAAGGTGGCATGTCACATCAGTTAGTATAAATGTTATAGATTAGCAGAAATTTGACAGAAATGTTAAAGATGAACTGTAACGGATTGCTGATATAAAAAGATATTCTTGGAAACTGATAACAAGTACCAAAAGTATTCCTTTTAAGCAACTGATTCTCCATTGTGCAAAGCAAATTTCTATTGTACATACTAGACTATGTAGAAGCAAACAAATGGAGCAATAGTGAACAATACAAAATATTATACAAAGTAGGGATTTCAACATGAAGGATGAAGCACGTTCCAAGCGAAAGGTAGAACATCAGTTCTGTCAGTCTCATGAAAACTAAAAACTTCAACTTACCTCTTTTGAAATCTCATAAAGCGACGGTCCCCTTCATGCCTGTCAGAGTCATGTGATAAATCATCTTTAAGCACATCATATGTTGTTAAGACAATGTCAGCACCGAGAAGTTCGCCAATATCCATCACAGATGAATTTGAAATTGAAGTGTTTTTGACACCTTCATAAACACAGGTTTTCAGGGAGCCTGATTTCGTATGACTGCAAGAGAGAAAAACTAGTTAAATAAATTAAGATTTTAACTAACGTGACATATCATCAATAACACATTCCAGAGAAAACAATTAAATCGAGGATTCCACACAGATGACATGCTATTCATATTAAATTCCATGTACCTCCTTGCACATGGAGGGAACAAATTCATTCTTGGACCTTGAAATCCATCTTATTACCTCTTGAGATATATAGAGTAGTGTTTTGGAGGTTATGTAAGCTTTTTAAGGCATAGCTATTTCTGATCATCAGAGGGACTGGAGAGTGGAGAGTGTGTCTCTCTCTTTTACATAGTTGGTTTTTCTGTTATTTCTTTTATTTTACTGGCTGGCTGGTGGACTTGGTTTGCCCACCAATTTTCTAATTCTCTCTATCAATAATATTATTCTTTTATATTATTTTTAATCATACAAACTGTAGTTATTCAGTTAATCATTACCCGTCTCATGAGGCATTGATACCATAAGCCCATGAATTATACCCCAATAGAATTATTTAGAAGACAGTTTTATTCGATAAAATAGAGAGTACCAAAACGGAAGACAATGAGTCCCCCAAAGAACATATGATGAGGCCTCTCTTAACTGAGGATCAAGAGACATACGAAACATCACCCTGGTCCATATAAAATGAAAGCAAATATACTAGTCCCTAAAAGTTCTTGCGTTCCTATTGGTTGAACCAAACATTGGCCAGTAATCGCAGATCTCCAAAGAACTTATTCTCCTTCTCCCTTCAAAAACCGCAATAATCTATACTAAACAAACTCGTTTCACGGAAAGGCACACAAACAAAAGTTATTAAATTATATGCCCAAACAACCTATTCCAAAACCCGCACAATAGGACAGTACATGGACAGATGAGAAGACGCTAGCATTTTGCACATCACAGTCAAATTTGGAGATGGGGTCTGCCGAGGCTCTGATCATGTAATAGATAACTTGTATTAAGCTTATTAAGTACCATCCGAAGCAAAGATCTAGACCTTAGAGGCGACTTTTGTTTCAGCACTTAAAAAAAGGTAAAAGAAAAACCTGTAAACAAACATAATGAAACTATTGAAAGTCCAAAATCCTTTGTCCAACAAAAAGATGGAAATAGTTAAATATTTTAGACAAAAATCCAAATTTCCACTTCACTATTATTAAAGTTCGTAAAAGTTTGAAAAGTTCAAGAAGTGGAATTCTCCACATCAAACAAAAACTAAAGATCTATCCCATAACAAGGATGTGAGAAAGCAATAGAAAATGACTATTCACCATAACAAGGATCCTCCTGAAAACAATCGAAAGATCTATCCCCAACCTCATATCTTACTAGCGGGATGAAAGAAAAAAGAACTTGGGCTATAAAGTTCTAAGATCCCGCATAAGTAATTTAGAGCTTATAAAGACGTCCCCACCAATTTTCTAAAGCCCATACTTGCTCCTCATAATCACTTTCTTTCTAAATCAGTTAAACTCCTAAACGCTCTATTTAATCAATCAACAACATACAAAGATGTCAGCTCCATACACTCCTCATAGGTGTAAAAAAGACGGTAAAAAAAAGCAGGAGATGTACCGGACAATTTCAGAATGCCATTGGGGCAATATAGGAGCCGGGCACACTATAAGAGTGGCACCAGTTGCAACTGGTGAGTCGTCAGACTTGGATGGCCTACGAGCACATCCGCAAATATGAGCCCCTCCAGTAACTACTATTTTGGTATTTCTCTTACTTCTTTTGAGCTTTTGTGAGCTACTTGTTAGTTTCTTTCCGGACCCTTTATCCTTTGAAACTTCTCTGGATTTTGAAGTTTTATCCAGTAGGCTGAATAGCCAACACACTGCATGTTGCATGTTGCCAAGCATCACAGATATCACATTGCACCCACAGTCCTTCATATTTGGAACTTTCACTCACATTTCACATACACATTCAACACGCCCCCCGTTTCATTCTTTTAATGTTATTTTTCTGATCCCTAGAAACTTGCATTATGTCATCAGATACATGGCCAACTTCCGATGCTGACTTTCGATGCGCAAATATACAAGCAAGCACTTCAACCTGCTTTTCCCAACCCCATCTCATCTACTGTGAGTCATTGTCAAAAGCAACAAAAAAGGCCGTCGCTTTTTTTAGATAAAAAAAGCACATCAGATTTTTAAATAAACATGCACATTAGATTTCAATGTCGATTGGAACTACCCGAGTGTGACTGGAATAAACCACCAAGTTTGCGCAATACCTCACCAACCAAGTGAACCAGGTAAAAAAGGCACATCAGATTATCACGTGTTTTTTTAATCAAACAACAGATATTTTATTATAAAGAAGAGAATGACAGCTGAGGTGGAGAATAAGTCCACCAAAAAGTAGAAGTGGAAAAGAATACAGGTCTTCAACACTCTCAACGAATTTCACAAAGTGCTACACACGAAACCCCATTGTCAATGCCCAAAATAAGCCAAAAAAGCACCCTGTCCCAGAACAAATATTGGCAACTGATCATATAAAAGTCAATCTTAAAAGAAAATTTGACTTTCCAATGGATTGTCATTATGGAACGTAGGCAGTATTTAGAAGAAGGAAAACTAAGTAAATTATTTAAAAGGAATTATCACACGCATATAAACACATAAAAATAACAGTAAAGAGCTCACCAGCAAGAATACCACCAAAGACATAAGGCCTGCCGTACTCCGGATGCAATGAAACATTTCCACTGAGAAAAAAAGCAATTTAAATCGATAAACAGGAAAGGGGGATAGTGGATCATGCATATAGCAACTTGGCAATCAATAATATATTTTAGCTCAGATTTTGCTTCGAGTACAGACAGTATCGAAGACAAATGATATAAGCAATTCAGAAGAAATGATGACAATACTTTAGCCTATTCCAGTTGCATTTTCACATTTAGAACCACGACACTCAAACTGGGACGAAGGGAGTATTTATTTAGGTTCCCAGGTAATGGCCTCACTCATGAGCCCAATAACTTGAGCATTGCCTAAATGTTTTATTCTCTAAAGAGATTGAATTCAAGAACACTTTTTTATAAGGCTTCATCAACAAGTATTGGTATTATTGCAACCGAGAAGAAATATGTCATTAAAAAGTACATATTTGATACAAGAGAATTGAAACCAATAATTAAATAGATGTGACAACTAGTGCATGCCACAAGAGAGAATGAAATGCTTTAAGCTGAAGGTAATAATATAAGGACAAAAGAAGAGCAAATTCATGGATTGTACAAACACAACAGAAGGAGATGCATGGCCCCAAGAAAAGCATCTAGACCAAACTAGACTTGTGATTCAAAATAAATACTCGGTATGAACAGTTAGCCCAGGGCTAATAAATGTCAGCGGTAACATAATTTCTGGTGTAGTTTAAGAGATGATAAAATTTATACCTAAATGAATTGTAAAACATTCTTGCAGATGTGTCGATTAGATTTACAGGCATACATAGTGGATAAACAAACTGATCTCTTTCTTTTCCTCCCTGACATCCAGAAGCTCCTTTCTCCCGTTGTACCATCCAGTAAACTGCACGTCTCTGATACGGTCTAAGCTCAGGTAGCAAGTCAGGTATGTCATCCTCTAGCATCAGGTCCTCTCTGTATGTAAGGAAACATATATCAGATATCGCAGAATAAAACTTCAATATTCCCCTGTATTAGAAAGTCATACACAAAGAATATAGTTTGTAACTTTCAGTCATAGTGACACATACTTTGATGGCTT
This sequence comes from Panax ginseng, assembly GCA_020205605.1. Taxonomy (NCBI): domain Eukaryota; kingdom Viridiplantae; phylum Streptophyta; class Magnoliopsida; order Apiales; family Araliaceae; genus Panax; species Panax ginseng. The sequence continues at coordinate 130,454,564 of CM035144.1, forward strand.
GATGGCTTCATAGAAGCCAGCTGCATCGAATCTTACTTGTTTTAAGGGCAGAAGCACTTTCATCAATCTCCATAGGTAAATCAAATTCCACATCTGCTGGTGCACTATATCCATATCTAGCCTCTGAGGTAATAATTTCTGGGCGCAACCAAGCCATAATTTTCAGCATACTTCTTCTCCAAAGTTCCCTTGTATTGTCAAGAAGGGACTCACAGGCATCAAAGGCACTCTTTAGTATCTCCACTCTTACCCGCAAAGATGGACAGCTCTCAGATAAAGTGACTCCCATAATTGGTCTCAATGTCAAGAACTTCATATTAACCAAATGAACAAGCCCAGAAACACCCTCATCCGGTCCATCAAAACTACCAGCCACCAGCACAATATTAGTTTCCGTTTCCTCCACTAAACGCTTTTCTATAAATTCCAAGTATATATTACTAGCAGATAAGACAGGCCAATGACCTAATTTCATTCGACCAAGATACTCATTCACATTAGACAGTCGAAACCTTAGAGAATACTTCCTTTCCCAATAACGATCCTCACTCAAAACGTAACCATAGAACTCTCTGCTTAATGTTAAATTGGTCAAAATTACTTCTGATATGTCACAATGTTCACTAGAAAACCAACCACTCGGATCAACCTCAACAAAAAACGGAGCTTCAAGCTCAGCAATTTCATCATCCTCTTTAGTTTTGGAAGCATCTTGGTCCTTCAATTTTCAGAAGAATTATTGTTTTCGAGTATCCCAACTGATCGGTGTGGTCGAAGTTGCTTTCTTCGACCCATCCTAAACACAAAAAGGTTTACATAACTACAATTTAGAATCAAACAGTAACTTCAATTTTACTAAATGCTTAGTGATTGAAGCTTTATAATGAATTAGAATTGGCTTTCATGTATGACCTTTCCGCACAAACAAAATACAAATTTCCACAACATATGGAAAAATTCGCCTGTTTGAAGAAATTGGGTAACAAATCCTACATCCTACTAATGAAAAATTGAATTAAAATTATGTGAGCGTTCTGTGAGTGATTGTGTGAATAAGAACAAAAACCTATACATATTATACAGGAAATTTTTGATTCAAACCTTCTCAATTTGTTCGACGACTGAAATCAAGAAGCACACAATGCCGATTGCCGAGTTGAGTTTCGAGTTTCGACTAATTCAAATGTATCTGTCCCCCTAACACTCTGTTTCTCAATAAAATTTTCTAATGTAAAAATAAAATTTTAATACCCATAAAAGTGTGAATTAACACAAAAAAAATTACATTTTTTTCTAAATATTAAATTTACTAAAAAATTTAAAGAAAAATTGTTACGAAACGAATCTTACGCACAACTTTATTATAAATTAAAATCTCCTTCAATTTTTGATTAATTAGGATTTGATCTTAATAGCACCTAGATCTATAATGAAAAAGCAGCGACATTCCTCACCTGATAGGTAGATTTTATTTATTGTGGGCATACATGTATTGCATGTAATTATATAATTCAAACTTTGTTCATGCTCCAATAGAAATTAAAATTTTTCATACATAATCAATAAGAACAAATGCTAGAGCATGGATTACTAAAGTCAACAGACTCTAAAACAGGTCCCCAAATATGCAATGATGTTTTATTCCCCTAATAAGGGCCAACATAAACAGATATTGAGAAAATTAAACGGTGTAATCTAGACGCATAATCATATATTTTACACTAAAATAATTGTCAGCAAATAACCAGGTAGCAAAATTCTAAAACACATTTTTTGAAATCTCCTTCAATTTTAAAATCTTATGAAACAAATTTTTTTTGATTAAACATAACTAACATAATTTTTAATACTTTTTATATGAATTATAAGATTCGTTCTGTAACAAGTATTTTCTAAGTTTGTTTTACGTAAATTTTAAATTTTTAAAAAAAATATAATTTTTTGTGTGTTAATTTGGACTTTTTATGGGCATTAAAATTTACTTTTAAATTAGAAAAACTTGTGCTTGAATGTATATTACGAAAATTTTAACATTTTAGAAATTTCATTAACAAGAAGTGTATGAATTTTTTTGATAAAATGAATATTTTTTATTTTTTAACATTTATGTTATTTATTGCACACGTTCATAATTTAATTAATTAGATCAAGTTAAATAAAAATGATAAGTCTGGGGAACATTTGACCAATGGAAAATAACTTGTTTGACTAACGGAAATTGACCAAAAATAGAAAAGGAATACTTTTGCACAACTAATGCATCATTGAGGAACAGTTGTGCTAAAAAAAAGTTTAAGGAATAGTTTAGCAAAAATATAACAAATAGGAGGGTCAGATATGTTATTTAGTCCTCGGTTTCTATTCAAAACTTCAAGTTTAGATTGTGCATAGAAAAATAATAGAAAATTTAAATTATAATAAAAATATTACTTATTCCCTTTTTTTCTTTTCGTACAGGCCAATTTTGAACGAAAAAAAACTTAAATTAGGCCTACAGTCGGTTGCGCACAAACATAATACACCCGTTTTAAAGTCTGATGATTTAAACGGATCAACAGAACCAACCGTAGGTCTAATTTAAACCATTAATGACCCGATTGGTCCGTTCGTTGTTTTAATTTCTCAAGTCTAAAAAGCCCAATCTCTCTCCTTCCCAAACGGCCAAACCCCTACTCTTCCACAGGTCAGTCTCCCTCTTCTGCTGTCGTAGGTTTTGGTTTACCACGACATCATGAGATATTTTGAAAACCCTAATCACCTCAAGATATAAACTTTGAGTTGGCTTGAGTCGGTTATTGGTTTTAATTTTTCTTGGGTGGATTGGATTTGAACTATAAAAATCATAAAATTAATTCTTGAGTAAGAAATCTGAAACCCCAGATTAGTAATATTTTTGTACTCTGAGAATCAGGAGAATTAAAAGTGAAATTCAAAGACGAGCAATGAGAGGAGGAAGAAAGAATTTGAAGAGGGCGGCGGAGGAAAATACATTTACTCTTCAGGAAGGTCAAAGTATTATGCAAGTTGTGTCCCTTCGAGGTTCCAATGTCATTGAGGTACACTCTAACTTTTAGTCAGTACATATGTGACGCCCCCAAAATAGGTATACAACACCCATTCTGAGTCGCCAAAATACATGGTATAGAAAGCAAACTACAACTTCAATAATACAAATATCGTGTAAAATACGACAACACAACTGTGAGTTTAAATACAAATATTGTCTTCTAGACAATATCAACACCCAAATAAGTCCTCATTACAATTATTCATACACTATTTTACAGAAAATAGTGAGGACTACTAAAACATCTTCCTAGAACCATCACTCCATACCCCGACTCGATCCTGCTATCTTCTCACCTCCTGAGAAGAAAAATAGAACAAAAAGGAAAAGGGTGAGCTCAATTAGCCCGAAGAAAGAATATTATGACTAAGATAATATACAACAAATTATCGTTAGTCTTCAACAGGAAAAATCGATAAAATATAATAGATAACAAGTTTTAGATCAACAAATATGATGCAATAAAGAATCCATTGAAGAGTCATTAGAGAATGAATTCTACTATCTTCTAAGATTTAAAAGTCCATCATCAATATTTTATCCCTATAACATCAATCAATAGACATCTTTAATCAAATATTCATCTTTGCACTACAGGCCAAATGTGACGCCCCCAAAATAGGTATACATCACCCATTCTGAGTTGTCAATACATGGTACAGAAACAACTTACAACTTTATTAATACAACATAAAAACTAAGAGTTTAAATACAAATATTATTTTCTAGACAATATCTATACCCAAATAAATCCTCATCACAATTATTGATACATTATTTTACAAAAATGGTGAGGACTACTAACTAACTCTCTGTAGAACCATCATTCCATACCCCGACTCGTACTCGCTATATTCTCGCATCTTGAGAAGAAAAATGGAACAAAAAGGAAAAGGGTGAGCTCAACTAGCCCAGTAAAGAACATTATGACTAAGATAATATAGAACAAATTATCGTTAGTCTTCAACAGGAAAAATCGATAAAATACAATAAACAACAAGTTTCGAGATCAATATTCGCGATGAAAATAATAATTCATAGAAGAGTTACGTAGAGAATGAAATCTACTACTATCTATGAATTTAAAAGTCCATCAACGATATTTTTATCCTCAGAACATCAATCAATATACATCTTGAATCAAATATTCATCTTTTCGCTCACAGGCCGTAGATATTCATCACCGATCATGTTCATCTTAACACATGTTCATCTTTGCACTACGAGCCAAAGATATTCATCATAAAATCATTAATCTTTGCACTACAGGCCAAAGATATTCATCATAAAATCATTAATATTTGCACTACAGGTCAAAGATATTCAATTATATCATCATTTAGGACTGAGGATGATGAAAAATATTTTAAAGAAAACGAATCCAGTAAAACAAAAGAATAAATATTAAGGATTCGTATCTCGGTTTATACATGTCCAAAAATACCCCATAAATAATCATAGTGGATTAAAATATAAGAATGATCAAAACATGGATACAATCAAAGCTAGTATCCATAATAGATATTTTGGACGAAAAGAAAATTTTCATTTTTCAATAAATAGTCTTGGTATTTGTGAATAAGTATGCGATACGTGAATAAAGATCGTATATGTGAATAAGAACCCCAACACAAAAAGTTCCAAATTTGATTAAAAGTTCGGATCAATACTTGGCATAATGATATTGGAAGAAATAATATCATTTTAAAAAATAATATCCTTACCTCGAAAGAATAAGACTTTAATAAATAAAACAGGATATAAGCTATGACTTGAACTCGCATAGATAGATATAGCAACACTCAAAGTATTAAAATACCCACAAGAATACGCTCAATATATCGAGAGATAAAGAGAGAAAACTTGATTTAAATTGTAATTTTCAATTCTAACCTAAGCACCTATTTATAGGAAAATGCTTAGAACACCAAAAAGCGTAAAATTTAATAAATTAATAATATATTTAACAAAATTTCCTCATGCACACTAGATTTGCCCAAAAACTTCAGCCACCATGTGGGCTCACCTCACTAAACTTATAAAAAATGTTTTTGTTAATATAAATATGTAAAACTTTCAAAAATCAATTATTTCAGAACTTCAGAACTTCAATAATTCATAATAAATAGCCCTTTTGTTAAAAAAATAAGAACCACATGTCTTTTTTATAGGAAATTTCATTTTCTACAACTTTACAGAAGAAAGTTTTTCCAAATTCCAAACAGAAATTGACCGAAATCCACAAACGGGTAATTTTACAGGCTATAATCAAATTTCAGTCAAGAAATGGGCCCACAGACATGCTTAACATGTTTTAAATATTTTTAGTAATAAAAATACTCTTCCTCCTCCTCATATACTCATATATCCCACATTCATTGAAAAAAAATATCACCATTATTATATTATTAAAATATAATAATATATTTAAATGAATTATTTTATCAGAAAAAGATAAAATATTAATTTTCAACAATTGTCACATAAAAAAAAATTCTCCATCTATATCCACATAAAATCAATATTTTCCTCATCATATAACTCAATAATTAATTATTCACAAATAATATTACAGAATCACAATACTGACAACCAGGCCGTTCCCAGGATAGAGGGGGCTTTCCAATAAGGATTTATCCTTACTGGCGCGCAATTAGATGACCTAACCTCTCCTTAGACAGAACTTTCTAGACATTGCCAACAATGTTATCCAATAATATTATTCAGATAATATGAATTATTGTCTCGATAATGAAAATACTTGTGTAATGACAATTATTGAAATAACGATAATATAAAATATCAATGCAACAATTATTGAATCAATAAAATAAAATACTTTGAGCAAGAATTATCGTAACAATTATTGAGTAGTGCCTTCTTCACGTAGAATCAATAATTGGTGCAATACTGCAAAGCTACTTCTTGTGTCTTAACCAATTTAGTATTTTAACAAGATTAATACTGAATATAACTACGTCGTTATTTATAAACAACTTATACTTGTCATTTTCTTCATCCAATCGTTTTTTACATATGGGGCCCACACAAGTACTCGCTAAATCTGATTTAATATTCCCCAACAAAGAAGAATATTCCACGACCAAACGAATATTTTATAACCACTTACTTATTTGAAATATTTGCGTATTTTACCCATAACTATCCACATTAATCAAATCAACCCTTACTATTTCAAAATAATAAATAGAGAAAATTTAATTTTATTAATAATAAGTTGGGGTCTTACACCAAAGATATTCATTTATATCACCAGTCGGTCCTGTTCATCTTTGCACTACGGGCCAAAGATATTCATCAGTTAATCATTCATCTTTGCACTACAGGCCAAAGATATTCAGTAATATCATCATTAAGGACTGAGGATGATGAAAAACATTTTAGAGAACGAATCCAGTGAGATAGAAGAATAAATATTAGGGATTCGTTTAACAGTTTATCCAAGATCAATAATACTTCATAATAATTAGTTGTGAAGCAGAATTCAAAAATAACGATCAAGACATGGATACAATCAAAAATAGTAGCCAAAATAGACATCTTGGACAAAAAGAAAAAAATTTATTTTTCTATTGAATAGTCTTGGTATTCATGAATAGTCAAGTATACATGAATAATTAATAAGTATATGTGAATAAGAATCTCAGACACAAAAGTTCCAAATTTGATGAAAAAGTTCACCAATATTTTGGCATAATGATATTGAAGAAAATAATATCATTTAAGAAGAAAATAACATCCCTTACCTCAAAATACCCGATTGATTTGAATTTGGGATATAATCGATGTAAACTTGCACCAGTATAAAGAACACTCAAAGTATCAAAAATACTCACAAGAATACGCTCGATAATATATAGAGAGAAAGAGAGAAAACTTGTTTCTGGTGTGATTTTAAATTTTAACTTAGCCCTCTATTTATAGGAAAATGTTAGAACGTCATAGGAGACTAAATTAATAAAATATTAATTTTTAATCAACTTTCTTCCACGCCAACTTATTTGAATCAGCTAGCATGCCCATTTTGAAAAATTCCCAGCAGCCTACATGCATTCCACCAACCAAAGTGGTCCCACCCAATTAAAAATTTATTTTATTTTCCGAAACTTCAGTAATTCATAAAAAATAGCATGGTTATCAGAAAATATGAATTTTATATCTATTCTGCCTAAAATTGAATTCTCTACAACTTTGTAGCTTTGAGTTTTTCCAAATTCCAAACAGAAAATATCTGAAATCCACAAACGGATGATTTTTAATACTTCCCTTCCAACAAAATACTGATAAAACATCTCAGCATTAATTCCTTAAATTATATACACATAAAATAAATATATCCATCAATTATATCCACGTCAAATAAATATTTTCTTATCATATAAATCAACAATCAATTATTCACAAATAATATTACAGAATCACAATTATGACAACCAGGCCGTTCCCAAGAAAGGGGGAGGGGCTTTCCAATAAGGATTTCTCTTTACTGGCGTGCAATTAGGTGATCAAACCTCTCATTAGACAGAACTTTCTAGACATTGCCAATAATGTTATCTAATAATATTATTCAAATAATATGAATTATTGATTGGAAAATACTGTGCAGTGATAATTATTGAAACAACAATAATATAAACTATCAAAGCAACAATTATTGAATCAATAAAATAAAATATTAAACAATAATTCACGTAACAATTATTGAGTAGTGCCTTCTTACGCATTTGCAATTAATAATTCAACAATCTTGTGTAATACTGCCATCTTCTTGTATTTTAACCACTGAGTAACCCAACAAAGTGTTAATTGTAACAATTACGTTATTATTTATAAAACTCATACTTTGTCGTTTTCTTCATCCGCGGTTATTCTCATTATGAGTTTCCACGAATGGTCGCATACCATCGCATTTAATATTCCCAAACAAAAAAGAATATTCCACGACCAAAAGAATATTCCCCGATAAAATGAATATTTTATAACCACTTGCTTATTTTGTAAAATTTGCACATTTCACCCATAACCAAATCATTATATCAAATTAACACCTTATTAATTTAAAATAATGAATAGAGAAAATTCAATTTTATTTATAATAAGTTGGGATCTTACAACATAGGTTAAGTTATAGTATCTGGTTTTCATTTGTTTTAAATTTTTAATTTTTTTTTAAGGTAATGGATGCTAAAGGAGAGAATTCAACGGCACTTTTTCCAGCTAAATTTCGAGAAGAACATGTGGATTAAAATTGGTAATTAGTTGATGTAACGAAAGCAGTAGTTTTTTCCTTGGGCTTTAGAAATAACATCATATTTATCTATGTTGCAGGTAGCTTTGTTGTGGTTGATGAAAGTGGCAGAGAGGAGGCTGTTGGGTCTGGTAGAAAAGTGGGTTGTATTGTTTCTCAAGTTCTTTTCTATGAACAAGTTCGCTTACTTCAAAAGTCTCCTGAATGGTTTGTTGTTGAACTCTTATTTCATTTACTTTGATGATTGATTTTATGTTGCATCTCACACCTATTTTGAACTTCCTAAACAACAATATATAACCTAGTCTTGGATTTATCACTGGCTTAAAAGAGTCTATTGACTGTAGAATGTGTGGGACAGTCATTCTATTTGCCCATTCTAACCATTGGAACTTCATATAGTAAAGACTTGTATAAGATATCATCTCAATGTAACAGTGAAGGAATGGTGTAAAGTATGTGTAGAAATGATGGATGATTGTAGCCTTATTGAGAATCGTAATTAAATATTAGAGTCTACAAAACGATAGAAGATAATCTTTGTTTGGATAATGCTAAACATACCGTTTCACCACATTGAACCCAATAAGAAGCAAATCTCTTTCACACCTAAGAGGCTAAGATAACTAACTCCTTTTCTTTTCTTTTCGAGTTGGTTACATATATTACCTTGTTTGGTGTAGTTGGAAGTTTCATGAGTCCACATGCAAGCTTCCGAGCTTATATGGTTTATGGTTAAGTTGGTTAGTTTCACAAAGATCAGTATCTATCACTACATCCATCCCAAGAGGAGTAATATTTTTTGTTGCCTTTTTTTTTTATTCAAAAGGTTTGAATAGGACACACTAAGACATTATTAAATAAAATTTAGTCTTCATAGTTTTATTAATACCCCATCAACCACGTATATTTTGGGCAATCACATAGTAAACTATGTGTATGTACCCCAAGGAGATTATTGCCACTCTGGAGTAATGAACTGACTTTATGCCATTCAAGGCACTTATCACTAAATAAGTTCTTTATGTCATTTAGACGTAGGAAATACTTTTTAATTGAGCGTGTATGATAGTTATTCATTTAGCTTTTTATTGATGCGTGACCGTTTTACAATCATATTCTGATAAATAAAGTGAGAATCCTTACTTTCTCATTTGTGTTTCGAGTTGTATTTGTGTGCGCGACTTGTGTAAAGATATTACGAAATGTATTAGTTCTTTGTTATGCTCTCTCTTTTTGTTGAAAACAAGTATTATATACTTTTTTGGTGATAATATATGTATAGTTAACACTACCTAAAAAACACTCTTGTAAAAGTGAGGATGGCATAACGCCCCTTACCACCCCAGATCCATTCTTCTCTTCTTTTTTTTAGTGTCTATTCATTCTTTGTGCTTGTTTGTTGCTTATCAATGCGCAGCCACCGATCTTCAAATCTATGAGCCCAGGTGATTGTAATGGAGATTTACAGAGTGGCATTGCCTTGCAAGAAGATATTGAGCTCAACTCAAGTGATGATGATGGACTTCCTCCACTAGAGGCCAATATGAATAGAATGAGACCTGCAGAGTTGCAGTCAGATACGGAGTCAGATTCAGATGCAAGTTCCTAAGCCATATGATACTCATCCCATAATTAAAAACCCTTTTTTGTTGTATGTACAAGAAGAGAAGTGTGGCCAGCACCATGTTCATCGGCTGTATTTGGTTTATGGTTTCTTTTGTTTCGTTTTCTCTTGGGGTTACTTTTGTTAAATAACTGCCATCAATTAGTATATAATTTTTAAACCAGTTGTATGTAGACCGAGGACCTTGTTACAGTGTTGAATGATCTATCTATCCATCGTTTGTCAGATTTGTTTAAATGTTTGATATTTTCATAAATTATGATACTATATATATAATGGTTCTTTCAATTCATGTGTTCAAATACTCTGCAAAGGTAACAAACCTTTGGACTACCCTACCCACACATAGTCGTTACTCTAAATGCACACCTTTTATTGTAAAGAGACTATATGTATCCAATTTATCTTTAAATTTATTATACATCATATTTACAAGAAAAAATATGTATGTATAAACTTAGTTAGAAAAAATGACCCTCCATATGCAGAGTTAATCTACTATATTAAGCTAGTTATTTTCTTAATTAATAGCATGCTTTTTAATTTGAAATATATTTTATATTATAATATGTTTAAAAAAATTAAAGACAAGACAAGACAAGACTAGACTATACTAAATAAAATATAATAAAAGTAAAAGATTTATAAATGGTAAACCTTCTTATATTTTAAGATATGATGTATAATTAGCTTTATATCATATTAAAATGATAATAGAGTCCTTGTGAATGCATGAGAAATTTTTAGGAAAAATTTTCACTCATTTCTAGTATACACTCCTATTTTCTTTTCTTTTCTTTTTTTTTCTAAAATAAAAAATCCAAGACACTGTGTATAACTTTGATGCATAAAAAATTATATTTATATGCTAATAAACATTTTTTAAATTTTAATTATAGTATTATTTAGACAAGTACGATAAGTTATTGGCAGGATTAGGGAATTGTTGATAATTTCAGTGCAACCTCATTAAATTTGCGGTTTAGAGTGCTCGAGTGGCCATTTTTTTCACCTGCCCTCTCTCTCTTTCTCTCTCTCACACACACACTTACAAAGTCACGATCTTAGATGGTCAACGGAGTAAAGTACAAGTATCTACTAAAAAAAATCTACATTAGTAAGGAGAATTAAGAAGTAACTGACTAGTAGTAGTACGATCGAAAATAGTGTTAATTAACTGGTGATGTAAAGCACACTCCGATTGCAAAGAGATTTATTACAGAGAAAAAGAAAAGGGATTCTTTTGATTGATTGAGAGTAGATTGAGAGAGAGATTCAATAAATATATATATATATATATATATATATATATATATATATAAAAGAATAATAAGGAAGGATAAATATGGCGGTGGTTGTTTCAGCTTTCAGAGGCGTAACTCATGTCCGCTTCCCTGTTTTCCAACACCATCAGGTTCGTCTTCTTGCTTCACTATGCATTTAATCTTCGTTTTGTACGTTTTTCAAATTTAATTCTGCAATCCCAAATTAGACTTGTGTGGATTTTACTCTATTACTTCCTTTTCCCACACACACACACACACACACACACACATATATATATATATATATATATATAATTTTTTAGTATTGTTTCGTTTCCTGCTACAAGAGTATCTGGTAGACAAAGAAATCTCAAATGGCGTTCCAACAGGTTGACTCTTTTTGCGATATTCACAAACGCAGAATCTTTTCACTTCTCGCCTTCAAGGTACAACAGTTTTATACAAATTTATTTCTCCATTCCTCTTCCTTCTCTTTTTTTCTTAGTTAAATCTCTTAACTCTATATTTTTAAGTATGCATTCATCGTTTCTTTTGTTTTAGCCCTGAAATTTTAACTTATCTCAAGCGTGACCTATTTTATGAGTTTGTGTAACTGTTAGCAGCCTGCTTGGCACTAGCCTGGTGTATATACCTACTATAGGAAGCTTTGATAATCAGTCATATGCCTTTTGGTGTATTGGTTGTATTGGTTGAGGTTATTAACGTTAGGTATTAGAGTAACTACTGTCTCAAGGGTTTGAATGGGACCTGTGACAAGAGCTACCTATGCTTGAAAAATTTTAGAAATCAAATAAAAGAGTGAAAGCTGCCACAGTTAGGAAATGGCCCAACGTGATGTTGGTCGATTCTTAGGACCAACAATTTGATGTATCAGCTCTAACATTTTGTACTTCTGCTTTGGTGCGCAGATGGGGGAACCTTATTTTTTCGAATGATGATTGGGGCCTTACTCTGAGCTCTAAGTTTTTAACTAAAGTAGTTTGGCTTTTTTCTTTGGTAGGCATCAGTATGAAAGAACTTAGTTGAAGAATTGTCAACAATTTAGACAAAAAATCATTCATGCTAATTCTCTCTACAATCGTTCCGTCTCTTATATACTTTAGGACAACATAATAGGCTGTATGGATTTTGTTTCACTTATTGATGTCTTAGTACTTTTGTCGTATCATTTTGTCTTAAAGTTGATTTTAAAGTTTTTTGACTTGTTTCCTGCAGACAAAGATAGAGAGAACTTGCAAAACTTGTGGAGGACATTCTTCGAACATCTATTAACACAGTCCACGAGGAGCAATAAGGATGGCTCAAGGTATTCAAGCGATTGTTGGAGTAGGTAGTGAGTGGGTGGCGCAGATGTATCAAAGGTAACTAACTAACTACTGAGATAAATGTTTATCAAAATGTCAAACCGTATACATATTAGTTCACAATTACAGTAGGTAATTTGGTCATATCATCATCTGCTTCTATGGAATTATCGTGGTTGAGATTCTAGTTTTTGCATGTGTTAGTGAGGGAATGGTCTTTTTTCGTTTACTTGTGGCCTATAGGAATGGAATCGTCAATCGTCCTCAGTGAAGGCCATTCAATTTCTAAACAAATGGATAGAAATATCAATTTGGAGTTCATGCTTTGCATTTAGTTTATTGACCAAATGTTGTCCTCATAAGGTATATTGAATAACCCGATCCTCGACTTTTGAATGCACTCATTGTTCATATATGGAAACAATTTTATTTTCCGCTTATATCAAATTTGGTCATTCTAATTTTATTTTTTCCGATAATACACTTTTCCCTAAATAAATCACGTCTTTATATCCTAGTAACATTCTTTAAATGTGCGATCGACCAAATCATCTCATTTGGATTTCCAACTCAATTTGCAGCTTGGATTACTATCCCCAGTTTACTTGAGAAGATTGTTTGAACGTATGGGTGCTACATATATCAAGTTGGGTCGTAATTGATTCGCTTTTCCTAAAATTATTTGTTACTTGTGGATTATATATCAATATGCACCTTTCCCATATTGTATTGCCACTTCATCGATTTATTCAATCATCAGATATGTATGAACTTCTGCTGTGGCTTGGTCTCATTCTTTTGAGTTATGTGATTTATCTTTTTATATGTGTCATAATATCAATGAATTTTTCCTATATTTTACTTTTGTAGTTCATAGCATCTGCGCCCACATTGTTTCCACCAGAATATGTACAGGAATTTCAGTACTGTTTTGATAGAGCTCCTGCAGTTCCTTTCGAAGAGATCCAAAAAATCTTGCGTGAGGAATTTGGGGGACCAATAGATGGTGTCTTCGAGTATGTTGATCCAACACCAATTGCTTCAGCCTCAATAGCACAGGTTTATAACCGTATTCTATTTTCTCAACTTTTCTAAGCTTTATTGACTAGAATAGTTAAATATAGTCAATGAGTTTAATTCTGAATTAATATTCAGGTTCATGGTGCAAGACTCAGAGGCTCCCAAGAGGATGTAGTGATAAAGGTTTTGAAACCTGGAATAGAGGATATTTTAGTGGCAGATCTAAACTTTGTATATGTAGTTGCTCGCATTATGGAGTTCTTGAATCTGAACTTAGCCGCATCATCACCGGTATGATTTAAATAAGTTTCTAAAATTTGAGATATGATTAGCATACTTTTCCTCGTTAGGGAATCATTTATATTCTGGTTATTCAAGTACCATATTCCTGCAAGTAGAATAGTACTTCGTACTTGACCTCATCTGGCTTGAACCTCTGTCTCATGTCCCTGGTCATGCTCTTTCGAATACCCTCTGGAACTTCGTTGTCCTTCTAGAATCTTCTAGAATTTTGTCTGCTACTTACTGCCCAATAACCAATTAATGTTACTCAACCTCTTTCCTGGATGTTTTCTCTACCTATTTCAAATAATTGTTATGAAGTTAGCACTTAAAGGTTTTTGTGAAGGCGTCTATGTATCATTTCATGTGAAGTAATAGATGGTAAAAAATTTGTAATCTATTATTATTATTATTATTCATTTTATTTATTTATTTTGACATGATTTAAAATTGATGCTTCTTAGATATTTGTCCTCATAAAGCCTAAATATTTTTCCTTGTATAGTCAAATTTGAAAGTTGTTATAACGAACTGACAGTGTATGACTATATTCTGTTTGTTTTTGAATTCCTTTTTAATTTCATTGAAGTATGGATTGTCTAGATTTTTGTTATCTTCACACACATACTAGCTTGTTTTCCACACCATGTTGCAAAGTTACAACTGTTTGAAGCTTGTTATAATATTTACATTCTTATAGTAGGTTGCTATTGTCAAAGATATAAAGGATTCAATGCTTGAAGAAGTGGACTTCACAAAGGAGGCTACAAATATAGAGTCCTTTAGGAGATATTTAGAATCTATGGGACTTACAAGGCAAGCCACAGCTCCTAAAGTGTATCAGCAGTGTAGCACTAGAAGAGTACTGACAATGGAGAGGCTTTATGGAGTTCCTCTTACCGACTTGGACTCAATAAGCTCACTTGTTGCAAGTCCAGAGAGCAGTCTTATAACTGCCTTAAATGTGTGGTACAGTTCAGTTATAACTGCAGTCCCTTTCCTAGCAAATTGTAATCTAACTTAGATGTGATCTCAAGCTTTGAGAGTTTTAATTTCTTTGTATGAAATCTCTCTGCAGGTTTGGTAGTTTGCTTGCTTGTGAATCCTTCCATGCAGATGTGCATGCAGGCAATTTATGGCTATTACGTGATGGTCGTATTGGATTTCTAGACTTTGGTATGCATATAAAGCTTTTGCACCAACTTTATATGGTCTGCTATAACTTTAGATAATTAGTTTTTAGTTACCATTTTACGGGATTAACTCTTTACAAGTTGTTCGTTTATGTTTTCCGTGATACTAGTCCAAAAGAAAAAAAGAAAAAAATCGTAATAAGAGCTATTCAAAATGTGGCATATACATGGTACTGCTAGCTTAGTACACTCATTGTTCTAATGTTGAAGTGACTACGCATCATTCTTACCAAATTTTACTTTGTCGAAACAAAACAAATGTGATAACTGAGTGGAAAGAGGTCGTTTCAGCAGGATTTTTATTTATTTCCCTTTTCTTTGAAAGCATTTTTCATTCTTCCTGTAACCATTGAGATTTATGTTGAAGGAATTGTTGGACGCATATCGCCAAAAACATGGACTGCTATGGAAGTGTTTTTGGCATCAATCGCGACTGAAGAATATGAGTCGATGGCATCTGCCTTAATTGAAATGGGTGCTACAAACAAGGATGTGGATTCTAAAGCCTTTGCAAGAGATTTGGAGAAGATATTTTCATCAATAAAGGTAAGCACCATGTTTACTAGAAGAGATCTTTTGTAACACCCTAGTCACATCGAAAGATATGGAAAAATTTTGTCTGTTTATAAAGAATTAAGTTACTAACAATGGTACCTTCAATCATGACCTTTTGGGTGAGCATGTGGTAGACCCAAGAAGATACTATTGGGCTAGTGGTTTAAGACCTTATTTGGATGGATTTGATTCGAACTTGGGATTTGACCCGAGATTTGTTTCGGATTCGGGATTTGACCTGGGTTGTTTCATCTTTGGTCTTTGTTGAAAGTCTTTGCGTAAACTTCACCCTTTTTTTCTTTTTTTGCTAAATACGTCACCCTTTTTTCTGTTTGTTCATCACTTTTACATTCTATACAAAAATGATGATTGACGACTGTATGTCTTTATACACTTGGCATAAGAAAGTTCCAACATGTAAGTGATATTTTTGTCCTGCCCTAAAATATGTGATGAGAAATGTCTAATATTTTTCAATTATTACCTTAGAATTACAATTGGTGAAAGTACTTTGATGAAAGGAAAAAGAATACAAAATATTTTTTCAATTATTACCTTAGAATTACAATTGGTGAGAGTACTTTAATATTAAAACTGATTTGGAATCAATGTTGTTTGAATAGTAGGTTGGCCTATTTTGGTGAAAATAAGGGTATTTTTGTCCTACCCAAATATGTGATGAGAAATGTCAAGACTTTTGGTAGCACTATCGGATGGAAAATTGTAAGAGATTGCAACTTGAGTGGTATAATTTCCTTGAGAGATGAAGTTCAGTCAGTTTCCTCTAGAAGCAGCAAAGAAGAAAGGAGAGCCCCAATCAGTTATGTTGATTTGTAATGATGACCCAACAAGAACTTTGTGCTGGTATAGGACTAAATGACTAATTTAGCATATTTTCTTTTACCTAACTTGACTGAGCCGAGGATATCATTTTCTGATTGATGGTTTCTCACTTTCTCTCATCTTAATGCAGGATTTGGATACAGAAATTGTTGTAGCAACTGCCAGGGGAACAAATACAAATGCAACTGCTGTGTCTGCCAATCTACTTGTTGACGAAAGGCAGATGAATGCACTATTTCTTGATGTGGTAAGCTCGCAAGCCTTCATATATATTTGAGATTGTAGGCAATTCATATTTCAAGTCTAACACCATGGATCTGTTGAATATAAACTTGGTTGCTTATCAGTTTCTCTAGGAGGTGCAAAAAAGAGTGCATGTATCATTAACTTGTATGCAAGAAATTAATGAAACTTGGGGTTTTACGAATTAAATTATATGCGAGAATTAAGTTCCTTTCTTAGATTTGATTGTTGGTGGTTCTATAAATTGGAGATTATGAAGACAAAAATAGGTGATGATATTTGGTCTTGCTGCAATAAATATCAAATATATTTAAAGCTCTTGTAGTTTTCCTTTCCTCCTCGTTATTCTGATTGATTTCATGCTCTTTTTATGGTCATTAGATTCAAGTTAGTGAATCATATGGGCTGAAGTTTCCTCGGGAGTTTGCACTTCTTATGAAACAACTTCTCTACTTTGACCGCTACACCCGGTTATTAGCTCCCAACCTAAACATGCTTCAAGATCAGAGAATCTCCATCGTCTCTAATAGAAGAAGCAGCAACAGAAACATCTTCCAATAGGGGTGTTGCTACAAGATTACAGTGAAAATAAATTTTTTGCTGGTTGGTCTGTAAATCATTCTCTTTTTCCCCATATATATATATATATATATATATATATATATATATATATATATATATATATATATATATACTCGTACACTAGAAAGACTTCGGTCAGTATAAAGAAATCTACCATGTATATATTCTGCTACATATAGAAAATAAATATTACGCACTTCATTCCAATTTAAATAATCTCAAGACCTCAGCTAACTAATTTCATTTACTATGCTTTAGCAGTTCTTTTTCTGTGTTCTTTTTCATTGATGAGGATTAATGGAATGAATCATCTCTGACGTATATCAGTAAACACACTAATGACGCCATAAGATTCTCCCCCCCCAAAAAAAAAAAAAATAAAATAGCAATGATTAGATTAAGCAAAATTTCAATGTTTAAGCAAAATTTTTGTAATGGAAAATCATAGAGATGTTTATCCAGAAGTAAACAGTAAATTGCAACATGAAACATAGATTCTTTTATTTATGTAATCAACTATAATGACAAACGACAAGAATAAACAATGATATAGGACAGCTCTGTTGAACATCTATGGATACATGGAACAAACAACTTTAGCACTTTACCTTCACTATAATCCATGACTTGATCCTATTCATCTGTACTGTAATCTGAATATTTGTATACAAGGCGGCTTGGGGAAGCATATCCCATAAGCCGGTGAAGTTGTGAACCGGATGATGGTGACTTCCTCAATTTCTGATGAAGGCTCGGCTGCATCAAAGGTTTTCACATGATTTTTGTATTTGTTTGGAAACTCTTTCACAATAATAGACTTCTTCTTTCCCTCTTTCTTGGACTCCAAAGAGCTACTAGATAACATTTTTCTGCGAACAGGAATCCTATTCGCGGTCTCAAATGGAGGAATGAGGGGGAAATGGTCTCCTTCTGTGTAGCAGCTTCTGCAAAATGACTGCCCATAATCATCAGAACATGACACTGGTTCACCGTGCGGACAATCACTTGAACGAGATGCCGATGCCAAGTTCCTCTTCATTTCTAGTGAAAATTTTAAGACTCTGGAACAAGCAGTGCATCTCAACCGATGGCATCTCTTTTTAAATAGGAGAAAATCTGCAGGTAGCTGCAGCATTTCGGAGCAAAGATAACAGGCAACGATAGGGGCTGCTATGGGCAGGAAATGTTGTTTAGCCGTTGGATGCTTTTTTTCACCTCGTGATCGTTATACATTTGATCATCCGACTTTGTATCACGGCTCCATAAGGAGAACTCAGAGGGTGTATAATAATGCTGAGGACTTGAGGAAGTAGAATGGTAGGGTCTGTAATAGTTCTGTCTGGGGTCAGCCATAGAGTGCCCTTTATTACAGCTGACGACATGTGGAGGCAGCTGTGCTGAATAATACCTTTCTTGGCGATTTACAACGCAAACACACACAATTAACTTGGTGCCTGTGGAGTGCAGTGTGACCTGACAATGGTGCCATTCGTGAGACTTGATTACCTTGTTGGAACCAAGTTACATCTCGACTGTATCTTCCTGAATACCTGTGACAGTTTGGATCAGGATATTTTTCCCTCTCTGATGCAAAGCGATGATTGTAAGAAGAAATCTGCTCTTCTTTCTTAGCAACTCCGGTAGAAAATCTTCTATGCGACACCCCTTTCAAAATTTGCATTTTGTTTAGCTGATCTTGCAGTTCAAAGACCATTCTAAGCAGTTCCAGTTTGTCTGCTTCAGGGGTTAGAGATTATCAGGCATCTCAGGCAAATTGTTTTGCCCATACCTTGAAAAGCTTCCATTTTGTAGCCAGCTTGGGAACCATTTGAATAGAATGGCAGCCCAGATTGGAATCCATTTGCCTCCCTTGTCATCGTACTTCTAACTGGATGTCTGTATCTTGTGGGTTCAAGAAATTCATCTTGATGCCACTTGCTTTCCTTTGAGGCAGGACGTTTCTACCCTGGTAAAATTGATGAGGAATTCATTGGTCGATGTTGTAGTTCTGACTCACTACTCATCACATGATTCACCCTGAATTCATCCCTTTTCGGCAATCTTTTGGTACTACTGGAATCCACATCCTTAAAATTTCTCTTCAATAGGTGAAAATGCCTGTTAGGTAGTTGATCATCAGTTTCGTAACTAGAAGTTGCACCAGCATCATAAGCATAGTAGTTTTTGGCCGTTGAAGATCTAAGTGTAACACCAAGGTCACTTCTGGAATAGACACGGGGCATGTTTTCCAAGGTATCAACTGAGCTTACACGCTGAAAACCTGAGATAATACCATTCTGAGCTTGCTTCTTTGATTCTGTGCAAGGAGACGTGAGATTATCTGCTGAAACACCTTTACTCGAGGGACTCTGAGCTGCGCTGATTTGATCCTTGGGCGTCATATCCAGAAAAGTTTCTGAGGTCGGGCTTCTATATATTAAATGACTCTTCATATTCTCATCCACTCCCACTAGTTGTGAAGGATCTTCAATCTCATGCGAAGTGCATAAATCAGATGGAGAAACCTCCTCAGAAAAACTGGTATTTATAGGCAACTCTAGATCACAATTTTCAGAATAATTTATACCTCCATCGCTGTTATTTTCTGACGAGTATCGACTTTCAGCTACTTTTCTTGGCGATGACAAAAATGATTCATTCTCATACGTTTGAGATCCTGGTACTGATGACTCATTCTCATGACGGTTGAACTCAGATGACGACAATATTTCATTGGAGACACTTATGCCACCAGAATGCTCCCTACCATCATCCCTTGATTCATTATGATCCCCTCCTCTGCCACATTGTTCGGAAGGAAATTTATCTTCCTCTGCTTCCATATGTGGTCTGGCTTCTGGTGATGAGCTTGCATTCTCGTGACAAGAAATGGCATCTGAGCAAGGAGATTCATTAGACTGGTTTCCACCACCGAGCCACTCCCTTTTGCAATCCACACCACTTTCACCCTTCTCGCATATTTTGTCTAAATCAGATTCATAAGTGGAAAGAATAGTTGCTTTTTCATCTTCAGAAACGTTCTCCAGCTCATTTTTCTGGGTAGGATCTACTTCATGTACACGTGCTCCTGCGTCTTGGCTGTCTTTTTTCCGATTTTTAGCTGTAAACATATAAAAAGTATTTGAGTATTGAAACTCAAACGAGTAGTAGAAAAAACAGATAGTGAAGGATTTTAATCAAGGAACCATAACCAAGGACGTGAATCATAGAGATGCTCAATCATAAATCAGCAAGAAAGTAAGGCTCCCTTCACCAGGGAGTGTCCTGCTCCTATATCAAAAACAGTTGTAATCCAACAAGTGTAAATGTGATTTGAGTTAATCTCATATAATGAGATTATGAAAAAATATTCACTTGAGAAGCCAAAGTAGCTGGTATTAAGGTATGTTGAATTAACTTGACTTGTATTTCATGAAACTTTTAATAAACCTAACCTCTCCCATCACGGAGTGTTCATTTGTTGTGACAATGACAAGCCATTCATTCCACTAAAAATTTGAACAAAATTGAAAGAAGAATATTACCTTGCAGTACTGTACCACATCCTCCACACTTGTAAACAGGAACTTCAGCCAACTCAGGAAGAACCTGCCGGCATCTTGGACATCTAACCCATCGAACTTCAGTATTCATCTGACTACTGGTCATTCCCACCACTTTCTGCAGCGATCAGCTGTAACTGGGCTACAGACCACAAGCTATATCATAGCAAAAACTAAACTGCAACCAACATTTGAATCAATTAAGATGTAGACTTAAAATTCTACTACATACAACACAGTATGAGAATTGACATTTAAGCTAACATTGTTTCATCATCTCAATTGTAGATGTCAACTAGCTGTTGGATATTTTGGTTTCTTAACAATTATTAATCCAAATATCTACATATGGAATGTCATTTGTAGAAAACAATTGACATCTCATTTCTAGCTTCACAATTTTAGCTGCTTTATATCAACTCAAACTTTCACAATACAAGAGCTGCAAACCACATAAATCAGATAGTACCAGATTTTTAGGAATGTCGAAGTAGTTTTGTAATTAGCAAAATAGTTGTTTAACACGGAAGCAGAATTACCATTCACAAGTTAAATAAAGGTGAAATTTGTATATATTTCATACTTTTTAATGTGAGGCAGTTTTTCATGTGGATTATACATCATTTAATTAATTTAAAGTAAAGACTGCAAGTAACAATCATCCACAATATACACATATATATATATATATATATATATATATATATATATATATATATATATATGTTATGAGTTATGACAGCCCCAGAATTTGGTGGTTTCCAATGTCCCTATGAAAAAGAATAAGACACAGAAAAGAAGAGAAAAAATGCAGGAATATCGAAAAACCACTCAAAGGGTATTTTATTTTATTTTTTAAAGTCCTTACTTGAGGGATATCATTATAAGTACGAATGAATTTCATAACCAACATCAATAATATCTCAATTACAATATCTAGTAAACTAGAGCTAATGGGTGAAAATATTGCAATTACAGCTAGCCTCAAATTAATAAGGAGGAAATACAAACTCACAACGGTAAAGGGGTTAGAATCAAAACTAGTAGTGGTCCCGGCAGCAAGACTCCAGTACTATGTAATTTATTCTATGAGATAAATGACCAAATTACACCACAAGAAAGTAGTAAAGTAGGCAGATTAACATGAACTGTAAATAGGTCAATCAAGTTATAGAACTAGTCAACCATATATTGGATATGCAATTGCCAATTGGAACAAAATCTGGAAGTCTGTGGCAGCACATTCAAAAGCTAAATATGTAACATATAAAATTAGTACTTTGAAGAAAACAAACCAACCTATACTGAATATGCACAACCAATACCTCTAAAGGTCTAATTTCAAACTATATATACGATTCTATGCATTTTAAATCTATTAACATATACAGTATATATATAAGAAATGAGTTGAAACTAGCAGTGTTATTTGGAGGAGGAAGGGCGGCACCTCGAAAGACCGAATTTTTGCTGGAATTGAACGGATTTTCGTATATGATGCTTCTTAAATTCTCTCGTATATGTCTACGACTAAAAAAAAGTGTTTTCTCTCTCCTCTTTTGTGTGTGTGGTGAAAAGAAAACAGAGGAAGAAGAAGAAATTAAAGAGGGAGACCGGGAAGTTTAATGAAATCGGCGCGTACGACTATTTATTCAAAAGGCCGATCAGAAAGTAATCGGTTATTCGGCATGACTCTGGGCTGGGCCTGTGGCTAATTTATATATACATATATATATATATATATATATATATATATTAGTAAGGTGTAAATCGAAATTGAATATTGAGTTATTTGATTTGGTTTATAAAATTTTGTTTAGTATAAAATAAAATTTGATTGAGGCTACGTTTAGTTAGTGAGTAGAGCATAATCTTGAATAGAGTCCAAAACAGTTTGAAACTTCAAACAAATATTGATCCAAGTATTAATAGAAAATTATAATTTAAGAAGGTTCATTAATTTATCGACTTTAAAATTTGCTTTCATATATATAGTCATGGACATTTTGAGAGAATTATTACTTTCCACAAGTAAAAGCTTGGCAATGCTTTTGATATTTGTGTGATTATTTGTTAAAGGATATTCTCTAACGTAAAACCTATTTATATTCTTCTAATTAGTAAAGAAATTATTCAATGGACTTGAAGCCCCTCGCTTTCAATAAATATACATCCTTTTGTTCCTGTTAGGAAAAATAAAATTCTTTAATTTTAAATATTAGTATGAGAGAAATACATTTTGAGATTTTAAATTTAGTTGATTTTGAAAATGACAGTTGATTTTTTTTTTCTACTATCAATATTTGTATATAACATGTCGTCTAATAGTATAAGTCGGCTTGACGTAACGGCCGTGGACTAGTAAAGTCAAGGTACCAACTGTAATGTTGCAGGTGGCAAGTTAAGTTGTTCTTATCAAAATGCAATAATCCATCCAATAATGCAATATGAAGGTAAAGGGCCGGGTTCAAATATAAGTTGGGCCCAGTTTCATCTCTACATTCATTCAAGTTTTAATTTTGAAAATTTCTATGAAGAGTGGTGTTGATCAATCCGATCCGATCCATGCCAAAACTATATATCCTCCTTTCTTTTCTTTTCAAGATCACTACAACAATTAATTAAGCCCCTCTCTCTCACTCTTGGACGGACTTTGTGTTTTTCTATTCAAAGTCAAATTTTGTAAGAAAAACTGAGTTCAAGGATGCAAATGAAAAAAAAATAGTATTTAACCCAAGTAGTAAAGCAAATCACAAGATATAATAGTAGAGTTATATGTATATATACAACTGTGTATTATATAGTAGGACTATGACGACGAATTTTTTAGACTATAGCGACGGTTCAACCGTCACTATAGACCAGAATAACTATAACGACAAATAAAACTGTCGCTATAACCCAAAAAATCATCATCATAACCGACTTTCCCATGCAGCATCTTATTCCGTGCACCAACAAATCTGTCCGCAGGGCAGGATGCTAACAGAGAAACACACTACTTTATTTATTATATTATGCATCACATCACATGCTCGGATGTCCCCAAAAAATGGTCAGACCACTATACACTTTCTTTTTAAGCCCAACACATTTCGATCTGTAAGAATAGAATGCATGCTGAATTCATCTTATTTAATATACTGGAGTATCATATACTCCGATCCGATCCGATCCGATCCTTCACTTGATCTACCACTCATTTCAACTTTTCAACTCAATATATGAATATTTTTAAATTTTAAATTACTATAATTTTTCTTAAAATTTTTAATCCATAATATAATTATGAATATTATAACCTATTTAAAAAGTACTATTAAAGGTTTATTACTTTCAAGTTTTAAATAAATTACATTGAAATTAAATATAAAAAAAAACTTCATAATATTAAACTTCATAATATTAAACTTCATATATATATATATATATATATATATATATATATATATATGATTTGGAACTGTATGTTTGGCATGACACTAAAAAATTACTGCTACTACTATAAAATAAAATAATCAAGGGTGATGATAGGGGTTCTCAAATGATGTATCATCGCAATATTAATTAGGTAGATCTTATGTGATCAACTATACTATAAATTATTATTAAAATATTTAATATCATAGTAGTATCATTTGAGACCCTTAATATTACTCAATCAATCTAACCTAAGATCTAATTTAATTACGACTTCTTTGGGCTTTCGAAAGAGTTTATCGAGTTCCAATGAAAACAAAACACGCATTCATGAGAATATTATTGCGCTCGGATATCCTATTAATTCTTAACTAATCCTTCTACGAAGACAGAGAATTTCGACCTAGGTGGCGATCGGCCAAATTTTTTTTTTTGCTTTTTTACTTTCAAATAATTAATGTGATTTATTGGAACTGATTTTTTTACAAAATACAGTGATTTATGTGTCATTTGGATACATGTAAAAAATAGGTTTGCATAGACTGTGCAAACCTATTTTTTATATGTATCCAAATGACACCTAAATTACTGCATTTTATAAAAAAATTATTTCTAATAAATCACATTAATGATTTAAAAATCAAAAACAAAAAAAATAAATAATAAATTTCCGACCGGTCGTCATCCAATCGCCGGTCGCTATAGACTTATTGATTCTTAATTGGTAGTGGTAGTAAATGGCATTAAGCCTCTACCATCTTTGACTACTTCATTGTTGGCTTCCAATAAATTAGGATTATATATTACTACCGTACAATAAAGAAAAGGCATAAATATAATTTACTATCCTAAACTATAGGTCATATTCCACTTCGGTGATCCACTTTTCAATTTTGTCAATTAGATGATTGAACTATTAATTTTTTCTAATTGCAACAAATTGAGTCTGCCACGTCAGAAATTGCTGACGTGGCTATTTGGGTGGGTCATTAGTCAGCTGATTATAACTAAAAATAGTATTTTATTTATTGGTTAAAGAATTTTGATATACTAGAGGGTAAAATGGTCATACCATCTTCTTTAATACATTTAGACTAACAAAAAAATATTAAAAGCTTCAAAACAAAATCGATCGAAAACCCTAAAATCGATTGAAAAAAGTCAGAGTCAAAAAGGGTTCCTTCATCTCGGACGTTAATGGATTCTGCTTTAATCAAAAAATCCTGGCATAAACAAAGGAAGAAGAGGCAGTGCTGCTGATAAGAGGAAAGGAAGAGATCATGGAAAGTGGTTCCTAAGAGGCACAGATCGAAGAGAGAGGAGGACTTTTCCGTGATGACCAAGATATCACGACCAACAACCTCCCAAGAAGAAACGCTACCACCGCCACCATAATCGCCAGATCCAAGAAATGGAAGCGTATGAACTCTTTTTTTTTTTAATCTCTGTGTCACGTACGCTGTCAACACATGATACTTATATCAAAAGGCCCGACTGAATGCAAACACATTTGATTATGAAACGAGTCCTCTGGGTTTGGTGTATACTTAGTTCAACCATATATATTGATTTAAAACACCAATTTTCTAAAATATACTAATCCTTGTAATTTAATTACAGGATGTTTATCACCCGGATGATAAACAAAGGATGAAAGTGAGCCAAGATCTAGGTCAATCTCAGAGTCAAAGGATTTGTTTCAACTGCTTCTTTTTTGTTTTGGGTTCTAATCTTTTTTTTGGATCTAAAAACTTGGGTTCTGTTCTAATCTGCTGTTTCCCATATTCTTTTGGATCTTATTTTGAAACAGGGATCAAAAGAGAGAGGCGAGAATTTCAAATCCAAACTCGCATCTAAATCGAATTTATGCGTTTTGGATCTGAACAAATTCGAGAAGAGGGAGAATTTATGCATTTTTTCATTCAATTTGGGGCTGAGTTGTCCGAATCACCGTGGTTGAAAAAGAGGAGGCGGGTGTGGGGGATGAGAGTTTGGCAATTGGGGAAGAGAAATGGGTCGGAGGGGATAGTGGGTGGTGAAGGTGAAGAAGGGATCTGAGAGGTAGAGGATGAAGAGGAGAGAAAATGGCGATGGCGAAGAGAGGTAGCGTCTTGGTCTTGTGCAAGTGGTTACAGTGTCTTTAGCGTGGCCCGGTGATGGGTGGCTAAAGACTCTTGATGATATATTTAGGCTAAATGTTTGTTTTGTTTTAATTTGTTATGTTAAATTAAGTTTTGACTATTTTGCCCATGATTTATCTGATTTGTTTATGTAATGAATAAAATATAGTTTTTTCACCGCATAAGAGTCTTAAGGCCCCACACAATTAACCACGTCAGCAATTTCTGACGTGGCGTGTTCAATTATTTGTAATTAAAAAAAATTAATAATTTAATCATCTAATTGATAAAATTAAAATGTGGATCACTGAAATGAAATATGGCCTATAGTTTAGGGTACTAATTCATATTTAAGCCTAAAGAAAATAGATTAAATCTGATTTCATTTATTAAATTTATAATATTAAAATTATATTTTTATTTTACGTTTATCTAGCTCTAAAGTAAAATTTATAATTATTAAGGATGTATAATTTTAAAAATAATAAATTATTAGCTTGGTAGGTATGTGCTAATATTATGTTAACAAATTTGAAGATATTTTTTTATTGATATGGTTTATAAAACTTTAGAAATAATAAATGTTGTAATTCAGGATACTATTTAGATAGTTTATAATTATCATCAAAAACTAAAATAATTCATATCAATCTTGATTTTAAAAATATTACAATTGACTTCAAAAAGTTGATATTGATCCTATATTTTAAAATGGAGGGAGTATTATTTTATTAAAAAGATATTTCTTAAATTTTGGTAATTTAAAAATCACTTTTTTTGTGAAATTCTTTATTTTATTTTATTTTATAAATAAAACTTTTAATAGTGGTGCCATGATAATAAAAATATAGTAAAAATAAAAAATTAATTTATAATAATAAATAACAAATAATACCACATGTTTTATATAGGCGATGAAATAAAGCTTAATTATATTAAACATGTCACAAATTAAAAAATTAAAAATCACAAAACAAAATAAAATTAAAGTAAAAAACAAGAATAAATAGATATGATTATATATATATATATGTGTGTGTGTGTGTGTGTGTGTGTGTGTGTGTGTGTGGCGCCCCAGGAATAGGTATACATCACCCATCTTGAGTGCCAAATACATGGTACTAAATTCAAATACAACTTGATTATACAACAATCGTAAAAAATACGACAAAATACATCTTTGTGAGTTTTAATACAAATATTGTCATCTGAACAATATTCACACTCAATTTAGTCCTCATTATATTTATTATCACACTATTTAACGTAATAGTGAGGACTACTAAGACACCATCTTGGACCATCACCCGCCCCCACTAAGACTGCAAATTTCGTTCTCATTTTCCGAAGAGAGAGCGATGAAAGAAATGGTGAGCTCAACTAGCCCGATGAAATATTATGACTAAGATAATGCATAATAAATTATCATTAGTCCTCAACAAAGATTAAACTGAGCGATAAAATATAATAGACATCAAGTTTAATCTATTGTAATGAACATGTAATCCATTAAAAGAGTCAGTAGAGAATAAAATCTACTATCTTTTATGATTTAAAAGGTTTTCATCACTTTTATCGGAGACTCGACAATAAATAATCCACATCATCCACACTTTACGGATCGAGGATATTCATTAGGGGTCACGACCATAAATTATCCAATGCACTACGGGCGAAGGATATTTGTGTATTCATCAATGGTCATGATCATGCCAACAAGCATCCATCAATGCACTTGGACAATGAGGACTTTTACCACATCATTTGTAACATTACGGTCATGATTACAATCAATAATCCCTAGTCATAATCATACCAAGTTCATCTACGCACCTTCAGGTGCCCAAAATGACTTTCAAAATAATATAAACATGAGGATGATGACAATGATATAAGAATTCAATAAAACAAGTTCAAGAATTAATTTATTCAGAAACTAATAACGTCCAAATTGTCAACATGATACTTCTTTGTAAAGTAAAATTCAAGAATGCTCAAAAGAATATTTCCATGAAAAGATACTGGATGAAGCGCAAATATCAAGAATATTCCACTAATTTCATGGAGTGTAGAAGTCAAAACTTTAACCAATTTGAGTATAATAAAGAATGGAATAACAAAAGAAATCACCATGCATGCGGTACTTTGCATAGACGAGTTATTCCATCGAATAATAAATAACGGAACCGGTCGGGTGAAATTCACACCAACAGGATGTTCTAACGAGAATAATAAAAGGCGGAACCGGTCCTGGCGTAAAAGCGAACATGATATTCCAATAGAATAATAAAGACGGAACCAGTTCAAGCGTAAAAGCCGCAACAAGATATTCAATGAATAATAAAGAATGGAATCTGAAGAATTTCACCAAGTATAGGGTAGCAGCATGATCTGAGTTATTCAACGAATAATAAAGATGGAATAATAGAAGTTCTCTTCATGAATACAAAAGAAATAATACATAACGACCCCAAAAATAGGTCCATTCAATCCAACCCATTCTCGAATGTCGCCAAATACATGGTACGAAAACAACTACAACTTTATTACAACAATTGTCGTGCAAAATACAACAACACATATCTTTGTGAGTTTGGATACAAATATATACCAAATGTGACACATGTCCCAACCGTGGACAACACCTCACGATGACACCTTACATAAAGGTATAGTCAAAACTGTTTTAGAAATTAGAATCTTTGGGAAGTTCTCAAGAAACCTTCCGATACATGGGAGGCCGTGCGTTCAGGTTATTATAGATATCATATGGCCACAGAATTATCCTTGGTTGATCTAATAGACCCCCAAAGAAAAACGAGAAGATTACTATCATATTCTTCCCGATGGCGAGTCTTCTAACGACATATCATTATCTCCACTTGTCTCTAATTGAGAGTTATATTTCAAATAGACTCCAAGATCATATGAGATAGTCTTTGGTAGATATACTCAAAGTGGATGAAACCTGAACCTTGTCTTATGATGACACGAGGTTGTATATCATTAGACATCTTGTATGATATAAAGGGCAAAACACCTTCCAAGTTAAATTCACCTCACCTTGACATCTATAGACCATGAATTCTATTCCTCATTATTCCTCCAATCGACCCATTTACACTTTTATTACACCGAAAGGAATTGTGAAAGCAAAGGGTGAAACCAACTAACTTAGTAAAAAAATAACATGTCTAAAGATAATTAAATTATCAATAGCCTTCATCAATAATAAATCGAGATTTAGAACATATGGTAGATGATAAAAAATTTCAACCATAGTTGCGGTGAACAAGCACTCCATTAGAAGAGTCAAATAGACCATAAAGTCTATTATCTTCTCCATGTTAAAAGTCCACCAACAATGTTTTATCCTCAGTAACATCAATCAACAATTTACATCCCACAATCACATGTATAACTCATAATCGTAATTGTTGTTCTAAATTCCTTTTTCTCATTCGGACGAAGATAATTTTCATCACTTGTCTTTACCGAAACATCAAAGATCATGGTTATACCAAATCACAGTTCACATTCATAATCATACTAATAAATTTATCTTTGCACTACTACCAAAGATATTCATCAACAGTTCATCTTTTGCACTACTACGAAAGGCCAAAGATATTCAACAACAACAGTCATCTTTGCCTAATTTCGACCCAAAGATATTCATCCCCAATTCATCTTTTGACTCTGGTGAAAGATATTCCTCAACAGTTCATATTTGCATTACATGAGCCAAATATATTAATATCTCAAAGAAATATATAATCATTTCGAATTTATATAAACAATAATTATAACCATGTTGATCAATTCACCTTTGCACTTAAGCTAAAGATATTCAATTATAAATTCAATGGTCACGATCATACTAGTCACAATTCAACTTTTCACTTCTTGGCCAAAGAGAAACCTAATGTCATGATCATACCAATAATCTACCCATCTTTACACTCCGTTGAAAGAGAATTTCAACATCGAGGTTATAAAAATGTTATATATGATAATAAAATCAATATAATCAATATATAGTTTTAATCTCCAGTAATATTCATAAATCAACTATAATTTGGTTAGAAAAAAAAACAATTTTGTCATGAATAAGAACTCATGAATAAGAACTCGTGAATAGTATCTCATGAATAAGAAACCCGACTCAAAAAGGTAAAAATTCCACAATAAAATCCATACCAATATTCCTAGATATAATGATATTGAAAGAATAATATTTTTTTTTAAGCTTATAAATAATTTATTTTAATTGTTTACACTTTACTACATAATGTATTTAATCATTCTAAAATGCCAAACTCATAAGATTTCATCACCAATAACCAAAATCCTCATCAAAAATCTACATATACCTCATGTAGGATTCTCAAGCCATAAAATCATATTTTCTAATTTTCTTACTTCACATAACATATTTAATTCATTTACTCATAACTAGTCCATTTTCATGAAAAATAACAAATCAGTTCCAAAAATATTTCTTTTCTGGAATTTAGAAGAATATAGTCCTATATTAAACATATATTTTTCTTAGAATTTTAAAAGTCATTTACTATTTTTTACATGGCCAAAACCACCAAATATTTAAACATTTATCATAAATTGTACTTTTATCCAAAAATTTTAAAATTTACACGATATACTGATATTATATAGATGTACTCCCAATAAAAATTTCATCAATTTTGAAATAAACCACAAGGAGTTATAAGGGTTTTCTTTTAAAATAGTCTTTACTCATAAAATTCATAACTCTTAATCTATACATCCAAAAATCGCCATTTTTGGACACAATCAACAAAACTCATCAAATTATCATTTCAAATTTTTCCAGAATTTTTGAAGGTTCAGAAGAATTTCTAAATAATAACTCTTAAAATCCCTTATTATCCCTTACCTCAAAAGAGCAGTACTTCTGACTGGAATAACGTTGAACGAACTTGCACCGTATAGCAATACTCAAAGTATACTCAAAATACTCACAAGAATATGCTCGAAAATATAGAGAGAAAAACTTCATTTTTACGGTATGATTTTCAATTATAACCTAAGCACCCTATTTATAGAAATTGCTTTAGAACACCAAAAATGTAAAAATTTATTAAAATAATAATATTATACTTTTTTTCCAAGACTTCATACGTATGCTCTCAACATCGAACTCAGCCCTAACACATGTTAAATGAGGGAAACAAAATGCAAAAAACGTTTTTGTTATTTAAATTATTTTAAACTTCCAAAAATCAATTATTTCTAGACTTGAAACTTCAATAATTCATAATAAATAGTCTTTTGCGAGAAAATTCGAATCTCACGAGTTTTTATAGGAAATTCAATTTTCTACAACTTTGCGTAAGAAAGTTTTTCCAAATTCCAAACAAAAATTGACCAAAATCCATAAACAGACGATTTTACAGTTTATAATCAAATTTCAATCAAGAAATGGGGTCCACAAACACATAAAACATGCTTTAAATATTTTTGGTAACAAAATACTCCTCCTCCACATATACTCATATATCCCACATTCATCGTAAAAATATCATCATTAATATATTATTAAAATAATATATTTAATTGAATTATTTTATCGTAAAAAGATAAAATATTAATTTTCAACAATTATCACTTTGTAAGACCCTCAAATTTTTTAAATAAAAAGGAATTTCCTTTATTTATTATTTTGAATTAGTAAGGTGGATTTGATTAATGTGGTTAGTTATGATAAAATGGGCAAATATTTTAAATAAGCGAAAGTGGTGATATAATATTCATTATTATTTTGAGAATATTAGTTTCGTCGTGGAATATTATCTTGTCGAATAATATTATTCGTGACGGACCGCTGCCATTGCCATGTGTGGGCCCATAACGAAAGCGATTGGAGGAAGAAAACAACGAAATAAGTTGTTTATAAATAATTGCAAGCGATTATTCAATTAATCTTGTTGGAATACCCAATGGTTAAAACACGATGTCTGGCGTTGTTGTTGCAATGGCACACGGTATTGCATCAATTATTGATTCTTACGTGAAGGCATTCCTCAATAATTGTTACAAAGAATTACTATTCGATATTTTATTTTATTGATTCAATAATTGTTGCATTGATATTTTATATTCTTTGTTGTTTGATAATTGTCATTACATAGTATTTTTCATTATCGAAGCAATAATTCATATTATCTGAATAATATTATTAGATAACATTATTGGCAATGTCTAGAAAGTTCGCCTAAGGAGAGGTTTGGTCACCTTTCATTACTACCAAGAAAGAGAAATTCTTATTGAAAGCCCCTCTTTCCGAACGGCCAGTTGCCAAGATCTTGTGATTCCAGAATATTATTTGTGATTTTAATATTATTTTAATGTGACAATTGTTAAAAATTGATATTTTATCTTTTTCGATAAAATAATTCATTTAAATATATTATTATATTATTAATAATATAATAATGGTGATATTTTATAATGAATGGAGGATATATGAGTTTATAAGGAGAAAAGAGTATTTTTGTTGCAATAAATATTAAAAATGATTTTGTGTGTCGGTGAGACCCATTTCTTATTGAAATTTGATTATAGCCTCTAAAATCACCCGTTTGTGGATTTGATTCAATTTTGTTTGGAATTTAGAAAAACTTTCTTTGTAAAGTTGTAGAAAATTGAATTTCCTATAAAACTCGCATGAGATTCAATTTTCCGACAAAAAGGGCTATTTATTGTGAATTATTGAAGTTCAAGCTTACTGAAATAATTGATTTTGGAAGTTTAAATTATTTTAAATTAGAAAAACGTTTTTTTTACTTTTTCTAGAAGGTGGCATGTGGTTATTGAACTGAAATCAGATTTCAAGTGTGCGTAGAAGATTTATTATATATATTATTATTATATTAAATTTTCTCGCTTTGTGTTCTAAACAATTTCCTATAAATATGGTGCTTGGGTTAGAATTGAAGATTACACCAGAAATTGAAGTTTTCTCTCTATATTATCGGTATTATTGTGAGTATTTTGAGTATACTTTGAGTATTGCTATATCTGATGCAAGTTCAAGTCATAGCTTTATATCCTGTTTCAACTTAGAAATCTTGTCTTTTCGAGGTAAGGGATATTATTTTTTTTCGTAATGATATTATTTCTTCAATATCATTATGCTGAAATATTGATCTGAAGTTTTTAATCAAATTTGAAACTTTTAGTGTCGGGGTTACTATTCACGTATACTATTCACGAATACGGCACTATTCATCGAAAAATGAAAATTTTTCTTTTCGTCCAAAATATCTATTATGGATACTAGCTTTGATTGTATCCATGTTGTGATCATTCTTGAATTTTACACCACTATGATTATTTTGAAGTATTTTTGGATATGGATAAAACAAAGTACGAATCCTTAATCCTTAATCTTTGTCATTTTGTTTCACTGGATTCGTTTATTTAAAAATATTTTTCATCATCCTCAGTCTTAAATGATGATATTATTGAATATCTTTGGCTGTGGTGCAGATGAATGATTTATGATGAATATATTTGGCCTTAGTGTGCAGATGAATGATTTACGATGAATATCTTTGGCCCGTAGTACAAAAGATGAACAAGTGTTTAGATGAACATGACCAATGATGAATATCTTTGGCATGTAGTGTAAAGATGAATATTTGATTCCGTATATATATTGATTGATGTTACGGGGATAAAAGATGAGCGATGAACTTTAAAATTCATACATAGAAGATAGTAGTTTGCATTCTCTACTTAACTCTTCTAATGAATTATTATTTCATTGCGAATATTGATTTAAAACTTGTTGTCTATTGTATTACTATTAGATTTTTCCCTTTTGAAGACTAACGATAATTTTGTTTTATATTATCTTAGTCATAATATTCTTCTATCGGGCTAATTGAGCTCACCCTTTTCCTTTTTGTTCCATTTTTTCTAGAGAGGCGAAATGTAGCGATTCTTATTCGGGGTATGGAATGAAGGTTCTAGAGACTTGTTTAGTAGTCCTCACCATTTTATAAAATAATGTATCAATAATTATGATGGGGATTTATTTGCGTGTGGATATTATGCAGATGGCAATATCTCATTTAAACTCACGATTTATATGTTGTAATAATAAAGTTGTAGTTATTTACGTACCATGTATTTGGCGACTGAAATGGGTTGGATGGAATGGACCTATTTTGGGGCGTCACGGTTGGTATCGAGCTTAGGGATATGATCTCTTTGCGAGATCGGGGAATAGAACTAGGAGGGAGAGACGAGTAAATATTTCATTTAGTGTGTCATACCTAAGCTTATTTGTTAGTTGGTTAGATATAGGGATATTATGTGATATATTGATTTCCTTAATTAACCTTTGTTTGATGACGATGTTGAGAATGTCGAATCGAGAATATTAATGAAAAAATGAGGCCGTGGAGATGTACTGTACTTACCAACGAGGAGAACGTGCAAAAGTGGCAATGTACCTCCGTGCCAACAACACCAATCGAAAGCAGATGATGAACGACATGATGTTTAGAATTTTTTTACGCTTCATGCAAAATCGAACGAGGAGACTCGTGTTCAAAATACTGAAGAAATGATAGCAATTCACGGGTGGTCACGTGAGCGATTCAAAGAGTTGAGACCACCGTAATTTTGGGGAAAGCCGGATTCGATTAAAGCGGAGACGTGGGTCAAACAAATTACCAAGATATTCGATGTCTTAGGATGCACAGAGAAACGAAAAGTTCCATTCGCTACTTTTTATGTTCCAGAACGAGGCGGACATCGGTGGAATCATGAAGCGTACCCATCCAAATTGCACTCAAAGATGTCACGAGAGAGACGTTTGAAGCAGTTCAATGACAAGTACTTCCCGAAAAGTATTCGTATATGAAGGAAGTGGAGTTTCTTAGATCGAGCGTAATAACACGACGGTGTCGATCCCAAAGACGAAGTTAAGTTCGCGAGTTATCCGAGTTCAGACTCATTTGGTGGAGAA
This sequence comes from Panax ginseng, assembly GCA_020205605.1. NCBI lineage: Eukaryota > Viridiplantae > Streptophyta > Magnoliopsida > Apiales > Araliaceae > Panax > Panax ginseng. Next base: position 130,489,960 of record CM035144.1, read on the forward strand.
TGAGGAACGATGACGCGGATGTTTCCGAGAGGTTTGAAACCCGGCGATACGTCAAGATCTCATTTCTCGTAAATTTTCTCTCTATTCGGATGTTGTCAATGGGGCTCAATTGTTAGAAGCGAGATAACGAAATACGTTCAACCGAGGGACCATAACTAGGATCATACCAAGATAATAAATCATTAGAATAACGATGACCAAATGGAGAAAGAATGAGACAAAAAGGTAACCACTCACTCGTGGTAATCGTGGCCATGAAAATAAAGAAGAAGTGGGAGGAGATTTTAAAAGAGGAGATTCAACAACGACCATGTGAAGACGTCGGCATACGAAGAAGAATCGTTCCAAGGAGAAAGAAAGACCACCTATCGTATGTTAAATCGCGGAGAGAGGGACATATCATTGGCTCGCTCGCTTCAGCGCTTTAAGGTATCTTATAATTGTGGAAAAGAAGGACATATCGCTCGAGATTATGCACGTGGCGAAACCAAGTCCAATGGGATGGTGACTTAAAAGGATGTCCCGAAAAAGTCAAAGTCAATCTTCTCGGAAGAAGCGTTTGTCGTGACCAGTCCAAAAATACGAGGAACCGAACGGTTAGCACGGGTTAGTTAATTATAAATTCTTGCGAAGTTTATACCTTATTAGATACCGCTTACCCATCCTTTTATCTCTCTTGCTTGCGCCAACGTTTGAACTTGACTACGGAGAAATTAGACTTTGACTTTATCTGTGGAGACTCAGTTAGGAGAAATTTTCATTACATCGATTGTTTAGAAATCTTGCTTGATTCAGTTGGCACTATCACATTACTCATTGACTTTATTTCTTTAAAGATATTTGCTTTTGATATGATTTTAAGGTTAACTACTCATCATGCCAAAATTGATTGCTTTCGTAAGGTTGTTATTTTTCATATTCTAAAGCAACACATTATTTGAATTCAAGCAACCAAATCATTGAAGTCAAACTCTTTCATATCGAAGCCATAAAGTCATTCGCTTATTGAAAAGCGGATGTCGAGCTTTCTTAGCCATGTCAAATGGACTTGAACAAAAATACGTCCAAATTTGAATGATATTTACATTGTTAGTAAATTTTCCGTATTTCAAGAAGAATTTTTTGCTCTACTCCCGAGTAGTGATATTGAATTTGTATCGACTTTTAAATTCTGATGACGAAACCCATTTCTAAAAGTTACATCTTCAAGGAGAGGTTTGGTCACCTAATTGCTACGCCGGTGAGGAGAAATTCTTATTGGAAGCCCCTTCTCTTTCACAGGAACTACTGATTTGCAAGATCTTGTGATTCTGTAATATTATTTGTGAATAATTAATTATTGATTTATATGATGAGGAAAATATTAATTTTATGTGGATATAGATGGAGAAAATTTTAATGTGACAATTGTTTGAAATTGATATTTTATCTTTTTCGATAAAATAATTCATTTAAATATATTATTATATTTTCAATAATATAATAATGGTGATATTTTATAATGAATAGAGGATATATGAGTTTATGAGGAGAAAGAGTATTTTTGTTGCAATAAATATTAAAAAGCAGATTTTGTGTGTTAGTGAATTCCATTTCTCGGCCCGAAATTTGATTATAGCCTTTAAAATCACCGTTTGTGGATTTCGATCAATTTCTGCTTTGGAATTTGGAAAAACTTTCTTCTCAAAAGTTGTAGATAATTGAATTCTATAAAAACTCATGAGATTCAATTTTCCGACAAAAGGGCTATTTATTGTGAATTATTGAAGTTCCGAAGCTACTTAAATAATTGATTTTGGAAGTTTAAATTATTTTAAATTAGAAAACATTTTTATTACTTTTTCTAGAAGTTGGCATGTGGTTATTGAATCTGATCGATTTCAAGTAATGCGTAGAAGATTTATTATATATATTATTATTATATTAAATTTTCTGCGCTTTGGTGTTCTAAGCAATTTCCTATAAATAGGGTGCTTGGGTTAGAATTGAAGATTACACCGAAAATGAAGTTTTCTCTCTATATTATCGAGTATTCTTGTGAAGACAGTCATCTTTGCACTACAGAGCCAAAGATATTCAACAACAGTGTCATCTTTACTTTACGACCCAAAGATATTCATCCCCAATTCATCTTTTGACTTGTGCCAAAAATATTCCTTAACGAGTTCATATTTGTATTACGGGCCGATATATTAATATCTCAAATAAATATATAATCATTTCGAGAATTTATATAAGCAAGAATTATAACCATGTTGATCAATTCACCTTTGCACTTAAGCTAAAGATATTCAATTATAAATTCAATGGTCATGATCATACCAAATCACAATTCAACTTTTCACTCATCGGCCAAAGAGAACCCTAATCATGATCATACCAATAATTTACCCATCTTTACACTCCAGGTGAAAGAGAATTTCAACATTAGGTTATAAAATGTTATATATGATAATAAAATCAATATAATCAATATATAGTTTTAATCTCCGTGAGTAATATTCATAAATCAACTATAATTTGGTTAGAAAAAAAAAACAATTTTGTCATGAATAGTAACTCATGAATAGTAATTTCGTGAATAGTAACTCGTGAATAGTATCTCATGAATAGTAAGGTAGAAATTCCACAATAAAATTCATACCAATATTCCGGTATAATGATATTGAAAGAATAATATTTTTTTTAAGCTTATAAACAATTTATTTTAATTGTTTACACTTTACTACATAATGCATTTAATCATTCTAAAATGTCAAACTCATAAGATTTCATCACCAATAACCAAAATCCTCATCAAAAATCTACATATACCTCATGTAGGATTCTCAAGCCATAAAATCATATTTTCTAATTTTCTTACTTCACATAACATATTTAATTCATTTACTCATAACTAGTCTATTTTCATGAAAAATAACAAATCAGTTCAAAAAATATTTCTTTTTTGGAATTTAGAAGAATATAGTCCTATATTGAACATATATTTTTCTCAGAATTTTTAAAAGTCATTTACTATTTTTCACATGGCCAAAACCACCAAATATTTAAACATTTATCACAAATTATACTTTTATCCAAAAATTCTGAAATTTACACGATATACTGATATTATATAGATGTACTCCCAATAAAAATTTCATCAATTTTGAAATAAACCACAAGGAGTTATAAGGGTTTTCTTTTAAAATAGTCTTTACTCATAAAATTCATAACTCTTAATCTATACATCCAAAAATCGCCATTTTTGGACACAATCAACAAAACTCATCAAATTATCATTTAAATTTTTCCAAAATTTTGAAGGTTCAGAAGAATTTCGAAATAATAACCCTTAAAATTCCTTATTATCCTTACCTCAAAAGAAAGCGAGACTTACATTGAATAACGTTGAACGAACTTGCACCGTAGTATAACAATACTCAAAGTATACTCAAAATACTCACAAGAATATGCCCGATAATATAGAGAGAAACTTGATTTACGGTGTGATTTTCAATTATAACCTAAGCACCCTATTTATAGAAATTCTTTAACACCAAAAAGAAAATTTATTAAAATAATAATATTATATTTTCTTTTCCAAGACTTCATACGTATGCTCTCAACATCAGAACTCAGCCCCTAACACATGTTAAATGAGGGAAACAAAATATAAAAAACGTTTTTGTTATTTAAATTATTTTAAACTTCCAAAAATCAATTATTTCGGAGCTTCGGAACTTCAATAATTCATAATAAATAGTCTTTTTGCCAGAAAATTCGAATCTTGCGAATTTTTATAGGAAATTCAATTTTCTACAACTTTGCAGAAGAAAGTTTTCCCAAATTCCAAACAAAAATTGACCAAATCCATAAGCAGACGATTTTACAAAGTTATAATCAAATTTCGATTCAGAAATGGGGTCCACCGAACACATAAAACATGCTTTAAATATTTTTGGTAACAAAATACTCCTCCACATATACTCATATATCCCACATTCATCGTAAAAATATCATCATTAATATATTATTAAAATAATATATTTAATTGAATTATTTTATCGAAAAAAGATAAAATATTAATTTTCAACAATTGTCACATTAAAATTTTCTCCATCTATATCCTCATAAAATCAATATTTTTCTCATCATATAAATCAATAATTAATTATTCACAAATAATATTACGTAAAACACATTATTGAGAACCGAGCGGGTTCAAAGAAGAGGGGCTTTCCAATAAGAATTTCTCCTTCTTGGCATGATTAGGTGACCAAACATCTCCTTAGCCGAAACTTTCTAGACATTGCCAATAATGTTTTCTAATAATATTATTCGGATAATATGAATTATTGCTTCGATAATAGAAGATCTTGTATAGTGACAATTATCAAAATAAAATAAAATATCAACGCAAAGATTATTGAATCAATAAAATAAAATCTCTTGAGCAAGAATTATTGTAACAATTATTGAGTAAAGGTCTTCTTACGTAAGAATCAATAATTGGTGCAATCACAGCCAATATCGTGTGTTTTTAACCACCGAGTATTTTAACAAGATTATTGGTGAATAACCACTGCCATCGTTTATAAACAACTTATATTTGTCGCTTTTCTTCATCCAATCGCTTTCACATGGGGGCCCCCCACAAGGTTAACGTAGTCGTCATTTAATATTCCCAAACGATTTAATATTCCACGACCAAACGAATATTCTCCTAATAACAATTAATATTTTATAACCATTGCGTATTTTTGAAAAAAAATTTCATATATCACCGTTAACTTTAACTTTTATTAATTTAACCATTTACCTGAATTGTAATTATAAGAAAAATTGAATACTTTTATTTCATAAAATTCGGTCTTCTGATACCCTTTACCGTAAAAAGAAACTTGATATCGAAAGTAGTGAAGTAGCGAATACTTTTCTTCTTTCTCTCTATAGTTTCTCTCTAGAGTTTCAAAGTGAATTAAGTAAGGAGTAATGAAGGAATGAGCTTATTTATAGAAGAATGGAATGAATAAGAACTCAATCCATGAATCAATTACTAAATTGATTTACTTTAATCGGACTACCCATATTTAAAGCAAAATCTTTTAAATAAAATAAAATATATTATATTTATAATATAATAAAACGAATAACTTTTAAAAAAATTTACTATGCAAATACTATGCATAATAAAATATAATATATTACATTATTTATACAATAAAATGTATAACTTTATAAAATTATTCTGCTTTTATTTAAAAAAGATTTTACTATTAAATTAATAAAGCGAATAACTTTATAAAAGTATTACATTTTTTATATAAAAAGTTTTTCTGCTTTTATTACATTAATAATAATGTAATAAAACAAAACGTCATTATTATTATTATTATTCACACTATTAATCGACCAAATCGCTCTCGGAAAGAGGGGCTTTTCAATAAGAATTTCTCCCTATCATGCCAGCCTGATTAGGTGACCAAACCTCTCCTTGGCGTAACTTCAGACATCGATAATAATGCAAATAATAATATTAACAACTTCGTCATCTCAATTATTGATTTAATAACATATAAAATATCGACATCAAATTGAGTGACTTCTCACATAAGCCTTAATAATCAATACCGTGTGCTACTACGCAACCACACATATTCTTGTACTTTTAGTACCGAAAGTAGTTCAACAATGATCAACGCAGTAAAACTTCCAGGTATTTTCATAAAAAAATATTTTTGTCGCTTTCTCAATCCGATGATAATTACATTGTGGGGTTCACCAATGATTGTCTTGTCAGTCATCTAATATTCCCCGACCAATCGAATATTATATAACAACTTTGCGTACTTTTGCAAAATTTATAAATATTACCCACAACTATAACATTATATCAAATTTATTTCATAATATTCAAAAATGATATTTATAGAAAATTTATTTTTATTCATAAAAGTTGGAATCTTACAATATATATATGTTAACGCCAAATTTTGTATGTCTGACGAAATCACCAAAACAGCAGGACAAAATTGCGCTAACGGTTGATGGAGTAATTGATTATATTAAACTCACGAAATACATTCACATAAACATAAATAAAGAAATATAAAGTGTGAACACAAGATTTACGTGGAAACCCAATTGAAAAAAAATCACGGAGAGAGAGAGTAATCCACTATAATAATATTATGAGTACAAATTGATGTATTTGTGTTGTATCTCTTGTGTTCTTGTATTTTGTGTTTTTCTCCAAATCCTAGCTTGTTATAGAAGCCACCTCCCCCGCATCCAATTAGGAGAAATACTCCTTTTGTAGAATCACCTTATAACTACTGAATCTAATTAGGAATAAGAATTCTAATTAAACCTCCTTATCCCATCAAATAAGGAAACACAATCCTATTTTAATAAAGACTCTCCACTGTCACAATAAATATATATGGGCCATCACCAGATTCGGACCATTAAATAGACTGAATTATACCATGACTAGACCCAAATAATTACATTCCAATAATATATATATATATATATATATATATATATATATATATATATGTATATGTATGTATGTATTTATTTGGTAAATGTTGTACAATTACGAGACAAATAAGAACATTTGTGTTCAAATAATTAAATATGAAGGATATTTTTGTCTAAAAAACAATTCAAGATGATCCTATGTGGTAATCTAGGATTAAGATATAGTACTATTTTACACGTAAGTTGATAATAATCTGAAAGTATTTGTACTGCATTATAAAGTTGCTTATTAATTAATATGAGGTAGAATATTCAACGTGCCATTATGAACAGGGAAGTGAAATTTTAAAAAAAAAATATTAATCATTTAGGAAAGCTACATCTTACCTAGCCTGCAATATATAATTAGTTCCTCTATAATTCATGTGCTTTCTTCTGCCAACTGTCAATTAGCCAAACTTGTTATGTTTGGAATTAAACTTAGTGAAATAATTTTTTTTAAAAAAAATGTAATAATAGCTATATTCTTTTCTATATTTATATTTATATTTTATTCATTTTCAAATATTAAAAAACCCTAAGAATAGTAATAAACAAGAAATTCAATAAAAAAGTTTTATAATAATAAATTTTTAATTATTTCTTCATTACGATCACAATTAAGCAAACTGCTTAAATTAATTACTTATTCCATATATCTCAAATTATCTTTAGTTTGGAGATTATATACTTATGAGGAGAAAAAATAAGTGAAGAATATAAATATAACATTTTAATTAATTGTTTAGAAAAGTGTAAATTGCAGTTATTTTGATATATAGTTTTATATTCTTTAAAACTTGAGATAATATATATGGGATAGAAGAGGGAATAATTAAGTATCATTTTAGTATAATTTTTTATTGTGATTAACTAAATTACATTAATAAGGATTCCAAGTTATACCAGTTTTGGAAGTAGGGCCGGTTATATACTACTAACTAGTAAGAATCTGAAATCATTGAGGGAATGCATTTTCAATATTAATGTTAGTAGTATTTTTCTCCTGGAAAGTGAATCTGAATCTGAATCTCATTCTCAGGCTCAGGTTCAGGCTCAGCTTCAGGGCCACAAGCACAACCCTTTTTACTTGTTCAGATAATTTTTTAAAATAACACAACATTATCAATTCATGATCAGGTGAGGTGCCTCCGTGATTCATAATAATAATAGTAATATTATTAAATTTAATTTATTTGATCTCTTTTTAAAAAGTGTTCGTCATACGGTTGAGTTTTGGACGTAAATATATTAATATGTCACATTAATATAATAAGTTATAATTTTACGATTTAATTATATTAATATGACCTGGATTTATGGTTACTTTATGATTCCTTTCCTACGCCTAAATATATTTCCTTTTTTATTTTTTTTTAAAAAAACTTACAAAAGTTGATGCATCTAAAATTTAAATACTGAATCTTAAATCAAATAGATATATCAGAGACCATGAGTATCATTGTTTACTTTTCAAACTGTATCATACATTAAACATTTATATTTTGAAATGGTGATGATATATATACATGAATGTCAATTTATAATATATATATATATATATATATATATATATATATATATATATATATATATATAAAAGAGTATTTCTATAAATTTATACCGAATTACAATTATGAAATTTAGCAATACATGAAATTACTTATTATATATATATATTTTTAAAATTACCACTAATATTTATCTATGTAATCTGACAATTAAAAAATTTAACTTAAACATTCACAATATATATGTATAACCTCGCCCTAAAAAATTATCGTTTAAGATTTTTTATATATGAATTAAAAAAATATCATTTACCAAGTAAAATTTATTTGAAATTTCATTATTACCCTTTTAGCCGATAGTGTCATCTTGTCCGTACGGATTTGGAAGGCAAGAAGTATCCTTCTCTATAAGGAGCATAAACTAGCTTTAAAATAGTAGAATATAATTATAAGAAAATGATATATATATATATATATATATATATATTGAGACTTTATATGTTGATTTTTTATTATGAATTATGCGAATACATTTAATTGGTAATATTTTTACGCAAGATTTTCAGTCTTGTCGAATCAAAAAAGGTATCTGGTAGATAGGTCACTGATTCAATAAGTGGTTGAACTGTTATTGATCAAATGACGTCATTAATATATAAAAATATATATTATTAATAATTAATAAAATTTAAACCAATTTTAGGATATATATTGTCGGCCTGCAATCTATGGATAAGCAAACAAATACAATTTGAAGTAAAATATATAAACAAGTAGTAGTAACTATGTAAACCCGATCGACAATATTATGATATTAAAATCAATATATATATATATATACCCTGATTCTTGCTACTGTATATAGGACATACGTATTCCATGGCAAATCTCCATATATTTCCAAACCCAGACAGTCAGACAGACAGCTAGTTAGCTAGCTGTTCTTCATATATTTATAATAATAAAAATAAAAATAAAAATAAAAATACGGTACTCCTACGACCGTATAATTAATTAATTAAGCCTGATGACTAATTATGCTATCGTAAATAAATGTATAAAATAGTATTCTACTACTACTAGTCTAGGCCCTAGGCCGTAGCCAGCCAGTAACTAATAAATTTTGTGCTCTCCTCCTCCATCAAGTCAAGTAAGAAAAAGTCTAGGGGCACCTTGGGTGGCCACCGGCTTTGGCGACCGGTTCAATTTTTTATTTTTTATTTTTTAAAATGTTTTTTAAATAATTTATAAGATTTATTGGAATTAAAATTTTTACAAAAAAAAATATTTTAGATGTCATTTGGATACATATAAAAAATATACTTACAGACATATTTTTTACATGTATCCAAATGACATTTAAAATATTTTTTTCTGTAAAAATTCTAATTTCAATAAATTTTATAAATTATTTAAGAGATATTTTTAAAAAATAAAAAAAATAAAAAATTAGACCCGTCGCCAAGCCCGGTCGCCCCAGAATCACTCGTCAAGTAATGGTGTCGTTGAATGCAATGCATGTACTCCGTATAAACATAAAAATTAATTCCACTCTAAAACAAGAGATGGATCGGATGGATGGATCTAGTGAGAGTACGTGGGATAACACGCAACGCCACGCCACACCTGAACCTGCATGCCATCATCTCTTGACAAAACTTGTCATGTCTCATACGATTAATTAATTCAAAGGTCTTAATCATGTTACTCGCTATTATGAGTTTATTTTTAAGAAATGTAATTAATACGTATTTTGTCTGATTGATTAAAAATTACTAATAGTTATAAGTGAAATAAGTTAATATTTAATGTAAGAATAATATATATATAAAAAATTAAATCATTAATATTTTCTTAAAATCTAACTGTGACAAATAAGTTAAGATCGAGAAGTATAATTAATTGATTCTACAACACTTTTGGTATGAGTGATTGAATTATATATCTGTCATCCATTAATTTGTAGATCGATTTCCCGAGAATGGGACATTCGCAATACAATTAATTAAAGAAGGTGGACGTTGATTACTAGTAGTATTTCATATATATATAGAGAGAGGGAGAAAGTATATACTATTATCTCTGTTCCTAAAAGATTGTCGTTTAAGATTTTGACATATGGATTAAGAAAGTATCATTTATCAAGTAAAATTTATTTGAAATTCCATCAGTACCCTTTATGGGAAGTTGAAAACTATTAATACAAGGGAGAGAATTTCTTAAAACAATGAGAGAAGGTAGGGATAATATAGGAAAATAAATAATTTATTCTCCTTGAAACTTATAAACGACAAATTTTTTAAAATAAATTTTTTCTTTTAAAACAATAATCTTATATGTTACAACAACCAAAGTGCCAACACACGTATATATATAAGATGAGTGCATACATAAATTATGACTCCCAAGACTATTCCAACTAAAATGACCCCCTCCAAGATAGGAATATATATATATTTTTATTTATGTATCCCCTCCCCTACTGGCTACATACATATATATATAGATAGATAGATAGATGCATATATATGAGAGAATTGAATTAGTAAGAGGAGAGAGAAAGAGATCAGGAGAAGAAGAAGATGGGGAGCATGGGAGAGGAGGTGAAAACAGTAGTAGCACTGAAGCCACACTTTGTGCTGGTACATGGAGTGAGCGGAGGAGGGTGGTGCTGGTACAAAGTCAGGTGCCTCATGGAGAATTCCGGCTACAAAGTCACTTGTATTGACCTCAAAAGTGCCGGTGTTGATCAATCCGATGCCAAAACTATTCTTTCTTTTGAAGATTACAACAAGCCTCTCATGGACTTCATGTCCGCCTTGCCCCAAAGTGATGACAAGGTACGTAACTCTCTCTCTCTTCTCTTCTCTCCGAGTTTAATTTATATTTAATTTGTACGTTCTACAATTCAAATTCAATTAATGTAATAGTGAATATTGAAAACTTAGCAAGTACATATTTAATTAGAATTAATATTTAACTAAATTCACGTTATAATTCAATCTCTAGAATTTGGCAAATTAATTTAATGGAGGAGGGAATGAATGAATTTACCTACTGCAGGTTATATTGGTAGGACACAGCGCTGGAGGGCTGAGTGTGACCGCGGCATCTCACAAGTTCGCAAGGAAAATCAGTCTGGCTGTTTATGTTGCAGCCACCATGCTCCAAACAGGCTATATTACTCCCCAAGATCTTAAAGATGTGAGCTACTCCACTTTTTTCTTCCTAATTAGTAATTTATATCGAAAAAAATTATATATTACTTAATGGAGAAAGAAATTCATGGGGTTTAATGTGGATCGATGATTTCATTCCCCATCATCGATCCCAGATTAATTTTTGTTTATTTTTTCTGGTCCCGTAGAAATAATTAATATAAAGAAATGATAGGTCCTGGCCGGCCGGAGAATGGTTTTCTGAGCTAGGAGATGCCTGCTTATTGAAGAATTTGTCTTGATAAAGAAAAACATAAACAAGATATAGGAGAGAGAAGATATAAGAAGAGGCATCGATCTGTTTGTGGAATCTTTCGTGCATGCACAACCTAGGTAGCTAGCTTGTTAATTTTGTTGCCAACTGTCTTCACAATATGTATGTATATATGTAGGAGTATTACAGTCACTCACAGGGTCAACCTTACCAGCTGGTAGCCTAGATGGATCCTTAATTAAATCATCACTCGACTAATTAATTAATTACCTCATTTTATAACATACCATCCTGACAAAAAGTCTTTTATTATTTTGAGTAACATGTTAAATATCCATTTTTTTATATATACTTTATATATATTTTCCTATTATAAATGTAAGATTAAATATCCGATATTTTCTTATTCTAATTTTCTCTCCATATTTAATGACATTATTATGATAATTTTGTATTTCATTCATCTTTCTTAATATACGTTAAAAGTTCAAAAACTTTTATCCTTATGGACTAACAAACAAAGTTGACAAACGTCGTTATAAACTAATTAACACGCATAGCATATATAGCATATGTATATATATAGCTTTCATTTCTAGACAATGATAATGAATGTCAAATTTTGATATACATGCAGGAATATATATATATATTATATTTCCCTTTGTGATATATAAATTGATTTGATGGGGGAACTTCCGAATATATATAGTTGCAGGTTATGTATTTGTATGTATCCCAATAACTAACTTAGTGTTGCCTCGCAGGGCATACCAGATTTATCCGAATTCGGTGATGCATATGACGTTGAATTTGGATTAGGAGCTGATCAACCTCCAACAAGTGCAGTCGTGAAGAAAGAATTACAGCGCAAAATCATTTATCACATGAGCCCTCCAGAGGTAACTACAATTAATAAACACATTTTTAAAATGAATTTAATGATTAATTATTGTACGTAACGTACCTACAGGATTCTACGTTAGCCGCAATGTTATTACGACCCGGTCCAATTAAAGCATTACTATCTGCCCGATTTTTAGAGGATGGTGAGAATGTAGCGGATAAAGTGCCTCGTATTTACATTAAAACAACCGACGATAGAGTGGTTAAACCGGAGCAACAAGATGCAATGATCAAGCGGTGGCCGCCGGCTCAAGTGTATGTCTTGGAGAGTGATCACAGCCCATTTTTCTCCACCCCATTTCTGCTCTTTGGCTTGCTTATTAAGGCTGCTACTTCCGTTGTCTCGGACTAACCGGACCTAGGATATATAGGCTCCTTAATTATGATGAATCCCTCCCGGCCAATCAATTCATCAAATTATTAATTATGAAATGCAAATTTTTCTCAATAAATCTCGACGATTCTACCAATTGCTGCACAGATCCAGCAGAGCTTGTATTAAATTCAATATTTTTGGGGGCATACATGTTTATTAGATTCAAATCTTGCAACTTCATCAAGGGTCCAAATTATATAGCTTTGGTTAATAACTAATTAATGATCAACTTTATTTTTGAATGTTAAGATATATTTAACTAGGACATGCTTAGACATAATTTGTAATATATAAATTAAAATTTCTACTATTTGATTTTGTCAGCAATATGTTATATATATTGTACTTGCTTGAAATGCACAACACATGCTCAAGGTACAAAAGTAAGTGCCAACATATAAATACACACAATTATCACAGATAAACAAAGATTAGCAATTGGTACCTGTACCTGTACCTCCTCCAGACCCTATAAATTTTGTCACAAGTTTAAAAAGAAGAAAGAAACAATTATTTATTTTAATTTTAAATTCAAAAGGGTTGATTAAATCTGATTTATAAGCTTTTTGTGTCAGTCCAAGTTTGGTGTCGAGTGGTGACGGACGGATGGACGTCGGACGTTATCATCAATTTGTGGAAATCCATCAGGCAATTGCAATTAACTTCTTTCAAACAGGTCATAAGTTTATATGTAATCCGGATTGAATGACGACAAGAAAAATAGCACTATTCTTATCTGGGTTCATAATCGAGCCAATTTTGTAATATGCATTTGTGTATGAATGAGGTTATAATCTTGCATTAGTCCTAGCTTATATAAATTTGTGCAAAGCAACAAGTTGAAGGCACATGAAAATGTCCTTCAAGATTGTTACTTTTGAATTATTGTAGTAATTGCAGTCCATAAGACTACGACATAAATTATCTTGAGTTAAACAATATCACTTGTTGGCAACATCTCAACATTATTAGTTTGTGCCTCGTCCTTTCCATTGGCGGCAGCACCACCGCCGCCAAGCTCCCTGTCCTCCCCAGAAATTTCCTCAAGCGAGCGGCCTTTTGTTTCTGGTACCAAGAAAGTGAAGAAGAAGCCAAGCAGATTCACCACAGAAAGTGCTATGATTGCCCTTCTGATCCCTTGAGTTTTTTGAGTATAATTCTGCACTATAAACGCCCCAATAATTGCTCCTGCTTTTCCTGATGCTGCTGAGATCCCATGGCAGGTGGATCGAAACCTTGCAGGGAAAAGCTCAGCCGGGACAACAAAGGTTGTGCTGTTGGGTCCAAAGTTTGTGAAAAGAATGTCAACCCATAGAACACAGCAAACCATACGGGCTTACCATTACAAATAGTCGGTGTTTGAATCCACCTTACACGTCTCACCTTTAAACTCTTCATATTTAAATCCAACAACTGCCATGAAAATGGACATTAGGAGAAACCCGCCAAGCTGAATTATGAATCTTCCCATCTTATCGATGAGGAATACAGTAAACCAGTAACCTGGCACGGTTGCAAAGAGTGCAACCAAAAACATGGCTTTGGAGAGTTTAAAAACTTCCTCTATTGCATTCATTCGTGAGGCCTTTGGTATAAGTCCGATTGCAGGATAAACATCCTTCTGAGTAAGTTGAAGACTATAAAACGCAATGTCTAGCAATAACCAGGTGCTTGAAGTCCCAAGAAGATGAAGCCCGTGCCTTTTAAGGAACTCATGAGAGAAAAATCCATAGGAAGAGTTGGGAAGTTTTACAGGAAGGGTAGAACTTGATATTTCAACAAGTTTTTCTGTTTCAAGTACTTTTGCCATGTCTGCAGCTGCCTTCTTGTGGTTTCCTGCAACTAACGCGGTGTACCTTGCAGTTTCAGGCATTTTCATCCGCCAGTAGTATGTAAGAGCAGCCGGAACAGCGCCAAACATAAGAACAATCCGCCACACAAAGTCGCCTTGTGGCTGAGTGGACAGCACGTGGTTAAAGCGAAACTCGTCAGCTGGGAAAGCAGTCAAGAATGCCTTGGAAACAATCATGGACACTGCCCCAGCAACCAAAATTCCCATTCCTTGCATTGCAAACACAGCAGCGATAAATGCTCCACGGGTTTTTCGATTAGCATATTCCGACATGATCACAGCTGATAAAGGGTAGTCCCCTCCAATACCAAAACCTAGCCAGAACCGGAAGAAGCAAAGGGTTGTGATCACACTCTGAGCTGAGGAGCCGAAGGAAAGACCTGATGCGATTGCACAGCCCACCATTGTAACCAGAGTTATTCCGTAAACTTTCTTTCTTCCCAGTTTGTCTCCAAGCCATCCGAAGAAGAGTTGTCCTGCTAGAGTTCCACACAAGGCAACCCCAGTTATGGCATTATTGACGTGTGTTGGAAGAGCTCCGGGGCTTGGGGGTTTTCCAAGATCGTGGTTTGATGGATCATAGTAGTAAAGGCGGCCTATGAGCTTTGTGACGGCGCTGATGCAGAAGAGATCATAAGCATCAGTGAAGAATCCCATCCCAGCAATGATAATTGCCTTGAAATGGTAAAGTTGAGTTTTTGCATTGTCAAGAGCTGAAAAAACAGCTCGTGTGTTATCAGCCATGGCAATGCAGTTGATGGTTTGTTTAGCAGATTGTAGAATATAAGGGGTGTGTGTATTTAAGCAGCTCCCACCCTGATGCTTGATACTTTTGTTGCAGTTTTTGCTTTGTTAAACAAGAAATTCCCTTAGGTGTCACACACCTTATTGTAAATCTCGTTGCTGTCGATATTGCTTTGTAAAACAAGAAATCTCTCTGTTTATGTTTTGGAATTTTGTACATAATTCCACAATGAATATTCTGATGAATTGAAAGAAAAGACTTGTGGACTAACAAATATGGCTGCTTCATTGTAACCATCTAAGTAAGGTGCGTAAGAAATTGATCAATGACATTACACTAGTTTAAAATAAGCCCGACTACCTTACGACTCCCTTGTTGTTATGGTAATTAATTCGAGTCTGGTTGTACAACCTCAATTAAGCCACGGAGAAATTTAAAAATAATTTTCTGTATGTATATCACAAATCCAATCCCATAGAAACTTTCTACTCGAGACTCTCCACCAGTCCATAGGTCCAAACACAAAGTTATACAGCCTGGGTTTTCTCCGAGGTTGGAAAAATTCTTTTATATAGGTGTTCTGTGAGAAACAACAAATTTCATCGAAAGCTAGAACTAGGCATAATTGCAAGAGGAAACAAGTAAGATTGGCAAGGAGATGCATGGTGCCTGAAATGTTAAATTACAACATACACACATAGTAATTGATTAAGTCTTTGTTTTGCAGATTGAGTCATCAAGTAATTTTCAGGCCCTTTTCAACAGTGGAGAAGCGCTGGGTGGGTGAATCATGAATGTAACACAGCTTGACACTAATGAATGTTGCAAGCCAAGCCGCACACCAGGGAAGTGCTGATGCGAATTCAACAAGTGAAACGCAATTACAAGTTCATTGATAAAGTACCAATCACTCAGGAATCCAGATTCAAACTCCTCCCTGTGTTTCTTAAATGCAATAGATAGACATAATCATCCAATTTCCATAGCATGTTTGGCACACATCATAGTACATTCACACATACATTCTAAAATAATATATCAATCAGTAGAAAATTTGAGCCACACTCTGGCTTCCAAGTTCCCACGCTCCTCTTTGGCCTCCTGACAATTCCATTTTGAGCATCAGTTTTCTGGTCAAGGATCTTTTTGTACGCTTTTCAAAAAATGTTTCACTTCAAAAACTTAACCTGTAAATTCATCCGTGCGATTATTTCTCTGAGGTCTAGAATTAGAAAATAATTCATGCAACTTTCCAAGGCATACAATTCCATCTGATGTATAATTTTTTTAGCTCAGGTGGTATTTCATTTACAACTTCACACTCCCTCGTCTTAAACTGAAAGTCCTATTTATTTAGTTGACTTTTTGAATATTAATATTTGCATGGGACACATTTTGACATTGAAAAAAATTATGTCAAGTGTGTCTATTGGAAACCTTGATATTCACCGGGGGAGGAAAGTCAACAAAGGAAATAGGACTCGCACTTCCATATGGGGGTAGGCCACCGGTATTTTGACTGTTACGTGGATCAAATAGAAAGCTGTGTCAACTGGTTAGAGAATTGGCAATGGCTGCTGTCTTCCTCTGGAGCTCTTCCTTGTTTGCCCCCACAATTTTGTCAACTTCTCGTCCATTTTTTAGGAAAAAGAAAGCTGGAGTGGCTTTGATATCCCACGATGTACTAAACTCCTACATTACAGCATAATACCAAACTCATAAACCAAGAGACTGATGATATGAAGTGCAAGTGTGAATGCTTATCGACAATGTTCAATTAAATGATTTTCTTCAAAAATATACTTTTATTATTTGGTAGATTATATACTCCCTCTCTGTTTCACAAAAAGAATTCCCTAGTCCTCTTTTTATCATGCCACCACTACTATGCTAACAACTTACTAGGGTAAATATGAACAAAAGTAAATCCTTAATTGGACTGTGTGTGGAACAGGAGTAACAATTTTCTCTTTCACTCTCTCTCTCTCTCCCAGGGTAGACTAATATTATAATTTAGTTCAACTATAACACATCTGATTATTTTGTAAACTAGGCAGGAAATACTAACGGTTAAGTGAGAACACTTACAGCTAGCTCATCCACATCCACTGTTAAGAACATCATAGAAGAATATTTGTCAGCAAGATCAGCAAATGCTGGTGATATAACTCTACAAGGAGTACACCATGATGCACTAAAATTTACCACCACCTGTTAAATTTTAATATAAAAAAAGCCATAATATGAGTTGATGAGAATTTAGATTGCAAAATATAAATGATGCTGCTTATCATTTACCACATGCAAGCATGTTGTAGTTATGCTTGCTAGGCTAAAGAATAACTATGAGAACCTAACAATCATATTAATCAGATTGTATACAGATGGAAGAGGAACATCCAAAATTTAAATCAGAGACACCTTCCTAATGCAGAACTTGCACCCGCTATGTAATAGAGAACAATCAGATCTGCAAGTGTTGGCCCAAAAATCGCATTCCCTAGGCTACAATACAAATATAGCAGAACCAGCATCTTAATAATGATTTTAGTCTGTGGTGCGTAAGCTAAACCAAGTCACCAAGATCTATTTCACCCAACATAAGACAGCAAATTATTATCCATCTTTCTACAGAAAAGTGTAACTGCAGAACATATTTCAAGCCTAACAGTGCAAAGCTCCCAAATAGAAACTGCATAGTTTCTGTTACACTGTATGTCCTTAACCTCTAGTACATGCAGGTACAGACATGCAGGACCCTTAGAATTCAGATATCCCAGAGAAATATTACGAGTCTCCGTTTTTCATAATTCATGATGCTAAATTGAGAATAGAAATTAAAAATCTTGGAATACATGCATTGTGCATTCGACAACTCTTATCAGAATGATGATAATATAAATGACTTGTGAAGCAAAACAGCTCTAAGAACTTACTATCTTGTTATCCCTGTTTGCTTCTGATAGCTTTTCTTCCCACTTCCCGATGGAAGTTATGAGCGTAAAGGGCATTTCGTCCCCTTTTTGGAAGAAGGTCCGCCTTAGGGAAGACTCATCATCACCTTTTCATGAAGACTGACAAATAGGAAGAATCTGAGTCGAACTTTGCCATACTTGCACTCAAAATTATCATGAACAGCATAAGTAAATCTAATTTGTGGGGGAGTGATGGAATTTAGAATTAATAATTTGCAGAGCTAGAAAAATGCAAAAATAAAGCAAAGAAAATGCCATGAAAAATCGTAAAAGAAAACATATATATATATGAAGGCAGGCACAATCATGTTTTCTTATTTTGTTTGTTTCTAATTAATTACAAATTACCTTCTTCTTCTTCGAGCAATTTCCCCTTAGTAAGAATAATAGCACCCTTAAAGAAGTAATAATAGAATCACAGCAGTGACCTAAAAGTAAAGTTAAAAAAAGAAGATGAAACTAATTAGAGGAACATATAAATATACAATTAACTAAATATTGCATCATCTGCAAACATATGAGTCATAGATTCCAAACAAAGTAACACCACAAAGATGAAAAGAAAACTCCAAAAACTGGAGGAGAGGAGCTATCCAGTAACTTCATTTATTGGATGAGCGTAAAGAATGCATATATAACTTCATTATCAGCATGGGGTTTATGGTCATTGCAATACTTCTTTTAAGTTTGTTTCTGCCATTGCCATGCCATATATATATACCACACAATTAAAACGATTCAATTTGACGTTGTGTTTTTAATGAGGGGAGGGGAGGGGAGGGGAGGGGTGGGGTGGGTATCATCAAACATTTGGGTTGTGTCAATAATCTTATACCTTGGCCCAAGGAACAGTAGTGTTAATGTATAAAATATAAGAAAGGAAAATTTGCCTGTTACAATCATGTGTTGTGGTCTGGGTAGTTAAAAATTGACACCATGTTATTCCATATGAAATAATCATAATGATTATTGTTCCCTTGAAAGAGAGAATTAATAAACATTTAAACAAGGAGAGTAACACAAGTTCAACTCTTCCCTACAACATTTGGCCAAAATGGCACATCAATGTTTAACATACACAAGTACTCTTACAGATGGCTGCTGCATTCCAGTTCTCAAGCTCTCTCTCCTAAAAACAAAATAATGGTTTTAAAAGCAATCATGGGGTCTGCACATTAGAATTCTTTGAGTAGTTGTCCTCAGAAGACGGACGATTCTCTGACTCGGTTTGTCGAATTTCCTCTATCATTCTAACTACTTCATCCATTGTGAGACGTGCCTCTGGCACCTTTGCCACACATGCAAGTGCAATTTGAAGCATCTGGACCATCTCTTCTTCAATGTTTTGGTACTTCATCAGCTCAACATCAAACACTTCGGCAGTCCACTCTTCTCGGACAACAGACCTAACCCATCTAGGTAGATCAACTACTTCATCCTGGCTCGAATATTGGATAGGAGATTGACCTGTCAGCATCTCAAGCAGGAGTACACCAAAGCTGTAGACATCAGATTTCTGAGTGACTTTCCTGGTTTCAATTACCTCTGGAGCACGGTAACCTGGACCTCGAGATTTGGTAGCTATAAAATTCATCAAAGGAGTTAGACCAGTATCAGATACGCAACCATCAAGATCTCTGTTGAGAAGGACATTGGAGGACTTGATGTTGCCATGGGTAAATTTAAAACCACCCTCCAAATGGATGTGGGCTATTCCCCTAGCAGCTCCAAGTGCGATTTTCAGTCTGGAATCCCAATCAAGTGGAGTCGTTCCTGTTCCGCTATTACCTAGTATATGTATCAAATAAAAAATAGAAAAATATTATCATTACTAGTGTGTTGATAAAGAGAGATATATGAGTGCATAACTCATATGATCTCCAGCGTGTAGACATTGATATTGAAAATTCCAACTACATGAAGACTTTTATATCACCCTTTAAACCACGTACAGTGGGTTGAAAGCTAACATCATATACTTTGACAACCATTTGTATAAACCAACACCTTGGCGTCCTATACAGTTCCTAGGCCAATAACACCAGTATACCAACATTTCCTGTGCATATGCTAACTAAAAAATACTTTGATTACAAATAGTATATAGGCAAGAAGGAAGAATGGAATTTCTTCATCCTTCTGTGGGGGGAAAAGATAAAATAAAAATAAGTAAATAAAAAGATGACATTTGGAGAAGCATGATAATTTGAGAAATTGTTGTATGGCATGTTGCAAGCATATAGTCAAGCATACATACCATGTAGGCGCATGGTCAAGCTGCTTTCTGGCATGTACTCGTAAACTAGAAGCTTCTCATCCTTGGAGTAGTAATAAGCACATAGTCGCACAATATTTGGATGTCGCCCAATCCTCCCCACAACCTCCATATGCTGTTCAAATTCTTTCTTTCCCACCCCAACTTCCCTTAATCTTTTCACCACTACAGTTGTCCCTTCATCCAAAACAGCTTTATAGGCTGTTCCATAGCTCCCCTTTCCAAGAACTTCCGCTGAAGCCCGCAACAAATCTTCGAGATCAAAGGAGTAGGAGCTTCCTTCGAAAAAGAACAATTTATTCTTCTCAGATGCTTGAATCCCACTCCCAAAGTACTCCTCGGACTTCTCATTCTTTCCGCCATTAGAAACCTTTGCCTTAGATGCACCACTTCCATCACTGTCTTTCTTCTTCAAACAGCATAACAAGATCATCAAAGCTAAAAATATTATCGAAAATGCCCCTATGGCGATGGCAATGATAGTACCTGCACGAAGTTTCTTAAAGTGACCACCACTTTGTCTTTTGGGTAGTGCAGGTGAGGATTGCAAGTAATCAGGAGAAGGAGAAGGAGAAGGAGAAGGAGAAGGGGAAGTTGAAGAACAATTTCCTAAAGGAGGCCCACATAGAAGAGAGTTTCCCATGAATGAAGAAGTCGGAAACTTTTGGAGGAAATCTGGAATTGAACCATTTAGCATGTTATAACTCAAATTCAAAAGCTTAAGCTTTGGGATGTTGAGATTAGGGATAGATCCAGAGAATGAATTGAACTGGAGGTCCAACATGGTCAGTCGCTTCAACTTTCCAAGTGTGGGCGGTATGTTTCCAGTAAAAGAGTTGAAGGAAAGATCCACTACAGTAAGTCGAGGGGAGAGAGAGAGGGGAATATCACCAGAAAAGTTATTTTGTTGAAGGTAAAGGGCTTGAAGGGAAGGGATTGATGGGATATCAGAAGGAAGATTACCATTGAGATTGTTAGACCGTAGGCTTAGAACCTTTAAAGCATCCAGTTTCCCAATACTTTCGAGTGGTATGGCGCCATAAAGCCCAACACCTGGAAGATGGATGGCAATCACTCTGGTTCCATTTTCATTACAACGGATGCCAACCCAAGAGGTGCAGACTGGGACTGAAGCATTCCAGTTGAGTTTCCGTTGATGTGGGACAGCCACAGCAAAGTCTAAGAGCGCTTGCCTATCATCACCCAGGTCAGAAATAATCAGTAGAAGATTTGGGAGTATGAAGGAAACTATAGTAAGCACTGCCAAGAACTGGATCTTCATGTTCCAGTGCTGGTATATGAATTAATGCAAATATGTGAGTTTCATGTCCCTGTTTCTTTCCTCTCTCCTGGCTCAACAACAACAAACATAAAGCAAAGTGAGCTGATTCTGAATCTAGAGGAAGTAGCAACTATAGTCACAGTAAATGAAAGTCATTTTGAGTTTATTGCAAGCATGGGAATTAACATACTAGCTGTTGTTTATGATGTTGCTTAAGCATGCATCTACTTTTAACTATATTAAGAAGCAAAGCTACAAATGAGTTATAGTTGGAGATACAAGTTGAAAAGACTTATTACAACAATGAAGCATAGAACAGGAAATAAACTAGAAAAATGAAAAGAAAATAACAAAAAGAAGCCTTCTCAATTAAGCAAACATATTAAAACATAAATCTGGTTAAGGCTACGAGAATAATGTCTCTTAACCTACTTTTTGAATTGAGGGTGTGTACCCCAATATATTTATATTTGCCACCAGCTATTAACAATTTGTCAGGTGTGTCAAGTAGATGTTATTTGGCTTTTACTAGTATAACTTTTCAATAATGATATTTGTAAATACGTTATAGGGTACCTTCATAATAAAAATTTACACACTAAATTGTAGTAGTATTTTATAAGTTACTAGTTCAGAGTATTAACTTGTAAGGGCACAAAGTCTGGGATTTCTCAGACAAGGAGGAACAGATCCCACTTACGACAGGACTGCACCTGCTTGCACAGAATTACGCGAAATCAATCATAACAACTTTAGAAGATTGAGAATGTAAGGTATGATGTTACTCATTCATGTAATAATAATTGAAATTTTCATTTTCGGTATTTTCCTAAGATTTTAATAACTAAATATTTGTTTTATGAACATGCGGGTCATCTCGTTTGACCAATTAATTCTAACCCATTCTAAAATTAGAGATATATTTTTAATTTTTAAAATTAATTTGCAAAATTTTAAAATTCAATATGAAGTTATTTAATTTTAGTACTAACAAATAGAACAACTGTAAATTAACTATAATTCGTTGTTTTCAAAACTTAACAAAAGTATATTAATTTTGAGTTTTAAAATATCGTAAATTAATTCTAAAAAGTCAAAATGTATGTTTACTTTTTGTAAGATGCTGAAGATTTTATATGGAGTAATAGTTTATAAGTAAATAAAAAGATAAAGGGGAAAGATGTTCTTCCTGGACTTTTCCATAGTGGAAAAGCAGAGCCTCCTTTACCTTTAAATAATTAAAGGGTTGTATTTATACACTAAAATGCTTGAAACAAGTTTGAATAGACGGTGATAAAAAGTAACTCATAAAAAAGTTGTGATAATAGAGAATCCAAATCAAAAAGAAGAAAAGCGTCACTATAAAGAAAAAGCAAAAGTCTACTTATTACTTTGCTCTGCAAAAGTTGAGGTATTCTATGCTAAAAAAAGTCATGGACCATAATTTATTAACTAAATTATATCTTAGGCCATTTTTGTGCAAGTATAATACTTATTAATTATAAATTTTTTGTTTATTTTTAAAAATAGACTTGACTATTAATCTATAATAATAAAATAACTTAAAAGAAGAAATATTTAATTTCGTGTTCAACTAATTCCTACCATTTGGACTAAAAAATTATATACAAAATTAACTTTTAATTTTGTTTAAAGTGACCGATGTATCCCATCATATTCATCTATACTCAAACCAATGAAAATATGATATATTTGTTATTAACGACAATGATATAATAGTCCAAACCTTGGACAAAACAAATATAAAATTATTTAAAATTATCTATGAATCTATATAATAAAACAGAACCCATTTTGAATCTTTCATTTGACAAAGCACAAGAACGGTTCAGATTCATTCTAACTTAATTCTTCCAACTTAATCTAAAGGCTCATATTTCTTCCCGCCCAAATCAAATTCACTCATACACCATACTCTCTCTCATGTTCACACACAAATCTTTCTCTCTCCTCTCTTCTTCACACACAAACAAATAATAATAATAATAATAATAATAATAATAATTATTATTATTATTATAATAAAAATAATTATAATATCTATATAATAAAACAGAACCCATTTTGAATTTTTCATTTGACAAAGCACAAGGACGCTTCAGATTCATTCTAACTTTAATTCTTCCAACTTAATCTAAAGGCTCATATTTCTTTTCGCCCAAATCAAATTTACCCCTATACCCTACTCTCACTCATGTTCACACACAAAATCTTTCTCTCTCTCTATTCTTCACACAAAAACAAATAATAATAATAATAATAATTATAATTATAATAGTACTACTACTAATAATTATTATTATTATAATAATAATTTTATTATAATAGTACTAATAATAATAAATATTATTATAATAGTACTACTATTACTAATAATAATAATAATAATTATTATTATTATAATAAAATAATTTTAATAGTAATAGTAATAATAATAATTATAGTAATAATAATAATTATTATAGTAATAAGAATAGTAATCTATATAATAAAGATTCAAATTCATTCTAATTTAATTCAAAATAATAATTATTATAATATAATAATAATTATAATAATAATAATAATAATAATAATAATAAGTATACTACTACTACTACTACTACTACTACTACTACTACTACTAATAATAATAATAATAATAATAATAATAATAATAATAACAATAATAATAATAATAAAATAATAATAAAAGCAGAACCCATTTTAAATAATAATAATAATAATATTAATAAAGTAATAATAATAATAATAATAGTAATAAAGTAATATTATTATTAATAATAATTATTATTATAATAATAGTAATAATAATAATAATAATAATAATAATAATAATAATAATAATAATAATAACAATAATAATAATAATAATAATAATAATTATTATTATTATTATTATATAATAATACTAATAATAACAATAATAATAATAATAATAATAACAACAACAACAATAATAATGATAATAATAATAATAATAATAATAATAATAATAATAATAATAATAATATCAATGATAATAATAATAATAAAAACAATAATCGATATAATAAAACAGAACCCATTTTGAATCTTTCATTTGACAAAGCACAAGAACGGTTCAGATTCATTCTAACTTAATTCTTCCAACTTAATCTAAAGGCTCATATTTCTTCCCGCCCAAATCAAATTCACTCATACACCATACTCTCTCTCATGTTCACACACAAATCTTTCTCTCTCCTCTCTTCTTCACACACAAACAAATAAATAATAATAATAATAATAATAATAATAATAATAATAATAATAATTATTATTATTATTATTATTATTATTATTATAATAGTACTACTACTACTAATAATAATAATATTATTATTATTATAGTACTAATAATAATAATAATAATTATTATTATTATAATAATAAAAATAATTATAATATCTATATAATAAAACAGAACCCATTTTGAATTTTTCATTTAACAAAGCACAAGGACGCTTCAGATTCATTCTAACTTTAATTCTTCCAACTTAATCTAAAGGCTCATATTTCTTCTCGCCCAAATCAAATTCACCCCTACACCCTACTCTTACTCATGTTCACACACAAAATCGTTCTCTCTCTTCATTATTGGCAAAAAAACAAATAATAATAATAATAATTATTATATTTTATTATTATTATAATTATAATAGTACTACTACTACTAATAATTATTATTATTATTATAATAATAATTTTATTATAATAATACTAATAATAATAAATATTATTATAATTGTAAGACCCCAAATAATTAATAAATGAAATTTAATTTTCTCTATTTATTATTTTGAAATAGTAAGGGTTGATGTGATTAATGTGGATAGTTATGGGTAAAATCATATGAAATATTTCAAAATAAGCAAGTGGTTATAAAATATTCATTGTTGTATTGGAGAATATTCGTTTGGTGGTGGAATATTAAATGCTTTGTCGGGAATATTAAATGCTGACGGCCCATGACCATGTATGGGCCCCATAACGGAAAGAGATTGGAGGAAGGAAGCGATAAATATAAGTTGTTTAAAAATAGCTTGGCGTAGTTATTACTGATTTAATCTGTTCTTTGAAATACAGTGGTTAAAACACGATGTCTGGCGTTGTTGCCGCGATGGCGCGGTATTGCACCAATTATTGATTCTTACGTGAAGGCATTCTTCGATAATTATTCTGATAATTCTTGTTCGATTATTTTATTTTATTGATTCAATAATTCTTTGCATTGATATTTTATATTCTTTGTTGTTTGAATAATTGTCATTACGGTATTTTTCATTATCGAAGCAATAATTCATATTATCTGAATAATATTATTAGATAACATTATTGGCAATGTCTAGAAAGTTACGTCTAAGGAGAGGTTTGGTCACCTAATTGCAAGCGTCGATAAGGAGAAATTCTTATTGAAAGCCCTCTGCTTTTCACAGGAGCGGCACAGTTGCCCGATCTTGTGATTCTGTAATATTATTTGTGAATAATTAATTATTGATTTATATGATGAGAAAATATTGATTTTATGTGGATATAGATGGAGAAAAATTTTAATGTGACAATTGTTGAAAATTGATATTTTATTTTTTACGATAAAATAATTCATTTAAATATATTATTATATTTTTAATAATATAATAATGGTGATATTTTTATAATGAATGGAGGATATATGAGTTTATGAGGAGAAAAGAGTATTTTGTTGCAATAAATATTAAAAGCAGTTTTGTGTGTTGGTAGACCCATTTCTTAAGCGAAATTTGATTATAGCTTGTAAAATCGTCCGTTTATGGATTTCGGTCAATTTTTGCTTGGAATTTGGAAAAACTTTCTTCTGCAAAGTTGTAGAGAATTGAATTTCCTAAAAAAATCGCGAGATTTGAATTTTTCGACAAAAGAGCTATTTATTATGAATTATTGAAGTTAGGAGTTAAAATAATTGATTTTTGGAAGTTTAAATTATTTTATAAAAGAAAAATGTTTTTTTACTTTTTCTAGAAGGGAGCATGTGAAATCTTTGGGAATTGAAATCTAGAATGAGTACGTGAAGATTATATATATATATATTAATATTATATTAAATTTTATATTAAATTTTTCTCTTTTTGGTGTTACTAAGCAATTTCCTATAAATAGGGTGTTTAGGTTAGAATTGAAAATCACACCGGCTGAAGTTTTCTCTCTATATATTATCGGCGTATTCTTGTGAGTATTTTGAGTATACTTTGAGTATTGCTATATCGGTACAAGTTCAATCATAGCTTATATCCATTATTTCAACTAGAAATCTTGTGTTTCGAGTAAGGGATATTATTTTTAAAAAAATGATATTATCTCTTCAATATCATTATGCCAAAATATTGGTTGAAATTTTTATCAAATTTAAAACTTTTTCATGTCGGGATTCTTATTCATGAGTTCTTATTCACGAGTTCTTATTCATGAGTCTTATTCACGAAGCGTGAAGATATTTTTTGTGAAATTTCTATCTTTTGGTGTAGAGATTCTTGTTCACGTATCTGACCTATTCACGTATCGACACTATTCACGAATCGGCTATTCATCGAAAAATGAAATTTCTTCTTTTAAATCTGAAATATCTATACGGATACTAGCTTTGATTGTATCCATGTTTTGATCATTCTTGAATTTTACACCACTATGATTATTTTGAGGTATT